>LR990215.1:5385906-6731133 GCA_905147375.1 Hylaea fasciaria
ATGATTCCCAAAAGAAAAAGAAGCACTTTTTATAGTGATTCTTCAGTCTCTGCGACTCCCAGCTTCACCCCCCTGCAGCAAGCGGCGGTACCTGGTTGATGTCGGCCTTGCCCGGCACGAAGTCCCGGAAGGCCACGGAGATGGTCCGCAGGCCGTCGCAGGCCATGGGCTCGATGACCTGCCGCACGAGGCGGTCCTGCATGTCGCGCGTGAACTTCTCCAGCCGCCCCTCGTGGCCGTAGATGAAGGCGCATCTGCGGGCGGGATATGCCATGTAGGGTCCTATCATGTAGTAAAAACTAGCTGCGTCCGCGACAACGTCCTCGCGAAATAGTGCCCATAATACTGCCCATGTGCATTGGGCAGCATTTTTTGGATATATCTTTTGATTTATTTTGGGTTATAATCACCGTCGTTTGTTGATTATTTATCTTTCAATTGGGATAACTTATTTATTTATGAACCGACTGACATGAAACAAACACTAAATCTTACTACAATGTATCAGTGAAAACCACATCTAACTCGGATAAGCAGTTTCTGAGATTAGCGTGCAGAAACGCACAGACAAACAGATAAATAAACAGACAAAATTTTCTAACGATCATTGTTTTGGGTGCTATTTGCATTGATTGCGTTTTTCTCATATTATATCTTCTATGTACAGACGACGACCATCCGCTACATTTTTATTATAATGTGTAGGGAACTGTTATTAATATTATTATAGGTTTTCTTTTGATTGTTACCAAACCGGATTTTGGTGGGGTAGGGAGATACCAGATTTACAGATCGCGGATGAAAGCGCAGTGCACAGTAGAAGGTAGAAGAAATTGGGGGAGACCTTTGTCTAGCATTACAAAACTATGATCATTTATCGCTGTTTCCCTATGTGCATTCATTATTAGACTAGAAACGAATAGTAAAGAATTTTACAACATAGACGGTGACACCCAGTGACAGTGTACCCTCAGTGGACACAGACTATTCGCATGAAGGCAGAACAAAATATCAACATTTATATGATATCACTTTCTTTATACCCCAAAACCAGTTCTACCAGAACCGGTACCAACATCATATCTTCAACACAGAACACCGGCTACCACTAAACCCACTCGATACTCACTTCTTGAGCACAATCTCGGAGGCGCCCTTGGTGTAGAGCCGGTAGCCCCCCTTGAAGGGCACGACGGTGGACATGCTCTTCCTCACGGAGTTGAACGTGTAGACCCTCGTGAAGGACTCCTCGGGGTTCCGCTCCCGCACCGCCTCGTAGCTCTGCCCCAGCGCCAGCACGAAGCCCAGCAGTGCGCACTCCGTCTTGTTACCCACCTGCATGGTGGGGCCGTTGGGCTCCTGCGAAGGCTGGGGGGGAAATCGACCGGCTTAATACTGCTTCGATCAATAAATGATGCATCCAAACGCAGCCAAGAATATTGGCATGACAAAAATGTCGTAACGTTGTAAAAGTACTAAAATTATTTTCAACTTTATTTCTGTCCGTTATGGTTTAGTTTTGACTAATGCAAGAAAAGTGCGACGAGGAAAACTTATCCATCAGTTGTAGCGATTTATACCATAATTATACTAGAAGTGAGAAAATAAACAATCGCCGACTGTATTTATACAGAGCAATATAGGTTGTGATGGTGGATGAATGTCGAAACTCGAATGTGCACAGCGGGATCAGATTCTTAATATTTTTTGTAGATTGAGACTCACTATGATTCAAGGCAAAACCTGATCATGATCCATAAAATAGATTCACCATGATCCCACCGTAAGACTATGATCCACCATAGATCCACCATAAACCTCCCAGCAAAACTGACTATGATCCAAAAACTAGACTCGCCACGATCCTACGGTAGAGACCGACCATGATTCCGGGATCACGGTCGGTCTCTACCTGCTCTGGCCTGGCCTCACCATGATCCTGGAGGTGAAGGCGCTGTTGACGGCCATGCCCTCGACCATGGTGTCGGCCACCTCCGGCGGCAGGTCCCGGTAGTTGGGCGTGACCTTGCACAGTTTCTCGCAGATGTAGGATTGGACGACGGTCATGCGGTTGGTGGTGAGCGTGCCCGTCTTGTCGGAGCAGATGGCGGTGGCGTTTCCCATTGTCTCGCACGCGTCCAGGTGGCGGACCAGGTTGTTGTCTTTCATCATTTTCTGTAATGCGGATTAGAGCTTTTTCTGTTAGCATTTTATACAGTGTTCTACTTACAGGCCGTATACTTTCGATTATTAGTATCAATTTTAAAATAACTCCTTTATTATGCCACAGATTTGGAACTTTTAATATAGCTTCAGACTGAATTATACTATACATTAGTTCGTGTTCCTTTTGAAAACGAAATATATTTTTATTATAATACTTTTTAGATTATTTGCTTACACACAATACACCTTACACACAATTGCTATTCATAACGCAGTGTAAAATAGAAAAGAAAATAGTTTATTGACACAATTACTACTTCCTATTACTACACATACTATTGCTTTTACTTTCTTATTTACTTTATTTATCTACTTGATATTTTTTTTGTCTAGACACCTCACCTTGACGGAATAAGCGAGTGACAGAGCGCGGCAACCCCGTTCTCTTTTCTTCACTTTGTACTATTTCTTTTTTTTTGTGTAGACGGTCTCACCTTGACGGAATAAGCGAGCGATAGAGTGACGGCGAGCGGCAACCCTTCCGGCACCGCCACCACCAGCACGGTGACACCGATGATGAGATGCTTCACCAGGTTGTTGACGTAGGTGGCTTTCCACGGCTTATGTTGGATCACGAAAGTGTGCACGCAGAAGTTGATGACGAGTATGATCACGGTGAGAACGGCGATGGTTGAGCCGGCGTAACCGATCTGCGGACGGAATGGGGATCAGTTGGTTGGTCGTCTTTTTTGGCACTACCCCTGGTATGAATTTCACTAGCTCTTGTATAAAGATCCTGTACAGCGCCCCCCTACCGGCGCGTTTATGAACGAAGAATCTTCATGCAAAGAGCTAGTTGACGCGTACTATGTCGAGCTTGTAAAAACTCATACTCGGGGTACTGAACACTATCTCAGCTGATCTTAAGTGACTATGTGGTCGAAGTTGGTAAACATACTCAGCCTAGAACGGGGCTGGCTCTCGAGGACCACTGCCGGTACACCCCGATAAGAATTTGTTGGGAATATTTTAATACTTGACCATGGCGAAACGCACTAACCGTTCGAAATAAAAAAAAAACCCAGCGCGAGAGGAAGACCTAGTCATATCGGAGTCGCATAAAGTCGATCACCATCACGATCCATTCAGCCAGGGGAATCCGATAAAATAAATATATAATTATTATAATACTTGACACTGGCTGCAGAAACCGTGCGAAGCCGTAACTAAAACAAAAAAAAATAGGGTCACGCACGTCGCATACGTGCGATGATAAGATTCTCACCTGAATAGCTAGTTTGGTGAGTTTGGCTTGCAGCACAGACTTCTCCTTCTTGTGGCTGGTCTCCGGTGCGGGCTTATCGCTAGCGGGCGCTGGCACGTGGTTGTCGTCGGGGCGCGCGTGGTTGGCGCCGTGGCTGTTGCCCGACGCGGGCAGTGTCACGTCATCATCGCCTGTTAGTTGGTGAGAATTAGGTGCAAGCCTAGTGAAAGCGCGGACGCTATTCCATTCAAATTTCAATCTAAACTTAAGGACCATAAGGAGCGTTTTAGAACATACCAAATGGCTGGGACGCGGCTTTTGGGCGTTCTAAATTGTGCCCTATTTCCTTATGTTTGAAATGAAATTGGAATGGCTAGGCGTCCGAGCCGCCGTGGCTGCGTCTGACTTGCAACTGTGGCTTGTGCCTTAGTATTGTTGGTAGGCCAAGGCTTGAGGAATCTTAGGTGATGAAGACATGTATGCAATTGATAATCAAACAACATTTTGAGCAAAATCGACGCTTCGATCAAGTTTGTAGTTATTTTATATTGATCGTGTTTCCAATCGCTTCGATCGATGAAGTCATCGCGATTCCAACTCGCGGGAATTTCAAAAGTACTAAGTAGGTACAGGGTTGGAATAAGCGCAGTAAAATTGTTGATAAATAAAACATTTATACACTACTTTACATACCTAGATGTTTGGTGAAATAACAATGTAGATTTTATTCTAAGAATCTCCAAATTATAAACTAGTATACTTTAATTCCTTCCTTAAGCCTTGGATATGTTCAAAACATCTTTAAGTACATTTATTTGAAAATAATCTCAGATTCGAGATTTAAACTGATTGCACTGATAGGTATCTCAGATTGGAGTAAAAATGGCATAGACAAAATGTCTTCGGAAAATACAACAGCGAACATCATCCAATTCAATATTACCAGGTGCATAATAACTGCGAGTGTTGTATTTAAATTAATTAAAATAATAAAACTGAACAATTAACACTGTGGTCAAGTGATTACTGATTAATCAAATTAACTTATCAGCTCTCCGTTTTAATAGAAGAATAAATTGGCAACATCGCTGTTAGTATGTATACAGCTAAAGAGTGAAAAATTAATCAAACGTTAAATACAGTGATTTAATCTACGCTAATCAGACTAAAATGCTCTTAAATGAAAATGAGAGGTGTAAATGCATTCTATTATTTAAAAATTTAGTTACATTTTAGTGCTGGTCATACAAATTTAACTTTAAACTACAGCCTAATACACAATTAAAAAAAATAAAATATAAAATACGTTAACAGTAAAGTACACTAAAGGACAGGTTAACTACCATAATCCCGTACGCTCCGAAGCCACAGATTAAGCACAAAGTTTACAGACACAACGTCGAGGCGTATACTTAACTCTGGCCCTCAGTGTACGGAAGGTTTAATAAGCGGGAAATAGCCAAGGATTACTTACCGGACAGGCTCTTGCGCTGGGACGCTCCCTTTTTCTGTTGCTTTTTAGCCTCTACACTCGTCAATCGTCCATTCAACATTTGTACGCCGCACAAGCATACACATTAAATGGTAACGATTCGTTTTTTTTTTGTTTTTTTTTTTACGTCATGCAGTCATCGACACGACATAAAAACACGATGCGGAATCGATGTGTATGTGTTGGTATTTTTTTTTGTTCGTCGACGATGGAGGTTGACGTGCGGCGGGCCGGGTATCGAGGGGTGGAGAAAAAAAATTGGATGTCACTGAACGGATCACACTATATGTTTGGTCGTGGCACTAGGTCTAAAGGGTGATACGGGCGAGCATTTGAACGCAGCAATTTGAGCCTCAAATGCTTGCACGTACCGTCTAAATTTGCATTTACAGAATGCTTTAAGGGTATTTTAACATCATGGATTTAAAGGAGATTATCTATTTATTGAAGACAGGGTGTTTGCAACACTAAAACGATGGAATATAGAAATTGGTATACCATGCTCCCACAATACAGTTCAGGCGATTAGTCAAACATGTAACAAATATACGAACAACGTTCAACAACGATTTTTGTTTGCGTAAAATAAAAAATAAAACACATTATAGAAAACCCAACGGAAAAACGGTAACGAAAAATTTGGATATCGTCAATAAATAAAATAATCTCGTATTATGGACGAATTTGGTATACAATGATTCTTTCAAATGTTAACTTAGCGAGTATAACTTTGCATATTTTTGTGCTTAGCCATGTTTTATATATTTTTTCTTATTTAATCAATGGTTAAGGATTTAATTTTAATTTAATGTTATTTTTATTTAATTGTTCAGGTAGGTATTGTTTTTATCGATTATTATCTGAACTAAATAAATTTATCAGCTCAGTAGTAAATCTAAATCTATTACCAATTCCGTCCACAGTAAAACAAAACTTCCCTCAGAATGTGTGGCAAATCAACGAGGGAAGTGGGGGGAAGGGGGGAATACTTCACACGTCACTGGTGGTAACACTAAGATGTATGCGACGAAGCGAATTGTCGTACAATGCTCATTTACAGTTCATAATACTATAATTATAAAAAAAAACTAGATTTTTTTCTACATTTTACTAGGGCCATTTTACACAGAAAATTCAGCAATGTATTTAATTTGAGACAATAATCCTGCGGTGTCAGCTAGGGTTGGCACTTTAATGGACCGATCGATTTATTGTCGTGTCTTGGTAGTCCAGCCGCCATCAAATCCAGCACTTCACAAGACGCCACACTTGACGCGCGGCGCCATGTCGCAATCAGTATGGTAGGGGTGGCACGTTTATTTATTTATTTATTTATTTATTTATTTATTTATTTATTTATTTATTTATTTATTTATTTATTTAGAATACAATTGTGAACTTACAGCTAAGCCAAAACATTCACATTGCTAATGGACAGTCAAGTATAGTCAACAGCAGCGTTAGACTAAGAAGCATGACATCACAATCACAACTGTTTAATATAGGCTGAGTTAGCTAAATAACCGTATGGTGATATCAGTGGTGGGCCCTAAATAAACATCCAAATCGGTATTCGTTTTCTTTTTTGACTCGTAAGTAAGCTTAGCTCGTAATTAGGAGGGTTGATGTTATGCGTTTGGCGTCGTGCCAGCATTCTGCTTTTCGATAAGCACAGCACAGCCCTAGCGGTACAGTCGAAGTCACTAAATATAACCTTAATTTTTAGTTGCATGCAAGCAAACTGAAATATTACAAAGTTACACATTGCAACTTTTGCCATTGACTGTACCCGTACGTTTTTTTTTATTTATCAAAAAATAGTACCTATTTATTTGTGAAGTTGCTAATTTACATTTGCAAATATTTACAAGAATGAACTGCTCCTAGGCAAGGCATAATCGGTTGTGAAAACACGAACCTAACCAAAAAAAAATCGTAATCGAACCCGCACCTGTCTCGCAACCGCTACGCTAAGGAAGACCGACGCGACTACGGGCATATAAGTCACGAGATATAGCAAGCGTCCACTCGACAGAAGCATACTAGGAAGCTCGTCTACCGACTGTTCTTGGTAAATGAGCATGGTACCGACAACGCTGGTCTAGACTTGCGGGGTATGCTATTCTATGGTGTAGAGAGGGCTTTTTGATTAACAGTATAGTAAACAATAAAACATTATTAGAAGGCATTTCGCATTCTTTTATCGCTTCGAGGACCAATTCATCTCAAAAGTTGAAATTTCCACAGAAATCAACATAATAGGAATAGCATATTCCTGCTTGCTTTTCAATTCATATATAGCCGATTTGTTTTTCCTAACTTTTGTAACCAAACTGTCTTGTAGACTTAAGTAAGAAGAAAAAAAATCTTTATCTTGGTTAATAAAAACTTTCGTACACTCAAAAGAAAACTGCAGTTTGATGATACATCAACCAATCTTCAACCAAATACCGTACCACATCTTCAATGGAGACTATAATCAAAGCCTCTTTAGGAAACGCAAGAATTTACACAAATAAGTAAACGTGTCAATCAAAAAGCCCGCCCCGATTCTAGGTGTACCGCAGCCGTGCGCGGGCGCATACGGACCTTTCTTCATCTGCTTGATCTCCTTCTCGTTGGTCTCGACGGCGGCGCCGAGCAGCGTGAAGATGATGCCGGCCTGCGAGTTGACGCCCACCGCCGTCACCAGCATCTTCCCGGACCCTGGAAACGGAAGACGACAGCGGATTTAGCCTCTTTGTATCCTTTTATTTTTTTAGCCCCACACTAGGATTGCTCCCGTATCGTGGGTACCGCTTACAGACATATAATTTCACATACACATCACACCCAGACCAGAAACAAACATTTGTGGATCGCACAAATATTTGTTCCGGGCGGGAATTGAACCCGCGCCCCCAAGCGCAGCAGTCCGATTGCTCGGCCACTACGCCAAACAGCCAACAAGCACTTGATCACTAGCTCGCCTGTAAAGCGATTCAGAACTCTTCGAGAAGGAGTCGAATCGAACGTGAAATGAAACCGAATAATTATGTCGATTGTTCTGAATACTCATTTCAGAACAATCGACATGCGGCTTCTCTCTCTCTCTCTCTGTCTAGGTTCCTCTTTACTTCGCAAGTTAACGAGATGCTGCTCAATACTTAAAAGTTTATTGCAACATAATGTTTATACATCGAGGTCTTATAAATGTCGTTAGTAAACATAATTATTTATGACCCTGTGGTCTCATATAATTTGGTGGTTACTTTCACTGAAACAAAACCCCAAATAGAAAACGATGTTTACCGACCTTCCATCACGTGGGTTCCAGACAGCACCATAGGATCAAATGATTCACCCTTCTTGACATGATCAGATTCACCCGTCAGCGAGGATTCGTCGACCTGTAACACGTGAGAATCGTTAGAGATCATGGTTACCAGTACCTAATCCTAGATCACCCTATAATGATGACTCAACCTTATATTATGTAGGGAGGGAATCAGAAACAACCTTAGAAGCGCCTTTTTACTAGGCCACTTATTGACGTACCTACGACTTAAGGCTCTCGAACCAATAGAATCGCCCCGCTGGTGTTCACGAGATCGCAAGCCTTTATGATTGATGAATGCCAGGTTTCTAAGCCCCTAGCTAAGAATGACCAACCGATAAGTGTATTGTTGTGTTTGTCATTTGTTAAGAGTCAGATAGACTACAGTATCAGTAACTAGGTCAAAGTTAACTAAGGATTCAGAAACAGGGCATAAGTAATCTTTTAGGCAATCGTGCTTCACCTGCGGTCACATCGTCGCTTCCTATCAGATCAGCTCGCGCCAGTCATAAAAAGTACCATTAACTCGTAAGACTTACCCCCAGTTTCTAGAAAGTTTGTTGGCTTTGACACTAGATTAAAACTATCGTTGTATCTATTTGACAATAAACATATGACAAGGATGGCAATAGAATTAATCTGTAGTCAAAGTTGATGGACTTTCAGAAACTGGGGGTAAGTTTGGTCTAAGCGCCATGCAAACTTTGCACTGCAAAGGCGCACACTAGGAAGAGAACCCAAAAGGTCGCTATTGTCGGCTACAACAAGGTGCCCGTCATCATCATAATTACTGCCTCTAATGTCCCCATAGATAATGTAATGTCAGTTCACCGTAGTCAAACATAAGCATGGTCATCAGCTCGTCAATCATCTCACGATTGCACAAGCTTGAGTTGTACCTACTCATTATACTGAAGGAAGTGTAATAAATTCTCACAGAAGCAGAGCATGCTCAAAAACAGCATTTTACGTATTTTTTTGCTAATTAACAAACAGATTAATCTACCTAAATTTAGAGCTTAAATTTTACAGTCCACGAGAATTATTCATGAGTGTATGTAAGTAAAGAATTACATACTTTTATTGTCTAGTGCAAAGAGATGTTTCGATTACAAATGTTGATAAAAATGATGCAAGGTGCTCATTACTTTATCAAGTTACTATCAGTTGCTATAGCTATAGCTATTAGGGTTGCCGCTGTATATTGTAGGTATTTTATTGAACAATTCTGCCAATATAAGCGAGGCAAGCTGTCAGTGAATAAAAAATATTGTATCGTATCGTGAGACTCCTAAGAATATTTTTTTTTATGTATAGTAAGTAAAACATTCCGTTTGTTTTTGTGGATTTTACGCTCGATACAGAACCTACTTCCGTTCCGTAAAAAGGCACATGGAGTTGGACGTAAGTGAAGATAGAATATGAAAAAAAAATTGTTTTCGACAAAAGAGTGACAGCCCTAGCTATCAGCGCAATCTGGTTATATAGGTGCCTTTTGACGTAAATTCAACAATTACACCTTATCATTTGAAGGAAGCAGCTACATTGATAAGGCCGCCGTCTAGCTAGATAGTAGGCATTTAATTAGTATGACCCTGACTTTATCTAATAGGCTTTGATTTAATGTCAAAATAAATAGCTTCTATCATAATGTGGATTGCACTTAGATTTTTGATATATTCTGAACAGAATTTGGTAGTATAATAATTATTATAAAAAAAAAGATAGTAGTTTTTCGGGAAAATACCTTTTATAGAATACTAGCTTGGGGCGATTGTGATAGTGCATGGCAGGCACTTTTAGTCCCAAGAGTATGAACATAACAGACTGATTAATTTCTAGCAATCTTTAAAACTTACAACAGGGGGTCAATTCTGCAATTTAATAACGCTTCAATCGAATCTCAATAAAGTGGCTTCGGCATAGTTTGTGACATTGCATTGTGACGATTTCAAATTTTCTTATTTGACTAGCAGACTAATAAAAAATAGCAAATTCCCTATGCCACAAACTATTCCGAAACCACTCCATTGAGATACGATTGAAGTGTTCTTAAATTGCAGAATTGAACCCTAAGAGTAGCGTCGACTAGGGGCACCAATTAAACCTACATTTTACTTTAACCAAGTAAACAATCGCGAAGAATCGATAACCAAGCATCGCAGCAGAGTGGATCATATATAATACAGTCGAAAACGCTAGAAATATCAGCTCAGTTATAACCATAATCAATAAATCGTATAATCCTCATAACAATTAGGGTAACAGCAACCAATTCGCGTTACGTTAACAATGGCGATAACCCAATAACCGATCGGTTATCTATTCACCTGATACGGCAAATTTGGTGCAGCGAGGGGATGTGTAGGTTATTTGGAACAATTATTTATATCTATTACAGATATTCACGAAACCTGTTTGGCCTGGGATGTGGTAGTACAAAATTTGTACCGCTTTCAAAAGTGACCTCTACAAAAAGGTTTTAAATAAAATCACGGGATTGGCAACATCATTGCCCTTAGGAGAGATGTCAGTAGGGTCGTCTGCTTACTTCCTAGCCATTTCAGAAATATTCATTGTTCTAGCCCTTCGCACCAATAAACTATTTCCATAATCGCTATGTCCAATTGCGCAATAGGAGTTATCATTCCGTGCACTATATTCTCCGGCTTGTAGGAAGGCATTGACGCACACGCCACGGAATGCCGATAACGAATATAGAAATCATAGGTAACCGATCAACCTTGCATTGATGAATTGCGAAAATTGGACCTTATCGACTATTATCTATAAATATAACTCAAATGTCCCTCGATAATTTGCAGTTACTTTCATGTGAAACTTTTCATCACTGATCTTTATCTAGCATATGACTGCATTGATCATTTAATTATCACAGAATCTCAAGTTTTTTCCGTAACCGTAGCTTCGTTCGCGGTTTTGTTTTGCTTTGTTTTGTGAAAAGACGAAACAATTGCATTATAAATAAACAAGTTCTCTATTCGTAGAGCACATAGCATGGGCGTTCCTCGAGGGAACAGTTTGGGACCTTTTCTGTTCCTGACATTCACCTCACAAACAAAAGACTGTGTTAACTATAATGCAACAGCGAGTTACCTTTAGATCGTTACTCTGGAGCAGAATACCGTCGGCGGGAAGCAGATCACCGTATTTGATCTGACATATGTCGCCGACGACTATTTCGCTGATGGATATCTGTTTCACTTCATTGGCTCGGATTACGGCGAACTTGTGCTCGCCTTCTATCCGATTTTGGAGCCCTCTGGAAAATAATACACACGTTTTTGATGTTATTTTGACATTTAATTGTAAGTGATTACTGATTACTGCACATAAGGGTTCTGAACTTCTCTTATAAGGAACGAGGCTTTAGGTAAAAAAACATTAATTTGAGCGGATTCGTTCTCTCGCCCTTTCTTTTCGATGGTAATTTTCTTAACGGAACCTTTTGCAAAAATAACACGTGTAAAGTTGAATTATTACTTCACACAAATCTTTCAATATTGAATTTGCTCACCTGAATTGCCTTTCTTTCGTGTAATCGTTGAACGCTGTGACTATAACGACGACTATGACTGATATTAAAATAGCGAGCCCCTCGATCCACTGGTAGTGGCCTTCATCTTCCTCCAAATGTCCTGAAAAATACAATTCATCAATTCAACATAACATCCGAGTATAGTGAAGATAGTGCGCCAATTCAAAACTTCCGTCTACCTAATAATTTTGCAAAGGTAATTTCGACTAACTTTGCAAAGGTCATTATGAACCAGTTGAAATTGTATACCGGTATACAATTTGAATTGATTCAAAATGACATAATAAGCAGTGTCAGATATCATCAAAGTGCGGAGCTCGGCTTTGATAACTATGTCATTGATTAAATCATTATATGGTTTCCGATTCACTATGTCATACGTGGCTCATTACACACTTTCTTAACCATTTAAATATGTTCTAGTAATAGTGATCATGCGGAATACATATGCAAAGGAAGGGGAAGGGGCAAAGAGCAAAATATTAATATATTACTTATATCCTTTAGCCGAATATACTTTGCTAAAATTCTCGCGAAAAGAGAAGCCAGCTGACTCCTACTAACCCTTATAATATTAGTTGATGTAATTTACAACTGAATAAGCTCTTAAAGTTAAATTGCCAATAAGCCTTCACAGCTATCTTGTTAAGAGTCCCTAGAAAGAAGTATTTTAGCTAAGCTTTTTTTTTATGATCACAGTCGAATGAAACGAATTCGTCGGACGGAAAAAATCTCATAGTTAAAAGCTCTTCAACAAACTAGTTAGTATACAGTAATTATGTGATTGATATTTCCAATAATACAAAACGATCATTAAGAATACACACACATTATATACAACTGAATCTCTGATTATTCGACTATGAAATCGACGCACGTAGTGGATATTTTTAATGCAACGAATCGTATTGTCATCTCTGTCGTCTTGTGAAATATTAAGTGGCGCGAGTGATACTGATGGACGCAGTTAATACGATTGGCACTAGAATTGTTTTATAACTCTGCGAACGGTATTTATATTTTTCGCATAAATAAACCACGTTTTTACACTGCTAAAAATGTTCACGGTTTCTCGTCACCTGCGTATGTCACTAATTTGTTCCCATCTATCTCTACGAGATTATCGACTCGTGATTAAGCTAACTCTGTTAGTGTTTCTTGGCAATTTCATAGTAGACTTTGTCACTACTCCATAGAAATCTATAGAATCTTCATCTTTGCCACCGCTCAAAGTTTAGTGCTATTAGTTATGTGCTTCAACCGGCTAAGTTTCACGTTACTGGCAACCTTGCAATCGGATTATATCGCAAACACTTTAAGTAGTCGTATCGGTTGCACACACGACCGATTACGGGGACGAATTAAATTTAACGGCAACTGGGTTTTGTATGACTAGTTCAATGAAATGAGAATTGAGGTCTATGCCTAGCAGTGGGTGTCAGTCGAAATCTATATTCGCTTCGTCATTGATGTGAAAGCACTTCGACTTTATACACTCGTTACAATTTACTACCCAGACGTACATAACTAGAAATGTTTCACTATTGCTTCAATATACACAGTGTAACGTTGACCTGTATTTATTCCCTCTGAGATGCAATTAATACAAAATATACTCTGAAATATCTAGCTGGCAGAGATAATTTTGATTTGAATTCGTAGTGCGTAAACTCACCTCACACAACCTGGGAGTCAAATCTGCTTATTCAAGAAAGCTTCAATCGAATCTTAATGGAGTGGCTTCGAAATAGTTTGTGACATTTGGAAGGCTGCTAGTTTTTTTTAATTAGTCTGCTATTTAAATAAGAACATTTGGAATCAATGTCACAATGAAATCTCACATACTATTCCGAAGCCACTCCACTAAGATTCGATTGAAGCGTTCTTATATTAGTAGACCTGGCCCGTTACAGAGCCTGCGGGACATAGCCAAAATGTATGCGGATTTTTTGTTTCCAACCGGACGTGACTTTTGTGCGATTTTAAATCCTACCGTCATTGATCTACGGGTGAGATTTGTGGCGTTACGAATGGGAGGGAAAGAAAACCGCGGCGTGAGTTATCAAGCCTAAAGGTTTTATAGGAAAAACTAGGGCGTCGCACCAGCAGTGACCTTAACCTACATTTCATGCAGATTTACCTAAGAGTACAATTTATACCTAACGCATATTTACACGGCAGCCCAGAACCAGGAGCAATAATCACATTTTAAACGCTACAAAAATTTCGTATTACATACATTTATATATACACAAACCTTATACATTTTTTGCGCGTTCTTAGATCAAAGAGTAGGCGCGACAGATCGTGCAAAATATAGTAATCGAATTTCGAGTAGTTGCCGCTTGATCGAACCGTCACACATTTGATTATGCAGATGTATACCTAAGTGTTAAGTTCGGTTCATTGATCACGGATATGTACATTCGATTGTAATCGGTTCGCCCTTGTGCTCACTTTGTCTATACTGTGTATCGGTGGAGCGATTTTGATCTCAGGCTTTAGGTATTTCCGTGAAATTACTAATTTCGTGTTGTGAACACTTAAAATAAATAACATTAATTTGTATACAGTTAAAAATTAACACAATCGTAGTTTTTGGTAAACGAATAGCTTTCATTTATATACCTACTTAGTCATTTCTTAGAAGAAACACATAAATCTCTAACTACAAATTTCGGTGCAAATTATTGAATATAATTTAAGATTCAGTATGATTTCATTTATTATTCAGTTTATATCTATATCCAACAGCGAAATCCATTTCGAATTTTCGATTTATAAAGTCAAACCAACATACAAGCAGACAGACAAACGAAAACCTACAAAGGAAGGACGGTGTAGGGTGTACGTACGTCACTACTCAATCGTGATACTCGAGGGGTTTAATGCAACTAAATCAATATCATGCCCTGTTGCCATGGTTTATTGGAGACATTAAATAAAAATGTCTAGATATAGATTAATTGAATGCTCATTGCTCAGTCCGCATTCAACCTCGAGGCAAGTAATTTGAAATTTAACTGGAAATCAATCAATATATCAAGTTTGCACTTAAAACTCAGTTGAAAGATGATGGCAGTAATTATAATGTCTCAGTTATTTTAAAATCGGTCAACCATGGCAATGTAGGAGTAGGAGACAACACTAACCTAACTAATACAGTAGAAGAGCTTATAGACAATCATTCACTAAATACACTCAAAATTGATTTAGTTGCAACGGTCATTTGGGAGGTTTCACCTTCACCTTTAGACAAACCAGAAGCCAAACTTCATTTTGAGCACATTACTAATATTATGAGCAGTGTTATAGTTCAGATAATCTTACCAGGATCGTCTAAAGTTTCCGTATTGTTATTGAAAAGAGAAAATACACTGATTATTAATAATACATAGAGAATGTTAGTGCTCATACTAGAACATGCAACGTTTCCTTCAATTAGGAAACAATTGTCTGTAGAAATTGCACACCCCTATAATTAAGACTTAACGCTTATTAACTCTAAGCTAGCCCTGAACATACTATAATAACATTTAATACGTAAACATAGAAAATAAATATATCTGTAAACGTAAACACATTTAGATCTAACGCTAATTAAATTGTTAATGAATGAAAGATGAACAAGATAATCAGTATATAACATTTTACATACAAAATTGCTTGTGGCATGCAAGAGGCACATTGGCAATTGTTGGGACAAATAAGTCAAAGATGTATGTGTTGCACGCACACACGACCATGCAATGACACGGGTACACATTTTGTGTAGGTTTATGACAGTTATGACTGCATGAAAAATATATGTAACAAAAAAAAATGTACTGAAACGAACTTTGGGGATTAGAAACATCGATATGACACAGATGTGAAAAAATGACTTAACTCATGCTCATCAAGAACGACATGAATTTGTCTAACCAGAGATATAATACAGCAATTGCCCTAGTTAAAATGACAGCAACACTGATAAAGCAAACGGCGTTTAATTAACTCACCGTAATTACTGAAATGGCAATGTACAAGTGTCTTGGTAAAACAGCTGGGGCTTTAAATATCATGTTTTTGTTATAGACATCATAATAACTTTATGCACATTATATCTAACATTTCGTGATTTAAAATTTGCCATTAGTTCGAATTTAATTATGTAGTTTCATAGATAAATTGATTGAACTCAAAACTTGAAATGAAATTGACGTGTGTCCAAATTGCACTCACTATAAATCTAATTATAAGGATGAATATACAGGTGTGACCATTTTACACTGGTTTTTCGTGTCACTAAATTACACTAACAAATTGAAATTAAAACATAACGGAAGTTACATTAACAAATGAGAATGAGGTTGTTTCAACGTATTATAAAAATGAAGAAGAACACTGTCATATTGACAAATCCACGACAAGCTCGGTGGATTATAGGGAATTATTGTAAAAAATGTAGTCAAAAGTTATGGGATCTGATAAAGATATCGTAGCAAAAGAAAAGAAAATCTTACCGGGATCAGTGGGGTCGTCAGGTGGCTTGTAGAAGCTCAAACCTAACGAGACTACGGCGGCTACTTCCAGGATGATGAGAGTCACGTCCTGCAACGCCTCCCATACTAAGGTGAGGAAGGTCTTCGGCGGCTTGGGCGGGATCATGTTAGAACCAAACACCTCGCGCCTATGCTGCATGTCAGCTTTGGAACCGCTAAGACCTGAGGACAAGAAGAATGACTGAGTTAGCACTGGTAGTCAACTAGGAATAGTAATAATAAATAGTACCTATATCGCAATTTTCTGTCATTCTAAAAATGACTTATGTCGTGGAAGGTGTAAATCATGATTACATACAACTGCTCGTTTCTGTAAGAGTATTGATTGCATGAACAGCTCTATAAATAAAACATCAAACACGTTTGAAGTTCTGCACTCCAACAATCAGGCTCCTTTGAACAATTTCTAATTCTGAAGGATGATATGTTTCCACACTCGTTGTTCTAAAACAGGGTGAGCGAAGAAAGAACTGTTGAAATATTTACTTGAAATTATACCCAACATTGTACCAAGCTATTGAATATTCAGACATTGCAAAGAGTCTCGTAAGTACGAATTTCGTCGTTATCCTAAATTCTTGTTGGAAAGGGGATGAAGTATCGTAAAGTTTATGTTATAGCCGTTTCTTAAAGATATTGCTGCGAAGTGCGTCGCCATTCATAATAGACGAGCTGGAACGGGACGACGACGTAGGAGCACGCACACCGACGGGCGATAAAACGGAGGGCGCAAAAATGAAAGAAACGTGTGGATATCTGTTCAAATGTGTTTACTAAAACAAATGATACAAACTCATTCAACAATACAGACACCACTTGCCCTGTACATGTTTGTGGAAAAATTGAAATGATACTAAAAGTGTGCTGAAATTCAAATGTATCTTCAGGTTCTATAAACGTAGGTATATTGCAGTTAACATAAATAGCGGAAAATTCATGTGACTCTAGTCCAATAGCCGAGCCATTCGTCGTAACAATAAAGTCTACTGTGTATACTTTCAGAGACAAATGTTTCACAATGTTGCAGTGGTCATAAAATTATTTTGAGAAACTTGTAATGTCTTGTATATTTACATAATACAACTGGGATTAATTAATACTTAGCCTCTTTATAAAGCTTTCCTCTACATTATTAAGGTTTAGTGTCATATTCAAATGCATTTAAATCTTTAACCATTCCATCTCCATCTCACGAATCATATTTGGAAGCATGGTCCAGTTTCTGCTCGGTGACTGCAGACTTGTCGATCGGGCATGAGTCATCTACAGCGCATCCTACCTAATTTTCTTTATTTTGAAATCTGTCAGTCACAACGTCATCCAACCGATCGCGTAAAGTGATAGACCGCATATTAGTTTGAATACTAAGTTCATCGACCGGCGTCGGTCCATCTTCAACATTTGCCGAGTATTTTCGTGTACGTATCTAAAAATACTTTATTTATGTAAGCCGATGTACAATACAGAAGGCTGTAACGTTTTTATGCGAGAACAAAATGGTTATTTTAATGCCGTGTGTATGGCGTACATTATTTATTTCTCTGAATGACAGGAGCAGGTTACGAACACATTGCTCGTGAGTAAATGTTTGCACAGCGAGGGAAAAGGGACAAGAATTGGCGTTTGTGTAAAATGGTAAGGGAAAAACTGTACCATCACAGTATTGAATGGGAGGAAAAAAAGCGTTTTCCATTTAGCATTTCCAACTTTCTATCTCTAGTTGTTTGCGTGGAGTCGCGGAGCTTACGCGGTTAAGCTATTTTTGCTCAGTATTATGCTAAGGTTTTATGAATATTTATAATAGCCGTTAACTTCGCCGTGCCCAAGCGGATTGGATGGCAGCAATTTTTAATTCAGCCTTGTTAGCTGCGGACGAAACGACTCTTTGAATTATACAATTTTGCTTAATTAGATTGTGAGATTGAGGTACCTGCATAGAATGCTGAAAAAGATATTTTAAGTGACTGAAAACTTTAACATCAATGTTTATTTGTATTTTTTTTCAATTACAGGATTCAATAAACCATAGTGAACTTCAAGAATATTTTTTATATAATATCCAAAGGGAAATGTAGGGGGTGTTTCAAAGCTTCACACCGAATTGGTTTCTTATAATGTAGCAAATAAATTTCTTCGCGCCCCAGGGAGGACTTGGAGAATAAAAAAAAGAATTTGTCGAGATTAAACTTTCCCACGGTATCACGGAAGCAAACTTTAGCTGGATGAATTTAGATTGAACTTTCTAATGTGTTTGGGGCCAGACAATAAATGATGTATAGCGAAGGTTGCGGGAGAAGCGGGTATGGAAATGGAAGACTTCAATTGCCCTAAACTTCCTCGAAGCATGAATGATAGATTTACATGAGTGGAGTTCATTGTAGTATCGATTGAGTTGTCTTTAAAGGAAGGCGGTAGCTGTTGATTCTTACATTATAGTAACTAATGAAAATACAGCAACCCAATATGTTGTAGAAGCTATGCTAGTTTCTTTAGTTCGCGTGCAGAACTGTGAGTGCAAGTATTCGTGTTAAAAGGTGTAAAGCCTCAAGCCTCTTTGCATAATCGATTCAACAGTGCAACGACTTGCATCGAAACATTACCGCGTGGACACGCGAGGCTACAAGACAGCTAATTATTTTGACATAAATAGATAGATAGGTCTTACAGAACTGGTGAAGAAGGTTAGATAGATAGTGATGAGAGATCTTATAAAAGGCAATTAAGGTCGCCCCAGGATGAAAATCTATTCCAAAAACAATTGGAAAAAATACGACACAAAGAATTTTCCGATTAATTCATCAAAGCGCCTCGCCTAGGTGCGGCGTGAGTCATAAAATAAATGCAAATGTTTTGCACAAATACCATTAGCCCGCGATCCCGTGGTGCGGCGTTCTGTTACGCAATAGTAATGCGCGAGTACGAATTTTTGAACGATATATAGTTGGGCGTATGTATCTACTCGTATATTGTGTATATCTGGTGGATCCGTTTGAGCGATTGTGGAAGGTCAATGAGAAATATTGGTTTGAATTATGTTTCTCTTGTCATTATGATTTGTTGAAGCGTGTGGCTGCTTCTGAAGTGGAACGTAGCCTCATCCAGCTGATATTTCGGATGAATTTGCGTTCGCTCTAAGATTTCGTTTTTTATCCTCTGGTTTTTGCATCCAGCTCGAAGGACCAAACGTTTGAGCGCTGGGAAGTTGGAGCGTGGCTTTCTTGTCCAAAAAAGAGAGGCAGCAGGTTCTTGTGGTTGAAATATATAATTTTCGACAAAAAGTGTTACAGGTGATGATGAAGCAAATTTGTTCACTTGAATATAGTTGAAAGAAAAAAGTAACGAACATTAATGACGTTGACAGATTAGCCACTGAGGTTTTGAGGTGTGACAGTGACGTAATGGCTCTCATAGGCCACAGACTTAGCTCTTGTAAATAGCGAGGATCAAATGCCCCTCACGACCTTCTGCACAGCATAATAAGAACCAGAAAAATAATGTTCGCGGAGCCTCATCTTACTAATATTATAAATGCGAAAGTTTGTGTGTTTGTTAGTTCTTCACGCATAAATGGCTGAATCGATTTGTATGAAATTTGGTATGGAGATAGCTCATCTCCCAACTTAACACATAGGCTACTGTAAATCCTGAAAAAATATAGTGCTCCCGTCAACGCGAGTGAAACCGCGGGCGCAGCTAGTTGATCATATTATGGAATCTAGGGCACTGAAAATCAACTTGCTTTATAATAGAGATCAATTAATTCTTTACTTAGAATGTTTTTTATTTATTCATGGAATACACTTTTATAACCGGTTCTCGGCACTATAATTTATGGGTCGGTCGTTTCATTAATGCATTCATACAAATGAATGAACAGCCGTCTTTGAGGCGGCGACAGGAAACACGTATTATATGCGATAATCGTAATATCGAGTGGAGTCAATGCACCCGGTAGGGTTGCGTTGGAAAAATAAACTTTGTAGACACAAGTCGGTAGCGCACTAATCTCTCTATTTATACAATTGAAAAACCAACTAGATTAGCTATATTGAACTATACTAGAATATAGCTATATTGGAACTCGATTTTCCAATATCTGAATAAAGTAGAATATTTAGAGGCAGAGTGATTGATTTAGAATGGTCATTAGCTTTCATTACTTATTTAGGTAGGTACGAAGTTTATTTATTTTGCTTTTGAAAATACTATAAAAAAGTTATTAGTTGAAAACGTTTTTTTGTCGCCAATAACTTAGATTCTATAAGCCATACCACTTTTTATCTTTACGAAGTACACGAGTACTACCATAGTTCACACCTTTTACTTTATCTTCATAGTAAAGTCATTCGCACGAGTTATCATTCGTTCGCAGCAGAATAGTGAAAATTATGTTATACGTTTGCTGTCTTTACGATCGTATTCTTTCGGGTCACAAACTTGCCATCAAATTTGGCTTTATTTGCGAGACACTGAGCCTTAAATCTCGTGCAAGAGACATTCAATTCATATTCGACATCAAAACGCAATATCGTAAAAATTGCTTCTAAAACCTGTATAAATTATGGAAGGACATTATATGTGTCTTGCGCGAGATTCGGGCCACTGTCGACGGGATTGTCTATCATGTCATTTGCATCGATTCAACTTTAGTTTTCAGCTACACGTGCCAACCGATAAAGCTTGGAAATAACTCGTGCAAACGCCATTTATTGATTACTCGATTGAATTGGTTGAAAATAGATAAGACGCTTCAGGGTTGTAGGGAAACGTGAAGTGGTCTCGGGTATCCCTCAAGATATGTGCTATGGTAAAGTCACTATTTTTGAGGCCTCTATTTAAATACTTATATTGTTTTTTCCTCCCTTTAACTTGTTTATGTTTACCTCATCGCGTGTCCCTTTTAATTCAAGAAACTTAATAATTTCTTTGGAAATCTGTTCCATTTTCGACTCATCACTTTCCAGCTACGTTTAAGTGCACACATAAAAATGTTTACTCAAATAACATCTCCCGCCAGCGCATTAACTTTGAAGTCGATTAATTAACTCTGTGTAAACAATATCGCTTATTTATCGATTAAAAATCCCGTATTACGGTACGCTCGGCGTGCACGACGGGGTTTATTGGTGATAAATCGTCAGAACGAGGCCTCCCCACGGCCTGCGCCCGAACAGACACGAAGTGCGGGCAGTAAGGGCTTGGTAACACCTGCTGAAGATAGCGTCTTTTGATCCGTGAGCCATAAAAGAAACTACGAAAGCGACTATATGATCCGTGCCTGCTTATTATCAACCGGAGCGAACTGCAGTGCTATTTATACATTGAAGCGAGAAGGGCCGATGTTTGATTCATAGTCAAAATGTAATCCATGTTTCACAGTAGCTACGTTAGGAGTTAGTTATGGATCAGACCATCCGATCTTTGTAGATTCTCTTTCCACGACCATAGGGAGGTGAACAATGATCATACATATGACTCGAGGCGAGTGGCGACCAAGTAAATATCTGCGATTGCGAATATTAACGAAGTTGGAGGAAGGAACATGCGTGGCTGCTGACTGGCCAATACTGCCCATACCGTCAACAATGTTTCGTGTATAGGCTCGTGATAAAATTACGAGAGATATAAAATCGAGTACGAAACCAGAGTCGGGTTTGGCGCCGACAATGCGGCGGTCGGCGCCAATATTTGAACAAACAACATACATAATTCATCGGCCCGATGGAAGATTCGGCTCAGGTGCTTATTCAGAATCGTTGTTCGGAGTTTTCCCGTACCTAGGGTGTTTCGGAATTTTAAATTGAAGTTCAAGCTATATTGAATTCATTTCATTATGGAAATTGTTTATTTTACAGGTGTCAATAAACTGCTCTATGCATTTTCTAGTCTAGCTAGTTTAATGACTGTATGTAGTACAATCATTCTTATGCTTATTCATTCTGAGGCTGGCAACCTGGCAACTCTCACGGCAACACGTCAAAAAAACAGCTGTGCTGTATTTTAGTGAAATAATTAGAAATAATCGTTTATTTGCGGAAATCTTGCGTTAAAATTGTTAATAAGTTGCAATCTAAGTGTGTGCCAGTGTTATTTGTGATCAGAGTCGTAATTCTGATCAAAATCGCTAAACAGCTGACCGTTGGAAACCGGCCGACGTCGACCTGTCAACGTTCGTGATTTGAAAAGATTGTGTCTTTTCTTCATAAAACCGGGGAAGTAAACTTATTTTAGCTTAATATTTCGATTAATATAAGTGCGTACATAGAAATAATAATCTTGTCCAGAATTTACGACAAATAATACCGACGTTTATTTATATACTTCAGTGTTAGGTCATAATCAAAAACTTATTTCGTTTTGACTACCTATTTTGCTAGTTTTGTAATAAAGTATACACTAGAATTATAGCTTTTCACCTTTTATAACTATAAACGGGTTTGAAATACTTTATGAAAGCAGTCCAAACGTGGTTTACAAGAGGTTTTATACCTAAATCTTTAAAATAATATTCCTAATAAAGTAGGTACATATATCTAAGTTAACTGTTGCAGTAGGGCACTAAAACACAACTCTAAGCTAGAATTTAAGGTGCTTCATTGTCTTTCAGAGCCTACCACTCACATATACACAATGATGACTCGCAAGGCATGTGATTTGGAGGTCAAACTGCAGACGGCACTGGTAGAACTGAAATCCACCAAGGAAGCTAACACCAGGCTACTCCAAGAGCTAGACAGCCATGAGGCGGATATGTGCAATGAGCTCGACAGAAACACCCAATTGAAAAATCAATTGTCTGAGCTAGACATTGCATATGAAGACATGAGAGACCAGCGGGACCGTCTGCAGAGCACAGTTGACTCCTTTGGCAAGGATCAGGAGACGTATGAGGCAGCCCTTAGATACATTAGAGATTTAGAGCGCGAGTTAGACCTTAATAAGGCTAAGTTAGAGGCTTTTGAGTCCTCACCCAATAATAATATCAATATTAGCTCAAAGAAAGAAATAAATACTTTGGATTTATATTCAGAATTAATTGAAACTAGTACAAAAGACCCAATAGAATGTAACAGTATACCAATAGTTGACCTCACCTCACCTAAGTTGGGGCATAATAATTGTAATATTAAAGTTTGCATCAGGGGGTCCAATAAGCTTAAAAAGTATATAAAGATTAATAAAATAATAAAAAGAACCGCAGTCATGTTAAAAACGTACAAAAAATGCTTTAAATGCACAAACATTTGTAAGGAAAAAATTAATTTGCATACAGAACTAGAGGAATGTTATAATTTGTTAGGCCGCAATAATAGAGAAATAGATTATATGGACAGTAGAATCAAATGCTTACAAAAGCAGTTAAGTGACATTAGTGGCAAATATGAAACTTCAAAGAAACAAATTAAGGGACATATAGCAGCCATGACATGCTTGATGAACCAAAGTCGCAGCTGTGATAAATGCACAACAACCATTGACAGCATAGAAGACTCCAGCTTGCCTTCTGGAGTTTCTATAAAACCTTCAGTGGAGAGTAGCCCCCCATGCCTGGTTCCGGAGCACAAGTCACCTATGCAGGAACCTTTCTCCCATTGTCCAGATGTTTCTCCGGTGGACTCAGGTTGTTTAAAAATTCAGTCTGAGTGCACTGGGAAAACTGTGGTTTTCAGTGATCAATTGGGAGTAGGCATGGGCAGCCTAATACAAAACTGCCTAACACAATCAGTCTGCAACAACAGTTTCTCTGGCATGTCTATAAAAGAATTAGTATCAAAAATTCAAAACAATATATATGATAAAAATACCAACATTGTGGTACTATTAGGAGATAGTTTAGCTATAAATAAATGTGATATTGTATGTCTTATTGAGACCCTCATAGACATAGAAAAGAAAGGTATAGGCAAGATAATTATCTGCTCACTTCCTTACTCAAACAAAATGAGTCCCAATCAAAATAGTCATGTTCATGACCTAAACCTGACATTGTATAATTTGACATGTCGTCAAAGTGACATTTTATATTTCGAAATTAACAATTTTACAAGTAGATTTATTTTGACAAAGAATACTTTGTATCTCTGCAAGAAAGACAAAATGACCATTGCTAAATTGTTAGCATTCAATATACATGATCCAGTTATACATAGTATAACTGATCACATTGACCAGCCCACAGCTAATAGCTGTAATAATCGGGATATAGGTAGGATGACTAGGTCAGCCGATTTAAACTGACCGCTAAGACAATGGAAAGGCCCGGTACCATTCATATATTCCATCAGAATATTCAAGGCCTTTCCAGCAAAACATTAGAATTAGAACTATTTTTAGACTTTTGTAAAATTCACGTTATGTGTGTAACTGAACATTGGTTCAGGAAAAATACTTTGTTACCGCCTATTAAGAATTACCAAATTGCAAGTTTTTTCACTAGGGAAAAAGCTATTCACGGCGGGTCATTAATTTATGTAGTAAACAATTGCCAATTTAAGGAGAGAAAGGACATAGTGTCCTTGTCTGTCGAACGAATTATAGAGTTATCATGTGTAGAGCTGGAGCAGCATATAATTGTTTGTGTATACAGACCACCATCAGCTGATTTCAACGCATTTGAGTCCATTATGGAAGATGTTTTGAGAAAATCATTTAATACCTCAAAATACCTAGTTGTTTGTGGCGATTTTAATGTTAATATTCTTGATAAGTGCCCATTGAGCGATAAATTACTAAATTTATTTTTGTGCTTTGACTTAAAAAATCTTTTTTATCAGCCAACTAGAATCACAACCTCCTCTGCAACTTGCTTAGACAATGTTTTTTGTAACTGTGAACCACAAAGCATGGCTATATGTGACAAGCTTAGCTCGGATCATTGTGGCCAAAGCACTGTGTTTCCATGCAGATCAAATAAAATCTCCCCGGAGTTTACTTACAGACCCATTACCACCAACCGTATGGAACAGTTTTCAGAAAGCATTGTTAAGCAACTTACATATCTACCGTTCGTTGAGAATCCAGATGAACTTTGCAATTCCTTGTTCAATATGATAGATAAACAGTTCAACACTATATTTAAATTGAAAACATGTAGAGGTAAAATCAAGGCGAGATTTGATGGCGACTGGGCTACACCGGGTATCTATAAAAGCAGGAATAAATTGTATGACTTATATTCACAAAAAAGTATAAATGCAGATGACACTAAATTTTTAGACTATGTGAAACAATACTCAAAGACTTTCAAATCTGTATGCCGTACCGCGAAGTCTCTTCACTTGAGTAGAAAAATTAAGCAATCTGAAGACAAAATCAAAACGACGTGGAAAATAATCAACAATGAAACCGGCAAAATTAAGCCTCGGGACCGTAAATTTGTTTTAAATATAAACCAAAAATTAATTTCTAATGATTGCGAAGTAGCCAATGCGTTTGAATATTTTTTTACCAAAATACCTATAGTTACTACTCAGTCGTTACATTCTTCCCCGGTTGAGGCTGCTTCCTTACTACAAAATAATGTTGAAAGGTGTAATGATGTATTTAAATTCAAACATATTAATGTAGACACGATTGTTAAGACTTTTAAATTGCTTAATATTAAAAACACCGAGGATCTTTGGGGAATATCAACAAAAATTTTAACTTGTATTGTTAGTTCAATTGCCCCATACTTGGTCGTTATTTTTAATATGAGTGTTGATGAAGGAGTTTTTCCCGACGTAATGAAATATAGTAAACTGATACCTTTGTATAAATCCGGCAATAAAAGTGATCCTACTAATTACAGACCAATCTCAATACTTCCCGCTCTTAGTAAAATCTTTGAAAAAATTATTCTTAATCAATTACTGACTCATTTTAATTTGAACGGTCTGCTTCACAGTGAACAATATGGCTTCACTAAAGGCCGTTCCACCACAGATGCAGGGATAAGGCTCTTAAAGCATATTTTCGATGCTTGGGAGAAGTCACAGGATGCTATTGGTGTTTTCTGTGACCTATCAAAAGCATTTGACTGCGTTAGTCACGAAACATTAATTTCTAAATTACAACATTACGGGGTTCATGGGAAAGCTCTCGATCTAGTCTTCTCGTATCTCAGTAACAGAATCCAGAAAGTGGATATAAATGGAGTTAAGTCATCTGGGTCTCTCATTACAATGGGTGTTCCTCAAGGTTCAATTCTGGGGCCATTCTTGTTCTTGGTGTATATTAACGATCTTGCCTTTTTTGTAAAGAACTTATGTGATATTGTTTTGTTCGCTGATGACACGTCACTTATTTTTAAGACTGACAGAACTAAGAACAATTTTGACGATGTTAACAAGGCAATCGCGCTAGTTCTTAAATGGTTCACGATCAATAATTTAGTGCTAAATTCTAAAAAAACGAAATGTGTCAAATTCTCACTGCCCAATGTTAAAAGAGACCCCACAAATTCATGTATTTTAATTAATAATGAGGCTATAGACCAGGTAGATTCAACTATATTCCTGGGAATTAATTTAGATTCAAAATTACAGTGGGGTCCTCACATATCATCTTTAACTGGAAGATTGAGCTCTGCAGCTTTTGCTGTACGTAAAATCAGACAGTTTACTGATGAAGCCACTGCAAGATTAGTATATTTTAGTTACTTTCACAGCATTATGTCATATGGCATTCTGTTGTGGGGCAAAGCCGCGGATATTCAATCAGTGTTCGTGCTACAGAAGAGAGCAATTCGTTCGATATATAATATGAAAACCCGCGATTCTCTCCGGGAACGGTTTAAAGACATCAGCATTCTTACAGTGGCTTGCCAATATATATATGAAAACTTATTGTATGTTCGTAAAAATATTAACACGTTTACTAAAAATAGTGACGTGCACAATTTCAACACTAGAAATAAAAATAAACTGAATGTACCAAGATTTCGGTTGCAGAAGGTTAATGGTTCATTTATGGGGAACTGTATACGCTTTTATAATAAGTTACCAGAAGGAATAGATCAATTATCCATGCAAAGGTTTAAAATGTATATCAAGGTTAATCTCATCAAGAAAGCCTATTACACTGTTAATGACTATGTTAAAGATAAAAATGCATGGCCTCAATGTCCCCAGCTCCATGATAATAATAATTAACGTGAATTTTATGAATTATTTTGTTCGTGTGTGTTAATCTATATATTGTATGTTTGTTAATTTATATGACTGAAAAAAGAATTTGAAAAATAATAAGGTAAAAAATGACATCCCCGTAGAGTTTCTTGGTGCTGTCTTCTCTAACGGGCGTATTCCGAAGCACTGGTAGAGTCAACGGAGTTTCCTTTTCCTGTCCAGAATCTTGGTACAGTGCTTGAAAAGGAAACATCCCTTTTTCAAAATCAAACCATAATCAATTACTGTTTAATTTAATGTATCATTATTTATGTTTCTATGATTCTCTTTGTTAACGAAAATTAGCTGTTTTGACTTGTAAAAGTGCGATTTAATTGCCTATTTACAATAAATGCTTTGACTTTGACTTTGACTTTGACTTATGTAGTAGAATTTACGTAAATTTTGTTGAGATCTAACTCTAAAGTCAAATGCGAGCCTATTAGAAAGAGCTGATTTCATGAATAAAGTAAAACGATCTTGTTTTGATATGGATCCAGCGAACGATGACAAACAAATATTGAAGGAACAAGATGGTACACGAGGTCACAAATTGAAAGACAACCCGAACCAAAGCACAGTGGAACGAAACGCCAAGCGTTCTGCTAATCAATAATCCAAATAAAAGCCTTGTACCAATATTGGAGTTCACATAATTCCTCAACTTGTCCAAACAACGAGGAAGTGTCCTTGACCGCTGCGTGTGGAGCGACCTTCTAACAGCAAAACCTCATTCGATGGTGCTAGGGGAAATAAGACCGAGGAATGCCAGTAAAAAAATCGATTCATTAAAGGAACACTTTTCTGGCTTGAGCTAACTTGCTCACTTTTAGGATCGCGCGGCACTTACGCGTGCGATTCCAATTTTAGTCAGTCTGTTCATAAAACAAGAGTTTTTGTTCATCCCAGTTTGATTAGTGGACGCTTACAAATGTCTTGAAAACGAAAAGGACAGGTATAACTTTAGAGCTGTCCGTCTCAGTTGTGTATGTTTCAACCAGTGGTGGAATCAATCGAAATCTTCACAAGGAGATATTTAAACTAAGGCTTCTCCAACGTCTATCATCACGAATAAGACAAGTAGGTCTTATTTAATTCGTAATTTAGTCCGCATGGTAAATATCCGTTTTATTTTCTTCATAAATATCACAGATTCTCAAAGAAGTATCACGTTCGTTCGCAAAATCGCAGTCTTACTCTACCTAGCATTCTTCATTCATATTCCTTTGAATAAAATATTTAAATCAGCCAACAACTTTCAATCTGATTTGTTGAATCTACCCTGACCTTCCTTACTTTAAACAATTCACTCGTCTTCTATCCCGAATTTCTATCACACAAACCTTGCTATTGCTAAAACGGATGTTTTCTTAATTGCTGGCGTAAGATATCACCACGGCTGAACACTATGTCAAAACAGCTCCGTCAATATATAGGCCAAGTTCCCGAAGAATTCGAATTAAAGGAAATATTTCTGTCTATGAGACGGGATTTAAGCCAAGGTCTGGTGACGTCACACAATTGATGATATTTCGAGATGCTGGCCCTTCATTTCCCGGTTATTTTGTGTTCTTCTATATCTCTACGAAGCGTTTTATTATGCATGTCGGAATGGAATTGTGTGTGACAGAATATTTCATTAATAATAGCTCTAGCAATTTGTATGCACTTATTATTGTAGTGTCCACTCATAGCGTCAGTTTCATAGGGAGTTGTCTTTATAATTTCAGTTGGCTCATTTAGCGATACCATGATATAGATATATCATTTTGAAGAAATTCGTTTAGGTTCGAGATTTTTGAAGACTTGTAGCTGAAATCACATGGCACAACGGTGGAGTGACACGAACTCCACGCGTCTTCTCCGAAGAGCTATGAAGAAGAATAACGAAGTAAGACAATTTGGGCCAACTTCCTAAAGACTTATATTTTCGTCTATGGAGCCAAGGTCACGAGACCGCACAATGGACGATATTCTGAATAACTGATGGGGCGTCACATCGGCACAGCTGTCTGGCCGTGTCGGTACAGAAATAGAACGTCGATATCGGACGCCGGTGTCGCACAGGCGATAGAGCCGGGAACTTGGGACTTTTCATTGGGAAATCGACGATATAAAATGAAATATGAAGGGAGCTACATGTCGAACTGTTAACTGGTCATTACAACTGTAAATTGAAGAACTTAGGGCTAAGGATAAAGTAAGCTGCTCTATTGGCAAATACTGACCTATAGGCACTTTATTATTAGCTTAATACGGTTCTATTGCTTTTATTAAAGCTTTTTCCACAGATTAATATAGTAGAAATAGACACCACAGTTGACACAGATTGCAGTAACGTTGCGCGTAACTGAAACACATAGGTAGTGGACTACACAGGGTCTTCATTGCACAAACACGAACTCCGTAAAGGAAAACTTTCGGACCGGAACAATCCTACTAATATTATAAACGCGAAAGTTTGTGAGTATGGATGGATGGATGGATGTTTGTTACTCTTTCACGCAAAAACTACTGAATGGATTTTGATGAAACTTCACAATAATATAGCTTACATATCAGAATAACACATAAGCTACAATGCATTAAGATATATCATTGTATATTATCCAAACGCGAGTGAAACCGCGGGGCGCAGTTAGTATTTCATAAAGTTTTACTATAATAGTTACACAGAAAAAATGCAATATGTGTGATGTGATGGAACCGTGAAAAATTGTTTTGATCTATTCCTTACCTATAGTTTTTGGAAACCCCTTAAACTAAATGAACACCACTTAATATGTAACGAATTTCAAATCCCCAATGGTTAATCCTAACCTCTACTGTTTAGAACCTCAAAACGAAATGGGAAAGAGATTGGGCTGTATTCGACTCAAATGGAATTTCGTTGTAAAGGTTGTTTGTTACATTAATTAAAACAGGACACGAACAATTATGGATATTGACGTCAACGGAAGGTACTAACTAAATGTTTGAAATTTCAATTAGTGACATTAGAGTATGAATAGTTAAAACGATATGGGAATTGTAAATTGAGTTGAATGGCATTTCAGACGACATAATTACACATTCCGGGTTATTCACTGTTTTTACATTCGGTACCAAATATAGCAAATTAGTATTTTTGATTGTAGTCTAAGAAATACCAGGGCTTGCGGTATTTTAGAAAGGGCATACGTTCTGTTAATTATAGACGTGGTTCGGCAATATAGTCCCAATTAACAGATTGGTATGACTCAGTGTCACACAAACCACATGTGGTTGATTAGTGTGCACGAGTGGAGCTCTCACAACTTTGATAACTCATACTTTACCTTATAATAATAGGAGCGGGTAATCTGTGATCCGACCTCCCAAACAGTTTGATTTTAGCGATTGCAAACTCAACCACGGATCGGTTGCTGGCACATTTGATCCTAAAAATGGATTGACATATCAATCCCAGGTAGCAAAATTTGGATTAAGATTGATTATTAATTTCGGGCGTTGGACTAAAACACCCAATATACTACCTGAGCTCCCAAAACCCCGAATTAGTTGCTAAGACTCCCGGCTAACAACTTCACTAGTTTCGTACCTTAATCGAAGACAACGGAATTAGGAACACGATCATTACCGGACTCCAATAAAAGCCAATGCCGTTGGACGGTAATAACCCAATTTCGGCACACATGAGCACAGAACTGTGTGATAAATAGAGGTGTTGCCGTGATAATGGAGAGCGTTAGCTTATCGGGGAGAATCGGATAAAAGGATCTGAGAACTTGGGATCGCCTTGAAGAATGGATGGTGACGAAAAAGGGTAAAACGGCGGTGTAATGGCTTACGGTCATTTGCCATCAGAAATGTACGAGACTAGACTCGATCTTCGACGAGAAGAGGACTGGAATGAAACTTTGTAATCCAACAGCAAGGGCGGTAAGGAGGCATAGGGGCACGTGGAAGATAAATATCAAAACCACGTGGCGTATAATACAGGCTTGGTCGCAATTATGGTAGCAATTTGGAATCTAGTTCAGCTAGAATCAAGATTTCTCCAGTAGCAAAATTGGAAACATAAGCAGGACTTGTGGATGTTGGATAGTACCTGATGTTTAATGATGACATCAATGTTGTTTAGCAATCCATTTCAGATCACTCTGCTTAGATTAACCATACTATTAGCTAGCAGCATCCGGTCAAGCCACCAAATCTCTAAACCATTATGGCAATTACCGATTACTTTATTTTATTTACCGTTATCTCCAATAAAGCCGTCAGTTGTACCTGTCCAATTGTCCATCTACTTAATTAGCCTTAGCGAGTGGAGATCCAACTGCAGCCGTATGTATAACTCGGAGCATTCTCGCTCCGTATTCTGTTTACGGGGAAAAGATGACGGAAGTGGGTCAAGGAAATGATGAATCTGGCGTGATGAAGCTGTAAACGTCGTCGTAAAATCGTAAGTGCCTTATATCTTTAGACGATTTTTCTGGGCGCGACGGAAGATATTTGAGAATATTGTGAAGCTTCGATTTGAGCGCGTAGTTTCACGAAGTTTTATAGCTTAGCTTGATATAATTATCGTGGTTCTTGGTGACAGAATTGGCCAGCTGGACTGCTGTGATACAATCTAACTGTCATATCTCTGAACCAAAATTAGATGAAAACCCTCGATCGCCTACCTATTGGAAAAGATTTCGCACACCACTAGGTGTTTATTTAAAAAACATAAAGTCTCCACGTGTGAGCCAAAGGCTATCATAACAAAATAGCCAGGATAGAACCTGTCCCCTATATATTCACGACACCGATAGCCATTCGCGTTTGGAATTTCTACCGCTGTCAGTTTTATTACAGCTGAAACCCAGTGATTCGTATCGAATTAGGAACACCAGCGTATTACGAGTGTCCGAGTGTCGGTGTGTCGGACACTACGGTTTTATGGTGGTCGTAAAACGCTCAGGCCTATCTACGCGACGTGACGTGTAGGGGTATGGAAAGTTTCAGTTTTGTGCCGGGATGCGATTGGAATAAGTGAAATCGCCGGTGGCTTATGGTTTGCGTCGACAATGGCCGTCCTTCAGTTCTATATATTGGGAAAGGGCCATCTATTGGACAAGGGGTCTCAATGCCCTTTGTCGGCCGAAATCCGAGTTTCTAGTGCGGATTAGATGGTGGCACGACGTACAATTGATTTTTATAGTAACAGTTCCTGTTAGCATTTTATGGTTTCTGTAGAAGGTAAGTAAATGAAGAAACCAGCACGCATAAATACAACTCTCAATTTATTCAAACTGACACGTGAGTTTGTTTTTAAAGAGAGCAGGAAAATCTCGATGAAACTACATCCCTCCCTTTCGCACTACACTATGCATGATTCGACACCAAAAGGAGATACAATTTCACAGTGTTAAAATAAAGAGTGAATATTCGAACTTGATTTGCGTCATTTAATACAGTTTAACATAGTGGAAAATAGCTCCGGACTCGTCGCTTGATTTTCCAATAACAGTATCAACAAGCTTTTCGGGATTAACGCGTCGAGCGGACGTTAATGTAACGTATAAAACTTAAACAGTTGATTATCGCATTAACTGGCCAGTTACCGGCTTATTATTATTCATTAACTGCGTTTTACAATGTATTGTAGTAAGTATATTCTAAAAGTGAGTGGTGCCAGAATCTCTAGTTCACAACTACTTAGTAAAAGGTGGTCTGTCTGTTCAACTAGTGTGCCTTTCACCCCAAGATTTTAGAGTTCCTTGAACTACACGTATGCCTGGCTTCGTAGCCATTTGGCCATTACATGCCATGATTTCTTTACAAGTTAGTCGGTTAAAGCAAAATGGTAGGGGGATATCGACCAAATACGATTACCATGCGTTAACCCCGCACTCGCTTAAGTTGCTACAATAAGTACTGTAGCCACTATAGAATTAGAATTGAAACCAGCCAAGCCACGTCACTGATGATATAACTTTTGATACAGAAGCTAAATGTCAAGTAAATGAACTTAGCTGTTGGAAATTTCAGCCCTTTAAGTGAGAATGAAAAACATTTTCTTTCTACAACAACGTTCGCAAAAAAGGCAACTCTGCTCTGCATACAAAATTTTGACACAGAACCAGTGTTACATTTCTCACCTTTTAGAAAATCTGACATCTGAAATGTCTGTTGATGAGACTCGACATCTCGAGAGTCCAAATAAAAAAAAACACTCAAGTAAAACCGAGCCATCAAGTACGATAACTACAGAAAGCACTTACGATCTACTTACACATACATGTAGCTCGAACGAAAATACTCGGAACATAATATATTTAGACATCGGCTTAGCTTCCGCAATCCTTACACTGACGTGCGCAGGAAAGTGAACTCTCCGCACCGAGAAAATAGAGTGACAAGTCGATTAGGAAGATACGATCTTTTCGGGAGATACTCGTATTTTTGTATTCTGGATCAATTTACACAGTCGCAAATAAAACACAAGTGAAATTTTAAACAGCTGTTAAAGCGATCTGTGAAAGTGAATAAGGAATATGGTTTGACGTGGACAACGGAGATTTAAACGTGGAGACTAGACCCGATACCGATCTACAAAAACAAGATAAGGTACCGATGAACACGATAAGCTTAAACCAACAAAATATCAAGTTGCAACAGTTACGCTTCCGACTAGACATTGATGAATCGTTCCGAAGTCTGACTCCAAAAAGCTTCTAAACATTTACGTGATCAGATTAAATAAATCAAAGGAAGTTTCCCGACAATTATTTACCACGATGAAGGAACACGATTCATATTTAACAATGAGGACATTGTAAATATACGTGTTATGTCGGAAGCGACAAAAGGAAACTTCAAAGACGAGACAAAAGAAAGTTTAACTGCGCACAAATTACTAATTTGGGACCGTATATTGATGAACATCAAACCTTTATTGAACCCGAAAGAAAGGTTCTGAACACAACACACGCACAATTGTATACAGGTGAACTTCCTGCTGTAAAGTAGACCTTGTTACAGGGGCCCAAGGTGTAGGTGTAAGTGAAGGCGGTCGATATCACGCAAACGGTTACGAAACTAAATTGCTTCCGCAGTGTTCTATACGAGTTTTGATGAAAGATTCAGCGTTATTGTGCCCACGTAGCCGTAGAAAGGACGAGTTCACGTTTCAAATGTGAACGATTGTTGAACGTTTCTCAGAAGTTAGAAGATCGCAGAGAACGACAAATTCATAGAAGAAATTAAACATAATCACAATCATTCAATACATGAATTTTTGAAAAAGGGGTTTGATGTAAGATATGATGTAGTTAAACCCATAGGGGACTTAAACAAAACAGAATTCAATATAATTTGAATTGTTCAAGAACTTCAAATATTATAAGCCCATTGCGTTTCAACCACTGAAACACGGGCTTTCTCTCCGGTAACGGATGATTTTCCACGTTAGCCCAGCGAATGTATAATATACCCTTTGAATTTGGATTTTGTTACTGTGGGTTTCCTTAGAATACTTTTACTGTTTTCGAGCATTAGCATGAAAAAATGGAAACAACACAACTTACTTATCAAATAACTAACTGGTGCAGGGACGAAGTTGGAATCGTGTGTGGTTGGAAGTAAAAGAGACTACCACCACTGCCGATATCACATATCAAACCTTTTTTTTTTAATTTTTTTTTAGGGGGGGAAATGCCTTCGCACTTCCCTTCCGCCACGGGGGTGGTGGAAGGGGGTATGTGGGACATGAGCCCACTAAAACCCCCCCGTGAGCCGTCGATCCGCCCGAAGTGGGGCGAGATGGGGTCGTGTATCAAACCTTATCTAACCTTTGCAGCTACTTTCCCAAAAGACACCTTCAAATACGTAGAGAAAATCAAGCTTCCCAAACCGCATTGCAGTGTCATGCTATCAGCTCGACGACGTTTGATTCGATCGCAAATAGGAGCGTAGTCGGAACTGACAAATGGTTTTCTCCTTTGAGGTACAGTTCCAAGAGAAACTGGATTAAGAGCCGACAACAAAATATATTTGAGAGTAAGAAGAGTTATAATCGCTTTTGTAATCGCAATCGTAAAAAGTTAAAGCAACATTTTCGTCGTCTAATTTAATATTCAATAAATCTGACTTCTGTAATCTGCTGTATGTTCTTTGAATTTAATGTCTATGAGTACCAGTCACATGTACTTTATGACCGCAACATTATATTTGCCGTACTGTTGACGATTTAACATGACGATGCTCGGTCGCATGTCATGCCAGTGACCACTATCACGTCAGATATTACAATTTATAGTTCAGTTGAAGTTGTATCTTCCACCGTCACCGATGTCGCGACGGCAATGACGTCTGGAGAAACGTCACCAGACAGGAGAGAAATTCTATCGGCTAATAACCAAGTATTTATTTTTAAATCGCACGTGGCAAAGCTAGCTTCTGCTATCTATCGGCGTTTCTATGAATATTTACGACGATTTAACATTTGAATAGATGGAATGTTGAATTAGGAGACGTTGTTGTAAGGAAATGTTGCAATACATTTCATGTGAATTTGACTAGTAGGGTATTTATCAACGAAGCCGTTTTTTTATAACTATCCTATACGTACATCTGTCTCATCAATTTTAAATGCCTTTTACCGCACTTTACTGAGTTAATATAATGTTCTACTCAGACGATACTATCATCATCAACTAGAACTAAACAGGAGCGGTTCCCTCGGCGTCGCTTTAAATCTGTAAAATATATCCAGACCGCGACTCCTTGCCACTACAAAGGTCATAAAGTTATGAGTTTGTTGTGGGCGGCGGCATTCCGTGGTCAGAACTGGCAGTTGGAGCTAGAATGTACACTTTATTATTACGAGCTTAGGTGCAGGCTCTACGGGGCATGGGGAGGATCCTGCTTAAAATACTGCCGGCCGACCTTTCCCCTCGTCTATCCGGGGGCGAACGGCACTCGCAGGAGCGGCGCGGACCCGGTGGTCCGATCTAATTAGCCAGGGTACAACAATGATCACATGTAGTAAAACGAGCGTTAAGCATTCATGGCGGCGACAAAACGCTGACAAATTGGATGAGACACGGGGGTTTTTATCGCGGAATTTTAATGAGAACACTGTATATAGCCATGTTGAAAATAAACGAGGCGATGAACACAGCTGTTTTATAATGGACATAAATAAAGAGAGTCCGCAAATAACATACGATTTTATTATTACGTGGACAATCCCGTATGCATAGGTATTGGGTACTAGAACATTTGCATCAGATCGTAATATCTGTTACGAAAGTGAGCAACCTCCCACGCACTCCCTCGTCAGAATCAAAGACGTGTAATTAAAGGTACAACTTTTGGCAAGTTTTGGCGGAGATGATGTATGCGCAGACAAGATCAGTTACCACATGTCTGCTACATACCGGTGTGCGAACACATTTGTCTACGTGTCTGTACAGAAGGTATAGTTAGCAACAGAAGTGGGGAGCAACAAAACGATCGAAGCCGAGGTATCGCGTGCCAAGTAGGGCTGCCTCGGAAGAGATTCCGACGAGGCATCGTGTTTGTGAATGACAAGCCCACCCGAGCTCCACGCACGAGAACATTCTTCGTCAATTAAACTACCGCAGGATGTATTTAGAAACTACGCAAATAAATTACATTGCGGGATGTATAAAAAATACAACAGGAAACGACTGACCCTTTCTAACTAAACTACCGCAACGGATAATCCTTAAATCTCAGTTTATCCCGGAACTAAACGCTAATCTGCCAACCCTACCGCTATTTATAGCCGCCAGTACGTAAGAGCTTCCTCAACCCCCTACTACAGTAACAAAACAGACGTTGAAAGCAGAAGCCAATGAACTATCGGAGTTCTACAAAAAATGGTCATGAATAACTGGCATCGGCGTCTGCCAAAGGGCGGTCGGTGCTATCAACGTACGTAATACATGTAAATGTACGTAGTCATGTAAAGTTTGGCAACGTTGCCTCATGCTAATCATGTATTTGCATGAAATGTCTTATGGAATTAAGGAGTATAAGGGTAAACGCAAAAGGCGTATCAGTGGACTATAATGTGAGGTCAACAGAACTAGTATCAGATGACAAATAGGAGAAAGAGACCATAGAAGCTCGTGAGGTCATGACTAAAGCACTTAAAGAACTACACTGAACAATATTTTATAGTTGTGTGACATTGCAAAATGTCATAGGTGTATGACCGAAGCATTTCAAGTTGGTCACACAAATAACAAGGCTGATGCTATTTGACAACCATGATTTATGTATAGAATTAAAAATATATTTAATAAATGTTTTAAATACTGTTTAAAACAGAATAAATGAATCATACATGTACCTAAATCAAAATAAATACAAATTGAAATTAAAGTCACAACATGACCTCAAATGCATGACCTCAACTCATACGGCAACGACCGCAAGAACATCAGGAGTAATAATAATTGTTCTAATATACGCTTAAATATAATACAGCGAGCGCATAAAAACGTCTCGCTAGATCAAGTTATGAAAAATCGTGTAGAAATGTTAATGTTGGCGAGTTAGTTTCTCAAAACGCCGTTTCTGACGAACCTGTTAATAAATAAGGACGGGAAGCACGCAAAGTAGTAACCACTGACCACTATGAGTAAAGTACTTTATAAGTTGAAAGTTTTCTACGTGATATCAGGAGGCGGCAGTAGGAATTAGGTGTTTTAGAGTGAATATAATTGTAATAACCAAAGTACAAAGATTCCTGTTATTGAATTAGTTCCCACAAGTAACAATGTGTTCAGTATGATGCTTCGTGGAAGCCTTTTCCACCAGGAGTAGGTGTAAAAACAATAATAAAATACCAATTTACGAAATATGTGACCTGTATTCTTCCAATTTTTCATTAGCTGTCAAATAATATAATGTCACTTTGATAAACATCAGATTTTAGAAAAAAGCAAACAAATTTACCGATGAGGCCTAGCTAATCTACTACAAAGGTGTGATATCTTATAAACTAGCGAAATACGCGCTGAACATATCGCCCACCAAGGACCGCTGATGGTCCTTTACCTTTAGAACTATTCCTAATACTAAGTAACAGGAAGGGGACACAGCTTAGAAGTTGGACGTTGCATGAGTGTATCTTTGTAGCGCAAAGTAACAACTCGGGTAACATTATCTTTGCCCGGGTGCAGATCGACAACTCGCCCATAGAGCCACTTCGCTGGAGGCAAGTTGTCTTCTTTCACCAGCACAACGTCGCCGATCCGCAACTCTGGAGTTTTAGCCTTCCATTTGTATCTTTGAAAGAAGTGTGTCATATATTCTTGAGACCATCTCTTCCAGAAGTGCTGAATCATGCGTTGAGTAATTTGCCAACGACGTAAACTATTTGTTTGCACTTGCTTGTAATTATGATCGGGAACCATCACCAAAGGCTCCCCTATTAGAAAATGACTTGGCGTTAATGGCACAGGGTTGTTTGGATCAGTGCTGAGTTGAGATAGCGGCCGAGAATTCAGGCACGCTTCAACTTGAACTAAGACAGTTGATAGCTCTTCATATGTCAGAGTAGAATCTCCAATTACTCGTCGAAGATGATGCTTTGTGCTTTTTATTCCCGCTTCCCACAATCCTCCGAAATTAGGAGCGCGAGGAGGAATAAAATGCCATTCAGTCCCATTATTCGCTAATGAAGCGGCAACTTCGTTAGAAAAAGAAGAATGCTCGCTGGACAGTAATGTCTTCAATTCTTTAGCTGCGACGACGAAATTTGAACCGTTGTCGCTCCAGAGGTGAATACAGCGACCTCTCCTTGCTACAAAGCGTTTAAACGCAGATAAAAAACCTTCAGTAGTGAGGTCAGATACAGCTTCGATATGAACTGCTCGGGTAGCCATGCATATGAATAGGCAAATATAGCCTTTGTATGCCTTATTACCTCTTCCCTTTGACACTCTTATGTTTATGGGGCCCGCGTAATCGACGCCTGAGTGAAGAAACGGTTTGTGAGGAGTTACTCGACAAGAAGGCAACTGGCCCATCAACTGCGTTTTTGTTTTGGCTGCGTTTCGTATGCAAGGAATGCATTGATGAATGTGAGCTCGCACAAAATTTTTCAATTTCGTCACCCAATATTTCGATCGAATGTAGTTGCATGTGAGCTGCTGACCGCCATGCATTGTATTTTCATGTGCATCGGCTATCAACAGTTTGGCCAAATGTGAGTCTCCACAAATAATAATGGGATGTTTGCTGTAGTCTGGTAAGTCTGCATTTTCTATGCGACCTGCGACCCTTAAAATTCCATTTTTGTCAATGAATGGATTGAGAGTTGACAGTTTGCTCTTATTGTGAATGTCTTGACCTTTCCGGAGGCTCACTAGATCTTCATGGAACGATCGGGCTTGATGCTGTCGAATGCAACATGTAATAGCATCTTGAATTTCACAAGCGGTGAGGTACGGCAAAGGTTGAGTTTGTGACAAAACAGCATCCTTCATTCGCAAAAATCTTCTGCAATATGCTGCGACTCGAATCATTCTTCTAAAAGAAGAAAATCTTGAAAGTATGTCTATGCCCTGGTCAGTCTCAACTGATGTAGTATGAGCTTTTATGCGTTTCTGTTCCATATCTGTTTTGGTACAAATAGATTGTGGCTTCTTATATACAATTTCCTCGTCGCGTAACCAATATGGACCGTACTTCCACAGTTTATTCTCGATTAACTCAGTAGCCGGTATTCCTCTCGAAGCGCCGTCGGCGGGATTGTCAGTGGACTGTACATGTGACCATTGAGAGGAATTTAACAGTGTCAATATTTCTGAAGTACGGTTGGCCACGAACGTCTTCCATCGGCTTGGATGATCACTCAGCCAAGCTAATACAATTGTTGAGTCGGTCCAAGCGTGTAAATTCTCCTTTGGAATGAGCAATGTTTCACCAACTTCACGAAGCAATTTGGCGACTAAAACAGCTCCGCATAATTCTAGACGTGGAATGGAGACCTGTTTGATAGGAGCGACTTTCGTTTTAGACGTAACCAGGTGGGTCTTGATATTACCGTCTATAGAGATGCACCTTATGTAGACAACTGCCGAATACGCAGCATTGGATGCATCACTGAAACCGTGCAATTCCACTCGAGTGTCGCTACTAGCGCTGTCCATCCATCTCGGGATATGAAAATTCACTGGTTTCATCAGTTGTTGGCGATAGAGTTCCCATTCTCGTAAGAGATCTTCGGGCAATTTGTCATCCCAGTCAAGTCCCGTAATCCAAAGTTTTTGGATGAAGATTTTTGCTGTGATGATGCATGGAGATATCCAACCAAGTGGATCATATAAACGACCGATTTCTGAGATGATTTCTCGCTTGGTTTTAGGCACAGGAGAATCGGATGACAATTTGACACTGTAGTCGAATTCATCAGTCCGGTGATTCCAAGTAAGACCTACTACTTTCGTGATATCGTCTTCTCCAAATTCTCTGTCCGTTTCAGTGGTTTCCTTCACCGGTTCCAGCAATCCTTTTTTGTTACTTGACCATTTCTGCAATATGAATCCGCCTTTTTTGAGCAATTCATTCATTTCATTGTACACCATGACTGCTTCTTCTTCAGATTGACAACCGGTCAGAAGATCATCTACATAGAAATCCGTTTTGACTCTACTGGCTGCCAATGGGAAGTTATGACCTTCGTCGATTGCGACCTGTTGAAGTGCTTTAACAGCTAAGTATGGCGCACTTGAAGTTCCAAATGTGACTGTTAGAAGCCTGTAATCGTGGATCTCATCGTTAGGATCCTCTCTCCATAGTATTCTCTGGTAGTTCGTATGTTCTTCAGTGACCTTAATTTGTCTATACATCTTCACGATGTCGGCTGTGAGGCATATTGGATGTGACCGCCAACGCATGATTATATGCCTTAGCTCCGGTTGTATTGTCGGGCCCACCATCAACGTGTCATTTAACGACACGTTGTTAGCACTTCTGTCTGAAGCGTTGAATACTACCCGAGTTTTCGTGGTGGTCCTGTCCATGCGAACAACAGCGTGATGCGGCAACCATAACTTTCCGTCGATTTGCCCCGTATCCTTGGGCACTTCTTCCATGTGACCAAGAGTTAAGTACTCCTTGAGAACCTGAGCATAATTGGCTTTCAGCTCTATGGATTTATCCAGTTTTTTCTCAAGGCTCATCATTCGTTTCACCGCCACAGCTCTTGTGTTTCCATAGTTACGTTCCACATCGGGGCGGAATGGTAACTGAACAACATAGCGCCCATTGTCGTCTCTGCGCGTCGTAGCTTTAAAATGTTCTTCGCACGCTTGCTCTTCTGCAGTTAATACCTTCGTTTGAATTGAGCTAGGTTCAGATTCTAACTCCCAAAACTTCTTGAGCAACTCGGTATCTTCCAGCTTCACATGCAGATTTAAAATCACATTATGACAAGTTTGTTTCTTGCCATCATAACCATTAACTTGACCCGACAACACCCAACCAAGGTACGTATCCTGCGCAATCATCAAACCAGTAGGACTTTTAAGTAAGCCCTTTTTCAGGATACTACAATATACCTCGGAACCTAATAAGATGTCGATCTTATTAGGAGAATTGTATTGTGGATCAGCCAACTTGACGCAACCTAAGTCAGTCCACGTCGGAAGTGTGAATTTGTTTTCTGGCAAAAGTGAAGTTACTGCTTTGAGCACATGCGCCTTTATTTGCAATTTAAAGGTGGGGTCACAAAGTGACTGGATATTGACCATAACCACATGCTTTGAAGTTAAGTCACTCTGACCGCCACCTAAACCTGAAATACAGCTCCTAGCTGCAATCTTATTCAACCGTAGCAATTGGACAGCTGCTTCAGATATGAAAGACGCCTGTGACCCTTGGTCAAGCAGGGCTCTCAGTATCTGAGGATGACCATTGTGTGACTCAGCCTTCACCAAGGCTGTTGCTAATAAGGTCTGCTTGTGGACCTTCCCCGTCACAAAATGGTTTGCGATATTAGTTGTTTCACTCGTCATAGTAGACGATTCCGGTTTGGTATTTTCTACTCCTGGTTCTTCCGTTGCGACGGCAACTGTAAGTGAATCAATTTTCTTGTGAAGAAGTGTATGATGTCTTGCGTGGCATACACGGCATTTGCTGTATACCCGACATGATTTAGCTGAGTGGCTGTCACCTAAGCAATTGAAGCACAAGCCAAGTGCCTTCACTATATTCTGACGACTAGCCACGTCTTCCTGGGCAAACTTACCGCAATGGTATAACCTATGACTTTCCTCACAGTGCGGACAGAGGACGTTGTTGTTCGAAGCGACGTTCGAGTTTGAAGCGACGTGTAAGACCTTGGATACCTGATTGATGGACTTAGTTTTGTATTTAGCGGGCTCTACGAACTCGAGGGCGCGAAACCGAGACTCTAAAAAATCTTTGAACTGCGTGAATGTAGGCAAATCTTCACACGAGTTGTTAACCTGCAGCTCCCATTGCTTCCTAGTCTCAGCGTCAAACTTCGAGCTGGTAACGTAGATAATAATAATATCCCACGAATCTATGTTTAAACCTAAGTTTGCCAATTCATGTATACAATCGGATGTCGTGTCGAGAAGATTTTTCAAAGCCTGAGAGGATTCACAATTTATTACACGTTGACTAAATAGACGGTTAAGAATACAATTTGAGACGTACCGTTTGTTATCATACCTACTTTGTAACATATTCCAGCATTTTTCGTAGTTAGCCTGTGTGATAGGAACATGTTTTATCAATTGTTCTGCTTCGCCTTTCACTTGGGTCTTTAAATAATGCAAGCGTTGAACGTCATCAAGGGAGGAATTATTATGCACTAGGGACTTAAACAAATCTTTAAAAGATGTCTATTCCCCATAATGACCGCTAAACACAGGAATCGTAATTTTTGGTAATCTAACGATCGGCTCTTTATTTGTGTCAGGCGTGACAGAACAATTACCTTTAGACGGTGACAATAACTTAAGAGCAGTTTTTAAGTCTCCCTTATACGCTAAATAAGTTTCATAACCAACAGTGAAGACGTCGTCCTTCATGTACGAGCTGCTCTCCAGGGCTTCTCTCTCGTACTGCGATATGATGGTTTCATGCTTCTCGGAGAACTTGCCAATCAACTGCTCCAAACCTTCCAGTCTTGCATTGACCTATGTTTCTGTAATCCGCTCCTTGGGTGATTTTTTGAAGTTACTCCACCCTCTTCCAATTTGGCTTTTTAGATCTTCTATGACTCTGATGTCTCTGTCCATGGTTCAGCTTTGACCACTTGAGTATATATATATGAATAAGTTTCCCAGCACTATATTTCACAGGTTCTTCATAAATCATCCGGCTCGAAGTACTTTTGTTCAGTATGATGCTTCGTGGAAGCCTTTTCCACCAGGAGTAGGTGTAAAAACAATAATAAAATACCAATTTACGAAATATGTGACCTGTATTCTTCCAATTTTTCATTAGCTGTCAAATAATATAATGTCACTTTGATAAACATCAGATTTTAGAAAAAAGCAAACAAATTTACCGATGAGGCCTAGCTAATCTACTACAAAGGTGTGATATCTTATAAACTAGCGAAATACGCGCTGAACACAATGTTAAAGACAATTCTGCATTTAACATAGAAACAATAGTTGTAATAATAAGTGAATGTAATAAGTAAATCTGTAATTGAGATCGTGACGGCGATGAAACACCCCAAAAGCTTATTGGGAGCGTTAAACACCGCCATTTGTCGGCAGCCAATGAGATTACCCCCAGGATTAGAAAAGGAATGGCCATTACGCCTGCGAAGAAAACTGAGGCCCCAAGTAAATGACACCCATTATTACGTTTTGTTCCGTGCCTAACACGAGCAACGTACTCGAATGTAATACAATTTGTTACGTAATCCGAGTAACAGTTATGGAAACAATCCCCCGATTACTTACCTACTGCATTGCTTTGCTACGTAACATTGTGAGAGTATTATTGCTCTATTTTCAATGTGTACCACTATAATTAGCAGTGAGACCAGCTTTGCCGCCCGATAGATTCGGTTTTATAAATATACGATTTGCGCTAGTAATGATAGTGAGTAATGTGCTATTGTGTTTGTGACGCATTAGAATTTCGGTAGTTTATAAAGAAATCAGTCAGCGCGGTCGTGCGAGATCCTTCGGCAGTGACCTCGCAGCGGCTTTCGATAGCGTGAACCGTCTGTTTCGGATGCTCCCGACCTATTTCAGTCCGCCGACCAACGAAGCGACGCTCTGAAACAATGAACCGAGTGCGCGAGAACAGGAAAACTATACGTCCAGGTTGTAGGATAGAGCGAGACGTAAACTCGCGCCTGGCGTCCCACAGGGAGCACGCATAGTACCCGCTGCGTTCTATTTCTGATCGTCGCAAAACATGTCTCGGAATTCGTTTCTATGTGTCTGGGAACATTAGAAAACATGTGACTAATGAGATCCACGAGCTAAAATGGTTTAAATTAACCTGAAACTCGGCAGGATCGGCTGAATTCCACTAGCGAGGGCCACATCCTTACGAAGAGCGCGAAACGCTTCAACAATTACATCTTCATTCCAACAATTACGTGTTCCAGCTCAATAAAAGCATCGGGATCGCTTGGAATTTTTATTAAACGTTGTGGAATGACTGACGATAATGAATTAAGAGCCATTTTACCTTGAATGACATCACGTCGTTATGCAACTTATGTTGTTAAAATAACTGTCGTTTGCCAAATTGGATGTAAACACTTCGATCGGTTTACTGACACCGCGGAAAATTTTCATGATAACGCAAACGTGTATGTATATAGTTCACGAGTGCTGATATCGTTTAATTAAATAACGTATGGTGCAGCTCAAAGAAAGCGATATGACGTTAGATAACCGTGGTATGCCGAGTGGAGTCGCGGACGCAGCGCTGCGAGTGTTGCATGCGCCTAGGCTTTCAGTTGAAATTTAGTCTTGCGTATAAATAGTACAAAAATAGCTCGATTGTTTCTCACGGTTTACCATACCGACCGCATTAACCTGCTGCAGCTGTAAATAAAATGATGTAGCACCTCAATAACGGGCTTGTGTAACGCGTGTTGGTAGCATTTTGGTTATTTGTTTAAAGCGTTACAGTGTGAGCCGGTCGACCGTCTTTCGTTAAGCAAAGTTTATTTTAATCTCTGTATTAATATTGTACACGAAAATACCTGGGAGCGTTCAATCATAAACGGGTTGTACCTGGTTTGTTTCTGTTGTGAGCGAGTTTTAGAGTTGCGTTTTGACTTTCGGCACAGTTTACTCTTCGTGTTTCCGTCGGTTCTTCCATTGCCTAATGGGTGTGCGCGTGTAACAAATCAACCGTTCCGTTTCTCGCCTTTTAAACGTTACGACGGACGCTCACTCCTTCAATCCACGCGCAAAAAGCTAATTCAGGCATTAAGCTAAATTAATCATCGCAAAAACTGTCAACCTAGAGCGTAGACTCATAAAAACTTGATAAGATAAAGGAGAAATTTACAGCTCGAATAAACATAAGGCTTTCTCTGAGAAGAGAAAAAATATCAACATTCATGTTTATGTAAGACGCGGCGTAATGGGAAGACAGTACTGCGTAAGGAGCGGAAGTAGCCATATTCTTGTTTCTAGGAGCGGGACGCGACGGGCGGGGTGTGGAAATGGAAGGAGGCGTCGGTGACGTCATCGTGGAAATTGATTCGCAGGCGAAAAACGAGGCCGCAACAAAGCCGGCCGGCGCCGTCCTTAGCGAGACATAAATTACTGGTTTATTTGTTACGTCGGATAGGGACAAGTCCTTTATTCTCGGTAATGGTCCTAGATATACATGTTTGAGTGCTTATCGCGTTACCGTTTGCGAAGATGCATTAGGGAGAACGGTAATGGTATTGGCTGACCTTCGCTTTACTAGTGCCCACGATAGCGGTTCCGGATGATGTGAAACGTTCAAATGGTGAAGGTTTATGCATTTGTGCAAGTCGAGTGCAAATGGTAGATAAATTCAATGCTATATTCATTGTAATAAACACTTTCAATCCACATGGTCGAGGACGTGATAGCAAAACGAACATAGCAATTGTTTATTCTCGTAAACTTGTTTAATAAAACCCAAATAAAAGCTTCGCTACAGCATATGCGGCATCAAATAATGTGTTCAATGCATTATAGTTCAATGTTGTTAATTAAGAAAGTATTCTTTTGTAAGTGAACAAATTTATCCACACTGTGAATTATGGTTATTTTGAAAGTATGAATGATTATTTTGTTAATCCATTATGTCATTGTCAAAGACCAAACATCTGAACTAGTTGTACCATAACAAAGTCCCACAGTTAATAGAGCCTAGAAATATTATTCAAGTCAAGCCACAAACATAAGCAAGTAGTATTCTTAGAATTGACTACAATAAGCGTCATTTCACGGACATGTTGCTCGTGAATCATATTTACTTATAATGATATTCGAATTAACATAACATTATTATGTAGATACAATTGCTGGTGAAACAATGCAAGATATTAATGGTAAATACGCCGTCTGCAGTTTAGCATCTGAATACATATCGTTATATTAAATATCCGGAATATTGAGGAATATTAAACATATAACATCTAACACAATTTATGCTCTTTCTAGGTAAATAGGTTTTGGCAGATTGTCTTTGAAAGATGTAGCTTCTCAATGGCCATTCCTTTAACATTGTCATAGATTTCATACAATGACAACAGAGGTACAAAGAGTCGAAGCTATAGATGTTATGTTTAATAATGCGTCTATTTTATATAGCACTGTATTAAAGTTTGAAGAAGAGTTTCTAGCAGTGGTATTTCAACATGTGAGACTGACTGAAGAACCACTTACTCAGAATTACGAGCGCAGTGCAGTGTAATGCAAAATGTTGCCTTGTAAACATTAGCAAGCAAACTGTATTGGGACAGTGATTCCTATCAGATGAACTATGTTATAGCCTCATTAGTACGACCATCAATGTTATTTTAACTACAAATTTAGAAATGACCAATTAAGTAACGGCTATCAATTACGGGAAAGTAATCAATCTAACCAAAACACCTAAAGGTTGAGAATGACTAAAAATTGTCTCACTTATCTCACTATCAGCTTATGACTAAGCTAAGTGGTACGATGATTATCTCATAGCTGTAGGTATTATGTGAGATATTATATCTTGGACTCTATTAATTGTAGACTATATTTACTGAGGCTATTATTCTGGGCACTATTTAAATAAAATCCTGGATAGGTTCCCAAGATGATCAGCAACTTTGAAGCCAATACTGGACGGGTAATTAATGTTGAATCAAATCGCTTCATGAGTATTGGTGGACTATCCACTTCCATTTTATCCACGTACAAAAATACAAGTAAGTACCTGACAATTATTTTTGATTGCTTGATGATATTAAACATCAGCCTACTTAATGTATTACATATTGATCAGTCAGTGCTTACATTCAATTCCATTTCATAATTATTCTATACAATCCAACTATGTACTTTAATTAATTTAGACACCGACTGATGACGAGACAATTCATTATCTTACATCTTTATAACTCTAAATTTAAAAAGGCTGAAGCAATGATGCTTCTATTTGTCATTAACGTCATCTTCATTAGCACTATTCCTCGAGTCATTTAACTCCATTCCATCATTGGATGGGTCATCTCTATATTCGAGTAGCCTTCTAACACAATGGATATTTATTCATTGTCTGACATCATCGAGACGTCATTAACGTATTCAAGTCACAGCGCGGACGACTTGCAACGTCTTTTGATTACGTCCATTCGACCGTGTCCAGGCTTCCAGGCTTATTACTTATCTTATGTTGTTGACAAGATTACTGTGCACCTTTTCAGCCTACGTTCAGTGGTTAGTCTTGAGGTTTTCAGTTTAAGATGGTTTGCTTAGATTGTGGTCTACGGTGACGTGCTATTGTCATTTGATATAGTCTGTGGTAAAGCGTAGTTAAGTTCATTGAGGATATTTTACTGGATAGGTGTTAGATCATCCGTTTACCTACTCATGGCATGGCATTAGTCGAGACTACTCATGGCATGGCATTAGTCGAGAAGATAATATCGTTATGATATGAGTAATATAACGTCTATTGTTACACTAATTATGTCATCTCCAGCTGTATTAATGTTATTTTGTTTCATTTAAATGTATTCAATAGTTTGAACTCTTCTTTCGTTGAAGAGATTGGATGAAAATACAATGACACGAGCTGCAGAAGCATTATGTAGATGTACCTATTAGATTTGATTCGGAGCACCATAATGAATAATATCACAAAAATAATATTGCTTACAGATGGCTGTCATCGCGGAAGTCAAATGTCTCTTAGCTCAGTATCATAACTATTTTTGCTAGTGATTCATCTAACGACCGAGCGTAGAACATTATGTAGTACACCTATATACTTTAGGACAACGCATTTAGAAGCTAAGTCATCTATGACGTATCATTTAGTCAGTTCATTACATCAGCGGAGTACGCCATTGCTGTCACCGACTCAATTGAATATGAGTTGTAATATATTAATGTTATAGGTCATTTTATTCTACAAATTATATTATGAGGACAATACGGCATTGACGTTAATGATATCAATAAACCACATAATTAAAAATGATGTGGTGAACTTTATAATGTTTGAGAATAGATTTAAATACGGATTACTTGAGGCTAAAATGCGGCTAACATATTAGCTACTGTAGAGTAGTAACAAAATTACGTCCGAGTTTTGACCTAGAATGTATCCATATACAGTTTTATCGTTATATATATATATATACTAAATGGTGATTAAAATGTACAATTAGCCAGTAACTCCATACAATCTGATAAGGCTATAATGTTACCCGAAAATTTTGTTTACTTTTTAATGTAATACTCTAGTTGGCACAAACGTAAGCAGCGAAATACGAGTCGAGTGCACGCGATTCAGCACAATCTTTATACTGCAAATTATTTCACAGAGTAATTTGAACTTTGTTGCTTTATTATACAACTGGGAATTGTTTTATTACTTCATTGGGCATGTTGTTAGCTTCAGGTTAAATATGACAAGTTAGAGTTTGTTGGTTGCATGATTTTTGTTGTAGAGTACCTAATTTCATTCACATAATGTTATATTTTAGTCTCGTGTACATGTATAACAGCTACTTGTACGAGCCAACAGTACTTAACTCTTTCATTAGTCAAGTATAATATATTGAACGCGTTTTAATTTCTATGCTACGCCATTATCAATGTCTTCTGTAATGAAAAATAGACTGAGATATTTTTGGAAGGTAGTGAAGGACAGAGGTTAAAATTGGTACAGAATTCTCGGTAAAATGTATAATGTATAGTCTAGTAGACATCGCGAACACAATATGGAATACAGAATGGACCTTGACCAAGTTAATGATGGTGTTGAAGAAAATGTAGATTTTCTGTATTTTAATGTGGTTAGAACCTTGTTGGTCTAATCACTAGGTATATCTTTCACGTTGGGCCCCTAGAGAAAGGGCAAAAACATATATGCTTATTTCTCTCCAGATTTAGTGCTTTGCAAGAATTTGCATATTTAATGCGACGTGATGACCAGGTTCTTTTGATAGTAAACGCCATAACAATCGCAATGCCATGCAAAGCTTCGGTTGCTGATGGTGATCATGACTGGGCCTTGAATAGCCATCGGGGAACCATCAAGGCACCATCAACGCTGATTTTAAAGATCCTAAAGATTAGTTTCACATGTCAGTCCTAAAAATTAAATCTCCATCCCATGATTCCATTATGATTGATCGAGATTTCGAGAGCCGTGAACAATGAAACACCATCAGTGTAAAACAAAGAGCCGCGGTACCGACATGACTGAGCACCATTTGTAAGCACTGTCGAATGCAGACGTGAGGGTACGGAGTACCCACAATACGTACCGTACCTACGTGACGTCAGAGGCTCAGAGCCCCTACTCACAGTTGTCGATTGGACTGAAAGTGGAACCCGCGTCGGGTTACCTATTTCCAATACGTAATGAAATTCTACAACTGATTGATGGTCACGCATTGAAGTATTGGCGTGACACTGACTAGTTTGCAGCTTGCGAGTAAAGTGTGTTGTCTTTCGGTATCATACTGACTGTGTCTGTTGTTGATGGGGTTCCGACAAAGTGTAAAGCAGAATGAGTGAGTCCATTAAAAACTTTACGGGTTTCGGGATCCGGCATTTCCCGTTCAACAAATATAACTTCTTTTAATTTATGTTGACGAATTAAGCAAACGAGGTCACGTCCCGTCTCGTTCCGTCCAAACAAAAGATCAGTATGTTTTGTTTGTTCAGACTACTGAAAATGCCGAACGCCATCGATCAATGTGTCTTGAATTCTTGACCTGAAGCACGCTTGCGGTAAAATTTAATCAAAAACAGGCCCACTACACTATAACTTAAGGTGCCTATTAATAAACGTCAACCTTCCCCCACTTCGATGCAACTAGAGCAAAAACTCGCCGAGTCCTCGATCGAGGCTCGATCATCAGCTAATGCGATTTGAGTCGCCTTGCCGTGCGGATCTCAACCGGTTCAGTCGAGTTTTAAGCCCGGTACCGACGGAAAAACGACTAACTTAACGCACTAAGTTGTTTTAAGCCGGCCCGTTTGTTTGTGTGGTTTGGACTTGGCGAGTTTGGATCTTAATTATTTAGTAGGGGCGACGGGGGTTCGATGTTTTGGAAGTTACCAAGGTCCAGTTCGGATCTGGTCTCAAATTTTACCTTATTAACGTAGGAAGGTCACTGTGATGGTTTATAAAAGAGGTCATCCATGGTCACCAATGATGTACCCAAAATAATAGTACAGAAGATTCCAATGACTACACAAATAACGATAGACTTTGATTCCAAAGACAGAGTATTGATGAAACACTGGAATTTATGAGAATTTATGAGAATTGATGAGACACCAAAAACGTACGAGAATTAGCCATGTCCTGTCTTAGTAACCTGGTATCCAGCTTATATAAACAGCCCAGAATACCAGTGATGCATCAGATGTGCCATATCATATGACACTGTATTAACACAATATGGTGATTATGTTTCATCCAGCGTTAGTTCAATTGTGGCACAAGGCTCGAATATTGGGAGACGTGACGGCATCGAATCTAGTGGAATTAGTGAACAGAATACCTGTTTAACTATTCGCATTGATATGCGCGGAATATAAAGTTTGGATAAATTTTGAGATTTGTTTGGGCGTCGTTTGGGGACCCAAATTCTAATTATTCTAATCCATTTTGGACGGATTAAGCTGTTCTAAAAGAGGTGGGTGTATTTCCTATATCTATTATTTATGATTTCGGACTTGATGCCACTGTTTAATGAATAGGTCAACCTCGCTTTGTTGGAATAAATCAATTAGTGATGGAGAGTTTTTAGATAAATCGATAATGCAGTGGAACCCTGAAGACGGTGATGCCTGTTTGTGGAAGAAGAGAAACTAAGCGGAATGATCTAGATACTTTCTGGAATGACTAGTCACAGATGGCAAAAGAGAGAGAATAGGGCAAAAGAGAGAATAGGGAATAAGGGCTCACCATGATGTCTTATTGCGATCCAATTGAGGATCTAAACAGAATCGTTTCACTTAAAATAATAGTAATACATGGCTTTTGATATCATTTAGGTAGACGTCATGGTACGAATAAGTCGTAAAACGATTCTGTTTAGGTCCTCAATTGGATCGCAATAAGACGTCATGGTAAGGCCCAGGAGATATAAGTGAGGCATCGTTGGTGTCAAGCAATGGAATCAGCTAGCCAAAAAAAAAACAAGGTTTGTGAGTGTCCAGAAGTGGAACATAATATATACGAAGTTTCCTGTTAGTATAGAGAAGAGTCCCAAATGTAATGAACGGGAAAGCTGCTGACATTTTTCTAACTTATTTTTTAGAATTTCTTAACTCCAAAGCCCACGTGAGCGTAACCAAAAAGCTTCCACCAAAAGGGCGACATCCTTACCAATTTAACTTCCTCATACAGAACCCAATGATAACTAACCTCCTTTGGGTTGACAAATTACAAATGTCCTAAACAAAGGTCGTATACAAACCTGGCTAACGTATAGAGGTATTAGGGGTGGTATATGGTCTGTAGGTTAATGTATTCGCGGGGCATGCTCGCCTTTAATTGTTCGCTTTGATTAATCCTCCATTTATTCATATGTAGTAGGGTTTGTTCGTGAATGGGAATTTGGTTGCGGCAGATAATGGACCATTGGTCGGTTTGGGATCTGAACTGACCAAGACTCTCGACTTATTGGAGGCTGGTGATCTTACTATCGATACGTATGTATGTAATACATACAGTCACGCGTTTTCCCGGTGGGATAGGTAGCGACTACATCTTTCTTTCGTAGGTATTATTTTTATTTCCTTTTTTATTTCCTCCTATACCTATCCTAATTCTATGTAGTTCGTTTGATGCCACTCAGTTCCGTGATACTTAATGCCCTGGAATAAATACAGCCTATTTTTCATCCCCGGATGAATCTGCAAGACGTAGCTAGAGTAAAAAAAAATCAGAACAGAAACTGGTAACCCATACAAAGAATTTGGGTCAAATGGCAGACTACGACACGGCGGAATTTGACATTTATTGTCCAGTTAAAATAGCTTTAGTTGGCATGCAGCGGGATTTGCAGTAATTTCATCGCCGAGACCAGTTTGGTGGACAAGTATTTCCGGTGATGATGAAACTAGTGATTCCGTGACGTTCTGTCTAGACGAGACGTTGTCACCGTCAGACGGAATTTTTGTAATTTAGTAATAAGAATCTGTAGAATACACCCTACAGCGTAGGCACCGGCACTAACCCGATGCACTTTTGGCAAAGCTCCACGAGTTACATTCAAGCCGGAAGTTTAATTTAGCCGCTTAAAAGTGTTATTAATCTGTGAGATAAAATGACTATATCGCATTTTTTTCTCTGGATAAAGACGTTAAAGTTATTCCTCTGGTACGGGGATAAGGGGGATAATTTTTCGCGAGAGCTGCTCCGGTGAAACGCTGACAGCTGCTATCTATCAGCTCACTCCAGAGCATAATAAACCTTATCTGGTTCTATATACCGGCTAAAATCTTTTGAGACTTGCGCTGTATATTGACAAAGTATACCCGGGATCTCTGTGTAGGTGGTGAAGGAATATCAACTTTAATATCACTATGAAGAGGAGTTAAATTCATTCGAGATCTCTTGAGTTTGCATATTTACTCGTGGCTTTAGCGAAACGCGGTATATTTTCTGGTATTGTGTGCTTACTTTGTATTATTTATCCTTTCATATTTCTCTATAGAACCTGTCCCATACGGGCTTCGGATTATAAAAGAGATTAAGATTGATTTACATATTTACTTAATTAAATCTGAATAACGATACCGTTACATTGAATATTATTTTCGACTTGTAGGTATAGCTCGGATAAAAAACAACCATCGAAAACAGTTCAAATATAAAAAGGTGATTTCATATCACTATTTTATAGATCGATGGACTCAATGAGCTAAATTACAATGATTTGTGGCTTTCGAACTATTACGAAATTTATACCCGCAATTATAGTTTTATAGCCATTATTATATACCTAGTTCAACTGTTAACGATAAAAAGATTACATACTTTATACTAATGTCTGGAAAGCACATTTTCCATTGGATTATTGTAATATTTATAATAAGCTCGACCGCCGATTTTAGATTAGTAAATTTTATTAATATGCCGTGCTATATTCTGATAAGAGTACGGGCATGCATTTATACATTCAAAATAATAAGCATAATAATCGATTGCATGTTTCCAATATTAGGGATGTTATCGGAACATTAGTCTGGCATTTGAGAGCTTCCATTAGTTCGATCCGATCTCGGAATGAGGTAGTGAAGTAGTGTCATTCTTTAGTACGAGCTGGTCCTAGCCCGCCTGATGGTTGCTGACATCATTTGACAACAAGTGGGGCCAACCGATACCGCCAGCCTAGTTGGTAGAGCAAAGTTCCCAACAATACCTACAGCCAATGTTTAGGATATGTCACTCAGTATCGATCTAAATGGTTCTACGAACGAACAGATGACTGTACAATTTTTAGGTTGAGTCGCGCTAAATGATATGCGTAGTAACAACATTTGATGTTCAGCGGAGAAAAATTGGAGTCGTCATGAAATAAAACAGATATGAAACTGATACGTTTATGTGAAGAAAGTAAGCGGTTGTTGGTTGAGGTTTGGTTGTGAATGGACAGAGACATAAGGTCAGCTGCGTAACGGATGAATAAACGGATTTGGATCAAAGGATGGTGATGATGATGATGATCAAAAGATCCTTGCATAAGAGTACTTTTTATATTATACATACGTGTGAAAAAGAGACACAGCTCGATGATGATATTGTAAGTACTTATAGATAACGTTTTCGAACATTTAATAAAGCTACGTTTTTTTACTTGTATAAAATCTCAGCGTCTAGGACACTTGACTACTAATCTTGATCCTTCCAAGCCAGACAGAGGACAAATATTTGCTAATCGTGTACCAACAATTATGTCTTGGACGACGATAATCTAGTATGAACTTTTTATAATTAACTTTTCTTTATAGACTTGTCGAAATAAACTTATATCGGTTGCCAGTGACGGCTATTCACGAACTCAAATTAATTAATTAAAAAAAATACACAAATAAAACTAAATTAACGACCTGATATTTCCGAAACAGATAAACTAAAATGTGCACAGCGTTGCTCATTTAGATAATGTAGTAAAAATAAGCAGTACTAAATTTGGTGCTCGAGTGAAAAAAGCTCTGAGCATTATGGCGCTGGAGTGAAAAAAGCTCCGCCCATTTTAGGACTGGCGTAAAAAACCACTACACCCACAGTCTGATCGGCGCAAAAAAAAAAACTATCCGTTTTGGTGCTACTGTGAAACAAGCTCTGTGCCCAAATACCAACTAAGACCACAAATTACATGTTGCAAAGTAAATGTAGAATAATCTGACGGTCCATTTCATATATTTCACTTGGATATACTACTTGGATAATTTTCTCGGCGTTGAGCGAGATGTCGACACAATAACTGTGGTTGTGACCTCATTAACCGGGGTGAAAGTGTCACGGGGGCTATAAAACCTGCAATAAATACCCTTATTAAGGGTAAATACTAAATACCTTCGCTGGATTGTAACATGACTTTTATGAATAGGCCAGGATTATTAGGTACGAGCACAAAATATATTTATTTGAAAACTGACAGTACCTACCGAATTTGTAAGCGACACATGTTTAAATCATGTTTAGTGAGAGTTCAAAACTAGAATTTCTGCTGCAATTGTGTTTATAAAACTTTAATAGAAAGGTTGAGTGTGAAAAATACCGCCATTTTGAATATCACATTACGTCACCGGCCGAAATTAATAATCAAATCTAATCCAAATTTTGCTATCTGGGATTGATATCACAATCCATTTTTAGGGTCAAACGTGCCAAAGGTATACAGGTACGCAGATTGGAAACCGATCGAACGATAGGCAGCAATCCAAGATCGATTTCAATCTTGGATAGGAGATACAATATTAATTTCGGCTGCATCAAACGATAGGTAAGGTATGAAAGAACCCGCATTTTTTCTAAATAGATTTGGTAGTTTTAGTTTTAGATCTAGGAGAGAACATTGAACAGACAGATTGCTAAACTCATATCCCTGTTATCGCAGTAGTCGATAAGGAGCATGTGCAAGTTAGCAGTAATTATAAAAACTTGTATGCAATGCAGAGCAACTTTTCAAACCTACGTCGGTCCAGGTATTTAGGTTGTCGGCCGGCGCGCTTTAGTCACGGAGTATTTTAGACACCACTAATTAGTTTTTGATGAGCTAACTGTGAGCAACGAGATTACCAGATGCTATTAAGTACGTGACGCATGTTTTCCATAAAAAAATATTTTGCGACATTGTCATGCCTATTACAAGTGAGTACTTACCTACCAAATTTCAATAAACGAAGTAGAAAATATTTTGTTGGAAGATTTCTTAATAATAATAATGCTCTTTTATTAAATAACATTATACTGGCATTACAATTAACTTCCAAATGACCAATACATATATATAAATACTTTCGTAAAAATATAATATGCCGTTGAGTTTTCAAACTCGCGTCACAGTTGATTCAACAACAACTAAAAACAAAACACATACCTCGATATAATATGGTGCCGGGCAGAATCTCTTTTCAGCCGTTCGAAAACACCATTATGCGCCATAAAATTGAAATTTTAAACCTCGTTAACATGATGTCCGAGATTGCCTTTTTTTGATGCCGGTGACCGTACAGACTACGAACCCTTTGAGATGCCATCTCGCCAAAGATAAGTTACACAAGGGTGGTGGTGGCGTTGCTTCGTTATTATCACAACGACAAGTGTTGTTTGTTCAACAACAATGTTCGACAATATGCAAAGCGGAGCGAATACAATATGATAATTCTGTAATGTGTGTAAATTATGATTTCGTATTCTCGAATTATACAAATAAAAAAGCTTTAAAAAATGGAAGGCTAGAGTACTAATCTCAGGGTTTTTTACAGATTCCTATATTAGGTCGTGATTTGTCTTTCCTTTCCAAGTTGCATCTTAGCCAGGGTTCATACAGTTGCCTCAAAACTTTTATTCGTTCCGTTTGCACTGGCATTTCCGCGTTGCCTCTGAATACATCTTTCAATCGCTGTTTCAACACCGCCCATTGTTAAAACCTCTCAATTAAGGCTATTTGTCTTACCATTTAGGTGTTCCTCGCTAAACATCCTCCCGGATTTTCCTTTTAAGGCGTTCTTGCTTTATAGCGTATACTGGATTCAATTGACTTGGAAGCTGTTGCAGCTGTATTAATGAGTACTTAACATTTCAAGGCAAGATCCATTTTTCAACTGCCGTTCCCACATTCTCCATGTAAATCCACTATCTATCCCTTTCCAATTTTCAAATTATCGACACTTTACCAAATAGATACCCTTTCAAATTCTGAATTGGAAAAGTCCGAAGGCAACGGTCGAAGGGGTCAAATAAGCCATTTGTCGATAATTTATCGAATGCTATCGTACCCATGCGATGCGACGACCTCGCCCGCCCCAAGGAGCGTTTTGAAAGCACTGAGTTTCAGTAATAAAAGCTCAGGTTTTGCTGAACGCTGATCTTTTAACTTGGCTATTGTTGTTTTGTTATTCTGAAATATGAGTTAATAACTTGGCAGAGTATCAACTTTCTTAGTCATATCATCAACATAACTACCCCATACAAATATACAAATTCTGCTTTATGTCTACGTCTGAGATTGGTTGTAATTTTGTAGAAATATAGTTATATTTGAAGGGTAATATCCATGTGGCCATGGCCACAGCCAACATTTATAGAATCGAAACACATGTTGTTACTCGCACTGATTGAAATCGATAAATTGTTTTATCGAATTCGATAAACCGTGTCAGTGTAGTAGCTTAACGATTGGTAATCGAATCGATATAACTTCGATATTGGCACGGTCGGATACATTAGCGAGCGGTGAGCAGCCGCTGTCATTCGTAGATACATATCGGCGGTAGCGTCGAACAATATCGATAAGTATTCGCCGATAGTGTCACAATCACAACCGGTAGAGGATAAATGGCAAACGCTGCCCCACCGTGAACGCTGCTTTGCTGATATTGAAATAGTAAAAATAGAGCTGATAAGATTCAGGACGAAAATAAACAAGAGAAAGATAAAAGGAAATAAGAGATACGAGCTACAATTAATCGGGGGTAACAACGCTGATTAGCAGAGTTAATTGATGTTAACGAAAGTACCGCCTCTAATCCATCATCCGTACACAGAGATAGGGATAAAGCTATCCACGTACAATATCCAACGGAAGTCACGTCCCGTAGACCGTCTCCTGGGGATTTACCCGCATCAGCCGAGGAGCGGTTAACTGTACATACAAACGGGCGACAAGGTTTCGACTTTAAATCTAAGATATTACAGTTCATAGTGCTGAAATCTTGTGGTTGTTAGAGGACGTTTGATCTCGTACCTAACAAAAGTTTATATTGTTACGGGCTGATTTACGATGGCGCCGATTTCGGGCGACGTCAAAGTTATTTCGGACGTAGATTGAGGATTATAATCGTGTGAACCTGATGAATGGCTCAAATAAAGTAGAAAACATTTCAAAATAAATATTAGAATGTATTGGACTTTTTATTGTAATGTATTGGATTTCACTTAGGGGTAAAACATGAGAAGTGCAAGCTAAAATTGAGAACGGCGAAAATCTATTGCCAAGTTTATTTTGCATTAGCTGATATTAAACTCAAGAGACTTGAAATTCGTTCCCAAGAGCCAGTCTCTTTTGAGATCTTAGAGCGTAATAAACACTAAAATATAGTAAGTATATAACTGACTACCTAAAAAAAATACACTCAACTGACAAATTATTTCTACGATATCGAATATATACGTACTTAAATATTTTAAGAGTTTTAATGACGTACTAGTTCTATACACCATTATTCTCGGGGTTTACTTTGTTGCTTTTCACATGCCTATAGGTACACCCGTTTAACTGTCGCATAATCTGAGAAAAAGCGTTGCTAACTGAAATAAACCCACAGATTTATTATGTGATAGGACATAGTCTTATCATGTCCTAGCATATTTCTATCCAATGACACTAAAATTGGACAAGGAACCGTTACTGTCGCCAGCCGAGTGTCGCGCCAGGGACGTGCCACGAAAGGAATGAGTAACATAATAACGGCACTGCAAGTGCCAAACAAAACGCTACATTTTCAAAAGAGGCTATGATGAGAGCTGTTACCAGCCGTATAGATATTAACAGCTGCTATTAAGGAAACCGTTATCGGGGACATTATCAAGGGTGCAAGGTAGAAGGGCCCACCCCCTTCCACCTGTTCGTGAGGTTCTGGAAGTTCGTTAACTATCGAGCTTGATAACGGATATTAAACGGTTGGGGTATATTAAGCTGCTGTGGTCGCGGAGAATCCTTCATTAGCCGGAGGATCAACGATTTACCGTAACGAGTCGAGCTCTGAATATCCCAAGCCGACAAGTAGTTTTGGAGATCTACATTTAGAAATGCTCTTTTGTATTCCAGGAAAAGACTGTGATAAATATTCAAAAGAACGGTAGTTAAATGAAATTTATTCACGATTTGAAAGTTTCAACGAGTAGAACCAAAATTGAAGAGGGCTGTGGAAGTAAATTGAATTTGTAACGTAAATTTCGTAGCATTTCTTGGCACTAACGAAACAAGGTCGTGTCACGCGACCGCCCTCGTCGGGTTAACAATTAAATATGACAGAGTATACAAATGAAAATTATAACTATTACTATTTGGGTTCGAGGGAGGCACGGAAACTAAATTGAGTTTTTTATCATGATTACACTGAGCTAATTTGTTTGATACACCTGCTTATAAAGTATCGTTTATTTTCTTTTATATTTCTTCAAGACCCTATGGAATGCTGTTGAAAATGTACATTCGCCGATAAACATTTATATAAACAGCTGAATCTGCTGTTTATCATTCTTCATCCTCGTTCAACAAATAGACACCAAAGCAAATTCTACTCACAACTCTTCCTATGTAAAAACGCTTCTACACGACGAACCGATCGCCTGTAAGCATTTCACTGATAGGATAGACCCTGATCAGACAGGTGTCGACGAGATGAAAGGAGGTACTCACCATCTGTGGGCGATGTGTAAAGCTTCCTGCATATCTCCTGCGGCCCGCCGAGCGCGTTGATCCTGGCGAGACCCTCGGAGCCCCGGGACTCCATCAGCTCCCGCAGCTGGCGCAGGGACACGCCGTACTGCGCCGGCCGCCCCTCCACGGTAGCCATGGTGCCGGGCTCGCGGCCGCCGCCCGCACCAAGCCCCACAACCCTCTAGCTCTGGAACAAGAGACACCATGCTGTAGAATATCTATTAAATTAATACTCCAGAAGAAGGGGCGCACTCCCTGTTTTTAAATCGAAGCGAGATGGTAAATATTTTTGAGCGCGTTGTGTGACCTATTGAGTACCAAGGCAGTATCAACGCGGACGACGCTATAGCTTCGTATACAGTTTCGCTTGACTTTTGTCCGATTCAACTGTTTATATGGAGTGTCCACCGTGTGACTTGACCTTAGTGTGTATTCTCCTTTTTCTATACAACTACAACTGGATCGCGAAGTGTTCCACACATTTGAATTGTGTTTGAATGTACAGTGGTTGAGGAGTGATGATAATGTATGGGATGGGAACTGGATATAGACATTGACCACATGGTTCAATGTAATGCATGGGGGTTAATTAGGATCAAATCTCATCAATTTGCTCGTAACCATAACGCCGAGGACGTAGAAGAAAGCATGCACGAAGCAACTGATGAACTTAACTAAGTTAAAATTAATTCAATAGCATGAAAACTCCTACTTCCGTTCCAACCTTTCCAACTGAATAGCCGAGATATTGAAAACAATAAATATGCATAAGAAAGAGCTATTTCTAGTAAATGAACTCCTAACTGACTGCACCAGCTTTAAGCTTTTACCTCTGAAACGAATGTAACAAATACTAAGGACTTCAGACAAGTTAAGTCTTAAAACAAATGGTAGAGCTCTTTGCTCTAAAGTTTCTTTAAAGAAGATAGTTGTAGTATTTTAAATAGAAGACGCAACACAGATTATAGATAAAGAAATTGAGCTTTAGATTGAACACAATGTATGTGCATTATGTAAAATTGAGAGAGATTGCTATGCTAACAAAATTAAAATATTAGCAAGGTGAAATCTTGCGTGCCTAGGTCTTTGTACGAAATAGTAGAATAGAAAATACTTTCATGCACTCTAGTTATAAAAATACACAAGTTATTACACAAGGAGCTTTATCTAAATCTAAAGTACAATGGGCGGACTCATCGCTAAAATCCAGTCAACCTTTAGATGAAGAGTAATTTAGTTAGTTGTAGTGAGGCATCAAACTGTTAATCAAAAGCTAAACTTAGATTCAATGTAACATACTAAACGCCTTTCAATGATGAAAAGGAGCAATTAAATGTATCCGTTAGAAATCTTAATAGGCTACATAAAACACAATTTTATAGCGAAGAGTGACGTCATTGTTTCCCATTTTTGTTATTCGATATCAACCTTGTTTCCAACAGTGTTAAATTGGCATTTGTATAATGCACAATACGGCCAAATTCTGCGTGCTCATGGAATGGACTGTGAGTAAATATAACTTAATGGAATTAATGAATGTTATGTAATTGCTGTAGTGTTCATTTTTAACATAGATAATGAATTATTCAGTGTGCTAATGGAAACATCAGCCACTTGGTGATGAAATAGAGACAAACAAGAGGTTATATAATATAGTTACCTACTCGTATTTACAATAATAACTTATCAATTATAAATTTCGGTGAACTACTTAAAGCGTAAGGACTATGCCGTTTTCTTTCTTGAAACACCACAGAAAAAAGAAAACTTTGAATGCTGGGACATACACAATAGGTACACATTCTACTTGCAATTTGTTGGAATATAACATACAATTTAATAAATAAACTGGGAAAATGTCATAAAAGGCTACAAAATAACAGGGACTTTAGTAATATGTAACATCAACATTATAAAGTCTATTATTTAAAACTCGTCTTGTTCACCTCGATGTTGAGCGGCGCATAATCAGGGGGTGGATGATTCTAACCCCCACCGTACGATACCGCCCCAAGTCATATACAGCTTATAATAAACTTGTACGTTTATAAAAAACAGGTGAGAAATCCAGCTTCTGAAAATTTTACGAAGAATCGCGTAAAATCCGAGCTATTGTTTAAACAACTGTTGGAATGCTTCGAGCCGGACGCAATTGCTAGCGAAATTACAATCTGATAAAAAATGCGACATCGAACCAAATATAATCTTAAGTCTAACCTTCAGCTAATTTAAAAATAAAGTCACATTATTATCACTTTCAAGCATATTAATATTTTCCCTCTCCTATTTTCGTCAGCAATCGATAGCTAATTAAAGCATATTGCCTAACAAAATACCCTCATTAAATGCCCAACCGTAATTAGAACCGAAAAGTATCTATTACCACTCGAATCCAATTTAAAACTGAAACGAGCACCAAGATTGATTACCATTGTTCTCCAGCAAAAGAAATGTCGTACCGTCTCGCTGGTTCTAATCCCGGTGTAATAGATACTACCGTTGTCCCACTCTGACAAGTTGTAAACGACGGAGATGGATAAGCAAAAGCAATCGATGAGAATAGGTCAGCTACCAAGGATGTTGTATACACCTGCAAAAGCTATTAGCCTCTTTTACGATCTAATAAAGTGATCTGACGTCCCGCTGCAATGTCATACATAATTTAATACCTGTTCGTGTAACTAAGTGTTCACCTGAACACTTGGTGAGGATGATAGTATTTTATAGGTTAACGGTGAACTTGGAATGGATTTAGCTGAAGTTGGGGAAGTACTTAAGTAAGTTTACGAAATGATATGCATAGATGAACGAATTTTAGGTGTAGAAGATAGTTTGACCGAATCTGGTGAAGGTATTGGAAGTAATAATAACAGCTGATCTTATTTTTATGGGAATTTAAGTTCATAAAATAACTTAAGTTTCAATAATTACCTCGTTTTGATATTCCCAGCACCAAGACCAAAGGTTTAAAGATTAAGAGGCCTAGATGTTAATAATGGTATATGAAAAACTGTGGATATAGGGCTGACGATAAACTTTGCTCAAACACTTTTAAAGACACATTTTCTACTTCAACATTAATTAATCGTGGTTTTTGTAACCATATGAACCTTAATTCAAGAAGTAAGCCAAGAAATGCTGATCAATCGAAATAAGACTCGTTCTATAACCCAACAGAAGTTCAACGGCCGAAATGGATGAGCCGCGTAACCTAAGAACCATAGTCCATAAGTTAGTGAGGCCTCCGGCGACGTTTGCCAAAAGAGAGGGTTAAGTACATCATAAATTCAATGAATACACAAACTAAACACAGAAATGTAAATGGGCAGTATGGATTCTTATATTATTCGAGATAACACTACGAAAGGACAAGCCTAGGTAGCAAAAATCCAGGACTTATACCTCTGATAAAAAACCAAAATAGAGAGCTTATCCTAACTCCAACCAAACAAACTAAAATCGTTAATATTTAGAACTTTCAAAGAACAGCAGTACATGACTTTGCACGGCTAATACGGCCAACATTAAATTACATTAAATTACTGATACTGGTGGATTTTGACATCTACGGAGTTTTAATACTGTAATACTATGTGCATCCATGGGATGAGAACAAAACTTGCATTTTATATACAGGATACTGGTAGCGGAAGTTATAGCTTATACCTTTGGTAAAGGGTGACATTGGCGTTAAATTCTATTATCATTCTAGGCGGAACTATTTTGTTTTCATAGGCTGTTTATATTAATCAAACATCATTGATTCTGAAACAAGTAATATATTGAAATAATGGCCCTGCAGTTTCTAGGAGATCTTCTCGAATGGATGTGTTCCGAATCCGGCGGTAGTGATGAGTATCCATCGATTAAAGATGTTCGAATGATTGCTTCATTATAAACGGCTAACTTCGATAAAACAGGCAGCGGTGGGGAAGCATGTCGAACAGTAACTGTCGACCGTGTGCCATTTTCTACCCCTTCTTAGCCTCCCTCAAAGTTCCCACCCCTATCCCCTTTTGTTCTTGGCCTATCGCCAATGTATTTGTCGAAATCAATATAACAACACACTCTTTTCATTATTGTCTACTTTTAGTTTTAGTGGACTTGGTACAGTAATGATTGGAGGATTTCTAGGAGTAGGCAAACCTTTTACGTTCTTTTCGCTTACTTAGCTTCTAAGACTCTCATTAAAATAATGGGCAGTTACTAGAGGGGATGCGTTTAGATCAGAACGAACAATAACACTGGCGCAGAGTATTAAAAGTGGTACATCAAGTGCATGCGCTATCAACGCCGTACCAAAAGGGGGGGGGGGGTTCCTAAGAGGGTTCCCCACCGCATCGCGAGGGTTGCCAACGGCATCCGGGTTGAGTGTCGTTGAACGGCCAGCAATTAGGTCGAGCGAGTGCCCATCTCCGTTAGATTCTGCGCGCCTGGTAGACGTCGATGAAACTTAGAGTTTATCTTCAAGGCTTATTGGAACTAAACGCTGGAGATGTCAGACAGTTCGATCCGACAAATGGACATTGCGCCACTGCGCAGTATCACGTTACACTATAAAATATTCTCGTATTACAAATGTACTTTTCATTTCAGTGTAATTGAAATGATGGAAAGAGTACTCTTCAATTCCGTTCCTGCCACTTTCACACGCATTCTTCGCTAGCATTAGCAAACCTTACGTAAGAACAGTTCTTTAAACTTTTATAGTGTGCGAAGGCACAACATGTACAAAGCAGTATGGTAACTAATAGTCAGTAGCGAGCGAGACGTAAAACTCTTGGCAGGATTTTGACATTGACACAAAAAATAACATTTTATAGGCTTGTAGAGATTTATAAGCTTGCTGAAGCACACAAATATTTCTGTCTAATAAATAAAATGTAATATCGTTGCCTCACATTGAATCTTTTTTATAATGGCGATAGTCATTGAGTCACGGCGTTCATCTCACATATTTTTTAAGCTTTAGTTTAATTCATATTTAACAGTGTTCAAAACTTGCAAATCGAGATTCCGTGGCTCAATTGAGATGAATTATTGTACACCTGACAAGTTCTGCGAAAACATTATGGTGACAGCGAGCTGATCTGATGACAGAAATGGATGGTAGACAACATAACTCTTCAGTGACTTACAGTAGATTGACTACGTTTGAGCTCATTTTGAATAGGTAGTAGGTGCCGAAAACGTTTTTAGAAGTATGTATTGCTTAAGACACAGGGTTAAGACACAATGGGGCCATATAAATCTTGTGCCAACCATAATAAATGGGCGTAGTTTGCTCATGCACAGGGGTTTCTGGACAAAAAGTCCAGAAACCCCCTGCGCAGGGGAAACTGCCAGGGGATTTCTGGAAGCCATAAAACCATGTCAAAAAAAATCCAACAAGAACAAACCAAGAAAAGTTTCGGGGACAGTATAATAAATAGATTAAAAAGGAATCCTGCCAGTTTGCTCACAGGCGTCCTTACTGTCGCTCCGTCCCAAGTGGGTCAATAGACGTGTTCTAGCGCAAACTTGGCACAGGATGGCAAACAATCTTGATTGAAAGTGCGCCTAATCGGATACAACGAACGGCTTTAATCGATGTGTGCGCCGTACTTGCTCGACTGCTCATGATAAATGATTAATGAACGTGAAATATCGCCCCGGGTTCCCGTGGGTGAAATTATTTATATAATCTTGGTGGTGATCCGGGAGTTACTCGGTAGCTGTTTGATCGTATTTACACGGAGATTGCTAAAAATATTAAGAAGTGTTATTAACCGTAATAGATCACTCGCTGTGTATGGTCTCTTTACATTATTATGTTTAATCATCATCAGATTTGTAAGGGTTGCAATTAATTGAAAACTTTTAAGCCTAATAGCAGGGTGGACTAAAGCTCGCAGATCAGCTTCCCTTACATCTACTAAAAGACTGCGCCTGCTAACTATGAAGGTGAAAATCTAAATAACAGCAAAACTTTTTGATATTCATAGACTACGAAACCCAATTCCAAGAAAGGTACGAGTACAAACGAAATAAGTTCCATTCAAAAAGAAAGTACACTATATTCACAAAAAAAAACAGCCGGCGCAGACAGAAAATCGACAGCGGCAACCAATCAAATCCCTGCCCACCAATCATTTATTGCAGCAAACGATTCAACCGTGGATAAATTAGTGCTTTCATACACCAAGGTCGGGCGGCGAACGCCTTGATAAATCAAATTCAATAGCGTGGGCGGATCCAGGGGGAATTCGGGGGATCAACTCCCCTAGGATCCACGAAAAAGCTAGAAAAATTGCATTTCAAATCCATTATAGCACCGCAGGGTCAAGGTTGGCGGTGACGATTTGAAATGATTTACTATCAGATAATAATAAAATAGAATAAGCAATGAGAAAAGGTACGTTAGAATAATACTAGGCGACCCGATACCCAGTCGGTACCTTCGTTTGTAAACTCTTCGTTTGTAAACCAGCTCGTTTCGTCTTGCTCTAAACTTTAAAGACGATATTAGCCCCCTTTGCGATCCCAAGTACGCCCACGCTCAATGGTACGATGTACGGCCGAATCGCGTGTCAGTACAGGCTTCATCTTGGCCACACCCGACTTTCGCAACTTCTAGTTATTAAAACTAGGCCGGCCTAGGCGTTAAGTGTTCGCGGTGTTAATAAAGAAGGTTCATTAGGCGTTACCGGGGGTCGTCGCGAATGATGGTGGCTTTACGAGGATTTGCAAGACCGTAAGTTAACTTTGTATTAGTTTAAGCGAAGTGAGTCGGACTTTACGACTGAAAGGTCCGCGATAAACAACACAAACAATGATGAAGTTTTGTCGTGAATTCAGAGGGCGCGGATAAAAAGAGTACCATAAAAATATTACTATTGAAAAGATTAGTTCCTGAGAAAAAAAAAATCGTAAAAAGAAGTTTGGTGATACAACTTCCAAAGGGTCGCACGCATTTGACAGATGATCATCACAGATAAAGTAAAAATAAACACTAATATAGTTGGTCTGATTGAAATTAAAACGGTTGCGAAACGACAGGTTGATATTCCAAACCCCGGGGCGACAATCGCCACTTTGGGAGTAGCTGAACGCATTTGTAGGAATGTTTGAAGGCTTCCAACACCGATTCAGGACTTCAAATCGAGATTTTAAGTCAAATAAGCAGCTGAAACAAATAAGGCACATTCCCCACAGCTTAGCTTCCAGTGTTGAGCTTTCCTTTTTCCAATCCAATCTTCTCAAGTCTAAGTTGCCGACGCTCGGGACGGGAACCACTTTGTTTTCGACGTGAACGAACGGTACCTAAGTGGCGAGTTGGAATAGCTGGTTACCGTATTTTTGGAAAAAAATAGAGGAATACGGAACTTTTAACAATCTATTCTTCTATCGCGTCGATGTAGTTTGTTTCAGTTAAAGCATCAGAATTAGCAGATTGCCAGTTATAGTAGACTCAGTAACGGAAGCTCAAGGTGGATCGGACGTTTTTACCATCATAATTGAACGATTATTCTAACGCTAGGGCTTAAAATTCAAGGATTTTGTTGCAGACTTGAGAAAACTATTGGGTACGAGTGATTAACTTAAAATCTCAAGCTGTAACTGTTTTACTAAAACGTGGCCCTTTTTATTGGGCGAACGAACTCTTCTTTCGCTTTCGCTACTCTGTAGGACTAGTATTTCTGTGAACAGTTGACCTCGCGATCAGAAGGGCGCTTAACCAATATCATGGTGATAGGCATCCCCCCCTTGTAAACTGCCCCATTTTTCCCCCATTTTCCACCCTATTAAAAATCGCTCTCGACAAAAAAGTGTTAAAAATCAAAGAACCAAATCTCGTAAAAATCGTTTGAGAAATGCGACCTGTAGCCCGGAACAAACATACCTACATACAAAAATCGGAAAGAAAGGGAAATCGGAAACTTTTAAAATGGAGCCGATCGCTCACTTAATTCACTCAGTTCAATAAGCATAACCTTTGGATAAACCGCAAAAGACTTAAAAGACTTTAAACGTCTTTGTAGTTTTCTCCGATCTATAATCTAAGTAATAAATGACGATCTCGTAAAACTTCTAACAACTCAAACTTTTCAAGTTATTTCAACTGCTCTTTGACAGTTTGAACTTAAGGTTTAAGTTGCCTGTAAGTTGTTGAAATTCAATAAAAAAATCAAATTATAATGACGCTTCAACTGAGTTTAACCACAAAGTCGTGAAATGCGTACAAATACAAACAAACTTTTAACTATTCGTATTTAAAACTTGAAAGCTCAAGCGAATCACGACTCATAGAGAAAGTTGATAGAGCGCAAGTTGGCTTAACTTGGTACATAACGGCAGTTGCAGACTTGACATCGACAGCAATCTATGACGTAACGTCCGGTTAGTTAGTGGGACGAGACGCAGGAAGCGGCGATGGCTGACAAAGTTTAAAATGAGGGTAGAATGCTCGTACAAAGGAACTTCGCGAGAATACCGACATTTCACGCCAGTTAGGATTCAATTAAGTGAGATACCGAGAGGTGTATTTTTTATAAACTCGTGCATAATCTTAGTCGATACTAATTGATTGTTACCTAATGCATTGAGAATAAAGGTCATAATGTCTTTTTAGATTAGACTAAAACAAAGCATCTCATTACTTTTTAACGCAATATCTTTGTAGGAAGCAAGCAGGTGCTTTATATATCTCGCGCTAAGCCTAGCGTGGCTGCGAGAACCAACCTTACTGTTTATGAACTTTATCGCGGTGTTTTGCTACAGTGAAGGCACTCATCTCCTGGATATGAAACGGGGTAACTCTTGAAGGTTGCTTCAAAGTTTACTGTTTACATTAGTTTGGTTGCAGCATTTGTTGAAGAGAAATAGTAGTCTAAGCAAAGCTGTGAGTTTGAAGAACCCCCAGCTGGAATAGACATAGGTCTATTTACAAATGTCAAGTTTATCTTGAAGTTATTTTGGAACTTGAGTTAACTCTACGGAAAAAGATTACAAAACTATTTTAGTTCAATAATACTAAGTACCAATTATGAATTTAAAAGCCCCATTTATGTTCGACGCTTTTACGATCTCGCATAACCGTGTGGCATCGAAACGTGATAGGATACGCTTCGGAGAGCTATTATAATCCTCAAATTCGTTCCACGTATACGTTCCATCCAACACTATTTTGAAACATTCCATAGAACATAGTGTAGGTGAAGGTTCGTTGCTATCGCAGTGCACGTTCATTTTCGTCTCAGCAAAGATGTTATGTCCCACGTAAAAAATCTCAACTTAACTTGGTTTCAATACTACAATTTCATCGCAAAATTAACCCAATGCAGTAATACTGGAGTACCAGGAGCACATAAACCAAAGTGGGTGTATCGCGAGTGCGGATTATAGCCACCGCGCGTCGGTCGGTGTCACCGCTAATCAGACTATCTCGTGACCTGTGGTCGCTCCCGTAATGGAGGGGTGCACGATATGCGGTAAATGCAATGCAACCGATACGATGCCATTTAGACAAGGCACTGCATTTGAATCGTTACTGAGTTTGCATTTATTAACATGAAGAAGTAGTAGACATTTAGATGGATATAATCAATTGATTCTCTGTTCAATACAATGGGCGGAGAAAAAGCTCACAGGAACTTAAATTTCTGCCTGAAGTTGCGAGATTTTGCAGTATACCTTTTATTTAAAATGTAACAAATAAGTTATGAGATGAGAGAGAAAAACAATAACCCTACGTCTCCCAGACCTGAACAGAAAAGTAATGGATTTGAGATTCCTCGCACATACCAACAGAAAAAGCCTCAAAATTCCGGGCGTACCTTCTAATCCATATCGTCATAAATCAGATCCTGCAAATACGCTTCCTGCAAATCTAAATTCATGTGACAGCGCAAGCCGTAGCCGAGACACGTGTGCTATTGGTATTCCGAGGGCGTGGTGGGTTCCCACCCACCGGAGTAATCAGGAGTGGCACCGTGCGAGCCTGACCACCGACTTCTATTATGTCAGATGCCGTATGGTCTTCAAGGAGTTATTGCTGAGAAAATGGGAAGCAAGAACCGTATAGATCGGTGCACAGTTAGCGACGTGAAAAGCTAGAACTTCAAGAATATTGGAAACAACCGGCACCGACGGCGTAACGTTCTGTACGAAGCACGGAGAGACGCGGGGGTTTTCAACCTATGCCGTGGGGTACAAAGCACCGCTCAATTGTATGTACTCGTATCACCGTACAATAAACTCGTTGGATTATGGTCAGCATTCAGAACACGAGCTAATAATGGCCGAGCCTAAGACCAATGCGTCGTCGAAGCTATTAAGACTGAGGAAGTTGGAACACGTAAGCTTAGTTGACCACCGGAGGTGACTCATGCCTATAAAACGTTTGTGACCGAAGAAATTCAATAATGCGTAAACCAGCACCGGGACCCCTAGTATGAGTTTATACTAGCTCGACATAGTACGCGTCAACTAGCGCTTATGTATAGCGCTTATCTAGGGGCAAAGGCCCCAGTTACAAGACGAGTCTGTATCTTACCGATTAGGTAACTTTCAAATTGATTTCTAAAGACATGTTTCAAGCTCCTTATTTAGAGGGCTTTATTGCAGACAGATCGACGTTTCGAGAGGCCACATTGTCCAACGTAGGCGAAAATGTGTTCCGCGGAAGGCTCAAGGATTAGATTCTTAATTAAGTGACGTTCCCAACGGAAACAGTTGCGTTTTAATTATATTAAATCCTGTGGGAATAACGCCCAAGTGGGAATTTAGGATGCGATCGGGGCCGAAAATGGGCTCTTAAAGGCATTTTTTGGGCGAAGTAACTTGCTTAGAAGCTCGGGAATGCTTCCTTATTAGGGTAGTAAAAATGAATGTTTTATATTCACATTTCCAAAATTAATTTTATGCTAAGGGTGGGACTCCCGTCTGCTCGTATTAGTCATTTTTTTGACGATCGCTAGAGGGAGATGTTATGAAACATGGGGCAGGAGTCCAGCCTTTTTTTCTTGATTGTCGAGTGATGATCGCACTTTTCATGTATGTACGTACGAAGGTCATGCATAAAAAGCACATGCATGTGTACGGTACAATTAAAGAAGGAACATATTTATAATAACGCATTTTAGATCATATTTTATCCAAACATCCAACAATACTATCCACCATTTTTAGCTTTTCTAGTTAGTTATTCCACAGAACAGCGGCGGGAAACACCGCAAGATGTAAATAAGCTGCAAGATAAACAAAAACTCATTATCAATAGCAATCCCCATTGCTCCCGGTTCGAGCGGCTTGTTACCTCACTTCACAAACTCGAATCAAATTATAGCACCGCGCCCACAAGCCTGTGCCCGCAAACACTACCTACCCAATTGGGATAAGTATCTTATTTTGTTTCAATACAAATATTGTTTCGACAAATTCTCATAGAAATTTGCTATTTAGTACCCACTACACCATCTCGTCCAACAATCGATACGTGTTAGGTGCAATTGCGTTATTCTTCTAAGGGTGCAATTTAATCAAGCAAATATAGAATGAAATAGTTTCTCAGTAATGGCAGGTCGACGTGGGAAAAAATGCACATTGTGTGCTTATTTTTTATCGCCCGGGTCGAGTAGTCTTGTGATTAAAAAATACGAAAATAAAACAATTAAGTGTTTATACGCCTCTATCGTTCTAACCGTGAGTCGCGATCCGAAAAAAACTAAGCTTTTTCCCCAATTTCCCAACTTTCCAGGCCACTTTTCCAATTCTTTCAGAGTATTGCGTATTATTTTGTAGGTAACCTACTCATATATTTTATTCTTGTCAAAGGAACTAATAAATAAATCTATTCAAAAACAAGGAAAATATTTGTAATACTATAAAATTGTCGTATTAAAAAACAAGTGAATTTGAGTGTTAATGTACCTTTTCGAATCAGCGACAACAACTTACTAAGTTGAAGGTGGAACCAAAACGTTTTATGACAAAGGTTTTAAGAAAACGACTTTTTCAAAGAATTCTTATCGCATCTTATCGCAAAAGTTTTAACATCAAAGAGACGATAACGATTATGGCAACGATACGACAACGAGCACGATCGATCGATTTACGACTTTTATACGTGTTGATTATTATTTGATTTTATAGAATTTAAATGGTAGTTACTTAATTGCAGTAAATCCAATTATTTAGCTTACAAAGTACATTCATATTGTTACTCATTGCAAGCAAGCAAATCGTAGACTGTTAGATAAGTATAACTACAAATACGTAAACTTCAATAGTAGATTACCACTAGAACCTCTCATATGCAAGACTTGCACTGAAATAGCACTGCAATGCAACAAACGCTTCCATTCCATTGTGCTCAGTTATTCATTAACTGACTGGTAACTAAGCCAAAGTTAGTTCATAGCGAGCTTCACGTGTGGTTGACAATACCGCAGTGATAACCAGTAAGAGCACTCCGGGAAAGCGGCTCGGTTTCAACTTTCAACGCACACATACAAAGGATCCCGCTGAGACGTTTGGATTAGACGCCGCTTGATCGCACGGCACTGCTGCATGCATAGCTTCGTCTCGTTTTATTATCGCTCAGAAACGTTAGAGCTAGAAACGGCACTGGCAACCGGCCATATTCTGTGGTGTCACAGAAAAATGTCCAACACTAAGCAAGCGTAGTCGAGAACTCACGATTGTCACGACTGATAAAAGATGGCTGGAAGCGACTGGATGAGTGGTTGATGAATGAAGATCGGTCTGCTACGTTTACTAATGAGGGCACTAATTCTACATCTCATACCGATACAGGTTCATGACTATGGGATGATGATCATGCATAAGGAATTGTGAAATAACGCGATTACGCCGCGTGAAACAATTCCAATTCTCATTTCCTCAATCAGTGTTTGGAAAATATAAATTAGTAGTCCTATGCCATCTTTTGCCGTCCTATGACGATGCCGCCCCGTACGGGGCAGCATGTTCCTTACTGTCTCCACAGAAACCCAGCTTATTCCTACAACTCCTGTAGGTGGTTAAACGTCCCACTAATAAAGTTAGTTGCTAAGGTAAACTTCCGTAAAGGTGTAATAGTGGCTTTCTATTCAATCCTTCGGTGTTTGTGGTAATGGTCTTTACATTTACCTATTATGGTATATATTATTCCTTCTTGGGTTCCAAGCCAACTCGCCACTCACTGTTAGTTTAGTTGGTAAGGAATACAGATGTGTGTAGATAGATCATGCACGTAAAATTTAATTTAGTTTCAGTACCTAGTTTTCTTAGTGTCTTTGGAGTAAGCTTAAAGTTTGTAATATTTGTTTAACTCTTATCTGGTTGAGATCTCCTGGGCACGCTTAATTAAGACAGTAGTTATTTCGCAGGGTTCAGCTAGGGGCTTTAACTTGATTGGAATAAGGGCTAGTTTCGGTTAATAATTTCCAGGAACAGATTAAATTGATTGCGAAGCGAAGCGAAGCGCCAAACGGGGTATGGAACCGCAACCATGTACGGCCTAGCCAGTGAAACTTGACTAAAGTCGAGCCAAAAGTGTTTTGTGGTCAGTCTAACTTTGATAGATTTCTGTTACGATACTTCGTTAGCAATTCATAGATGGAATGGATGGATATAATCGGTGACTTATTTCATAGACTTTTGTATGTAGTCACGACTAATCAAACTCCTGATTTACTATGTATATACCGATGTGAATTAGCTAAAGACGATGAGATGATGAGATCAGCTAAATACATACTCAATATACACCAGACATTCCTTGAGCGTGCGCGTCGGCCAATAGACACCGCACGTCACCAAAATGACCAAGTGTAGTAAGTAATACAGAGTCGATACGATGAAAGACAGGCCCCTTAGCCATATGTAACAATCTCATTCCAGATCCCAATTTCAATTACAACTCGTTGGTCAACTCAAAACACGGCCTGCCGGCTTTGGACGGCCTACTTTCGGGGCCGATGGTACGTATACGATACGGATTACGAAGACTGGATATGAAATTCCATTACAGTAATGGGTGTAGATTTAAAATCTGGCCGAGAATAGGTTCGAATCTGACGGTGTGTCTTTAAACGAATTATTTTCGGGTAAGGTACCTTTATTCATTTATTTGCTGCTTTTCTGTTCTTATGCTTTTTTTCTGTCGTGATTGTACTTTTTTTTTAGGGTTCAGACGTAATATTGTCTTTTTAAAAACAACTTTCAAGTCTTGATGTTATGTTTTACATCTCTTGGCTTCATTAGGTAGCAACACCGACAGATTTTATAATGAGTATTTTTAAGAGTAGAATCGTTTATTTAACCTACGTTAATAATACAAGCAGCACGTTATTTTGATAGACACTTTATCTGTTGGTCAAAATTAACTAGGAGTTAATCACAAATCCTTTTTGTGACTAGTGGTCTTGGCGATTGTCGATACCCAGTTATATTTTGTGTAGGACCAATTGAGTTCTGTTTCGATCGCTGTTATGTTGTGATGCACGGCCAGGCCGGCAAGATTGATGATGATGGAGCCCCGTTTGATGGGGCTGTAATTGGTCTGATGGTTCCGCGTTTGGGGCGCACGATCCATTATATACTGTGGACTCTGTGTCAGATGCCATTGGAAGTATTGGCAATTTGACGGAGCTAATTTTGAAACAAAAGAACAGCTCTGACACAGCGTACCAATAATGAAAATGTTTATGTTTCGTTTGCATTGTTTCTTTCTAGTATCGCTAGTTTTTAAATTAAGTGGAATACATTACCGTAAGGTCTGTAGAGGGTATTCTTACCATCTAAGGTAACGCATAAAGTTATATCATAAATATCAATCACTGATATCATAGTATTGAACATTAGCATTTGCTCCTAAAACTTCGATGTCTCACCAATCTCTTAAATAAACTGTACCTAAAACTTTTCGCATCCGTTTTTATTAACATCGATTTTCAAATGCTCCAATTTAACAACTGAACATAAAGAAATATATTTTATGAGTATTCCATCGACTGAAAGTTCGCAACACAATTTACATATCTAATGAATAATTCAAACAAGTCAATTCTATTGATCATGGAACGCTACGCTGTTTATGTTGGAAAACTTAGCCTATTAAGAATTATAGAAAAAAAATATTTTTTAAATATGAAATTAGACATTGATATCAAATTAAATATCATATTTTAAAGACTCATTGGGTAAAATAATGATCATGAAACAAATTATTATCAATGTAACTATAGTAAATGTTTTAGACTATCCGGCGCGCGACGGTCATAAACAAAACGGACTACCTGCGATGCTGATAGGAGTAGTTTCAGTCCTAAAACAGCAGGTTTTAAATAAGACATCCTTCTTCCCAATTCATAGAGTTGAAGTGAATTAAACGCTCATATCCATAGTTAATGCAAGCTAAACAGAATCACCGCGATACGTTTGCCCAGGGGCGAAGGGCTAATTGGATTTGCCAGGACCTCGCGCCTGGCCGTGGACGGAGTGAGGTTAGAATATGTAGCGATATTCTCTGGAAATAGAAAACTGATAGGGGCGGCTGTTATTTTTAGAAATGGTAAAGAAATAATATGTGGTGTGGTTAAACCCTGAACAGTATATGAATCTTGGCCGAAATGAATGACCACCGTATGTGTAAATGAAGCTGTTATTTTAGAGATAATGACGTAAAAAGTGAGAACGTATTATAAAGTCACTAAAACAGAAGTTAATGGACTACATTGTCATGAGCACAACGATTTGAAATGTAACCCCGTAGATAAAACAACACTTGTAAATATAATTGAAACAAAACAACAATTCACTAAATAGGCACAGAATGTCTGCGCCGAGGGTGATAGAACCACAGAACAAATAATAACACAAGATGAAGCTCAAATAAGAGCAGACATTGAAATAAAACCAACAGCCTTGCTTTGTAAAAATCGACACGAAAAGAGAAATTCTGTTCGGATTGAAAACGCGTCGCCTGACATCGAACATAAAAAGAACAGACATATTGACAGCCGAAATGTGGACATAGTATAAACAGAAGTGTTAAGCAAAACAAATACACTCGTGTTTACTTTAATACATAATGAGTAAAACGGAGTTTAGATTAGGAAATGCTAAAGCCATTTGAAGGTGGAATGTCTGTGTTTGTAGAACGGTTATTATGATTTCGAAAACAACCACAGTTTAATATCAAGAGTAAAATACATAATGGAAATAGAAAACAATATTAAATGAGTAAGACACAATTAGATAGTAGTGAGAGACGCGTTAGAGGTCGATGTTACTACGATGAGAATAGAAACAATAGAGAGACAACAATTGAATAAAACTGGAGCAAAGCTAGGGGGCGAACATTGCGAGTAATTAAACACCAGAACTGTAGAACATCAGAATTATTTTCTTTGAAAAAGTAACCAAACGCCAAGCACAAATGCATGCTGATTTACACAGCTTAAGAAAAACCCAATTGTAAGTACCATAAAAACGTGTGTAGGCATAGGCACCAACAACAGAAACCAGGATGAAAGAAGTGTAGGTGAATATAAAAACAGACGTAATGTATGACGGAATATCGTAAAAAATTATTGCGTATGATGAGGACAAATATTGAAATAAATATGTATATATACATACCACGAGTGCGTGTCGCACCCGTCTTTCCGCCGCGGCGTATGGCTCCCTATTATGCTGCAGGATGCGACCTAAAACAAGAACAAAATACATTTCAAAACAAACCATGGTAAGTGAAAGAAAACATATTTCCCGCTGAACGTCATTTTGTGTAAATAAAAAGCCGGCCAAGTGCGAGTCGGACTCGGGCACGAAGGGTTCGGTATCGTTAAAAAAAAACAGCCAAAAGTAACGTTTGTTGTGTGGGAGCGCCTTTAAATATATTAATTTAGAATTTTTTAGTATATTTTGTTAGTAATTTTAGTATTTGTTGTTAAAGCCGCAACAGAAACACATTCGTGAAAATGTCAACTGTCTAACTATCACGGTTCTTGAGATACAGCCTGGTGAAAGACGGACCGACAGACGAACGGACAGCGGAGCCTTAGTAACAGGGTTAATATTAACCCTAAAACTTACATTAAAATGGTTAACTACTCAAAAACCAACACTACGCTCAAACCGTTATATTTTAAACAATTCGAAACCCATTCGAACGTCTGGGACTGAGAATTGCAGGGACGTGCCGTGCTTCGCTTCATGAATCGCTCCTTATCGATTAAGCGAAGGAAAGGGCTTCAATAGGCCTCCGATTACAGTCTCCTAGTGTTCTTCCACATCTTGAAACGGGAGTAGGCTGACATACACCACATGCGGGCTTTCAATAGCAATGACATTTAAAACGCTTTTATTGGTAGCTGTTCTAGATAACTGTCAGCGAAAAGGGTTTTACGGTTTTACAATTGACTTATTTGTATTCCGATGCGGCTCCGAGCTTCCACTTTACATTCAATGTTGTTTTATGGCTAGGCTTGGCACGGGAGCCGCCAAAACGGCATACTAAACCGGCGGCTTCATTTATCGCGTGAAGAATAGTTTTCGAGGTCCATGTGCCAAGTGTTCCGTGAGCCGTTTCTTGCCAGTTACGAAACAAAGACACAAATGAGCTCCAAATGACTAATTACAAAGCTCGCATCGTCCGCATTCGAGGCAACGGCTCGTCGAGGCCGCGCCGGATGCAGTTCCCGGTAAAAATCCCCTACTACACTCCTTTACGAGGGGTCTGCGGCGTATTGTCCGTATCTCCGTATGGCCATCGCGTACACACGACCGAGTTCCCCTTTCTTTGTGCTGACCCTCGAATTTTATATGAATTGAATACGCCATGACCTATTTCTTTTCTGCCACATCTCGATTTTGCATTTCAGAACTAAAAAGACACGGATGGCAAGCACCGTAAGAGACAATAGCACTCCCAAAATTGTTTATATACACAAACCTTTTTCATTTGACTCAGAGACATGACGTGCCACAGAGAGCTACTTTAAAGTCCGATTAATAGTTTAAACGTGAAATAGCGTCAACAACCAGCCGAGAGAATTTCCAAGAAACGTAGGTAATCCATTTACATTTCCAACTCAATTCATTTCGTAGTAGTGGCGACTGGTGGCATTATTTAGCCGGTACCCGCAAGGAGCGGGTGAAGCGAGACGAGTGCGGAAGCAGTGGCTTACAGAAGCTTCGACTGTACCGTTCCCATTAGGGATAGTGTATCGGGTTCCGTACACACAAACGGTGGATTAACTATCGCCGCATACCTCACGGATACCCATTACAGCGTAAATTGAACCGGAGAGTTGTGTCGACCGCACTGAGGTAACCATTATCCATTCATTTCTACTATTTGGTTTCCAGCTGTCCTTTTTGAGACAGAAAATAAAAACAGCGCGTTTTCCAGTCCCGCGGGATGTTCGGACGAAACTGTCGCAGCGCAAAAGGGGAGTGTATTGTCAGAGAACAAAACTGGAACAATAACCTTCTCTTTCATTCTGAACGCTGCATCCACAGTTCTGCCTTTTACAACGAAACTAACTAGCCACATAATTGGAATCAACATAATCCATGCTCCAAAAAAATGTAAGCGAAATAATGTATCTACCATCAAAGACGTTTTGGCTCCCATCCTATCAAACGATTACATCGCCGGAGAGCCACTTGTGGTGACCTCGAAAATTTTATACCGAATAAGCCCCTGCTTTTTATCTCTTTATGTTATCTTAACGCCCTTAAGAACTTACTCTAGGGCGAGTAGTACACAAAAAGGAGAGGTCGGAGGGTAAATAAGCAATAAGGTCGGCGTCTTGGTACTGACGAGCAAATATTTGCCGAATGTCGTGCCGTGACGCATTACTGGAGCACACAGCTCTCTATGTTTGTTTTGGATCGTACTTTGACTGGATAATTAGGCGCGCTCTTACGTTAGAGTGGTCAGAGCAGTGAATGAGTCACACGTCCGAAAATTTTGGCTGTAAAAATTAGATTTTACGAAATTGAAAACGATGCAGGTTATAACGTACGTAGGTTAGGTACAGCTGTAATTTCGCGGAAGTTGTCAGAAAATTGGTGGTTAGGAAAAAAGAAAGAGGACGTCATCCCTAAAGTAACAGAACCCCTGTCTATAGAAGCCCCTACATAAGTAGCAAACTCAATACTAGTAATTTTACAAGGTCAAATTCTGAAGCTTATTCGTCATAATTTTCTACATTTCACGATAATAAGATTCAACAAATAATGGAGCACAAGGTTGCTTTGAATGGTTTAACATGGTTTCTTTTCAGTCTTTATCATTATGGTAGCAAATAATATTATTTACACTTAGTAGGTTAATAAAATAATTATCAATGTTACCATTATTTGTAGACACTTAATCCTGGCCGTTGTAGAATTGTGTATTTACTACCTATTACTTAGCTATTGCTTCGCTACATTAATTTGACATAAGTATACTCGTAGTTATTATCGCATCCCATTGATGGTCAACTGCTACACGAGTGAAGTCAAAATAGAAAAAAAGGCAACCAAAATAATACTTAGTTATGTTACTATGCTTTGTTCCCAGTGTTGCCACATTGTAATATTATATTTGTGACCTTTCATAACTCTTCAATTTGGTAACCTATTCGATGGGACCTTTAATGATATTGTTTTTATACTTTGTGACTTGTATGCTTACAATAAAACAATGTAGTGCACGCATGCACGGCACTTTTACAGTGAGTGAGGACGAATCGATTCACACCTCATTTGTCAAAACCGGTACAATAGGGGCGACGCTACACGGCGAATGGAACATCTATGCATACATACTTTTCAGGAACATAGACTGTCACATAAATAACCTTTCCTTTGCTAAGTCGCAGTCGGGTGAAAATGAAGAATGGAAATATAGTACTTTTACAAATTATCTTGAACAAATGAGCAAGACTAGACATGTCAAGAGATACGCCACAAGTTTAACGGAATCGTATAATAATTATGAAGAATTTCCATGACATACTTTAATATGATTGTAGGTAGCAAGAATTACGTGATCATTTGGTTGTTATTTAATGGAAGGCGGGGGAAGTATCTAGCTAGTCTGACGTGTTAAGTAATAAAAAACTAAAATCAAATACCTCATTCGATCCATATTAGATTTCAATGAAAATCTCACATTACAATTTATCATTATAATAGAGTGTTTAATATCTGTGTAGCTGGAATACTTTGACAACTATTTGCGTTCTATATTGCGTAGAAATCTGCGTCTTATTTCTATGTTTGGCAATATTTATAATTATTTCAAGTTTGAAAGCCCATTTTGTTAAACTTAGGTTTCGTAACAGTCGTAGGTACGGCCTACATTAGAACCTGGTACCTATAATACAAGAATACTATTTACCCCGAAAATTTGCACAGATCCTGAGGGCTTTAATGCCAATAACATCACCTAATAGTCTACCCCATGGTAAAAGATAGACGGTACCGTAGTATTTCCTCGCTTTAAACATTTAATTTTCTTGGCTCGCATTCCCATAGACAGAAGAATTTTGACAGTCATTGCGCTGACCACAAAAGCCTGAATGGGGATAGCAAAACTGGATTAAACCGACGTGGAGGACAAACCGATTATAATAGGAAAGAATGAACGAAGTGTTACGTCACCACGTAGAAAATAGGTGAAGGATTTATTCGTAGTGGTATTGGATTACACAGCTATGAATGAATATGTAGGGATTCAGAATTGTTTTTGTGAATAACGTTCAGGGATCATATTTTTTTGACCCTTCAATAGTAATTTGTGCAGGTTTATTGGCGATGATTGCTCAGTTGGTTTCGTATGCTGACCGCAAAATTTAACACGTGGTTCCGATGAACCATGTTCCTCGTAGTTCTTTATTCCCTTGGTATGGAACCCTGGTTATAGGGTTAGGGTCCTATGTAACTGTGATCGTGACTCCGTTTTAAACAAGTTAATAATCCGGTCATGAATCACCATATTATAAAAACAGCAGTTATAAAACAGCTGGTGCTAAGCATTAAAATAATATAACAGTTTAAACATAAATGACGCATTGTAGGTTAAAGTTCTAACTGTGCTAAGTGATTGTCTACATTTTCAGGGTAAACTGACTCAAACATATGACAAATCAACTTCCTGAAAAGCCTGAGTGCAAGAGTATTGATGCAAGAAATTACTGAAGACTATAGGCGTGGTCTGGCGCCATTCGTGATGTCATACGTTGAGCTAGATTGTAAGACTTAATAGCTTTCGGATTAAGTTATTTTTCATCGAATACTACATAGCTTTCAGCTTTTTTCCGGAATCTGTTATCATGCAGCATTCTTCATGGTCAAGACACGGTCTTCGTTGCTGGTCATTGTGCTAAGATTTATCCTAGTTAGGACATATTTTGCTATAAGTGCTTTGGTCTGGTCCTATTTCCAGTAAATCATTTTGATTATATTCCGATGAGTACTACACCAATTAAGGTTCGCATTCCGTGGGAATCACTTTGTACCTTGTGACTTTTCATCCAATCACACAGTGACACTCGACACGACACCGGCATTTGGGTCGCACCATTCACCAACTGCCAGCCACCTTTGCAAATCGTAGGTGGGATTTCGTGAAAGAGATTCCGCTTTGGAATCTCGTAGGTGTTGTAATGTGCGCTAAAGAAGCCGCCGCGGTTTCCGGCTGGAACAATGTTATGACAGTGCTGGGCATTAACGGTTTCGTCATTAATCCCAGAGATACCATCAAAAACCTGTTTGAAAACCGCCAGTACGAATTCTAGGCGTAATTGCACCGTTTAATCTCCCGTCGTGTTTGCGTTGCGTAAATTACGGCCCTGAGCCCGGTCTATGATTACAATCGCCTTGCGGTGTCGTTCGCTTATAGAACACTGTGCAAACACCTTTACCTATTCTTGTTCGGTACAGGATCACGACTTATGTTTTATGTCTGGTGTTATTTAACATTTCTCGGATATTAGAAATCATCATCTAATGTAGATTGCATGAAGTTTTCCCTGGTTATCCTTTAAAATTAGCTCTATAATAAGTAGATTTCATTGTAATGGGGGCAAGATATCTTTTTCAATTCGTCCAGAAACTTTACCAGTTACCATGAATATCTGTCATAAGAACATGTTTTATGTATGAACACCTGACCCGAATACAGTACAACTATCTTTACATTCGAAGACCAAATCGAGCCTTTGGAGGCCGTATGAAAAAATATGCAGATTGCAGACGTGAATCAGGCTGCAAGCCAACAGGGTAGGGCGATGATGTCACCGCTATGACGTCACCGCATCAATACCATGGGCGCTCGAGTCAGCCTCATTGCTGTTAATGAATAATTCACTCACATTATAATCCAAGGTTAAACGGTTCCATAATCTTTATTGTAACTCAAATCGACGTGCTATTGAATAGGGGTTGGAAATTTTGAATAAATCTCGGAACATTTATTGGCAATGACACGTTCACTCCAATCAGCTATCGTATGATACAATAAGACATATTCGATTAAACCTCGCTTGACCTCTTCGGCAAATAGTTCAAGATACGATCGATGTGGAAGACAAATTCGGATGAGTCACATCTCCAGTACACCCGCCCTCGTTGGCTCGATGTATGATTATTATGTGTCTAGAGTCTAGACTCTCGGCGCCAGGCCACGTCTATGGTGATGCGACACATTTTTCTAGCATAACTTAAGTATATATCTGAATTTGGCAATGAGGTTACGAGAGTTATATCATCGGAGCATCGCATCGTGCGGAATGTCAAGCGGAATGCGAGAGAACCAACTCACCTGAGACCACCACCAGTGCAGTGACAAGAGAAGAGAGTGCACAGGACGGAAAACACGAAGAGGTGACGTTCCCAGAAAGGCTCCTTATCTCCATATCACTTCACCGGAGCACCTAATTGTCCTCTAAAGCGGGGCACCTCGCACATCGCTAAAAGCGACATCGGTACTCCTTTCAGGCGTATAATTCGCCACCTAATACATCAGGCACTTGACTCATAATTGGTTGTGAATTTTCGCGCGGTACCAAGGGGGCACACATTATATTATGGAATAGTAACGGAGACACGTGCTCTCGCGGCAGAGAGGGACGGATTCACTGAACGTCCTTGGCGAGGGGGCGCGCGGGGCGCCTGCGGCATTAGACGTTTCAATCATCCCCGCAGGGAGCGAGACGGAAAAGCTGAGCGCGCACAAGCGCAAGCGAGAGGGGCGAGACCGTGCTATTGACCGGCTAGGAGACCACGCCCACCCGGGCTAGACACGGGCGCTGATACTCCAAGTGAAAATCGACCGTCGGCCCGGGCAGACGCGGCGAAGCTGCTCAGCTGCACCATCAAGGTTACCCAATGTACTCACGATGCACTTCCTCCACTCGAGCCGACCACAACCGGCCGCAGTACTCGGAGTCGTCCACCCTTTAGGCACGCGCCGGCTAAGTACCGACTCCGGCGACCCTCGCAACAATAGCTCAGGAATCCCAAGTAAAATCTATAAAGCTGGCTAGATCGTACAGTTCGATATACAGACTTGGCACGGAAACAATATAGGTTGCCAGAAAAGGACGTCAGCAGTCGCGGGAGTGAGAGGAGCCGAAAGAATAATCGACGCGAAATTACGACAACCTACATCTACACAGGGCTTTCCATTTTTAATTAAACCCCACGCTACGGGCCTGTGATGATTTCATGGAATCGGGAGTGAGCTTCCTTACTTGGAATAGGTGAATAAATTCTTAAGTAACATTGACAAGTCAACGTCCTGATTACGTAACCTGAAAGAATTCCGCCGATGCTTATGGGACAAATGAGGAAAATGGGACATTTATGTCGCTAAGTTATTTGTTCGTATAACTTGTAAATGTGGAATAAGTTAGCAGAATTAATAGTGAGCATTTATGACCGTTCTAGTACTTAATAAAGATTACGTAATCGCGGCTTCGCTCACGGCCGCTCAGCTTTTCATGGCTAAGCGAGTACCATTTATTAACGCCCATAATCCATGGAGACTTTTAAAGATAATAAAGTTAAGGAAGATACTCAAATTGAGGTTGATCTGTTTAATCGGCATCGTGTGATAGCTCCAAATAAAAGCGTTAAACTACGTGAAAATTATGAAAATTACGTTGAACAATTTTCAGCATATTGCACGTAACTCATGAAATTGTAACAATGCGAAACAATCAAGGGTTGTGATCATCAGAAATTCTGTTCCAGTATCGAAGATAAAAAAACTTAACTAAAACAACATTTCGGGGAAGTTTTTAATTGCAAAACCTGCGGGGATTATGTTGGGCTCTTTATCACTGTCCTCGGTCTTTTATGAAGCGTTTAAAGTGAGAAACAAGGCCAATTTATTCACATTCTGACCTATATTTGGGACCAGTATCCGAAATTTCTTAAAATTGGTTACCGAGCATACTTCGTACCTTACGAGATTTGCTTATAGAGGGTGAAGTACGACCAAGTAAATTGTGGTATATACGCCTTGACCTGAGCTATTTCCGAACACCGCGTGTTAGAAGGTAAAATTGTATGTATGTAGCATGTACATTGTATATAATATAGGCATTGAGTTCGCAAAACTGTTCTTTAAAAATGTCTTTAGAAACGTCTTATTACAAAAAACACATCTATGAAGTTCATCTATAAACTGTCATACTCATTGACAGTTTTAATGTGCTGATGTTACGCAATTTACCATCATAGTTCATACCTGGACGGATGTTATTATGCCTAACTATTTCGTCATTAGTCTCGTAACAAGTATTCGAATCATAACAAGGTATACCTACAAGGAAAATATACCTCACAACTGCTTTAAAAGTAAACACTTCTAAGCAGGATGCCCATCTATATCGTATTTCGCAAATACCTCAGACTACATAGTCGAATACATAAAAAGAGAAGTTCAGCCGTCCATATTTCAACAAAAAGGAGCAAAGAACGCCAAGCGTTTATTACAAGAAAAGTTGCTCCCAGACTTTGCAAGTAAATGATAAACCTCAACTGTAATTTACTTTCATGACGGTAGTTTTATAAGGGCTGTAAAGCTGCATGAGGGATGGGTGGGAGAACAATCCGAGGCTCATTGTTCATTTGAATCGTGGAACTTTTAATGTTATTATACTTTGGGAGTTGTGATTTTGACATGGGGCTACAAGATAAAATATATTTTGAAATTATGGGAAATCTTACAAGGTAAACCATTGGGCAGCACCCTGAGCGAGCTAGGAGAAGTTATTTCAGAGCCTATCAGGAGCCAAGAACTTAATAATTAACCTTTAGGGTTTGTTTGTCATAGAACACACGAACTAGAAGAAAACCTAGAAGGAACAATCTCAAACGACTTAACTGAAACAAAGTATTCAAATACCTAACTATGGTAAACAAAAGCCAAGATGAGTTACTAGTAACGAAACTGAGAATATAATTATGATAATAAATCACTAGCGCATGAAGCGCTCACTAAAATATGCAAGAGGTGAGACAAATGACCACGAAACGTGGACAATTGTGGCGAACGTACCATTGTTTACTATCAAACTACAGTTAAAACCAATGTTGGTGTAATATCGATAGCATGATCCTAAGAAAACGGTAACGCGATAAAATAATAGCTCATTTAAGCACTAAATAGCTGTTTAATGATTGTAAACTTGGCAGGGAATGTGCAATCGATTGTTACCGTGGAACTGTACCACTGTACTTGTGTGTGTTTATTATATCTGATTTCGAACGTTTTGCTCCATGCGGGTCATTTAATTCGGAAGTAGGTCACGGATTTGCGAATTCACTGTATCGCGCTAATGAGCCGATGCGATGGGCTGCCGCCGCCTCGCTTGAAGCATTTTTGAAAGGTTCACGGTATGGCTGGCTGCGAGCCGACAGCGGCCGCCGTCAGCGACCCGTCACTGATGAATGCCTAGGACTCGTGATGCCTAAATCCAAAATATAAAAATACCATTCACAAGGGGTCAAAACGATCTCTCCTGAAAGTTCAATGACTCTACCGCACATCTTCAGAATTCAACCAATCGAAAACAAGCGGTAAGAAACTCGCAGACAGTTTTTTAGTCAGATACTTGACCGCCGCGAGTAATTTGAGGTGGTGTTGAGGGCAAGTTACGCTTGAGAGAATTTCGAGTCAATTTCATCAATTTTGAACTGTCAAATGAATCCCACCAGCCTGACCATTTTAAAGGCAACCTTCCAAGATAAAGACGTACTTACTAAAGTAAATCTGTGCATAAAACAATTTCATAAATGATACATTAAGTAGTTCTGTAAAGGAAGAAGAAGTAACTACATTGTCCGGTTGGCGGTATTCGGCAGTATAATCCTTATTACCACGTCTGTGTTTTTAAAGAGTGTAATTAGACGATTGATTTTTATTAAGATAAGAAGTAAGTATCTGCAGATTGCTAATGGAAACCAGTTTTATAATTACTTTGTGCATTTGCGAGATGGCGAAGAAAAGCCAAAATCATTTTACGATTGGATCTACCACTTTTTCAATTTATGCGTTGCCTTGACAATTCTTACTGTATTAATTTAGAACAAAGTATTTCTTACACCAGTTCAAGTTTATTTCAGTTATTAAAAGAACATTGTAGCGAATATAGCATTTATTTTCTCCGGAGACTTTCGTCGTTCATCTCACAATAACGAAGTTAATGTTTTCTTTATTCATCAAAGAGTCTTTATGCGTTCAGTGATTACTTAATTTAACGTTGCTTTTATGTCACGTCATAACTTTCTGGAGGATTTCAAGACAACGGATGGACAGTGAGATCTCCTTAATTACACTTAAGTCAACCAAGTTTATGAAGGCGGACGATTCTGATAATCAAAATTGGCGCTTATGACAGATCAAGTTATAATAACTTAGCATTATACCCACTATATTATAAAATGTATATTTTCCAACAAATTGTCACTTGCCCTAAGATATCTTTTCGCCTGTAATTGGAGAGAAACTACACAGGGTCGGGAGTCGGGAGTAATAGCGTTGTGTAATGTCGGAGGTCAAGTGAAGCTTCCAGACGTTGATCCATGAAAATGATAAGATACCAAAGTGATACTATCACTTACAAAATTAGATAGAGAATGTATGTAGTACACGATGTGAAGAACAACGGCAAAATGCTGATTAGCACACCCGTCGAATCTAAATAAATGAGTAGAGTACATTAAAGACATTTTCATTAATCATTATCCATTTTAAAGCATTTAACCCACTGCCGGGGCAAACGCTTTATAATTATTGATGTACAGATCAAACGCTCCTAAATGCCACGTAATGTGGTCGAGAAGTATTTCTCTTCCGACATCCTGCTTCATACTCTTATGTCATAGAGTACAAGCTTTTCCACTCTTATACCATTCAATCGGTTGTGCTATGCCGGTTGTCTCACGCTAGGTCACTCCTTTAAGTGCTTTCATGTTACAGTTAATTGTACCTTGCATATTGACTGCATTTCCTAAAATGAATTTTCTTCATAAGAGACAAATTAATATATAATTAAAACCTTAGTTGAGTACAGTGCGCAACATAGCTAGACATCAAATACCATGTTATATGTTTAGACAACTCCAGCTGCCTTCGCATTACTGGGTCATCAGGGTTGCCATCATTTCTTATTTTCTCGGACAGCTAGTTCCCCCTTGTCGTTTAGCGCGTGCGAATGATTCAGAGGGGTCCCTAGAGTGGCCATGATTTTCGACAGTTATCGACGTGACTTATAATTTAAAGAAAGGACTTTTCGTAATATCTCTACGAAATTATGATTAAAGTAAATTCCATACAAATTCTTCCAAATGACTTCGTGGAGAACTAAGACCTAAAGGCGATGATAGATTCAAAAGAGAAGTTGCTAATGCCTTGTACTCGTATCGTAGACGTGGAAATGGAGTGGGCATCCAGAAATAGCTTCCAATAAAGTGACAGTCTCACATTTCAAAGCCCCGTGGCAGCCCCGCTCGCGTGTCACACAATTCAATAAGCGGCAACGCAAACTTACTGTCTCATTCATACCGAGTTAACAGCTCCGATGGGCCCACAACAATAGTACCACAATAGTGTCGCCACAATAGACTGATCTCAAATGATATCTCTACAGAAACAGATTTAAACAAGCACAACATCACTGAGAATGGAATGGAACGCGGGACTCTTTTGTAGAATGTTTGCGGGCAGATGAGATGCTTTTTGGATTGGGATAGAGCTGTCTTGTTAAAATATAATTTATTTTTGTAAGTAACACAGTATGGTACATTTTGACAATTATGAGCCAACGATGGTGTATCGCCAATAGGTACATAGGTACGCCACACACCTAAAGTAAGGTTAACCATTTGAACCTTCCCTTGGGGAATAGCAACCCCCATAGAGATTCGATTGAGGAACTAACAGAAAAGTATCATCATGGCACATGAAGAAATTTACGTCCATTTTAAAACTTTGCGACTTATCAGCACGTTAATCATCTGAAAGCATTCGTTCCCCGAAATAGGTAGGTGTTACAAATTCATTTAATTTCAGTAGACTTGGCCCAAGTCTATTATCATTTGTGTAGTCGTTTTCGAGGTCCATTCTGCCGTCACTGCGAAGTTTCAACTCCCTGAATTCCCAGATGTCTTCTGATTGGGTAATCTTCTTACTGTCAAGGCGATTTGTACTCTCTTATTATACGCTCCGGTCCACTTTCTTCCTGATGGCATTGTTTCAATTGTTGTAATCAGATTGTTATGTTTTAATGCTTTTGTAATTGTTCGGTGTGGCTGTATTTTAAATTTAATATACGAGTACTATTTTGTCACGATTTGTCCGTCTACTGTTATTTAGACCAAAGTTAATAACAGTTTCTTAGCCAACGTACGTGCTGAGCTCCTCAATACCGTCTAGCACACTTATTTTCACTTACAAATCTTTATCTATTTTTGGATAAGCTTAAGTTAGGCTTTTGCCCAAATAATATACCAATTAGTAACGTCCAAAATACAGGATCGGTAAGTAAGTAAGATATAAGTAAGTACATCACTTTTAAGTATACATATGATTATACAGAACATTAAAAATGGACATTCACGCCCTATCTTTTATTGGTGTAGATAAACATTGAAATTAATCCATAGTAGGTATCCCTAATTTTACAAGACAACTCCATTTATCAGTTCAGTCAACAGGACCTTGTCTAATGTCATCTGTTATGTAAGATATAATACAGTTTGCTTCTCGTTTAGTGTGCATACACTTTATATACATAAAGCACTTAACTGAGAAATATTTGTCATTTGTATTTGTTCACTCGGTGTTTCAAGGGCGCAGTTAATAGACCTATGTATATTCGAGATTTAATGGGACCTACTTATACTTAAGTAATACCAAAAGTAAGTTTTTTTATAAGTAAAGTAGTAAAGTTTTTTTTATTTGAAACTGCAACTCCGAAGAATGCCGTCGCTTTCTATAGGTTGCCATCATCATTTAATTTAACGTGTCATTCAGCCTCATTTTTTAAATAATACCTAATAAGCACGAAGTAGAACCTGCTAACTCGGATACAGTGTCTTATTCCTGATATATTATGTTTACTGGAGAACGCCCTCGCTCGACATTCACTAAATAAATTGATGCGTTCCTCCATAAATCACGCTGCTTATTATCACATTTAGGATGAACCAGGAACAGTTGGTCAATCGTACACCGAACTCGCAAACAGGGCCATAATCCAATGAAACTTTAACGATGAATGTCAGAATAATACTATCAAACTAAGCTTTCACGGAGTCTGAACTTGGTTTCCAGCCGTTTGATATATAGGTGCCATTCATCAAATCATATTACCTAATGCGAATCAGAATTCGGTCTCGCAACTATCGTTATACCGCACCCGTAATTATGTTAAAAGTTACATTCCGTGAACTCGCTAATTCACTCGCAGAACCGCTCGTACAACTATTGATTCAATTCCCAGGTTACTCGTTATTATGGCGCCAGAAATAGCGCTGAAATATCTGAATTAGTTACAAATGAACAACGCCAGCTTGAACAACGGAGCGCTTTTAATAAAACGACGGTCATCATGCTGCTAGCTATCGCCACCGGTCGTGCAGTTTTAATAAACTCCTAATGAATCTTGCTAAGTACTGCTTTAAAAGTCCAGTGGATTTTTCAGTTAAAATGTTTTCTCGTAACTAACTTTTAACGACAACTTCAATGTTGTCAATTCCCTCACAACAGTGTTAAAATATGGAGAGCATTGCTCGGAAACACCTCTACGGTATCGGATGATGTTGAAAACCTGAAGCACAATTAAAATTGTAATCAGCGGTATATTGGGTGATGAGAGCGATTTCAAGCTTGCGCTCGAATATATCCCCCAAGACTACATGACGTTTTAATCGGAGCAGGTACATCATATCAACCCACAGACGACACGATTAGGACATCATAATTATAAAGTTTTTGCGGTTGACATGTGTTACTGCTTCATACTGTTCTTTGGCTGCTACGAATGCTTTTAAAATGTTTATTGCTCTTTATATTGGAATATAGGTTGCACCATTATTAAAGGCGAACACTGAGGCTCTTTTGCTCGAGCGAGGCGTTTGTAAAGAAGCGATGGACTAACGAATAAATGCATCGGACGATTTTACGTCGAGATGAAAATATGCGCAGGAAAATAAAGACGCTGAAGCATATACAAAACAAATATTTTAAGCCAGTTTTGGGTTACTTTTAGTGTTTTTATCAAACCATTGTCTATAAGTTAATATGAGAACCTTGTAAAGTCAACACAACCGAAGCATACACTAGGAAAAAAACAACAGCCGACTAATTACTTCCTCACATAGTAAGCAAAATGTTAGGTACATAACTCGTACCTACGTTAGCAAACGAAAAATACTGGATACGTTGAGTGCGCATTAAAAATATCCTGAAGGAATCTGAAGCAACGAGGGTCTTTAATAATAATAAGTGCTGAGCTCTCCGAGGCGGGTATATATAGTCTTGCTGGGACGCAAATAGCTCTCCCACAATACGGGAACAGGAAACTGCTCTGCACTGCACTCACTTAGAACATGGCTACAATCAATTTGAATTTTATAGTGATGTCTAATCTAATCAAGCACTATTTGCCACTACGTCATCAATATAACACAGACAAAGTAAAAAAGGATTTAATGCCATGAAATTTTCAATATTGATCAGTTTATACATATCTGAATCTTAATTTGACAAGTCTAATCAAGCAGCCAACTATGGAAGGATATTCTCGTGCAATGGATGTTGCGCGAGATAGCGAGGAGCATTAGTCAAAAACCTCTGTCCGAATCAACGATAGCAAAAGTCCTAAATTATAATTCTACATAAATAGTTTCTCATGAATAAAACCCGTTTTGTTTCCAAAATATATCCTATTTAAGTCAAAGTCAAAGTCAAATCATTTATTGTAAATAGGCAATAAAATCGCACTTTTACAAGTCAAACACTTCAATCTAATAAACAAATTAATAAAATCATAAAAGAAAACAAACTATAATTAATTGATTAGGTATGGTTTGAGTTTGAAAAAGGATGTTTCCCTTTCAAGTCCAGGATTGAATCTCAGACAGGAAAAGGAAACTCCGTTTGATTCTACCAGTGCTTCGGAATACGCCCGTTAGAGAAGACAGCACCAAGAAACTCTACGGGGATGTCATATTTTTTTTCTCATAATGTATAATTTTCTTTTTTTTTTCAATCACAATATTTACATTGGTATAAATATGACCATCAATATAAAAATTTCAAAACATATTAATAAAATTCACGTTAATTATTACTACCATGGAGCTGGGGGCATTGAGGCCATGCATTTTTATCTTTAATATAGTCATTAACAGTGTAATAGGCTTTCTTTATGAGATTAGCCTTAATAAAAGTTTTAAATCTTTGCATGGATAATTGATCAATTCCCTCTGGCAACTTATTATAAAAGCGTATACAGTTCCCCATAAATGAACCACTAACCTTCTGCAACCGAAATCTTGGTACATTGAGTTTATTTTTATTTCTAGTGTTGAAATTATGTACGTCACAATTTTTAGCAAACTTGTTAATATTTTTATGAACATACAATAAGTTTTCATATATATATTGGCAAGCCACTGTAAGAACATTGATGTGTTTAAATCGTTCCCGGAGAGAATCGCGGGTTTTCATATTATATATTGACCGAATTGCTCTTTTCTGTAGCACGAACACAGATTGGATATCCGCGGCTTTGCCCCACAACATAATGCCATATGACATAACGCTGTGAAAGTAACTAAAATATACTAATCTTGCAGTGGCTTCATCAGTAAATTGTCTGATTTTACGTACAGCAAAAGCTGCAGAGCTCAATCTTCCAGTTAAAGATGATATGTGAGGACCCCACTGTAATCTAGAATCTAAATTAATTCCCAGGAAGGTTGTTGACTCTACCTGATCTAACGGCTCATTATTAATTAAAATACTTAAATTTGTGTGGCCTCTTCTAACATTGGGTAGTGAGAATTTTACACATTTCGTTTTTTTAGAATTCAGCACTAAATTATTTACCGTGAACCATTTAAGAACTAGCGTGATTGCTTTGTTAACCTTGTCAAAATTGTTGTATGTTCTGTCAACCTTAAAAATAAGTGAAGTGTCATCAGCGAACAAAACAATATCACATAAGTTCTTTACAAAAAAGGCAAGATCGTTAATATACACCAAGAACAAGAATGGCCCCAGTATTGAACCTTGAGGGACACCCATTGTAGTGAGCGACCCAGATGACCTTACTCCATTTATATCCACTTTCTGGATTCTGTTACTAAGATACGAGAATACAAGATCGAGAGCTTTCCCGTGAACCCCGTAATGCTGTAATTTAGAAATTAATGTTTCGTGACTAACGCAGTCAAATGCTTTGGAAAGGTCACAGAAAACACCAATAGCATCCTGCGACTTCTCCCAAGCATCGAAAATATGCTTTAAGACGAATAGTCTTCCTGATTACGCTTAATTCGAATTTATTTGAATGATGTTTACGACAAATCCGTACAACTTAGGAATGTGGAAAAAATATATGGGTGTTTCTACAAAAATTGGGTAACTCGATGTCACCAGCCAATAAAACAATGTATAATTATATTTTGTTTATATTTTACGATTAATTTTAAAACAATTAAAAGGCTTTTATGTGGTCACCCAGTTTTAGCTATTTATTTTAAATACAAACTTGTAAAACTTCACAAAATGTTCTCAAAAAGTCAGTACTTTGGCGTGTCACAATCACAAAATCGCACAATCAAATAGCTGTGTATAAAGTATTACCTTTAAAATAATGAATCTTACTATATCACTATAATCTTTGATGTATTTATTATTATATAATCACAACTTTCATACTATAACATTTGCACCGTTTTGTAAAAATAATAAGAAACTTTGTGTTCGGTTTTATGCGTCAGTCCGTTGTGTGTTTTTCAAATTTGAATTTTCGGCTAAATACCGGCGACTCAAATTCAAATGCGCGTTAAATTTCAAGATTGATACTAAAGCTAACTGCAGACCGAGCCATTGTCCGGCCGACATTACTGTTCCAGTGCTAGAGTTGTGTTTGTCGTGTGAACGCGGGCAGATCCAGACAGAATATCAGTCCTATGGTAAGTCGCTATTTCCTTGTAAAACTGTGTTATGTTTAAATTTATACATAGTTAACTTTGATTTGTCAAGATGTAGCTTCTTGATATTCAAAATTATTAAAATAAACGTTAGTTCCAAAGATAACTTCAAATTCATGTAGGGTTCGTCAGTCCGTTGGCGTCAGTCCGCTGTCAAATATTGCGCCAAAGGACTGACGTGTTTCCAGGGTACTGACTTTTTGAGCGTGTCTAAGCATTTTTGTTTTACTATTTCAGTTTAAAACATCATTTGCTCCAAAAGAAAAACAAACCACGTCTGAGGATTGGAAAGATATTATATTGAAAAAGAAAAGAGAAGCCGTAAAAGCTAACTTAGCTAAAATTAAAAGCAACCCCAACATACTAGCCGAGTACAAAGATAAACAAGAGTTGCAATAATTAAAAAGGAAAGAAAAGGTACAAAACATATATATTAAAGACATGACGCCTCGGGAGCAACGATTAACTAGAAAATAATGGAAAAATATAAATTCCTGGATCTTTCATGAAGCCGGACATGGGAAGAGGGTACCCGATAGTATAGGGTTCACATGCAAGTGAACAGCTGAGCAAGTGATTGCTTCAGGAGGTGATAAAACTAACAAGATGGAGTTTGCTTCTCTTATCCGCGAGAGATGTCCAGTCCAGGTATAAAAGTTACGGTGATTGACGGCTGTGATATCGAGCAGATTGATTAACGATCATCAATGGCGAATACTTCACTTACCTTCGTTGTGCCGATAATATAGTCATCATGGCAGAGTCTCTGGAAGATCTCAATACTATGCTCAGCGACCTCGGTAGCGTTTCCCAACAGGTGGGTCTTAAAATGAACATGAAGAAGACGAAAGTCATGTCCACAGGCCATGTTGTACCCGTGACGGTATTCGTTGGGAAAGATACTCTCAAAGTTGTTGTACAGTACAACAACCTTGGCCAGATCGTCCAGTTAGGCAGGTCCAACTTCGGCAAAGAGGTCGCCCTAAGAATCCAACTCGGATAGGCAACGTTCGCGAAGTTGCGTGACATTTTCTTGTTCAAAACTCTACAGTGCCTGAAGACAAGAGTCTACAACCAGTGTGTGTTACCAGTGATGACATATGGAACTGAGAGGTGTTCCATAACTGCTGGCCTTTTGGAGAAGCTCAAAGTCACACAGCGGGCGATGGAGAGAGCTATGCTCGGAGTTTCTTTCCGCCATAAAATCCGGATCGAGGATATTCGCCAAAAAACTAAAGTTTACGACATAGCTCTAAGGGTTTGCAAGCCGAAGTCGCAATGGGCAGGTCACATCGCTCGTAGAACTGACAACCGATAGGGCAGAAAGGTTCTAGAGTGGCGACCACTGGAAGACGCAGTGTATGGGATTGGACGCAGATGGGCCGACGACATCAAGAGTCGCAGGCAACCGGTGGATGCAAGTGGCAAATTGTTGTTTGGTGTGGCAGTCTATGTTCAGCAATGGACGTGTTCAGACTGATGATGATGATGATGATTACTTTCTAAGAGATTTCTTCTAATCTTAATAAATTGCTTGCATATCTACTGAAGTTGTGTGTTTTATCAGTACTCTGTCACTCTCGTCAGTCCCCTGGCAGTCAAATTCGGAAAAAACTAAATATCTCCGCATCTACTTTAAAAAGTGACTGGCCCTATCATGAGCAATATGTTCACTAGATTAGCTACCTTATAACGCGAATTAGAAGGAATTTGATTGAAAAAACTATCATAAACAAAATATCCCGAAAAGTTACCCAACTTTTGTATATTCACCCATATGTTAATTTTGATCATATACTTTAATTTGTGACGGTTAGTGAAACACAATTAAAATATATTTTCTCGATAGAAAAAAATTACAAAGTAACCTCTAGAAAATAGCTATTTAAATTAAATCTCACTAATTTATGAGAGAACATTATTCAAATCGAAAGAACTTGAAACCATTGTACAATAATAAAGGTTTTTGGTGTTTAATATAGCAACAATGCGCCAATTTTCATTCAAGAAAACATATTTGATTGAATTTTCGTTCAAGTAGAATGACGCGCCAGCCGCCATGTTGTGTCCTCTCTATCATTTCCATACGATTCGACAGTAGTCGCTGCGGCGCGCCGCTAGACGGACCTGTGTCACTTTTTTCAATTATTTTTTTACGTAATTTAATTTTTCCGAAATACTGGACCGCATCCATCGCTTGTCATGTTTGGTCTGTCAAGGCACTGATTAGGCAAAACAAGCATTGGATGCGGCGCGGCCAGTGGCCGCTGTGTTTTGTTTTTCTAGCCCGTTTATTACAATAGAATTTAAATAGAAGTGCCAAACAGTCACGTTGCTCCCGTTCTTACCTACATAACGAGACAATCTTTGTGTAGGCCATCTTGATGATTCAATCTAAGTACATGCGTGTGAGCTTCGTAATGACCACGTAGTTCTTATAGCATCATCGTCATTGGTGCTTATTATAGGTATTGTTATAAAAAAGGTCTGGTGTCGCTAAGCAAGAGATTTCCAGGAGTACCTGTATTTGCGAGAGGTAAACTTAATTTAGGTAGTTTCTCCGGTTTTCAAACTTGGTCTCAGCACATATCAAACATTTGGACCTATTCATTCATGCCTACACTTTTGAGAATAGCTCAATCAAAACCTAATCCTATATAGGTAAATGAACACGAATGACACGCACACGTCAACACTGAAGTACTCGTATATTATGTACATTAAAATTTGACGGTCTTTAAAATTGTAATATAGCATAAGGTAGGTTCACCCAATAAGGACCGGTTTCTTATAAGGGCCACCATTTCAAAAACCCAGTTCCCGATGATAAATAGAAATCAAAACTCGTGCCGACGTTCCTTATTGACCAATCATTTAAGGGCATTGGCATTATTTACATTTTACGCTGCCATTTTGTCAGAATAAAGAACATCTAGGCGTGGGTTATGAAATTATGTTATCGAAAGCACGATTTTTTTATGTTGATTTTTATTGGTTTTCTCCGGGATGCCGAAATGCCTAAGAAAGTCCACCTTCTTGTCGCCAATTAAAGGCCGGACCTTATAAGGTCTATGAATACTGTAAACTACTTGCTAGTCTTGTTATTACTAAATTGGACTACTTAGGTACTACCACACTTTTTTTTTAAATATTTATTTATTACCTTTTAGGAAAAGCTATGGTTAAAAAAATCCATAAAATTAATACCCAATTTTTTTTTGAACCCGAATAAAATATGGAACTTCTAAAAATGAGCTAGAATGAAGGAATATCAACATATACATTTACGAAGTAGAAATGTCACTGAATTTCCTGAATTTGTTCAGTTCATTTACATAATACATCATGTTATTATTTGATAGTCAATATAAGGTCCACTGCCAAAAATGTAATTTCTCTACACTTAATAAGGCCCAAGAGCTATGGCTGACAATATACCTGAATCGTATTATTTTTAAGCTGATAATTATTTCAGTTAATACATAACAATACAAAACTAAACTGTATTTTATTGAAATACATAATTTAATGTTGTTATACTGCATTTAAGTTCTTATAGTCTTAATAAAGACCACCACTTCAATTTTTATTAATTTTTAAATTAATCTTTCGGGAATGATAAAAATAACTGTAACTGTATCTCACAAAATTGAAATAAATAATAAAGTAAAGTCGTTTTAGAAATACTTGCAGTAAAAAAATGGGCCTTATTGAGATCACCTGTTTTTAATAAGGTCCATTGACATGTTTTTTTTTTACTGTTTCTGTCATTAATTTACTTATGATAAATGATTTTTGTCTTATGTTTTTACTACAAATATGAGCAATTTCTATATTTTAGATGTTTTTTCAGTTGAAACGCTTCTAAAATCAGATTTATAGGGATTTGTAAAAACGTGGTCCTTATTAGGTGAACCTACCTTAGTTGTAACTATGATAGATTTATGATACGACGAGCCGGAGTTCGGTTCTCAATCGCCGTAGTTTGGTTTTGTTGGAAAATATTTTTCTAGACCTTTTGGTTATCCATTGCGCCTAGATTACCCACCTAGTTTTTCTGCTTATTAGAACCACAATCAATACGCTTTCTAACAGCAAGCCAATGAGGATATTTTGACAGTCATCGTGCAGTGTGGTGCATCGTGGTGCAGCCCGAAACTCAATAAGTTCGGGCTATGACTGCGTATTATACTATAGATCGATTAGTGAAATGAAAGATTACATTAGGTTCAAAAATATTTATTAACAGATATCCTATATTAAAAATCTATGCATTTTGCATTTTTTTATCCCTTCTCAGAACAAGTTCTGGTAGGTATAGGTTCCACTGGTGAAATGAAGTATACAAAGTAACATTTTTTCTTTCTTGCGATTCTTAGCTGCCCTTGTACCTGTAATTCAAAATAACACCATAACTTTTAAATTCCTAAACAAATTTGGATGTACTATAGGGCTTCGTTATTTGCTACGTTGGGTACCTACTACACCACCCCTATTCATTTTTGTAGTAGCGTATAATGTCTTGAGTAGAGGTACATAACAACTGAACATAAATTATCACAGTTTTACATTACAATCATTTCATCTCGTCTGTATAAAAGAAATAACAATCTGCACAGTACAGAATTTTCAGGTTGGTCTTTGTACCAAGAAATTTGTTGCACGTTAACAATGGGTTCAATACTTACGAAACATCTTCGCCATGGAAACGCTTGAGCGGAGAACGAACACGTTTTCAGCTACATACAGGTCCAGAATAACTGTAAGCTCGTTTTTGATGTTTTTGCTCTATACATTTTTAGCATCGTCCGTGAAAACAGGAACTCTCCGACCCAACCTAAAAATCAAAATAATTATATTTAAAATGTTGGAATGTTCTTAATACGTATGTGATAGAAAAATAAAACGGTTTTCACTTTTCACAACACTGAACATAATATGAAATATCGTCAACTCTTGAATCTTACAATTTTTATTTACCCCAAAGCCGGTGACTACAGAGAACGAAACGTGACAGTCTGACACTGACAGACAGTGTCACGTCACGATCAAGGAGGTACCAGTTGATAATTACTGTATTGCCTTGCCAGTGCACAACAGTCAAAAGTACTGTACCAGTTGTACCACAATTGTACTCTGCTTTGATTGAACACGTCTTATCGTCATCGCGTCGTCTTTGTCGTCGGGAACCAATCGTGTAATTGCTATAATTATTTAAATATATTTAATAAAATTACGTAAGTATTTAAGATAAAATACTTATTTAATTATTTAAGTCTCTTTTGCTCATATCTGTTTACTGGTATACCTTGCTCATTAGTTTTCTTTGTTGATGATATCGTTGGAAACTTGAAACCCATATAATTAATTAACTTGTTCAAAGTAAACACGTTCTACAATACATATTATTCATATCTTTTAAGCAAAAATGTCCAAAATTACATTCGGCTATAGTATAGTACGAGAGTAAATGTGATAATGTAGTAAGTGACACAAAATCTACCACGTGCAAGATTCTGGCAGCACTGAATTGGATACGTCACCTGGCGCTTATTTTATTATTTTGAATTACATATTATTTAATTACATTATACGAAACGGCAACGCCCGATTACGCTGCGATTATATCGCGGATATGCTCTCACAAAGTAATGTCTTCTTGCTCCCACAGGCCTAGTGTGTCAACGTCGCATAGTGTCAATCTTTTTGAGACACAAGATAGCTTATGTCCGTCTCATAGGTCCAATCTATTTAACCTACCAAATTTCATCGAAATCCGTTCAGCTGTTTAGCCGTGAAAAGGCAACAAACAGACAATAAACAGAGTGACTTTCACATTTCTAATATTAGTAGTATGGATTATAATATTATTTAAGAACTTTTATATTTTGGACTCTGGGATTTTATCACTTAAATAATAAAACTGTTAATGTACCTAGTAGGTGGATCGTTCATCTAATTTAGCTTTTTAATATAGTGGGTTGGAATGAGAAAATAAAATTTCACATCTAAATACGAGTACCTACATTGATTGTATAATATTTTATTTAAGTCTAAACGGTTATGTACCTACATATTTTTCTTACAATAAAATAATGACCAGCTTTTATTAGATAAACCGCTTATGTAACAGATCGCTGTTGCGTAACTTCTTTACGTTCTAATAGTTCAATATTCTTTGGTAGTGAGAGATGGTAGTTGAAGGTCACGTAGCTGAAACTTTTATTACGCCGTTTCCCCGCTGTTTCTTCGTGCGCTGCAGTCGGATTGTGAAATGTCAGTAGCTCTTGTATGCCTCTTAAGAGCCTTATCCCTGCATCTGTGGTAGAACAGCCTTTAGTGAAGCCATATTGTTCAGTATGAAACAGGCTGTTTAAATTAAAATGAGTCATTAATTGGTTTAAGATAATTTTTTCAAAAATTTTACTTAGTGCGGGAAGTATTGAGATGGGTCTGTAGTTAGTCGGGTCATTTTTATTTCCGGATTTATACAGAGGAATCAGTTTACTATTTTTCATTACGTCAGGAAAAACTCCTTCATCGACACATGTATTAAAAATAACGACCAAATACGGGGCAATTGAATTAATAATACAAGTTAAAATTTTTGTAGACATTCCCCACAGATCCTCAGTGTTCTTAATATTAAGTAATTTAAATGTCTTAACAATACTGTCTACATCAATATATTTGAATTTAAATACATCATTACATCTGTCAACATTATTTAATAGTATAGAAGCAGCCGCAACCGGGGATGACTCTAACGACTGGGTAGTAACAATAGGTATTTTGGTAAAAAAATCTTCAAACGCATTGGCTACTTCGCAATCTTTTGAAATTAATTTTTGGTTTATATTTAAGACATATTTCCGGTCCCGAGGTTTAATTTTGCCAGTTTCAGTGTTGATTATTTTCCACGTTGTTTTGATTTTGTCTTCGGCCTGCTTAATTTTCCTACTCAAGTGAAGAGACTTCGCGGTACGGCACACAGATTTGAATGTCTTTGAGTATTTTTTAACATAGTCTAAAAATTTAGTGTCATGTGCATTTATACATTTTTGTGAATATAAATCATACAATTTGTTCCTGCTTTTATAGATACCAGGTGTAGCCCAGTCCCCATCAAATCTCGCCTTGGTGCTACCTCTATATGTTTTTAATTTAAAAATTGTATTAAACTCTTTATCTATCATTTTGAACAAGGAATTGCAAAGGTCATCTGGATCCTCAAGAAACGGTAAGTAAGTAAGTTGCTTATCAATGCTTTCCGAGAACTGTCCCATACGGTTGGTGGTAATGGGTCTGTAAGTAAACTCCGGGGAGACTTTATTTGAATTGCATGGAAACACAGCACTTTGGCCACAATGATCCGAGCTAAGCTTGTCACATATGGCCATGCTTTGTGGTTCACAGTTACAGAAAACATTGTCTAAGCAAGTTGCAGACGAGGTAGTGATTCTAGTTGGCTGATTAAAAAGATTTCTTAGATCAAAGCACAAAAATAAATTTAGTATTTTATTTTTGATTTTTTATTCGCAATACCAATTTAATTCACTACGGCTGAAGCTGTGCAGCTTAGCTCACATCCATCCGAGAAATCCATTAATTACATGCGTAAAACTATCCAAGAGCAAGTTCTGAAGCGGAGTCACGACACTGCCAAAGCGCGGTTTTTCTTATTAACCAAGTTTCCGAGTTCCCGAATGTTCTGCACTGCTCGGGTAAGTTTTCAGGATTGCTTGTTAAATTATGAAAGGAAGCGTTGGAGTTTTACTAATATTGCGAATGTGACCAGTCTGTCGTGTAACTTTTCGTTCCGGCTCTGCAAGTAGCATGTGAGAATGAACTACACCATTGTAGCTGATAATGAAAACAGAGAGCATTGAAATGCACAATTTCTATGACAAATCTAAATACAACAAGGCAAATAAATATAAAACACTGTATGTATAAAACTCCAGACGTGTCATTGAGGTTAGAAAGGTGCAAAAACCATTTCACACTTCGCTCTACGCAAATCTCGACACACCAAGGTAACTAGGTAAATGTTTTTGCAGTTTACTCCATTCACTTTTTGTTTGATCAGTTCGCATTTGCATCGCAGGTATCCAATTCCACGAATTGAAATATTGCAGGATTCGGAGAATATGACTATGAAATATCGGTGTGAAATAAAAGTCACAGGCTTGATCCGTGTTTTATCATGAAACGTTAGTATGCCAAAAGCCAGTAGCAGACGATAACTCACGTTCGTTATACTTTATGCACCTTGAAAACACTGATAGCTACATAGTTTATGGGCATGCTAATATGGAGACATGGTTTGTATTATATGAACAATTTACATCAATAACAAATTCAATACACATTACATCTCGTTGGTATGACAACACTCTCCCGATAAGCGTGCGAGAATTTATCGATTAAATTATCATATCTTACTGTACTGCGGCAATATTAATTCGATTTATCAATCGCCCCATTTACTTAGAGATGTGTTCCATTGATTACAGTTCGTAATTTATTTCATATATTTTCATACAATTCGAGATTCTGCCTGATTTAGAGATGTCTCTCAAAGTACAGTGTTCATCGGAGCGCTCTCAAAGGAATTTTCGACGCCTTTATCAAAGAATCGAATATCCTGTTGAAAACTACGGAATGGCTCGAATCGAGTGCAGCTCCATATATATACGTAAGCAGATAACACTTGGAAACAATCGAGTAGGCAAAGCCCGCTTTTATTTGTCCAGAGCGCGAATAAAATGGAATAATACGAATTCGAACAAACTACGGGAACGTCAGCATCGGAACGACAGACGTGGATTTGTTGTACGGCCAATACGGTAAAGGCTGAAGTGGGTTAAACTGAGAAATGTTTATTTTTCACTACCTGTGGCCGTTCGTCGGGAGATTTATTTGGAGCGCTTTGAAGTTCAAATTTGCACGAGTGGTTTTAGCGACCGAGCCACCCTCCTCTATGCATTCGAGTTCATGATCATAGAAACTTGGGCGGATCTAACCAGATCTTGATCTAAGAGATCCTCTTGAATAGATGCCAATAACGAGTAAAGATCTTTAGATAACGTTAGCCCAAGACCAAGTAGAAGTGCCTACGATTCATAGTTTTTGCTCAATCTTCATTGTCAAGAGGCGTCACGATGTAATGTACCACGCGGCGAACTCAAAAAATTAAATTAAGCTTTTTGTCATCAGAGCATCACAAAATCTCCGCCGTCGAGTAGGCGTCCGGAGTAGTAAATTATCACCGGCGTGACAAATATAAAAAAAAACATGGCTACATGGAGTGATGTAATACGCGACCTCGACCGCGCCGGGCGGCGGCGCGGCGGACCTCCGCTTACAACCACGTGGGACATCGGATAACACTGGACATGTATGATTTAACTGTTGTGATTGCGAATGCGGCCGAGATAAATCACGCCGATACAAACATTTACTTTAACGGTGACAGTGTGACCTGCATTACCTACCTAGTCGATCTAGCCATCGGATTAGCGGTATCGGTTTCATTTTGGATCGAACATGACAACGATTATGGACTAGAGGGGGCAGTCTACAGATCAAACTGCAGACCACCAAGAGGTTGAACAACCAAAAGGTTTTCGGATCTTTTGGTTACACAACTGTGTGACGACACGAGGTCGTTCGCCTCATGGAAATCACCACGCATGCCCATAACAATTGCAGTGCCACCACTCCACCACCCAGAACTATGGGTGGCGGACAACGCTTCTAGGCCTGGGGCGCATAGATATTAGCTTTTGAAACCATAAAATTATAGGGTACGTGGCTCGATCAGACTACTTGAATTCACATTTTTAGGGAGGAAGCGGCACCGCACTATCAGTTATTTTTGAACACAGATAAAGCATGGTCGAACGAAACAGCTTAAACGATTCGCAGGGTCTGCCAGTTGCTGATAATTGCTTATTGTTCGACCGCCATCTTTGTCGGTGACTCATCGGGTGCTCCTACGCAAACCAATTTGACCAGACACTGGGTGATCGAAACCGTATCAACATTTATACATTACAAAAATATAAACAGTGCTTCGCATGTGTACGGGACGACTGCATCGACACGTGAGCGGAACGGGAGGACCATCTTAGTTAGGTTGATTTGTGTATTTGTAAATTTCCGTTATATTCGCCGTATTATGTAAATAAATGAGGGGGCGGTCACTTTATTTCACCCAAAGGCTTGCATTAGGTAGGGAAAATAGGGCTCACACTTCATCAACCTAGATATATACAGATAGGGACACTAGGTTAGGAAATAAGTGAGGAAATGTGAGCACCCGATAGCAAAATTAGGGAACAAACCGACATTTTGCCAAATCGGGACGGCCAATCAGGGAAGGGATTTAAAGATGGAGGGCCTTCAGTCGCACACCGTCCTCCGTCTTTGTCTCGCAGACAGCGGGCTCCCTGACTGGCCGGAACGTACCCTCTACCTGCGTGGGATCGTCACAGGGTGGCACAATAGTTAGATAAATAATAGAGCAGGAACTATTCACAGACAGTTCACTGCAGGCAACCGACGAAGAAACATCTAACACAGCTGCAAGCCTCGGGGTGAAAGTCACCGCTCCCTCCGTACCGCCATAAAACATTGGTTTCTTTGGGCAATCCCGGCACATACAAAAAAGGCGGCCGTCGGACTACCTGAGCGTGGCGAACGAACGTCGTCACCGTTATACAGTCCACTACCTGAGCCGAGCCACGTTCAGAGACGGTCGCCCACATTGTCTGGTCCTGTCGAGCCGGATGTTCCTGAAGAAGCCAATATGCCGGTGACACGCTCATGTGGGGAAAAGAGAAGAAAACAATATGAAGAAGCCCCGACATGTAGTGTCGCTACGGAGCCGCAGTCCTGTACCGAAACAACGACTACGGAAGGAGCTGCGGGATTTTCATCCCCGTCAGTGGCGTCGACGTCTGCCCATACTGTCAGGGCAGAGACACGTCGAGTCACCGCAGCTGTACACGCCCCGCCGACCGCTGTCGATGTCGGCGCGGCCCGCGCCAGCACCGTGCCTGCAAAAGAGACGCATGTAGCACTGACCGCTACTGAGGGCGCGCCACTGCCGGCAGCGCTCATCGCCGCGTCTCAAGAAACTGCACGGCCCATCGGCGCAACGCCTACGCCGGTGCGTCATATCGCCGCGTCCAGCCGTATACCTGACGCCCGGTTGTCCGTCGCCGCACCGCCCGCCGCGATGTCTGGACAACCACTGCACACCCACCGAACATGCTCAAGAGCAGTGGCGTCGACGTCTGCCCATACTGTCAGGGCAGAGACACGTCGAGTCACCGCAGCTGTACACGCCCCGCCGACCGCTGTCGATGTCGGCGCGGCCCGCACCAGCACTACGAAGACCGTGCCTGCAAGAGAGACGCATGTAGCACTGACCGCTACTGAGGGCGCGCCACTGCCGGCAGCGCTCATCGTCGCGTCTCAAGAAACTGCACGGTCCATCGGCGCAACGCCTACGCCGGTGCGTCATATCGCCGCGTCCAGTCGTATACCTGACGCCCGGTTGTCCGTCGCCGCACCGCCTGCCGCGATGTCTGGACAACCACTGCACACCCACCGAACATGCTCAAGAGCAGTGGCGTCGACGTCTGCCCATACTGTCAGGGCAGAGACACGTCGAGTCACCGCAGCTGTACACGCCCCGCCGACCGCTGTCGATGTCGGCGCGGCCCGCACCAGCACTACGAAGACCGTGCCTGCAAGAGAGACGCATGTAGCACTGACCGCTACTGAGGGCGCGCCACTGCCGGCAGCGCTCATCGTCGCGTCTCAAGAAACTGCACGGTCCATCGGCGCAACGCCTACGCCGGTGCGTCATATCGCCGCGTCCAGTCGTATACCTGACGCCCGGTTGTCCGTCGCCGCACCGCCTGCCGCGATGTCTGGACAACCACTGCACACCCACCGAACATGCTCAAGAGCAGTGGCGTCGACGTCTGCCCATACTGTCAGGGTAGAGACACGTCGAGTCACCGCAGCTGTACACGCCCCGCCGACCGCTGTCGATGTCGGCGCGGCCCGCACCAGCACTACGAAGACCGTGCCTGCAAGAGAGACGCATGTAGCACTGACCGCTACTGAGGGCGCGCCACTGCCGGCAGCGCTCATCGTCGCGTCTCAAGAAACTGCACGGCCCATCAGCGCAACGCCTACACCGGTGCGTCATATCGCCGCGTCCAGCCGTATACCTGACGCCCGGTTGTCCATCGCCGCACCGCCTGCCGCGATGTCTGGACAACCACTGCACATGCACCAAACACGCTCAAGAGCCAGCAACAGCAGCAAAGCAGCAAGAGCTTTGGAATTAGCGCGCGCCCGCGAACAACTCGCCGCCGCACGCGTCGCCGTACTAGAAGCCGAAGCACTTGTAAATGAAGAAGATGAAGATGTCCGCACTACCCTCGGTGACGAAGAACCAACTGAACGTGTGGACTCATGGTTGCATGATAGCCAGACTCACATACTGGCTATCACTGAACATGAAAACAGAGACGTTCAGCAAACGCTACCGAAAGCAACGCCGGCATCTCCTGTGCCACCTCCGGCGCTTGCTGCCTTCATGAAGACTCAAGCGTTACCTGAAGCTGAACCGCCGCAACCCCGTCCACAAGTACACCTGCCTGCGCCGCAAAGGGAAGCTACCTTCCCACATCCAGGGATTGCGACATCAAGACCGAACGCTGCCGTCGCCCTTCAGCCACCGTCGACGCCGAGGGGTGACATTGCTGAGCTGGCCTCTGCTATTACACAAGCGACCAGGCAGTCCCAGCTACGGGCGCATGGGAGACTCAAGACTAGCAGAACGCACGAACCGCGGTACTACAGGCTGCTACGGAGACGAGGAAGACTCAAGACTAGCAGAGCGCACGAACCGCGGCGCTACAGGCTGCTACGGAGACGAGGAAGACTCAAAATCTGCAGTGCGCTCGTTCCGAGGCGCTACAGACACACAACGGTCGTCGTGTGTTAATTCTATGCTTAGGTCAGTAGCAGAGGTTGTGGTGCTCTCAAACCATTGTGTATGTCGGCGGAACCCTCATACAGCGGGGAACATGTTAACGAGCGCCACAACCTAAGTCTAAGTAGTTGAAATAAGTAGATATATGATAATGAGATTAGCATGTAGCCATTAGATAATTGATAGATGTATGTAAAACACCACGCAGACCGTCTCCTAGAAATTACCGCGCTACCGTGAGAAAGAGGCAGGATGGGTGCATGCCAGATGTACGCGGCATTTGTATTAGGTTCAGTTTTATCTATTGTATTACGGCCCTATTGTATTAGCGAGACAGAATGTGTTGATTGCCGTAATATAAGTTTATTTTAGTAGTAAGATAGTTTTGTCTGTCTTTACCATTTGTATTACGGTCTTTATTGTACAAGCCAGGCAGAATGTCTTATTGCCGTAATATAAGTTTACTTCAATAGTTTACAACTAGCCATTGTATCGAGGCCCTATTGTGTTAGAGCAGCTGGATGTATCATTTACCGTAATAATGGTTAAGAATAAGATATTTTGGGAAGACAAAGATCCACTGTGGAAACAAGCTCACAAGACGAATAAGAAGACAGTAGAAATGAAGAAACCTGCTTCATCACGGCGGCGATACCTGACACTTGACGCATCAATCTTACGCCGCGCTGAAACACTAATTATCAAGGCATCACAGCAAGATGCTTTCACCGAAGAAATAGCCGCCCTAGAAAAGGGTAACACCGTGTCATAAGGCAGCCGCCTCAGGCCGCTGTCGCTGACGTACGTGGACGGCGTCATACGCATCAAAAGCCGCATACAACGAGCGCATGACGTCGCCGACACGGTGTAATCGCCACCCGTGCTAGATGGCAATCAGCACGGCACACGACTCCTGATCGACCACATACACTGTCAGCTGCATCACGCCGGAGTCGAAGCCACCATCAACGAGTGCCGACAGCACTACTGGGTCCTTCGCCTACGGCCCGTGACAAGAATGATCGTGCACAGCTGCATCCCGTGCCGTCTCCGCAGAAGCACGCCGCCGCAGCCATCGACGGCTCCGGGAGTACTTCCCCGACCTCCAACACCGGCGGGAGCCGCATGACAAGGGCCCGCCGCTGAAGGAGGGTGACGTCGTCTTCATAGTCGCCACCAACCTGCCACGAAACACGTGGCCACGTGGAGTCGTCACTGCAACATACCCGGGGCCAGACGGCGTCGTACGAGTCGCAGACGTCAAAACGAAAGGCAGAATCCTGCGCAGACCGACCAAGAGGCTCATCGTGATCCCTACCGATCCAGTCGCCCTTCCAGCCAAGGTGTAGAGTCCGCAGCCAGGACTCAACACGGCGGGAGTATGTACGGGACGACTGCATCGACACGTGAGCGGAACGGGAGGACCATCTTAGTTAGGTTGATTTGTGTATTTGTAAATTTCCGTTATATTCGCCGTATTATGTAAATAAATGAGGGGGCGGTCACTTTATTTCACCCAAAGGCTTGCATTAGGTAGGGAAAATAGGGCTCACACTTCATCAACCTAGATATATACAGATAGGGACACTAGGTTAGGAAATAAGTGAGGAAATGTGAGCACCCGATAGCAAAATTAGGGAACAAACCGACATTTTGCCAAATCGGGACGGCCAATCAGGGAAGGGATTTAAAGATGGAGGGCCTTCAGTCGCACACCGTCCTCCGTCTTTGTCTCGCAGACAGCGGGCTCCCTGACTGGCCGGAACGTACCCTCTACCTGCGTGGGATCGTCACAGGGTGGCACAATAGTTAGATAAATAATAGAGCAGGAACTATTCACAGACAGTTCACTGCAGGCAACCGACGAAGAAACATCTAACACAGCTGCAAGCCTCGGGGTGAAAGTCACCGCTCCCTCCGTACCGCCATAAAACATTGGTTTCTTTGGGCAATCCCGGCACATACAAAAAAGGCGGCCGTCGGACTACCTGAGCGTGGCGAACGAACGTCGTCACCGTTATACAGTCCACTACCTGAGCCGAGCCACGTTCAGAGACGGTCGCCCACAGCATGCAGGGTTGCGTCACCGAATATTACATTGACAATTGGTTTGCTTTTTCAAAGATTTTGGCACTTTTCGGTAGCACAACGGCAGCCCTGTTATCGCCAGCTGCTGGATATATATATATCCCATAATGATGTATTTAGTTTTCTAGTACGCCGACGATACTATACCGAATACCTACGTACAAGTCACTAATGAACTCCTTAAAAAAAATTTCAGAGAGCGGCACGATGGTCAAATTAAAGTATAATTGAATTCTACGAAGGACAAAACATGTTTTGCACTGAGGTTACATTAAAATATCACACTGCATTTGTCTTGCATCTCGTTCTACCTCGCTTATGGTGCTATTGTTGTCCTTTACGTTAAAAGTAACATTAATGTGAGCGTAGGTGAATTCAGTCCTATCACTGAATATGTAATGAAACTATTTTGGAACTTTCAGGTTCAACTATTCTGTTGTATTATAACAATTTATAATTCGGAAAATACCACTACATACTGGCTTGTCTGAGAATCTGTGTATTCGTGATTAACTATAAATTTTCGGCTTCAGTGACGTTCTTTGAGTAAGCAGGGTCCACTCGAATAGTCAGCTCAGTAGAGAAACAGACTATCGGTTACATTGGTATAATCAATAACACTTTAGAATTAATTAGCTTGCCCAAAATGTTTAATGAAATGTAGCAATAACGACACAATTCCAATTTCTTTAAGTTATTGTCAGCGAGCGAGCTTTTGACATAACTTTTCAGCACCATAAATGAAATTGGCACAATTATTACATAACATACGAGATTGGACATAAACGAGCTTCGTGTACGCTCATTCCCACCCAGAATTTCGCTATAAGAAAATAGCTTTCCTACATTTTCTGAGCCCATAACTTATGGAGCATAGCATATTTTTGGCTCCATGCCGGCACCATGTAATCAATGTAGAAGTCTTACATCATGCGCTCTCAATTTTTTCATGATATCTGCTTACTGGGCGTTATTGTTAAATTTTCTCGGTATAAAAATGTTACTCCTACCTTTACACCGTTGACTTACTAAGTTCACCTTTATAATAAAGACACTGAAGGTCAGATGTAGTCATGGCAAGCCTCATTCTCTAAAGGCCGTTGACCTTTTAATTGTTAGGGTCGGACGCCCACCTGTCGGTAGAATGATGTCTGATGATGTCAGTATGGCTCCGACCCCCGACCCTCGTCAATTGACTCACTTCAACACTGACGGGCGCGATAAGAACGAACGCGCGTCTCGGAATAGCTGCGGGATCATTATCGAGCTAATGATATCTGTGTAATTGTAGATAAGTCTTTAGCGAGATTAATTTGGATGGCATCTATCTACCTACGTATCCGTTTTAGCTCCCGATCCTACATCTGCTGTTAAGGTTGCTTTGCTCGTTTAAATACAATATTTCGTTTAGAAGCGTAGCAAAATCTCCCCGAATTTCCCAATAGATCCCGAAACGTCATTTCATTTTCATTATCCCTAAAGAAAATTGGCACCAAATCCGGATAGATTGACATCTTACGCTTTCGTCGCAAATTGAAATCTTGGGAGACCAAGCCAAGTTGACAGGTTCACTGAACCAAAATAAAGCCGTGACAAACATTAGGGTTATCTGTGAAACATTTGGTGCATGCTCAAATTGACCGGAATTTATATTTGGCGCCTACACGAAGGAAAATTTCCGGAATACTTTCGTCCAATCGATTCCCCAACGACGAATGTAGCTCTATTTATAATCTAATATTGGATGTATTTTCTTCAATTTGCTATAATTATATTTTGTTACATTATCCAATAGACTTTTCGAGGTTTCAGTTTCCAAGTCAATATTCTCCACACAAGTCGATAACTTTATTGAAACACACAAATTGTTCATCGAAAACAAACCCATCCTTCGGGTGATAAATAGTAAATTCGTTACGTTTCCCCGGAGCGATTTCTATGTGTTTTCGGATGAGAGACGTCATTTGTCATAGTCCCTTTTTGATGGCAGTTGGGCATGCCCGAATCCACTTAGATGCTTATAGGATCCCGACATAAATATCTTTCCGAACGTTTTAGGGATTCTATCAGGCGTCTTTTTTATCCGTATAACTTAGTTTAGATAAATTAGATGTACGTGGTAAAGGCCGATTTCTATTTGGTAACAATGGGAATGTCATCTGTTCTGTTTCTTTAACTTTAGCTACAAATTATGTGGGTATTTCCGACAAATAGTCACTATACCTACTTACAAACTCAATCAAGGCATACAAAAACAGCTGGTTCTCTGTTTCTTCAATTCACTGCTACACATAATATGCTCTTGAGAGAACTCAAAACCGTTCAGTTCAACCATCAAGTTCAGTTACATTTATATTGGCGGTGCCAGCTACGGATTTCCATACTTGTCGGAAGACTTCCTAGACGGAGCCGCTTTTCACTTAGTTTCATCTACCTCAATGATTATAGGATAGGTTACAGCAACTGAAAGGCTAATGATGATGGTTGATACTTTTACTCCAGCGAAGCATTTACCAACCGTCACCACGCTGGCATCATCATCGGCATGTAGGAAGTCGCTAGTATTAGTTAGTTCGCATATAGAAACAGACAGCGCATTGCCACTTGTGCTGATAGCCTTAGCAGTCAAGTCAATTTAGAAGGGTTTAGGACCAAGACATAATATTGGAGGTCCACTAAGATTTTTTCATGAAGTAACGCGAACCCGTCACGACTCGCGACGCTGGCGTCACCATCGGCATGCCGCGAGGGTCACCGATTTCTATTCGTGTTGGGAGTGACGCACGCGCATGACGCCTCGACCAAGCGGCCGGCGATCTCAAGCTTTAAATACTCCACACTCGATTGTGAACATATGCTTCTGCATCGGTGTTGTTTGTGATTGTTCGTAGTGGAGTGTTAGAAAATTTTTCGTCTTGTATCGTACTTCTTTTCGGATCAAAGTTCAAAGTAGTTTTGGTATTTGCTTATACATGGGGAGCGGGCTCTTTCGGGCGGGCAGAGGTCATCAGCTCTCGGGTACCTCCACAGGCCTTCTGCAGGGTTCCCGGTATTACTAGTAACTGCACCCTTTGATTTATCAGGTCTCCAAACTCTAACGAGAACATGCGCAGTGTTCTCCTAGTCTCCGAGCTTGCTCTGTATCGGAAAGCAGCCTGTTACACCTGTGCCAAATAGTAGGATACTCTTCCACTACGCCTAGGTCATAATCTTGCATCTTCACATTGTTCTTGACGAATGTCTATTGGATATGTCTGATTCATTCAGCCTTTATTGCAGTCATTTTTATTGGGGCTAAGTAGCCGTCATATTTCTCTTTACATTTTTGTCACGTAATCGCCTCTTGGACCCCTCCCCCTAACCATTTCACCCCTTCCCAACCCCCATTTTGCGGGTACTTTACATAGCAGTGCACTGCCAAATAGCTTTAGCCGCATATTATTATGTGAAGATTGAAATCTTCTATTAGGGTTGTTACTCAATTAGATGTGTAGAGTAGGAGGGATGTCACAACTCGATTTAAGAGTTATTTCTCCAATTACGTAAGTAAGTAAATCCTTGATCATTTTTACTCTTAATGGGTCTAGTGCATAATGCATAAATTACCTACCTACTTATTTATTTCATTATTTATCTACCTTAATACTTGTAAGTTATACAAATATGTACATATTTATATTTCGTCTGTTTAGTATTATAGTAATTTAATAAAGATTGTATTCAATTATCTAAAACCACCTACCTATGACAACCAGTCATTTTGAGGAAAAAAATATGTGTTTAAACTATCCAGTACTTAGGTAATCTATTAAAAAGCAGAGCCTGGCAGTTACTCTCAGATACAGTTCCAGTAATATGAGAGTTGATACCTGAGTGACAACCCTACTGAGTAGACACATTCACATTGTTTTTTTGTCTGAGAGAAACGAGGACAACTGGCTGTGGATACCAGCCTTTTATGAATAAGATGGAAAAGATTTATTGCATTGAATGAATACTTAATTCCAACTACAAATTCAGCCTCCATATTATATTCTGGCGGGCAGCCAAGCAAAATATCAATACACCAACATATACAATACATATTCCTATAATATATTTAGTGAGATTGTAAGCGATACAAGTTCATCTCACATCTTAGGTGCTTACTTAGATGATGTTATTATGATACAGTATGGGCTACATCTATGCTTTCTCACTGTAGCCGTGGGTCACACTATCACTTGCAAGATGTCTACCAGGATAATTCATTTCTTTGAATCTCTGAGAGGTCGGTGCTTAGATAAGCCTGATACTTTGTGAACAGTCTATACAAAGTTATTAAGAGAACAAGAGTAGATCTGACCACAGAACAACTTTATTAATACCCTAGAAGGGAGAATCTCAGTTAAAGCGAGCATGATCAGGTTTTAGTATAGCATTTGAGGATGTTGTCTCACTGGTCTGTTGGTTTGAGTAGCTATTAAGTATGGAATGTCCACCATGGGACCTGGTGGTAAGTAATTTAAATATGAAGTAAGTATATCACGTTTTTAATCCAACTTTATTAATTTATCACTTTTTAAACCACATCTCAGGATAACAATCCAAAAATAAGCATCATACCAAACCCACTCATGAGTCTTACTTAGCAATAACTGTCAGTTGAGACATCAGTTTCTAGCAGTAGGTACTTAACAATTGAAAAGGTTCCCATACTGTGTTTACGAGAAAGGTTTATTTGTATCACACTATACTAAGCTAATACTTGAACTGTAAGTTTGTAAGGAAACATCACAGCTCACTTTAGGCATTTTGCTTTGATACATTCGTGAGTAGTGATAAGATTCTCATGATGAAGCCAGATGGTGGTTTTAGGAACTTCTTAGGTCTGTCATTTGTTTTATGTTAACTTATGTGAGGAGTCAGGCGTCCCGGACCACTTCAAAACTGGATGCTTGGTATTGATGCAAATTTATGACTTATAGGTCAATACATCTAACTAAATAATAGGATTGGTTCATAAACAATGAATTGCTACACCAATATTTATCATACAAACTAGTTCCTTGGACCAACAGAAATTGTCATGTCAAGATGTTTCATAAAAAAATAATGAGAAAATTAGTTATTGGTAATTAATTACCTACAACTAATATAGGTATATCTTATTGTTTCTCTTGAATTTTTACTCTCTATGTAGGTAATAATAGTTATTCTGCTATTTGGAGCAGAGACAAACAAAAAATAAAAGATCACAAAAATCAGTCCACCAGTTCTTGAGTTATGAATGGTATAACTAACACAAATTTGTGTTAAAAAATAAGGATATACATTTATAGGTAGGTAATTATATTATGTTCATGAAATATTGAATACCTTTCAAGCTATTTCACACTGACATTACTGACATAGTTAGGTACCTACGATTTGAAACTGGACGTATTGTTAGGTAGGTAGTATGTAAGTAACAAAACATTTTATATATCAAACAGTACCAATATTAAAAAGTATAGGTACCTAATTAGTTTTGTAGTTTGTCAAAAGCTAAGCTGACAGAAAAATTAGAAAGATTTACTTAGAATGTCATTTGGGAATACTAATACACAGGTTTTATGGTTTATTTTTTTTATGAACCAATTAACTCTGAAATGCCCTGAATGGAGTCATGCAATGGGTGTGATAATCACATCAATCACACAAAGTTGGGATCACGCTGGGATTCCAATTTTATTTGGCAGTGAGGTTGCTTTCTAGAGAATGAGGAACCAGATTAGTAGGAAAAAAGGCAAACTTGATACCAGATGAGAGGATTGTAGGGAGGAGTGCCAAAGAAATAGGGAGTTATCTGAAGCGCACACTATGTCTACCTAATAGTATTTTTTTGCTATTTGTGTCTAATTATGAAAATGTATTTAACTTGAAATACATTTTTCGAGTCTCATTTACTGTGGCACAGAGTCTGATGGTATGTAGGCCTACATTTTTGTCATCATAGGTCATTATGTACCATAGAAAATTGTAAGTAATATCAGTCTTCAATTTATATTTATTTACTTAATCCCAGCGCAGGGAATGTACAGCCTGGGGATTTAGGGAATAAGCTTTCAAGACACACCAATAGGTTACTTTTAGGTAAGTAAGTATAGATTAGACACAAGTATTCTTTTTTTATAAGTACTTACTTATGAATTAAAAAGTAACTATTATTTTAAGGTACCATGAAATTCAAGTTTTGGAATTTGGCTATAAGTAGCATGTTATATTAATATACTTAATCTACTATCTATTGTCAATAATAGGTTGGTACACAGTGCAGAATCTTTTGTTTTCTATTTGCTCTAATTGCATAATGTACGATCGCTAGTTCTCGTTTTTAAGATATTAAGACTAGACCAAGCTATTATTACTGAATCATTGTCTTCTATTTTGGAGGGTGTTTCTCAAGGTACCTATTGCTTGTTTTTAATTTATAGTTACCTTTTTAATAGTAATTTTATTGGTGGTCAGAGTAATAATATTTTGATAAAATAAAGATTAATAGGTAGGCACTAAAAATCTACTTTCGTAAAAAAAAAAAAAAATCTACCATGTATTTAATAGGGGATAAAGTAGGTAATAATAGGTAGGGTATTATTTAGGTACCTATTGTATTTTACCATCATAAGAGGTAGCTAGGCCTACCTAATAATAATCACCATGGGCATTTAGCACAAAACTATAATTAATTTTTATTGCACCTCCCAGATGGCAGGTAGAGAATGCTTAGCATTAAGTCTTCCATTTAATTAAATTTTATTTGTGAGAATAAATAAATAAATAGGTAACAACTATGACCTACATATTAGTGTGTGTATCCAAATGTGTTGCATATCATTTTCGATCTTAGGCACCTAGAAAAAAAGGACCTATGTCGAGTGCAACTAGGGTCCCTGTGAAGCCAGTGCAATGTGCATTATCATAAACATAACCTCACTAACCAAGCATTTATTGTATAATACGCTCTAATAATACAGTGTCCTAGCGAAGCCGGTTTATCTCAATAATACCCACGTACTATTTATTTTTACACATTACGCACACAGCTGTGAGGCGGGCTGTCGGCTCTCGCTCGCCCGGACCACGAGAAATTCACTAATAACGTGAACTACACAAAACCGAATTTAAACACAGCAACTAAACGATGTGAACTCACATTGAACGACGCTACACCGCGATTCGCTATATTTGGAACGAGTTTATCGGGTAGGTACGCAAGAGAAATTCCGCCAGACGAGACCGCAGCGGTAAAAGTAGGTAACCAATTAAAATAACTTGTATATTCCACTTATTTTATACGAATTATTAGCACGGTACGTACCTAGTCGTCGTTCGGCAGCCGCGGAACACCTCCACGAAACTATTTCCCAGAGAGAAATCACAAAATCGTGCACAACACGAGCGTAACACGGGGCGTGCTTCCACTCAACTCACAGCCGGTGTAGAGAATTCACAAATCCAGTCGAACACTCAGATATTAAAAACAGAAAAACACGGATTAACACTAACTTAAAATCTATGATTTCCACAAGAAATATCTAGCTAGACAAAAACGAAAAACGCGCCAACTGTCAAACTAAAAAACTACAAGCACCGAGTGACGCGATGCGCAACCGCGCGATCCGAGTCCGCTTTGCTGACTGACGTGCTACGCTACACACGGGCACGATAGCTGGCGAGCGAGTTGCTATTCCATATTGTGCTCCGCACACTGCACGACAACCGCTCAGTTTGGCGCGGCTGACTGTCGCAGTTTACTATTCTTTTATTTATTATATGAATAGAAGCTATCCTGTTATCTCATAATTGATAAGATATTATATTATAGCGTCAACGTTATGTCTATCTATATCGCGATGCGACAAAAATTAGATAAGTCGAACGTGAATTGCGGCCGTAGGTATAGTAATGCGACCACGGTGAGAAGTTCTCAGCGGACTACGAAAATATGTACGATCTGACACTCGTCTATATCCGGACGGGATAGACGTTGGCCAGACGCGCATGCGTCAGGAGAACCGCGGGAGCGACGTAAGTGAATGACAAGCCGTGCGCTTGTATTACCCAATCGATTTAAAAGAAATGTGTAGAAATCGGTATCATAATCACCTATGTAATAATTTATATTATTATTAGATTTATTACAATGTTAAAATGTGAAATAAACTTTAAAAATATAATAAGTTGGTACCTACCTACCTACCTATTATAATATTAGCAATATCGTGAAAAATAGTTCAAAGTTTACTACAAATTCGTAACTTACAAATTGTAGTACGAGTAGGGTAACCATTAGGTACATGAAAAATTTCACAAATTATAGAAATAATTTTAGTACTTACTACGGTGAATAATTATTGTAGGACCCTCGCAACACGGGAATGACTCTTACCTAAACTATTTTTTAAAGCTAACAAATTTAATTAAGTTGACAATTTTTATTGTTTTATTTATTATCTGCAACCATACATGTCTACCTTGAAAAGATTAGCGATCAAACAAGCGTATTAGTTACTTCACTGCCTTGCATATATTAGCTGTCTCATTACCCGTATGTATGCGTCAAATGATAACATTTATCACAATTAAATATTTATTCCAAATGTAGATATAAGTAGTAGGTACCTACATCATTTGCATTCGGTAAGTACTTATTTTTAACATAATAAAGGTATAACTTGGCTGAATCATACAGAAAAACGTGTTGTTTTAATGAAGTGCACATGTTAATTTCTGCTTTTTTGTTTTCATGACCAATATTTTGAGTATTATTTCTATGTAGGTAAGGTTAAATTTTTATTCCATTAAAAACAAACAACCCACATTTTATTATAAACACAAATCCGCTAATGTAATCGGCATCTGTGACATCATGATTTACTAAACAGGAACACAATCGAACAGTTCAAGGTTGCTACGTAAAGCTGATAGAAGATAGAAAACGGGGACCTTGCGTGTACCGAAATACGCGTAAAACAATACGGGATCAGTTGTATGTATCATTGTAGATTGACAAGGTAACGGAAACCGTGATTGACTAATTTTAGGTATGACTTCGAATAAATGGAAGGTTTGTTAAGGCTGATTACGCCAACAATCGAGGGCTGAAATATGGCTGAAATAAGGTCATGGTTATAATGTTTAGAAAATTAAATTTAACGGATTTGAAATTTCGCATAAAAGCAACATAAATTGGTAGGTACCTAAGATATATCTGGTGCTATAGCAGCACGGTTTAATAGCCGTATCTTCTTATAATGTAAACCTTTCACTTAATTATTTGTTTTACGTTTATAATTATTATCTTACTTGTTTACACAGCAGCCCTGTGGATCATTTTCTCGGAGGCAAGTTATTGCTAATAACTTTTAAGCGTTAAGTGTTTATTAATACAATGCGAAGTAATTTGTAAGTAGGTAAACAACCGGAGGTTATTTACTCTCCCTGTCGAAATTTCATCAACTAAAGCAACAATTATCTAATTAATGTTATACATAATATATAATAAATATGCTGATACATCCTACTCTTAATAAGTTTGTGTACCTATGCACCTACGTCATAGATATATTCGTTTTTTTTTCATATATGTAGGTAGGTGCATGTGTAATTCCCTTCAACCAGGTGCGTTAAGTAGGTAGGCACCTAATTATTATTGTACTTATTAAACATTTGAAATCTCTCAAAACGATGCTTAGACTTAGAATTTTCATAATACATTTACTTCATCCCAAGCCTTGCACCGCGGCTACATTACGTAGATACACATCTAAAATAGCCAGAGTTCAAACAATACACAGACTAAACAAAGGAGTCAATCTGTCTATCCAACGATTTTATGTGCCCAACTATATTTAGGTATTGATCTGTTATCTGTATTGTGTTACAATCCGTTATTCGATAGAAGGATTAAGACAGATAATGACGCCATGGTAAGGATATCTTGATTAGGTATGTTATCGTCAAATCTGAACCTCATTTAGGTTTTGTAAATCAGGTTTTGAGTAGACGATATTCCAGGTGCCAGTTACGTTTTTCAATAAGTTTATAGTTGATTTAATTAGGACACGTACCCTTTTCTTAGAGTTAGAGAAGATGGACCAAAATCCACTACACTAATGCCGGGTTCCTATATTTAACGATCTGTCATTGGTAACAGTAACCATTCGTTTTCTACTTACAACTAACGGATCATTACTAGGTGTTCCACAAGTTTTTTACGCCACCTACCTGCGACGAGCATCCGTAGGTAGACCGCTTACCAATGGTCCTCCCTGCGTTCCGTTACTTCAAGAAACAAAAATATAGTAAATAGAAAAAAAAAAGTTTTTTTTTAGTAATACTGGCTTTATTATTAGAAATGTATACAGTTAAGTAATTATGTAATGAATTAATCGCTAAAATTAATTTTCTTCAGTCATAAACTGAAATAATCTAATTTAATAATATTTTGATTTGCGGTGCAGAAGGAGGGAACGAAACGTCAAATGGCGCATGCGTAAAGACATGCCCGCCCACAGACTAGGATATGACATTTAATTTTCTTCCCATTGTCTTCCTGATTTTTTATTATAAATTGAGAAATTATTGAGCACTATTCTTCATCAGATCTTAAATTAATGTGAATCTTAGACATGTGCCATTTACCGCCTATAACGTAGAATCATGTGGAAACAATCTGCGTTTTGAAGGCCGACCTCCGCGACCGTAAAATGAAACTCGAAAACTCGGAGAGTGTAGACCCGATCCGACCGTCCGCGTCTACCTCTCTCGCCTGGACAAGAATACGAAGGGCGGAGAAGTCGTGCTTTATATCCAGGAGAGATTATAGGCATGCACCGAAGTTCGCGTGAGGAGCCGATCGAGATGTAGTTAGCGCCTACGTGCTCCTGGTTCCAGCCGAGCACCTGGAGATGTTCGTCAACCCGGACTTCTGGCCTACAGGGTAGTCTACACCCGATAGAGGAAATGTAGTCGAAAGAAGTTTCCTGTTAGAAGCTCTGTAATGTCGTGAGCTTTATTATGATATGATGTATATTATTCTGTAAGGAATATAATATGGCCGCCTATGGTATGGGCCATAGAATACATTTTATTTTACTAATGTTATTCGTAACTTGAAATAAAGAGTTACTATTATTATGAACCATATTTATTTTAATCCTTTAACTAAGTATACTTACCTAAATAGATATATAAAGACTACTATCTAAAGAATATATACCTACACATTCGACATTATAGAAGTAATTTATAAAATTGCAGCTGAAAATCGCCAAACTGGCCGAGCTCGAGATACTTTACCCGCCGAATTCTGCCGGTAGCGAAACGAACAACGGATCGTTACCTTGACAGTTAACTGACGTTTAATTTTTTTATAGGAACAGATTTTCTACTCTCTCCATACAAAATGCTAACGGAGCGTAGCTATTACCCCTCCCATCCGTTAGTAACTAACTGTTGGTAACTTCCCTTACGAGGCGTTTTTTATAGGAACAGTTTCAGCTTACGTCTGGTTAAAAAAGTAACTGTTCGTTACCAAAACGGATCGTTTTGTAGATATAGGAACCGGGCATTAGTGATTGCGGATTGATAGATGTCACAGTCATGTCCGTAAATTGCCAGTCTTGGACATGCCAGTTTTTCATGATATTACTTTCTATCACCGCTTTTGAACGATGCAATATTGCCCTCTAAATAATGTACCTAATTGGTGCAAGACTGCAGTTTTGAACCGAGCGCAGTTCGATTATAAAATGCACTTGTTACTGTTTGAGAGCATCATGTTGCGTAAAGGGCATCTAAGAACCATATTATCCACCATACTGGCTCTATATTGTCAGATATAGAAGAATAGATAGAATATAAAAAGATAAAACATAAAATAGATAATATAATACCTACCTACTGGATTTCATATCTTGGATTGGTTTTTCACTAGGTACATTATTTCTTTATTTTCAGCGATAGTATAATAGTACGTAATATAATTAGCTATGATAATGATTGTATCTGTTTTACTTTAAACTACTTGCAGTGTGATGCAGTATATACATAATAATATAAAGCAATTATAACAAGAAAAAAATTAGAAATAAACAGATCCACTTACTTATGGACACCCTTTTTATCAATGAATGACTTAAATATTCATAGCAATGATGGCCTACTCTAGCTATACATTTTATTTATAAAAACTTTTTACTTGTATAATGTTAGAGGATACCTACCTAGTTTAGCAAAAATTAAAATTAAAAAAAATTCAAAATCTTGATAAATAATTAAAAGATAACACTAAAGTAATATTTCTACATTTATCTACTGACGCACAGTATGCTGTGTTTGACGCACTATTTTGGAGTGATAAGCTGATAAAGATAAGAATTGTAACTTTTATCATAATTTGTTTCCTAAGTAACTTTGGACGCCCACGATAATGAAGGAAATTAGGTACCTACTTAGTTCTGTATTATTCCAGTTGTTATAATTCAGGGAAAATGGTTACCGACATCAAATTGTAATAATAACAAAGAAACTTTTATATGGGTGGGTAGGTGGTATATTACGATAATATTAAATTAAGCTTCGTATGAGAAGTTTTTTCTTTTTTAAAACTTACCTCCTTTCCTTAAGTCATTAAAATTACCCTTTCTTTTATAGGAAACATTAGTCACATCAATTTTTGTAGTAGGTTCCTGTCTTATAATAATGTGGCCGACACATTTATTTTTGAATGGGTTTATAACCGAAATACCGATATCTCCTAAAAGCCAAGATGGCATTTGCGTTCAGTTCTTTCAAAATGATTTGGTCGGCCCGCCCGGCGACGGTGACGTCACCGCCGGCGCGCGCAACATAGCATCGATCGGCTGCCATCTCGCTTGCTGCAGCGAAATTCCTCCTTAAGAGGAAGATTTAGGGAAAACATTGACACGTTATGTTGTATAATATGAGTTTATTTTCAAATAATATTATGCAAAAATATAAATACATACAATATTATGTGGTTAACAATGTAGGTACTTGTATAGTTATTGATTATAAGTACAAGTATTATTATATAAGAGTTATAATTATTATTATATATTAGGTATACCTATAGTAATTTAGGCGGCTTGTAGGTGCATTAAGTTTAATTCGTCGGTTGAAATAAGTCATTTTTTAGTGTTTGCATTAATAATTATTGAAAAAATTTAGGCCCGTAAACAAATAAGTCTTTCATAGGTTTAATTTTGTGCATAATTAAATTATTCCTAATAATATTTTTCCTAATATTATTTTTTAGGTAGTTGCTATTTTATTTTATTTTGACATGCTTACAATAATATAATTCTCAACTTATTATTTTTACTCCTAATGTCTTCCTTCTTGACATTTATTACTCATGTTATTATTATTGATTTTGTACCTATTTGACGTGTAAACTAGTTTACCAATAAATGAGTATTTGAGTATTTGAGTATTTGAGTATAGCCTATTATCACAAAACGTTAACAAAAACTCCAAAACTGTTAATTTAAGAACCTTTATTTTAATATTATTATTTGCATCTTTTATTTTAATATTCTTCAGTGATATAGTTTACCTGTGAAAAGAAATCATTGTACCACTCTATTTTGATAATTAAGGCAATTTTCATTAAATTCGATACTTAATGTAATGTCAGATACTCCGCGGCGACTAGATTTTGACACTAGAGCCGTGTGTGCGTGGCCGAACTCCGAACCCAAATATTTAAATCAATGCTCTCATACTTAATCGTCAGTGAGTAGTTATAGTTTTTTTTTTCAAATTGGCTTTGCACTTTTTGCGCATTCAGACTAAAAAGGTATCACTACCACAGATAATAATTATTAGAGATATTATTTTTGAAAGTAAATAATACCTACTGTACATAACAGTACCTAGTAATAGCCTACGTATTGCTTGGGGCAAGCTTGAGGAGATTAGCCGGAGTGCATAATAAAACATTTTGCGCGGTTCGTAAATCCAGTAGGTATGGCTTTCGCTGCCGCGGGCTTTTGGAAGCTTAAAGTTCTCTTTGTGATTGGTAGCGACATTTACTTTTACTGATTTAGAAAACCAAATAATATGGTAGGTACATAGAAGTTCTTAAACTTTCGCGAACTGAATATACATGTTAATTAGAATTGAACACGGGGCTAATTCGCGCACAAACTAATACAAAAATATATAATTTGGTATGTCTAAATTAAATATTTTGATATTAGTTTGTGCGTGAATTAGACCCGTTTAAATTCTAATTAGGTACGTATAACCTACAAAATAAAATAACACCACTATGATACCTATAACTAAGAAAATTGTAGTATATAATGTCGAGTACCTACTATGTATCTACATTATGTCTAGGTAGGTACCTACACAGTTTTGCCGGTTTCTTTATTTATTTAGAGCTTTATCCTTATAACTATAATTTCCCTTTTGATACGTTTTTGTGAAGTAGGTATATACCTACATACCTCCTTGTTTTTATACTGATTCCACCTTTATTTAATAAAGCTACGGAGTTTCAGTTTAAACATATTGATTGGTATTGGTAAAATCTATCTTTCAATTGCTAACTATTATAAAATATGTATTTCCATCACACCTACATTTTCGTCTTTATTTAACAGTTTTATTGTTTTTATAATATTATGTATATTTGGAACTCTCGAAGTAGAAAAAGGACGTATACCTACCATGGACGTAGGTACCTATATGTATATGCAGATTATTTTGAATTCTTCAAGGAAAAAATTAATATAGGAATAGAAATATTATACCTATCTCTATGGATATAGGTAAGGTAAGTAAACTATCAATGAGAGGCAGTTATAAAACCATAGATGAGAGGGGGAAAAATACTCACCTTCAAACGTTTCTTCGGTCTTCTATCAGTGTTTTTCTTGTCTTCGTATCACAGGACAAATAATTAATAATACCTAATAGGTAGGTAGGTATTTTAAAAACCCCGTTCAAAACTCACCCGTGTATACCTACCTACTAATACTATAATATATAGACTATAATATATTATATATAGACTAATAGGTACCTACTATATCATGTGTTTGTAGTACCTAGTGGTATCGTTAAAATACAGTCTCAAAATCAAAGCTTTATAATCCGTAGGCCAATTTACCCTGGTCAAGTGAGCATCTTGTGCACAGTAGTACCAAACTTATATGGCTTACCGATGTACCTGCGCAGAAGATGAATTTTCAGAGCGCGGGAAATGCTATTGACCGCTATTGGTCGGCAGCCGCGCCGCCATCTTAGCGATCGCCGCGTGGCATGAGTGAGATGGAACTAACAGCTCCAGTGTATTATGAACCTTATAATAGTGATCTTAGATTGATTGTAAGTTTTAAGCATTCTTTCGTTAATCTTCGGACACTTTCTTTTCTGCGCGAACGAAGATTCACGACGCGCCTTATAAGTTGGGTACTACTGTACCTACCTACATGACAATATGTGTCAGTGAATAAGATTGAAAACATAAAGATGGATGTGGCTTGACCTTTCCAGTGCCTGGGATTTGATTTGATAAGTTAAAAGGGGGGTTGAGTTAATAATTTAATTGCTATAATATAGTGAGAAGGGGTTGGCATCTACTTTGCTGCAAGAGAAACGAAGGTATACGCGATAGGTAAACTCTGCATAATCTCCAATCAGATCAAAGGTACATTTATCTCGGAAATACCCCAAAGCGTCCGAGTTGCGAACTTCCGAAACTTGCCTTGAATACCTATTTGTCTGTTTGTTTCATAAAAAATAAATATCAACACACACACGAAACCTATTATTGAACCTCTCACGTCCCATATAAAGCGGATTACACCATCACGCTGTGACGTCACGGAGCCGGCCAAGCGTAATAATGATCAATAAAATCGCGCCCTACATTCATTAGTGTCATGATGTCATCGTTTTATTATCTAATATTTATTATTTACGAAGACCGAACGAGATTTAGGTAGTGATTAAAAAAGATCCTGCGTGAATTATCATGGCAATTAATCGTGCACGACGAACTCGTTTCATATTTAATTTGTTAAGGTACCTACAACGATTCCGGCACCTGTGTCTTATTTATCAAAACCTGCCCTAGCTATTGGATACAATTACATAATATACAAATGAATAACCTACATATGACGGTTTTATGATTTCTGCTAATCCTTTTGTCTCTGCCGGTACTTGAATATTATATTGCCAATATTGTTGTATTGGTATGGAATTTTGCAGCAACTTAATTATAAGGGTCTGCATACCTAACTCGGCAACCTAATGCGGCAAGGTCCATCCATACCCCGGGGTGGTGCGGCCTTTTCGTGTCATGTCTAACCCCAAAAACCTACCACTAGATAGTGGCTATCGGTACAGATATTCTATTTCACGAAGACTACTCAGCTAAGGATATAGTAGTACCGATAGAAAATCATGCCTGAGCTGAAGCTCAAGATTACGCACACTAAAACATAGTCTTCATGAAATAGGATACCTATCTGTTTTCTGTACCACCAGCCTTTGATATTAGCGAGAACACCTTCATAAGTGAACCACACCCTATTCATAATTAGGAAGCAGGGCACTAGGTACATAGCAAATTATCGGGTAAGTGCCTAAAGTACGAGGCATGCACGATAAAGCAAAAGGCATTAGATGCACTTATCGAAAACTGTTTTTGTGGCTGTACTTACGGAGGAGTCAGAGACACTTATCGACTGACACAATTCTGACACGTTATATTCTTTCCTGTACCGTGCAGCTATCTGGCGGCTATTAAACGATCAATCATGAAATGCCAGCGTCCCAGGAGTGGGTTTTTTTGTCCCATACCTATTATCGGATCTTGTACAAACGGTAATTGGCTGACAACGCTGACTGCTTGAACTGACGAAAGATTGATAGTGTAATGTCTACCTCGGGATCCTCTAAGAGTATAATGTAGCAAAATCTTACCTGACAAGATTCGTCAGACCAGCACGATCGGTCTCTCCACTGCGAGTTGAGCGCGCCGCGACTGCCGCTGCATCCCACAAGCCACTTCGACCACACCCACACGCCCCTACTTATAACAACAACAACTACCGCACTACCAAATAACTACACGCATCATTAAAGGCGAATCTAAAGTCTGACTTAGGCTGAGAATTCCAATTTGATTTTTCAAATCGGTCGTCTCCCGGACTATTATCTGCCGCGGTTTTTAGTTTTCACACGTGTCGAAGCACGCTTCCTATACCCGTCTCGCTCCATATAAAGCGTTTTTCAGGGAGTGTTCGGATGTTCTGTCTATGTTGCACGTCTCGCACATTAACCTGGAACAAGAGAGGGGCTGATTAAGCTTTTGGAAAACGGGAGTAAAAACTTTTGAATGTGGTGTTCATTTCGTTTGTAGCTTGTAGTAGAGAAGACGTTGGTATTTAAGCCGAAACCACAGATACAACCGAGTATGACGAGTCTATCAAGTCTTATCTACCTAAGTTGCAGTGCCACTCCATATTTTGGATCGATTTGGTGGCACTGCAGTGTGCTCTGCATATATCCGCGTTATGTTGCAATATAACGGGGCAATGCCGCCAGCATTTCGAGTACACTGCCAACCTGCGTCTATGATGTTGGCTGTCAAGTGAACGAGTCATTAGTTTCTCAACGCTGCGGCGCTGTATGTTTCAGAATGTCCGATTAAAGTTCTGGCAAGCATGTTGTCAAGTCAGTTAAATATACAAAACAATAACATATATGATATCTATTATTCAGACAATTTTAGTCATGCAGTCAAAATAATATGAGTACGTCGAAAATAATTGGAAAAGAAATGTGTTGGGACGAGAATTTCAACGCCAAATTTCAGCCTCAGCCTTCCTCAATTGGCATTGTTTTCCAGTAAATTTTTATTGAACATTCTGCGAAGCATAAAAAAATGAAGAAACAAGGCAATATACTTTTATGTATGGTCACAAAAAATTACTCGTAAACCCTGAATCTTAACGATCCTACGAGTCGTAGCGGCGTAGACTCGTAGCCGCGTAGCCCGTAGTATGTAGGGCGCCGTAGCTCGTAGAACCACAGATTAATAATATTACGTAGAGCTTTGATTGGTCAAAGTGATGTATGTGTAACGTTATAGAGGTCCATTCCGTTATGAAGCTTTGTATAAACTGGCGTGTTCTTCATTTTAGCAATAGCATTTGATTTTGTCGTAGCTTGCTTCGGTAATTTATAAAAGGGGTCATTTTAACACGTGCTTAGTTAGTAAGTATAAGTATTTTGATTCCCTTATTCAGTTAAATCGCAGCTTTGTATGCCTGTCGAGTTCTCATGACAATACAGCATTATGGTGACACCAACTTTGTAGATAGAGACTGAAGGACTGATTTTTTCAATAACTAACAGCAGTTCGTTGATGTTTAGGCTCAGCTAGCAGCTAATAAATCATATTTAACGGTAACTTCTGGAAAAAGTATATAAAAATAAACTTATCCTTTACTACACTACAGTTTAAAGAACAATATGAAACCAATGCAACCGTTACTATAGAACAACAAAAGCCTAATAGGTACATCCATACGTATACAGTAGTTGGTATAAGTTCTGTTGTTATATGACAATGGTACTGTCACAGAATAAATAACAGTGAGCAGGCAACAAAGAAACAGTGCCACAGTAAACAAAAGCCCGTGTCTTATGTTGGTGCGGTGTACGTTAAATGGCATTAAGTTTACTTAATGAGGGTAGTCGGAAATACTTACGCTCCTTGTTTTGTTTTTCGTGACGCGAACATTTTAATGAGAATCGGACTTTCGAACTAAATGGTAACTTTTCTATGGAACATCTGGACGGATTATCTGGCCTGTACATATGTAATTATTTGGTTAATTTTAACTAAGTACCTAGGTACATATAAATAAATAAAATTAAGTAAAACTTTTTTGAAAAAAATATTACGTGCCTGGGTTTCGATAACGTATTATTTTATAATTTTTTGCTTAAATAATATGAATGTAGTTATTTAAAAAAACACAGTGTAAATTTTATTATACATACTTAGTAGATACCTACCTACTCAATTGTTTACAGGTTAAAACCATTATTATAAATTTAAAATTTTGAAAACGTATGTAACATTTTTTATTTAATGATTATAAAAAAGTGCGGTCGGGGTCTTCTACATCAGTGGGTTTGAGAACTTCTCTAAACGGTCAAGTGCCAGATTTTTTTTTAATTTTGGGTTTTACGAACACATACAAGAGTAGGGGGGTGTGTTGGTGGACACGAGAGCCGAGGGCTTGTGGCCAGCCCCTCGGTAACTGGTTTACTGTGTAGAAACGGACCACACGGGTCACCTCTCAAAACTTGTACTTGAACAAAACGCTGCGAAAACTTCGTTTGCGCGATGCAGCACTTTTACCTTTAAATCATTTTAAAAAAAGATTTTCACACATTTTTTTCTAAAATTTTATCAATAAACGTACTTATAGTTGATTAGAAAGGGCTCTCGTTTAATATGTTGGTGTTATTTTTAATAAATTTAAGTTTGCGTAAAAAAAATATAAAGTAGTGAGGTCACGCCATCTGTTATGATCTATACGCGTTAAGTTACAGTGATCTAGGTTATGGTTACGATATCTCAAATAGTTTTATGAAGTGTATAAAGATTGAAAAAATAAATTTTTAAAAGCATATGAATATATTTACTTAGCATCAATATTACACCACATATTTGTCATTATTTGTTGATATTGCCGCCGCTTATTTCTCCATGTAACGAACCCAATAATTGAAAAGCAATAAATAAAATAAATCAACCAATCACTTTGATGTCGATCCAAATGATAACAATTCATCATGTTCCACTCAATTTCAAGGCATCGCTCATGCGAATAAATATACGGAAAACAATCAAAAACCTATACTGGAGTTACATTCTTCGCTTTATAGTTATTTTATTTTGTATACCTCGAAACAAGAATGTTCAATTTTATCAAGAGCTCTCTCATACAGGAAGAGGTTTAGCGCCAGGGTTCAGATTGAAATGGTTTGTAATTGCTTGGTCGTTATTGAAGCGAAGCCAACATGTTGTATGATGTGGCCAAGAGAAATAAACTGAACAATTATTTAGAGTCTAAATAATTTAGACGCACGCGCATCCACTGATCTACAATCGGTAAAATGTTTGGATGCAACACTACGAATGGTAATCTTATAAGGCGATTTAAATTAAAATCTCATCTCGGTGGTCTGTGGGTTATGTTGGTAAAAAAACGACTTCGATTCCCGGACATGCAAATTATTCTGTGAACCACAGATATTGACATTGAGTCTGGTTATTTGTTGGACCATGGTTCTTCTTGTTCTCAATTCCCTAGATACAGGGAATCTTAGTTAAGGGTCAGACAGTATGTGATCCTGACGCACTAATAAACATTTTTTTTTCGTAGATTAAATACATTATATACAAACACCACAGAAAACTGAAAAACTAAAACTAAAATTGAGTCCCAATTGTCAGTCCTGCTCAGGGCTATAACTTCCATACAGCCATGCATGGAGAGGAATATCAGGAAGTAGGTATAATGGACGGATAGACATGTAGCATACAAAGGCTATTAATGGACACATAACTCTCACACAGAGACCACAGAGTGCTTTTTAATGCAACGCGATCGAACATTCCGAGTGCATATTGAAATCTCTTGTAAATGCGGCTTAATGTGACCTACTAGCATTTACTTTGCTATATACCTTGTTGCATGTTGTATATGTACGTTGTATGCATCTCTATGTTTTCATACGTCAATATTCAGTTAGTGTCCTTCTGATTTTTTTTTTCGTATGTCACCAGAGTGGCTTTTAACAGCAAGGGCGGCGTTTTGTTCCGTTACCTTTTAAACACTATTAGGTATAATTACTAGCTGACACGGCCACGCGTTGCTGTGGCTAAGGTTTATGCTATTGCAACTATAAATTGAGATGTAAGCTACCCTCTTTCAAGTTAGACCAAACTGCACACGGTGTGCAAATTTGGTTAAAATCGGTTAAGTAGTTTAGGCGTCCATGGCGGACAAACAACGTGACGCGTAATTTATCGCAATGTTTGCTCAACACTGGAAAAGCACAAGTGTAATTCAATAACAGCAATGATTGCAACTGGAATACGTAATCGGCCACACCACAGGCGCTTGGTGCGGTTTACCTGACTTGTGCGGTTTACCTGAAACCCGTGGCATTTCACAATCTAATGATCCTTATGAATGATCCAGTTGGCGTGATACAGTCAGTCTCAGAAGTAGCTGAACATGTTCTAACTGAATATTACAGACGCATTTTCCTCCTAGATTTGTATATTTGAGTAGTAACCCAGTACTTTATTTACTTAAGCTTTGTGTCTACTTAAGCTACAATGGTTGCCGTTTGTATTGTAATACGAAAAAAAAGTATTTCTGAAAATTTCCGGCTACGATTCAGTCTGACCGTACAATAAAAAGAAAAGGGTGGAAGTTTGGCATACAGTAATTATCACAATACAAGATGTGGTAAGCAAATGTGAGACAGCGTTTTCAACATCGCAGGCGGATTTTGTTTATTTCGAATAAGGCATAAGCGTGACTCATAGTCCTATTAGCTTATATACTATTAGTACCTAAATAACTAACTACCAATGGTGCACACGACTGCTTCACAACATTATCATTGAATGTTTAGCGTTGCAATATCATTCACCACCACGATTTTTATACAACGAAACAATCTCACCAGCCCTTGTCAATATCGAGTGTATAGGCAATCTCGACCCGTGACATCTCGAGCCATTAAGTGGAAGGGCAGGGGGAGGCCTTGACCCGCTCGCGCAGTGGGCGGAGCTAGGGCTTAGGGCTGCGCTTTGTGCTAATTATTGTTTAGTTTTTTTTCTAATTACCACCATGATAGCCTCTTCCATTCTTGAAGCCGGTTAAGAACCGTGGGTAGGTATTATATGGTGATCTTGGCAATGCAAATTCATGCTCGCACTGTGTTTGTGTTGGTCAAATGATTTACCAGTGTCGTACTTGCGTGTACAGTAACATATCTTCCTATACTTAAGCGCAGAACATTGGACTGAGGCGCCTGTAACAAAATCTTCTGCACTGAGTCCTTCCCCGTCTCATTCGTCTACGAAGTACATTTTAGACTTTAACACGATCTATTGAATGAAGCTCAAACGTGGAATCTTTGACTGCACTGTATAGAATTAGCCATGTTATGTTACATCATTTTTTTAATAATGCTAACTGTGCTACTCTTTCACTTTTAATTGCATATTATCTTTCGAAAAAGTGACAACCCTAACTCCCCCTCTGCATATAGCTTTAGCGATGACCAAGATTCACGATAGGCAAGTCTTGGATTAATCCTTTGCGACGGGAAAATTATAAGGCAAGCGGGATTTAAACAACAACACTTTAAACTTTATACAACATGGTGTTTGATAATAATGATTATTGATGAAGGATACAGACTGTAGCAAAATATAAGTCAGATTATCATCTTAGTTTGTTCCTGCTACTTTCCCTTTGATATAGAGAGTGAGAGAGTAGGTAAATGTACAATATACCACGCTGCGTTGAACCACAGTACTACTGGCCGCATTAAACCAGATATTTTTGACACATTTCTATCGCGCACTTGGTTGCTGGTTAGGAGTATAGGACGCGTAGGAGTGATAACGTCTAATTTGCGTCCAATGGTCTCTGACTTGGACTACTATTTCGCGAACACCCTATACTCTATTTAGCTACAGTGTTTTACGATCCATGACATTTTGCTTAACAACCGCACATCATTGCACTACAGTAAAACTAAAACGGTTTCGAGTTTTCAATCTTTCTCCCGTGTTTCAATCTACCACAGCGCATTTTATATCCACGCTGTACTTCTCTGCATTAAGTCTCCAACCCACGAGTAGGTAAGTATGTCTACCATATAGAAACTCACACAATGCCTACTATAAATATTGTGGTCTGTAGTTATAGGAAACGGGCGCGCGTTAATACGACAATTGCTCCTTTCCGGAGCACGCGTGCGGAGCGTGGTTCCATAGTCGGGTGCGGCTCGATTTTGTTCATATTATACCGTCTCGACTATACTATTTATTTGCTATGTTAGGATGTCTACTAATAATCTTCAATATGATATTATTCAAGTGTATATAAAATGAATCTTGAACTTTATAACATTATTCGATAAACATAATTTAAAAAAAGGAAATGGCTTATTTGGGATTGCGCAGAATATACAACATAATATCATTATTGTTGTTACTTATAATAATGTTTTGTTTAATAATGTATTCGATTGACATTATTACAAAAGTACGAGTATACTGCCAGGTATAGCTGACATAATCGATAAATAGATAGATCCAACGTTAGCATTTCCAATAAAATGCAAAAGAAGACATATTATTGGTTGCCGTGCGAGACAACAAGTGATTTTGGAATTAAATGAAAACATCAGGAACGTGGCGTTTTAATAAAATGTAAATTAGCTTATGTGGGCTGTAGAACTACCCTTAAAATCTTTGTGCGACACGATACGGTCACAGTGAAAAATAGTGTAATTACTCGGCTCCATAATTTTCTATTTCACTAAATTAGGTAGAGGTGCTACGATGCTACGAAGCTACGACGTAGTATAATGCTAGCGAAAAAAAAGTACCAACTAATTTGAGGACTTTCAGTGTTTTCGATGGTAGCTTCTCCACTTTACAGACAAGTTATTGATATTCTTCTTTTAAGGCGAGGTTTTACTCAATTTCAGGAAACCAATTAAAATATAAAATTCTGAGAATTTTTGTGTTATAATTTATCATACAGTGAAGACGATTGGGAAGACAGAAACGCGATTACAAATAATTAGCTCGATAAAAAAGCAGAGAAGACACTAAATCACATCTTTACTTGTCACCTTCTAAGAGATTCCACCGTGAAACCACGTGAATGTTATACCAATAAATGGGGATTTTAATATAGGAAGCGAAAGGGAACTTACTTTTTATAATTTCGCTATCACTTTTTTCCCAAAAAATAAAAACATACAAAAAGTAGCAGTTCAAGCGCTCGCGGCTATCTGCCAGTACCACCAACCAGTATAACCACCTTAGTACAAACATGCCTTAACACCAATAAATCAATGAATTACTTGAATCAATGAATTGAATTTCAAGTGCAGCGGACGACAGTGACGTTATTGTATTTTTAATAAGTTAGTATTTTAATTGCTGCACATTATTTATGTACAACTAATACATATATAGAAGGATATCTGTAAAACCACGATATCGGAAACAGTACGCGTGCTTCCTAGTTAGTGCTAACTTTCCTTACTGAATAACATTCACTGTGACATGCTTTCATTCACAAATGGTTTTGGGGAATTATATGATAGCGTAGGCTAGTCATTGTCCTCGTAGAACGATTGTAATAAAATGTAAATTAGATTGTTGGCTGGAAGTGTAGCTTTTTGCTGAAATTTGACGTCATCACTGAAATAATTTAACTGAGCATAGAATATGTAATCAGCTTATTTATATATGTTAAACTTCCTTTCTTGTTAGATATATTAACAAATATGATTACGTAGTACTATTAAGTGTTATTTCTATGGCGATATAAATGCTTTTTGATAACTATTCTGTGGTTTTACGTTGAACTCACGAGAACGTTTTGCAAGTGGCTTCGCTAGGTGACCTTACAGTCCACAACACTATTTATTTGTACATACTAATATGTAATAATATTTATACGCATGGTCAATGGTCATCAATGATAGATGAACTAAATAATTGATCTGCTGATGCTCTTAAGAAACTCTTAACTATTAAGAAAACTGTTTTTCGATAACATTCGCGAGCATTAAACTAAAGGAGATTATGGCGGTCACTACTAACCCACAGGTTTTAAAAACTCCAGTACCGGTGCTCCTAAAAGCTATAATATTTTAACAGCCACCATTTAGCCGCACCTCCCCAGCAACAGCGCAATAAATTGTTAATAGAAACGCGCATCCCCCATTTCCCCAATGTTATTTAACGCGTTTGCGTGTGTTACGATTTGTGACGTCCCTGTTTGCGCAGTAACTAATAGTGCCTAATAGTAACTGCTCGCTTGCGGTTGTTATTCCAGCTAAAGACCGTTCACACATTGTGAAGTTATGGTGCTTAGTGCGAAGTAGGATCGAGATCGAGTCGATCAATAATAGAAGAGAAGAGAGTCGCAAAAGGGTATCATAAGTCAGTACCTATGCGATGACCGTTGTTTGCAATTTGTATATCAGTGCACTATATAGCATAGTGGGAGTGTTCTACGAATATATGACCAATCAAGCGAAATTGAAGGCCCGTCACCAGAGTTCAATGGAAACGCGCACGGTAATGTTATTTGAGGCATTTGCGTGCGCGTATCGCATGTGCCCCGACCGCGCGGTCGGTGCAGTACATGGATTAGCTAGTGATGTGCCGCGAGCCGGATTTATCCGGTACCCGTGACATCGGATTATTGTGTAGTCATCTATTGTAGTGGACTCAGTAAAATACATCTTGATTGTTAAAAACACTACCTACTGGATTACTTTATAAGCCCACCATGAAATAAATGTAATAAATTACTGATGACCTATTTGATGTAACTGAAATATAATAGGTTGATGTCATTTTGATTGCTGGTTTTAGTTATTCATTTGGTTTCAGTTGGTTGAATATAATAATTGATACAGACATAATTTCACATCAAAACTTATGGACCTGACTCCATAATATTTATTGTTGCGACACAATTAGAAGATTTTTTTTTTTGAGAAATCAAAAAACGTCTCTGATTTTTTTCTTTCTACGATCGGGGGCTAGGACCCATTTTAGTTTTTATGTTCATATATATTTTCTAGAAATGAATCTGCCAGAGCTTCTTTAAACTAAAATAAATCGGGAAAGCTCGATGTATCCGGTTCCAGACACTTGAATCCCAGATTCCGGATACGTAATTATAAGCAGCCTACTGCACAGCACTATCACCAAGTTAACATACAGAATGAGTGTAGGTACCTATTTGAGTGTATAAATGGATTTATTAGGACTTCTGAACAACCTTTTGTGTCGACGATTTAATTTGCATATGGTGGTAGATAATAAATTGTTGCTTTTCGACTGTTCTAAGTACTTACTTACATTTGGTTAATGAACCATTCCCGTTGCTTTGCTTTTATCTGATTTAAAATAGGAGAGGCTTCAAATCTACATTTATACATAGCTACATCACTTCGATACATCTTTTGTTAGATTTGGACACCTAATTTTGTTAGATTTGTAAGGTTTAGTTTAAGCTAGTTTTAGTCTATTATAATTTATTTATTATTAATTAGTAGGTATACATTTTTAAACTACGATACATACTCTATGTTTTATCACAGAATTACTAATAATGAATACATAGATATCTCTTTATTGACACCAAAATATAGATTTTATAGAACACATGAAGGACAAACTTTAAAATACGTACAATGGACGGTCTTATCGCTTAAAGTGATGTCTAGGTACCAGACAAATTTTGTATGGGCAAGATAGACAGCAAGGATAGGGTTGGATCGGTTGATATCACTGTCAAATTATGAATACATACACATAGTATGTACTAATAATTACACGAATAAGGATTTTATAATATAAATACGTAGGTATAGGTACCCTAATAGGTACCCCTAGTAGGTATTACGTCGGACCTATTATTTCAGTGATAATTTACACGAAACTCATAACTGGAATATGCGACAGTATGTGAGGAGAATATATCGTCGGTCCAAATCAGTACTGGAACATTTCGAAAATCGTAGTTTGGAGAAAATCAGGTTTAAAGATTTTAGAAGTTTTCAAATGTCATTTTAACTATTATGAAATTAAGTATGTTTAATTACTTTTAGTTCATAATATGCAGATTTAACACGGTTTTATTGTGTGGTAGCTAAGGTTTAAGTATTATTTGTAGTTATTGAGTAATAGTTATATTTGTGAGATGTTCCAATAATGAACTAAAAATTTCTTGTATAAAATTAGAATAAAATGGAATATTTCCAAATGAGCTGGTAATCTAACTAATATTATTAAGTCGAAAGTTTGTGAGTGTGCGTGTGTGCATGTGTGTATGTTTGTTAGGTCGTCACGCTCAAAAAGCTGGACAGATTTGCATGAAATTTGGTGCGCAGTTAGGTTATCCCCCAACTTAGGACATAAGCATCATCATCCCCGTTTTCCATCAGTGCGATTTAAACTGTGAAAATCTACCAATAATCATCATCATCATCATCATCATCACCCTGAAGACGTCCACTGCTGAACATAAGCCTCCCCCTTAGACCGCCACACTGAACGACAACTTGCCACTTGCATCCACCGGTTGCCTGCGACTTTTTTGATGTCATCGGCCCATCTAATGGGAGGCCTTCCTACACTACGTCTTCCAGTCCGTGGTCGCCTTTCTAGAACCTTTCTTCCCCATCGGTTATCAGTTCTACGAGCGATGTGGCCTACCCTTGTCACTTCAGCTTGCAAACCTTGAGAGCTATGTCGTAAACTTTAGTTCTTTGACGAATATCCTCGTTCCGAATTTTATCGCGTAAAGAAGCTTTGAGCATACTAGCTCTTTCCCTTGCCCGCTGTGTGACTCTGAGCTTTTTCAAAACGCCAGCAGTTAAGGACCACGTCTCAGTTCCATAAGTCATTACTGGTAATACACACTCACTGGTGGAAGACCCTTGTCTCCAGGCACTGTGAAATTATGGACGAGAAAATGTCACGTAACTTCCCGAACACTGGCATCCAAGTTAGATTCTTCGGGTGACCTCTTTGTTGAAGTTGGACCTGCCTAACTGGATAATCTGCCCAAGATATCCGTTCCAGTCCAAGAGCTTTAAAACCTCCAATGCGTTCCTGAACAGTTTGGAGAAATAACATCTCTCTCTCACGCCTTTCTGCAATAGAATAGGTTTCGTGCTCTCGTCCTGCAGTCGGATTGACACGGTGGGCGGTGTAATATACAAGCACTTCATTACTTCGATATACCTATATTCGATATGGCATCGCTGAAGAGGCTGCATTACTGCCCACTTGCCCAGGTCTCGATTGAATCGAAGGCTTTTTCATAGTTCACAAATATTATGGCCAATTATACTCCAGAGTCTTCTATATAATCAGCCGGAGCGTGTGTATGTGGTCTATGGTGCCAAAACCTTTCCGGAAACAGGCTTGTTCGGGAGGCTGGAAGTAATCAAACCTGCGTTCGAGGCGGTTCGAAAGGACTCTCGAGTGTTCTCGAGAGAGGGCTTATACCTACAAATGACTCGGGATTAAGTTGGGTCTATAATTCTTCAATAAGATAGTTACACCTTTTTGAAGAAGAGCACCACCACACTCCTGTTCCATGCTTCTGGCGTGATACCCTCGATAATTAAATAACTTCTGGAGGACTAAATGTATCGTTTATGAATCCACCTGCTCCGCAATTCCGCACGCAGATAGTTTATCCCGGAACTTAGGACATAGGCTATAAGTTATCATCATCATCAGCACCATCATCAACACTGTTTTCCATCAGTGCGACAAAACTGTAAAAACTGCCCAATTTTCATGAAATTTGGTATGCAGGTAGCTTACACCTAAATTTCACATAGATTACAAGTCATCATTATCATCATCACCGTTTTTCATAAGTGTGATAGTTAATTTATAGCAAAATCAAGCTGCATCAAACTAATTCACGCGGCGTCCAGAGCACCAACGGAGTAAAACGCACAAAAACAATATTCAACTTCTAATTAATTCAAAGTCATATTGGAACATTTCAAAAAATACTGTTAATGAATTCGTGATAGACTATGGATATCGAAGTTTGAGTGGGACATTTCGAAATAAGCTAATAATGAACACGAAAATAATAGTATTATTGTAAATAGTTACATCGGAATAAATGGTTTCCTGACCACTAGAACTAAAGTTTGAGTTGTACCGTTAGTGATTTAGAAAGATTTTACGATTCCCTACCGTTTCTCATACTTATCTCAAAACACGTAATTTCGGATTTATTCCGGTAATGAATCCGACCGACGATATTTTCTAAAGAGTGTGACTATTTGTACGGGTACTGGATGAATAAATTATATTTATTCGTACAGTTATTAATTTTTTTTTTGTTTTTTTTGGATGATTAACTTGTCTTTTGGATGATTCTTGTTGTTTGTCCAGTACCCGTATTAATAATTATAAATTGTTCGTACGGTAACCGTAGTAATAATTATAAATTGTTCGTACAGTACCCGTATTAATAGACTCAGTCTTTTCTAAACTGACTCGCACACTGTCCACATATCTGGAGCTTAGTCTATGTCGCCAAACAGATGTATGCACTACCAGTGCATGTAGCTAACGAGAACCCAACAGAGCTGGAAAAACCCCACATCAAACTGTACATAATGGAGGCTTATTCGCAGAGCATTATTAAACCGTGACGCGTGTAGTCCTCTTCTCACGTAGGGTTACCAGACAGGAATTTTCCGAACATGTCTGGAATTTTAGGGTTTTGTCAGGGGAATTACAATTAAATTATTTATTAAATCTCACAAAAAAAATTTAAAACATCAACATTTATATAGTGTTTTTCATCTATTCTGGCTTGTACTTCTTTTACTGCCTAATATTGTATTCAGCAACAGCTGTTCTTTTATAAAAAAATAAGTCTTCGTTTTTTTTTTCAGATACGCTATAGTAGCAAAAAGTCAAGAAATATATCGCAAAGTCAGGGATTTTCTCAGTTAAACTCATTTTCGGATCTGGTAACCCTAATCTCACGTGAATGTCACGTGTCGGGCCGCAACGTATTTAACGGACCGGAAGCGACATGGCGGCCGGAAGCGGCGCCCTGACTACCGCACCGCCACCTGAGCACACCCGAAAGCTCTGTAAAGTGCTGTAAATGTGATTTTTATGCTAAGTAGGTATTTTATTTTAAATGTTATTATGTTATTTTTGGCAGGACCGGTTTTGTAGGACTTTCGCGAAGGGTTGAACCCTCAAGGGGTAAAAAAGGGTGTAGCAAGTTTAAGCAGTAGAATCATTGACATATTACGAGTTATAACGATAATCTCAATGAGTTCAATTAGCAGCGAGCTTTTTTTACAAAGTCGAAGAAGGGCGATGATGCAACAGTATCTATTAGGACTGATGAAGAAAGATCACTAGTAAAATAAATACCATAAAAATCTGTCGTAATGACCGGCCTTATCTCTCAGAGGGATATCTCCCACAAGACCGGGCGCAGAACGACATAGCGCGAGTTCGAGCGGAGAGTTTTATCATGTGTAAAAAGTAACTTCGAAACAATAGATTGTTCAATAGACTACATGGTAAATAATAATAAGTCCACGCGTAACTAAAAATACGCACATTCCAATTTTTATGGGTTCTGCGAAAAAATAATGTTGCTATGACGTCACCGTTGAGTGGTGCCAAGTGACGTCACCACACGTCACGGAGACTCGGTCTCAGTGTGCGGAAATAACGGGAAATTTATTATAAACGGACGCGTTCATTGAAAATTGCTGTGAAAGTAAAACTTTATACAGAACCTGACGCCTGACTAGGATTCCCCGTGTCTAGGGAACCAGGAATTACGAAGACCATGTGCGCGTATAGGCCTGGTACACATGAAGCGTTTTGAAGCGCACGCTTTGGTAACGCGCGTTTTAAAAATAAAGAGGTTGTTCGAAGGTGTACACATAAAGCGCGCGCTTCTGATCGCTGATCCTCTTTATTCTTAAAACGCGCGTTACCAAAGCGTGCGCTTCAAAACGCCTAATGTGTACCAGGCCTTAAACAGCGTACCAGTCACGCCTTATCCCCGTTGAGGTCGGCGGAGACTACATCTTTCCACATGCCATGATCCTGACACCTCTTTCGCTTCTAACACTTCCATGAGGCCCTTCGTACATGCTCGCCTATTATGGGTACTTTGATCTTGAACTTTCTTTAGAACATCCTCGATTTCATCGTGGTACGTAGCCTCCGTCGACCCTACCGGCTGGCCCATTCATAATCTTTCTTCTTAATATACGAGTATATAAATTACTCGTCACGTTGTTTGTCCGCGATGGACTCCTAAACTACTTAACCGATTAGAATCAAATTTTCACACAATATGCTGTTTGATCTAACTTGAAAGATAAGGTAGTTTACATCTCAATTTATAGTCGCAATAAAAAACCTTAGCCACAGCAACGCGTCGCCGTGTCTGCTAGTAGTTCCATAAATCGGTTTCGTCAATCGACGAATACATCGTCCGAATAATACAAACTACTACCTCAACTCATTTCGATGTAGAAGTGTTCGTGGCTAAACAAATAATATCTAGGTGATTTTTTTCCAACAAACTTATATAAATGCTTCGTAACGAGCACACTTCTCCGCCCACCACGTCTGGGATCAACGAATACTTTGGCCGACTCGCAAATAGCGATATGTTTTACCTTAGACAAGTCTAGCTTTTAAAAAATTGGCGACTGTTCTCACATAGGGTCGAGTTTCCCATTACTGCTGAAAGATACGCGGAACCCTAAAATGGACGATTATGTTGGCCATTTTCAATTAACATAACCCTTTTTTTGCAGTGGGGTAAAAATGACTATTTTCAGTGCTACTGCTACTAATTTTTTGGTAATTTTTAAATATTTCATAACTTATCTGCTCAGAAAATTAAAGGTTAATAAATAGTAAATAAATAAGCCAATCTTGTCAAGTTTTCGGAAAGATAATTATATCGTATATTCTATTTTTCGGCTAACAATTTACCCGCACTAGGTACATAAAACCTATGACAATTGTGCCTAATTAATCTAGCTCCGAGATGCAATCTTTTCTAGTTATCCATAATGTACATGATGGGCGAAATAAAAATGTTACATTTTCAATTTCAGTGATTCGTTCTATTTAGAGCAGACGAAGGCTCGTGGGACAAAACACTGAACGAGTCAGAATTTGTAGCAAAATCTTTTATTTAATTTTTTCGACGTTACGTGCTGATGTGGTTGAAAAGAGTAAATACAAAACCTGCCATAATTATATTACATAATAATACCTGGTTCTACTATGATAATAGGAAGATACTATAACTTCGTACCTACAATAAGAACGAAGTTCTATTTTTCAATTTCTATCACCATCTTTAAAAAGTCGCGTGAGCAAATCCTGCTAACCCGAGAGATTACTTTGATGCCAATATGAGTATACTATATTTAACAAAATGTTGTGTCCAATCTAAATATTCAATTATGAACAAAATTAGCATTTCCGCCACTTCCGGCGTCAAGTGTCAGACGAATACATACAAACAGTACTTCCCTCTTAAATATGCATGTTCAGAACGGGGATGCTGCATTGTTAATGATTGGACTCAGTAGACGAGAAAAGGATTGGGACGGAACGGCCGGTATTTTTGAACGAATTATCTTAGAAAGAGTCTTGCACTAGTCTGATTTTTAGGGGTTTGTACCCAAAAGGTCCCAACTCAACCTTTAATTTTGGGGTGAAATGGTATTTTATCTGACGGGTAGTATGATTTAGATAGCAGTGTAATTTGTCAAATATTTTTATTAAGAAATGGGATCTACCGAGAAAACTTCAAATGGAATGAAAAATAAGCATCGAAATCGGTTCAGGCATCCCGGGCATACAAATGAGATAAGCATTAGGAACACACAACAAAAAATCAGTGCAATATTGCGAGACCTTTCTTTTGCTAGTTTGGCCCCATCTCTTTCTTTACTCTGTTAATTTTTGTTCACGAGGGCAAATCACAATAGATTATTCTAAAGTAACATGCCATAAAATAGTCTAACATGTCCTTAAAATAGTCTATAAAATATACGTAGGTATTTCAAATAAAGACAACGACACAGTAACGAGTGTCAATTATTTAATTCTGTGAAAATAAGGTTGAACTTCTTTCGAAAGTGATAAAACTAGACAAATTGTTGGAGAGATTACGCGGAAACGCCTAGGGTTGGCTCGTCAATGAAAGTACAATACAAATATTTGTATTTGTTGTATTTGTTATACATATTCCCTCTTCTATGGCGGACATCTAATTTGGTAGAATGATGCTCATTGGCATAACTTAAGTTTTTCTACTTCTCGTGAAAGTATTTAAAAAACCTGTGGGAACTCCCCGCGTCCTTTGTTGCGCCTTTTTTTTCGCGTCCTTTTGCGTTGTGAACGGAACCAATCGGGAATTGAATGTTTTGCGATCTGGATCAATTGGGAATTGCATGATTGGAACTTTTGCGAATTGAATATTATGCGTAGGCCTAAATGTTCATCCACCCTTTCGCTTCGGTACTTCTGATCTGTATAATTATAGTCGCTAGCTTTCGCCTGTACCTCCCGTATACCCGCAGAAACTTTGCGTTTTTCCAGGTAAGCATTACCTTAATTAATCCTACTCACTTGAGCATAGAGCAGCTTTTAATCTATGAACAAAATCTGTATGTTTATATATTATTATGTGACAGTAGTTTATTTTTTGTAAAATCTTTAAAAATATTTAGGTACTTGCACGCTACAGGGGAAACCCGGAAGAGACAACCCTGGAACCCCTACTACGGCACGGCCCTCCATGCCAACATTTCCACGTGACGCTCGACAGCCAACATGATACGTTTTACGTGATTATTGTAAGCAGTGATGTAATTATTGTCATAGGGTATACATAGAGGAGCTATTTAGGGCTTTGCGCTATAATTATTGTACTTACGTTGACTCGCGTGATCGTTGATTTCGTCATGGTGTCTCCGTAGCAACTGTATTTTTATAAATGTAAATAATGATTTACCGAATTGATTAGACAATAATTTCTGCTAATTGACAATGTATATTAGCGTTTGGTCATAATTGTTATTGATTACTTTTTGCGCCCCGCGGCTGATACGAATACCCGCTTGTGTGTTACATACAAAAGTATCTGGAGCTATGCTATGAACCTAAAAGACATGCAAAATGTAAGCACAATTAAAAACAAAGAGAACCGTATCAAAACTAACTTGCAAGACCTAATCAAACCTCCCTTATTACATGGCGAATTAATTAAAGCTCGTAACAAATAACTCCCCGTTGAATTTGTTATACATATGAATTAACATCCGCCTACCTGTGTTATGATGTGCAAGTCCGGTGCACCACAAATAGACGCTTTGACAGATAGTTATTCCGATATTAATAAGAACAAGGATGGTGCGCCCGCGCAGATTGACGCTGTCGGCTTGATTGATGCCGGTTTGCCGATAAATTATTTATCGGACGGGGCGGGTGGCACCGGGTGTTATTTCTAATACACTATTGTGTGTGGTCTGCAAATTATAGTAGAAATAAACATACTCGTATACAAAATAGTTAACTTAAAGATATTTATTACAACAAAATCATTCGGTAATATAAAAACAAAATGAAAATTAAAAACTAAACATAAATAAAACTAATCTTAACCTAAAGGGGTTCAGAGGACACTGTTTTTCTTTAGAGATCCTTTCGTTGCCTCTTTATGTGATTAGGTACTGGCAGATATGAAAAATGTTCCACCAGCCCCAGCATTGTCGTACACGATGCAAATTCATTCATTAGTTTCAGTTTGTACGGACCACTAGCCACCGCCAGCACCACCGCGGCGGCTTGAACCTTAGGCTTCATGCAGCTGGAAAATGGTGTTACGTATCACCTATCTACCATTAATGTCTCAAGATACGTAAATAACTCAAGCGCGACATATCTTTGTGGATTATACAAAATTTCAGGAAAATACGGACCCCAAAATCGGTGTCGACCGTCGTCACTCCCCGTCAGCTCCCCCCATTCTAGGTTTTATGCAGACTGTTTAATATTTATAGCATTGTTATGAAATACAAACTATATATCATCGCGTTCAAGACTTGTTCGTAAATATATGACCACGGTTTAGGTCCATGACTGGTGTAAAGAATGATACAAGTATTATCTTCGCTCAGTGAAGTGGGTGTCATATTGTATCATATTATTTCATGTTTTGTAGTGAACTTAAGAAAGAATAGTTAAATCATTAAAAGTTATTGAACCAGCTCATGTGTGTGAATATAAAAGTAGCACGAGCGTGTATTTTTATCAGGATGCTACATCAAACTTCCCCCCCATTTCCCCCTATCGAAAATCGCTCTCGACATAAAAAGCAATAAAAATCAAAGAACCTGTATACCAAATCTTGTAAAAATCGGTGGAGAAATGCGACCTGTAACCCGGAACCAACATACCTCCCCGGACATAAGCAAAAACGGCCAGTTAAAATGGAGACCTTTGCTCACTACGTTCGCTCGATCAATAATTACTCAAAAACTAGATGGAAACAATGCTCGTAGACTCACAGATACACTGGAAATTCGTCTATTTCGAGAAACAAAGGCAGGCTCTGGACAGCCTCCGATTGTTTTACATCCATCGAGACAGGTTTATTTGTTAATGGCTTTTTATATTTCAGTTAACTACCGCTGAAATAGTGTTTGGACAGCGGGATGGAGGATTTTACGGGGTTTATACCCATATATTTTATTCGAGGTCTGACAGACGCGGATGTCACTGATATTCATTCTGAGATATTAGTCGGGGCAAAATAAATATTTTTGTATGGAGTACCTTGCATTAATTGCACTTCTGGTGATCTTTTGGCCTGTCGTAGAGTACTATTGAAATAACATAAATCCAATTAATGCATAAGTGCAATTAATGCATGTCAAAAACTTATTTTGCCCCGGCTATTCTAATTATCACGTGTGTGATATAGCAGCTTTTAGACTGAATAGATTTTTACTTTTTTCAACTTGGCTCTATGGCGATATACGTCGCACATTTCCACAATGAGCATAGATACTTTTTTCATGGACTATCGAATAGTTTTTACATAGTTATTGGTACTAGCCATTATAATTTTTACTTGAGTATTTAATTGATTCTCAAAAACTTTGTCTCGCTACTATTTCGTAGCCGGAGCGCGCAACACACAGATAATTTTTAAAGGAAATAACTGTTTCACTGCAAGTAAAACATATATATATATTATCTCTTAATATAATATATATATATAAATTACGCGTCACGTTGTTTGCCCGCGATGAACTCCTGACGATTTAAATCAAATTTGCACACCGTGTGCAGTTTGATCTAGCTTGACTTACATCTCAACTTATAGTCGCAATAACAAAAACCTTAACCACAGCAACGCGTGGCCGTGTCAGCTAGTATATAATATATAATATGATGTTATATTAAACAAATTTCACGTGGAATTTTCCTTACACGCCTCACTTCAAAAACTTCAATTATCTACAAGACTAGAACAACTGATAAAAACGGCTTGTATAGGCAATTAAAATACATGGCAATGTAGGCACGAGCTATTTTTGAAGACTGGCCGGAAGCCAGGGTACTATAGCTGCTGCTTATGCTGTGGTCCGACGGGCAAAGAGCGACGTGTAGAAGGTATAGATCGCATCCGTAGGTACTATTTCATACCTTCCCATAGCGGAAGGCAATCGCTTTAACTAAAAAAAAATGGCGAACTATTTTATACCTTTCCATAACGGAAGGCATTTTAAGTCGCTTTCACAAAAAAAAATGTCGATTTATATTAAACCAAATGATACAAAAATACAGAATAACAAAAATAATCAGTGCCACTGTTGAAGTTTGAAGTCGTTGAAGACATAGCTGACATTGAGACATAAATATCCGGAATAGTGGACAATAAATAGAACAAAAGAGACATTTCGAGAGCGAGTCATTTTAAGAATAAGTCTTTGTACGAATAAGTCCTTAGTAGATTAGGGTATTTCCCAAATAGGGAATTTTCAGAATATAGAATAGGTACAAAAACGCATGGGAGTCATTTTGCGAATAGGTCATTTATCTACGAAACTAGCTTGGCATTTACGTTGACTTTCTTTTGCAGCTGAAGAAAGAACAATACTGAAATCAGTTATCAGTAACATCACTACATTAATTATGTTTTCGCTGCTGGTTCTTCGGAAAAAGAGTCCCTCTCTTTCTCTTTTTTCTCCCTAAACAGGGAGTTTGGGGCTATTTCCATGTAAAGGTATATTTATCTTATATATGTATATATATATATATATATGTATATGTATATATGTATATGTATATTTTATCTTGTGATAGAGCTAATAACACACCGACGTCCCGTCTCATGGAAACAAGCTGCCTTTGGCTGCACCATTCGTGCTTCGGGGCCTTGCCGATACGTCGAACGTCGTCTATTATCTAACCCTTTTCACCCTGTTTTCAAGATTGACAAACTGTGATAGGTTATTTTGTCCAATTATTTAGTTTTACCTTTATTGTAGCTTACTGCACAAGCTAGGCTCGCTACATCGACGGTTGTCACGATTTGGAATGCTTACCTGAAACATAAATATTACATAGTTAGGTTTATTATTTATATATTTTTTTACAGATTTGAATACACTTATCTGGGTATAATCGCGCATATGTAGATACGTGATACCACCACCACCAATACGTGATACGTGATATGCGATACGTGATACGCGTACCACCGATTAGTAATACGTGCTTTGCATTATCTATATTTGTATATGAACCTCGGAGTCTATTCAAGTATTGAGTGAACAGTATTTTCAAGACAAGCATGCTCTATCATCGACCCCCTTACAGGAGGGATGCTTGATTTTCGCGCGTACAGATGCTACATCCTATCCTATCCTATTAATATTATAAACGCGAAAGTTTGTAAGTATGGATGGATGGATGTTTGTTACTCTTTCACGTAAAAACTACTGAATGGATTTTGATGAATCTTCACAATAACATAGCTTCATATCAGAATAACACATAAGCTATAAAAAAACTATATTCATAAAGATATATCGTATATTATCCAAACGCAGGTGAAACCGCGGGGCGCAGCTAATTAGATATAAATATACAAACAACACAAACGATGCGAACAAATTGACAAGAGTAAATGCAGTCGCAGGCGTTTCAGCTAGAAGTTGAAATTAAACATTTCCTCTTTTCTGTTTATTTGCAGTCGGATTTTTGTGTATTAGTATATGTCGTTAGTTATTGTAATTTGAAACATTCAGTTTCCGGGCAGTCAGGTAAAAATAAAAATCCTATTTATAACGTAGTAATAAATGTTTCACCAAACTTAAATTGTTCGTAGTTTATACAAGATGTAACAGCAAGGTGTAGTAATACTGAAACTACGCATACACATACATATTTCGAAGTAGTCTGGAGGTACTATAAATCTGTAAGTAGTTACGGTAATGAATTATTACACGTCAAAGTTTACTGCAAAACTAACCATCGTTCAACCCTAGTTATCAGCTGGGCAATGTCAGTGAACTTGAGGCATAGGCTAACATGTACAGTCTTACCCAACTTATATGGTGCGTCGTGAATCTTCGTTCGCGCAGAAAATAAAGTATGGTCCGAAGATTAACGAAAGAATGCTTAACACTTACAATCAACCTAAGATCACTATTATAAGGTTCATAATACACTGCAGCTGTTGCACATCGCAGTTCTACCTGCGCAGAAGATGAATTTTCAAAGCGCGGGAAATGCTATTGACCGCTATTGGTCGGCAGCCGCCCCGCCATCTTAGCGATCGCCGCGTGGCATGAGTGAGATGGAACTAACAGCTGCAGTGTATTATGAACCTTATAATAGTGATCTTAGGTTGATTGTAAGTGTTAAGCATTCTTTCGTTAGTCTTCGGACCATACTTTATTTTCTGCGCGAACGAAGATTCACGACGCACCATATAAGTTGGGTAAGACTGTACACCTCTAGCCGGCGGCATTACTCAAACAAAACTAGGTGTAGAAGTAAAGTTGTGGTAAAAGTTCCACCAAAAATTACTAGATGGCGCCAGGGCCGTTTCTAAGAAATCCTGCATCGCGCAAGCGTTGTGTGACCGGCGTAACGTGACGTCATCCGTATCATGTTAGGGTTGTAATATTTAGTTATTTTGTCAATTTGAGTGAAAAAATCGATTATCGATTTCAGGTTTTAGTACCCTGGCAAATGATTCATCACCAGGTACACATACCCACATTTCAATATTACTACACCTTGCCGATACACCTTGTATAAACGTCTGTGGAGCATAATATAAAGGCTATGACGTCACTTCCTTGCGTGAACCCTCAGATAATGCTTGAGTAGTGTAGGCAATGATTAATGGGAATGAATGTGTACCATCTCTGCATTATTCTTAGAACTTGACATGTTGTTTAATTTGTGCTGACCGGTCAATACAAATCCTGCGATGATAGTGCAGCCACCACAAAATTTTTTGTCAAGTGCGATTTCAGTTTTGAGCATACAAAGTTCCGGTTCGTTCCTGAAAACTTAAGTCCCCACACGCCGCGCGTTTTTCAGGTTGGTTGTAGTTATAGTTAGTTCGAACAAAGATCATACTTTTACAATGTGCACCTACTCTGAAAATCCTCCCCTTTCCACGTACTTTCTGAAACTGGCACACAGATGGCTCTGTTACATATACAATAGCTTTGTAAAACAACGCATTGTCCAATCGACCATCATAAAATAGTCCGCCACAACATCCCCGTTCCATCAGAGCAGGAACAAGGCTGACATTTCTAGAGGTCTAAGCACAGTGGCTAGTCGAGGGAGGGGCATCGATGCAGTCGGAAAATGTTAAGGGTCAATGACTGACATTTCTGTGAGAAGAAATGGGTTAAAGGTCATTGTGTTTCAACTTCTACTTACAGAATAAATCACGGTACTTAAAGAGAAGCTTTATTGAGTGATTAGGTTATAAGAGAGTTTTGGTTCAACTCGGTACGATATATACCTACTTACTAGAGATTCTGGGAGCAGTAAACCTCGCGATCAGAGATGCTTTTGGTTAAGCTCCCCTCTGATCGTATCATGGTGTTAGGCATCCCCCATTTTGCCCAGTTTGCCCTCAACTTTATCCCCTGGTTTCACTTAAACTTGTTCAGAATTCAGTTAGGTAGGTAGGTAGGTTTCCACCAAATATCATTACACTCAATTAGCCAATAAATAGCGTTATAGCAATCTTCCCCCACTTTCCCCCCTATACAAAATCGCTCTTGACAAAAAAGCAATTAAAATCAAAGAACCTGTATAAAACTGATTTCGTAAAAATCTTAAGAAATGCGACATATCACGACGATATGCGACGATCATACATACGAGTACCAACATCCGGTCGAAGGCAAAAACGGCCTCTCTTAAAATGGAGACCTTTCGCTCGGTCAATATGTTACGGAATAACGTACAACGTTCGTAAGGGAGTAAGTTTCAGTGAAAATATCTTTGGAGTAAAGTTGCTTGGTTTCGACTTATCTACATACCTAGGTAGGTATATGCGAAGCGAGGTCAAACGTATTTAAAAAAGAAATAATACCTGCACGGGTGGCCTCAAAAATAGCTGAACTTATCTAATAGTTCATGGAAATCTCTGTTCTACAAAAAATATACCTAAATACTTGTGCACAATTAAAATAGAAGTTAATGTTCAGCGACTTTTGACACCGAATTCCTGCTATTGTTAAGGAGATGTAATAGAAGGAAACGACGGAGTCTATTAAACCTAAGTAATCATAATTAAATCGAATGTACAGGAAACGGTACAACATTATCATAGCCGTAGATAAAAAACAAAAATATTCTACTACAGTTAATAACATGAGATCCCACTTGACTAGTTTTATTTATAACAATGACTTGAATACTCTCGTTGCTCACAAAAAAGCGTATATTTGTAATTACCTAGACGTTGGGAAACGATATAAAACCGACAATTTCGAGTTAAAAACAATAAATAAGACGCTGTGTGACTGCGACGATGTTAGGTACAGCCAACGCCATCTATGCGCAACGCGCGTAAACTTTTTTTACATTTTAATTGCAGTTCCTTCCAGTGCTTTTGTTAATTTTCCTGTACTTCCGGTGAGGCTCACGTAAATATGATGATATTCAAATGTATTATAAGACATTTCTAAAGATTTATTATCAATTAAACAATTTCAAAAAGTTACAAGCAGTTTGAAATGAGGCAGTAAGTATCGGTTACGAAGTAGGTACCTACGGATAAAATCTTTCATAGTAGGTATTTCATTTTTCACGTTGTCTATTATACTGCATAAACTGCCTTGTAACTAGCTACTCACTAATATCTGTGGTGAAGTGCAAAATATTCTAGCTTTGTAGGGAATCGAACCTACCGTCTAAGAAGTTGTGAACTTGTGTGCTATCAGCACTTCACCACCCTATTCCACGAGGACTGAAAATATTAACCTAGTTACACGTTCTTACATTCAAAGTTTGAATTTGAAACGACACTTTACTACGAGCCAGTTAACATTTCAACCATACCAACATACTTGGCTCAAAAAGCCAAATAGGAATTCGGAATTTTTAATTAGAAATAACCTCGCCATAATCACGTTCACGCAACAATATTTGTTTGGTTTGAGATTTTAATTAAAAGCTTTGCGTTCACCTTTAATTTGTTACATAAATAAAGCTTATATGATTTTAAGAGAATGGCCAAATGTAGAGGCGGAATATCCATTTCCGAGTGCATTTCTACCGATAGAGGGATGCACTCACGTAATTTCTTATTTTACTTTAATGATAATTGCAGGAAGAATAATAACATCGATATTTTTTTACCTATCTATCTATTGTATAATATACATACTTATGTAAATAAGTCAATTAAAAGTGCACAATCACGCAACCCAGTTGCATAAAACCGCGAAGGCTTCAAAAAGTGAAAACTTCATCCTAGTTACGTACGATTGGCGACCCCTGACCGACCTCGCTAAATGCCAGGGGTCGACAACATTTCGCTTAAAGCTGCCTGGGCGGATCGCGGGCTTTTGTGCATAAACCTTTTGAATCGTGTCGCTACCCGCTAGCGTTCGTACTATCAGTAGTAGATAGTAGTATTACGTGAATCCTTCGATGTTTTTTAGTACTTTCTTTACAAGGGTAGACATTTTTATGCTTACACATTGATCCTATTATGTACATTTAGGTAAGTCAGCATGCAGTTGTAGTTGCTAGTCACATTTAGGTTGCGAATTGCAAATATAGTATTTTCAAAACAGAATAAATAATAACGATAGATGAACTTTCTGTAAAGTAAGTAGGTAATATCCAGTACAAACAAACTTTCTCGTCTACGATAATAAGTAGGACAGAGTAACTTGGCCAATCCTCTCGTTGTTTATAAGGGTCCGTTCATTATGCCCCGCGGGCGGTATGCACCTGATGAGGGCATGTTTGTGGCGTTCTTACTTTTGCCAGATTTTTTTGTACTATGTCAAGGGACGTAAGCTCTGTAGCTTTGCTTTTGTGAGCTTTAATTTTTTGTAAGTGGTAAAAAAATTGTTTAATAAAAATCTGCCCTTTCATTGATTAATATAAGTACCTACATAGCGACTAAACTAATCACGCGACCCTTGGGATCCGAAGGGACCTTTGGGATGCGAGCAGAGAAACATTCCTTTAATTAAGGATACTTAAAGGAAACGTTGATTTATTAGGCATACAAAATATACAAATAAACTAGCTAAAAACTTATTAGATGTTTTCTGTTCGCGATTTTTTAAGAACTTCTGTACAATTAGGTATAGGTAGGTAGGTACATAGGCTAACTTAATGGTTGAAAGCATTACCTTCCAGATAACCTCGGTGTCTACGGGCAAAGTATTTTGTATTTGGTTGAGACGTCTTATATAAGGACACGTAATTTTTGGAATAAAAATATGATTCTTCTTGGATGGTAAAAATGCTCATTACGTTTTTGTTAAAAAGACTGTACGCACATCCCTTCTCAACTTTAATTCAATACCTATATTATATAAACTATTTGTCTCCTGAAATAAAAAATACAAGTTAGCAAGAAAAATAACTCCTGAAAAAGCAAAACTCAAATCCGCGTTTACATGAATCAAGACAAAAAAAAACCTTTCTCATGAATAAAACAGTTTTAATGAATAAAAGAAATTCGAGTGGAAAAATAATATGAGCGGAGACCATTGCCTTTTTTCACCCCTGGGAAAGTCAATAGATGGTAGCTTACGCCATCTATGATCAGGTTATGGAACCACGTGAAATGTTGTAGGTTAGGACTAAAATTAACCATTAGTTAGTACATTTAGCGCGTCTGTCTAGCATTCTAGATTGTTTACCTACGCCTAGCAATGTATTAAACATTTTGTAAGTGACATTTGTTTGTGAGAATCTGATTTATTGATAGTGAATATTAGTTGATGGGCTTTGGCATGAATTATAGTCGGTCAATAGATTTTGAAATTCAATTAAATGGGACTTTGGACTATATTTAAATAGTAGTTACACCTAGGTGTTTGTTAACTCAACTCATTGCGCGACGGCGGTTGAACTAGAAATCAATAACTTTTATGTCATGAAAAGTTCCGACGGTTGCTCTGAATTTTCATTTAGGCACACTGAGTTTTCAGGAGTATAGGTATCGATTAATTAACTAGGGGTTCAGGAACCGGGCAAAGCCAGTTTTCAATGTTCAATTGTTTTGGTAGGTAATCGATAAAGCATGGCATGCGACAGAGCTCGATTGACTGCGAGCTTGGGTCTACGGGAAAACTCTGAAAAGCTCCGTAATTAAAACTTAGAGTAAGCGCTATGTCTTCTCGTTTTCTGAAAGTGCAGATTGAGGAATAGCAGAAAACCTATTTGTAGTCGTTTACGTGAGCTTTTCCCAGAGCTTTTCAGACACGAAATGGGTCAAGTGCGTAATGATTTCGGTACAACCACAAGTGTACGTACAACCTAGGTAGGTGCGTGTGGCACGAAATTGTCTCGTCTGAAATATTTGGCTGTGAAACTATAATGTTTTCGGAATCGCCAGGTCCGTGTAGCCACGGACTGCCTGGCTCGGTTTATATTTATACACACGATCACTTACTGAAATCCAAAGACACTCCCATGTAACGTACCCACCCAAGTTAACCGCGATGTAAGGCAACACACTCACTCGCGTCACACGACGCTCCTTCTCCTTTACGTATCCTAAATCGCGAATTATACTAGAACAACAACTGGCGTACGGTTCTTACATAATTCCGTCCGCCATTGCCTCGTGTTTGGCGCGGGAATATCGCCCTTATTACCGCCGAGTAAGGACTTCGCGTTTTCCATGCACGATGGTTTAATTCGAGCTGCGCCCGCGTTACAACCTTGAATTTGGAACGCACCTTTAATTTTAGCCGGTTAACCTAGATACGGCATTGGTAGTGAGGCGATCGATAGTCGCATGCGCTGTGGTGGTGAGTGGTGGTGCGGGTGTGTCGAGGCAGGCCGGCGCCGGGGGCCGAGGCTCGCGGGCGACTGGCGGCCGGGGCTGCCGACGCGTGCGCCCTCTGTCGCCTCGTAACGATCCGACACAAGAGGTGAGCGCCGAGGAACAGGTGTGACGTGCTCCACTTCCGATATTCCACTCTCTATTTACACGTACGCGACGTTAGAACCCGTCCGCGACTCGTACACTAACATCTACAATTATTTAGATTTTCAACGATTTTCCATCCAATTGAGTGTTTAAATTGCGCTAAATATCTTAGCGAGAAATAATTACAGTCAATTAACGTAACATTCAGATTGATATACAATCAAAAACGGGTAGAAATGGAAATAAATACATGTAATTAAGTCCAGTAGCGCCGCGCGCGGTGAAAATGGGAACTAGCTGCAAGTTTTCTTTTGTATCTCTACGTTTCATTACGTTTGACAGTATGAATATAGTCGTCTCTTTCTGTCGGCGAAAATAGGCATAGCATTCTCAGACAACGGTGTTTAGGAAAAATCTTTATAGTTTCAATGAAAACGCTTGAGATTAGTAAATATAGGTAGGTATACCTTTAGTTAGATAGGCGTAGGTACTTCCTTGTCTATTAGCGGCTGTGTGGTTGTATTATCATAACTCAATAATATATTGTGACTAGACTTCGAACTACCTTCTGCCTGGCAAACAAAAATAAGTAACCATTCGACCAACAAAAAGCATAACGTAAAAAAAATTAAAAAGTTTTTGTGCAGTTGTTTCATGTGTAGTTCCGTTTCACTGCGTTTTCTCAACTTTTAAAGCTAAACAGCTTTTGATGCGGCATTTTATAGGATACTTTTCGTCTGCAAGTGTAGCCACGAGGCGCAGCTAGTGCAATTTAAAGGAGGTGTGCACATCGGGGCGAAACGACCGGCGAAGAATCGGCGGCAAATCAGTCGCGCGAGGTTCAAACGTTTGACCTGCAATGTGGCAAAGGCAAAATAGGCAAGCGTGAATCTTACCATCTCGCACCCATGAGAGCATCCCAACCATCCATGGGGCACCCATCAGGCTGACAACAGGAACGTGTAATCACTCTGTGGTATGAAAAACAAACTAAAAACGTACCTACTTTTAGCGACATCTAGGGGAATTTTCCAGAACTAACATCGCGATTCTGTTTCAGAAGTGGAGCGATAGTAATGGAACAACTGTATCCCAATCAAATCAAATGTAGCTAGGAGGTAGGTAGGTAATCTTTTAAATTATTTTACTCCAGGGTAAACCAAACACTCCTAATCAAAAGCAGGTAATAACCCCGGTTTAGTATAGATGGCGCTTTTTCGCAAAATAATTACAATAGACAGAAAAAGCTTTGTTTCCTCTATGGTTACCTACATCTAATAGGTAGATCATAAAATGGTGCATTTTCGCATGCGTTGCCCAATATAATAAAAAAATAAGTTCTGGGTTTACTCACAGGCTTGTTTGGTTTAGTACCTATCTAAGTTTTAGTTTTCTATTCTACTCTACTTTATTTTTGTATTCTAATGTTAATAAATCAATACATCTTGAAGTTTTGTACATTTTATTTTCAAAAAAAAAATACAGTTAACATTAAATTGGACATCACAATGTTAGGAATACATTCATGGTACACAAATAAATCTTAAAAACTACAATATAAATAAACCGTAGGTACGTCGCTTGATTATAATAAAAAATAAGCTGGAAAACATGGTAGGTATGTGTATATTTTGTCTATAAATTAAATTAGCAATGGAATGGCACTGTTGTTGTTTTAAAAGTGTAAAAATATATATAATTGACATTTGTCGCGTCCGAAAGCACTGATTTCGAAATTACGAGCATAAAAGAAATATATACCCAGTACGTAAAATTACGAGTAGGTACGCTACACTGTTATCTGATATAAATACTCAATTGTAATACTTCCACTCTACATGAAAATTTCATAAAAACGGTCAGACATTATGGAAGAGAAGAGAGAAAGAGGCTGGCATTCACGGATCTAAATGATCATCCGGTGGCATTCGAAAATCGCCCCCCAGATCAAAGAAGACAAAATTAAATATCTCATGTCGTAGGACTACAAAGCATTGGTGAGGGAGGCAAGGATTAGGTACACATTACTCCATCGACCAGAGCTAGGTTCTTGAAGATGGAGAGGAAGGGTTATCGCTACCTCAGGACTGTCAGCGGTTAGCAGGGGGACGACGACGACGACGACGACGACACATACACACGAACAAACATTGTATCATGACGTATAGCGCTGGCAATGACGGTAACATTGTGGTTAATAATTTAAGTAAAAAAATGTGTCATTATAATTCATTGTATCTCAACAATTTCCAATAATATGGGCTTTTTACAAAATAGCATGGATATTTTGTTAATTTTGCGAAATTAGTTACAGTTATTTATGACATTATCTAGGTTCAATCTCACATATTGAAAGGCAAGCAATACCTAATTTCCACTAATCAACAGCTCATTTACATACTACATAACAATTCACTATATACACAATAAAATCTCATATATATCAATCACATCATCCATTCAAAAATATATCTAATTTTTACAGTCGCGATATTTGCGTCCTACAATTTTCTAGTACTAGTCTTTTTCTAAAAGCGACTTAAGTGGGTTTTCGTTACTTTTATTGTCATCCAAATTATAGACAAATGAAAAAATATTATTTTACACTGTAAAGTATTCACATGTCTCGATTTTACAACACATTTTACTTATTTTTTTCTAGGTAAAATTACGTTACAGTTCAGTTTAATTTTGGGGATGGAAGATACAGATAGTACCTAATGCTTATGAGAAAATATTTTTTCAAAAATATTATTTTTTTCAATCAAGTTTTTTTTAAATTTTATCTTGCTAAGAGGCTGTTTAAACTTACTCATAAACACCTTTATCCACACCATCGTAATTTTTCAAAAAATATTTATACGTAATCGCATTTATTTTAAAACTGTTTTTCAACTAAATCTTTAAATTGGGTGGTCAGACGCATCTATACATTTATATAGTATTTATTAACTATTCGTCCGTTCACTTCTCGTGAAAATGCTTTCTAATACTAAGTGATTTTAACTATTGGATATTTTTTTAATAAATAAAACTTTAGGCCTCATAACTTAAAAACTACAGAATTGCTTTATTGTACTCATTATTCTCCTAACCTAAACCTATTTAAATTAGACATTAAGATTTTCTAGTAATTTCAACATTATTATGATATTGTTTTTATTGACTATTATAATTATTAACTGCTAGAAAACTTGTGAAAGATTTTGTTCTTCCGTTATATTTAAATAAATTTGTTTTGAATCTGTTTATTTATTCATATGTATACAAAGGCATGGCTACTGTAAAAATCATATAATTCGTACACTATTTTTGTCATGAATTTTATTAGCTAAAAGCCAAGTTAACTTGACTAATAAATTTAGGACACAATATTTAAGATAACATTTTTAATACTTTAAAGGTTATTTACTATTGGTGTTACGATAGGACCTGTTCAAGAATGCACATTTATTATAATTAGGTACCTATTAACTTGTCAAAAATCTGTATCGATTTATTTATTTCAAACAAGTCTAAAAATATATTTTTCTGCTTTAACATTTTGGCAACTAATCCCTACCTACAGTGGTAAATACTTTTAATTCTACGCATGCAAAACCATAATATTAATTTTATATTAAAACCAACATAATTCTAGTTGAAAATTTTTCAATTTCAAATATAATTGATTTCAATCACATTATGATTCATATCACAGGTATTTTAAACTTTCTAGAAAAAACTCTAGGATTTTCCAATCGAAATACTTGCAATTTATTGCATTTGTTTTAAAAAACTTATTATTATACATCTGTAAATTTTGTAACATGCGAGCATGCAAATAAAAGTGCCTGAAGAACGTTTGCCCCTATTACGAAATAAAAAATGGCGGCTCAATTTTTAAAGCTTGATCCGCTTTTTGCATTGTTACTAAGAGCACGCGTATAACTCGATCAGTATCTAACACACGAGGTAAAGCGTTGGAGTAGAGGAACTTTAAATCTTTGTAACACTGTTTTGCTTGGCCACCATAACTTTACACTATAAGACACTTAGTTTACATTAAAAGCCGAAATCTGAATTATAAAAAATACTGTCAAAATCGTGGACAATCACCTCCAAATAAATTGGCACTAATTATTTCAATTACTGACATCAATACTGATAAAGAACAACACACAATGGAATTATTCGTGTTAAAACTACATCTTAAATCAAAAAACGCTTCACGATCACACACACAATGGACATGTTAGCAAGTTAGTACAAAAAAAATGGGCACGCAACTAACTAAAGCGTTAGTTTCAGCTAACTTTGGTTTGCAGAGCGCCTATCACTGTATCACTGTTACTGTGATACGTCTTAACGTAATCAAACTATAATTATGCAGTCGGCTAAGATTTGCTTTCAGGGCGTACAGTTGTAATACCGTGTCAATTTAAAAAAAAAAAACTGTCGCTAATTTTTGTTGTCAAAAATGTGTCAAAAACTTGTAAACGATAAATCAATACATAAAACCACTGAATTTCTCAGCTACCCTAAAAGTTCTGATTCGCCACAATTTTAGGGCACAGGCACAAATAACTCATCAGCCTATCGTCCTTCTGAGAGGCCTTGCATCCTACATACTTCCTAAAACTCAGGACCCCTCCAAAATCCAGCTGTAAACCCGATCCCCTCTCGATGCCCCCACATAAACTAAATCCAAACATTAAGTAGGCCATCTTCACTGGACATTGTTCCCGTATCCCATGCCGAAGATGGAGAGGATGACGAAGGCCAGGCCGAGGAACACAGAGCCGAGCAGGTCCCCGAGCGCGGTCAGGTAGGGGATGGCCGCGTTGTCGGGGTCCTTCTTCTGCTTCCACATGAAGTGGACCAGGATCCACGCGAGATACAGGAGCACCATGACCTGGGAAGGTGGTGTTAGGTGTTGTTCAGTTCTATGAGACATAGTCACGTCAGAGGCCCTTGGGCATGGCATGATGAACTCGCTAGAGACTGACACAAAGCTCATACGAACAAATAAAAAGAAGGGCGATGGACATATAACCTAACCAATGTTATAACGGTGAAAGTATGGCTGTTGCCACTCCCTAAAGGCTGTACGGGTTCTGATGAAACTTGGTGTATAGGTACTTTCCACGCTGATCTCCTGCCTGGTGGTGAACAGTCTATGGACCACTGAATATGAACACCTGCAACAGCCAGAGCGTTTAAGATGCGTTGCGTACTCTCTAACTAAACCTTTTCGGTCTAACCACAAAAAAAAAATAAACCTGAGTTCAACAAACGTGCCTAAATATTTTCTCTACAAATCGACGTGTAGCCCTCGCTAGCGATAGACGTCGATTTTGTGGAACAAAATTTTAGAAACATCGCTTCAACTCTGGTCTTAACTTTTGTGCTAAGACGGTTTCAGTCTTCTAATGCAGTTCCCCATAATTCGACTGCAAAATGTCAGATCCACATTCTGCAAGTGAAAAGCATCGCAAAAAGCGCGGCCAGGGTGGAGTATAAAGTTTCCAGATGTATAAAAAACACGTGTCAAGTTCTCACCTGAAGCAGAGCGCACATGAGGTACGTGACGCCGAAGGGCACCTGGATGGTGACCACCCCCTGGTACACGAAGTCTGCTACTATCATGAAGATGATCTGCCCGAACACCGCTAGGATCAGCAGCATGCGAGCCACTTTAGCGGCAGACGCTGAAGGGGGAAACTGGACGTTAATTATAGGTTCCTGCCAAATTATTCTTGATGAGATTTGGGATTTTTGTACGGATAACTAATAGTGTCAATGATGTTGGTGGAAACTAACTTGACAGCTTTAAAGCTATTGCCATCCTTTTCGTTTTCAAAAGGTTTGAAAGAGACACAAACCCCATTGACAGGTTTAACTAAGCTACTCCATATACACACTACGTTTTCCCTTCTTAATCCTGTATATACTTTTGACCAGTCTCCGCGGATGGCTTAAGACAACACATCCGTTCTGTTCCTTCCCTCAACATCCTTTTCCCTGATACTCACTCCCATAGAACAGCGTCTTCCAGGGCCACTCCAAGATCTTGGTGTTCTCTGGCAGCACTCCGGGTATGGCCGTCTGGTGCAGGTGCGTGGCCATCCTCGAGGACTGTACGCAGACCAGGTTGCCGCCGATGCCGTTGACGATGGGCTGGAACACCTCGTAGCCGCGGTAGTGGTCCACCGCCTGGTCGAGGACTATGCCGCCGATGCTGGGGGAGGAACGATAATGTTCATAAACGTCCGTTTTTTGAAGACTCTTAGGTTGTCGCTTAGAGAAGACCGCTGGCAGCAGCTTTTTCCCGATATGACACAAAAGGAGAGAAGGAATAATAAAATTATATCTAGCAATGAAGAAGGGTTGATCTTTTAATTTGATGTCTTCTTCTCATTATTTTCCCATCTTAACAGGCAAAGCGATGGTACAGCTCCGAAACAGGCTCCAACTCTAATTCGTGGTCAAATGATCCCTTTAAAACTGTTCCAACCACGCGAACTACTGCATTATAAATAAAGAACAGCGTAAGTATTTGGCGTAAGTTTATTATTTCGCGACCGATGGTTGCGTTGCGATCTAATGTTAACTCAAGTTATCGACGGCATATCTGAGCAGTCGTTTTGAGAGAGTGTCCAAGCTCACCCGCTGATGAATAGGGCGGAGATGACGGGCGTCCAGCCGCTGGTGAGCACCTTCTTGGTGTACCTGTTCCGGTACACCACGAACACCCACATCGGCAGCAGGCTGTAGTACACGCAGATCAGGGCTATCGGCTGCCACAGCGATATCTCTGCAGGAGGAGGAACATGTTGTAGCGCGACGTTACAACTCGTTTGCCGGCTCATCTGGCGTAGTGGCCGAGTTATCGGACTGCTGCGCTTGGGGCCGCGGACTCGATTCCCGTATGGAACCAATATTTGTGCGATCCACAAATACTTGTTTCTGGTATGGGTGTGATGTGTATGTGAAATTATATGTCTGTAAGTGGTGCCCACAATACCGGAGCAATCCTAGGACAGGCTAGGGTTATGTTTAAAAAAAAAAGGATCTTCAGACGCGTGAGTGACGTTACCGGGAGGACGCTGTAGTAACCGATCTGTATCCAATGCATGCTAGTGTTACAAGAAGATGGCGAGTTTCGATCTTTTTCATGCGCCAAAAGATCCTTGTCGCTCTATAATATAAATAGCTTCGCTAAAGAACGAATGACAGCGAATGAATGAACGACAAACGGTTACGATCTCTAAAGCTTGGGTGTCTCCAATAGCGGCGCCGACATAATTATAGCGGTCGCTTTGTAGCGTTGAATAGCTTGACTGAAACTTTGGCTTATGACCGGTTCCCGAACCCCTAGTTAACTTTGACCAACCAATAAATGTTTTTTTTTATATAGGAAGCGATTGGGAACGTACATTTTCTAATTTCGTTATCACTTTTTTGGAATAAATAAAAACATAAAAAAAACTAGCAGTTCCAGCACTCGCGACCATCTTCCAGTAACACTTCTATTTTATTATATTGAAGTGTTTGACTTGTAAAAGTGCGATTTTATTGTCTATTTACAATAAATGATTTGACTTTGACTTTGACTTTGGTAGGTAAGTCCAAATTCCTCACTATGTTAATCAATGATTAATACGTTCATGATTAGGTACTGAAAATATTAAAAATAATTAAATACGCCGGTAATTATACCTGTGAATCTTATCAACATACTACCTACTCGAAGAAAGTGCAATGTTTCATGACTCAGTAAATGGGTATTACCTAATGCGAAGGAGTGATCATAGCGTGATTTTTGTGCGGATTGGGATTTACCCATTACTAATAAGTATACCTAAAATTAATACCGTGTCACGATTGCATACATAGATTGTTTCACACAATAGTTACTGTTAACAGCTCTACACTAATTTATAGCCGTTCTACTGAACTCACCAGATTCCTTTCCGTGCGGTCCTTTAGAAACAAATACAAACAATATTTGTAATCAATCAGTGTAATTAGAGACGCCGATGTAGATAAATTACTCAAACCCCCATTAAGCGTAGGTAGGTATGTACACTTATCTGTTCATGTAACAAGGAGTCTACACATTTGCTCGTATTATAGTATGTATAGCAAAACTGGCGGTGGTTTTGAGCTACGGGTCATATGTAAGACGCGCCCCGCCCAATTTTCACTTCCTCTTTGTCTCTCTTTTTCGTGGGTCTACTCGTGAATTTGCTCGTGTTACAAAGCGATATCTCACGTTACTGGCCGCGTATAAAAGGGTCTTCTCGCGTATTTGCTCGTGTTACAAAGCGATATCTCACGTTACTGGCCGCGTAACAAAGGGTCTACTCGTGAATTTGCTCGTGTTACAAAGCGATATCTCACGTTACTGGCCGCGTAACAAAGGGTCTACTCGTGTATTTGATCGTGTTACAAAGTGTGTACTCACTTATCTGTTCGTACATGTACTGCGCAGTGACAGCTAGTACGGTGTTGCTCACAATGTCACCTATCGACGCTGCGAGCGGAGTTGCCACGTTGTCAGGGTTGACTTTGAATTTGTGCGAGCCGTAGATTACCATTACCATTACGAAATCTGTAAACAAAGACAAAGTAATTAATTATAGATAGGTTACGCTTCGTAAATACATGAAGCAGGAAATGTGCGAAGCCATGCTAGCAAGTGTCGGGCATTGGACGAACAGGTCCTTTCAAGAATAAGGCATTTCGCGAATAAGTTCTTTTTTTTGTTCGGTGCTTTACTAATTTAATACTTAGGGGTTTTCTCTACGAAGCCGTAAGTACGATAGGTTTCTGAAACGCACAAGATTAGAGTCATTTGATATTGTTATCGTTTGTTTCATGTGAGACAAAGACAGCCCTGTCACGTATTAAGTAATTATGTCATTATTAGTCAAGTATACTTCATAAATCTTATGTCTAACTCCAGGGCGTACACTCCGTACTCAAAAGGTACTCAAAGCCACGGAAGAGAGAAACGCTACGCTCAAATGATGTCATACAAAAATCCACTTATTCTATCATCTTTGTATACACAGTTGTAAATATTTTTTTTGATTCTCATCATCAAAATGGCGAGTGCCCCTTCTTCTAGGGTATTAATGTAGGTATATTCTGTGGTGAAACCTAACACGTCAGAAACGCAACACTTGCCTAGTACGAAACAGGTGGTGGTGGCAGTGAAGACGGCAGACGCAGTGAGGAGGAGCACCGTCGACCCGCTGACCTGACGGTCGGTGATACTGTTCACCACTATGGCAAACATCGACACCACTGTCGCTGCTACTATTGCTTGAACCTGGAAAGACACCATAGCACAAGGTACAATATGATGAAGGAACAAATGATTGAATGAATGCTCGAGTGAGTGAATGAATGAGTGAATGAACGAATGAATTGGATACAAGGTTTGAGCGGCATAACGGTTTTGGCTGCGACTGTTGGTAACAGGATGATGAGCAAACTGTGAGGTGGCTGGTTCGACAATCGACATCCAAATAGGGCAAAGATTTGTGTGAACCAGGTATCTGCTCAGTCAGACTTAATACCTAAAGAGAATGCTAGGGGTTAGGGGTTAGGATACATGTATGTGATCGTGACTAATTATTTATAAAATCGTATATTTTCACGTTCCGTACAAAACGCCCAGGAATGTTACCACTTTACTGCTTCGCGATGCTGACTACGACTTGACTGACTACGTGGCTGACTCCTGCTGTATTTTAAAGTATTTTCAATAAACACTGATTCTGGCTTCATGCTCGATGAGGCAAACACATATAGACAAAAAACTATATACCTATTAGGCTACATAATATATAGATACTAACCTGCACTAATGATATGTTCCCGACGACCATAGAAATCACTTCTCTCGTCGACTCCATGTTACCGAGGTTGGCTTGCGTGGACAGCCGGGATGCTAGGCACATGTCCAAGTTACCTGGAAATAACAAAAGCGTTTATTGTTCAGTAGCGCACGGGTTTGAAACCTTCTGCCCGTACGGAATGAGCTTAAGTGGTGAGCGACAACATCCGTTGCTAGCTACCATGGAGAAACAATATAGGGGTGGTCAAGAAACCATTGAGATGTAATCCTGGGTTAGAAAAGGTATTTATCCCGGGATAAAACCTAGCATGATCTAATACTGGCCCGTAATTCAGGAGTTAACTTCTTGCAAACTCACAATCAAACTTTACCTCTTTGTTATATTAGTGTCGGTTCATAGCATATCTACCTATTAGCTGTAGAATTGTGGATAGACATTTTAATTTAAGACGCAATTTCTCACATCCTCTTCGAGCTATCAAACCAAATCACAAATAATATGCGGCACTTGTAGCTTATCTGATTGTTATAGACAATCTGGCACAAAAATCTAATAAATAACTAAACACTTGACTATTTCAGTGAGTAAGGTTGATAAAAATAAATATCATTATATCATTGATATATCGATCGATATCTGGTTTCGGCGATCAAAAAGAAATGACATGACGGCTTCGTAGATTAAAATACCCTAATTGCAAAACGCCCTACGCCTAGAAAAAGGACTCATTCGCGAAATGCCTTATTCTTGAAAAGACCACCCCTGGTCTTGTCCAGCTTACCATATTATGACGTCTTATTGCGATCCAACTGAGGACCTAAACCGAATTATTTTACTACATATTCGTACCGATTCGATTAGATTTATTTTGACAAAGAATACTTTGTATCTCTGCAAGAAAGACAAAATGACCATTGCTAAATTGTTAGCATTCAATATACATGATCCAGTTATACATAGTATAACTGATCACATTGACCAGCCCACAGCTAATAGCTGTAATAATCGGGATATAGGTAGGATGACTAGGTCAGCCGATTTAAACTGACCGCTAAGACAATGGAAAGGCCCGGTACCATTCATATATTCCATCAGAATATTCAAGGCCTTTCCAGCAAAGCATTAGAATTAGAACTATTTTTAGACTTTTGTAAAATTCACGTTATGTGTGTAACTGAACATTGGTTCAGGAAAAATACTTTGTTACCGCCTATTAAGAATTACCAAATTGCAAGTTTTTTCACTAGGGAAAAAGCTATTCACGGCGGGTCATTAATTTATGTAGTAAACAATTGCCAATTTAAGGAGAGAAAGGACATAGTGTCCTTGTCTGTCGAACGAATTATAGAGTTATCATGTGTAGAGCTGGAGCAGCATATAATTGTTTGTGTATACAGACCCCCATCAGCTGATTTCAACGCATTTGAGTCCATTATGGAAGATGTTTTGAGAAAATCATTTAATACCTCAAAATACCTAGTTGTTTGTGGCGATTTTAATGTTAATATTCTTGATAAGTGCCCATTGAGCGATAAATTACTAAATTTATTTTTGTGCTTTGACTTAAAAAATCTTTTTTTTCAGCCAACTAGAATCACAACCTCCTCTGCAACTTGCTTAGACAATGTTTTTTGTAACTGTGAACCACAAAGCATGGCTATATGTGACAAGCTTAGCTCGGATCATTGTGGCCAAAGCACTGTGTTTCCATGCAGATCAAATAAAATCTCCCCGGAGTTTACTTACAGACCCATTACCACCAACCGTATGGAACAGTTTTCAGAAGGCATTGTTAAGCAACTTACATATCTACCGTTCGTTGAGAATCCAGATGAACTTTGCAATTCCTTGTTCAATATGATAGATAAACAGTTCAACGCTATATTTAAATTGAAAACATGTAGAGGTAAAATCAAGGCGAGATTTGATGGCGACTGGGCTACACCGGGTATCTATAAAAGCAGGAATAAATTGTATGACTTATATTCACAAAAAAGTATAAATGCAGATGACACTAAATTTTTAGACTATGTGAAACAATACTCAAAGACTTTCAAATCTGTATGCCGTACCGCGAAGTCTCTTCACTTGAGTAGAAAAATTAAGCAATCTGAAGACAAAATCAAAACGACGTGGAAAATAATCAACAATGAAACCGGCAAAATTAAGCCTCGGGACCGTAAATTTGTTTTAAATATAAACCAAAAATTAATTTCTAATGATTGCGAAGTAGCCAATGCGTTTGAATATTTTTTTACCAAAATACCTATAGTTACTACTCAGTCGTTACATTCATCCCCGGTTGAGGCTGCTTCCTTACTACAAAATAATGTTGAAAGGTGTAATGATGTATTTAAATTCAAACATATTAATGTAGACACGATTGTTAAGACTTTTAAATTGCTTAATATTAAAAACACCGAGGATCTTTGGGGAATATCAACAAAAATTTTAACTTGTATTGTTAGTTCAATTGCCCCATACTTGGTCGTTATTTTTAATATGAGTGTTGATGAAGGAGTTTTTCCCGACGTAATGAAATATAGTAAACTGATACCTTTGTATAAATCCGGCAATAAAAGTGATCCTACTAATTACAGACCAATCTCAATACTTCCCGCTCTTAGTAAAATCTTTGAAAAAATTATTCTTAATCAATTACTGACTCATTTTAATTTGAACGGTCTGCTTCACAGTGAACAATATGGCTTCACTAAAGGCCGTTCCACCACAGATGCAGGGATAAGGCTCTTAAAGCATATTTTCGATGCTTGGGAGAAGTCACAGGATGCTATTGGTGTTTTCTGTGACCTATCCAAAGCATTTGACTGCGTTAGTCACGAAACATTAATTTCTAAATTACAACATTACGGGGTTCATGGGAAAGCTCTCGATCTAGTCTTCTCGTATCTCAGTAACAGAATCCAGAAAGTGGATATAAATGGAGTTAAGTCATCTGGGTCTCTCATTACAATGGGTGTTCCTCAAGGTTCAATTCTGGGGCCATTCTTGTTCTTGGTGTATATTAACGATCTTGCCTTTTTTGTAAAGAACTTATGTGATATTGTTTTGTTCGCTGATGACACGTCACTTATTTTTAAGACTGACAGAACTAAGAACAATTTTGACGATGTTAACAAGGCAATCGCGCTAGTTCTTAAATGGTTCACGATCAATAATTTAGTGCTAAATTCTAAAAAAACTAAATGTGTCAAATTCTCGCTGCCCAATGTTAAAAGAGACCCCACAAATTCATGTATTTTAATTAATAATGAGGCTTTAGACCAGGTAGATTCAACTATATTCCTGGGAATTAATTTAGATTCAAAATTACAGTGGGGTCCTCACATATCATCTTTAACTGGAAGATTGAGCTCTGCAGCTTTTGCTGTACGTAAAATCAGACAGTTTACTGATGAAGCCACTGCAAGATTAGTATATTTTAGTTACTTTCACAGCATTATGTCATATGGCATTCTGTTGTGGGGCAAAGCCGCGGATATTCAATCAGTGTTCGTGCTACAGAAGAGAGCAATTCGTTCAATATATAATATGAAAACCCGCGATTCTCTCCGGGAACGGTTTAAAGACATCAGCATTCTTACAGTGGCTTGCCAATATATATATGAAAACTTATTGTATGTTCGTAAAAATATTAACACGTTTACTAAAAATAGTGACGTGCACAATTTCAACACTAGAAATAAAAATAAACTGAATGTACCAAGATTTCGGTTGCAGAAGGTTAATGGTTCATTTATGGGGAACTGTATACGCTTTTATAATAAGTTACCAGAAGGAATAGATCAATTATCCATGCAAAGGTTTAAAATTTATATCAAGGTTAATCTCATCAAGAAAGCCTATTACACTGTTAATGACTATGTTAAAGATAAAAATGCATGGCCTCAATGTCCCCAGCTCCATGATAATAATAATTAACGTGAATTTTATGAATTATTTTGTTCGTGTGTGTTAATCTATATATTGTATGTTTGTTAATTTATATGACTGAAAAAAGAATTTGAAAAATAATAAGTTAAAAAATGACATCCCCGTAGAGTTTCTTGGTGCTGTCTTCTCTAACGGGCGTATTCCGAAGCACTGGTAGAGTCAACGGAGTTTCCTTTTCCTGTCCAGAATCTTGGTACAGTGCTTGAAAAGGAAACATCCTTTTTTCAAAATCAAACCATAATCAATTACTGTTTAATTTAATGTATCATACTTTATGTTTTTATGATTCTCTTGTAACTTTTGTTTGACTTGTAAAAGTGCGATTTAATTGCCTATTTACAATAAATGCTTTGACTTTGACTTGACTTTGACTTTACCCTGACGTCATGTTGTGACATCTTGACTTTCAACTAAGGTTGATTTGAAATCTAAAGGGATTGGTATCTACCTAAATGTTATCGAAAGCTATGTATTAAAAGTTATTCTGTTTAGGTCCTCAATTAGATTGAAATATGACGTCATGGTAAGCCCCGTGTTCGCCCAATATCTACCTACCCTATTCTAGCAAAGGCTTCGTCTATCGACCTACTGAAAGAAAGACTCGTTCTTGAAATACGGCTAATGTTGAATTAAAAAAAAAGAACATTATGTCGGCTGCAGCCAATCTCTGGCTACTACGAGTACGAGTACAAGATAAGAAAAGAAAAATAATAGTAGGTAACTTTATCATTCCCAACGCTTCGAGAATATTCCATAGAGTAGAATATAACGCTATTCTTTGAGACATATACATGATATGAGACTACATACATACCTAAATATCTTAGTAAACAATTGTATATACTACCTATGTATTAGGATTAGTTAGAAGCGAGTTAGTAACTACTTGACTGTCCATTCATAGGATAAATAATGAAGGCACTTGAGGTGAAATGACACTTCATCAACTGCATCTTTGTCAAACAAGACAAAGATGCAGTTGGTGAAGTACATTGTTAAACCAGGGAAAACCCGGATAAACGGACGACACGAATGATTGACATGTCATGTCGATGGACAATGCACACATAATTTTACTTTTATAGCCATCACAACACAAGTACCTACTAAGCGTAATGATACAATGCTACAATGGCTTATTTACTGTTATATCCATCACAACTCAAGTCCTAAGTATGTGATAATTTAGGTATGTAGTACCTAATATCAATTATTTTATCTACCAATCTTAATCGATTATAAGGAAATAGAGACGGGTAGCGAGAGACAAAGAGAGACGGTTGAATAACGGAACCTACGTTTCAATCAATCAATCAATTATTGATTGTATCTAACTGTCACTCATTGTCAAAGCGCATAGATCAACCATCAATCAATCTGTAGGATAGAAATTAACTGATTGTAGTATCAATAACCGATTTCAATCAGTTTGGATTAAAAATTATTGAAACAAAGATATTTAATAGCTTGTAGGTATTATAGTCTATACAACTATATTATAGTCTATACTACGTTAAAAAAAATACAACAATAACTCATGGTACTTACAATATACCTACGTTTTCTTGAGAGGTACCATGAGATAACATTGAAAATAAATATTGACAAGTAAATCGAAATAAGCAACGAGTAAATAGAACGATAACATTATATTATAAGTATCGATTGTGTTGCAACAATTTCAAGTGGGTCTTATCTATATTTTGAGTAATAATGCAAATAAAATACATTGCACTATGCAGATAGGTAGTTAGGTACCCTTAACTACCTATTATATTACAAACGATACGTAAATAAGTATCTACAGATATTCTTTTCTTAAGGTATTATTAAAACCACATTAAAAAGAAATACAAAAAACAACCCCCATATAATAAACAAGCTAGGCGATACTCAGAATAAACCCAACATGTAATTATTAAAGGGGAAACTACCAATTATCTAGAAAAGTACACGTCTAAATAATCATCTACAATTCTAGAATAATACATGGCTAAAGCATCACCTAGAAAAATAGGCGAGTTCTCCAACCTATTAAGAAGCGATTTTCCGTCTTTATAGCAGCCGCCACACAGGCGCGAAATTATACCAGCAATTTTCCGATAATGCGTGCTGAACCCGTCAAATTCACCCGGCTGTGTCTCATTTCATCACCGATATTTTCTAGCCTACAACATAATTATATCGCAACGCAGGACGCAAGAAAGAACGCGACGTCAGCATGTACTTATATTATTTTTTAACTACCTAATTTCGTTCATAATCACCCGATGTTATTTAGAATCGCTATGAAATGTTCCCTAAAAATAAGTAAGTATTACAAGAATCCTAATCGATTTGTTCGTACAGCACCAAATGTGACTTTTAAACTAATACATTGCTATATAATGTGAAAGGTATATAATGTAATACCTGAAAACAAAGGGCAAACAACTAAGCTTTTCAAAAATAAATTTAATACTGTGGCTAAAAAAGAAAGACTTTTGTTGTTTATGTGAATTGTTTTTAATTATATTTCCCATGTCATTGTGTGACAAAATAGATGGTATAAAGTAATATTCAGGACCTCAATTTTATTAAATGACTGTATTTCACGTGTATGAATGATTATTATACTATTATCGCGGCGATTTTATCGCAGAAGTTTATAAGTTTGCACGCGTCTCTATACAAAGTGTAATCTAACAGTTATCGCAGAAACGCCTGCGCTATTGTAGATCGTTAATACCGCACCTGTGTGGGGTAGGCTTAATTGCAGCAACACAGTTTTTTGCGATAAGAATCTGTCATTTTCTTCAATCGCCGCAATCTCGAACAATTACCGTGTCTATTGTTTAGGCACAAACGCTCTTTAATGATGTAGACTAGAGCACAGGAAACAGTTAAATGGAGGCGATATAATGGACCTTCCAATTCTGTGAACATATTCAGTGAAATATCACATAGGAATGGTTATTATTTAGTTAACCCAACCCTATCCCAGCTATCTTGCCCATACAAAGATTGTCTGGTAGAGTTCGCTTTGAGAGGCGAATTAATTAATCAAACTAGACAATATAAAGGTCTATAATTAACGTCATATTTTCGCGTAATCAACGTTACAAGTGTATGTAGGGTGCGTCAAGTGCATGCAAGATAAAGTACGTAGGTATTAATTGTACATGATTACATCACACGTAATTATGTAAAAATACCCAATAAGATCATTACCCGGCAGGTACGTGCTTCAAATGAATAATTATATAGCCTCAACAAAGAGCATCACTTCTTTTTATCCTTCCTACTATCTATCGAATGTGAGTGTGTATGTTTGTGACTCTATCACGCTGAAAAGGTTTTGTTTGTTTTATTGTTATGCTATTAATAAACATTAAAATGAGTTATCAGTCGACTGATACATAAAAGAGGTAGATTAGTTATATTTTTATCGTAAAGTCACGTTCAGGCGTAGAATTGAAAATAGCAAACATTAAAATGCACTATAAACATTTTTTTCTTACATATTATGACGCGTATGTGTGGATAAAATCAGCTGATATGACAATGGTGACTAAACTTGCACTTTTATCAAGTGTTTTAATGTATTTAAAAATATATATCATATCCATTTATGCCAAAAGCGGTGGTAGCCTAGTGGGCGAACGTCCGCCTTCGAAAACGGAGGTGGCGAGTTCAAATCCCAGTGCGGGCACGTACCAATGTGTTTCTTGTTAAGAAACATATGTACGTAATTATCACTCGCTTTTCGGTGAAGGAAAACATCGTGAGGAAACCAACATGCCCGAGAATTAATTCGGAGGCATGTTATCCACCAACCCGGACTAGGCCCCCGTGGTGGATTATGGCCTAACCCTCCTCACGATAGTGAGGGGAGGCCTTTGCCCAGCAGTGGGACAGTTACAGGCTGAATTATTATTATTATTATTATATCCATTTATATTTTACATTTACATTTAGCACAATTGGTATTTTACATACACCTACATTACATATTAGGTAGATGTCTTGTATGTTTTTGTCTTACCTTTCAGTCCGGATAGCGATGGCACAAGGACGAATATGGCTGATATATTGAGGAACACGTCCCAGTCCTGCAAAGCGATTAATTATAATTAATATGATTTTAACATTATTTAGCAAGTGCATTGTGAAATTCGCCATCTTGTATGAAATTACCATCAAATTATTAGCTTTAATATAAAATAATCATGACACAAATCGGTTAAGAGGTTGCGGAGATATTAGTGCAGTATGGTCAAAAGTGGGCTGCAATTTCATTGTAGATAATTATTTTAATTAAATTATGATCATAATCCAAGTTTTTATAGTTAACCTGACAGGATTATGAGTTTTGGACACTAAACAATTTTTGAGTCGGATTCGTAAGGTATTTAAAGGGTAAAGGACATTCACTTCAGAACACTTACCTATGTAATTTCAAATAAAAAGAGGTAGGTATAGTTGACTTGCACCTAAACTGTCTTAAAGCTTATTATTTCATTTGTGTCATTGATAACGTTCAATTAATAAAAAAAATTAAACAAAATCGTGAGCCGTTCTTGCTCGTATTTTTGTAATGGTATAAACTATTTTGAAGTAAAATTGGCGTCATTTATTTATTGCAAATAATAAGACGTTTAATTTACTTCTACTTTTTCACTACTGATATTAGTTAATATTTATTTTATGTTTTGGGTTAACGCCTGGATTTTGCGTCCCTTTGGCCATCTATACTGTTAAATTCTGTGCTGCCAAGATTTCTGGCTGTCAAATATGTGAAATTGACAATTATCTTAATTTCCTTCAGTCATGGTATGTGTCACTGTCATGTGTTGTGGAATTTGTTTTGACAATCTCTAATCTTCGTTCCTTCAAAACTTCAAAACTCATATCTTTTCTACTGTGTTGAGGATATAATTGTATAGGTATTGCGCGAAACAATTTCGGATTACTAAGTATATCTTTAAGTTGGCGGGGCACTTCTACTTCTGTTTCTAAGATTTCTGATATCATTACTAATCTCTGAATAGAGAATGCAGAGCATTATTGTATTAAGTTCTCCAAATTTGTTTCTTCGTTAGAACAATGAGCGCAGGACTTCGAGTTAAGTATCTTTAGTCTATTAAGGTGCGCTGGCGTTCATGAGTATCCAAACCTCATTCTGCATAGAACCGAAGTGAATTTTCTTCCATAATAGTCTCTGTGCAATGGACTATGATACCAAGGATTAGCTTTTATATAATATTTATGTATGTAAGCATACCATTGCCCTTTTGTTTTTATTAATAAATCCCCGATAATGAATCCATATCTTTTTTTGTTGATTGAAGTTTTATCAATGTAACCAGGACAAAATTACATTCCCAGTTTTAAAATTAATAAAAAAAACCGTATGGTTTCCATTAAATATCGTCATTGTAATCTGTAGGTACCTATTTTAAAATAATGCAATATTATGTGTAGTAATAGGTGATAATATTGTGTCTATAATATATAATGTACTGCCTTTTTGCTAGAATGAGTCGAAGCCAAAAAGGAATGGTAATAAGTTTATAGGTGTGTATGTTTTGGTCATTTATTGTTCATGTTCCACCATAGCGCCTAAACTATACAACTATAATATACTATCAGATTTTTATAGTTGACCTATTAATCGATTAGTTATCAGGGGGCGGATAACATAGGTTACATTTTTCCCCTCGACAACTGTAAACGGCAAAAGTGAACGATAGTAAAAAAATATACAAATCTAAATTCATCCTATAATACAGGTGCTAGGTATCAAAACTACCGCACTTACAAGCCTTTTGCAAGCTTGCAAGCCCAAAAAGTTTTAAAAATTACTAAAAACCTCCCTTTTACTTAGTTAATCGACATTAAAATTTGGTAACTTTAAGTAAATTTAATATTTTCCCAAAACTTCAAATTTCGTCTTAGAGTAGGTACTGTTTTAACTATCGGACTACGGAGGGCTATGATTTAATACCGTTTCCGCAAAACTTATAAACTTTCATAATTTGAAAAATATTATTAAAAGTACCTCGATATAACGTCAGCGTTACAGTGAATTTAAAATGACACGTTTCTAGAGTTTTCGGTCGCTAATTTCGTAAACTCTAAAACAATTAAAATAAAAAAATAGTTTAAAAACTAAAACCAGACTACGAAAACATTCCGCTCTGAAAAGTATGAAACAAAAAATATTCTTGTCTGTCACGAACGGCAACAACAACAACAGCTAGTTTTTGATATAAGTAGATTTTTGGAAAATTTTCCCCGTTCCGAAACGTGTAGTTAAAAAATGGAAAGAAATTAAAAAAAGTGTAGGTATAAGGTAAAAGTTGTTGAAAATGTATGAGTTTTTATTGCGTAGCCAAAACAAAATTCTCTTCGACGCACCATTTTAAAGATATTAGTGAAACACTCAAAAGTGGGAACTTTAATCCAATTTACCCACACCGCCTAACCCCCTAGATTTAGACGCAGGGTCTTTTAGTATGTTTACTGCCTAAGCACTCTAAGCAACTTTCTGAAGAAATAGCTTAGGTACCTTCTTACGCACTCAACGCCTCCTTTTTGGTTATTCATTGAGCAGACTATTATTCTGACATTATCTTTTTGTCCACGTTTAGAGGCCTTAGATTTTCGCAACTTTTCAAATCGCAAATTATTTAGGTGATGTGTTAAGTTAAAAAAATATATATTGTAACGTAGCGCGTTACATGTTTTTTTATATTATTATTTTCAACGCGCGGTATAATCGAGCGTCGCAAATATTAACAGCTGAGCGCTTGCGCCTCTGACGCGCTAACCAACTACGATCGAATCTGTGTCCGCGCGGCTCAGGAATGCGAGCCGTTGGCGCGGGGCAGACCTCTCCAGCTGTCGGTTCGAACAGACGTTGCTCCGCGGTCTCTTCATACGGGAATTATTCCACGTAACCGCGGAGACAGAGGCGTCTCTCTAGTTCCCCCGACTATTTTAATATTTTATAAATTTAAATCTTTTGGTGTGAATTTGACCCCAGATTTGGGTAAGTGGTGCATATTTTATTGTAGCCGTAGCTTTCACACTTTCTTAACCATTATTTCATTGCACGTGTTAATTAATCTTTTATTTCAGCTCTTGTCATTTTAAATATTGCGTAGAACCTTTCTTGCTTTCTTTTATGGCTATTTTTGTCATTCTACGCTTAATCATATTTTTAACTTATATTTTTCTACCTCCGTCATTCAAAAAAAAAAGTAACGGTCATTAACTTTGTAAACTTAAATTCATTTTCTAAATCTATTTCATTACTCCGAATTTTGTAATCTCCGTTCTGACAGTAACATCCCCGGCAACACACCTACGCTTAGCGCTTACCTTCACTGGCCGTTGCCGCGGATGTTCTCAGAATGGCCAGGTCGTAATGCCTTGGTTCTGGCACATTCCAGGGTCCAATTCCACGTCTACAAGTTCCTGGTTGTTACTTGCTGCCCCCGCTTCTCTTGATAAGCGGCTGGACCACACGGACACGAACCTGGCCCCTTCTACCTGAGCGTCCGCCTTCGTCAGCAGCGGCCGTGACGTCAGGGGAGTGCAGAACCAGAGAAGAGAAAGGAGTCACTTAAACTGTATAGGCCCGTACCGCAACCTTTGTTCTACCGATTGAGCGTGCCCCGTGGCGAAAATATACTGTCCGTTTTGAGTTACCTACCTCTTTTATTTCCTGACCAGCCAGGAGCCCCTGGGTTAGGTATAGGTAGGTGCTCATCACGACACACATTAGCCTGTTCACACACAACGGGACACTGGCGCCCTTCACCGTGGTGGTTATACAGTTGATTCTTTTCTTTTCTCTTGGTAGTGGTTTGTGTTTGTTGGTGGTTGTGTAGTGTAAAACGTCCATTATTTTTTGGTTTTACAGTTACTAAAGTGTACCGTGTCGTACTGACATACATGTAAGTACGTATTTAAATGTCTTTCTGTGCTATTGTACGTAATTTTTTTAATTAATTTATAACCATTTTGAATCAAACATAGTAAAAAGATTCCATTGTTTACATCTGTACTGGGCACTTAAAATGCCGCTTTGGTAAATTTTGTTCAGATGTTATTTTATTTTGTTCAAAGTTTTGTTTTGAACAAATAATATTGTTTATTATAGTTGGTACACATTAGTAGCATATTTCATTTTTATTCTATATTTTGCTTATCATTTTTTAGTTGCAATTTTTTTTTTTCACTTCATTTTTCAACATTAAAAAAAAACCAGACGTTCAGTAAATCAATATTGTAACAGAACGGAGAACGTGTTGTTTTTTTTTTCCTTTCTTACACCACTTATTCAACTGGGTTTTGTTTGTTTTTTTTTATTGATAAATTGTTACCATGTTGCCTATAAAATTTTTGTCTTTACAAAAGACGGAGCTCGAGTACGAAGTGCGTATCAGAGGTGCTACTCCTGCTGCTTCTGTCGAGGAGTTACGCAAGCAAATTTTAAAATTGTCACCTGACTTACCATCTGAGCACATATTAGAGTCTCCGCTTGAAGTAAAACAAGATATTAGAGGATGTTTAGAGGTTCAAACTAAGATACAAGCTAATCTCGAAATATCTGATCCTAGTGTTTCTTCACTTTTAAGAACACAAAATATGCTAAATCATTTGCATAACCGACTTGAGCGAATAACACGTACGGACAGCATTAGGAAAGAATACGACGAAGTTACGAGTGCTTACGTAACTTTTTCACAAAGGCTTTCTGCTCTTTTAGCTAAGAAACCTTCAGCTAGCACTTCTTCTGCTGCTAGTACTATTTCTGGTAAAGATTCTACATCTTCTGCACCGGAAATACAAAATGTGATTTCCGTATCATGCGACCGTACTTCAGCTGATTTAACGAAACTAAAATTTACTGGCAAAACTTGTGTTCGCTCGTTTATACAGCGTGTTGATGAATTTATACTAGCAAGGAATATACCTTCTCAGAAACTGTTAAGTTACGCTTTCGAAATTTTCCAAGACGACGCCCTTCACTGGTTTCGTGCTGTAAAGGACAGGGTCACTACTTGGTCAGAGTTGGCCATTTTACTAAAGGAAGATTTCGGACAATCGGATTACGATTATAGGCTTATTTCTGAAATTCGCTCACGTACTCAGGGAGAACGAGAAAATATCACCATTTATCTCTCTATTATGAATGGCATGTTTTCGCGTCTGTCTAGGCTTCCTTCCGAAGCGGACCAATTGGAGATCCTTCTTCACAATATTAGGCCGTGCTATGCTAGTACTTTGGCAGCAGCTCCGCAGATTTCTACGATAGACACTTTGCGTTCTTTATGCCGTAATTATGAAACTATACAGACTCGTCTGTCTCACTTTCAAGAGCCACCTAAAGTTACGTCAGATACGCTTGCTCCTGATTTTGCCTATACTAAGGATGCCAATAAAACTGCAAATAAACCTAGCACAAGCTATAATCAGTTCAAATATAATACAAATAATCAAAATAAATACAATAACTACAACAATAACAATCAATATAGAAATAATAACAATCAAGGCAATAACAATAAATATGTACACGCTGTCGAAGTAAATAATAGGGAACCTTATTGCCCTAGGTGTCGTAATAACACCCATCATATCCGTCAATGTCGAGAACCACGTGATATTGTATGTTTTAAGTGTGGTATGAAAGGTGTTAAAACGCCCGATTGCCCTAACTGCAACAAGAATAAAAATGTTTCAAAAAACTAACTGAGCAGAATTGTAAAAATTTTGATAGGCAAGATTGGGAATCTTGGCTTGCTTTCATTAGAACATTTTCTTCTACTTATAATGTATCTACAATTCTGCAAACTAAACCAATAAATGATTCAAGACCATATGTTAACATTAAAATTAACGACACTGAAGCTTGCGCATTGCTAGATTCTGGAGCTACAGTCTCAATTCTTGGCAACAATACTCATTTGCATTTAACAGACTGTACGTTGCACCAGGACGAGCACATTAATATGATAGCAGCTGGCGGTCAATCTTTACATAGTATTGGTTACATGTACTTGCCAATAACTTTTGAAGGACAGTTTCACATCATTAAAACTTTCGCAGTACCTGATGTTGAAACCTCTATTATTTTAGGTGTAGACTTTTGGCGTGCTTTCCAAATTTGCCCTAAATATTTAGGTAGCATTCAAATGTCAAAAGCTTCTCTGGCAGAAATTAAAGTAAGTTGCGATGAACCTGTCATTCACTCTTATGATAACTTGATTGAGTCACAAAAAGCTATTGCTGACAATATTATCTCTCAGTTTAGGTCAATCTCAACCGAAGAGAAAGGCTTAGGTAGGACTAATTTAATAACCCATCGCATAGACACTGGTGACACAGAACCTATCAGACAACGCTATTACAGGATGTCTCCCGAAAAGCAACGAATTCTGGTAGATCAAGTCGATGAAATGTTGTCTCTTGACGTCATCGAACCTTGCGAGAGCGCCTGGTCTTCTCCCGTGCTCCTCGTTACTAAGAAGAACGGACAGCCTAGATTTTGCTTGGATAGCCGAAAGTTAAACGCAGTCACTAAACGCGATGCTTATAACTTGCCTTATGTTTCCGAAATCTTAGACAATCTTCGTGATGCAAAGTACCTAAGTAGTATCGACTTGTCTAAGGCTTTTTGGCAGTTGCCAATTGAGACAGCAGACCGCGATAAGACCGCCTTTTACGTTCCGGGCCGTGGCACTTTTCGTTTCAAGACCACTCCGTTTGGCTTGACAAATGCCCCCGCAACGCAACAACGTCTTGTTGATTTATTGTTTAGCGACATGGAGTCTAAGACGTTTGCTTATTTAGATGACGTCATCATCATCAGCTCCAGTTTTGATGAGCATGTATCACGCTTGTTACGCGTTTTAAATAAATTAAAAATGGCAAATTTGACCGTGAACTTCGAAAAGTGCAAGTTCTTTCGAAGTGAACTCAAATACCTCGGCTATGTTGTAGATTCTCGTGGTCTGCGCACAGACCCAGACAAAGTGGAGGCCATCTTAAGTTTCCCTACCCCCACCACCCGGAAAGAGCTAAAACGCTTTCTCGGTACCGCTACCTGGTATCGACGTTTTGTGCCAAACTTCAGCACAGTGGCTGGTCCACTCAATAAGTTAACTTCAAGTGGTAAAAAGGCACCTCCTTTCCAGTGGTCAATGGAGGCTGACGCTGCCTTTAACGCTTTAAAGGAATGTCTCGTTTCAGCGCCAGTCCTTTCATGCCCAGACTATTCAAAACCGTTCGAGGTTCATACTGACGCGAGTAGTTATGGTGTTGGTGCCATGTTAACACAAACAGTCAATGGCAAAGAACACCCAATCGCTTACATGAGCCGATCTTTCACCAGCCCAGAGAAAAACTACAGTATCACCGAACGAGAGACGCTTGCTGTACTAACTGCTCTCGAGCACTGGCGGTGTTATCTCGAAAACGGTCAAACTTTTATTGTGTACACAGACCATTCAGCATTAAAGTGGTTTCTGACACTGGAAAATCCAACAGGACGCTTAGCTCGATGGGGTGTCCGATTATCGTCATTTAATTTTGAAATGAAACACCGTCGGGGTGTCGATAACGTGATCCCTGATGCCTTGTCAAGAGCTTTTCCTGTAACAGCTATTTCCCTTGCTAACGCCCAAACTAGCGACCCTTGGTACAAAAAGACTTTTAATGGTTGTCTCAATAACCCTAGTAACTTTCCAAATTTTACGATAAAAAATAATTCTTTGTTTCGGCGCACTAAAAATACAAATTCTCAATTGTCTGCTGAGTTTGACTGGAAAGAAGTTGTGCCTAGCGAATTTCGCGAAGCCATTATTGATGAAAATCACGCAGAGCCAACAGCTGGACATCTTGGCATTTTCAAAACATATCGGCGGTTGTCACTAACTTACTACTGGCCTGGTATGCACCAAGATGTCGTGAATTTTGTGAGTAAATGTTCGGTATGCTTGTCATACAAATCACAAAATCACACTACATTGGGTGAAATGGGTCGGCCGAAACAGTGTTCTAGGCCACACCAGATGATCTCAATTGATTTTGTGGGACCGCTGCCGGCCACTCGAAAACAAAACTGTTACATGCTCGTCATCACTTGCTGTTTTTCAAAATTTTGTCATATCTTCCCATTACGTCGTGCAACTTCCGATGCAGTTATTAAAATTCTAGAAGAATCTATCTTCTTAGTTCACGGAATCCCTCAGACTATATTTTTAGACAACGGCGCTCAGTTCATTAGCTCTGCAACTGACGCTCTATTCAAAAAGTATAACATACCTAATATATATTTCACTCCAAAATACACGCCGCAAGTCAATACCGTGGAACGTTACAACAAGACCATTGTAACCAGTCTGTCTACGTTTGTTGGAAACGACCATAGGTCATGGGACACTTTTATTCCCAAGGTTCAGTTTGCCATAAACAATTCCGTCAACGAAGCTACTGGGTATACGCCGTCATTTTTAGTATACGGTAGGGAACTTGTTTTATGCGGATCGCACTATACGGACAATGACTTAGGTGACGAAGTATTGTTTCTTCCACGTGACGTGTATGCAGAAAATCGAGGTTGTTTACGATCGGTATTTAATGATGTGCAGGCTTCGTTATGGCAGGCACATGTAAAGAATACTGCTCGTTATAATACTCGTAGAAAGTCAGCAGAATTTAACGTAGGTGACATAGTCTACAAGCGCGCTTTTGTATTAAGTGACAAAGATAAGTACTTCAGCAAAAAGCTGGCACCAAAATTTTTAAAGTGCCGCATTGTTGAGAAGCGATCTCCACTTGTGTATGTACTGGAAGATATGTCCGGAAAAAATATAGGTGTCTGGCATATCAAAGACTTAAAAAACATTAGGTTTTAACATTTTTCTTCAAACTCAACTTTAAATGTAATTTTGTTTTGCAATTTTTTAGCTAAAATATTTAAAAAAAAAAAAACATTTTTTTTTTAACTTAACTTCTAATAATATTTACCCGTATAGTTACTATTATTTACGGCTAGCATTGGTCCCCTGTGCAATTTATCACAGGCGACTTTGTTTACGTTAGGACGCGTCAGCAGCATTTTAGGCGCTGCTGTGGCTATTTTGTTAGGCAGTGAGGTAGGTAGTATGAAAGGAATTTGAAAGATGATGTAAGTATAAATGAGTAGTGTTAGTCGTATTAGGTAAATAGACGGGTTTTGCTAAGAACAAAACCCTTTCTCACACGAGGGGGGTAATGTAACGTAGCGCGTTACATGTTTTTTTATATTATTATTTTCAACGCGCGGTATAATCGAGCGTCGCAAATATTAACAGCTGAGCGCTTGCGCCTCTGACGCGCTAACCAACTACGATCGAATCTGTGTCCGCGCGGCTCAGGAATGCGAGCCGTTGGCGCGGGGCAGACCTCTCCAGCTGTCGGTTCGAACAGACGTTGCTCCGCGGTCTCTTCATACGGGAATTATTCCACGTAACCGCGGAGACAGAGGCGTCTCTCTAGTTCCCCCGACTATTTTAATATTTTATAAATTTAAATCTTTTGGTGTGAATTTGACCCCAGATTTGGGTAAGTGGTGCATATTTTATTGTAGCCGTAGCTTTCACACTTTCTTAACCATTATTTCATTGCACGTGTTAATTAATCTTTTATTTCAGCTCTTGTCATTTTAAATATTGCGTAGAACCTTTCTTGCTTTCTTTTATTGCTATTTTTGTCATTCTACGCTTAATCATATTTTTAACTTATATTTTTCTACCTCCGTCATTCAAAAAAAAAAGTAACGGTCATTAACTTTGTAAACTTAAATTCATTTTCTAAATCTATTTCATTACTCCGAATTTTGTAATCTCCGTTCTGACAGTAACATCCCCGGCAACACACCTACGCTTAGCGCTTACCTTCACTGGCCGTTGCCGCGGATGTTCTCAGAATGGCCAGGTCGTAATGCCTTGGTTCTGGCACATTCCAGGGTCCAATTCCACGTCTACAAGTTCCTGGTTGTTACTTGCTGCCCCCGCTTCTCTTGATAAGCGGCTGGACCACACGGACACGAACCTGGCCCCTTCTACCTGAGCGTCCGCCTTCGTCAGCAGCGGCCGTGACGTCAGGGGAGTGCAGAACCAGAGAAGAGAAAGGAGTCACTTAAACTGTATAGGCCCGTACCGCAACCTTTGTTCTACCGATTGAGCGTGCCCCGTGGCGAAAATATACTGTCCGTTTTGAGTTACCTACCTCTTTTATTTCCTGACCAGCCAGGAGCCCCTGGGTTAGGTATAGGTAGGTGCTCATCACGACACACATTAGCCTGTTCACATTGGCAGACGGGACAATATTATCAATACTTTTTGTCGGTAAGAACTTATTCCAAATTGTAAAAAAATGAAAGCATCCGTGCCAAAACTATCGTCACTCAAACATAACATATAAGATTCTGATACCAAACATTAAGATACCTAGGTCCTCAAGACTCGGTCAAAAATAGACGTGACCAAATTTACCTACCGCAAAAATGTTGAGTTACTTCAATTAGCTTACAACATTTCTAAAATAATGGTTATGAAAGAGCGCGAAAGTAGCTATGATGACTTAAGTAATAATACATTTCAGTTAAAATTAATTTTCACGTCTCAAGGAACTGGCGAAGAAAGCTCGGATTTTTTTAGACTTTTACTGATTATGCATACAAGGCTTTAAAAACATAAGCGTATGACTGTTTAGATGCAACTCACGTACGCCTCTTTTTTATTTGAAATGACAGTAGTGTTCTGAACTAAATGTCTTTTGCCCTTTGAATACCTTACAAACTCCGACTCAAAAATTGTATATTGTCCAAAACACATAATCCTGTCAAGTTAACTATAAAAACTTGAATTAAGATGATAATTGAATTAAAATAATTATCTAAAATGAAATTGCACCTTACTTATTACACTAGTTCACTGATATTTCCGCAACCTCTTAACCGATTTGTGTCATTATTGTTTTATATAAAAGCTAATAATTTGATGGGTATTACATATAAGTTTCATAAATATTGGCTGAGCGGTTTTTGAGAAACCCTGTTTTAAGTAAATTTTGAGGTTAAAATATTGCCATAATTCGATCAAATTCCCATTAAATCCAGGAATAGCTATAGCCGGTAGTACAATAGAATAAAACAATCCATATTGCCAAAAATCACCAGTCTCCTACATACTTTTCATTCAACATTTTGTATTTAAAAACTTTGGAGCCCTATATCACAAAAACTATACACCGGAGACTGGTGATCTTTCGGATTTATGTTATTTCAATAGTATTCTACGACAGGCCAAAAGATCACCAAAAGTGCAATTAATGCAACCTACTCCATACAAAAATATTTATTTTGCCCCGACTAATACCAATTAGTTAATAAGCGTGATTAAAATTAAGTGAGCATTACCAGGGCGGCATGTTCGCAAATGGCGACAAGCCCTTTTTTCGTATAATTGATTTAAAAAAAACCCTAAAGGGATTTTCCGGTAACACTTCCACGAGAGCCAGCCCAATTCTCGACTAAGCATATTTACCACCTTCAACTCAACATGCGATAGTAGTGAAATTCTTACCTATAAAGTATTAAAAAACGCAACGTTGCAATCTTGCGAAATTGCGAATCGTTTCGTACATTATTATTATGTAAATCAGTTCCTACAATTTCAGTAATGTTCACAAACAAAAGATATCAAAAATAATAATTATGTGAAAAACGCCACCAGCCAAAAAACACGGCGAATGATGAAAAAGGCAAATTACAAAGATTTTTATCACCGCTAATGTTTGCTTGAACATCATTTTAAGTGTATAACAAATATTTACGTATAATAATTGTCTGCAAGAGTGAAGAAACGTCCGATTGTCCCTACCACTAGGTTGTTACGTACGTACATTTAGGTACGAGACTATTATCCCACTAGGTATAGACGCATACGATTGTAGATCAATAATAACACGACTTTTCTATTCTTTCTAACGAAATTCACGCAATAGAACAAAAAAAATAATGAAAGGGGATAGTGGACAAATGCTAGCCTGTATAATATAAAAAAGTGGCCCGGGCAGTTTGATTGAACTATATTATATCGACACAGTACTGGATTCAATATGTAAACTGTGAACGCGTTTTATTGGTTGGGAAATACATTTATGTCTTATACACTAGCAATAGATTTTTAATAACTGTAATAATTTAAATAATATACTGCAGTACTACTTACTGCAATATCTCAGTACCAATCCAGTACTACTAGTAGTACCAATCCAGTACTACTTGTAGTACTAGTAGTACTGGATTGGATTGATTACGGGGCTGGGATAATGTGATGGCACGAGTAAAGTCGCCCGGCAAACCACTACGTAGTTTAAGTCATAAGTCATCATTTTTTGTTTCGCCTACTTATTACCTAAGCGTTTCCGTTTCTGGTCGTTAAACTAAATCCACGGCCATTGTTTCGAAATGGAAAAAATGCAATTATTTTAAGTCGTCAAGATTTCTAAACACAATTTTGAGTGTTTTATTTCGGGTCAAAACATTATTTATGACATTCTGTGGGAAAATAAGTACGTTGTTGTATTTTTTGTTTCTTAGACAATTTATTGTCAATCGCATAGCCCGATCTAGGGCCGTATTAATAAATGAACCTCAATAGCGCTACCATGTGCGCTATCAGCTGATCCACCCTCAAAATTTAATCTACATCTTGAAATCATGAATACTGAGATGTAGCACTTGGCTACTAGATACTGTCTTGTATGTGTCAATTGTGTCAGAATCGGATAGCACTTAACCGCTGAGTGTCATTTATTAATTTGCCAGATATCATGTAAGTTTCTGTTCCTAATCTTCAACTTGAGATGTATATATTAAATAGAACGAAAGAGCAAGTGCACACTGAAGATAGCTCTCAGAGCTAAGTTTGATTTATTAATACGGCCCCTAATAGCTAATAACAATGTATGTTGATCATGTTTGACAGGTGGAGGCAAGAGTAACGTAATTCATAGCGGGGATAAAGTTGTGTATTAGATTATTCCCACTCTCCCCACACTGGTCGGGCAAACCTAACGGGGTAAAATGGAGTAACCCGATAATGTATTAATCAAAAAAAGCTACTTCAACTGCATTCAATATAAAACTATAGTACCAATTTTCATGAATTTTTACAACACGGCCTACAAATATACTTTTTACAAATAAAAAAAAATTCAACTTGATTAAAAAAAAATGACAGATATGAGAATCACTTCTGTTAAATCGGTAACACGGCGGTTTTGTTCTAGCTTTCGTTTCTTTGTTCTGTGATTTTCAAAGCGTTCAAATCTCTAATACCAGCAGAGGATACTCACTCTGACTCTTCCCAACACCAGGCCAGCACCGATGGTGCCGCAGCCCGCGATGAAAAACGGCACAGCCACCTGCATCAGCGTTGTCCACCATCTTTCCTCCTTCTTCTGGAACCAAACACATGGACATCCTTCAATCTAAATAAGAACAGGCCATTGCTTGACTAAATCTGGCGTTACATTGCCAAAATCCTTATCCTATCTAATGTTATAAAGGCGAGTGTGTTTATATGTAATGTGTATATATATATGTCTTCACGACTGGACCAATTTTGATGAAGTTGGGCATGGAGGTAGCTACCACCCTGGATTAACACATAATAAGTATATGGTAGGTAGTTTATTCCAAAATCAGCGGGTATATTAGCTCATCTATACAAACCGGCCAAGATATGCGAATCGAAAGGCTTGGTCGAAGCTTCCAGTCGAGCACGGCCTTAGCGAGGGACGGAAGTGTCGAAGTAGACGACCCTTGGGACTGACTCTCTGCCACCCTTACAACTCAATAGATCCATGTGACGGTAACCAAAATACAAAAGGCCTATCGTTAATTAGTTCTGAGCTTTGAAATAATGTGGAACAAAAAATTTGCAAAATATATTGTCAAGTTTTTAAAATTTTGTTGACATTGATAACCAACTGTCAACTGGAAAAGTTTTCTATGATTGACGAAAAGAAACTTTTCAGAAGGTACCAAAAAGAAGAAGAAAGATTCAAGGTACCTAAGCTTAATTTAAATTAATGTTCTGATCCTACCGCAATATTATCAGCTTATTGCGAGCAGGTACGAGAGATAATGGACCATCATAGACCATAATCTAACTAGGCTACAAATACGTAGTACTTTGCATTGTCTGCACTTGGAAAAGGTTATTTTTATGGCACGTTATCATCATTTCGCATTGAGTACCTATACCTAATAAGTTCGTATGTTGATGACGATACACCTTGTAATCAAAAATAAATAAATACGTAAGTGCCAGAGACAATGCGGTCGATTAGCGTAAACTTAGTCTAATGATAATCCCACGGAATTACAAATTCATCCTGGTCACTGCGTACTTTGATGTATCATGTCGTAATAAAAATCTCCTACATACTTTTAACTTGGTTTCAAGTATTTTTGGAAGCTTTAGTAATGCGTTATTTTGAAGAACGTAAACAAACAAGTAATTCTACGCAAATATTACGCAAACCGACACTTACTCGAACGTATATATTTTAACGTAAGCGCAAGAGTTTGCCCAGATGTCTTACTAAAAGTAAGTAAATAAAATCTAGTGACGAAACAGATTGTTTCACCGTCTGGTCATATTTACACACCGCTCACATTATTGGTATGATCTTCTATCAAATTGTAGGAAGTAGAGGCAAGCTTTTGATTTTAGATTTAACATGGTAAGTACAAACTGCCTTAAACAATCAGCAGTTAAAAATACCTCTGGTTCTTCAATCATAGGCACTTCCGGCCTCGATCTTGGAAAAGTGAGTCTTAATTCCACTTGGTCTTCGTCTGTCGCAGACCCTTCGATTTGACTCGATCTCCTGCCTTCAGGTGGAACCTGCTCCTCAAATCTCAGTCTTCGTTCTAAGTCTTCGTTGGGCATTTTGAGATTCACAAATATTTTTTGACTACTTCAGCCTAAGCTATCTTAAATGTGGATTGAAATCTTAAGACCACTCCTTAATCAAGCTTGCACTCAGAATATAATATTAGGATTATTAGGAACACTCACTAAATTCACACATCTAAAGAGTCACATGTTTGAACAGACTACACTATAACTGACCATATCCAAAAAGGGATCTCTTTATATACTTACAAATAAATTTTAGGGCTGGTTTATCAGCAAACAATACTGATAAATATTCGATAAACACCATTTCAAAGAATGATTATGAAAAGTAAATGAATTTGTTGAATCACAGTAGTAAGGGATTCGCCGGTACCACGGATAAATTAAATACAGGTAAATTAAATACAGTAATGTAGATCTAATCTATAAATCGAACCTCAATGAGTCAATAATAAAGTCAGAAATACGCAAAACTTATTATATACCCAATCAATGAATAGTTTTTCTCTGAAACTAGGATATCCGTTCGTGGTGATTAGTAGTAAGGGATTCGCCGGTACCACCTCATACTATCGATTGCACGCGACTTCGTCCATGTTTTGCCTACTATAGGAAGGGTACAAAGCTAAAAAAAAAAAAAAAAGTAAATCGCCCACGCTGGATCGATCTGTGCAATCAGATTTTTGATATCTCTTACGGATCACGAGATAGCTTTCAGGTTTCAGGAGCTCCAATACCCCTAATTAAACCGAATCTAATCGTCCTATTGTTCCTAATGAGGGTTCACGCTGGGATACTACGACTTATTACTATAATTAGCTAATTACGGTCACCTATTGTATTGCTGGCATTCGCAAACTTCAATAACTTACTTATTTATTTTATTATTTCGTTGCTCTATATGACATTTCAACATATTATACACCAATATAAGACACAAAGCCGGGATCTCACTGGGTAGCCATACATATTGATGGAAACGGTCTTGGACAATATTTTGATTCGTATGGTCGCCCACCAAAAGGTTATCACCAAACATTTTTAAAGAGGAATTCAAGGCAATGGGATTTCAATAGGTATAGGATACAAAATGATTGGACTTCGGTATGTGGCGAGTACTGCTTATTGTATTTGTACTACAAGCACAATGGTAATTCAATGTCTGATTTTATAAGATTATTCGATATGGAAACATTGTACAATGATATATTGGTGTATAATAATTATGTTTAAATATCGTTTTATTGATAAATAAAGAGCAACGAAAGAATAAAGAAGTTTGTTATTTGAACTTAACGAATACCACCAACCTAGTAGGTTAGGTTAGGTTTTGAACTTTGTGAATACCAGCAACACAATAGGTTAGGTTATTTTAATATATTGGTGTATAATATGTTGAAATGTCATATAGAGCAACGAAATAATAAAATAAATAAGTACCTAAGTTATTGAAGTTTGCGAATGCCAGCAATACAATAGGTGACCGTAATTAGCTAATTATAGTAATAAGTCGTAGTATCCCAGCGTGAACCCTCATTAGGAACAATAGGACGATTAGATTCGGTTTAATTAGGGGTATTGGAGCTCCTGAAACCTGAAAGCTATCTCGTGATCCGTAAGAGATATCAAAAATCTGATTGCACAGATCGATCCAGCGTGGGCGATTTACTTTTTTTTATTTTTTTTTAAGCTTTGTACCCTTCCTAAAGTAGGCAAAGCACGGACGAAGTCGCGTGCAATCGATAGTATGAGGTGGTACCGGCGAATCCCTTACTACTAATCACCACGAACGGATATCCTAGTTTCAGAGAAAAACTATTCATTGATTGGGTATATAATAAGTTTTGCGTATTTCTGACTTTATTATTGACTCATTGGATTCGATTTATAGATTAGATCTACATTACTGTATTTAATTTACCTGTATTTAATGTATCTTACTTTACTACAATCACTATCAATCAATCTTAGCTTTAAACCTCACACTGTGAAGCCACTCACCATACCATATCTTGCTGCCAATATCACACTCCTAATAATAATATCGCGTCTCGATCACAATCGATCTTGACCCTTACTAGGATATAGAAGACTCTGCATCTAGTCTAGACTACGAGGGCAATGATCCCAGACACAGAGTCATAGTATTTATACAATTGTTTGCACTACGTGGGAATCGAACTCGAGCGGTTGTTTCTCATGGCCTCTGTTTCCGTTAGCTGCTCATTCGGTAGGTCCCCGGGTCCCCACTTCCCCAGGTCCCTACTTGAAGTACCTAAGTATTTATACATTTTCAAGCTATTTACCCCTGAGAGCGGTTGTTTCTCGGCATCTGCTTCTGCAAGCTTCTTGTCCGGCGGGTCCCCGGGACTTTTGAGGTCCCCATTTGAGGAATTTATCGAAGACATGTTGTAGTTGCCGTCGCCGTTGCCAATTTCATCTGGAACAAGGAAGACTTGGATTTTAATTCGGATGTACTTGAATATGACGGAACTTGGTATGACCGCAAAAAAAACTAATTCAAAGAAGGAATTAGCTACATATTATTATATAAACGCATCGTAATCGAGTCAGTCAGATAGCTAACACCAGAAAGGAAGTAACGATGTCACTTATTCCCAAAGTATTCGTATTTACGTACGTAATTTACACACAATATATATCTATAGCTATAGTCTAAAGAGTATAGATATAGACAGATATCTTCTTCTTGATTGTTTGTTTGTTTGCATTGAATAGGCTCCGAAAATACTGAACAGATTTGATTAAAATTCGTTCACTGTTGGGAAGCTACACTATTCCCGGGTGACGCTATTTTTTATCCCGTAATAATTAACGGTTCCCGCGGGATAATAGCTAACGCGGGTGAAACCGCCAGGCACTTCTAGTACTTTATTTCATAAAAAAAAGGTAAGCGTATCTTTCGGCGCGTTAAAAATATTAGATGTTCGTTTGCTTGACTGTTACTCAACGGTAAATCGGAATTAAAAGTAATTTGGTACGTAAACAATGGTCAATCTCAGTTATTATATATAGTGACTAGCAGATACGGCCACGCGTTGCTGTGGCTAAGGTTTTTGTTATTGCGACTAATAATTGAGATGTAAGCTATCCTATATTTTAAGATAGATCAAACTGCACACGGTGTGTAAATTTGATTATAGTGTAGGAGTCCATCGCGAACCAACAACGTGACGTGTTATTTAGATTAACCGCGGGTGAGATCGTGGGCGCTTTTAGTATATTATTGTAATATGGAATAGAATTTAGCTGAGCACTGGATTTTCGCTTCCATTCATTCACAACTGAAACGGTATAACTCATATATAACTCATAATATTATACGAGTAAACCACATTTAAAATGCAAATTGTGTTTACAATGTGTGAGCATTGCAATAAATATGACGATAATATATTTATGTATTCATTCACTACAGCTCTAGACAATAATTTTCAGCGGTAATTGCATGTACGTTTTTGACTTTAACGTTTCTGTCTGTAATGGATGTTCAATGATTAGCCAATGTCACGTTTCTTTGTCTAATGATGTACCTAGTTCTACTTAAGATAAGTTATCATAACTAGTTGAACTATACAAAGTAGCTTCTATATACTGGGTCTCAGTTTTATTGTGATAATCTATAAGTATAATAATACCTATCTATAATAAATATGACATCGCCATCTTGATTTTTACAAAGTGTCCGCGCACGGTGAATGTATTTATAGGTACATTTTTAATATAGAGATATTAAATAGATTTTATGTAAATAGAGAATTTTTAAACGAAAAAGAAATATTATTTAATACGTACCATAAGTACGCAAAGTGTGACGTTCCCGACATTTGGAAGTAAAGTTCGTCATAACAATTATAAGAATAATGAAAATAGTTAAAAATGCACTAATTATGTGTGTACTTATTGCGTGTAACTATCATATGTATACATACGCATTCAATTGTGTTCAAATAATGGTTCCCAAGCTAACAACAACGATAGACGTTATCTGTTGCTTAAAGTAAACTAGGGGTTCGGAAACCAGGCATTAATTAGGTATATAATCATCATCATCATCATCATCAGCCTGAAGACGTTCACTATTGAACATATCATAGCCTCCCTTTTAGACCGCCACACCGAACGACAATTTGCCACTTGCATCCACCGGTTGCCTGAGACTCTTTTGATGTCGTCGGTCCATCTAGTGGGAGGCCTACCTACACTGCGTCTTCCAGTCCGCGGTCGCCACTCAAGAACCTTTCTTCCCCATCGGTTGTCAGTTCTACGAGCGATGCGGCCTGCCCATTGCCACTTCAGCTTGCAAACCCTGAGAGCTGTGTCGTAAACTTTAGTTCTTTGACGAGTATGTAATAATTATGTTCATATACTACCAGGGAAAATAATATTAATCACTTTTCCAACAGTCATTGTTGACTTATCATAATTTAAAATTATGTGTGCAACATGCAAGAAGCAACACTTTGATTTTAATGGGAAACGTATGAAACGTTTATTTCAACCCATTATAAGTAAAGAATACAAAGAAACAGTTCCGTATGCTGAGCCTACAAGGAAAACACTGACTAGAATTTCCGTTCTCACTGATTTTATCAATGACTAGAAGCGCCTCGCGGTTTCACCCGCGTTAACTGCTATACCGCGAAAACCGTTAATTTTTACAGGATAATAAGTAGCCTCTATGTCACCCGGGGATAGTGTAGCTTGCCAACAGTGAAATCATTTTTCAAATAGGTTCAGTAGTTTCGGAGCCTATTTAATGCAAAAAAACAAGCAAACTACAATCAAATCTTTCCTCTTCATAATATTAGTATAGATAGTATAGATAAATAATAATTAAGTACATGATGACGTCATCAAACTATGAAATTAATTAGAGCTAGGTACATATGGATTCAATAAACAAATAATTTGTAAGTTAATTTAAGTTTTAGAAGTTCTTAAACTTTCGCGAACTGAATACATGTTAATTTAGTATTTAATCGGGTCTAATTCGCGCACAAACTAATATCAAAATAAATAATTTTAACAAATTATAATTTAAATTTTGTTGTATTTTTGTTAATAAATTTTATTTTATGATGACGCATGTTTGCATTTATTTGATGGTATAATTATTGATTGTTGCTACCGGGTTGCTACGTACAATAATTATGTTGTTACATAGTAACCTATACTATATTAGTAGCCTATATCATATTTTGACGATTAATGTCCTTAACATTAATCGTCAAAATATGAATAAAATTAATTGAATACTTGTACCTATAATTGTTTTCAGTTGTAATGTTACATAACATCACAATTATTTTATATGAAATAATTAGCATGTAGATAAAATGCAACATAGTTGTATGGAGATTCGGACATGCTGAAAATCGTACGTGTAATTACTGGTGATTTTAACAGGCTATCATCCTACTTGAGCTTTTACTAGTAGGGCATGACGTTAGCCCTTAGAGCCCAATAAAGAGCTGTTTAAACTCATCATAAGTTATACGAACGAGTACTACTTATATGTTTAGTTCATATCACAAAATTCAATTTTGATGCCGATTTACGCCCGAAATTAACCAAGATTAAAATCGATCTTGGATTGCTGCCTATCGTTCGATCGACCTCCAACCTGCGTGCCTTTATAAACCAATCCACGGATCGGTTATTGGCACGTTTGATCCTAAAATGGATTGTGATATCAATCCCAGATAGCAAAATTTGGATTAGGATTGATCAGCCGCAGACGGAGAATTTCCATCTATGGTTTTAATACTATACATGCTATACATGCATGTCAAAGTTCCGATAACAATAGGTAGTACAATGTTACGATGAAAGCGAGCTGAACTGACGGCAAAGACAGAAGGTAGACAACGTGACTCCTCAGTAAATAGCGGTAAGTATATTGATGGTGTCTGAGCTCGATTTGATCAGCTAATCTTTTATACAGGCTTATCTAGGGCAATATGTTTGTCCACAGACAACTTATTTTGGGTACGGGTTCGTACGCAGACAACATCGCAGTCAGAGGTTAGCAAGTTCGTTGTAGTGTTACATTAGTTACCAGAAGCACCTTGCGGTTTCACCCGCGTTAACTACTCTCCCGCGGGAACCATTAATTTTTACGGAATAAAAGGTAGCCTATGTGTACCAGGGATAGCATAGCTTCCCAACAGTGAAAGAATTTTTCAAATCGGTTCAGTAGTTTCGGAGCGTATTCATTACAACCAAACAAACAAAGTTTTCCTCTTTATAATATTAGTATAGATTGGTAGTTACATAGGTATCGGTAGATATTATTTGGTACATTTCTCTGCAGTTTATCGGCCCGATTTCGCCACATACCGTCGTTACCAAATGCCATTGCGTCTGAGAAAGCCGACCCGTGACCAACAGTCAAGGTAACTTGGCAATATTATGCCGTCCGACCTTCGCGCTGTTACGAGTGGAGGGCGGGCAGAAGAGTGAGGGAATTTCTATTTCACATTTTGTGGGAACCTCATAATGTGTTCAAAAAATCACACAGCACAAGATTTTAGTTATGTCATGTTGTTGGAATATCCAAAACCTGTCATTTTGTGTAATCTAAAACTCCAAGTTTCAAGAAATTTTCGTCCTTACACTGAACCGTGACGTGAATTTGGTTCGATACTTTGACTTAGGTATGTAACCACTGGTCACTACCTTATTTATGTAATTAATGCGACACTGATTAAGCAGATAACTTTGAAAAGAAAATTTCCTTTCACGTGATGATTCATAGCTAAACTCCGCATAGGGAAGCGAAACTCTAATAATGACCAGCACTTTGTACCTAAATACGCTTCTGGCCTTTAACCCTACTGATTTGGTATAGGTACATAAATGATGCATAACATTAGGTAGGTTATTAGTTGTTATTTACCTACTGGCTACTGTTTAAATAATATGTGACTAAATAATAATGCCATGCACGTGAAACGATTAACTTTGTTGTGTTATTTAAACGTGACTTGAAATGTGTAACGTACGTAAGTTTGTAATTAGTTTCAACAACCACCACTTTTTTGGTTGGGTTAAAAAATATTATGCTGTTGCAACGACCACCACTGGGGGCAGAATCAAGGTTGGTTGTTGGGAATAAATAGTTTTTTTTACTATTTGTTTATATTTTTTATTAAATATAAGCTGTCCCTATAGACATTGTCTTGTCAACTGTCATGCCATTCCCAAAATGTATGAGGAAATTAATTACTAGATATCATATTTCTCTATTTTTGGTGAATTTTTCCCGAAAAACTTTGTTTTATACTTATACTAGCAGACACGGCCACGCGTTGCTGTGGCTAAGATTTTTGTTTTTGCGACTATAAATTGAGATGTAAGCTACCCTATCTTTTAAGTTAAACCAAACTGCACACGGTGTGTAAATTTGACTAAAATCGGTTAAGTAGTTTAGGAGTCCATCGCGGACAAACAACGTGACGCGTAATCTATAGATATTTAATAATAGATGTGTAAGGGTTTGATTTTGAATTCATTGATTGACGATTTCGTGGCGACTTCGTTATGGCAACTGGTGGTGGCTTAGCGGTAAACTGTGCGCTTCGCAACCCACTGTCACCGGGTTTGATTCGGCCTCGCACCTATGAGTTATTCTAGTATTTTTTTACATATTTTGTGTTGTGTTTGAAACAGGGTTTGACATAATATCTGCATCGTTTTGACAATCAAGATGGCACGTGTTTAAGTAAATATTTGATTTCAATGCTAATAAAATAATTTAGCGAAGTCTTCGGCATCTAATTACTGTAAGATAAAGGACGAGGATAACTAATTAAGTCCTGACCTGAATTTTAAATGCCTGCCACATATAATCACAATACAAAATATAAGGTCATGTGTACAACCAGATAAAAACAATAGGTAGGTAGGTAATACTTAATTATCATATTATGTTATTCTACTAGGAACGACGTTTATAATGTAAAAACATAATACTCAGAGACGTCAACCAACGGAAATTTACATGAAACTCTTGTCAAAATTCATATAATAAATGTTCAATATATTTCTATACTATTGGTTCAGCCGGTTAGACATAAAAATGTAACAAACAAACAGACAAATTTTCTCATTTATAACAAATGATACACACTAATCCCTCGATAAGCCATTCACTACCCCAGGTAAAGCGAAGATAAATCGGTAAAATACGTCGAAGACCGTACCTATTATAGTGTAGCCGTGGAGTCTCTTCAAGTATTTGTCAACGGATTTCTCCAATCTGGCGCCCAGGTTCAACAGCGACATGTTTATCAACACAACTGGACTGGTCAGTTTTACAAAATGAACACGAACACTTCGCCCCGACACACTCCCGACACTAAATTCAACCAGAATCAAAGAACTGTACAGCGGAAACGTTTGCTATAGCTTCCTACACGAAAAACGTTTAAGAAAGAGATCTTGAAAAAAACCGAGCAATTACTGTTTTTGCGCACACCTTATCAACTTCCCCTTATCGATGATAAGTACATCAAACCGTTGATAATTTGATAAGGACACGTAAATAATGTTAGCAATTTAATTTTAAATCCGTGACGTAGGTTTACGGTCGCATTATTTTAAAAACATTCGTCAATTGATATCTATCAAGTGCTCAGAGACAAGTTTATTGAATATTCGTGAGGAATGATACAGTCACATTTTGGTGCAAATTGTTATAGGTATTTCAAGCACACGTATGTTACCACATTTCACTAAAGTAATTAATCAAACTTCGTTCATATTTCACATTTTTAACAGAACTACATTGACCGTTGCACACCGCGATCAAATCACATTTGAGACGGGCCGTAGCGATGCAATTCCAAATAGTACCCTCATTACAATTTAACTGATAAAATAACAATTAAGTGAGTATTTATGTTATCTGTGTACTATGAAATATAGATTGATGTCCTGTCACTGTCATCCTGGGACAAAGTTCAATGTTTTATTATTAAAATAAGTTGTTATGTTCTACCCGGGCGTAGAATAATGACGCAGAGAAGGATAGTTCCATGCGTAGCATCACTCAAAAGTGAAGCCACTTTTTTATCAATGTATGCGTGAGTACCATGTAATTATTAGCTTATATTAGCGTAATTATTAGAGCTTTTATGGTAAATATTTACCATAATAGCTTAAATTTCGAGCAGTAGCGAGTCAAAGTTCGAACTAGGTCCAAAAAGTCTCAGTAAAAATGGCTTCACGGCGCAAGTCCCGGGTACTTGGTAAGTAGGTATAACCGCGAGACGTAGTGATGGATCAAAAAGTTATAAAAAGCTCTTCGCAGCCGCAGATTTTCTTATTTGAAATATAAAATATTTGTGTTTTTTAATTAGATGAAAGAAAACAAGTTATTAAATTAAAATCTCCTTTTACTACGCGGTATTTACTGATCGTAGATAGGTATGTATCTAACACGGAAATAATTCCGCTTTCTAACAGCAAAATATGTCAAAACTTGTTAAATAGGTTTACCTAACCTTTATAGTTAGGGGATTATCTTCTACAAATATAATTAGAAGTTACCCCCTAACTTTATTGAACTCTTTATTTTTATTTTTTTGTTTTGGCTTCGTAAGGTTTGTGCATTTAGCCAGTGTCATTTATTAAAATACTAGCTGACCCGACAGACGTTGTCCTGTCATTGTCTGAAGTAAGTATTTCTTATTTTCACAAAAGCATCGCGTATCGAGTGTACTATGTTTTTTTTGTGTAATATTAGTGTTGATAGGAAGGTAGTGAAGGAATTAAATAGATAAAAAATATTAAAAAGCATTCGCATAATATATTCAGATATGTAGCTATACATTATAATCGTAAATAGGGTGTATTTCCTACCCGTTATTACCTTTTTAATAAATCGTCAAACATCACTGACACGGGAAATTGATTGGAAAACGCGAGGAAGTAGGTAACATTTTCCTCTGATTTTCCTCCATAATATGATAATATGTTTCCTTCCTCGTTAAATTTTACCTGTACTTATTTATTGAAATGTCACTTTTGCCACTGAATAACTGATATAAAACCTCCTTTTGTCGCATATCGATGATGACATACAATAAAAATCCATCAAAATAATATTACACGAAAAATTGCCCGAACGTGTTGACGGAGACGGGTGTCTCTTTTCCAAAGAATTTCTAGTAAGAGCGATATAATATAGTACTCTTTGCTCCTTTTTAGGGTACCGTACCCAAAGAGTAAAATGGAAACTAAGGCTTTGCTGTCCGTCCGTCTATCACCAGACTGTATCTAATGAACCGTGATAGTTAGACTGTTGAAATTTTCACAGTATTTCTGTTGCCGCTATAGCAACAAATACTAAAAAACAGAATAAAATAAATATTTACGGGGGCACTCATACAAGAAACGTGATTTTTTTCTCGTTTTTATAGATGGTTAATGTTTGATAATGGTACGGAACCCTTCGCGCGCGAGTCCGACTCGCACTTTGCCGGTTTTTTTTTGCTTTCCTTATCCTTTTTTGTTACAGTTTCCGTATTGTCGCGAATAGCCCTTTCCGTTTACAAATATGGTTACCAGATCCGAAAGTGAGTTGTCCTGGGAATAAAATCCTGACTTTCATAAAATAGTTATGAAAGACCACCAGTTACTGAAAGCGATATTCGGCAGTAAGAAGTAAGTACGAGGCAGACTAGATGACTAAAACAATTTAAGTGTTGAGATTTCTTTTACTTTTATATGATTCTTTTATTGTATTTTTTTGTGATTGATCAGTTTAATATACGGGTTAAATTTGATTTTATATTATAGTTTCCCTGACAGGGCTAACATTCCGGACATGTCAGGAAATTTCATGTCGTCTGGTAACCCTGGTTACAGATATGAATATAAGCCGATAACAGTCGTATTGTGTAAACCTGTAACAATGTCTTTGATCGATAACAGTAGGTAACCATTTCAAGGAAAATTAACTAACACACTTGTGCAAGCGCCGATGACGTCACCGCCATATTTGTTTTCCAGTTAAATTCTTTGATCACTCGTAACGATAAGGCATGCCGATTGACAATTGTCAACTTATAAGCAATTGCTTGTCGAAATATGAAATTACATTAAGCGACAGTAGTCTAAATACGTTCTTATTTCAGAAGGCGCAGAGTAGAAAATACTTTATTGTACCTACACAAGCTTAACACAACATACACAAGGTGCGAATTCTAAGGTGCAAGCAGAATAGTGTGTGTAGGATCCTATGTATAACGTTTTAGGGTTTATATTATACATTTCTATTGGAAGAATTCATGATTTTGCACGTGATATTTCATTTGATTTCATGATTTATTCATTAAAATGTATTAATAATTAAATAAGTTTCAAATCACTTGATCTATTGATCTATTGTTGTGGTGTTTATAAGTCAAAACATCTAAATCCAAGCATTGATTGTAACTAGGCAATCGCACTTTTACAAGTCAAACAAACAAACGTACAATAAGATATTATACATACATATTGCCAAGTGACAAGACGGCCGATAAGTATGAATGTGGATGGATGCGATGGATGTTAGAGTCGCAGGAGAGCGCAAAAGATATGGAGGGGTTGTATGAAGGAGGAAATAGTGGAAGAAGAGAGTGCAGATTTGACGGCTGACAGGAATGAGTGGAAGATTAAAACATGCTGTGCCGACCCCACCTAATGTGGAATAAGGGCAAGATAATGATGATGATATTATACATATTAATTGTTCATCATCATCAGCCTGAAGACGTCCACTGCTGAACATAGGCCTCCCCCTTAGACCGCCACACCGAACCACAATTTGCCACTTGCATCCGCCGGTTGTATTAATTGTTATTTTGGGGAAAGTGCAATAAGTAAAGAATAATGTCATTCTAACGCCCAATTTCTGAAACGTCAGTCAACGTTGACAACGGATTAATTCTATTGCCATCCTTGTCATTTGTTTATAGTCAGATAGAGACAACGATAGTTTTAATCTACTGTCAACGCCAACAAACGTTCCAGAAACTGGGGGTAAATGGTCTGAAAATATGTTCTATATCCTTGGTTTTACACGCTTTAAGATAGCATCAGCGATTATTATATTGTTTAAAAAATATAAATGGCCTACCTACTTATAGGTATGTTAAAATAATAAGCAAACGGTTTTTTTATATTATTTCGTTATCCCAGCCCCTTTAAATCAATTATTGGATAAATCCAGATACCAAGTTAAATGTACTTATCGAAACTCATTGCTTGATAAGAATATGAATAATTAGGCACTTTAATTATTAGGTAGATTAAACTGAATATAATTTACAGATAGCGACAACTTAAGTGTAGATTATTAATAAATAATCAGAAAACATGAGGTTGTGTCTAATATATGTATATGTAATATGCTGATAAAGATACCTACATTTATACCTAATTTAACATCTATATATTATACAGGTGTATCGGCAAGGTGTAGTAATATTGAAATGTGGGTATGTGTACCTGGTGATGAATCATTTGCCAGGGTACTAAAACCTGAAATCGATAATCGATTTTTTCACTAAAATTCACAAAATAACTAAATATTACAACCCTAACATGATACGGATGACGTCACGTTACGCGGGTCACTGGCATTGAATTATTTTTGTCGCAAATAGACCGCGGTGCACCGCGGTCTTTGAATTTTGCCGACTATATTTTCTGGCATTGAATTATTTCTGCCGCAAAGAGACCGCGGTGCACCGCGCGGTCTTTGAATTTGCCGACAATATTTTAGGGTTCAGTATTGTTACAAAGTTGAAAGCCTCTAAAATTCATTTCAGATACTTACCGCCTTAGAATAGAATTTTGGTATGTACATTACACGGACCAGATATCAATCAGCCGCCAAGGAATACTTTTGTCCGGTTGCATCTGTCCGGGTCGGTACAAATCGGTAAAAATCATTATTTTAAAAAACAAACGGAACCCTAAGTACTTTTATGAATTTGTCTTGACGGATTTGACGTTCACTGACATTGCCCAGCTGATAACTAGGGTTGAACGATGGTTAGTTTTGCAGTAAACTTTGACGTGTCTTAATTCATTACCCTACCTACTTACAGATTTATAGTACCTCCAGACTACTTCGAAATAAGTATGTGTATGCATAGTTTCAGTATTACTACACCTTGCTGTTACACCTTGTATAGGTATCCTTAAGTAAAACAAAGTCGTTTATAACTCTAGAACGGCTGGACCGAATCTCATGTTCTTTACTTTGTTGGATTCGTCTTCGTAACGAATAGCAGAATAACTATTAAAACACGGTAAAAATTCATGAAATCGAGAAAAATGTGGTACCTAATTATTTTCTCATACATTTTTGGAATGGCTTCACAGTTGACAGGACAGCTAGTTTGAATTATATAGTATAAATATAATATACAATATTTTCTTATCTTATATCTTTATATATATATATTATATATATATATATATATATATCTATAATATATAATTAGAATCTCGGAATCGGCTCCTACGATTTTCATGAAATTCAGTATATAGGGGGTTTCGGGGGCGATAAATCGATCTAGCTAGGAATCATTTTTAGAAAATGTAATTTTATACGTGATGTTCAATACAAAACATAAAATAATACAATATGGTAAGAAATAGGCAAAATAAGTAGTTTTTTAAAGTTATTTAATAGCAACACTAGAATTAGATTTTTTTGTAATGACCACCTCCGGTGGCCATATTTTTTTCTTCACACTTTTTGATTTCTGTGCTATGAGCAGATATTGTTTTTCTTAAAAATAAATTACTAAAAATTCAATTAGCCTATTATTTAACAGGCTAAAGTGGTCCTTCGAGTTGTGTTAATAAGTACAAGTGTTTTCTCCGGTGTGCGCGTATCATAAATTGTGTTTCGACGACTTGCAATATCGAGCCGTTGGAGTGCCGGTCGCTGCGGGCGGAGGGACACGGAAGATTTTTCTCGCAGATTCGCATTGTAGCGAATCGCGGGGGACCTATATTTCGATGCTATATCGTCGATTCATCCATTGAAGTTCGTCGGAATCTATATTTTCGAAGAAGAAAATCATTGGAATCATTTTATTCAAAAGGCGGTGTTTCAAAAAATTTATGACCAAAGACAAGAAGTCGGAAGTTCAAAATTGTGACGTCAATAGACTAAAGAACGAACAAGATCCGAGATTGTCCATTGATTCGTCGTTGGGTTTGTTCGGTTGGTGTTCTGGTCGGATGCGCTGGAGCAACTTCACACTCGTCGAGTTCGGAACGTCAAACGTCAGACGTCAAGTCAGGTCAAGCGAGTGTCAGAGTCAGCTGTGTTCAAAGTTGTAAACAACATTGCGTTGGAATCAAAAAAGTTTCGCGCAAGTTTTTTAGGTGAGGTTACCGGCTAAATAGAAGAAGTCTTGTGTTGTGCGGCATTTGTCTAGTGCGGTCTACGCTCCACGTTTACAATGGAGGTGGAACTGAAGCGACTCCGCGCTCAGAGAGGGCAATGTAAGTCAACAATATCACGTATTGAGAACTTTATAAACGATCCTATCAATGTCGCGTCATCCACTATAGACACTTTAGAGGCGCGCAAAGAGAAACTCATTAGTACGCTAAAAAACTATGAGAGTGTCCACTTAGACATATTGAACCTAGATGATAAAGATACAGAATATGTTGGTGAAATTGAAGATAAATACTTCTCTGTGTTAGGAAAAATCAATGTAGCATTAAGACAATTGAAAACCAGAGTAGAATCTGAAAGGCATTCCATTTCTACTTGCAAATTGCCTAATATAGAAATTACAACATTCGATGGTAAAGATTTTGCTCAGTTCAAGCCTTTCATGGATTTGTTTAATGCTGTCATTGATAGAAACAATTCATTGTCAAATGTACAGAAGTTGTTTTATCTACGGAAATATTTAACTGCTGATGCATTGGCTGTTATTATTAACTTGCCACTTGTCAATGAATCTTACCCTGAAGCAATAAAATTATTAGAAAAACGATTTGATAATGAAACACGAATTATTTCAAACCATATCGGTGTTCTCTTGGACATTCCTCAAATGCAAAAGGGTACTGCAGCAAGTATCAGATCATTTATATCTGATGTGCGTCAACAACTTTATGCTTTAATTAACTTGAAGCAACCTGTTGAGAAATGGGATATGCTATTGATATCTATATTATCACGGAAGCTCGATAGCTATACCAACCGGGCGTACCATCTCGACAGGTTGTCTCCGGACAATTTACCTACAATGGAAGAATTTATGACATTTTTAGAAAAAAGAGCTATAGCATTGGAGGACAGCTCTCCTCATAAAAGTACCTGCTATGAAGGTAAGCCAAAATTAAATTACAACAATAACAAGGTTTCCAATATTGTAACCAAACCAAATTCAAAACGATCTTGCATATTTTGCAGCAATGATCACCTCATATATGCATGCCCTAAGTTCAAATTGGCTCCAGCCTCACAGCGTATAAAGTTTGCCACTGATAATAAATTGTGCACTACGTGTCTGAGAAACCACCCTGACAAATGCAGATATTCATTTAAATGTCAGGTCTGTAAAAATAATCACAATACTCTTTTGCATGAGGACAGGCCTAGGGAGGATGAAGTTATTTCATTACATTCCAATCTATCAACAAATGAAACAAACATATTATTGCCTACAATGAAGGTGAAACTCATTGACAAAGCTGGTCAAGAAGTTGAGGTTAAGGCGCTACTTGATTGTGGTAGCCAAGTAAGTATTGTAAAGCGCACACTTGTAAACCAATTGGGCTTGACCCCTATGGCTCAAGATTCAAACATTATTGGTTTGGGCAATACTCCAAACAAGGTAAATGAATGCGCTAACCTATTGTTACAATCCACTCCATACAGTGTAAAATATTCCATCAAATGTCATATTGTAGATACTATTACTACAAACCTACCTCAAAATTATTTTGATATTAATAAATGCAACATTCCTGCTAATGTGCAGCTTGCTGATAATGACTTTAATAAACCATCAGAAATTGCCCTCTTACTAGGGGTAGATTTTTATTCAAAGGTGATAATTGATGGTGTGATAAAATTAGACAATGGTCTTGTACTACAAAACACATTATTTGGCCATGTAGTTACTGGTGCAATTAAAAATAAATGTAAAATTAACTTGTCAAGTGTGAACTTGGTTTCAAACTTTGTAGTGCAGGAAAAGGCTGACGATAGCTTAGAAAATATTATGAAAAATTTCTGGCTATCTGAAAAAATTACTGAAGAGGTAGCTGATCAAAATGTAGAGTTTGAAAAGGCTGAAAAAATTTTCAAAAATTCAATGAAGTTAGAAAATAACAAGTTTTCAGTTGACATTCCATTACAATGCCCTTTAGAAGAATTAAATATTGGTGATTCGTTTTCACGTGCCTTGCAAAGATTTCACACACTCGAGAAAAAGTTTGAGACCAATCCTGACTATTTTCTAAAATATAAAAAATTTATTGATGAGTATGTAGAGTTGGGTCATGCCAGGGAAGTTGACATAGGTCAGTATGATGTCCTGAATGATCCAGTGTATTTTCTTGCACACCATGCAGTACAAAACGAAGGTAGCAAGACAACCAAATTGCGTGTTGTTTTTGGAGGAAACATGAAGTCTAAAAATAATATCTCGGTGAATGATGTTATGTTAAACGGACCTATAGTTCAAAATGAATTATTTAACATACTGATACTCTTTCGTACCTACCGCTATACGATAATGTGTGATGTAGAAAAGATGTTCAGATTTATCTATATAAATGAAAAGTTTAGACCATTGCAAAACATTCTTTGGAGAGACCATCCAAGCAAACCCATTGCTTGCTTACAGTTGCAAACAATAACATATGGTTTAAAGGCCTCTACCTTTTTGAGCACAAGATGTCTCATAGAGTTAGCCCATCTCTACCATGATAGGTATCCAATGGCTGCAGAAGCCCTACGGTTAAGCACATACATTGATGACATCATAACCGGAGCTGATACTGTAGAGAAACTTATGGAGCTCAAGACTCAACTTGTGTTCCAACTCTCCAGAGTCAATTAAAGACCTTCCTGACAAAGTGAAGTATTTTGAACAAATTGACCTCAATAAAGATAATATAATAAAAACATTAGGTTTGAAATATAATATAATTACAGACACTTTGATGTTTTCCTGCCCAATGGCAGATCACTATAAGCTGCTCAAAACTAAAAGAGAAATTCTAAGTTTCATTGGGAAAATCTTTGACCCTCTTGGTCTTATAGGACCCATAGTGGTTCAAGCTAAATTGTTGATGCAAGAGATCTGGAAGTCCAAAGTGGACTGGGACTCTACTTTACCCGGTAACATACTGAAGTCTTAGAATGAGTTCTTAATAAATTTGAATGACATGGGTACTATCAATATACCTAGAGCAGTTACTAATACTGCTGTAGAAAATATAGAGTCGGTGGAACTTGTTGGATATTCGGATGCTTCATTAAATTCAACTGGTTGTTGCCTTTACCTTAGAGTTTTATCCAACAATGACAAAGTTAACGTCAGCTTACTGTGCTCTAAGTCCCGTGTAGCACCTCTCAATAGAAAACTTACCATACCAAATCTAGAGCTCAATGGCGCTCTCCTTCTTGCAGAACTTGCTGCTAGAGTTCATAAAACTCTACAAATTAGATATCCAGAAATAAAAGTGTTTTTACACACAGACTCCCAGGTGGTGCTAGCCTGGATAAATTCCCACAGTTCAAAAGGTGACTATGTCACAAATAGAGTCAACAAAATCAGGGCTCTAACTAAATATTTTATGTGGTCTCATGTCAAAGGGGTCAATAACCCTGCTGATGTACTATCAAGGGGTACTGCTCCACACAAATTACAGGACAACCAGCTATGGTGGTTTGGTCCATCCTCATTATTAGATAAAAAATTTCAGCACAATGTTGCTACCTGCATTCAAAACAATGAACAGCATGTTGCTGTATCAGTTTCAGAAATTGAGGATTCTCCCTTACCTGACGATATAAATGTGTGTAATCTGCAACAAAAAGTTCCGCACGTTTCAGATGATATTTTTGAGAAATACTCTGACTTTAACAAACTTCAAAGAGTCATTGCTCTACTTTTACGTTTCAAACATAACAGTTTAAATCCGAATGAAAAATTTATCGATTCACTAATGCCAAAAGAGCTACAGTCTTCTAATTTAGTCATTATAAGACATGTACAGCATAAAGCATTCGCAAATGAAATTAAATTGTTGGAGGAAGGAAGACAAATCAAAAATCACATTGCTAGTTTGCACCCCTTCTTAGACTGCAATACTATCCTAAGAGTAGGTGGTCGCCTTCAAAATGCAACCAACTTATCATATGACAAAAAGCACCCAGTTATCCTTCCTAAGTCCAACCACATTACCAACTTGATCATTATAAAGGAACATTTAAGATTACTGCATGCTGGTGCAAAGCTAGTATTAAGTTCCCTTTCGCAAAGGTTTTGGCTATTAAATGGCATCAGAGAAGTTAAAAAAGTTGTACACAAATGCGTCAAATGCTTCCGCCTTAAAGCAGTAGCTGCAAAGCAATTAATGGGTTCTCTACCGTCACATAGAATATCAACAGGTAGAGCGTTTGAAATAACTGGCGTAGATTTTTGCGGTCCATTTGACATTAAAGTAGCACGAATAAGAAAACCTATAACAAAAAAGAGTTATGTTGCATTATTTGTTTGTTTTGCTACTAAAGCAATCCACATTGAACTGGTGAGCGACATGACTACTGCAGCCTTCCTGGCATGCCTTCAGCGCTTTATAGCTAGGAGGGGATTGCCATCCTTAATTTACTGTGACAATGCAAAAACATTTAAAGGAGCTGAAAATAAATTAAAAGAATTGTTTGAAGTACACTCATCCAAATGTCATATAGACAATGTAAAGAATTTTTGCTCCACAAATCTTATTAGGTTCAAGTACATACCTAGTTACTCTCCCGAATTTGGTGGGCTGTGGGAAGCCGGAGTGAAAAGTGCCAAACATCACATCCGGAGAGTGATTGGTAATGTATCTTTGACATTCGAAGAATTCAATACTGTACTCACACAAATAGAGTCAATTTTAAATTCAAGGCCACTTCTTCCCCTGAGTAGTGATGTTTCAGATTTAAATTACTTGACCCCAGGCCATTTCCTGGTAGGAACTGCACTTACAAGCTACCCAGAGATAGATGTGACTCATAAAAACATTAATAGAATGAAATTTTGGGAACTATGTACAAAAATAAAACAAGATTTTTGGAATCTCTGGTCCAGGGACTATTTAACTTCCCTTCAAAATAGACCTAAATGGAAGTATAGTAGTGATAATTTAAAAGAGGGAGACTTGGTTATTGTGAAACAAAAAGACATCTCTCCTCTAAATTGGCCCATGGGGCGCATTGTTAAAACTATTCCTGGACCAGATGGTAGAGTCAGGGTAGCAGAAGTAAGAATGGGGCCTAAAAATAATGTTTACTTGAGGTCCTATACCAAATTATGTCCTGTGCCCATGAAAGAAAATTTAGATTAAGTAAGTTAATTAATTTACTATATTTAAAGTTAGTTTTTAATAAAAATTATAATTGTTTAAATTGTATCACACGTTTTGTGTTAACACTAACTTAGATACCGCATTTATATTTATAAACTTTGTATAATTATTTTCTCAAACAACTATTTATGTAAAACAATGTATAACTTAAACTTAGCTAACACAGTTACCTATTGTTGGTGCACTTTGCCCGCCCCAACTTATGTTCAATACAAAACATAAAATAATACAATATGGTAAGAAATAGGCAAAATAAGTAGTTTTTTAAAGTTATTTAATAGCAACACTAGAATTAGATTTTTTTGTAATGACCACCTCCGGTGGCCATATTTTTTTCTTCACACTTTTTGATTTCTGTGCTATGAGCAGATATTGTTTTTCTTAAAAATAAATTACTAAAAATTCAATTAGCCTATTATTTAACACGTGATTTTTTATGATTTTTTCCCCAATATCAGTTCATATTTTTTTATTATTCTATCAGTAAGATCGAAAAATATTATTCATATTTCATCATTTTATTAGTAATTCGTATTTAAATATAATTTCCAAATAACACAATTTATAAAAAAATAAAAAAAATACCGAGCTAAGCTCGGTCATCCAGATATTATAATTATGTATACTTACATAGTAAATGGCGGATATGACTGTTGATGTTATAGTTAGGTACTTCTTACATGTCTTTCTTGTTTTAATTAGTTTATTCAAGTGATACTGTATTACTGTTTTTTGTTCCAAATAAATAAATAAAAGAAATAAATAAACAATGGGGAGTGATATAATTTATTGAATTTTATGCGAGCACGTACTAGCTCCTGATTTATGTTTACACACGACCGATTATGATAACATGCATAATATATACTTACATGTACATAAAATTGTATAAGTACATCGGTCGATAACATAATTTAAAGTACATTTGTCCCGTCTGCCAATGTGTGTCAACAGGCTAATGTGTGTCGTGATGAGCACCTACCTATACCTAACCCAGGGGCTCCTGGCTGGTCAGGAAATAAAAGAGGTAGGTAACTCAAAACGGACAGTATATTTTCGCCACGGGGCACGCTCAATCGGTAGAACAAAGGTTGCGGTACGAGCCTATACAGTTTAAGTGACTCCTTTCTCTTCTCTGGTTCTGCACTCCCCTGACGTCACGGCCGCTGCTGACGAAGGCGGACGCTCAGGTAGAAAGGGCCAGGTTCGTGTCCGTGTGGTCCAGCCGCTTATCAAGAGAAGCGGGGGCAGCAAGTAACAACCAGGAACTTGTAGACGTGGAATTGGACCCTGGAATGTGCCAGAACCAAGGCATTACGACCTGGCCATTCTGAGAACATCCGCGGCAACGGCCAGTGAAGGTAAGCGCTAAGCGTAGGTGTGTTGCCGGGGATGTTACTGTCAGAACGGAGATTACAAAATTCGGAGTAATGAAATAGATTTAGAAAATGAATTTAAGTTTACAAAGTTAATGACCGTTACTTTTTTTTGAATGACGGAGGTAGAAAAATATAAGTTAAAAATATGATTAAGCGTAGAATGACAAAAATAGCAATAAAAGAAAGCAAGAAAGGTTCTACGCAATATTTAAAATGGCAAGAGCTGAAATAAAAGATTAATTAACACGTGCAATGAAATAATGGTTAAGAAAGTGTGAAAGCTACGGCTACAATAAAATATGCACCACTTACCCAAATCTGGGGTCAAATTCACACCAAAAGATTTAAATTTATAAAATATTAAAATAGTCGGGGGAACTAGAGAGACGCCTCTGTCTCCGCGGTTACGTGGAATAATTCCCGTATGAAGAGACCGCGGAGCAACGTCTGTTCGAACCGACAGCTGGAGAGGTCTGCCCCGCGCCAACGGCTCGCATTCCTGAGCCGCGCGGACACAGATTCGATCGTAGTTGGTTAGCGCGTCAGAGGCGCAAGCGCTCAGCTGTTAATATTTGCGACGCTCGATTATACCGCGCGTTGAAAATAATAATATAAAAAAACATGTAACGCGCTACGTTACATTACCCCCCTCGTGTGAGAAAGGGTTTTGTTCTTAGCAAAACCCGTCTATTTACCTAATACGACTAACACTACTCATTTATACTTACATCATCTTTCAAATTCCTTTCATACTACCTACCTCACTGCCTAACAAAATAGCCACAGCAGCGCCTAAAATGCTGCTGACGCGTCCTAGCGTAAACAAAGTCGCCTGTGATAAATTGCACAGGGGACCAATGCTAGCCGTAAATAATAGTAACTATACGGGTAAATATTATTAGAAGTTAAGTTAAAAAAAAAATGTTTTTTTTTTTTAAATATTTTAGCTAAAAAATTGCAAAACAAAATTACATTTAAAGTTGAGTTTGAAGAAAAATGTTAAAACCTAATGTTTTTTAAGTCTTTGATATGCCAGACACCTATATTTTTTCCGGACATATCTTCCAGTACATACACAAGTGGAGATCGCTTCTCAACAATGCGGCACTTTAAAAATTTTGGTGCCAGCTTTTTGCTGAAGTACTTATCTTTGTCACTTAATACAAAAGCGCGCTTGTAGACTATGTCACCTACGTTAAATTCTGCTGACTTTCTACGAGTATTATAACGAGCAGTATTCTTTACATGTGCCTGCCATAACGAAGCCTGCACATCATTAAATACCGATCGTAAACAACCTCGATTTTCTGCATACACGTCACGTGGAAGAAACAATACTTCGTCACCTAAGTCATTGTCCGTATAGTGCGATCCGCATAAAACAAGTTCCCTACCGTATACTAAAAATGACGGCGTATACCCAGTAGCTTCGTTGACGGAATTGTTTATGGCAAACTGAACCTTGGGAATAAAAGTGTCCCATGACCTATGGTCGTTTCCAACAAACGTAGACAGACTGGTTACAATGGTCTTGTTGTAACGTTCCACGGTATTGACTTGCGGCGTGTATTTTGGAGTGAAATATATATTAGGTATGTTATACTTTTTGAATAGAGCGTCAGTTGCAGAGCTAATGAACTGAGCGCCGTTGTCCAAAAATATAGTCTGAGGGATTCCGTGAACTAAGAAGATAGATTCTTCTAGAATTTTAATAACTGCATCGGAAGTTGCACGACGTAATGGGAAAATATGACAAAATTTTGAGAAACAGCAAGTGATGACGAGCATGTAACAGTTTTGTTTTCGAGTGGCCGGCAGCGGTCCCACAAAATCAATTGAGATCATTTGGTGTGGCCTAGAACACTGTTTCGGCCGACCCATTTCACCCAATGTAGTGTGATTTTGTGATTTGTATGACAAGCATACCGAACATTTACTCACAAAATTCACGACATCTTGGTGCATACCAGGCCAGTAGTAAGTTAGTGACAACCGCCGATATGTTTTGAAAATGCCAAGATGTCCAGCTGTTGGCTCTGCGTGATTTTCATCAATAATGGCTTCGCGAAATTCGCTAGGCACAACTTCTTTCCAGTCAAACTCAGCAGCCAATTGAGAATTTGTATTTTTAGTGCGCCGAAACAAAGAATTATTTTTTATCGTAAAATTTGGAAAGTTACTAGGGTTATTGAGACAACCATTAAAAGTCTTTTTGTACCAAGGGTCGCTAGTTTGGGCGTTAGCAAGGGAAATAGCTGTTACAGGAAAAGCTCTTGACAAGGCATCAGGGATCACGTTATCGACACCACGACGGTGTTTCATTTCAAAATTAAATGACGATAATCGGACACCCCATCGAGCTAAGCGTCCTGTTGGATTTTCCAGTGTCAGAAACCACTTTAATGCTGAATGGTCTGTGTACACAATAAAAGTTTGACCGTTTTCGAGATAACACCGCCAGTGCTCGAGAGCAGTTAGTACAGCAAGCGTCTCTCGTTCGGTGATACTGTAGTTTTTCTCTGGGCTGGTGAAAGATCGGCTCATGTAAGCGATTGGGTGTTCTTTGCCATTGACTGTTTGTGTTAACATGGCACCAACACCATAACTACTCGCGTCAGTATGTACCTCGAACGGTTTTGAATAGTCTGGGCATGAAAGGACTGGCGCTGAAACGAGACATTCCTTTAAAGCGTTAAAAGCAGCGTCAGCCTCCGTTGACCACTGGAAAGGAGATGCCTTTTTACCACTTGAAGTTAACTTATTGAGTGGACCAGCCACTGTGCTGAAGTTTGGCACAAAACGTCGATACCAGGTAGCGGTACCGAGAAAGCGTTTTAGCTCTTTCCGGGTGGTGGGGGTAGGGAAACTTAAGATGGCCTCCACTTTGTCTGGGTCTGTGCGCAGACCACGAGAATCTACAACATAGCCGAGGTATTTGAGTTCACTTCGAAAGAACTTGCACTTTTCGAAGTTCACGGTCAAATTTGCCATTTTTAATTTATTTAAAACGCGTAACAAGCGTGATACATGCTCATCAAAACTGGAGCTGATGATGATGACGTCATCTAAATAAGCAAACGTCTTAGACTCCATGTCGCTAAACAATAAATCAACAAGACGTTGTTGCGTTGCGGGGGCATTTGTCAAGCCAAACGGAGTGGTCTTGAAACGAAAAGTGCCACGGCCCGGAACGTAAAAAGCGGTCTTATCGCGGTCTGCTGTCTCAATTGGCAACTGCCAAAAAGCCTTAGACAAGTCGATACTACTTAGGTACTTTGCATCACGAAGATTGTCTAAGATTTCTGAAACATAAGGCAAGTTATAAGCATCGCGTTTAGTGACTGCGTTTAACTTTCGGCTATCCAAGCAAAGTCTAGGCTGTCCGTTCTTCTTAGTAACGAGGAGCACGGGAGAAGACCAGGCGCTCTCGCAAGGTTCGATGACGTCAAGAGACAACATTTCATCGACTTGATCTACCAGAATTCGTTGCTTTTCGGGAGACATCCTGTAATAGCGTTGTCTGATAGGTTCTGTGTCACCAGTGTCTATGCGATGGGTTATTAAATTAGTCCTACCTAAGCCTTTCTCTTCGGTTGAGATTGACCTAAACTGAGAGATAATATTGTCAGCAATAGCTTTTTGTGACTCAATCAAGTTATCATAAGAGTGAATGACAGGTTCATCGCAACTTACTTTAATTTCTGCCAGAGAAGCTTTTGACATTTGAATGCTACCTAAATATTTAGGGCAAATTTGGAAAGCACGCCAAAAGTCTACACCTAAAATAATAGAGGTTTCAACATCAGGTACTGCGAAAGTTTTAATGATGTGAAACTGTCCTTCAAAAGTTATTGGCAAGTACATGTAACCAATACTATGTAAAGATTGACCGCCAGCTGCTATCATATTAATGTGCTCGTCCTGGTGCAACGTACAGTCTGTTAAATGCAAATGAGTATTGTTGCCAAGAATTGAGACTGTAGCTCCAGAATCTAGCAATGCGCAAGCTTCAGTGTCGTTAATTTTAATGTTAACATATGGTCTTGAATCATTTATTGGTTTAGTTTGCAGAATTGTAGATACATTATAAGTAGAAGAAAATGTTCTAATGAAAGCAAGCCAAGATTCCCAATCTTGCCTATCAAAATTTTTACAATTCTGCTCAGTTAGTTTTTTGAAACATTTTTATTCTTGTTGCAGTTAGGGCAATCGGGCGTTTTAACACCTTTCATACCACACTTAAAACATACAATATCACGTGGTTCTCGACATTGACGGATATGATGGGTGTTATTACGACACCTAGGGCAATAAGGTTCCCTATTATTTACTTCGACAGCGTGTACATATTTATTGTTATTGCCTTGATTGTTATTATTTCTATATTGATTGTTATTGTTGTAGTTATTGTATTTATTTTGATTATTTGTATTATATTTGAACTGATTATAGCTTGTGCTAGGTTTATTTGCAGTTTTATTGGCATCCTTAGTATAGGCAAAATCAGGAGCAAGCGTATCTGACGTAACTTTAGGTGGCTCTTGAAAGTGAGACAGACGAGTCTGTATAGTTTCATAATTACGGCATAAAGAACGCAAAGTGTCTATCGTAGAAATCTGCGGAGCTGCTGCCAAAGTACTAGCATAGCACGGCCTAATATTGTGAAGAAGGATCTCCAATTGGTCCGCTTCGGAAGGAAGCCTAGACAGACGCGAAAACATGCCATTCATAATAGAGAGATAAATGGTGATATTTTCTCGTTCTCCCTGAGTACGTGAGCGAATTTCAGAAATAAGCCTATAATCGTAATCCGATTGTCCGAAATCTTCCTTTAGTAAAATGGCCAACTCTGACCAAGTAGTGACCCTGTCCTTTACAGCACGAAACCAGTGAAGGGCGTCGTCTTGGAAAATTTCGAAAGCGTAACTTAACAGTTTCTGAGAAGGTATATTCCTTGCTAGTATAAATTCATCAACACGCTGTATAAACGAGCGAACACAAGTTTTGCCAGTAAATTTTAGTTTCGTTAAATCAGCTGAAGTACGGTCGCATGATACGGAAATCACATTTTGTATTTCCGGTGCAGAAGATGTAGAATCTTTACCAGAAATAGTACTAGCAGCAGAAGAAGTGCTAGCTGAAGGTTTCTTAGCTAAAAGAGCAGAAAGCCTTTGTGAAAAAGTTACGTAAGCACTCGTAACTTCGTCGTATTCTTTCCTAATGCTGTCCGTACGTGTTATTCGCTCAAGTCGGTTATGCAAATGATTTAGCATATTTTGTGTTCTTAAAAGTGAAGAAACACTAGGATCAGATATTTCGAGATTAGCTTGTATCTTAGTTTGAACCTCTAAACATCCTCTAATATCTTGTTTTACTTCAAGCGGAGACTCTAATATGTGCTCAGATGGTAAGTCAGGTGACAATTTTAAAATTTGCTTGCGTAACTCCTCGACAGAAGCAGCAGGAGTAGCACCTCTGATACGCACTTCGTACTCGAGCTCCGTCTTTTGTAAAGACAAAAATTTTATAGGCAACATGGTAACAATTTATCAATAAAAAAAAACAAACAAAACCCAGTTGAATAAGTGGTGTAAGAAAGGAAAAAAAACAACACGTTCTCCGTTCTGTTACAATATTGATTTACTGAACGTCTGGTTTTTTTTTTTTAATGTTGAAAAATGAAGTGAAAAAAAAATTGCAACTAAAAAATGATAAGCAAAATATAGAATAAAAATGAAATATGCTACTAATGTGTACCAACTATAATAAACAATATTATTTGTTCAAAACAAAACTTTGAACAAAATAAAATAACATCTGAACAAAATTTACCAAAGCGGCATTTTAAGTGCCCAGTACAGATGTAAACAATGGAATCTTTTTACTATGTTTGATTCAAAATGGTTATAAATTAATTAAAAAAATTACGTACAATAGCACAGAAAGGCATTTAAATACGTACTTACATGTATGTCAGTACGACACGGTACACTTTAGTAACTGTAAAACCAAAAAATAATGGACGTTTTACACTACACAACCACCAACAAACACAAACCACTACCAAGAGAAAAGAAAAGAATCAACTGTATAACCACCACGGTGAAGGGCGCCAGTGTCCCGTCTGCCAATGTGTGTCAACAGGCTAATGTGTGTCGTGATGAGCACCTACCTATACCTAACCCAGGGGCTCCTGGCTGGTCAGGAAATAAAAGAGGTAGGTAACTCAAAACGGACAGTATATTTTCGCCACGGGGCACGCTCAATCGGTAGAACAAAGGTTGCGGTACGAGCCTATACAGTTTAAGTGACTCCTTTCTCTTCTCTGGTTCTGCACTCCCCTGACGTCACGGCCGCTGCTGACGAAGGCGGACGCTCAGGTAGAAAGGGCCAGGTTCGTGTCCGTGTGGTCCAGCCGCTTATCAAGAGAAGCGGGGGCAGCAAGTAACAACCAGGAACTTGTAGACGTGGAATTGGACCCTGGAATGTGCCAGAACCAAGGCATTACGACCTGGCCATTCTGAGAACATCCGCGGCAACGGCCAGTGAAGGTAAGCGCTAAGCGTAGGTGTGTTGCCGGGGATGTTACTGTCAGAACGGAGATTACAAAATTCGGAGTAATGAAATAGATTTAGAAAATGAATTTAAGTTTACAAAGTTAATGACCGTTACTTTTTTTTGAATGACGGAGGTAGAAAAATATAAGTTAAAAATATGATTAAGCGTAGAATGACAAAAATAGCAATAAAAGAAAGCAAGAAAGGTTCTACGCAATATTTAAAATGGCAAGAGCTGAAATAAAAGATTAATTAACACGTGCAATGAAATAATGGTTAAGAAAGTGTGAAAGCTACGGCTACAATAAAATATGCACCACTTACCCAAATCTGGGGTCAAATTCACACCAAAAGATTTAAATTTATAAAATATTAAAATAGTCGGGGGAACTAGAGAGACGCCTCTGTCTCCGCGGTTACGTGGAATAATTCCCGTATGAAGAGACCGCGGAGCAACGTCTGTTCGAACCGACAGCTGGAGAGGTCTGCCCCGCGCCAACGGCTCGCATTCCTGAGCCGCGCGGACACAGATTCGATCGTAGTTGGTTAGCGCGTCAGAGGCGCAAGCGCTCAGCTGTTAATATTTGCGACGCTCGATTATACCGCGCGTTGAAAATAATAATATAAAAAAACATGTAACGCGCTACGTTACACATTATTATGAAAAGCGATAAAGACAAGAGACGCGATGCATTCGCTGACAAAGGAAACTAAGACAATCGTATAATTGATAGACAATTAAGTATTTTTGTGTAAGTTATATAGTTAGTTTTTCCGTATACAATACAATATATACAATTATTCAGTGGCATCTAAAGACCGGCAGTCTGTACACTACTGTACAGTGTACATGTAAGCTACATAACGATCGCTGTCGTTCAATGCAAGTCTAGAGAAATTTGGTAGACAAAATTAAATCAAAATCATTATTTTTCTTTGAACATGTACTCGTACATATTCTTAAACAACCTTGGCTCACAAACGATTACGTTTAACTTTGTCCCACGATCTCGTTTTCGTCATAATTCATAATTATGTAGCTTTCATACCGTTTCTGTTTCGGTAGGTCGTTACGACTTACGGCCGAATTTAATAATCAATCCTAATCCAAATGTTGCTATCTGGGATTGATATCACAATCCATTTTTAGGGTCAAAAGTGCCAATAATCGATCCGTGGATTGGTTTATAAAGGCACGCAGTTTGGAGTCGATCGTACGATAGGCAGCAATCCAAGATAGATTTCAATCTTGGATAGGAGATATTATACTATTAATTTCGGGCGTTAGCGACCAATATAGGTAGCTAAGAGCCCTGAGATGTATGAGCCCCTGTTATTATACAAAATGTTTATATCTGGGGGCACGGCAGTGCCCCCGCCAAGTCGAGCAAAACAAAAGGCACGGCCGTACTATCCTTTTCTCGAAGCGATTCGGGCCATTTTCGACCCCCTGTAACTTCGTTATGGATAAAACTAGAAGCCTAAATTTTTAGTGACCAAGAGGGCATCACGTTTACAGATAACAATCCAAATTACATCAAATTTGAACCAGTAGTTTAAGAATTATTGCAAGTCAAAGTTCCTTAATTTTGCTGCCCACTGACTGACTGACTGACCGATCATCAAAATTCTAAGGTACTTCTAGCCGTCCCACAAGTTTGAAATTTTGAATATAGCTATTGTTTAGCCTGTAAACTATGGAAAAATTCTGACATTCCATAATTTTCATCCCGTTTTCTAGATATATAATCTGCATAAATAACTTTGTATTCCCATATAAATCCCATTAAATTGTATGTGATTACAAAGTTACTTTTACAGTTCATAATTAGACTTCATTGAAATTGAATGAAACGGGTAGCAGGGGTTAAAAATTAGAAATAGCTTCGAGAAATTCGACAGTTGAGCGATTTTTAAAAACTTCCACTATAGGTACACCTACGGCAGATAGAGAGATACAAATCGCTATAATATATATCTACCTACACTTTTATAGGTCGAACAAATTCGTTACCTAGGTACATTAAAATAGGTACCTAGGTACCTTATACCTAATACGCATCTGTGGAGACGCAAAGACACTCGTTCATGATAATCTATGAGCATGACTTATGTCGCAAGGGGCCCCGGCCGCGCAGGCGCGGGGCGCGCGTTGATGCGTGTTTCGCAAAAAAACGAAATAAAGAAAGAAAACCTACAAAAAGAAATGAGATCCCATCAAAAACATTACATGTACAAAAATGCACAAGTCTCGCAACACAGTTAATCTGCCGTAAAAAGTTGTGAGATCGAATGTAAACCAAGTCGGTTAATTTCAATAGGTACCTACCTATACCTATCTATGGGAGCAGTTATACCTTTATTTCTTTAGTAAATAGAGTGTCTTGGCGATTGTACACGGCAGCATAATTTACTAGGCAATCTAAATATAGTCTTCCGTATAAGTGTACTTTCAAACAAATACAAGCACAAAGCGCTTAACATAGATTTATGTTGCCGTGTGCAATTGCCAAGTCACTTTATTTACTATAGAAATAAAGATATAACTGCTCCCATAGATAGGTATAGGTAGGTACCTATTGAAATTAACCGACTTGGTTTACATTCGATCTCACAACTTTTTACGGCAGATTAACTGTGTTGCGAGACTTGTGCATTTTTGTACATGTAATGTTTTTGATGGGATAGCTAATACGTCATACCAAAACTGAAAATACCAAAACTTGGTCATTATAGTTAGGCCCTTTTTGGTTGATGACGGCAGTATTTGAGACAAATAATGAATAAATCTCAATTTGCAATAGCAGGTTGTTATATCAGTTGCAGTGCCACCCAGAACTTGGCATTGCATATTCTTGCGCGACACTGCACTGCGTTCGTCGCCCTACGACGTTGGTTCTAAAGTTACTAATGTCCAGAAATTTCGCGAAAAACAGTGCCCGTCAAACCGAAACATTACATAACATAACGTTTGCACACTACTGCTTGGCGGCTGAATATCTAGCAAAGGCAATAATGAGTAGGTGCTTACCTATAATTATGTCAAAATTGTGAGGACAAAACCACAGTAAATTATCTAATACCTATCTAATAATACCATTTTCCACGAGATACGACACTTGGTTTGGCAAGCAAATAGATATTAAAATTTATTACAGTTTTAAACAGATACGCCCGAAGAAGCTCATATTATACATACTAACTTCTTTAAATAATAAAGTAATTAACCCTTTGTTTGACTCTTCATCGAGATATCCTAATACAAATGGAAAACATTGTGCGTATGTGTGTATGATTGTGTGAATGTACTCAGCGCTGAAACGGCAGAACGGATTTTCATGAAATGTTACAGTATTTTTATAGGTTATTTAATTTATTTACCTGTTTTATTCGTTTTATTTTTTATGTCGGTAGTAGTCCATTCTTTATATACAAATTTTTAGGACTACTGACAGGGCAAAACTTTTATTGGCTTCAGTGTCATTCCCGGATGGATACCCTTATTTTTTTTAATGCGATAAAATACTTAATAACATAAAATAAACTCAATCCAGAAAATGCTAATCGATAAATTTATGTTACATGGTAAAAATTTTAAACAATGTGATAAACTGTTTTGGTTAGACTACGATGGACCCGGCATTTTGCATAACAGTCCCCTAATAAAATTACAGACGTAATAAAACTGATGATAAATGGTAATAAATGTGAACAGTATGATAAATGCTAATAAATGCTAAATTTTTCATCTATATGTCTATTATTAGTTGCTAGTTTACTTTCACTTTTCATTAGCATACTTTTTACCTTTAAATTTATTTTTTATTATTATTTATTATGTAAAAGTTTCTTTATTTACTCACCGCATTACAAGAAAAAAAACTCACCGCTGATCGTAAATACGGGATTGTAAGGTGCCTGATCGTCGACCTTCTCTGCGAGCTTGATAACATCGGGCGCTCCGACCATGCCTGGAACAAAACATAGTTCGATCAATTCAAATTCAATAAAAAAAACAATATAAAAAAAACATCGAAGAACGCAAACAGTGACTGCGATAAGGCGGACGTACGTTCAATATTCATGCGTAATACAATCCGTTAGTTGATCCGTAATGACTAACAGGGCTACGCATCCAAGTAATTTGCCTAGCTCTTTAGTCTTTGATTGAATTTAGGAAGCTAGTTTAACGGCGCCGTTTAGTGATTAAGCTAGGCTGACTTTATCTCGTAAAAATTGGCGGTCCTTGTGGGATAATATTCAACGCGAGTGAAACCGTGGAACGCAACTCGTATCTAATAATTAGTTATCAGATTTATTATTTAAGTCGTTTTATGACAAAATTTAGACGACTTGTGACATTTATTAGCTTTTATCATGTTGTCGCCAATGCCCGGTTTATTGTATTGTTTATTGTGGTTATTGCATCTTATCACTAGACATCATAAAAGTCAAGATTGTTTTAATAATATTTATATACCGAATATCAGTCTACATGTAAAAATAAACCTAAATAACCGAATTGAAGTAATAAACATACAGACTGCGTAGCTTCTTTGACTTGCTAGTAGCATCTCTGACACGCGTGTCAGTGATGCTACTAGCAATCATATTTGATTATTGCAATGTTGAAAGATAATTAGGATTTTTTGACGGTGATTTTATTATTAGATTTTATTCACGCCGATTTATTACGGAAGATATTACAAAAAACAATTATAATCGCAGGGACGCCTAAGCGCAAAACATGGGACAACACCCACTTTCGTTTTTGTACCATTAAATATTTTAACAGTACCTACATAATATAACAATGTGACCGTTCTTCACTGGCGTCACAGTGCAGTAACAAAACTGTTGGAAATTTAAATATTTGTTTCAATTAAAAGACAAAGTAATCAACCAGCAATCAAATCCGTTTTTTTAACGTTTAATGTTGAACTTTTCATTCATGTAATCTTCGTATAATGAACTTTAACTCTCTATATAATGACCGATATATTATATGATCGTATTACGATTACCTACCTCATTAGTCGCAAAAAAGTTTAATTATGAGCAACTAATTAATTTTAAACTAAAGAATTGAAAGTCGCGTGACGTATGATTTACCTTGCATCCATGTAGAAATTCTTTTAAATGACGCTGAATTTCGATAATCTAGTTTTTATAACTAAAACCGTACTGGTTTATAGGTCGGTACTTATATTGGACCGCAATCTTTGGATTACAAATAATATATCTATGAGTGGAGGGTGCGTATCAGTTATGATATCAACGTGATATACCTAAGTCGTCGGCTCATCTCTGAGATAAAAAAATACGACTTTATATATAGATATCGGCGAATCTGGGTGATGTAATTTAGTCACTAGGTGATATTAAAAAATCCATACGCCGCGTACACCTAATATTTCCCGACATGAATAGTAACATTTCACGTTACAAGCAACTATAAGGGTTACAGTAGTACCCAACTGATATGGCTTACCGATGTACCTGCGCAGAAGATGAATTTTCAAAGCGCGGGAAATGCTATTGCCCGCTATTGGTCGGCAGCCGCCCCGCCATCTTAGCGAGCTTAGAGTGAGATGGAACTAACAGCTGCAGTGTATTATGAACCTTATAATAGTGATCTTAAGTTGATTGTAAGTTTTAAGCATTCTTTCGTTAATCTTCGGACCATACTTTCTTTTCTGCGCGAACGATGATTCACGACGCGCCTTAAAAGTTGGGTACTACTATTACTACTTATAGGCAAGTTTACCTACTATCTACATAATATTATCTACACTGTGCTTGTGCACCGAAGCCCGAAAAGTGTAAAAAAAAGCCGAAAACAAGCTCACTCACGTTTGCCACAGATACTGCCGACCCAGTTGTTATATTACAAAATGAGCCCTTAATTCAAAGATTGTATTGAAGTAGGTACTCTATTCGTAATTGCTTGTAAAAAATGTGTGTCAAGCAAATAATATAATGATTGAGATTATAAAAAAGTAGCTGTTTAAGTGTTTTGTCAATAAGACACTCTTGCACACTCGGCTTTAAAAGCAGTTAGGTACGTACCTTTAATTTATGCATCAGGTAGTGTAAATATTGATACAATAACTCCTTGCTGAAGCGAACTGAACTAGAAGCACGTGCCGAGCTCCACCATACATGACTTTTCAGTGTCTAACCAACCTCGCCAAACGGTGAAAATCGCATTGCAATCGGTTCAACATTTTATACGTGATGTGAAGACAAGCAGACTAACGAACTACAATTTTAGGTAGAAGATACATATCGATAATATGACGGATCTTGGCTGAACGGCGCAATAATAGACATATCCCTCAATAGCAATCGATATCAAGTGGATAAATACGCAACAAGTTTAGTAGCTATAATGGCTTATCAGAGATCATAGAAACCACGGTACGAAGGAATATTATCTATACTGGCTATTGATACTAGGCGGCAAAATAGTGCGGTCCATATTACATCTTTCTTAAACTTTATGCTCGTAGAGCGGAGTGTCTCTCCAAAACATAGGGAATATTCTAAGCCAAAACATAAATTAAAAAATACTCCACCGTGTCAAAAAGTTCTAGAAACTTTTTTTTCTGTTGTAACCTGCACCATTGTCTTTTCTGTATTTTTAGAGGTACCTACGTACATCATAATTACAAAAAGCATCGCAATTCGAGTTCAAGAACCTTGAAAGCACTGAATTTGATTTGTCATAAAGTATATAGCATCACAAAGTAGTTATAAACCTACATCCGCGGCCAAAACATGTGTTTAGTCAAGCTAGAGCGGTTGCAGGTTATCGAGAAAATTATAGTCACAGATTACACATAATGTGTAGAAGTGATGTCAGAAAATGGCGGTAAATGTGGTATTTTCATTAAATATAATCTGTGCTGTATTATATTCTGTGAACCTGAATCTCTCAGATTATTCATCTAACTAAATCTAGAGTAGATTTAAATAGGTAGACGTACCTAGTATTTTTTTACTCTTTTTAACCCTACCATGAGTTACCAGTCCACAGCTACTCGTAATAATGTTAGGAACTAAATAATATCCTACTATCCTACCAAACTTTTCTTATCGTATTAGGTACCTATAATCATAAAGCAAGATAATAATCGCGAAAGGTTGGATGTTTGTTAGTTTGATTGCTTGTAAATCGCGCTAAATCAGCTCAATAATTTGATATAATTACTAATGAACTAGGTATATTTGGGGGTTACAACATATAGAAATCTTTTATTACAAAAAGCTACCCCTCTGGCGTGTGAAATCGTATCACGACATAGTATAAAACAAAGTCGCTTTCTCTGTCCCTATATCCCTTGGTATGCTTAAATCTTTAAAACTACGCAACGGATTTTGATGCGGTTTTTTTTATAGATAGAGTGATTGAAGAGGAAGGTTTATATGTATAATAACGTAGTGATACCCGTGCGAAGCCGGAGCGGGCCGCTAGTGTATGTTGACTAAGGAAACTGGGGCCACAGCTAGTAATTAAGTAGGTATAAACTAATGGCGTATTATTATTATCCCTTCAACACCACAATATTCTTAGTAAACTGAAGACGGCCTCCATGGCGTGAGTACCCGATTTAACCCCACTGCGTAGCGGCGGGCTGCAGATCGATTCCCACACAGAACAAAGATATGCGTGTAACACAAGTATTTTCTCTTCTCGATTGTTTGGTGATAGTTTTTTATTTTCTACTTCCAGTGAACTCTAGAATATCCGTGTACGTTCCGTAATCCGATAGAGTTATGTAACTGAGTCGCACTGAAGTCGCTCAATGTAGGTACAAAGTCAGGGACGCGATGCAAATACATGTTTCAAGGTGCCACTTACGGCGGGTAGAGACGCGGCATTCCTACCGGGCCTAAGCCTGTGCGTAAATGGCGCTTACAAATGCCTACAAACAAGATTCTGCCGTTTTCCAATGTGATTCCATTTCATAATTTCTAACAAGCATTATAATAAGATATTATTATGGTGTGAGAGAAATATTTATACTGTTGGCCATTTATTGGTAGATTTCTGTGAACCCTAAGCACGAATAATCGTAAACCTATCGAAAAATATCCATAAATTAAATATCAGAAGGAGAGTTACTCATATGCTTATGATATAAAATGGCGAATATCTACAAGTCGATATTCTAAGGTGAACAAAAAATACACAAATTATACATTTCTATTTGATAGACTTAATAGGTACTTACCTACAATTAGATAGGTACCTACCTACGTTATAATTTTAAAGATTAAAACTATAGACCTTTGTATGAAAGCTACCAAGTCAGAATTATTATTCTAATTATTATCTTACTACCTACGTACATATATTGAGTGTAAGTTTGACGTTAAATCATCGATATTTTTGCCCATCACTAACGACAATGTTTCAGTACGAGTACCAACTTCCATTCCGGTTAAAAACTAAGACCTAAACGACCTCTAAGCCTAATTGTGTGAGCAAAGGCCATCTCGTAAGACGATACGCGGTCACGTGACTCCTTTCATTAACGCTAAAAAAAGAATTTCCTACCAGACATCCTTCCTTATCCTTATATTACATGACTTGCTTTAGCCCGTGACTTTGCCCGTGAGTACTGCAATTTATCGCGATAAAAAGTATCCACCTGGATATGGAGTGTCCACCTGACTTGGAGAAGGAAATGTCCTTCTCCAAGTCAGGTGGACACTTCATTAGTACTGCTAAATTGGACCACAAACAAGCGACACTGTATCCGAAGCAATAACGTCGTCCGCGTTGATACTCAATAGGTCACCCAACACGCACAAAATGTCAAACAAATCTGCCATCTCCTTATAAAGAGTGTCCCACCTTCTAGCCAGGGTATTAATTGGTCAAAGGTTCCCCCTATTTCTAAACCAAAATTTATCCATATTAGTCCAGCGGTTTAGACGTGAAAACGTGACAGACAGACACACTCGCAATTATGGTATGGATGGATAATAAGCAGCGTGTGTTTTGGCGCTACAGGGGGGGTTTTTTGACCCTCATTTCTAAACGAGTTATGCTTGTATCCTTCCTTACTCTCATACTTTTTATTTATAGTATTATTATGTAAAGTTTAGGGTGGATCTGTGTGCGCTAAATTTCACTTACTACTTACACTGCTTCATTAATCTGAGAGCGTTTTAGAAAGACGAGAGACCAACGTAGAGACACGATTTTCAATAATCAATCCACTTCAAAGATGTTATCTTTTCCCCGCTTATAATAAAGTTAACAAATTAATAGTCCATTTAGTACTTATGTACAAAAAGTACATATTATGTTAAAGCAATGGTCTAGCCGACTTAAGGTACCTACGGGTTAACTAACTATAGCATTACGTATGGAAATGAGTTGCAATATGGACCGATTGCAATATGGTTTTTAACTTTTCACTTCTTCCTGTTAGGATCTGTCCATCGACAAAAATCTGCCTAGAGTTAATTGCTCTTTAGTAAAATAAAAAAACCAATGACGAAGCGACACGACTGAGAGAGAGCTCAGCGGTTAGTCAGTCTATTCCAGTCGATTCGGAACAATCACTATAATCTGTGGGAACAATCTATCATGATCTCGATGTTGAGATGTTTAGACTCGATTGTAATTAAATTATGTACCTAATGGGGTTCTTTCGATTGTATAAAAAATCTCTGACTCGCCCGCTAATCAAGATCTAAGAAGCATAACATTAGTTATGTTTAGTGCGCTGGCGCAACTCCGCGGTCCGCTGCTCGCTGTTGTTTGCATCACTTTGCTTTCACAATGCTGTGTTGCTGATTTTTGAGAAGGTTCTGGAGTTATTTTATTGTTTTGGTCCAATAGGCCAATTGATTTGGCTTTTGGCTGTTGACCCAACCCCTGCTTCTTGCTCTCTTTTTTTTTCTTTTTGTTTTTAAAAGTTTTTGGTTTTAAACTCACAAGAATTGCTCCTGTATCGTGGGTGCCGCTTACAGACATGTAATTTCACATGCACATCACACCCGGACCAGAAACAAATATTTGTGGATCGCACAAATATTCGTTCCGGGCGGGAATCGAACCTGCGACACCAAGCGCAGCGGTCACATTGCTCAGCCACTACGCCAAACGTGCCGTTAATGTGCCGTGTCTACCTTGTTACTTGTCCATCAAAGGTGCAGATTGCACACTTAACAAAACAGGCGCAGGAGACAAGTCAAGATCGGTCAGTCTTTTCTGTATTTCATACATTTAGATGTCAGTAAAGAGTATGTAGGTAGGTATCTATTGAGGTAGTCCAGGCGTCTGATGTCAGAGTATGTCAGGCTCTTGTATGGCCGGCAGAAAGCTCGTCGAGCCGGAGTGCGGAGCGATGGATACCCGCATAATATAATGTATTCTATGACATAACTCATGTGAATAAGTCACTAACTGAGACTAGAAGTCTATCTGGGGTTGTAAGCAGATAACACTTTGCCTATCCGAGATAAAACCACATACATAGTAACTACTTGTCGATTTTACATCGAATACTGTAAATAGGTTAAACCGTTAGACCTTTTTATGTCTGTATTTCAGATTTCAGTCGTCTAGTTTCAGGTAAAGATGTTCCTGTAAGTCTGTAGGGCTAAGTTTACTGTTCTAGCCGAATGCAAAAATGGCCAGAGAAGCCGGATGCATAATGAGCATTTCCAACTATTTTTCCTTGGATTTCCTTAAGCTATCCGGAACTTCTTATATGCAAATCGTAATGGTTATCTTCAATTGTAATGTCGGACGAAAGACTTTGCATAAGAATTTGCTGCATACCATGCGAGTCGTCTACCGTTTCCTCGCTTCATTGGCTGAGCAGTGAGCACGGTGAACGAGGATTAGGCCGTAATCCACCATGGGTGGATATAGTCATCGGCAATAACAAGAGGAAGGGAAGATGATAGATTTTCACGATATTACCCGTCATCGAAAGGCAAATGCTAATGAATACAGTAATTGTTTTAGAAGTATGGTACATTACCACACTGGGATTGGAACTCACGACCCTATGCTTAGTAACACTTAGTGGTAAAAAAAGTTAGTCGATCTATACTTACCATTCAAAATCTATGCCGTAAAGTCATACGAATTTAAGCAACCTCTTAGATGCAACAGGTGATGTTTTCGTATAACGTATTTTTCATAATTAATAGGCACTTTTCAGTGGACCTCGGCATCGGCCAAATGGACACCATTATTTTTAAGAAAAAAATTACTAAGTGTTGCCTAAGGTTAGCAAAATCAGGCATAAGTAGGTACGTCCTAGAGAGATAAGTGTGAACTATGGCAAAAAAAATCCATACTAATATTATAAATCTGAAAGTAACTCTGTTTATCTGTCTGTTTGTCTGTTTGTTTGTTACCTTTTCACGGCTAAACGGCTGAACCGATTTCGATGAAATTTGGTATAGGGGTAGATTGGACCTATGAGACGGACATAGGCTATCTTTTGTCTCAAAAAATAATCTCGAAGGGGATGAAATAGGGGTTGAAAGTTTGTATGGGGAATCCATAATTCCTCAAGTTACGGATCTGAAAATTCTTATTTAGGCTTTTGGTAAGAAATAAATAAATACGGGTTTCAGCTTTTTTGCAAAATCATCCCTAAAGGGGGAAAAGCAAGGGGGTTGAAATTATGAGGTATTCTTTAGATGCACCCCCTACGGACCACAATAAACGGCTAAACGGATCGTAATTTAAATTGGAAAGTAATTAAGGGGGGAGAGTGCGATGGGAGGAGGGGGAGAAAGGGGGAAAGGGGAGAGTGGGGGGAAAGTGGGGGAAAGGGGATAGTGGGGGGAAAGGGGGAGTAGATGGTAGAGTGGGGGGAAGAGTGGGGGGAAATAGAGGGGAGAGTGGGGGGAAAAAGAGGGGAGAGTGGGGTGCAAAAAAGGTTAGAGTGGGGGGAGAAAGAGGGGAGAGTGGGGGGAGAAAGCGGACAGAGTGGGGGGAAAAGGAAGGGAGAGTGGGGGGGAGAAAGAGGGGAGAGTGGGGTGAGAAAAAGGTTAGAGGGGGGAGAAAGAGGGGAGAGTGGGGTGAGAAAGAGGGGAGAGTGGGGTGAGAAAGAGAGTAGAGTGGGGAGAAAGAGAGGGGAGAGTGGGGGGATAAAGAGGGGTGAGTGGGGGGAGAAAGAGGGGAGAGTGGGGTGAGAAAGAGGGGAGAGTGGGGTGAGAAAGAGGGGAGAGTGGGGGGATAAAGAGGGGTGAGTGGGGGGAGAAAGAGGGGAGAGTGGGGTGAGAAAAAGGGTAGAGTGGGGAGATAGAGAGGGGAGAGTGGGGTATGAGGGTAGAGGGGAGAGTGGGGGGAGAAAGAGGGAAAAGTGGGGGGAAGAGGGGAGAGTGGGGGGAGAAAGAAGGGAGAGTGGGGTGGGAAAGAGAGTAGAGTGGGGAGAAAGAGAGGGGAGAGTGGGTGAGAAAGAGGGGAGAGTGGGGGGAGAAAGAGGGAAGAGTGGGGGGAAGAGGGGAGAGTGGTGGGAGAAAGAGGGGAGAGTGGGGAAGAAAAGGGGAGAGTGGGGGGAGAAAGAGGGTAGAGTGGGGGAGAAAGAGGGTAGAGTGGGGGGAGAAAGAGTAGAGAGTGGGAGTGAAAGCGGTGAGAGTGGGGCTAGAAGGAGGGGAGAGTGGGGGGAAATAGGTGAGAGAGATTGAGTGCGAAATATATAGAAATAGAGGGAGAGGGAGTGAGCGAAGGAGGGAAAGGAAGAGATATAGATGGAGAGGGTGAGGGAAATAAATATAATGGATGAGATGGACAGGGAGAGGGAATGCAAGAGATTGAGAGTGGAGAAGGATATTAATGATAGAAAGATAGGGAAAGATATAGATATATAGGGAGAGGGAAAGAGATGGAGGTAGAGGAAGAGAGATAGAAAGAGCGAAAGAGGGAGAAAGGTAGAAAAAGAGCTAGAGAGGGAGAAAGATAGAGGAAAAGGGAGAGAGAAAGAGACAGATATATTCTTACCTATAACTGTTTCCCGCGACATCAATTGATTTTCTAAACAGTTTACATTTTATATAAAAATGCGAACGAAGTTGCGGGTATCAGCTAGTACTATTCTATATTATACATCCTACTAATATTATAAACGCGAAAGTTTGTGAGTATGAATGGATGGATGGATGGATGTTTGTTACTCTTTCACGCTAAAACTACTGAATGAATTTTGATGAAACTTCACAATAATATAGCTTACATATCAGAATAGCACATATGCTACAATTCATAAAGATATATTATTGTATATTATCCAAACACGGGTGAAACCGCGGGGCGCAGCTAGTTATGAATATATACATACTTATAACAGTCATATTGTGAGAGACGCAACCGTTGCTATAGGGAAAAGTGAAAATAAACATAATTTATTATAATCACCGTGTTCACATAACGGAAGGCCGAGTCGTAAAACAATAATTACAATTGTTTAAACAATAAACATGGAATATTTAAAATACCTACGTCCTTGTTACTCTTTCTTTAAATGGATGTTAATTGCGATAATCATTTATATAGCAAAAATAAAAAGCGTTTGAAAAGAAAATACAAATAAATTACATACTCGTATTATTTGCGACGACACAACATTTCACAACAAGGAAAACCAACAGCAGATATCAATTACTGAATAATTGCCGTAAAATTTATTTATTGAATCAATAGGACGCCCCGCGGTGTCAAATAAGAATTAATTAGAAAAAGAGAGAGATAGACGTCGATTTGTGTAGAAAATATGATATATTCCCAATGGCTCCCTTAACCTTACTGACGCCAAGGGGGCAGATGGGAATTTTAATTCTCAACTGCCCCTTGATGGGGAGGTTAAGGGGGCCGTTGGGAATATATCATATTTTTTACACAAATCGACGTCTATCTCTCTCTTTTTCTAACTCAATAACAAATTCACAAGTAAAATAGGTAATTAGGAATACCACGATTTAGTAAGAAAACGCGTGTGTGAGTTTTTTAAAACTTCTGTCTAACTCTGGTCTAATATTTTATGGTAAGACTAGGGCTTATGAGCAATGGTACGATACGTAAAAGAACGCTCTGAAACAGAACGTCTTATAACCTTCCGTTTGCGAAGAACACAAACGGCTACACACGAGCGAAACCCGTGCTATGAATTATATAATACATACTCCTAATATGACTCAGGAAACCTATTCTATAATCTAGCAAATTGTGCGCTCATGTCATAAAAATAAATAAGTGTAATAAAATATAATCTAGCAATTTCTCGGAATGTGCCAACTTGATTGCAAGTCTGTTATTTGCAATATTATATTTCAATATCTGGACTTTGACTATGCTAATACAATTAAGTTGTAAAAATAGCATGTGGTTGGATTTGTGGTCGGTTTTTATTTATAAATGAAATGACATTTAAATTAAATGAAATGAAATTTGTTTATTGCATACCTACGTAGGGTCTAATGACAATGAAAATGTTAGATATATTTCTGTTACGGTACATTTGATACAGAACACTTCTTCAATAGTTGATTTTACGCGAAAATTCATTCTTCACGACATGGTCACAGTGTGTTCTTAATGATGCTGCATTTAGTGGCATAAGGGAGTGAGTTTTGGTTGACATTATGGCTGCTACACACTAACGGCTAGAAACACCAAGACAGTGCTCGCCAACCTAGTCTCATGTCGATTTTTGTGCTAGAGTCATGAGGAAACATTTCGCAAATAATAACAATAAAATCGGCCAAGTGCGAGTCGGACTCACGCGCGAAGGGTTCCGTGCTATTATCTACAAAAAACAAAAATCACGTTTGTTTTATGCGTGCCCCCATAAATATTTATTTTATTCTGTTTTTTAGCATTGTTATAGCAGCAACAGAAGTACAACATCTGTGAAAATTTCAATTGTCTAACTATCACGGTTATTGAGATATAGCATGGTGACAGACGGCCAGACAGACGGACAGCGGAGTCTTAGTAATAGGGTCCTGTTATACCCCTTAGGTACGGAACTATAAAACGAAAACTTTTAATTTAATTTAATTTTAAAGTTTAATTTTTAATATTTTTTATTTTTATTTACCTAATTATTCTTTTTTAAATTAAATTTTAATGTATTTTTAGTTTAACACTGAAATTTGTACGCTTTATAGGCAAAAACATGTGCAACAACCTAAAAACTTAAGATCTTGCATGCTAAAGTATGACAATGTAATGACATGTTTTGACAAATAAATATTCTTATTCTTATTCTTATTCTTATTCTTATTCTTATTCTTATTCTTAAAACGCGTGCATAGTCGCGTTCACGCTAGTGTCTCGCCCGAGCCTCACGTGGATTCGAGTATACAGCCGCCATAATCTTTTGTTTGTGTCACACTAAATATAATAAAAACCGGTCTATCCCAGGCTACCTGATAACGAGCCAGACGGAATTGTTATATTTTATAATAATGACATACTCGCAAATAGACGGCTAACTCCACCAAGGTATGCATTATTATAGAAATTGTCCTGGATACTTCAAAATGACATTGGAAGTGTAAGTTATTACTGATTTTATTTCGTTTATATTTGACACAGTTTAATGGTTATGTAGTTTAGAAGAAATTCACGTACACTTATTTCTTGAATAATTGTAGAAGTAAAGATATTGAATGTAAGTATATGTATTATGTTATTGCTTGTGACTACTATTATGCCACTGTTTCTAAAACTCGCGTTGTCTTACTCAATCCTGGCATTCCTAATTATTTTACTTGTGAATTTGTTATTGAGTTAGAAAAAGCGATCTTTACCAAGACGTCGATTTGTGAAGAAAATATTCAGACACATCTGTTTAACTCTTGTTTAAATTGTTTCTCCACAAACAGACGTCTTTGCTTTTTCTAACTCAATAACATATTCACAAGTAAAATAATTAGGAAAGCCAGGATTAGGTATAAGACAACGCCACTGATAGCCGTCGCTATATTGTGAAAGGGAATTTTAGAAACATCTGTTTAACTCCTTTCTTAAACTTTTTTAGTAAGACGAGAGACGAAGTGGAACGATTTCTTACGTAGGTAACAAACTTGTCCGTGAAAAATTCATAATCAGATATCCACAAGAAAGATAGAACATGACGTCGTCACGAGATAACAGACACCAGTCACACCTATACAAAAAAGGCACCCACGCACATGTTAACATAAAAATTCATTGTAATAATTTGTGTATCTGCAGGAAAAAAATGCCTACAATAAAAATAGAATAGATATCATGGTGGTTTACGATCTTGCTAAATTACATATAACGTAACGGAATTTTTTACCTTTTTATCATGTTTTACACCTACATGCATACGCGCTAAAAAGGAAATAAATAATCGAATAAGTTTTTTAACACTTTTCTGATATAATTTTTAGCTATCAACTTATTCATTTAATTCTTCCCCCTCGCCCGCGCTTTCAGTGGCAGGTGAGGGTGAAACTACCCCGTTGTTCCCGGTCTTCAAGGATCTTATCTATATATATTCCTCGTATCTCTTTCGTCATACATCCAAATTACATCAAAATGCGTTCAGCAGTTTACAAACACTTAATGTTGATGTTTTCACTAAAACTAGGCATCTCTTTATACTCGTATCTACACTAATATTATAAAGAGGAAAACTTTGTTTGTTTGGTTGTAATGAATAGGCTCCGAAACTACTGAACCGATTTGAAAAATTCTTCCACTGTTGGGAAGCTATGCTATCCCCGGTACACATAGGCTAGGTACCTTTTATCCCGTAAAAATTAATGGTTCCCGCGGGATAGTAGTTAACGCGGGTGAAACCGAGAGGTGCTTCTAGTACTTAATAACTTGTCAATTTAGGTGACGCGCGACTTCAAGTTATATCAATGCATGCATTAATTAAGTCTCGCGTAAGTAGGTACTCTCTCACATAATATCTCGTATATACGTTACCTACCTATGTAATATTACTAAAACTTGTGTTAGCTTGTTGAAAATCGATTAAATAAGAAACTATGATATTATTATCTTCATTGATTTTTTTAATCTTGTTTTGTAATTATCTAGACGTTCCTATTAGAAAAAAGAATTAATTGAGGCATGTTAACTTGTTGAAAATTCATACGTTGATTTATAAGAAACATTAATAATTTTATTTGTTTTTTCGTAAGTATATTTTGTGAAACATCCGGTCACTCTTGATTAATTACGGCGGAAGTCCGTCTAAAATATAAGCTAAAATATTGTTCTGGTTTTCACAAAATATGTTGATTTTAGTTAGTATTTAATAAATACGTTTGATAATTATTTATAAGATTTTACATTATAAAATTACTTTGTGACTCAACTGACATCCGAGATTGTTGGTTATTATTTTTAAGTGGGGTGTGGTCGAGAGACGGCACTTCAAAAGAACGTTTGGTTGAAGACGGTCGTAGTTGAGTCACTAAGTCAACTAGAAACAATTATTTATTGTGAGAAGAGGAATAAAAGTGATATTGAAAGTTTTTAAGGAGTTTTAGTTTGAAAAAGTGGAACGAAGATTACAAAATCAGAAGTGGGATAGCACCAAGGAGTTTTGGTGTAATAATACCACCCTGGTGTGATCTTACGCCCATAACAAAGGTACGTACAGACTTTTTTTTCTAATGATGATATTTTATACATGTTGCTGTTACATTTAAATAGTATGCCTACCTTGTTTTAACAACGTTGTTATAAGTATATCTATACTATAGGTATACTTAATCTGGCGTTAAACTAAATAGATTAGTGATTTTTTTTGTTTATTTTTAAAATACATTCATTTAGAACTAAACACAGTGAACTTAGAGATAAACTGAACAACTTTAACAGCAATGGTATACCTACAATAAACTGTGTTGCCAGTAACGCCCTTCTTTTGACAAGAGATTTAGAGTAACAGAATTTGCTAATTAATTTGTTAATTTTATGAATTAACGCATTACGCGTTGCATAAGTAAACATTTTTAGGTGTACTTTTTATTTCCAAAAATTTTTTTAACGAACGCTTACATAATGAATAGGATTTATGCGTCTTAAAGTAGGCTTAACCTTGTCGAAAACAAATACTTGTTGTCTTAATTATGTATTTCAGATCGTTCGTCATTGTACAAAAGATGCCTGGAGACCAGTCCGAGAGTAGACAGAGGTCAGATGGGAGTCATCGCAGCATCGTGCTGGATCGAACATCAAGGCGCAGCCGATCCCGGACGCGGGCTACTGGCAGGCGCAGTCGATCTCGGGCACGTGCTCGCAGCAGGCACAGTCGTCCCTCGACAGCATCGCGCAACAACAATGGTCACGGCTTGGAGCGGCACCGGTCCAGAAGATCGCCTTCCAAGGTTCAATCGCAGGCAAGAAGTCGAAGCAGGTCAGTTATTACACCCCCACGGCAATTACGTCCTCCACATGCAACGACTCATGTTCATAATCATGAGTCAACAGATAGATTTAAAGATCGTAGTCTAAGTAGGCAAAGGCGTCACAGATTACATACCCCCCGTAGTGGAAATACCACTCGATCACGCAGTCCAATCCGTTCGGCTAATGATAAAGTACCTGTACCTACATCTGAGACGCCTCAGCCTCCACCTATTGATGCTGTTAATACAGAATTATTGAAATGTATCAAAGAATCATTGCAATCCATAACAGCCATAAATCCTCAGAGCAAAGAAAGATACACTAACAACAATGTGGTCCCAGAGTTTGACCCTAAAGCGAAAAATCAAACTGTTGTTACTTGGTTAAGTAAAGTAAAAGAATGCTCTGAAATTTATGGCTGGGATAGTAAACAGACTGCTCATTACGCCCTCCCAAAACTAGTCGGTACTGCAAAAAAGTGGTACGAAAGCCAGCCATCTGTGTTGCACAGCTGGGATGAATGGGTTGAAAAACTTAAACTTGCTTTTCCATCGCACGAAAATTATGGTCATTTACTTACGGAGATGTTAGGTAAAAGGGCTAAATTTGGGGACGACCTAGAAGAATATTACTACGAAAAATTGATAGCTTTGAATCGGTGTGGTATAGTAGGTAGACATGCAGTAGACTGTATAGTATATGGAATAGATGATAGGTCAGTTAGATACGGTGCAGAAGCAGTAGGTTTCGAGGATGCAGATAAGTTATTGGGCTATTTAAGAGGCGTCAAACACGAACGATCAGATAAAAAACCGGCACGTCCCGGGAGTGAAGCCACTCGTAAACCATTAAAGAACGATTCGAGCAGAGTCGTTAAATGTTTTAACTGTCATGAAACTGGTCACGTGGTATCAGGATGTAAGAAACCGATCGTTAAATGTCAAAAATGTAAACGTATTGGACATGATAATCCTGAATGTACCAGAAGCATGTGGGTAGAAAAAGCTGAAGTTAAGGCTTTATGACTAGATAATCACCCTACTGTAGATGACAAATTTACCAAAAAAGTTGAAGTAAATGGTTTAAAGTTGACAGGATACGTAGATTTTGGTAGTCAGTGTACCCTGATTAAGGAGTCCGTTATAAAAAGAATAATACCCTGTAATAAATGGCAAGTAGACAACATACCATCTCTTAAAGGTTTCGGAAATACATACGTGAGAGCTCTGGGCAGAACGATGATATCGTTAGTTATTGACAATGCCAGCGTTGACGTTGAAGTAGTTATTGTTCCGGATAATTACCTCAACTACGATGTCCTTATTGGGCAAACTGCTACAGAACAGCCCCACATTTGGGTTTTTAAAACAGGCAAGGACCTAATGATAAATGATAACCGTACAAAAGGCACTTCGCGACTAGTTATAAAATCATTCAAAACGGTTTCGATCGAAGGTAGTGTCTCCGTAAAGATTATTACTAATAAAAAATTTAGTGGAACTGCTGTTATTGAAAATGGTCATCGCTTAAATTACCGTATAGAAACCGGTAGTTACAGTATCAAAAATGGTATCGGTTATTTGACTATTTTAAATGATGACAATAAAATGATTAATTTTGTAGAAGGACAAATTTTGGCTCGTGCTTGGGCTCTCCAAGTACCCGTTACAACTGACAGTGATAACGTTAAAGGCATTGAAAAATTAGAAATCGTACTACAAAAGTTTAGAGAAGCAGGATTAACGTTAAAACCACAAAAATGTCACTTTTTTCAAAATCACGTTGACTACTTAGGCTTTGAGGTATCCAGCGAGGGTGTCAGGCCAGGTTCAAAGAAAGTTGAATCGGTAAGGAACTTTCCAAAGCCTAAAGACGTACATAATGTTCGACAGTTTATAGGTCTCGCTAGTTTTTTTAGACGTTTCATTAAGGGTTTTGGAGAGACAGCTCGACCTCTTACGAAGCTTCTAAAAAAGAATTCTGTGTGGGTATGGTCACAAGCTCAAGAAGAATCTTTCGAAAAGTTGAAAGAGTCTCTTATCTCGAGACCCGTGTTGGCATTATATGATCCTAAACTGGAAACGCAAATACACACTGATGCGAGCAAACATGGAATAGGTAGCGTTTTATTACAAAAGCAACTCGATGGAGTTTTTAAGCCTGTAGCTTATTACAGTAGGCAGACCTCACCTGAAGAGTCTCATTTCTCATCATATGAATTGGAAACACTTGCCGTCATCGCTGCTCTAGTGAAATTCAGATCTTATGTACTAGGATTAAACTTCACCATTGTGACAGACTGTAATTCTCTCAGAGCTACCTTCCTAAAACGTGATATGATACCTAGGGTAGCACGATGGTGGAGTTTGATCCAGGAATATGACTGCAACGTTGTGTACAAATCGGGAAAAGGCATGACTCACGTCGACGCTCTAAGTCGAAATCCAACCGTTGATAATGCAGGTGTGGTTCAGGCTATTGAGTCTTTTGATGTTATGATGATAACAGATGATTGGTTGATGACAGTTCAGCTAGAAGACTCCGAAATTCAACGCATTAGAACGATTCTTTCTGATAAAGAGTATGATAATTTGGTTGAGGTTCGTAAAAACTTCGTTCTTAAGCGCGATCGTGTGTACAGGATTACAGATGATGGATTAAGATGGGTGGTGCCGAAAGGTTGTAGGTGGCAAATACTCCAGAAGAACCACGACGAAATAGGCCATTTCGCATTTGATAAGACTTTAGACAAAATTAAACAACATTATTGGTTTCCTCGCATGCGGAAATTTGTAAAAAAAATATGTGAATTCGTGTTTAGAGTGCGCACATAATAAATTACCGGCGGGAAAGAAACAGGGCTATTTACACCCTATTCCCAAAGAAACTACACCTTTCCACACCATCCATATCGACCATGTAGGTCCATTCGTTAGATCGAAGAGAAGAAATTGTTACATTCTGGTAATTGTAGAGTCCTTTACAAAGTTTATCGTTTTGAAAGCAGTCAAAAATACAAAGTCGTCATCTACCATAACTGTATTAAGGGATTATTTTGGAACATTTGGTTTACCAAAACGACTTATTAGCGACAGAGGTACTTCATTTACAAGTTCAAATTTCAAAAAGTTTATATCTGAATTAGGGGTCCAGCATATAAAGAATGCAGTTGCCACACCTAGGGCAAACGGTCAGGTTGAACGCTATAACCGGACCATTTTAGACTCTTTGGCTGCTCAAAATCATGGTAAAGATGAAAGACTTTGGGATGAACGACTATTACAAGTGCAATGGGGACTAAACAACACTGTAAACAAAGGTACAGGTAAAACTCCCTCTGAGGTTTTGTTTGGCTTACGGCTTACTGGGATTAATGAAGGTACTTTAGTTTCGGAGATCCAGGATGACTTAGTTGAAACCATCCCTGAAGACAATGTAGAAGAGCTTGGTTCTGTTAGGCATGAGATTAGGGACGAAGTAGATAAACTCACGAAACATTCTCAAGAGAAACAGAAGAATAGGTTTGACAAAAAGAGAAAGAAACCATTAGAATTTAATGTTGGGGACCTAGTGAGAGTAGAAAGGGCGACACATACTGTAGGTAAAAGCAGAAAACTATTACCGAAATGTTTAGGTCCTTATAGAGTAACTAAAATTCTGGGTCATGATAGGTATGAAGTTGAAGATACTCCTATCACAAAAAAAGGGGCTAAGTATAAAGGCACATACTCCATTGACAAAATACATCCTTGGCTTTGTTTCGGTAGCAAAGATAGTGAATCGTCTAGTAGCGAGAGTGTTGATGACTAGTTGACTAAAATATAAACTGACTTGGTTAAAATTATGAAGTAATGTAGCATCTGTTGATCACTGCAATGTTAATATAATTGTATCTTATTCATTATAATATAAGTGCAAGTACCTACCTATAATAATTTGAAGTGCAATGTGCACATAATAATATGAATTGCTATGAGCGACCCTTAATTTGATGGTGCAAAGTGCACATGTTGCTATGAGCGACCTTAATTTAGTGGTGCAATGTGCACATTTTTGCTATGAGTAACCTTAATTTCATGATGCAATGTACACATATTGCTATGAGCAATCTGTAATCCTAAGGTGCAAAGTGCACACATTGCTATGAGCAACTAATAATGGTAAGATTTATTGTGAACCTTTTGATTATGAATAATTCACCCATTGTAAATGAAATATGCACAAAATAAAGAGCAAACACTGTTGTTCTTGATAATATAGTAAAATAAAAATAAAAACAATGTATATTAGCTTAACATAGTATTTAACATTTTAAAAGACCCAATTGATATTATGTTTATTTATATTAGTTGATTCTGGTGATTATATTTAAAAAAATACTAAATAGGTACCTAACCAATATCTTGTACATTACTACTTGTTATAATATTGTCTTGTTTTCCTTGGTTTTGTTCACGAGGACGTGAACATATATCAGGATGGACGAATTGTTAGCTTGTTGAAAATCGATTAAATAAGAAACTATGATATTATTATCTTCATTGATTTTTTTAATCTTGTTTTGTAATTATCTAGACGTTCCTATTAGAAAAAAGAATTAATTGAGGCATGTTAACTTGTTGAAAATTCATACGTTGATTTATAAGAAACATTAATAATTTTATTTGTTTTTTCGTAAGTATATTTTGTGAAACATCCGGTCACTCTTGATTAATTACGGCGGAAGTCCGTCTAAAATATAAGCTAAAATATTGTTCTGGTTTTCACAAAATATGTTGATTTTAGTTAGTATTTAATAAATACGTTTGATAATTATTTATAAGATTTTACATTATAAAATTACTTTGTGACTCAACTGACATCCGAGATTGTTGGTTATTATTTTTAAGTGGGGTGTGGTCGAGAGACGGCACTTCAAAAGAACGTTTGGTTGAAGACGGTCGTAGTTGAGTCACTAAGTCAACTAGAAACAATTATTTATTGTGAGAAGAGGAATAAAAGTGATATTGAAAGTTTTTAAGGAGTTTTAGTTTGAAAAAGTGGAACGAAGATTACACTTGGCACTGCAAGGCAGGTGTAAGTATGTAACATCATGTACGTTAAAATAATAATGCCCATTATTTTTTGTGTATTGTCAAAATGGCCAACAAAACTATTAATGGAATGGTCACTGTAATAAAAAAATATTGTTACTCTTACGGCGATCTCAGCACCATTTGCTACGGCGTATCGTAAAAAAAATACATGTCAGCTTTCTTTTTTTACTACAAGCTTTTATTGAATGGATGGATGGATGGATGTGTATGGTTTATGTCGATTTCGTTCTTACGTCAACTGAGCCCGCACCAAACTGTATCCGCGATTGACCGATTGAAATATTGATTAGGTCAACTGATCCCATCAACAAAATTTTCAATTTATACAGCCACGGGAAAAGTTTTATAAAATCTGTATTAGAATAACATGACAGCGCAGGTGGCAGGCTCAACCGTATATGTATAGGTACCCAGTCGTACGTTCATTTTGACCCCTTTTCCGTTGTTCAATTGAGTTGAAAATTGGCTGGAATGAAAAAGTCCGTGTTGTATTCCGTGGCAGGACCACTTCTATATTATCATAATACTAGAAGCGCCTCGCGATTTCACCCGCGTTAACTGCTATCCCGCGGGAACCGTTAATTTTTACCGGATAAAAAGTCTATGTCACCCGGGTATAGTGTAGCTTCCCAACAGTGAAATAATCTTTCAAATCAGTTCTGTAGTTTCGGAGCCTACAGCCGGAGCTTACAGACATATAATTTCACATGCACATCACACCCAGACTAGAAACTAATATTTGTGGATCGCACAAATATTTGTCCCAGGCGGGAAACGAACCCGCGACCCCTAGCGCAGCAGTCCGATTGCTCAGCTCTACGACAAACAAGCCGTATATTTTGGCCGTATCTTTCCTCTTTATTTATACAAAATTTTGGTCCAATAAAAGAGACGGAAGGTAGAAACTATTACTTATAGATAGTAAAGCATACCCTAATCTGTAGGTAAAAAATGGAACTCCTCATTGTTGACTATTGGTGGTAATTTTGTGATATTATGTGGTGTGATGGTGGTGGTGGTTCATTTTGATCAGTTTTGCCGCACCGAATACGTATTTTACTAAAGCTTCTCTGGAAACATATTTGGTATCGGTTTCGTAACATCAGAAACTCAAATACAATGGTAAACAGGTACAATACCAATCAATGGAATACATTACCGGAATAGGTTTTGCTAGTTATAAACTTTATTAATAGCAACGCACGTCATAAGCTTTCATAATCATCAGCCTAAATAAGTTTCTGAATTTTAATGGCTTTGTAGAGGTAGAGGGATAATGTGCCTTTAGTAAGGGGAGAGTCACGTTGCTTTCAGAACTTTATTTCCTTTTGTATACTGTACTATACTCAAGCACGTTTACGAACGGCAAGGTTGGCAATTCACCATTATATTATGAGGTAAAGTGTGGTGACGTAGGAAGTAAGATGTAGGTGTGAGAGCTATTATTCAAGTGGAAGAACGTCGGCTATCCAAGTAGAGGGGTGCAGTTCGAGCGCGGACGCGCACCGTAATAACATAATTAAATTATGTTACCTACATAATTTCTCGTTTTTTTGTGTATAAAAGAACACGTAAGAAAACCAGCATGGCCGTGTATATTTCGGTGGTATGCGACATATTCCGTCTCTTCTTACGTAGTATTTATTTCCTCTGTAGATGCGATAGTGATAGGTACACCCAGATCATCAATTAAAAATCTAGGTAGGTATATTTAGTTTAAAAACGTAAACTAATTAAACCAAAAAGAACGACAAAATGCCAGTTTCTCTGAAGACAAAGAACGATATTCTGTATTGATCCAAAAGAGTCGCAATGTCGGATTTTTTAACAACACGTTCAGTAAACAAATAAAGACTTCAACGAGCGACATTTTGTCTTTTTTTGCTACAAATTGGACCGTTGACTCCATAACTGCAATAGAGTTTTGTTATGTCAACAAAGCTGGTGTGGCAATGCCTCCCTTTTAAACCAGTCACGTTTTATTACGTTCCAATAATATAAGCACAGTATGGATTAGTCTGAAATATGAGGCTGTATTTCGTAATTTCTTCTTAGCCTCTTTTGTTTGTTTTTATTTACTTAAATAATAGTATCCGGCGCGGGCGCCTAGGCTTCGCCCTGTTTGTTGATTGCCCCAGCAGCTGATTTTAGGCACTCTCATTAATTAATGTAACCAGATAAGTACTGACGAAATTATGAATGTAGATATTGTTTTTCATATGTTTTTATCACTCCTGAACTCTGCAAGATATCGAAATGGAAAATACAAGAAATTGTATTAAGTATGTTATAATATATTATTATTATATATATTTTATAAATATGTATTTATTATTTTTATATTAAACCTATTTATAGGTTATAAAATCATGTACACTGCACCTACACACTCAACCGATTATTACGAGATTTGGTCTCGTATTACAGGTTCTTTGATGTATAGTATTTTTTATGTCGAGACCGATTTTTAAAAGGGAGAAAAATGGGGGCAAATATGGGAGAAGTTTGCGGTAGCGTCATTCATTGGCCTAGAGTTATAATTGGTGGCAACCTTAAGTACTGAATTCTGAACAAGTCGTAGTGAAAAAAAGGTGTTAATAATAATAATTCAGCCTGTAACTGTCCCACTGCTGAGCAAAGGCCTCCCCTCACTATCGTGAGGAGGGTTAGGCCATAATCCACCACGGGGGCCTAGTCCGGGTTGGTGGATAACATGCCTCCGAAATAATTCTCGGCCATGTTAGTTTCCTCACGATGTTTCCCTTGCGAGTGATAATTACGTACATATGTTTAACGAGAAACACATTGGTACGTGCCCGCACTAGGATTTGAACTCGCCACCTCCGTTTTCGAAGGCGGACGTTCGCCCACTAGGCTGCCACCACTTAGGTGTTAAAGTTGAGCCCAAATGGGAGCAACAAGGGGGGATGCCTATCACCATGATACTGGTGAAGCTCCCCTCTGATCTCGAGGTCTACTGTTCACAGAACCACTAGCCTAACAAACAAATAACAACAAATTGTGTCAAAGCCCCCTAACTTAATGTAAATAAGGTCAAGTGCGAATAAAAACGGGTTTCGTATCATAATCTGTTTCAAATAATAAACCGATTTATTATTTTTATTACTAATTATCTTATCCGTTACCTTCGGAATCGATAGATATACGAACACAATTATGTTCCAATTATCATTTTTCAATTCATATCGCTAAAGTCTAATAGGTAACGATATAAAGCCAACAATACACAGGAAAAAAGTTAAGAGTAAAAAAATTATGTTTTTTTTTTTTTTTTAATTGAATAGGTTTGCGTTATTATGTACCTACTTATACTTATAATTATCTGAAGTAGGTACATTGTCTTTGTCAGTATCAATGAAATGTTTCACCCTAATCGAAAATAACTGTAAATACAATTATAATATGTAGAATGGTTCATTCGCGATGATATCCGAGAACGGTAGCTGATGAGCCCCGTTCCCGAGTATACTACTATAGCACTAGTGTACCAGACAGACAAGGACCGACAGTCTGTACCTACATGTCGTCGCTAGATATCGATCGCCACGCTTGCACTAACGACACCTTCTTTAAATGCAAATCTAGGGAAAATTGGTAAGTAGACAAGATTCAATCAAAATCATAATTTTTCTTTGAAAAAGTTTTACTTTATCCCTCGAGCTCGGTTTCATCCTAACTTATTATTTAGCTTTCGTACTGTTTCATCATCGGTACGTTAGGAATCCCGATATCGCTAGCTAACTAATGTACAGACTGACACCCCTGCTAAGAACGAGGCTTCCGTCGATTGGGACCGCTAGGTATAGGGACCGCGGTCCCATTACCTGGATTGACCCATAACTATTTCATAGGAAAGTTACTCGGCAGTCCCGCACTGAATAACTGAAAAGTCATAATAGTCTATATACTTAAGTATTTTTAATATATTAGCATAGTTATCTCTCACATCTACACTAAATATTATAAAGAGGAAAAGTTTGTTTGTATAAGTAACTTTGTAGGTTTGCGAGAAGTAATCTTAGTAATCGAGTAACTACTGATCCGATTTTGAAAAAACTTTAACTAAGTATAATAGAAAACTTCGTTATCCCTCAGTGCTATATTATAGGCTCAATTTTTTCTTGCAGATTTGAAGAAAACGGATGAAACCGTGAGGCGCAATTAGTTATACATCATAATCATCTGTCTAAAGTATATTACGAGTAGCATAACACTATTTTCTTTTACATTAAATTATAATAGGTATTACGTGAAATTATGTTTTGCTTTACAAATGTTTAACATTTTACTTTAGAACATTCATCCAATGTTTTACTCACAAACTTGAAGATTGTTTTTATAATAATTATTCTTGGTGTTGACAATGCCAATTAACAACAAATTCCATGACGCATATACAGTTGCTTTATAAAGAATTTACGAGTATAATAATACTATTATGCCAATTTAAACAGCGGTATATTCGATTAAAAAGTGGTAGGACAAGCTTATAAAAAAAAATACAACTATACTTCGACACACCTAGGGCCGTATTAATAAATAAACCTCAATAGCGCTACCAAGTGCGCTATCAGCTGATCCACGCTCAGAATGTAATCTGCATCTTGAAATCGTTACTATTTAATAAATGGATATTGAGATGTAGCCCTGGCTACTAGATACTGTCTTGTATGTGTCAATTGTGTCATAATCGGATATCACTTAACCGCTGAGTGTCATTTATTAATTTGCCAGATATCATGTAAGTTTGTGTTCCTAATCTACAACTTAAGATGTATATATTAATTAGAACGAAAGAGCAAGTGCACACTGAAGATAACTCTCAGAGCTAAGTTTGATTTATTAATACGGTCCCTACTTACTACCTATAGCCGTTGCCCGAGACGTCATTCATAATGGGGTTTTCGTCATCTCGATATTGACAGACACTTTCCGAGAACATAATATTATATGTTACATCCTACTTAATATTATAAGTGCGAAAGTTTGTAAGTATAGATGGATGGATGGATGGATGTTTGTTACTCTTTCACGTAAAAACTACTGAATGTATTTTAATGAAACTTAACAGTAATGTAGCTTATATTATATCAGAATAACACATAGGCTACAATTTATAAAGATACTAGCTGCGCCCCGCGGTTTCACCCGCGTTTCACATTATAAAACCTATAGAGCAGTGGCTGTTAGATACGACTTGTAACATTGTGTCAGAGAAAATACAGAGGTTAGGTAGTTTTTCACAGTTATTATCGCACTGATGGACAAATAAACAGTGATGATGATGATGATTTGTAGCCTATATTGTGTCTCTAAACTATCTACATAATACATTTTATGCAAATTAAGGTACTATTTCACAGTTTTTAAGCCACTGTGTATGTGTAAGTTGGGGTATAAGGTAATATAATTATTATTATAAGCTATAAAAATACCAAATTTCATGCCAATGGGGTAGTTTGTCACAGTTTTTATTGCACTGATGCAAAACGGTGGTGATGATGATGATGAATTAAAGCCTAAGCCGTAAGTTGCGGGATAACCTATCTACGTACGAAATTTTACGCACATTGGGTAGTTTTTCACAGTTTTTATCGCATTGATAGAAAACGGCGATGATTATGATGACTTAATAATATGTTCGTAGCCTATGTCCTAAGTTAGAAGATAACCTATCTGCGAACCAAATTCTCTCTCCCCCCCACTCTCCCCTCTTCCCCTCTACTCAATTTCCCCCCACTCTCCGCATTCCCCTACTCCCCTTTTACCCCCCACTCCCCCCTCCTTCTACCCCCACTCTCCACTCTTTCTCCACACACACTACCCTCTTTCTCCCCCACTCTCCCTCTTTCTCCCCCTACTCTCCCCTCTTTCTCCCCACTCTACCCTCTTTATCACCACACTCTCACCTCATTCTCACCCCACTGTCCCCTCTGTCTCCCCCCGTTCTCCCCTCTTTTTCTCCCCACTCTCCCCTCTTTCTCCCCGCTCTCCCCTCTCTTTCTCCCCACTCTCCCCTCTTTCTCCCCGCTCTCCCCTCTTTTTCTCCCCACTCTCCCCTCTTTCTCCCCCCCCACTCTCCCCTCTCTTTCGCCCACTCTAACCTCTTTCTCATCCCATTCTCCCCTGTTCCTCCCCCCACTCTACCCTTTTTCTACCCCCACTCTCCTTTGTTTCTCCCTCTACTCTACCCTCTTGTCCCCCACTCTCCCCTCTTTCTCCCCACTCTCCCCTCTCTTTCTCCCCACTCCCCCCTTTATTCCCCACTCTCCCCTCTTTCTCAACCCACTCTCCCCTCTTTCTCCCTTCACCTCCCCTCTTTGCCCCCCACTCTCCCCTCTTTCTCCCCACTCTCTCCTCTCTCCCCACTCTACCCTCTTTCTCCCCCCCACTTTCCCCTCTCTTTCGCCCACTTTACCCTCTTTCTCCCCCCCACTTTCCCCTCTCTTTCGCCCACTTTACCCTCTTTCTCAACCCATTCTCCCATGTTTCTCCCCCACTCTACCCTTTTTCTCCCCCACTCTCCTTTATTTCTCCCTCCACTCTACCCTCTTTTCCCCCACTCTCCCCTCTTTCTCCCCGCTCTCCCCTCTCTTTCTCCCCACTCCCCCTTTTTCTCCCCCCTCTTTGTCCCCCACTCTCCCCTATTTCTCCCCCCACTCTCTCCTCTTTCTCACCCCACTCTCCTCTCTTTCTCCTCCCACTCTCCCCTCTTTATCCCCCACTTTCCCCTCTTTCTTCCCGCTCTCTCCATCTTTCTCCCCACTCTACCCTCTTCTCCCCCCACTCTACATATACTCCCCCTTCCCCCCCCCCCTATCCCCTTTCCACCCTCTCCTTCTTTCTCCTTCTCCCCTCCCCACACTCTCCCCCCTTTCCTCCCATCGCACTCTCGCTCTTTAAATAACGATCCGTTCAGCCGTTTATTGTGGTCCGTAGGGGGTGCATCTAAAGAATACCTAATAATTTCAACCCCCTTGCTTTTCCCCCTTTAGGGTGATTTTGCAAAAAAGCTGAAACCCGTATTTATTAATTTATTACCAAAAGCCTAAATAAGAATTTTCAGATCCCTAACTTGAAGAATAATGGATTCCCCATACAAACTTTCAACCCCTATTTCATCCCCTTCGAGATTATTTTTTGAGACAAAAGATAGCCTATGTCCGTCTCATAGGTCCAATCTACCCCTATAACAAATTTCATCGAAATCGGTCCAGCCGTTTGAGCGTGAAGAGGTAACAAACATACACACATACACACACACTCACAAACTTTCGGCTTTATAATATTAGTAAGATTGTGTGTATTGTCCAAAATATGACGATAAGTGTCAAGTAAGAAGGAAAAAATCTACCATCTGCGAGCTATTCAGGCGTGCGCTGCCAAAACCGCTAGAGTTACACATAATTTAATGTATGATGGAAATGTTTATCTTAAACAGTCCTACAAAAAAGCCCGCCACAATACGAGTATGTGTCTATATCTTATGTGTAAGCCATTATAGCCAAAATAGCTAATCGAAATACTAATCCTGCGCAGACAAAGTTGCGGGCACCAACTAGTAATATTATATACCTAGATATACTTACTACTATCTACCTAAATAGTGAACACACAAACAGAGAGACAGACGTACAGACAGACACCTATTCATGACTGCTATATAGGTATTCTTGTTTAGTTGATAATGTAAATTTCTTTGTACAGACTATACTCGTAAGTCAATATATTTCTACAGTAAAAGTTGTAAAGATTTTTCATAATAATAGGCATGATGTTGACTCATGTTTAAACGACACATTATTATAAGTTTAATATAAGTGGCTTCAGTCACCTAAGTGAGATATAACGAGCGATTTAAATGTGTTATAAGAGTATACATTAACTTTCGATGAACCTGTTTTTTTTGTGATAATTCTAGTTTTTATTTAGAGGTTAGTAGTTTATTAAGCACATCATTAAGTAAATTCCACGCCAATTCCACGTGATCTTTGAATGGGATTTTAGTAAAAAAAATCCGTATTTTTCACGAAAAATACCGATTTTTTTTTAAATGCACGCATTTTTACTTACGAGTAGGTCTCTACATTCGTAATATGTAATTGAAAAACAAAATGAGCATTTTGATATTTATTTTAATTTTAGTTTTGGCATTTAACCAAGCATGGTCTTTCTTTTATTTCTGACATTATTGTTATTAAGCAAAAAATAATTCTTATGATGAAGCCTTTCGATCTGTATGATAAAGCTAAAAAGTTATTATTTTCTTGTGTAACGGGTTCTATTCCCGGTTCAACCATGTAATTATTTAAATAATCTATGAATGCAGTTTAAATTGTTTTTTACATTCAAATATAATGTCTTCTCTCAGTGACTCTCAGTAAAATATTCTATCTACAACATTCAAGGTACTTTCCCTTCATGTGGCATATCCGTGGGACACCCTGTATAGATACAAATAACATTTACATATTATTATAAAACATTATAGTCAATTATATTACATAACTTTTGTTTTCCTATTATAAAGTGTTTTTAAGTTTCTAAAGATAGTTCTTTTGGTTGTTCTTAGTATTTCTAAATTTTTATGAGACAACACAATTACGGTTTTCACCAAATAGTTTAGCTATTTTACAATCTGATTATGTATAAGTAGTTTTAAAATGAAACATAATCTCGAAAATGTGCGCATTTTGGATATTATTTTATTTTTGCAGTGTCAATGACATTTTTCTTTAAATTAACAATGCCTCTGGATTTATTAAGGTACAAAATAAAGATAAACACAAATTCGACTTCACACTGTAAAGAACCACATTTATAAATAACATAAAAGTTTGTCAGCCATAAACTTAGAGATTCAAATCTTCGCATTCATGATATTTCTAAAGAGGTTTGCGAACTTATTGTATTCACACTTTACCTGACCTGAACCAATCGGTTGTAAGTATACTTCCCCTTTCTAAATAATTCATGGTTCTCAATATAAACAGGCCACGGCATGCAAAAAAAATAACAACATACAGAAAAAAAAAAATACTCACTTGCAACTTCTCCACCACTGGTCCTTAATTCTAATATCACAGGATTTTATAAAAATATATCTACACACACTGAGGTCACTTAAAAAAAAATATACAACAATATTTACACTGGCAAGTTGATCTCTTTCTCTAATTACATTCCCGTGCGGAGTTCAAGTTTGCGATATTTCTGTTTTTACATTTTCCGTAGCGTTTGATTTGCGATGGCCGCGCGGGACGTCTGTCTGTTAGCACGGCCGCGGTTACACTGACGGCCAGGTGAGAACCCTTGGCTTTAATATAATGATAATATCTAGTGGCCAGCTCAATCTGTGATAATGATAAGAATACAAAGAGCGCGCGGAGGGCTTTAACTTTTGCCAGATGCGAACCGGTTCCGTGGTTCAACGTACTTGACGATAAGCGTGTGAACTTTTTTTAGCATAAACTTTTTCGGTGTTACCATCAAAGTTTAGACTAGAGTTACCTATACTTACAGATATTTCTAAAAAATCGTTCCACAAAATCGACGTCTATCACTCGCGTTTTCTTACTCAATCCTGGCTTTCCGAATTATTTTACTTGTGCTTTTGTTATTGAATTAGAAAAAGCGAGGGTTAGCGTCGATTTGTGGAGAAAATGTTTAGACTCATCGGTTCAACTCTGGTTTAAATCTCTCTTGTGGTAAGACCGTTTAATTAGTTGAAGTGTCAAGTAATTAGGAAAAAAGCTGCGAGACATTATATGGCGTGCGCTGCCAAAACCGCTAGAGTTACACATAACGTAATGTATGATGGAAATGTTTACTTAAATAGTCGTACAAAAAAGCCCGCCATAGTACGAGTATATATCTATGTCTTATGTGTAAGCCATTTTAGCTAAATAGCTCCTACTCGAAATACTACTCCTGCGCAGACGAAGTCGCGGGCACCAGCTAGTATATAATAATTATGATAAGATATATACTGAAAATATGTGTAAGTGAAATTATACGTCTGTAAACGATACGCACGACACAGGAGAAATCCTAGGTCCGTATTAATAAATGAACCTCAATAGCGCTACCAAGTGCGCTACCAGCTAATCCACACTCAAAATGTACCTAATCTGCATCTTGAGATCGTTGCTATTTAATAAATGGATATTGAGATGTAGCACTGGCTACTAGATACTGTCTTGTATGTGTCAATTGTGTCATAATCGGATATCACTTAACCGCTGAGTGTCATTTATTAATTTGCCAGAGATCATGTAAGTTTCTGTTCCTAATCTACAACTTAAGATGTATTTATTAAATAGAACAAAAGAGCAAGTGCACACTGAAGATAGCTCTCAGAGCTTAGTTTGATTTATTAATACGAAACCTAGGTCTGTATTAATAAAAGAACCTCAATAGCACTACCAAGTGCGCTACCAGCTGATCCACACTCAAAATGTAATCTACATCTTGAAATCGTTGCTATTTAATAAATAGATGTTGAGATGGTATCACGTAATCCAGGTTTCAAGTGTAGCATACAGGTAATCTAGATCTTAAGTGTAGCACGGGCTACTAGATACTGTCTTGTACCTATGTGTCAATTGTGTCATAATCGGTGTCTGAGTGAACCACAGGTAAAATATCACGTAATTGAAGCGTAGACAGAAAGAAGGTTTTATCCGAAAAAAAAAATTTGTTTGTTGGAGAATTTAAACTGAAAAATACGTAAAATTCAAGTAGGTAGTTCTTATTGGAAATGAGTTCAAATAGTTAATAAATAGATTTCATGCATCTCATTATATATAATTTTAGGTGCGCGATGTTGCAATGGCCACAGAATATCATCATGAAATCTCTTCGTAATCAGTAGTAATTAATTTCAGAAATAATACTTTTTAAATCCATGTTCTAATATTGTCAAAATAGCACTGAAGTCATGATTTTCCATTACTCACTCTTATGTATCTCAAGCTGTAGCCGCTGAGTGTCATTTATTAATTTGCCAGAGATCATGTAAGTTTCTGTTCCTAATCTACAACTTAAGATGTATTTATTAAATAGAACGAAAGAGCAAGTGTACACTGATGATAGGTCTCAGAGCTAAGTTTGATTTATTAATACGGACCCTAGAGTGGGTAGGATTAGAAAAAAAAATAAACAAAAAAATATATACCTAGATACAGTTAAATATAAGGTTGTGATGGTTACGCAAACCCATCCACATCCCATTGGTCTCGCTCGGTCTTCACAAGCGGAACCAACTCACCAATATACCAACAATTGCCTCAAAATGTCTTGCTTGATGGCAATGCTTGGAGTTTAGCGTCCGTCTAACATTGAACAAAGCCGTGCACGTTATCACGTGTACCTACTCTTCATTAATCAACACAATATCGAGCGCAACTAAACAATTAACTACGCTGTTCAAAGAGATTAAACAGCTACTGAAATGCATGACTCTTTCACTATTATACACGCAGTCAAAATGTTGTTCCAATACAGGCTAGGTAGAATTTAATGGAGTAGAAAATGAATATACCTACCTACTTTGTGGAAATCCGTATTCAAACGTGAAGTAAACATATCCGTCGGATTAAGGCGAGGTTTCACTCAATTCCGAAGTTGTTTAAGCTCAGGAAAACAAGTAAAATATTAAATTAGGAGCGAAAAAATTGTTATTTTTGTGTTAAAATTGATTATACAATGAAGACGATTGGGAAGACAGAAACGCGATACGGTTAATTTGGCTCGATAAAACAAAATTACAAAGATGAAACTAAAAGGCAACATTACTTGTCACCTATACTAAGAAATTCTATCATGAAACAACGTGAAAATTATACCGATGAACGGGGATTTTTATATAGGAAGCGATTGGCAACTTACGTTTTCTAATTTCGTTATTACTTTTTTCCAATAAATTAAAACATTAAAAAACTAGCATTCCAAGCGCTAGCGGCCACCTGTCAGAGAATAGAAAATGGATTTCGTTTGAGGAAATCCTTCAAAACGATGAAATACCTAAACATAATTATATTATAATCCACATATTTTTTCTTCATCGCCTCCGTCTACCTATCCTATGCCTAGCATAATAATTATAAGGATAGTTATGTTTTACGCGTAAATAGTCTTATTTATTTTAGTTACGTTTTCTTCATGTCTCTTTTATAATTTTTTTCCCTACACCTAATCTTTATTTACTTATATAATTTACACTTAGTCCATGTTTGAGTTTATTGTCACTGTCGCTGATGCAATGCGACAACGATTAAGTACGTTATCTCACAATTTAAAGTCGTACCATCGATTAAAATGTTATTTTATCATTTTTATCACCAATAAAATCTATGCTTACTGCTTACATGCTTTTGATTAATGGATGTTTTAAAGCGTATTGCTCATTATTTAGTAACAATCAAACATTAGTCATTATAATATGACACTCGACATTTTTTTATCAATTAATTACTATTTTGTGTGATATGCAATACGGAGAGCTTTTCTTCGACATATAAAACATACAAGCGAATTGAGAACCTCCTTTTTTCTAGAAGTCGCTTAAAAATGATAAGGTAGCCTAGCCATGTAGATAAGCTATGTAAGCAGGTAGGTAAGATTTGTCACAATATCGCCAATCGATATCAAACTTTACCGATATCGAGGTATAGAGATTAAATCAGACAGTATCAAAAAACGATTAATCGATAATTAAAAACAAAGGGGCACGTTATATTGCTTCATGGTCCTGTTTGAGTAACAATAAATTAGTGATTCGATTGGTTAATCGGGCAATATACTTACAATGATGTTATCAGTACCATACCTACATTATAAACAGTACAGACAGACCTAAGTAATATACTGCAGTAACTATATTAACGGTTGAATCAGCCTGCACTTCACTATAAGGCCGGGTTACACCTTCACTTCTTTAATTATTAAATCACTTAAGACATGAAAAACGGGATAATATTATTATGGAATTACAGCGGAGCTTACACCGGTACATATATCTCTACTAATATTATAAAGAGGAAAACTTTGTTTGTTTGGTTGTAATGAATAGGCTCCGAAACTACTGAACCGATTTGAAAAATTCTTTCACTGTTGGGAAGCTATGCTATCCCCGGTACACATAGGCTACCTTTTAACCCGTAAAAATTAATGGTACCCGCGGGATAGTAGTTAACGCGGGTGAAACCGCGAGGTGCTTCAGTACACTATATAATACAGTCATCGGAGAGAGAGAGTTGCCAGATAGCATAACCAAGTTACCCGAGATGTGGGCGACAATGTTGCCATATAATATTTTTAAATTAAACTGAGATGGGCACATCTCTGGGGACATTTTGAGCGTGTTGGGCGACCTATTGAGTACCTACCTACCAACGCATTATTGAACGCGGTCGCCGCTATCGCTTCCCATATTATACAGTTTCGCTTGTCTTTTGTCCGATTCAGCCGTTTGTATGGAGTATCCAGTGTCCACCCTGTGGTGTTGCCATCACAAACTATGCCAACAATAAAAAAACTAAAACCGAAATAGGTACAGTAGTACCCAACTGATATGGCTTACCGATGTAGGTACCAGCGCAGAAGATGAATTTTTAAAGCGCGGGAAATGCTATTGACCGTTGGTCGGCAGCCGCCGCCATCTTAGCGAGCTTAGAGTGAGATGGAACTAACAGCTGCAGTGTATTATGAACCTTACAATAGTGATCTTAGGTTGCTTGTAAGTTTTAAGCATTGTTTCGTTAATCTTCGGACCATACTTTCTTTTCTGCGCGAATGAAGATTCACGACGCGCCTTATAAGTTGGGTACTATTATAAGTACCTTTTAAGCTGATGGCATTTCCTCGGCGAGCTTAGAACATTTTCCTCAAAAATGAGGCCAACGCACAAAGATAGGTCTACATTACAGTAGGTTTACCTCAAAGGGCCCCAAATGTAGGCAAATGGTAATTATAAGCCAGTGGTAGACGATCATTGCCTATCCTTGAAATCTTGAGGAAAACTCAAGAATCCACGGTAAAGTCCCTATTGACACGCATCTAATCTTGTTCTACAAATGTCAAGTAACTAAATACGAATGGTATAGTTCGATATTGATAAACTATATCATTATGGAACCTATGGTGATATGAAATGTTTTTCCGCCCATTCAAATGTTGACTGGACAAAGTCGCTATAAGCGATAAGAATGTCCTTAATAGGTAGGATCTACCTTTATGTGTCTCGTGTTTTAGGGTTCCCTGTACAAAAAGTAAAACGGGACCCTATTACTAAGACTTCGCTGTCCGTCCGTCTGTCTGTCACCAGGCTGTAACTCATGAACCGTGATAGTTAGTTTTGTTGAATACTTTCCCTACTTATCTGTAATACGAGTACTTACTAGGTATACTTATTACTGCCTCGGTAGATCGCTACAGACAGGCCGGGTGGTAATTCCAAAAACGTAGCGAGTAGGAGACAAAAGTATATTATCCTACTAATATTATAAACGCAAAAGTTTGTTAGTATGGATGGATGGATGTTTGTTACTCTTTCACGCAAAAACTACAGAATACATTTTGATGAAAGTTCACAATAATATAGCTTACATATCAGAATAACACATAGGCTACAATTCATAATGATATATTTTCGTATATTATCCAAACGCGGGTGAAACCGCGGGGCGCAGCTAGTGAATTATAAAAACCTATACGCATGGTTTCCATCACTTAGTCATCAATTCGTGACCGAACGAAACGTGCCTTGAAACACAATGGTTTGGGAATAACTGCCGACAAAGAACTAATGCATGACTTCATGCAGTAGATGATGCGCTTATGCCTTATATGACCAGGAAAAGCCTTGTCTAAAAAGTCCCCCTTTATCACAGAATGTATCATAGTCGATACTTACGCCGTAGCTACAACGTTGTCTCATGCGAAATCAATTGTATGATGCAAATTAATTAAATCCAAAAAAAATACAGTTACTATAATAATAAGTTAATATAAGTTTTGATAACTTGCGTAAATCAGTATAGGTACGAGCTCGAAGTATTATTAGTAATTTCAGCACTAAATTGTATTCAGGTAAACGTTTTAGATTTTACACAATTTGGATCAATTGGAAAATGGAATATTCATTCTTTTATTCAACGACTGAAAAAGTCTAAAATACAACAAACCTCAGTAGAATTGAGTACAAAATTTCAGACGCTTCTCCATGTGGTAGCGTGGCCGAGCGGTCTAAGGCGCTGGTTTAAGGCACCAGTCTCTTCGGAGGCGTGGGTTCGAATCCCACCGCTGCCAAAAACTTTTTGCGTTCCTTTTTTATTTATTTTGTTTCAATTAGCATTTTTTATGAAATAACCGCTATCTTTAGTGGTAAAGATATATTATAAAACTTAAGCCACAACGACATAACCATTGACTAACCTGGCTTATTCCGTAGTACCTATATGTGTTGTTTAGACTCTACTTAGGAACCTTCTCTAAACTCTACCACGACTGCAATGTGAGCTATGTTTGGTGGCGTATGGAATCTAAATATAAAAAAATGATATTGTTATATTTTAATTAATCGATGTCAAAAAAAGATAATTAAGTATTTCAATTTTATACAATACCTGAGAATGTTTGACTATCTTGTCTGTCTGAAAGTTTGTCTTGAATAGCCTCCAAAACGGCTGAACGCTTTCCGATTAAAAGTTACAGGTATTTTATTAAAACTTTTTGGTGTATTCTGCATTTCGACATGTACTTAGCAGGGTTCAGAAGAGTGTCCATTGTCCAAGGACTAGTTCCTGATAAATAAGTTGTAACAACTACCACATAAGTCGTTTGCTCTCAGAATACAGTCAGGCGTATTCCCACCTGTCTACAGGGGCCAGTGGCGACAAGTGGGTGAAAAATACCCATACGTTGCCCATGACTATGAAAAGCTAACCCCCAGTTTCTGAAACGTCAGTCAACGTTGACAACAGATCAATTATATTAACGATAGTTTTAATCTACTGTCAAAGCCAACAAACGTTCTAGAAACCGGGGGTAAGTAATGAATGTTCCTGTCCATCCAAAGGTTGCATGGAAGAAATTGCTTAAAGCGACAACGCCGCCCATTGTAAGTACTTCACAAATGTTATTTTTTTCCGTATTGGCATTCTATTAATTATGGTGTGTTGTTCATTAAATTATTGTTGTATTGTATATTTGTATAGTATTGAAAGTATTTGAACTCTGAGGTAGGTATTTGAATTTAATTTAGTTTTTCTTTCAAGCTTAGTACTCAATGTTTCTTTTTACATAGTAGGTACGTGGAATAAGAAACTGACAATATCTGAATTACATAGGTATGGGTAATCGACATAAAATGAAGTTAAATTGATTAAAATAAAAAACAAAAATTAACTAAACCTAAAAAAGTAAAAAAAAATATGTATGACTAGGCTATTTTACGCATCATTTCAGTGTGCATAACGCTATATTGAGTAAGTAATTGCAAGTTATATATTTATCGACTTAAGTTGCTGAGTGTACAAAAAATTCAACTACTTACCCTAGAAGTGAAAATGAATATCAATTATTATAATTATTGTCGTACCATTCTTAGGTACCTAGTACAAATACCTTCTGGCAATATGAATTCCCTGAATGAAATGACGAAATATGATGTTGATGTTTTCGATTCATTATATCTCATTTGTTAATTTATAATAATGTCTACTGTGACGTTATTCGAATTGTTAATAATTATGAAACAAATATATATTTATCATTGCAGATTGAGCTGTCCACAGACCGAGTAAGGTGCATTATCCGACAATCTAAGCCGCCGCGAACCACGTGCCCGAACATAATCGATTTGAGATTTAAACCACCTTTAAGAAAAAAAACTGAATAGGTAGATTCTAGAAAAATCACAGTGCACGTAATTATAAGGGGTAATTAGGTAAGCTAGACACATTCATCACTAATGCAGTTCTCTAAACATATTTATAACTCCATGCAACATTTCTGGCGAATTACACAAAAAAAAAAACACTAATCTACACTGTCTACACCGTCTAGTGTCTACACATTCTAGTTCACTATTTCGTAATTTCCATACACTCACCATTACATGGCTAATGTAAAACCCGTGCGCACTACACGAAAGTCGACGTCACACTGCCAAGAATATTTCGGCTAAGGCATTCGATTTTTCGAAAACAGCTGAGACCGAAACCTCTAGAGCTACATCCCCCTACTAAACGCAAACTTGGAGAGATCTCCGTTTACCGGTCAATCTACTTTTACGGACAGGGGTCACCGACGCACATGAAAAAGAAAAGCGGATTCGCGTTCCCTGAATAATATTTTACGGGTTCACATATTATTGTTTTATACGTTCACATATTTTAGTTCGTATATTCTTCCTAAGCCAGTTTACGTAGGAATTAGAATGGACGTTACGCGAGTTGATACCGATTCGGACGCCATTTTGGTTCTAGAGGGTAGGTATGACGCATGCGCGTCGTTTTAAGGGCAAGGGTGAAACTAACCATACGTGCTGCAGACGAATCCAGCCCAGACACATTAGTTATTCAAACGGAGGGTTGGGAACGACTCGATTCAGATAACAGTTGGAAATTTGAGCTGTAACGTGTGAGTGGGTGGTTATTCTTGAAAATCATCTGTGATATCATTATCACTATAAAAACGATGGTATTTTGGATGCTCATACTCCATCTACATACAAATATTTCACCACAACAAAAACGCATTGTTGCGTTCCATTCTACGCAGTAATTACTTACCAAAATAAATTTTAAAATCGTCCATTTTAGTGACATCAAACAGAACACAGTCATATGACTTTAAAAATTTAAAAAAAATTAGTAAGGACCTACCTACTGAATTAAAATTTAACACACCTTTTTAGAGTAATGACTTAATGCGACGATCGTAGCGTTCACTTGATATAGTATACGCCACTCTTGCCCATAACCTATTATAGAAATTACCCCCAATTCAGTTGCAGTGCCACCGTGGACTTTGCATTGCAAAACATTGCGTAGCACTGCACTGCACACGTCGCCATGGGACATCGGTATCTATACCACATCACTATAAATTTGCGAACTTGAACGGACCAAGTCTTCCGGCTTATTGCTAAGTAATAAATATGAATATAACACAGACATACAAGGAAGAAGACCGGCCGGGCATTACAGATATCCAGTGAAGCCAGGCACAATTAGGTAGGTAGGAACATTCAGGCAGGGCCAAACTAAGGCTGACCAAACAACTATGGAAACGTTCACAAAATGTTCCTAAGTTTAAAATTCATTCTTGTTTGTTTGTCGTATGAGGTTGTGCTAGTTTGCGTCAGAGCAGGAGGGCGTCTGACGAAGCTTAACGACTGCTATCAACTGATAACAGCCGGGACCGACGGGTTAACGTGTCCTACGAAGCACGGAGTGATGGAAAACCGTAGGTACATAACTTATGAAATGTCATTGATAGTGGAAACACGTTCTGAATCCTACCTAATATTTTTAAAAGTAGAATGAGCTGTCAAAATGTCGCCAGCGTCACTCATCAATATGGCGGCCGACTTCACGACTGGATTCACTTGATATCTATCTGTAATGCCTGGTCTGCTCCCGCTTATATGTCTGTGGAATGGAACTGTCGTAACAGTATGCGTTGTTTCCTGATTTAGATCTTTTAGTTGCATGCTATCTAAACTTCTTCCGTGTTCATGTATTTTTTATAGCATTTCGAGCAGGTTTTTCACTTGATGGTAAGCGCGCCACACTTGCCCATAACAATTCTGGTGTTATCGAGAACTTTGTGTTGCGAAATCTGAGGATTCTACCACTGTCCCACCAATCTCAAGAGCTCACATTTGGTAACCTTTTGCAAGTTTTAATATAGATTCAATTATTATTATTTCAATTATTTCACAAAACCTTCAAGACGCTCGCTACCTTTCATTTTGTTTGCGTAAGATGTTCGCGGAATCGGTGGTAATGCAACTGGGTCAAGTTGAATTTACTTACCTCTTCATTAAAACTATTCTTACATACAACTAAATTTAATTAATATTATAAAAATAAAAACTTTTTCATTTTACCGCAGCGAAGCGTTGACACATTTAATTAGTTAATTTATTAATTATTCACAATGCTTAATCGCTTATAGATAAGTAACTGTTTTGTTCGAATTCAACAGCTAATAGCTATTCACAACAATTTTTGCAGAACAACGTCACAGTCGATGTTCATTGACCGTCACGTCGTCGTCATGTAGTGTTCATTTGAAACTTGAATCAAAACAACTGAATCGCTTTTGTATGGCAATAACACACGCCCGTTTTGTTCCGAATAAGAACCAAGGTATTTTTCAACCAAATTATAACGATTCAATTAGTTTAATAATAAATTCCGTAGACTAAATAATTAGTTATAATAATAAATAACATATGAGCGTGATTAAGTTAAATCTCTTAGTAGGTAGGTACATGAAATCACTACGCATTCAAATAATAATGTACAGCGTCATATTACCTAAACATATACAAATTAAATGTACCTAATATCATAAGTCGTTTTATTATCTGTATATATTGAAGCGTCATGTACTATCTGCGTATTTACAGATCATCATGTAAATTCACAAGTGTGACCATCACAATAATTGATTTTAACGCCATCTAATGGTGGGTAACACGATTCATAAAATACGGCAGTTCCAATAATTGATTTTAGCACTATCTAACGGTGAATAGCATAACTATATTTGCTCGATGGTTTCCACTTACAGTATAAATTTTAACGCCATCTAACGGTGGCTAGCGAAACTATATGCTCAAATACACAACGTAACTACCACGTGAATCCGCTTGCTATCATTGGCGCTGACGTCGAATTCATTTGGCAGATTTTACCACGGAAATAATATTTACAGGAATTCATAACAATATGTTCCAACCCAACCCAGTAAATATATATATTGCAGTAAATATATATACTAAGCCCAATAAATATATATTGTAACCAGTACAACACTCTCTAAATTACGCTAAAAGAATAAACTTATATTCTCAAATCAACATAACTACAAATAACAATGTATACTTACCTTACAAATTCAAAATGGTATCTTCAAAACAGGCAGGCGTTCTGCTTAGTCAATGCTTAATAAATAAATTCATTGGAATTAAGTGCCTACTTTTTGTAGTGTCTAACTAAACCCAAGTAAAACGGCATGAAATTAATCTATAAAACCCCTCAGTACAAACAAAATTCTACACTATGAAACAACAAAAACATCATTCCATTCAGTTCAGTAGTCTATTGCTAGTCTTTGTCTGCGACGTTGATTGTTATGATTACTAGACAAGTAGCCCTCTTAATTTCACCATAATAGATCCACGTTCGACTTACGAGTATGATTTGAAAGTCGAGTACAAATTATTATAACAGTCGAGTCTATAAAAATCGAGTTGTCACTCCACAGGTTTAGTTTTCTTCGCAGAAAACTGTTCGCCCAATAGCTTCATGACCTGCGCGTGAGTTCTGCTCCCGTCTTTGACGGCGGCGTAGTTTTCCTTCACGTATTGCGCGAAGCCGTTCGTGGCGCCTTTCCTAGCGGGAGTCGTTACTACGACGCCATCTTTGTTTTTCTTGTTGACAACTAGGTCGAAAGTCCCCCGGCAGTACCCGCAGCATTTCTTCGTGACGTCTATGGATTTTGAGTGGCGGTGGATACTGGAGAAAACGTAAAAAACATAGTTAAAGTTTACGTTTTATTAGTTAAAAACCTTAGTAGTGTGCCTGGCTAGATACTACACTCAAAAAAAAATCTATCGATATTTCACTGTCGTGGTGTTCCGGCAGCGGTCCTTGAGAGCCAGTCGACCGCATCATCACTTAGCTCCACATAGTACGCGTCAACTAGCGCATTTGTGTGAAGATCCTGTACAGCGCCCCTACCGGCGCGTTTAGGAACGAAAAATCTTCATATAGCGCTAATTGACGCGTACTATATCGAGCTAGTAAAAGCTCATACTAGGGGTACTGGTAGTGATGATGCGGTCGACTGGCTCCCAGGAACCGTTGCCGGAACACCACGATTCACAAAACAATTCCAATTCAACACTTGCCTGTTGACTAGTAAAAAAGTGGTAAACATACCTGTATCCGCATTTGCTACATTTGTACGAGTATTTAAAGTGAATCTGCATATCGTGGCATCTCGATATTTCTCCTAGCTCGGGGAATACGCACAGAGCTCGAGACGCCCTGAAAAACAAAATAGAGACGTGAATTTCAACAAAAATCCCTCACGTTTTTTACGGCTGTCTTTCATTCACTCCATCAAAAAGCAGACTGGAATAGATTTCTTTTAGTGATAAATGTACCCATTTTATGTTAGCTTAGTTAACTTAGTTGTTAATTTTACTTATCTAATTATCATAATTTAGTCAAGTGTCTTCAGTAAATTAAATCAATATATTATTTGTATATCTGTCCTAATCTTTCCTCTCAGTCACATCACGAAACGTGCCTAAACGTGCTTCCTTCACTGTCTCTCAAACTTATCCCATCCTTGCCTAAGAAGTAGGCACTGCCTACTCAAAAACAGTAAAATTCTCACCATTTCTTCCAGAGCGGTCCGTGGCCAGCCTTCAGCTCGGCGTCCAGCAGCCAGGTGGCGGTGTGGCACAGCTCGTGCGCCAGCGTGTCCCGCAGCCGCCGCGGCGCGTCCAGCACCTTGCTGGACAGCTTGATGCTGGAGGTTCGGATCCGGTCGCCTTTCGCGTTCTTCACCAGACGGTTCGTTGTCGTACTGGGGAAAGGCAGATGCATTTTAGAGCGGGCTGGTACTCCGTGTTTTTCTTGTCGCAATTTTGCACCAGATAATCGCCAAAAGCTTTAACATGACTTCTCTTGAAGTGGTACCCGCTAATCCGCCGTAATATCTGTGTTTAGTTACAGACACAATATACAGCATATTTAGAAAGATCCCATCCACTGTCCCACTTTGCTGGTCCTTATTTAAATGGAGATTTTAAAGTCCTGAATACTCCACGTCGCATCATTTCGCAGACAGAGGTTATACGCATTCTGGCGTGCCACGTTCGTTTTTCTAGCGTCCAGTTGTTCACAAACATTATTTACAGCAAGTTTTCTATAATACCACGATTCCTTCTGTAATGGGATTAAATAACTTATGTAATTAAAATATATATGTAATAATTCAGCCCGTAACTGTCCCACTGCTGGGCAAAGGGGGCCGGTCCGTATTGGTGGATAACATGCCTCCGAAATAATTCTCGGGCATGTTGGTTTCCTCACGATGCTTTCCTTCACCGAAAAGCGAGTGATAATTACGTATATTATAATTATGTTTAAAACAAAAATCACATTGCACTGGGTTTTGAACTCGCCACCTCCGCTTTGGAAGGCGGACGTTCGTCCACTAAGCTACCACCGCTTCATGTAATTATATTACATTTAATTATTTTCCTTTACCCTGCAGTACTCCTAAGTTTGCTGTCCCACACTATAGGCATGTCAGCATCCAGAGAGTCACCGAAGATCTCCCGATTGAACTCCTTATACAGGCGTCTGGTCAACTGCTCTCGGAGGTCCTTGTAGTTGTCTCGGTACTGGATCGCTTCAGGGTGACACCGCCAGGAAGGCACATTGTCTGGAATGTTGAAATATAAATAGTGGATTAAGATACAATTTGATTTCATAATGATTTGTAAATTATTCCTGTTTATTTGTCCTGTTTTCTCAGTAATTTTTGCAATGGTTCATCTAAGTTTCTAACTTGACCGTCCTAGGCATTGCTCTTACTTATATACATAGATGAAAATAGTTTCTATGAGAAACATAAAACCATAAATGTTATCCAAGTATTATAATAATCAAGGTATAAATAAATGTATTTATAGTAGATATCTAAATTTTGATACGCAATATTAGTTATGGTAAAAAATTAAGAGATTTACCTGCCAAAGAGCCCATAAAACTCAACCGCTTGGTTTCATTCTTCGGAGTTACAGTCACATTTTCTATTCTCTTTGTCAATATTTCAATTTTTTCACTATTCCTTTTTTTAGTGTCAACATTTGTCTCTCTCCTCGTCAAAATATCTATGTCTTTTTCAATTTTATTCATCAACAAGTCAACATTATCCAGTTTGCTTTTTATATTGTCGTCTCTTACCATAGCACCGACTAACTCGGTAACTGACATTCCCTTCTTGATTTTAACCTTCTTCGTAGTGCTGTTAACATTTCTATCTTTGACCCTTAGCTTTACATCGGGGGTGTTAGGCACCTTTTCCGTATATAACTTCTTTTTGGATTTCTTTTCCGTTTCACCAAAGTTGGTATCGTTCCGTTTCACATCAGAACTGGTCAAGTACAGCTGCTTATTCTTCTGCAAGACGTGTCTGATATTTTCTTTGTCTTCGTCATCGTCAAATAACTTTTTTGTGACTCCATCAAAGTTTTCGTACTTGTGAGATATGGTTTTGAATAGTGACGGAATGGATTTCCATGTGTCTCCATATAGGTCGTTGAGGATTTTCTTCTGCGATATCTGGATTGTCTTCATTGAACATTGTTCGTAGGATTCGTTGGCTACGTCTTTCGGTGTGGACGGTATAGGGGAGTTTCTGGGGTTTGCTGTGATGATGTGTTGTGCTGGTGACCAGCCCCCAATGCTAGGGCGAGGATCTTTGTTTGGTGATGGACTGTCTCTAGAACAGTTAAACGACACCTAAAAGTGATAGAATTCTATTAAAAACTTAAAACACAGTGTTTAATATTGTAATTGTTGCATTTATTATTAGGATTTAAAAAACTTGATAATGAGAATAGTAGGTAGGATTACATACATTGCCACTCTTGCTAGGTTCCTGCACGGCAAGAGAAATTTTAGGTAAGTCATCATCAGACAATTCGCTAGAATCAGTGAGGACTATTGGTGAACTTATTGTCTTTTTTTTCAATTGCAACTGGAACACAATAAAATAATTTATAATAGAATACAAATTAATTTTGATACATTGTCAAGTAGCATACATGTGGTAATATTTCACTTTTATAAAAAAATATAATAAGTAGGTACCTATCTATTTATATATTTACAAGTGGGTACCGCTATACTTACTCGTATTGGAAAAACTAATTTCAATTTATCCAAAGATTCGTCCATTATAATAATGTCAGAGCTGCGACTCAGTTTTTTGGAGTCATCGTCATTTTTTAACTTGTTTTTCTTCAGAGAAAGTTTTAGATATCCTGAAAGTAACACGACAGTTGTAGATTCTATGCAGCACAGGCGTCACTACTTGAATATTCTCGTACTTACGATTATTTTGACTGCGTGAATTCTTTTTTGTATCCATTTTCGTTAAAATGTTAGTCCTCAAAAGCGTTAATTCCCCATCGAAAATAATTAAAAATAAATATTTTCAAAAATCCCAGCCGTTGACCTGTTGACACCTTTTCTGTTTTGTTTGACATTGACATTTGATTGACAACTTTGACAGCAAATTGAGTGAGTCTTATAATGAGAATGAACGAATAAATTCAGTCTGTTTTTTATTAGAAAACTTACGAAAGGCATTCTCGTTACATACTCTACCGATATTACATTTTGTAGCACCATCTAGGGTCAAGTAGCAAAACTATTTACTGTTCTAAATAACAATAGATGGCGTTACTAGTAGTGCAGAGCGCATAATAATATCTTTTTTTATAATCACACCTCTCTGTAAGTAAATTAGTTAGGCATCGATGTAAATTTTGTTTCTTTTTTCTAAAATGTAATGTATACATAACAATGTGTCACAATATAATTTGACAGCTAATGAAAAATTGGTAAGATTCGTTTTCACATTTCGTAAAAGTGCCCATAGAAAAAATAAATAAGTATAGGTAGGTATAAAATAGTATAAGAAGAAAAGTGTTCTTTATTTTTATTTATCACCAACCCCTGGGGAAAAAGCTTCCACGAAGCTACATACTGAACACTAGTATTATTAGGTACCTACTACGAGTACATATTACATGCTCACACAAAGAATTCGAACTATAACTATGCTCGGCATTGCTCGGCCCTATGCTAGATCCTAGGAGAAAACCATCTTATATACCTAATCGGAATGTGTGTAACATTTTTGCATTTGTGTAACATTTTTGAAAATTATGTCTGCCTGTTGGTGTTCGTTTCGTATTAAGTAGGTATGATTAAAAATCAATGAACCGATTGCAATGACATTCTCTGTTTCTATATTCCTATAAAACATTCCTTGCTAGGTACACCAAAAATTTCCAACAAGTAAAAACAAAATGTAGTTTCATGGCGCAGTGTTTGTACCTACGCTTGCCCCTTAAGGAGTTTCAGTCGTTTCGTTCAGTGCTTTGCTTACGTACGTGCGCATAATATGCGCATAACGTAATATCAAGCATTATCATAGCATATTGGATAAAGCAATATAAAGGAACCATGAATAATTATGTTATAGAAAAATAAAACACCAACTATTTTCAATACCAGTTTTTATTTATCATACATTTTAATTGTTTTATTAAAATAATACCTAAACAATATAGGTACAGTCTTTAATTATAAAAGAAAATCGTATTTTACAAACAAATCGGACGTAAGTCCAAGGGTACGTTGTGTGTATCCCATAATAATTATGTACAAAATTTTAAATAAGACGAGCGGATAGGTATATAATCCGTTATATACCTATCGTACTAATGTTTCTTAATCATTAGTTTTTATTTACATAGGAAATTTTTAGTTAGAAATGTTATGCAGAGTGTAAAAAACTTCAAAAAAAAATAATTGCAAAAAAAAAGTTTTATTCTAATGGCAATCAAAGTAGTGTTCTCTGTGTGAAAGTGCCAAAGCCCAATTTATAATTTATTATTGTTTTTAACACTTTGTATAACATTTTTTTAATATGCCATTGTTCTATTTTCGTTACACTTATTTTTACAATTTCACCTATCTAGCATTTAACATCGAATTGATAATTGTAATTTATACATATAGTAAGTATATATTGTAAGAAAAAATATTTTACCATTTAGATCTTTTTTCCTGTTTCAGAAATGGTACATAATATTTTTATAGCTACATCAACATTTCCATGGGTATTTTAATTATAAATTATGGCAGGATGATGGTAAAATTCTTGAAGTCATTATGACTAGGTGTTGAATTGATATTTAAACTGAAAAATAATTGTAGAAATTATAAAAAATATATGGAATATTGAATTACATATAAATATAATTTTATGAGTTCGAACCTAGGCCTATCTAGTCGTTTCCAAATCTCTTTAAAGACAGTTTGAATTTGTATTGTGTTTTATTTGATAAAAAGGTTTTATTTATCCGATTTTTACGAGGCTTTAGGTATTTACGAGTAGGTACCAGTTCAATAAATAGATTCATTAAAAAATATTTAACAAATAAATACAAATTAGCTGCCAATTTCAGATAAAAAAAGAAAGATAAAAACTCAAATACTGTTCAGATTCAATTAATAATTATTGTGATTAATAAAAAAATATTTCAAAATAATTATTCTTAAAAATAACTTCACCATGGAACAACATTTACTATAATAAACATTTGATAGAATTCAATGTCAATCGATAAATTCGATAAGGTGTAAGTCCCAGCTCCACATACTCTGGGTAACTCGTGAATAAATAAACTAACTTGTTAACTTGTGTACTTAGAATCTTGGCAATTGTAACATTTCGATATTTCAAAATAACACACCAGAGGGCCTAGACAAGAGGCAAACGTATCGAACCAGATAGATTCGAATAGAATGAAAATGTTTGGACGACATAAGCATATAAAAACTACTTAAGTACGCTCACGCTTATAATATATCAGTCCCATATAATATTTGCAACTTGTCTAAATCCCTCTCTCTGAAATTGTGAAACTTAAGAATGATCAGCGACACGGTATGTCAGCGATCCACCAGATAAATATAGTTGGCCAGTAAAAGAGACGGACTTATATATTTCTCATACTTTACTCATTAAGCTATGGACAGATTTGTTAAAACAAATTTTCATATATCACAATTAAATTATCATTATTATTTAACACTAAAACCGTTAACATTCTGTAAAAACTAAATGGCATGAAATCTAGGGGGATTACATATAAAATTGTCCAGTTTATTTGTATGACTTATAAATTAAAAGAAAATGCTATGTACAAAAGGCCGTTAATTCCGATTACTTTTTTATCAATAATTTTAAAACATTTACAATTTTACATATCCTTATAAAATGATACATAATAGTGATATTATTTAATTTATATCAATGCTCTTAAAAGTTACGTTATCCGAATGTCAAATTCACATAATTTTTACCACTTGCAAAAACGTTGTATATAATTGTTATTAGTTTTCATAATATTTATTACATATAACATTCACAGTAACTGTAATAAATAGCATTATATCCAACTTTATATTTTTCGACAAAATAACTGGGGTCATATAAAAGCCACCCGGAAATATGTCCAATAACAGTTCCATTTAAAATCGACTATTGGCCAGTTTTCCTACGAGCGACTAATTATTTTCATGAAAACGCAACGCCCAACAGAGCGTCGGCATTAATCAGAAGTATAAATCTGCTGCGAGAGACAGCAAGATGGTGAATCAAGTGGACGGGTCCTCAAAATTTCGAATTCTGACGAAGCCGTCTTGGTCTACCAACATGCTGTTCCCTTCTGGTTCGCTCGGGAGCCCGTCTTGCGGCTGCGAGTACGAGGCCTCGTAGCCGCAAGTCCTCGGCGCAGGAGTGGGATACGGCCTCTCGCTGGGCTCCTCAGAAAACCCATACAAATCTGTCGATTTCGGCCTGTCCGGGAACCCGTTTCCCTTCCCACGTTTCTGGCTCCCGCTCGAGTTAACAGTCAAAGGCGAGTTCCTTCTTTGCGATCCTCTAACGGGACACTCGTTGTTGTAACCCCTGTTGGGGTTCAACGTCTGGATACCAGAAGCGTGGTACGACGCGTTCTCCGTATCATAGTTTCCATACTCATCAGGCATATGGGGCTGGTGGTAATGGTGCCCCATCGAATCGTAGCCCATTGTCATACAGTTCTGCACGTTCTTGTTCTTAGCCCGGTGCTTCTTTCTGGGATTGCTGTTCGTTCTAGAAGACACCCTGTCGTAAGACATGTGCTTGAAGTTGTGCGAACTTCGGTTGGAGCCGCCATTGTAGTTTTGGTTCTTTATGTCTCTGATGAAGTCACTGTTGCTGCCGTATTGGATGACGTTGTATTCGTGGTCCAAAGGGTCGTCGCCTTGTAAGGACTGAATCGCTGGATCGCAGTTCGAATAGTGATCATCGGAGGCCGATTCGATCCCGTTGTAGCCGAGGTTAGGATGGTGTTTGATCAAGTGGTTGGTCACGCCCTGGCTTGACGCAGCGTTGGACGACTCCGTCGAGCTGCTGTGACCGGCGTTGGCTATGGAACTGTGACCAGAATAGTTCTCGGTGCCAGAGTTGTTGTCACAGTTTCCTGTCAAAGTGTTGAGTTGGAACCTTTGATGGTCTATCACGGGGGCGCAGCATGGGTCGGGCAAGTTCGGGTGATGCCCTGCGCCTTCGTATATGGGCTTGCCTGTTCGCAACGTGTACGTATGGAGATTAGTGTTGGTGTTGCATATAGCTGGATAGTCAGGGTCGAACTGTTCGTTGCTAGAGCCGGCTCCGCAAGCGAAGAGACCCATGCCGGGAATCTTCTGTCCGTCCGCCTTCTCATGCGGCACAGCAACGATGCTAACTTTGAGACTAATCACCCAAGATATAAGCGCTACTATGCTGATCTCGATCAGCCGAAGAGAGAACTGGTAGCCCCATTGGAGCCAGTTAAACTTCGTCATGTTGACTTGGTTCTTTATCCCAAAGATACCGAATATCTGTAGCGCGGCCATCAATACGAAGAGCAACGCCGTCGCTAAGTTTATATGTATCGCTTGATACAAATTCTGGAAACCATTTATATATGTGTGGCTTTTCTTCTGCAGCACAGTTTTCAGTGTTTTGTACACGTATACATAGCACAGACCCAATATTAAGCATGCTATTATGAATATAATTTGACATGTAAGACCTAGTACCCTTTTTTCGACTCCGTACGAAGTTCTGTATATAGTATTACTATTTTCAAAGATATGTAACATTAAACACGACAGCAGATGAATGCCGCCACCCACTATGATAGTTCTAGGACGTATTAAGAATGAGCAACATGTGTTCTTAAAGTTTATACTATTATTTAGAAGGAATAATATGGTGCAAGCGAACGCGATGCTAAGGAAGATCTCTGGAATGTGGAGGAGGATTTCACTCAAGAAAACTGGCAACGAACTGTTTATATTGTAAGGGTCGTAGCACATGTAAAATATTCTCATGAGACAGACCAGGACCAGAATCAAATGTAATATAATGAAATAATATTGCGTGAACAGATGCGTGAATTTGTTGTAGCAAATGATCTTGAATATTGAATACACTGCTAGTATTGTGAACATGATAGTTGCCAAGTATATGTGCACGTTCCACGCGAAAGTCCAGTTAGCTCCTGACCTCTGTATAGGCTCATTGCTTTTGTCCTGTTTCAAGACTTTCTTGTCAGAATTGACGTTGGCTAAATTGTGATATCTCTCCGTAGACATTTCAGGGTCTTTCAGCTCGAAACCTATAGTGGTGGCCGGCATTATATCCTCCTTCCTACTATCATTGATTTTGGTGGAATACTGAAGATTCCGCCTCGTATTAGTTTCCCCATTTTGGTCTACTATTAACGGCCTATCTAAATTGTTCATCTCCGGATCTAGGACTGCTAGGACACCTTCTGTCGAAGTGTCTCTGGTGGAGTCTGAAAGCGTAATGCCGGTTTCTTTAGTGATATAAACGTCACTTTTGGAAGTCTTCTCCTGGTTGTGTTGGGGCTTCGCCGTGACTGTCCTCAGTAGGACGTCGGGGATGTCCTCCTTGCGACCGTTGGAGCCCGACAGGATCCGCGAGATGGTCGGGATGTTCAGCGAGTTCGGCACGAAGTCGGTGAAGTTCGCTTGGTCGCTCTTCACGTCACTGTCTAACTCCTCGGGCTAGAAAGAGAAAGGAATGGAATCAAAATCGGTGTTAGTTTTGTGATGAGTGAAGTAATTTCCATGATGATGATTCTGAATAATAAGACCTTAGTGAAGATCTTTTAAGAGGGGCACGTATAGCTTATTTTAGTTTTAAAATATTCCATTGAATAAAGCTCCGTTAAATTTATAAAGGGGGCAATAGTGAACAACGCAAGCCTTCGTTCCCCAAATATCACCAAACCTGCATTTTCACTAGAGTAGGTAAATGGAATTATGACTTCTAACGGCTTTGTTTTAGCTGTTCTTTTACCGCACTTAACACGGTTATTAGCAATATTAGCATTCGTTAACGCCTAGCTTATTCTTGCCTTTCACAAATCGACTTTCTCGGATTGACTCATCTGCGTTGAATCATCTACTATGTACATTACATCAATGATTCATGATTCCATTACACAGAATCGTTATCCGGCTGGTTCTCGAGTGGATTTTGGAGAAATCGCATAAGTATTTACTTTTTTACAGTCTAGTCATGCTTACGAGTGCCGTTTTTATATAGAATTGCATTCCTGTATTAGCAAATATGCGAACTGGTTCCTGATCGAAACACTAAGCCACTTTTCATCTCATGTCATGCGTCATCACCGTTAAATCATCCCGAAATGCGTCTCCGATCTCGTGGCTTCAAGAATACTACTGTTGCAAACTTTATTTTCAACTGTCTTTCCTATTGAATTCAATGAGATCTATTGTCACTTCAACTTTGACCATTCGATTCTTTACTATCCCAAACTCTTCTATTTCTTTCGACTGCAGGTTGTACAAATTATCTTTCAGACAGCGGAAGATTCTTAAATTATTGTAAGTACCAGATTTAGAAACTTAATTTACTCTGTGTACCATCACCACTCATCAGCTTTGCAAAGAGTCTATCTATTAACTATGGTAGTTAGATGTGTAGTTTGTTTGTATGTCTGTCCTATCAACACACCCTTATGGCAGCAAGCAGTTCCGATTAGAGACGGAAGGTAGACAACCTAACTCCTAATAGACCAGTAGACTGATGATGTTTGGTCTCATTTTGACCAGCGTGCGGCACCGAAAACATATTTAACGGAAGCATGTCTAGGAACTTAAGGGTTAGTTTACCTTATGGCTAGGAGTGTTGAGGGCCTTCTTCTTCTGCGGCTCGATGCCCGCAGGAGGCATGGGAGGCGCCGGTGGAGGTGCCGGGACCTGGGGTGATGAGGTCTCCTGAAATACACAAATGGCATTGGAGACCTTAGATCTCTACTCTGTTTGGGATGTTCTCTTTGGGATGGTATTTGCGGATCTCCATTGCTTAGGAGGGCACGTTATTTTAAGCCTTCGGTTGTTATTGGTTGATAACAGTCGTCAGAATCCCAGGTGGGTGTAAGTCAAAGTCAAAGTCAAATCATTTATTGTAAATAGGCAATAAAATCGCACTTTTACAAGTCAAACACTTCAATCTAATAAACAAATTAAACCATAAAAGAAAACAAACTATAATTAATTGATTATGGTTTGAGTTTGAAAAAGAAAGTTGTAAGTGGCAAAATGTCATTCGGTGTGGCGGTCTAAGGGGCAGGCCTATGTTTAGCAGTGGACGTCTTCAGGCTGATGATGATGATGATGACGATGATAACAGTCGTAAAGCCACGTCAAACTCTGACACTAGAGATTGTTACTCGCAAATCAAGAAATACTCGTACTTTGGGGTATGTTTGTGTTGAAGTTAAGTATAGGGCTGAAGATGCTGCTTACCTGTCCAGGAGGCCTAATAGGTATCCTATCGTGGCCCGGCCCGAGCGAGGGCGGAGGGATAGGCCTCCGGTTGAGATAGTTAGTCCCATCTGTGTTTGTGCCTGAAACATTAGTGGGTTCATGTTAATACAGAGTGGCAGAATTTTTTTCTACGAATATAATTAAAAACGGTTTTTCAAATACAAACATGTAACTACAAAGTTAGTCGAAAGAAAATCAAAGCTGCTTCGATCTAAGTAAAATTTTGACAAATATTTGTTTCTGGTCTGGGTGTGATGTGCATGTGAAATTATGTCTGTAAGCGGTACCCTATCCTAGTGTAGGGTTTTAAAGGTGCAAGGTTTTAAAAAATATATAATATATTTAGATTCAATGCGGGTTGAAATGTTTTGTGTGAGACATTGTAGAAACCGTTCAAAAACTCACCTCTAAGTGTAGGCTTGTCCGCGAAAGGGTTCCTATACTCGGGCGGCAGAGGGGGGGTGAAGAAAGCCCTTCCGGGGGGAGCGTACGAGGGCACCGCCGCTCCCCCCACCCCCGCGAGCAAGGCGGCCCCGTGGTGCTGAGGAGGCCTGGAGACAACCAGAACGTAAAGTATGAGTACTTATGATAACTATATAATATTTTAAAGAGTAAAGATTCGATTGTTTGTTTGTATTGAGGCTCCGAAAGTACAGAACCGATTTGATTTAAGTATTTCACTGTTGGGAAGCTACTCTATCCCCGGGTGACATAGGCTACTTTTAATCCCGTAAAAATTAACGGTTCCCGCGGGATAGTAGTTAACGCGGGTGAAACCGCGAGGCGCTTCTAGTCATAGATATAGGTTAGGGCTTTTTTATTCTCTGTAGGTAAGTACCTACGTTTTCGTGACCATGGAAGTTAGAAAGCAGCTAGTAACATCTATTTAAAAAGAATATAATTATAATTACGTAGAGTATTCTAGCTCCAAATAAGGTTTACCTACGTAACACAAATAATATCAAAAAAATACTTAATAAAGAATTTATTTTCTCCATTTTCCTTTGACATAATTATAATCTATCTAAATGACAATACTTACCTACTCCATTTGTCTTGCTCTGAACGAAATAGTGTAGGTAGGTTGTGTAAGTATTTCGAATTTCGAGGCAATTATTATCGAGCCCTTATAACATTATAATATACAATTAATTATTCCGCGCTTAGTATTATACCTAACTTAAATGATTTCCATAAGTTTAAGCATAAGAGTGGAATAATCCAGAACCTTCTAGGAGAATTAAATATCTAAAGTAGAAACCGCACTGGCATAAATAAACGCAGACTAAACGGGAGCATACGTCTTAAAATCGTGCTGCATCGGAACGTGTATTATTGGAATTTTATTCCGCCATTCTTCTATACCGACAGAATTACTAGAACTTTCTGGATTTGTGGGTAGCTAGTATATAGGTAGATAAGTGCGAATTGTACATTTAACGCGATATACAGGGTACCTTACCTATGTAGATAGGTTCCTGATAATTATCTAGTAGCCCGGAATTATTAAAAAATACATCATAAAAGAAATGGTATCCTTATGTCGTTATTACACCTCTTTGGCTATGACGTTACCAACCTCCTTTTCCCATTCCACTCTTTCGTTTTATCTTGCGAAAATCTCTTTTTACTCACATAAAATCACCCCGAAAATATAATATTCTCAACGCGGTAAACTTATATACAATAAACCTACGTCTTTTCAAATATTTTTCCTAATGTCAATGACCTTATTTACGACCATTAAACCTAGACCCCTCCTACCATAACATGGACAGGAGAACATAGATCAATGCTGCAGTTAGCAGTCTGGTATGGAAATGACAAAAATTGGCAAAACTCCAATGGCTCCATTCAGTTAGCTGTATTTTCAGTACGCAAACCGCATTTTAATGAGCCGCAGTAAAAAAAAAGAAACAAAAGCGCGGGTAACGATTAAAAAGTAATGTATAGGTACCTGTTGACAGTTGCAGTTTTAATAGACAATTTAGGAGTTTTAGTGGGAATCCGAAAAAGAGACGTTAGGTATTACGAGTAAGTACATTTGTATTATTTTCTCAAACTTGTATTTCTTCGAGTATTCATGTGGAATATTGGTGAATCACTGAGTTTTCGATAACGTGCACGAGCGTGGGCAAACGATATAAACCCAAAAACATGTAGGTAATTTCGCATTTTTACCAAACTTTCCAGGTAAGTAGATTCAGTAAAGCATCCACCACTCTACTAAATCGTGACTTTGACTATGTAATTAATCGACTTGACTACGAGGATTGCGATAATGCTATGACTTTACTTTTGTAATATAAACAAGAATTACTTAAATATTTTAATACTGGACACTAGCTAAATGCACAAACCGTGCGAAGCCAAAAAAATACTATTTGGCGCATTATGCCAATACCACCCTTTTATCCCAAAAGTTGTACCTTGCTAAAGCAAATTTATCAACAAAATCCAGGACACGCCTACAAAATCAGCATATTTCACATAAATATTATATTATTAGTAGGATATCCAGTACTTTCATCAAAGATTAGCCAGAAATATAAAACAAAAGTGCACTCGCATGATGTAAACATGGTACCTAATAAGCCAGGGTACCGACATGACCTAGATGTCTTGACTAATCGCGGTTAACGCGTGCATTTGAAAGCTGTTCATAAAAATTAAACGAGACTTTTCAAATAGGTGCCACTGAAATGCGTCCAATAAGCTAAAGTTTATTGTTAGGTAAGGCAAAGTAAGGTTACCAATATTGTTCGCAGGATAAATAGCATTATTATTTCGAAAACACTTTAGACGAATCGCTTATTTTCTAAATTCGTACATTGTACGATTATAGTTATTCTACTCGTTCATAGATGGCGCTACAAAATATGTCAGTGTATTAGAAGCTGTACAATAATAATTCACAATAAAAATCTGTTCCTGTTTTATGAATGACGTAAACAATACTTATTTATATAAATCTACTGTTTGCAACTATATAATAATTACTAAATAGTAAGAACTACCTACCTAATGCATTTTCGTAATTTGTCTAACATACGTTTGTGCCATTCACCGCTAGATGGCGTAAAGTGCCCCAAAGTTTAGCAAGGGTTACACGCTCCGCTTGGTTCATGTTTTACGATTAGAGCATACAATTACACATACGCACGTTTAGAATATTTGAATATCTACTCACATTCATGATAGAACTTTGAATATATAATAAGATAATTTACATAGACTGGTCTAATGAAATTAATTAATTATTTATAGGTTACAAGTACTACGATATCTGTACTTATTTATATCTGTGATAATACTCTGCTTGTAAGTATGATTAAATAAACTTGAAAATGCAGATATCGCATAACGTTGAAAGTAATGATTTATGTTCTAACAATAATACCCGAAGTTTCATTAAGGTTTATAGATTGATTCCTATAGAGTAATGCAATAATCGTACTAAAAATTGGCGATATATCTATACTTCTATACCTACTAATATTATAAAGAGGAAAACTTTGTTTGTTTGGTTGTAATGAATAGGCTCCGAAACTACTGAACCGATTTGAAAAATTCTTTCACTGTTGGGAAGCTATGCTATCCGCGGTACACATAGGCTACCTTTTATCCCGTAAAAATTAATGGTTCCCGCGGGATAGTAGTTAACGCGGGTGAAACCGCGAGGTGCTTCTAGTTTACAATATACATGTATCTACTAGGCTTCCTAGCGTTAGACCACTATAATATGACCTGGTCTAAGAGACGATGTTTTCGAAGATGGTAAAAAAGCTCAGAATATTTTAATAGAGAGTCTTACCACAATTTTATTTTTCACTTGCGTTTCCTTACTCAATCGCTCTTCATTATTTTACTTAGGAATTTGTTATTGACCTGAAAAAGCGAGGGTTAGACGTCGATTTGTGGAGATAATATTGAGACACATCTGTTTAACTCTGGTTTAAATATTTCATGGTAAGACCGTTTCGGTCTTACCAGGACTAACTAAGCCAGGATTAAGTGAGAAAACGCGAGTGATAGACGTCGATTTTGTGGAACGAAATTTTAGAAACATCTCTGGTCTAAAGTTTTGTGGTAAGACTGTTTTTGTATGAAATGAACGCACCCGTAAAAACATGGTACCAAATCGCACAGAGACAATCCTACTAATATTATAAACGCGAAAGTTTGTATGTATGGATGGATGGATATTTGTTACTCTTTCACGCAAAAACTACTGAATGGATTTTAATGAAACTTTACAATAATTTAGCTTATACATCAGAATAACACATAGGCTACAATTTATAAAGATATCACGCGAATAGTCCAAAATATGACGATACGTGTCAAGGAAGTCATAATTTATGTGATAATTTTAATGTCATATTGTTAGTTCTTTTCTACGCCACGTAATTTAAGTTACTCGAAATACTAATCCTGCGCAGACGAAGTCACGGGCACCAGCTAGTCATTAATAAACCTTCATTGTTCAAACTACTGTTGCATTGTTCTGTTTTATCCGTGTTTTATCGCCAGCGTCGGTTTACGGGCCGTTAAAGTTTAGCAGTTGTGTTTAATTATTCAATATTTCATAGGATATGCAAGGCGGCACTTTAAAACACGATTATTGACGAAAAATTATTCGGTACACCATTCAATAATGCAGTTATCTTATAAGTATGTACAATGATCTATGACTAAATACTCAACCGATCTACTTAAAATATTTTTCACTGACTATCTAGAGGTCGTCTGGAAGAAATCGCTCTAACCGATAAGACCGCCCACTGTACTACCCCTGTTTACTTATTGTATTTTTATTCTGTATTGTTTATTTTTGGTGTACAATAAAGCGTTTTCTATTCTATTTTATTATTGTTAACTTAAATACGTTACCCTTCTTTAGTAGTCGGGTAAACATAGCCTACCTTATTTTAATAATGCGCTACCAGTAGGTAACGTTCCCAAAATGCTGGCAGCATTGCCACGTATGGCGTATGCTCTACTTTTTTTTACTTCCAACTTGTTTCTCGAACATATTAAATTTGTTTTTAATAGATCTCCTTTTGATGTTCCCTTGAATATTTAAGAAAAATAAATTTAGCTGCTTATAAATAACGTTAAATTGATATGGTTTTTACTTGAAAGAAGTAAATAAAAACTAACTTTTTATTTTAGAATTAAAACACCATTTAATTCGAGCGAAGCTAGATCATCAAAAACTATAAAATTACCGGTAAAAAAAACTATAACGTAAGCGCTGTCAACCGTTAATAACTGCTTATGACTATAAAATAAATCGACTGCCTAAAAGCAAAATCTATTTAAAACCGTTTTAGCGTTTGCCGCTCGAAACCACACTAAAATCGAATTTATACGTTTTGACAGAGCCGAATTAATATTTCAATCATGCTTAGGTGGGTTTCAAAAATGGCCGCGTACGCAAATCCGACAATTCACCTGACACGGTAAATGTTGTATTCTTCACGGTTATGTCTGGTTTTTTTATATTAACTAGACAAAAACGGGTCTCATTCGTGCGCAAATTACTATACAATATCATTTTGACTGTGAACACGAAACGTCATGATGGTTTGCCGTGGTCACCTATTTATTCACTCTGGGCTTGGAAACTCCCAGAGGGGAATAGACGATGGTGAGGTATTCCATTCCTCGGAGTTCGCATCATACAAACTGGATGCAAATCACTTTGTGCGGGTTGGAGGAATGTCGACTTTTATACAGATGTCATAATACATTGTTTGTCTTGATGGTGGAATGGACATGTAGGAATTAATTTATGCCAATTTCTGGCAACATTGCGACATTGTTCAAGACGTTGGAGTCTACCATCCATCACCATTTAGAGAGTTGATGACGTTGATGTGTGGTGACGTCAGTCGCCTTTTAAGTTATATTTTAGGTAAATATACCTACCAATGTAGATTACACGTTGGTGAAATCGCTACAGTAGAGTGTGAGATGTGTGGAGCTAGAAATTAGCAAATAGAGTGACAGGTATCCACGCTACGTACATGTACTATTATTTACTCTGTGGTAAGACAGCGCAAAATAAACCCTACCCAGTTTTAAGTGACGGCCATTTTGTTTTTTTTTTTATCTATGTTAGCCAGCGTTGCTTAAAGTTCCCTATAGACACGGTGAGTTGAACGCACCAAATTGGGAAAACCTTTCCATACGCAATAAAAATTAGAATTCTGACTGTTCCACAAAAAAAAACAGAGTAACCCAATAAAACAGAGTAAACTTCGACGTTGCCCTAGTTCCCCAAACTAAATCCGCCAAGTTATGAAACTTTCCTTGGACCATTTAAATTTTATCCCAATCCTGCCGCTAAGTGGTAAAGTTAAGTCATTCTGCTTAGACGAAACATAATTTTTAAAAGAGATTATAAACACGTTTATTCGTGAGTCGTGTTTGAACTCCGTAACGATTAACATAATTACTGAGTAGGGTTGCGCAGCAAAGAGTTAAGTAAGACTTAAATACTGTACGTATAATGGCAGTCACGTCTGACTTGATGGGACTTGACGAACTGTTCACAAAGGATCGAAAAATTAAGATGTCAACAGGATTTGCATTTAAACTTTGTTCTTAATCAAAGCGTTGCTGCGATAAGTTAAATTAAAAACTAATTACTTCAACGACTTCTGCTTAATTCTTAAAGCATCGGCACAAGAGCGAGTTTCTAAGATTACTCCGTTATTTTAGTCTTAAATGTTATGCACGTCGTCTCTTAATAGACAATTTTAATTATGAGAAAGGATGTAATAATTCTACTGTCTATCTATGGAATAGGTTTTTAATTTTGGCGAAGTGATTTCAAATGAAGGAACATTTATACACATCCCATCTTGATGTTTTTGTTACCTTTCATATTTTATGTTATAACTAAAGAGGACACAACATTATTTCTTTTTTAGGTATGCTGTGTTCACTCCAAGAAGGAAGTACGTACACAGTACGATCTGCGTTATTATTCTAAGGTATTATTATACTGTATTTTAAGCTTTGATTATGTATAATTGTGTATTCAGTTCAGTAAACCAAATCAAGAATAAAAACTCGTATCTATAATGAGAAATGATGACTGACTCGAAATGTTCATAATTAGTCCAATATTCTAATTCTTTATTAGGGTTTCAATTCAATCAAATTCATTTCATTTTTAAGTTTCTATTTTGGTGTAAGTTTTAGGAAATCATTTTAATTTTTATTTAACTAATCGTAAAGGCATTTTATAATAAATTTTATTGTTTTTTATATTCCAATTATATGTTCTATAATTAATTATAAAGACATATTTATTTTAATAGTAGGAACAGTACCTACGTATTTAAGCTTGGTTTTTCTATTTGTTCGAGAGATATTATTCCGGTCTAGAGTTTTAAAAGCCCATTTCTATTTTAACTTACAATTATGTTTCCCTTACTAATTACAAATAAATCCTTATAAGTTTTTCGCATTCTGCGTGGGATATATTTGGGATTATATATTTTATGTCATAGAGAACTCATATTATTATCATTATTCGTTCTGTTAATATCAGAGGACGGAAAAGGTACAATTTATGTTCACTCGGAATGTTCCCGGGAAACCAGGATATAATAATAAAAATTTGTGGTAGGTAATAAAATATCTAAGGTAACCCCGCACGTCAAAAATTCTCGGTATCTCTATCTAATTCATACAATCGTAATAAGACCGTATAAGACTTATAATAATAATTCACCCTGTAACTGTCCCACTGCTGGGCAAAGGCCTCCCCTCACTATCGTGAGGAGGGTTAGGCCATAATCCACCACGGGGGCCTAGTCCGGGTTGGTGGATAACATGCCTCCGAAATAATTCACAGGCATGCTGGTTTCCTCAAGATGTTTTCCTTCACGGAAAAGCGAGTGATAATTACGTACATGTTTTTAACAAGAAACACATTGGTATCCGCTCTGGGATTTGAACTCGCCGCCTCCGTTTTCGAAGGTGGACGTACCCCCACTAGGCTATCGCTTCGACTTATTAAGACTTATAAGACCAGTTAACTAATCTCATAGCTTCTCATATAGACTCCTAGATAGAACTGTCCGGAACAGCCTTACTTAATAGAACTAGTTTTAAGCTCGGCCACGTGTAAAAATTCATGGTCTTCCTTTTATTTCTGACACTATGTTAGTTAGTTAGTTAGACACTAGACACTAACCAAAAATAATCATTATGATGAAGCCTGTCGATCGGCATGATAAAGCTAGGTGATTAGTTTTCTCGTGTAATTTTTTAAATATCTAAAAATGTAGTTTAAATTGTTTTTAAAATTCAAATAATGTCTTCTTTCAGTAAAACGTTCCATCTACAATATTCAAGGTACGTTCCCTCCATGTGGCATATCCGTGGGACGCCCTGTAGGTATATATAATATTTTAACAAAAATAGTCTAAGTATAGCGGCGTGAAGTGAAGTGACCAAAATGCTGGCCTTTATTTTGGTCAAAGATCGAGCATTGCCATACAACGTGGCAATGCCGCCAGCAGTTTGGGAACGTTGCCCACTGGTAGCGGCCTATTAGATTAGTTTTATTTATGTTTAGTTTTTAGTTTTCAATTTGTTTTTATATTATCGAGTAATTTGTTGAAATTAATATATATTTTGTTATAATATATTTGGTGCGCTAATATCTTAGCTAGAAATATCTGTATTTATGCACAGACTACTACACGGAAATATATACTCATTACTACACGGACTCTACACTACACGGACATATTATATTATTTACTCGTCTAAGTATTATAAGTAGTATTTTCTATCCCATGCTAGGTACTTACTTACTACCAGTGTAAATAAATTATGACGCAGGGTTCCTTCCAACTTGACAGACTCGTAGTTTTAATTTTTTATGTTACCGTCACATAATTTGAGATTCTAATTGTAGCTTCCATCTAACATTTTAATTATGATAAATAGGTGCCAGTAATGTAGAAGGGTGAGTGTGACGTCATTAGATGGATACTACGCCACAGACTATACAATGCCTTTGATATTCTGGAAAGGTGACGTTGGGTAAATGGCTAATGGCTCGTGAGTGGATTAATTAAATTTAGCTAGTGCTATTATTTAGTTTCTTTATTTTAAACTAAATGATCTGTAGATTACTAGCCAAAAAAAATATTTTCGGCTTCGGCTGAAAGATAAACATGGTGTTGTTCGGTCGATTTCTAGTTCACAATCAATCGGTTTTTGTAGTTTTAAACCCTCTTTTATAAACCGGCTAAGTGCGAGTCAGACTCGCCCACGAAGGGATACGTACCATTATTTATCAAAAGTGCAAAAAAGTTATGTTATTGTATGGGAGCCCCTAAAAATATTTATTTGATTCTGTTTTTTAGTATTTATTGTTACAGCGGCAACAGAAATATATCAACTGTGAAAATTTCACTGTATTACTATCGCGTTTCATGAGATACAGCCTGGTGAAAGACGTATAGCGAAGTTTTAGTAATAAGGTCCCGTTTTAACCTTTGGGTACGAAACCCCAAAAACACTTTAAAAAAACTTCTGACACTTCAAACGTTTCATTTCCTATCGATGTTAAAGTTAAAACAATTGTCTAACCAAAAACTTTGCCGTCATTTTAATTAAGAGAATCGCCGAAAGGCCCGAATTTCACTGATTCCACCCGTTCGCACTTCCAGTAACAAAAGTAATTAAAAATCGTTCGGCCGCCATCCATTTAGATGGAAATCCGACCCCGAGGAATCAAAACTGGACTCAAATATCGTGAATTGGCGCCAAAAAAACATTTTCATCTGAATAAGTCTCCGCGATAATCAATGTTCGTGCGAATTTGGGGTTCCGCGGTGCTTTTCTGGGGTCGGACGGAATGCTTTAGGGGCGGAGGGAGGCATGACGCATCAAAATCAATGTTTACGTAGAGAATCTGGTTGTTTAGTTAGATAATGTTATTATATAGTTTTGGGTACAGCTTGCCGTTAGGTAATTATTTTTAATAAGTCCTTTAAACGCAGTAAGGTTGCTTTTTGTTTTCAAATAGGTATTTTTATTTTAAGAGCGTTAAGTTGATTGTTTTTATTCGTCGTTGAAAATCGAATCTTAATAAAGTAAACTTCAAGTTTTTATGGAAGTTTCATTACCACGTACTTATAAGAAGTGCGAATGAAAACACAAAAATTATTTATTGATAAAGTAATTTTTACTGCTACATTTTGAATCCATAGATCCATAACTGACAGAGCATTACCAAAAAATGGTAGCTAGAATAAAATACAACACCATTCCGCCCAAGAAAACGAAAAGCAATCGACACACGTCACTCAATAAAGATCAATTGAAAATCATCCAAGCAAATCGTCTCCATATACAGAACACTTGGCGCGTCTCCCGTTCACACTTGACCTGTTTTCAAGTTTGTTTCTCAAGCAGAAGTTGTGCAATGGAATGACGTTGATTGATCGCGGCTAAAGTGAAAAGTACAGTTGGGGAAATAAATATTTTCCGTCGATTCCGCCGTCATACCAACTCGGAATGTTGAAATTGGTGTTTGTTTGCGATTTTATTTCTGTTTGTGTTTTGTTTTCGAGTAGGTTCTTGATTTAGGGGCTTTTAGGTCATGTGCATGTATGGGGTGACATTGCTTTTATAGCATAGAGATAACTATTATAGATTGGATTTACATCAAAATGTATAAACTACATAAATGGCAGTATTAAGAATAGGTTACAATGGATCTTACAGCTGCTTTTTTTACTGTACTACATAATTATATATAAAACAAATTCCTGTTAATTACACCATTTATAACTCGAGAACGGCTAGACCGATTTGCATGATCTTTGCTTTGTTAGATTCGTATCTGTTACGAATAGCATAACTATTAAAACATTGGAAAATTCACGAAATAGATAAAATAATGATAACTCTTTTTCTCATACATTTTTGATAGGATAACGGGTGTCGGGACAACCTGTTATTTATAAGTGAAAACTCAGAGTTTGTTTGTTTTTATTTGTTACTAACTGACCCGACAGACATTTTCCTGTAATTGATATTTTTCCTGTCAAAAAAGTTACATTACGAAAGTTAATGTAGTCGCGAAGTTTCCTAAAATTGTCTAATGTTCGGCGTAACTTTTTTATTTTTTACTTTCATAATAACCGTCACCTGACAAAAAAATAATTAGCAAAATTGGTCGAGCCGTTCACGCGTGATGCCGTGACCAAGGGAAATTGGGATTCATTTTTATATATTGAAGAAAAGATTTATGTTATGTTGCTTTAATGCTCAACAGCTGATCCAATCTCGTTGAAATTTTGTTAGAATATAAAAAAGTTATACAAAAAAAAACTAAAGTAAATTATGAAATAAAATTGTGGAGCATTTTTAAACTTAGTTCAGAAATCAAGAAAATCACTACAAAAGACAAATAGACTCGAACAGACACTAAAATCTTTTTATCCGATAATGTTATCACAGAAAGATCTTAAAAACAAAATTCCAGTTTGACAGAAAACTTGATTATCTATCGGCGCCGTCGCTCGTCCAATTTCTATAATGCTTATAGTATAAAACATTCAAGTAATAACATAATAAAAACTTTTAAAATGGCCCCCGCTAGCTTCGTCCATTTTCAATTTAATTTAACGGCGCCTATTCAGTGTTGCTAGCTCAGAAGTCAAAAACCACCACGCGGGGGAAAATGTATGAAAAAAAACTGCCCAAGTGCCACTCGCGCAAGAATGGTTCCGTACCATCTATAGAGACGACAAAAAATCACCTTTGTTTTACTGGAACCCCGTTAAAAATTTTTTTTTTTTTTAGTAATTTGTTGTTATGCGGCAAACAGAAATACATCGTCTGTGAAAATTTCAACTGTCTAACTATCACGGTTTATGAGATACAGCCTGGTGACAGACGGACAGCGGAGATTTAGTAATAGGCTCCTGTTTTACCCATTGGGTACGGAACCCTAAAAACAGGGAAGAACAGTTTTATCGTGTCCCTACTACATTAATAGAGAAGCCATATCAAAAAGTTTTTCTGCTTGTTCCTCTTTCATTGTAAGAAGGTGACTTCTACCAAATAGCATGTTAAATATTTTGTATCATCCGGTTTTAGAGCTTATTATCTCAAATGACTCTAGGGCACACCAGTTAACAGTAAAGTACAAAGAACCAATGAAAATTAAATATTTTGGACAATGGCTGTTTTGTGAGATTATTTATAAGGCAAGCCTCTGCTTTTCTGGATTGAAATGGAAAGTCTCAAAGATGATTTTCACCAAAAAATCTGGCAAAAAATCTGGTAACAAAAACTGTGCAAAGCCAAGAAGCAAATAAAAGAAAGGCCAGTCGATTCATACCCAAAATAGGCAATTATCTCTCTAAGCGTATAAATTCGTATCTTAAAACACTGAAGAGTAATATCTCAACTTGAATCTTAACAGTAAATCCGCGATTTAAACGCACGTTTAAACTTAAACGCCATTTTATCGTGCAAAAGTTTATTTATCGCGTAAAAAGTTTGGTGCGCGTTTGACGCGTTCGCCTGTCGTAAAACGTGGGATTCACGTAAATGCCACACTTGAGGACGTATTTCCCTATTTCTGTAATAAAGTGTACTTTCTTCATCTGTGCTTTCAGTATCTGCGCTCATGGCGATATTAACTTTTTAAATTGCGTTTGTATCTTTTTATTACGTGCTTTTACGTTTGGTTTAAGAATAAATTAAGAAAAAAACAATTTGGACGAGCACACGAGCACGATTTAGTAAAATATTATAATTAAAAAAAAACTTCGGTAGGTATTTTTTATGTAGATGAAAACACAGGTACACAATAGCGTTTTTTAAATATATTTTAGTCATAGACTCAAAGCTATGCTCACCATGGGCTAGTATCAGAGATGGACCTGACAAAAGCGTATACCCGAAAGAGACACACTTGGCTACAGCTCCTATAAATCGGATAAATTTAATACGTTATTTAGGTAGTTCTGCAACCATTCGTGCGAAATTCAAAATGTCAAGATTGGTTTGCTTCTGCAGCAAAGCAAAAAATTAATGCATAAGCCGACAAAGACAAAAGATCATCGTAGTATCCTACTTACTCCTTTGTCTATTTGTATACACTTGTCTCTTTTCTACCCCGGATCTTAAATGTCATATCTGTTAGATGATTAATCTGAGCTACTCACCTAGGTTTGTGATACGTCGGGTTGCTATTAGTCTTGAGTATGTCGGCATTTGGCACCGATGTCGGCAGCGCATGCTCTCTCTCCAGCTCGCTTTCATAACTCTCTAGCGGCACGTGCTTGCCCGGTAGAGGGTCGGCTGTAACAACGAGAGACATCGGCTATAATAACATACCTAACAAAAAAAAATACAAAATAAAAACTCACAAAAATGGGTCTATCGCACACAGATGCATGAATAAAAAAAAAAAAAATTCATAGACAAGCATTTTACGTTTTTTTTTCTTAATGAACTAGACGACATGACGTTCTTGACAAACAGCCAGTCACAAACGCAGCGTTATTAAAAATGAATGTTTTACACATATATTTTCTTTCATTGGTTCGCGTGAAAAGCGATAGGATCGAATATGGCTCGTATTAAAATACCCGCCCGACATTAACAATATAACATTCACAGCCTTTGACGCACCCAAATAAAAAAGTTACTTATCAGAGTAGCCGCCATTGCCATTCAGAAAGAGGCAAAGGTCACGGGCATAACGCTTAATTTAATATTTCACGTTCCGTTACTTATTAATCCTAACATTCAAAAGGCGTCCGACCGTTTCAATTCTGTTTACTTAATTCCAACCCTCAGGTGTCGAAGTACAAAGCCCTTGAGCGTTAAAAACCCTTGAAAGCACGATAAGCAGAATCGCTTCTAACTAAATATTTTTGATGAACAGAACCGAGCTTTGTTTATATAATGGTAATGGTTAAACCCCTAGTAATGTAAACAATGTGGTGTAACGGAACGTTTTCTAAAATAAACAATAACCACTTTTAGCTTTTTAATGAGGTGGGCGACTGTATGTACCGTACCTACCACAGAACATAGAGACAATTATTAGCAATGGGTTAGTTTTTACTTTTAATAATATGGATCGGAAACGCTGTCGCCAAAAAAAAAATATGTCACTGTGTCAATAAAGGTTTATAAGCCCTCTGTCGTGTATTTGAAAAGCTGCCTTATATATTAACTGATATGTTACATTTTAATGGGCTCTATAACTGCACATACGAGTCATATTATGTTTGGCACGCGCGCTCCGCCCATTTTTCACTTCACCTTTTTCGTTTTTGTTTTGGCTTCGCACGGATTGTGCGTTAAGGCAGTGTCAAGTATATTGTAATATTTATATATTTCTAGAAAAGTCTATATATAAGAAAGTCATAGCTGCATCAAACCAATCCTCATGGTCAAGTAGTCAAGTCGATTATTTAGAAACTTGTGTTTCTTCTAGTGTGTATTTGTAATATCGGTGGAATAGTAATCATTGAGTGTTAGTTAACGTGCACGAGTGTGGGCAAATGATATAAATCCGAAAACGTGTTATTTCTTTTTTTTTCCAAAACTCCCAGGAAGTTTCAGTAAATCATCCACCACTTTACTGAATCGTTACCATACGTGACGCTAAAAGCAACTTAACTCGAAATTGATTATTATGGGCATATATTAATAATAGGTAGGTACCTACCTAAGTAGTTGAAATATTTGAATGTTTAACAAAAGCACAAACGTGCGAAGCCAAAATGAAAAAAAAAATGACATGTATTAAGGTGTAGGTAGGTGTTTAGTTCGTTTCAGTTTCATATTTTAGTTTTTTTTTTGTGCAGTTTGATTTAAATCAATCATGCTTTCATTAAGTAGGTACGTATTGTGGTAAAATAAAAACCGATGCACAATTTGTATCTTGTATTACGCCTCAAATTAATTAATATGAAAGTTGATAAATTTTTATTGTGCTCTGTCCAATTATTATTTTTATACAGCGAAGCGAAACCATAGGCAGATACTTTTTTTCTTTTTACGCAAATGAATGAGTTTGCGACAGAGAGAGGTATAATTTAATTTCAACTTAATTAAAACATAATTGAAAGAGTAAGTCTCGCTACTAAAAATTAATAGACACTAAAGTTAATTAAACGCAGGCCGTGTGGTACACTTTTGCCACTTCAAAATAAAATTAAAAAGCAAAAGGCAATCGTACAGGCAACTTGACAACGAATTTTAAATTCAGAACTCGTGAGTTCAATTTTCATTTTAAGGCCACCAAAATGTCAGAGACAAAACAATAACGGCCAGTGATATCACGCTCGTATCAAATTAAAACTATGTATTTGCGGTTCCCACAGGTTATCAAATTCAAAGTTCATTGGAACGAGATAAAAGCCATTGTTCTTAAAACGTCGGGTCAAATAATAGTGTTATAACTTCACGATGTTTGCTGTTTATCACAACTGCGCTCTTTGTTCACTCACTGACCTACTTTCCGATTTTGACGTTAAAAGGGAACCTACTTTTGAATGAACGAATATTCGAATGTGCGTAGAGAAAGCACTGGCGCGTATTTATTCTTTTTAATTGCTACTGACAAGCAATGCGCTAGGAATGAGGTCGCCTTCCATTTTTGATTGTTTTGAATTATTAGAACACTAGTGTTGGGTTTGTATCACGTAGTGAAATCGGATATGTTATCGGAATTTCAAACCGTAATCGGACCATAACAAGTTGTAGATCGCTAATTTAGTTACCTTAACCTAGAAATAATGTTTCATCGGACAAAAAAACAACGCGCTCATCAATCCTAAAAAAACTTCAACAACAACGAAAGGCCCAATAAAATGACAAATAAATAATGGTACAGGAAGAAACGAATGCCGTCACGTGAAGCTAAAATCATCTTTTTCAATGCTCAGGTAAAAAAAGGCCCGCCTCAATGCCACAGACTCCACGATTGCTATTATTCAGACACCTATTATTATCACGAAACGTGCGAAGCAAAAAGAAAAAAGTCGTCAAGTGGGAGACGAAGACTTGCGTGTCATATTTTTTAATTATTTTATGATACCCAATTTATAGGGATGTGGCATGCGGCTGACTCACTTTATGATTTCATTGTATCGATTTTCAAGAATCTCAATTTGCCAAATGAAAGAGTAATAAAGATCAGATTTCAACCTAATATTATAACTCGGTTAAAATGTATTTTTATGTGAGATTGGCCACTGAATTAACGCTCAGAATTTTACTGGGAACTCTCATCATAAAAAATTTAAACCCCAAGCCAAAGCGGGATTAAAATTATTGTTATTATAAGAATTTCGCACCGCACAATGTAAAGCGACAGACAGTAAAATTGAATTAGTGCTGTATTTTATGGAAAAACTTTGAGAATTCACATTCTTTTCAAATATCTAATACCAATCACGACAGTATATACCAATTATTGCTGCCTTCACACGACAGCACAATTCCGAACAGACACGAAATTACTGTCAATTTCTAAACGTAACTTCCTTATCACCCCCAAGCATTCCTGGTTCTATTGTCAGCTCACACCTATGAATCATGGTGTATCTCTGTTGTGGGCCACTGAACCGAACCTATTTGTTTTCAATTAATACGAGCAATGTATGGCAGATGCATACAGACGTGTTAAGACGACGCGGCTATCTGCGAACCATGCTATGGGATTTTATTTAATAATTTACTATTAATTAAATAACATTCACTCATCCAGCACAATATTCCACAGTAATTTAAAATATTCCATAGTAATTACTACGCGGGAAAAATTGGGTAGACTGGTAATAAGTTCAACAAAAAAATTGTAGCTAAGGTTATGGGTCCGTAATTGGTACTAAATATTTTGAAAAGACACTATAAAGTAAGCGGGCAAGAAAAAATACCTCCCGTCTGTCTACCCCTTAACTGAGGACTGCCAATTGCGGCTCCGTCCGTCTGATATTAATTGAAGTGTTCCGGTTTTTTTTTCGCCCGCACTGTGCTATTCGTTCATTGCGATTCGATTGTCTGTGGTTAATTTTTTTCTCGTTTTTTACACAGCCGCGTCGAAACTTTGCAAACTTGAACCCCACATTTTATGCTTCTAAAATTTGAACAGGTAGCTAAGCGTTCATTAAAATTGTATTTAACGAGAAATAAGAAGATACCATCAGCTCCGAGTTTTAAAAGACTAAAGCCCGCCATTTTAAGAGACAATAACCCTAATCTATGAAGAGAAATAATACTGGCGTTCTTTAAATGTACCGTAAAAAGCAAAGTACCTATCAGGTTCGAAATTCAAAATACAAGAAGGCTACAGGCTCAAGATTGAATCACAATCGAGTCTCTGACTCACATCGGCCGCCATTACGCACTAATGACAACTGAATCACCGATAACGTTTAACGATTTCAATCGGTTTTCTATTGAATCGATTTATTTTTCCACTGCCGCTGCGCCGTTTTTAAAGGAATGCGAAAAAGTGCGGCTGTTGAAATATGTAGGTACATTTAATTGGTTTTCAATATTTTTAATAGGTACCTACCTAACAATGGCCAATGCAGCTGCCATTGGATATTCTTGAAAATAAAGCTCATGCACTTTTTATTTTATTTAATCTAGACTTTTAGTACGAAAATGCTTAAGTCATATCTTCATAAAAATGAAATGTCTTTTAAAAAGGTAAGGATTTAAGTTGTCTAAGTAAGTACGCCTTTACAACCCTAGAGCGTCTTTTATCTTTAAAAAAAAGTAAAGCACCCATTCGATAGGTAAATGCTTTTAGGACTCACAGATAACTCAACTGTGAATAAGTAACGATAGCTAAGCGAAGCAAATAAATACTATGCAGTACTTTATCTGTGGCACTATGTAGGCGAGAATTCGAAATTCGAATGCTCGCCAAGGTCGGAGGGAAACTTAGTAAAATATTCGCTAACCGTCCGCGGGAATGAGAAAGAAGGTCATAATTTATTTCTCTCCACTTTTTCTCAGATATCACATAAAGTGCCTCGCATTGGAGCGCTGAGAACTTAGCAGGTTCTAGTTTTAGTGTTCGGATTTTACGAAGAAAACCATTTAGCACGGGCATAGCTAATTTTTATCTTATATTTTTGTCCACTGCGAAATTTTTAGGCAATAAATGCCCCCGAAAGTCGGTTATTAAAATAATACTCACACATCGGTGTAGGTTCATAAATAAACACACTTTATCTATGCATATTTTATGTGTTGCCACTCATAATATACAAAAAACAAACGACGAACGACAGCTGAGTATAAAAACATTACAAAAAAATCGTGAGAATGTGACCGTACTCCAAATTCAAAATAATACGACACACAACGCTAGTTTTGTATTTGGAATACGGAAACGCTACTTTAAATTCAGAATACGCGACGGTCAATTTTTTCTCGGAAGAAACGAGGCAAAGTGCGCAATACAGATAGTGCCAAGATCACATAAAAATAACCAAACGAGAATGGGAAATCTCTAGATTACTCTAGAATAATGGTAAGAGCTGAAAGCTGTTAAAAGCAGCTCTGAGATAAGAATACAGCTCGCTGGGAACAAAAGTACAGCTCACGGGAAACGCGAATACAGCTCCACGGGAACGTATTGAGTGTTAAGAGGCAAATTCTATTAAGCAAAGAAAATGTTCTTTTATAAAATTCTTCAAAGAGAATGAAGTGAACTTGTACAGACAATAGCTTTGTTAGAAGCTCACCTCGTTATACTTTTGTCTAATCTTTTTAAAAGGAAAATCGTCAGGAAATGAACTTAATATTTAATTTGCTATGAGGAAGAGGATATTACGGTGAAAATGACTTTTCAGTTTAACGTTACTTTGCAGATGTTAAATTCAAAACAGGCATTTAAATAATATTTTAGCCAATGAAGATCATCTAAATATAAACTAACATTTTATGTTTCGCAATTGGTAGGACGGATCATCTGTATTGGTATTTAATTTCTTTCATGAAGCATAAAATTTATTTTATTACAATAATTATTACAATAAATATGAAAACTTATAACACAATAAAGTATCCGAAGTAATACAAAACTCTCCAAAATATTACCCAAATTTAATAAAATGGCAACTTCGAAAATTACAGAAAAACATTCCAATATTAAATTCGAACATGGAACATTGGAGTTGAAAAGTGGAAATAGAATTTTATTATAGGGACAAGTAATTACGTTAATTCGGGAAAGTTCGAAATTATCCAGAGAAGGAACATTTTTGAACGACCGGGCAGCGTGTTTGTTCGGTTTTTGTCTACAAATTCGGGACGCGATAAAAACTTCAATAATTAGGGTTTGATTAGATATTCGTGCATAATTTGAGGCACGTGTTTGTTCCACGGCAAAACAAACTTTTTAAATTTAGTATTCCTACCTATTTCTGGAATATGAGCTGGCCCCTATGTTCTTAGATTTCTATAAAATTCTTTATTTTTACATCTTACTATGAAAGTAGATGAAAATTATAGTAATTCGCTTTTTATCAAATGGACATCTGATTATTTAAATAATAATATAATTATAATAATTATTACATTCAAAGAGAGAGATATACCAAATTAAAAATACACACCAGTTAAACAGAAAATCAGTACAATAACAGAGGCCTTACAAAGCGAAAACAGAATGAGGAAAGTATTTTTTATTTTTTATTATTCTCCTCATACGGCATATTTTTTTGTTCGTGCCATACATCAAAGGCACGTCAAACGGTTTACTGGGCGGAGTAATGTGTCTTCCTTCTTTTGTTTATAGAAAAATGGGTAATAACGCATTTTCCTTATTTCAGTTATGTGCTGGTGACATTATTGTAATGTAGTGAAAATGTAATTTTGGAGTTACGTAGTTTTGCTTTGGGGTGCTGTCACTCGATATGGGATTGGTTATCTTTTGTTATTAAGCCGGTTATTGTTTGGTATATAAGTAAACAAAATTCTTAAAATGATTCGTTAATACATTTTAAATTAACACCATCATTGATTATTACTTCAAATCCATTTTTATCACTTAGGTTATATATTTGGTAAAACAATAAACAAAAAAGTTAATAACTACATTTAAGTAGAATCTAGACTATAAAGTTTCTCCAATTAGCGTCCATAAAAAAACTCTATTATAGCATCTAAATCTACTATGAAGAGGCTCTTCCACGATAGTTATAACCTGGGAGATAAGTTACGAATAAATTAATACAAACTTATACGAAACTTTAACGGTCTTACCACGAAAGTAGATGTTTCTGAAATTACGTTCGACATAATCGACGTCTATTCGCGTTTTCTTACTCAATTTTGGCATTCCTAATTATATTATGTACTTGTGAATTTGTTATTGAGTAGAAAAAAAGGATGCTAAAACGTCCATTTGTAGAGACAATATTTAAGACTCTAGAATTATTGTTTGTGGTAAGAAAGACCGCACAAGTTCGATTGCGATAAAATGCCAATTTCGGTAACTACTAAAAAAAAACGCACAGCTAGCTAGGTAATAAGAACCGTGTAATCGCATTAAGTGATCTCTTAAAGAAATAGTTTAACTAAAGAATAAAATCACACATGTCGCCTACAATAAAATTATTATGCGAAAATAAAATCGCGAATTCTAAGAACAGACTAATAAACCCAACCACAGACCACACATCCATCACGTTCTAACTAACGACCTCCCAAAATCAATAAAAAATCCCTTAAAATAGACTTGTTTATTCCACTTTCTAAGCAGTAGCCACCCGGAAAACTGCCTATCTCAGAAAAGCTATAAAAACGTAAGAAAAGACGTAAAAATGTTAAAACTATGTCATAACAAACTCTACCATGTGTTCGGTGTAAACAAACTAGGTACGTATTTTAACTAGTTATTTATGCATTTAAATTCGATTACTTAGTTTTGGGGTAAATTTACGTTTTTATGGCAGCACGTATAACAAATTTTTGGTACGGTAGGTAAACTATTTTACAATAAAACACTACAATACAAAACTCAATATAATAAATTAAAAAAATGTTATTTTATTTAAACTAATGAGTTCAATAAATTTTTTCTAACTTGAAGGTATATAATAATTATTATATATATAGGCTTTCTGCGTGATATTTGAATTTCTTGTGTTTTGGTAATAACATAAAATCATTTGAATAATCTTAAGCGGATCAAATATCTTAGAGATAATAAGTATTTATGTTCTAATAGGTACCTAAGAATATAAATATTAATTTCTATGAAAAGTTATTACCTGTCAACTGTTTTGAGGGCCCTAAAGCCAATTAATTCACAAATAACCGTTTTTTTACGGTGTATTATTTTTATTGCAGTATTATTTTTTTAATAAAGTAAAGATAATGTCAATAAATAGATTAGATATTACTCAATGGCTATAATAAAAATTATTTAAGTATAATTTCGTATTATAAACCTACAAATTCGATACTCGAACAACGTTAAGAAAATTAAAGCACAACATAATTGTGTGATAAATCAATTCAATTAAACGTATAGTTTCAATAATCGCCTGTTGAACCGAAAGTTATGGCCAGTGGTTAAAATTAACTACCGGTTTAACTCTTTAACTGCGATAGTAAAACAGTATTAGCTGAAACAACTATCCTTTGCAGCCATTAAAAGTTTATTACGTCCATGTGAAAAAAAAAGTAAAACGATTAAAAATGTTCAACATGGCTGTATGGCTCTTAGCGCCTTTGCCAACAGGAAGGAGTTGAGTAAAAAAGTTTTATGATTGCTTTTTAATTTCGGCCTTCGGTAATGAAGATCAAAGAGTTAGGATTGAAGTTTTAAGATCATTTTAAATATTAAACGAAAAATAAGTTGGTGCAAGATCAAAGCCTTGAGAAACTCCATCTTGTAATTATGGACAAGTTTATTAAAATCAAGGGCTAGAATAACCTTGCCCTGATAGCCGAGTGGATTTTTTAAATGAAACGTAGCATTTCGCGTAATTTTTTGTAAATTGGTTTAAATATCAGGAAGCGTTACTCAGTGGGTTTAACAAAGTTGCCAGTAATCACAGGGCGGAAACGTGAACTTTCAGGTATTTCGTTATAATAACGAAGTTTTATTTAATATCTTACGCTACATTATAATTTGATAATATCAAGTTATTATTAATAATTATTAGGCGAGTATTATGTTGTCACATAATTACGCGAGTTCATATAATAATTATGAATAAAAAAAGAACGTAATAATAACCACTCGGATTATTTTTAACAACAAAATTTTGTATTAAGTATAAAATAAAATAATTATTTATTGTTATCTTTCAATCCTAATTTAATAAGTATACCCTTTTAAAATCCTCTTACATGCATCAAACACTTCATAAAGACCGTTCCCCTAAATCAAAACAATTTATATATTTACCCAACTTCCTTACACCACTTAGTTACGACGTAAAAACACATTTCCCCTCTCTAAAAATAGTTTCGTAACATCTTGAACTGAATAAGTTTATCCTAACTTAGTTCCGTACTCATAACAATTCTTAAAAGTTGGGGGTTAAGTTACAAAGAAACGTTTTTAAAACTACTCATGTGCCATATTATGATGCAGAAAAAAATTAAATTAACATTAGGTAAGTACCTATAAGTAAATTGAATTTAAAAAAATCTTCATCAAAATTATTGTTGCCAGAACGCAAAAGTTTACCCGTTTTGCGGGAAATAATATTCTTGCTGATATAATATTATGTCAATCAAGTAGGTATTTATACATTTTACCAGAGACATTGGGAGAAGCATATAAATACGAAAATATCATGTCAATGACAGCCAGGACTCAGTTACCTACGTCATTTCGTTATTTAGGTATGCCTCCTTGCAATTTTGTGATGCTTTGTCACTACACTACTCAGCTGCTGTATGTAGTATCAGTATTTAAAGTTTACTTAACTGAAAAAAAAATTGTTTTACAATAACATAATTATCGAAATGTGATACCAGTATTAAAAGTTTACAAACTGACAAAAAAAATTATATGTTTTACAATAAAATATCGAATTGTTCCAAAGAGCTCAGTAGAACGCAGTTAAGATCGGACAAAATAGAGTAAGAATACTAAGCAAAGGTAACACTTTAAACGGATTGATACGAATATTTTGATATTATTGGAAAAAGCCTAGTTCAAGTTTAGCCAAAACTGTTAAGGTTTTGGAGTGACGTTTTAATTGATATTTAAGTTGGTGGTCAGCGCTTGCTTGGGCTGCCAACAACCATGTATTTTATTTGGTATGGTCTTATCTCGTGTCTAAAGATTTTGCAGTAAAAAACTAGATTACTCCCATCTGGTGTCCAATTTGAAATGACGAAAAAAATACCTACTGTAACGGCTGCATTTCGTGTCCTTTTCAATAAATTTATGATAAGTGTCATAGACCTAAGAACGATGCTAAACTGGCAAAGATTCGATAAAAGATAGGTAGGTACCGCAGCCATGTGTTTGTCGCTACCTGAGACAGATTCAATCTACCTACCCCTGCGGCAATAGAAACTCTAAACCAGTTACAAATATTGCTATTGTAATAGAAATAATGAAATTTACCAACTTTGTTATCTTTTCTGAGCAGATTCCAGTGAATTTCACCCTAGAGAACACTTTAACTTTTACAAGTCAGTGCTATTGGACTAAAATTAATTTTTAGTAGTGGGAACATTTTCTTTTTTAAATTATTTATTAAATGTCGTCTGTGATGCGTAATAAAAATAAATTGCCACTTAAATTAAATGTTAGCTCAATTTTAAAGAAACACAACGTGTAATAAGTAAAACGAAGTAATAGGTAATAAGAAATATTATGGTAACATAGAATAGAAAACTCTATATTGTATACCTACATCAAGAAGAACCCCAATTAGTACAGAACAACAATACAATATTCCAGAATTAAAAAAAAACTCTTTTGATTTCCATAGGTTTGTTAATATTTCAAGTACTTAACTTCAAATAACTTTGGCGAGACTCAGATTTTTCAAAGGGAATACGATCAATCCCTTTGTCGAATTCTCAATACGGAATCTCTTTTACAATCGTAATTTCAAAGCAGATTGCTATAAAACGACGTATCACATCCTAACTTTCCATATCCAGTTTACTGCTACGATCCATGCTACGTACCAAACGCGCGAATCTCGTAAAATTCACTACACAAGACATGAAAACTCGAATTGTACCAAATGTATGTTAATTACGAAACTTCCAGAACAAACGGGGACCGCAATAGGGATCCAAAAAGATCTCTGAAGATATCTCTGGAGTTTCTGTTATGTAACCCTTGGTCTCGTTGCTCTGATGTTGGTATTTCGAAGGCACAATATATTCCTTTGTTTCATGTATGGCAGCAATACAATGTTTATATTATGTAGGTAAGTCAAATTTTAGGGTAATTTTGGTGTTCGTAGGGTAACACCAGTTTTTGTTTACGTTAATTCGGTAAGCTACTAGGCTGAATGATTCCCTCCCAGACCACCCGCAGTCAATAGGTACCTACTGAGAGAAAGTAAATACCTACTTAGTTAGCTTTGGCGGGAACAATTTTTTTTTCTTCTTTTTTCTGACCACGACGCGGTTTTGCAATTGAAAACTGTGCCATTTTCAAGTGCGTGCTAAATTTATTTTTCATAAAAAACTTTACCGAAGATAGAAAACATCTAAAAAGCAAGGCAAGGGGCGTTCGGTACATTCATCTTGTTATTTTTATGTTTCCTTCTCCCGTCATCAATGTAAGGGAAAGGGGAATGAGCAATATAATAAATCATACCACTAGAATTTTTATTATTATTTTATTTGAGGCAATTTGCTCAATTACAGAGTAATTTATGGGTAAGTAGTATGTTAGGAGAATAATATTTATTTACGTAACCAACCAATTATAGTCGTTATCAAACATTGTTGGTATTTTTTCTTCGACTTGTCGTCGCCGTTGGTGACGAGATTCTCGCTCATCTCTCTTGCCAGTACAATTTAATGCCAGTTATGCTCTAGACTGAGCATATTTAGCACCTTCGGCTACACCCGAGAGATGTTGTTGAAATGACGTAAATAGTTTTTTGTTAAAATTAGATAAGTACCTGATTAATTGAATATTATAAACTATACATTTTAAATTACTGAAAGCTTTTGCAATTTCCATAAGAACATTGTTATGTAGGTACTTGCATAAAAATACTACAGCACCTTTAACCTTTATATTATACCATACCTATCACCTGAATGCTTAAAGGTTAAATAAACAATATTACCTAGTACCAGGAACTGGTAATAACATATCTGCCTGCCTGCTATCCCATCTCATCACATCGTGTCAACAAAGGGATAGCTTCAAAGAACCATTCAATTCCAAACAACAATTTCTAGAAAGTGCTTAGTACTTTTCTTTGTCTCATATAAGAACCCACAAGGCAGCGGTGGCTTTGTCGCAACCCGCAATAGTAAACATTAGATAATACTTATTATCACAAGCAAATCGCTCGTTTCGATTTTGCCGAGTCGGTTTAACTTTGCGCCAGACTTAACTTAACATTGGCATGCGCTGAGTCAAAGCAATAAAATATTTTATCACATAATATGTGAACTTAAATGGTTAATAAATAAAATGAATAAATCTTCGCTGCGAAAGTTCGTACACTGCATCGAGTTTAGTTCCGCTACTCGACCAGAGATGGCGTTAGTGGTCGCGCGAGGAAACTAAATTTTCTCTTTCAAGACTCGTAATAATAAAAGACAAAATGAAAACTAAAGATTTGTTCAAAGCGTACGTAATCTTAAATATTTCCTCCGATGTGTAGTTAAATAAATGCATACACTAAGAAATTACATTTTGGAGCGATATAGGTGGATAGGATACATTATCGGAAACAGCCCTAAAAGAATGTGTACATTCTTTTAGGGCTGTTTCCGATAATGTGTACGTACGTAGTATACACTCGGGCCTTAATATCATCAGAAATAAGGCTTTCAAGTGCTTGGTTGCGCAAAGAAATTATCTATATTTTTACGATATGAATTACTACATTATTCCCTCCCTAAATCCATATTATTCCCTAATGGTATGTTACAAATATTTACTGAGAGCTTCGCGTTTGATTTGAATTGAAATTTAGATGATATATTAATTGGAAATGTTGAACCCTTTGGTATTTAGTATTATTTGCTCTTTGTAGTCATAGCCTAAAACGTTACTAAATATTTTGAATTTCGGTATGAGATCAACGCAAAATAGGACAAACACATTGTCATTAATCGTTACTAACGGCCGAAATTAATAATCAATCCAATCCAAATTTTGCTATCTGGGATTTATATCACAATTCATTTTTAGGGTCAAACGTGCCAATAACCGATCCGTGAATTGGTTTATAAAGGCACGCAGATTGGAAATCGATCGAACGATAGGCAGCAATCTAAGATCGATTTCAATCTTGGATAAGAGATACAATATTAATTTCGGCCGATGAACTCCAGTCCCTAAGCGAAATCTAGATACCGAATGATGTAGATTCAAAATAGTATTTTAGATAATCAAATTCAAAAGTGGTACCATGACACATGGACACGCACTTTTTCTAGTTTTGTAAGGTTTAGATTTGGCTAGTTTCAGTTTTTTTTATTTTAATAATGTTAACTTGATTTCTTTCATCGAATAAAAAACTTAATATGAAAAAGACGATCGATCGGTTCGAATTCAAAAGTCAAAATACAAAATCAATATGGCGTCCGCCAAAGCGAGATAATATAGGAATAACCCACAAATTCTTATCGAATAAAAATAAAATAAGTCGTACCAAAACGGAAAACAGAATCGTGCTTGGAAGTCACGTCCTCTTAATTTCGTTCGCTACGGTTTGTCGGAACACTTTCTAAAAAAAGCACTTTAAAAATTGATTTATTGAAAATATTGGAGTTACAATCGGACTTTTAATTTTAAAAGTTAAAGTTCGATGGCTGTTACAGATGATCGAATTATTAAACGGAATAATTGGCGTTTGCATTTCAGAATTTTATGGAACCGATGTATGGCTAGTGATGGGACGGTAGAAATTCGGATTACTCAATACCAAGACGAATTCGGATTACGTAATACCATTCGACGAATTAGTTTACGTATTGTGTTTTGTTGCTATCATGGGCTATGAAATACGTTTCCAGAAGATCGTTTTCAAAACATTACAACATTTAGTCAATTTACCATTTACCTCACCATAAACCAAATTTCTATGGAATGACAATTAAAACCACCAAATTTTAAAAGCACGGGATTTAAACAATCACGTTTGTAAAAATCAGCAATAATTATTTGGATTGGGCTTTTATGACTTAGCTATGAGGCTAGCAAAATTATTTCATTACTGTTGTTTTACGCCAAATGACTATAGCTGTTAAGTTACCGATATTTATTGCTTTGCTAAATAATCTATCTTCGGTTTTAAGATTAGTTTAGAAAGAAAACTGATTGGTTTATTCGTGTAGATGGGAGAAAACTTTATGACCGAAGATAATCTCAATCATCTTACAGGAAGTTTAAATTGACGCCTAGATATTGGTTTCTACGTTGTTTTATGTTTATTTTGTGTCTCGCTTTGAATAGTTTCAAATACTGGAACCGATCGAGGTCCGTCTACGAAGAAAGTTGAGTCTGTAATAGTTATTTGAGGTCTGTTACGATCTATGTTATGTAATATTAAGGTGATCGTTATTATGTAGTATTTCATTATGTTGCTCGATTTGATTGTCAGCGTACTTTATGCCCTAATTAACTTGTAGAGCCGCATCGTAAAAGCAATCTTCTCGTCTATATTTTGTCTCGAATTCCAGGTGAGATGTCCCAAGAGAAAAATGCCAAGGCACCGAGAATACTCTGCCTTGAGTTACTAGCTACGATTTTACAAGCCCCTGGGGCCATAGTTACTTATGTACAAGCAACAAACGCTCAGAGAATTTCATTCTCATTACAAAGGACGAAGCGAAACGGTTGGCATTACAGTAAACTTGAATTAGGGACAACGGCTACAAATCTGCTAGTTATGTTTAGAAAGGATAACTTTGTCAAACCTTGCGCCTAACTTAGTTTGAACGTTTAAGTCCCTCGATATTGTAAGTTAAATCCCTTCAGACGTAGATAGGCAAATTGCGCTTGTCAAATATGGACGTTTTCAATTTGTGCTTTCAGCAACCGATTCTGTAGTCTACGGTAGGTAACTTAACTGTTTCTGAGAAGTCTGCAAATTTGTCTGAAACTTCATTATTTATGGGCAACACTAGACTTTGATCTACTGAGACTGTTGCGATAGGATTGTTTGAATTGTAGTAAGATATTGTATTTCAGTTGGGAAACTGAATTATGTAAGGATATCTGTTATCATTAATATTATTATTACTAAATTAATCTTAACTCATTTTACCAGTTTTGTGTGTATGCTTCATCTGCTTCTATCGTTACCATAATTAAATCGATTTTACTGATCCTACGCTTTCTCACTACGTCGTTCATGTTCAGGTCTCAATCATAATTATTGATACATCATTAATTTAAATAGCCACCACTTCCTTGCAAAATGAAGTCACTGAAGCATCAAAATTGCGGTACCGCAATTTAGTTAACACATTCATTATTGCACCATTCATTTTTATCATCGCTATTTTGATTTCGAAAATGCATAATCAACTTTTATGGTGTATACGTTAAAATAAATTTAAATACTTTAAATTTTGTGTGGTCCCGTACGCCTTCTGGAGAGAGATATTTAATGAACTACCTACTAATTGACATGGAGGACCGGGTAGCAGTAATAATGGCACGTTAACTGAATTTGTGGGTTCCACTATACTGGAAGATCTATTTAGTTTATCGTCGGCTGTATGCGGGCCCTTCGCGTTATCTGCGTTATTTATGTACTACCTACGTTATGTCCTTTTAAGATTTTAATTTCAGTGATAGAAGGAATCTGGATCTATTTAGTTTCCACGTTCCTCCTTATAGTAATTTAAAGATTTATTTGTAGCTGTTCATAATTTGGTTTGTGTATTTATTGTTTTTATAATCCTTGCCAAAGTGTTTTTTTCTTGTGAATAGGTACCTAATATTTTTAGACTCGGCTTGATTAATTTATAATTTAACCTATTTCCTTTATTAGGCGTGAGTTATTATTCATAAATGTATCTAGGTTCAGTTGCATCATGACCACGATTGATCGTTGCACTGTCATAATTACATATGAATGCAAATGAGTCTCAATAAATCTTCGAGATAACCCAGTCACGATCGCGGCTAAGCAACTACAGAGTTGATTAATGAACACTGTACTCACCTAAAACTACTAATATAAAACACAAACTAATGTACAAGATCATCAGGAATCTTTGGTAACTAATAACCTAATATTTTTATCACACACAAATACGGCAATCATCTACGCGATTGCCGAAATTTCATATCACAGTACACATCACTAACTACACTAAGTTGGCCGCACTGCGATCCCATCAGGCCCTCACTGTATTACGAGCACATATTTTTTGTGGACCCGATTGCATTCGGCACCACAACTTTTTCTTCACAACTTAAAGTTTCGGTCATCGTACGTTTTCGGCACTCGCGCGATAGTCAACGTCACTGCCCATCACTATTTGCTTTATAAAAATAAACGATTCGAATTTTGAATCGATTTGAGTCACTTTGATTTGTTATAATGTTTGTTGTCCGATAGTTTTTCAAGAGCCTCGAGCGGCGGTCCGTCACGCGCGACGGTCGGGACGCAACTGGCGTGAAGTTGGTTGGCGTGAAGTGAAGAATGCGCCGCGCATCGTTGGCACACCGGCCGCTCTCGACTTGAACCCCGTCCGAAATGAAGAGACGTTCTTGAATCGCCTAATTTACAATAATCCGCTCCCTCCCGAACTTCCCTGGTTAACATAACCAGACTGACGGCCCGTGCATTGTCGGTGGCGTCGCTCCCAGGCCTGCCCGTTCCAAAACGTATTCTCCATACCTTTTCCGAACAATCTTTGTGTTCCATCTCTTTCTGTAGCTTTCGAATGAAAAAAAAAACAGGTAAACGCTCTGAGCCTACAGAGTGCAATGTTAGTTATGATGGTTTCGAAACTTTGAATTTTATATTCCGTGTCGGGTCTCGTTTCCAATTTTACGCGTTTTAGCTTGAATTCGAATTGAGCAATGGATGTAGTCACAACTGGCATATTTTAGCGGGTATAAATAAATGTATAATAGAGGCGTATGTAGAGCAACCACCTCGTTAGACTAGCTGACATGACTTGGCAAATGGAGAGGTAATCACCACTACAGATACATAGTAAACAGTCCATTACCCACTCCACATAGTAAAGACCTCCTCTACCTTGCTCTGATATTGTTAAAAACAAATAACTTCTTGAGAGTTATGAATAATTAAGCTCCTTAATTGGTGGAGCTTTTATAACGAATTCCATTCGATGGGTAACAACACTAGTGTTTTGTATAATTTTCGTACCCTATTTACAATTCTGTTTCGAGAAATATCTCTTGTTGAATACAACAAAGACGAGCCAAGCAAAACAAATATAAATTATATATAAATAATACAGATCTCAAAGTCTACGTTTTACGAGCGAAGACGGCAACTTGCAAGTTTAACGTTTTTTATGATGGTCATTAGGATCAAAGTTTATTTCTTTCAAATAAGTTTGTTGAGTTGAAGCTTTATTATTTACGTAATATCTATGTACCTAGTTCGCTCATTCTTAAAGGCAACCTAGATAATACATACTTTTTATAGGGAGTATAAAATTTAAATAAATAAAGTCACAATTCTATTCACGAGGCCGAAAAAATAATCGAATATTTTGTACATCACTATTAACGTCATAATGGCAATAAACAAACAGACCACCGATCCCTTTCCTTTTATTTAGAGATCATCAAATTTATATAGGTACCTGTGTTTTTCTTACAATGGTTCGTCCATGGTAAGAAAAACACAGGCACCAAAAGAAAAACATAAGCTTGAGAAAAACAAAACCAGCGTCATATTTCCGTGGTATTACGGCCTAATCGTCCCCAAGTACTTAGCGAGTGACTATGGGGTGGATGGTCATGACGTCACATTTCGTTAAAATCCTTTATGGGGACTCCACCAAGTCAAGCAATAAGCACATACGTACCATCTTTTTTTCGATGCCATAAGGTCTAGTCTGCTAATTTAAGAACACTTCAATCGAATTTCAATAGAGTGACTTCGGAATAGTTTGTGACATTGATTCCAAATTTCTTAATTAACTAGACTAGACTAAACTTTCAAATGACACAAACTATTCCGAAGCCTTTCCATTGTGATTCGACTGAAGCGTTCTTAAGGCGAGGTTTTACTCAATTTCTAAGTGTTCTAATTCTCAATTTCTAAGTTTTTAAGGGTAATTTCTCAATTTCTAAGAAACCAATCAAAACATACAATAATTAAGAGTGAAAAAAAAATATCTTGTTAAAATTGATCATATTATTATACAATGAAGACGATTGGGAAGACAGAAAAGCGAACTACTAAGAGATTCCATCATGAAACTACGTGAAAATTATACCAATAAATGGGACTTTTTATATAGAAAGCGATTGGGAACTTACATTTTCTAATTTCGTTATCACTTTTTTCCAATAAATAAAAACATACAAAAACTAGCAGTTCAAGCGCTAGCGGCCATCAGCCAGTACCACCAGTATAACCACCTTAGTACAACCTGGCCTTAAATTAGCAGACTTTTCCCCCAAGTCACTTTCACCTCTCCTGTAACTTCATTGTGTTCTTAAACTTTCGCGAACAGAAAACATATTAACTCGCTAAAAACGGGTCTAATTCGCGCACAAACAAATATCGAAATATATAATTTTGCCATACCTTGACGTTTCGGCCGAGTTACATCGACAGTTGTCACGACAAGACTCTTTTGTCTTTTTTCATTGTGCTAGTTTATTTAGAGACGCAGCTACGTTCGTTTCCTTCAAAACCGCTAAAGAGCTCGGCAGCTATTGAAATTAAACGGAATGAGAATTGAGTAAGGAAGAGCGCCCAAGTTTCACCATCAGAAGTTTGTGGTAAGTATTCCCTGGAAACTATATCGTATATAGAAGTTCTTAAATTTTCGCGAACTGAATACATGTTAATTAGTATATAATTAGTATTTGTTAATCAGTCTTCTCGTGACCACGGTCGATGTAACTCGGCCGAAACGTCTAGGTATGTCAAAATTATATATTTTGATATTCGTTTGTGCGCGAATTAGACCCGTTTAAATACTAATTAACATATATCGTATATAACTATAAACTTTACAGGTTCCGATTATAACGGGGCAACACTATATAAGTAGGTAGATAAGTATATACTTTTTCATAAAAATATACCTTGTATGCTTCTCTCTATATGTTTTTTTATACTTTGTAGGCTAGGGTTGTATCATTATCTCGCCTGGTATGAAGCAGTCGAAAGTGATAAGCATTCTCAGCCTAGAATGACATTGTTTCTTCCTTGTATGCCGGACGAAATAACCCATGGAATAAAGATAATAATATGTACTGATATTATCTGGTAGGTAACAGAAGTCTCAAATTCGTTAAATATCAGTGACCACCCTCAACTAAAAAACCCCTAGACTCAAAAAAAATCGTAATCTACCGTCGACCCCTCAAGCTTGAAGTTGTTAACGAATTTCGACCACTTTTTGTCGACGGAATTTTTTCATCGAATTCCAAATTTCCCGTAGAGCAGTTTGTACTATAACGTCGATTTTTAAATCGATATTCGTTCGGCAACTGCAGCCTTTTTAATGGTGCATGTCACACACAGTTTTTGACAAAAATGGTCGCAAGATAACAGATCTCGATTATCAGCGGCAATAAATTACCCGAAAGGTCGGCCGTTCGATGTTTCATTCGATTCTCGGTTTGTGGTAAGTTATTAACGTTCTTTTGTTTGTCGCGATTAACGTTCCGTATCGATTACTTTTTAGCGGAATAGGTATCGAGTTCCTTTTAAATTGTATCGCATTCGATTTGTAAGACGTGTAATTTATTATGTTGATTGTAAACGCAAAACATGATCTGTATGCGCATACATAAAAATCGTATGAACTTACGTAAAGTTTATTTAAATGTTGTATGTTGTTATATCAATCAAGTAATAAAAATAAGTAAGAAATATAATATTAAATGAGATGTTTAGATAAAATATAATAAAAACGTTTATTCGCGATCGTGCAGGTAAATTTGCCAAACGTATTAAAAAAAAACTTCCACCACGAAAATTATCACGCGTGATTGCCACCACATAAAAAGCTTATTCCACCAAAATATATCTAAAAAGAATCACGCCTAAATCCGAAAAACATCCCATCAGCGAAACCGCCTAAGCAATTTTACGGATTTTAATAATTCACTGGCATCGTTCGTAGCAGTAACTACATGAACCTTTCGAAGATTTAACAGAAATAAAGTTCTTTGGGTCGACGAACGTGGAGTGAAAAGAGACGGAAGACGGTAAGAAAGAGATAGAACAACAATAGCAGGTATCAGAAGGGACCATGGTCTATGGATAGGTAGGTACATAATTGAATATCGTCGTCAAGCTGCATCTAAAATTGCTTAGACACGGTTCTCGCAAATCTATTTTTAAGTTCAAATCTGTGGCGCTTAGCTGTGACGATTTCGTAATATTTTATCTGTATTTGTCATTGAGGTTATTTTTTGTAAATTATACTGTTCGAAGTTGAACAAAAAATAACCTATTTTTTGTAAATTATACTGTTCTAAGTTGAAGTTAAGGTCGTTAAAATAGGCTACTGTAAATTATTTTTTATTAAAAGTAAAAAATGTACTTAGTTACAAGGTTGGTATTTATTAGGAAAAATATCTGACCATCATAAATTTATTACGGAGTGGTGGATAAGATGTCTTATATATTTTTCGCTCTGAAGGCCTTAATATGTCAGTGAGAACTGGAAATATATACAGCAAAAATACTAAATAATGATACAAAACCACAACATAACCAGTAAAAATAAAATCAAAACGTCACAACTCCTTAATCTGGCAACATTGTACCCACAGGTGGTTAGGTAGGTACCGGTTACATCACACCAGTAACTGGTTCCAGCGACTCGCGCCAGTAGCCCGTAGGTCGCAGCTGGCCTGTTAATGACAGCCCCGGGGGCATTGGGCCTTATCAGGGAATGCTTTAGTTCCGGAGAAATTAGGGGAAATTAGGCATAATCAGTGTAAAGGCTACTTGCCCCTTTTTGGTTGAAGGTATAGGTAGATAATGTGGAATAGAGTAACAAAAGGGGCGTAGTGAGTTCCCTAAATCTTTATGGCGTATCAACAGTTATAGTTCTTTTAGTAAGATTTTGTTCGAGTTTTTTCGTAAGATAAGTAGGTTTACTCGGTTATTTTTTTCAGCAATCATAATCCTACAAATTAGTTTGATCGACTACTTTGGCAAATTATCTTATTTAAGTTTATCATCACTCTATTTATTTTCATGTAAATTTTCCTATTTTCAGCAATCAACTTATCCGTAGCCACAGTTGATTTAATTATTTTCAACATAACTGCCTTTCTGTCATGGCGTGACGTCAACAAGACAACAACAGAGGGTTGCTATTATATAATAATGCACCCTCTAGTAAAATAGAATCTGTTTTGAAGGAATAACGCAATAGTGACGTCATAACTCAGTAGTCAGAACCACTGTAGAGTGGTTCAGTAGTGGAACTGAGACGTAGTCCTTTTGGAGAAGCTCAGAGTCACACAGCGGGCAATGGAGAGAGCTATGCTCGGAGTTTCTTTGCGCGATTAAATCCGGAACGAGGATATTCGCCACAGAACTAAAGTTTACGACATATCTCTCAGGGTTTGTAAGCTGGTGGCGATGGGCAGGCCACATCGCTCGTAGAACTGACAACCGATGGGGAAGGAAGGTTCTAGAGTGACGACCACGGACTGGAAGACGCAGTGTAAGTAGACCTCCCAGTAGATGGCCCGACGACATCAAAATAGTCGCAGGCAATCGGCGGACGCAAGTGGCAAATTGTCTTTTGGTGTGGCGGTCTAAGCGGGAGGCCTATGTTCAGCAGTGGGCGTCTTCAGGCTGATGATGAAATCAGTAGTCCACGAAAGGATCTTGTAAGTTTACGAATAGTAGTATATTTCGCAACCCACCAGACTCAAATGAGCGATTATGACATTAGATCGACCACAATTATCATACACGGGGAACAAAAGCTCAGGACTGAAAAATATGGCCTAATAATACAAAACACAAAAATAAAGTATAGGAAAAGTATGATTAACAGTGGATCCAAAAACAAAATGGCCTAAAAAGTGTATCTTGATCCGTTCACCAAACCTAGCCGGCCCATTGCCATCGATCCACGTAGACCAAAACGAGGTTGTCATTCGATCCGCGGCGGATTCTAGATTGAATGCGTGTCAATTAGTGTTGGTCGGTATTGGTAGCGTAGATATAGAGCCAGTTATAAGGTCAACGATTCGCCACTTCCCGTGGGTTAACGAACTCTTCGGCTTAATTTCTATCTAGGACTTTTTCTCAACATCTTTCCTTATGCCTCATTGCTCTATTCATGGCGTGATAAATGAATGCTTGAATTTTCTACTTTTTCTGTTCGATTCCTACTGGAGGACTGTTTTTGCAGGGGATGGAATAAACGGAACTATACTTGTCGTGCCCGTCTGTCCATGACGCAGCCATTCTACTTTTTTATGTTACTAACGAGGAGACTAGAAAGTCGTCTACTCGATAGTAAGCGCTACACTGCTCTTAATAGTTGCAGTGCCACCTAGAACTTTGCATTGCATATCTTGCGCGGCACTGCACTGCGCCCGTCACCATGGGACATTTGTTCTAAAGTCTCTTAAGGGAACAATAAGGACCCTTACCACAGAATAACAGACCAGAGTTCAGAGGTTTCTAAAATTTCGTTCGGCATAATCGACTTCATTCGATCGCGTTTTCTTACTCAAGGCTGGTTATTCTAATTATTTTACTTGTGGATTTGTTATTGAGTTAGAAAAAGCTAGGGGTAGACGTCGATTTGTGGAAACAATATTATCTGTTGACTTCTGGTTAAATCTTATGAGGTAAGGCCGTAAGAGGTTATCTTAAACCAAGAGGCTATTTGGACTGCATGGTTAAAAGGCAGATTTAAGTGTTACCTGTAAACAACCACGCAGTTATTGTAAATTAAATTGTAAAAAAAATCAGTCAGGCACTCCATACATGAATGTTGACCCCAAAACTGGTTTCAAACATGGTTGATCTCCTTTACGATAACAATGTTGCCAGTTTTAAAAACAAGAGCTACCAGCATTAAAATTAACAGTGTTGCCAGCGCAAAGGTTATAATTTGGCGGATTATAACCGCTTTCAGACCAGGTTTATGTCAGGTAGGTGTAAAGCTTTCCTTTTGATATGTTATTTTTGGTTTTAATTTGTGAATTTGACAGGGATTAAGTGTCGTTAAAAACGTTTTATGCATCGACATTACTGCGTACTAATCGTGTTAATTATTTGTATGACTGAATATATAAATGTCAAACGAAGAAAGACAAGAAGTCACCATTGTGAATCATCTTAAACTAACAGAAGTCAAAATTGGAAAGTTGTAACTCGAAAAGTTGCTACGACTATTTGCTTAAATCCCACATAAATAACTTAAATTGATTCTCTTATAGTTCTCAATCAATCATGCCGAAATGTCAGCCTGGTTTTGAAAGTATTTATTATAAGTATTGCTATGATTTATTTCATATTTAATAACGCCAAAAATATCGTTTATTCCCACAATAGCGCCATTATCAAGATTAATGACATTGTTTATTGTTTTAACACTTTTGTTTTGTTTGATAGGCAGACCGAAACGAGGGAATACATGCCTATTATTTATAATAAGATGGAAACATAGTGTACGCATTTAATTTAGTCACGCAGCGTTTTTGCGGCCCGGTACACTTTTAGAATCACTTCGTTTCCGAACGTCATTCTGTCACAGATGATTTGCTTTAACAGTAAACGTTCATAGGATCTGAAGTCTTATGTTTTTATAAAATGTTCTATATTTTTTTTAGTTGTAGTGTTAGTTTCATCCGCAGTTTTCCATGTAAACTTTGACATCCCGGGACATGGGCTGTCACAGTTTATATGGAAACCTCTTTCACATTGACGTCAAAAATAATCGTTATAAAATGACCATTATCATCTACTACTAGAGGGCTTCTTTTGTCACTAGCCTGGGTCATCGACGGCTTTTCTTCTTTTTACAAATTTTTAGCCAGCAATTGACTATTCCACCTGTCCGAAACACCAGCCCCTATGTTTCCAAGAGTGGTATCACCCCCAACAATCAGAGCGCGCCCGCTGCTCATTACGAAATTTCACACTGTACGCGCGGAAGTTGACGGATGCATGCAAATTTCACGTTTAATTTACATATTTTTTGACTAACGAAGGGGTGTTTTGACAACCCTTGCGGTAGTGTCAGGAGGAAGGTTGACCTCCGTGGTTTTTGTTGATAGAAAGGGCGTGAGAGGGTAATGTAAAACAACGTGAAAACAGCCTCGCTTGTATGTTGACTGTTGGCTCTGTAGCGACGTAGACCACGAAGTGTGACGTGGTGCGTTCGTTTCTCGCACAGAGCATTTAAGTAAGTACCACAGATTTACCTGAGTCTCATTGTTTGTAGGACCATGATATCGTAAGTCCTGGTTCTCTTGATATTCTATATCGGAAATTTAAAGAGTCACCAATCTTAGAAAGTGATGGTGACGCGTTTAAAAAGGTCACATTTATATATAATCTGGCTTCGATTCCCTATAAGAGACGGCTTCGTAGATAAAATACCTATTCGCAATATTACTCCTATGCATTTTGGACCTATTCGTGGTATACCTAATTCTACTAATTTATTTGCACAAAGGCTTGACAACAGCTGTGTCGGACGACAGCGCACTAACGCCCGAAATTAATATTGTATCTCCTATCCAAGATTGAAATCGATCTTGGATTTCTGCCTATTGTTCGATCGATCTCCAATCTGCGTGCCTTTATAAACCAATCCACGGATCGGTTATTGGCACGTTTGACCCTAAAATGGATTGTGATATCAATCCCAGATAGCAAAATTTGGATTAGGATTGATTATTAATTTCGGCCGTAAGTCTCACTATAAGCAAACGTGATTAATTATTCGTTTCATCACTAGCTCATTCAATTCCAAATTAATGCTAAAAGTATATTCCAGTTTTTTGCGCCGCAGTCGCGAAAGGATAATATAATGGCGGATTCGTATTTGATTGGCGTCCAAATTTGGTGAGTGCGGTCGAATCTGCATTTATTTATATGCAACTGACAATTTGGGCCGATGAAAAACGCGGTTGATATCTGAGTTTGATTGTTCGCGGAATAATGATATTGATTTAATAGGATTGGCATTTTTGAAACGATTATTGGTGTTTTTTTAAGTTTGAAGGGCACAGCGGTCGCCTTCGTCATGCCCTACATTATGAGTCACTAATAGTCAGTAAGTAAAAGTTTATGTCTGTTTGTTTGATTCTACTTTATATTATGGTAAAGTGCTGAATATATTTCAATAAAATGTCGTACGGTCAGCAACGAAAATTGCTAGACAATTCCAAACATTTCACACAACTTTTTATGCATAATTTTATTATGTGCGCAGAGTTAAATGTGATCAGCATAAGGGCAGTACGTGTTCAACACTTTTGTTGCCGACTGTAGGTACCTACGAAATGTAACTGCAGAGCAAATAAAGTTTACAGAATAACACGAATTTCTTTTTAGTTAAGGTTACAATAAAATTATTGATAGTTAAGGTTACAATAAAATTATAAAGTATTGATTCCTAAAAAATCATAAAAGATCCTATAAAATTCTAAAAATAAATAAATGTAAGCATACCTGCAAGATACGACCAAGCAAAGATGCAATGTTTTTTTTTGTTATTGAATGACAAATTGGTCCGTTTATTTGATTGGTGGCATTTAGCAAATAACCTGCTTCGACTGCGACCCTTGCCCTTTAGGAATAGGTTATTATATTATGTTGTATTTCATAAGCAAGGCTAGATTAAATGATAAGCTTCATTGAGGTCATAATCACTGTGGTATGCGAGCTACCACGCCTGCGCGTGCATCGGTAGAGGACTCGTTCAAGACGAGTTCATGGCCGGTTTAAGCTGAACCTTTAGTAGCGGCCTCTTCTTACCACAAAAGATTTAAACAAGTGTTGAACAGGTATGTCTTAATACTTTCTCCACAAATCGACGTCTAACCCTCGCTTTTTCTAACTCAATAACAAATTCATAAGTCAAATAATTAGGCATGCCAGGATTGAGTAGGACAACGCGAGTGATAGATGTCGATTTTATCGAACGAAATTTTACAAACATCTGTTTAACTCTGGTCTAAATTTTCGTGGTAAGACGGATAAGGTTTCATCTGGCCGGTTTTTCACTAAGCCGTCCTAGTCGACAGATGCTAAATTCCAATTCAATGAAACAAAGGAAGCTGGGTCAAAAATTACTCTCCAGATTCGACCTAAACATACATCTCTTACTAACAAAACTCGTAAAAATATACTAAAGATTTAAACTACCTTATATAGGTACAACAAACAACCATTCTACCATAAATACCATAACAAAGTACGCATTTTCAATTGGCCTACATGCCCAATCATGTAAAAACGCTTTTTATTAACCACCTCGATTTTTATAACCTCTGAAATGTTTTTGTCGCAAATTAAAAGAGGCGCGAGCAAAGTCAATAATTACCTACTAGAGATATATACGAGTACATTCCTTTCTAGGCTTATGTGTACCGTCTCTGATTAAATCGTCATGACCTTAAGTCAGTTAGCTATTGAACCGCTTCAACGCTGTCAAAATCACCAACTTTGACAGTTTTCGCAGCTAATTTGCTATTGAACTGCTTCATCGTGTTAAAGTCGCGGACTTTGACAATTGTTTTAGTCTGTTAGATATTGTACGGTCAAATTCAGCGACTTTGTATTTCACTGACTGTTAGCATGTCTGTCAAAGTAACTAACACAGTCAAGGCTCTTTTTTATGACGGGGGAGAAATCTTTATGCAAGACACCTGAGAACTTTGGAGTGCCGTCGGGTTATGTGGGATTTTTACCCACTACAACCAACCCCGGTGGTCTACCTCTATGCAAATTTGGGAGGGCACCTAGGATCGCCAAAGGACCGCGCCAGTGCCATCCTTGCAGTGCGTTTTTACGCCCACCCTGAGGGATGCATAGGATGCTTCCCTTCCGACTGCAACTAAGGGCTGCCCAATGCCCATGACAGCTCTGCTACAAAGCTGCCATCCTTCCCGGGACCCTTGAAGCCCAACCAGGGGGGCTGCCATGCTGCCCAGCCCCCTTTAGGCCCTAGCTAGAGCGAGATAAAGCGTGTCTAAAATAGAACAGAAACAACGGGAAGACGTTTATTGTACTAGTTCAGTAATTGTGTAATAAAGTATTAAAGAACGAAATAAAAGGATTCTCGCCTTTGTGTTCCTTTCTCTAGATGTTGGATCTAAGTGTTGGACTCTACCGTCTTTACTGAAAGTTGTTGAAGCGCATTTTTGCTCTAGACAAGTCCTAAATATTTCAGTACCCAATTTAGGCGGCTCGGTTAGTGAAGATGGTCGAAAGGCAGTGAGAAGAAAGAGATATAGTACTAGTATTACCCAACTGATATGGCTTACCGATGTACCTGCGCAGAAGATGAATTTTCAAAGCGCGGGAAATGCTATTGACCGCTATTGGTCGGCAGCCGCCCCGCCATCTTAGCGAGCTTAGAGTGAGATGGAACTAACAGCTGCAGTGTATTGTGAACCTTATAATAGTGATCTTAGGTTGATTGTAAGTTTTAAGCATTCTTTCGTTAATCTTCGGACCATACTTTCTTTTCTGCGCGAACGAAGATTCACGACGCGCCTTATAAGTTGGGTACTAGTGTATACTAAGATCTATGACAGAGAGATAATAGAGATACTAACTGCGATTACAGCGACCCCACACACTATGTCGGTTCCTTATTTAGACAGATCATAAAAATTAGCATACGACTAAATAATTGAGGTTTATAATGCCAATAAAAAAGTAACATTGTCATCGGTGGGCGATAAAAAAGTTGTTGTGTTGCCAGAGCGGCGTAATTTACCCCAAAATTCTTCTAAATTTGTGATGCTTTACTGTGAAAAATTCTTACTGTTCCAAGTATGTAGAAAATAATTTTATCCTGAATCTAATACCTACTATGTTATTCGTTAAAGTTCGTCGCAAATAAGTTTGAATAAGTTTGTAACTTCTGAATTTGGTACGTAGGTACAGCCGGTCTCAAAAGTAGTTGAATATATTATGCCAATTTTCAATTCAATATTTCACATGTAAATATTGGTATTTATCGTAGAGTAGGAAATGTGGAATTCAGCACTTTTGAGGTCAAGTGTACTACCTAGTACTACCTAGATTATTTGAGTAAGGACCAGTACAAAGCCAACTATTATTGACCAGAGCTTTGTAGGGATCCATTTAGTAGGGATCCATCTGGTAACACTAAAAAAAGTTGTAATTACTTATTTCGTTCTATAAATTGGGTAACTTAATCCGGACTCGAGTAGTAAAAACTTTCAAGTCCCGAAAAGGTTTTTTATAGAACTAAGAAGTTATATAATAGCTTTTAATTTCAAGTTTAGTACCTTTGTTAGAATGTTTTGAGTTTAAAATCGGATTAAATCTCTTCAGTTTGTGAAGAATTAAAGCGATAGTCAGTGATTACGCCGGTGGTCTTTTGTTAGTAGATTTAAAAGGTATTTTATAACAAAAGCCATTTTTTCCAGCAAAAGATTAGACATTTTGTTTCGTAATAAATCAATACTGTTGCGACGCCATAACACTTCGTTTAAAAGTATAAGCAAGTTAAATATTCATCTTAATCATTCACCAAGAGATAGTGGTATCCTCCCGTGTCAGTGTATGTCAGAGCGTCCCAGAGCGTCTGGCCTGGCTGAACAATTGCTATAATTGAAAACAAAGCTTTAAAGATAAAACTTTACCTTAAACTACTACGGACGTAACTTAAAAACTAAGTCATTGTTTGAGATAAATGGCAAGCCAAACTTCGCCATTTTCTGACCACGTATTATTGTAATGATTTTAATAATACTAATCATTATGATTAAAATGATGTAAGAGTTTAAATCAAAGCACAGCGGGCACATTCTGCCGCGGACTGCTATCTGCGCTTGGCATATGCGTCCATTAAGCTAATGTGACCATGACCATACATACGCTAATATTACAAGTAAGTATTATTTTTCGCAAATTGGTAAACATTATGTTCTGTAATGCAATGACAAAGAAAATAAAAAAAAATGTTGTCCCATTTTATTTATTTATTCGGAAAAGCAACAAGTATAATAAGTATCTAGATAGTTAAAATATAACTTCAATAGTGTCCTAAAGATCCTCGCGTTAAGAAAACACAACATCCACAGTTATAATTATTCTCGTCCACTTTCAGCCTGCAAAACGAGTAAATGCTAGCGCAAAAATAAAATTCAATGGCCATTTCGTATTTTCAATGATGTAATCCGAGTAACTGGTTACAAGAGACTTGGTTTCAAGCCTTTGCCCCTATAGAACCGGGAAAGATAAAGTAGGAAACGAAGGCAGATGGTAGGAGATGGGAAGACAGACCGAAGTGAACGCTCTCACTATCGGAAGCCAAGAGTCACTTAAGCTCACTACGCCATCCTAGTTAGTTAGTTAGTACCTGTCCCACCAAACCCTCAAAAAGAGACACCCTACCTCAATTTGCACCACCGCTGGTCCTATTAAGCACACGCGACGGAGGCATGTGGTAGACTGGTGGGGTGGCAACTGGCAGCACCTGCGCCCGCGCACACCAAGCAAAAAACGTTTAAAAAAAGCGATGTAGCAATTTTTATGGCTTTATTGAGCTTTTAGTTGGTTACGGCGGGGTGCGCAATTTGAGGGTAGATTTTGAGTTGTATATTTAAGTGAAGCTTGTTTGTTTAGTCAAATTTTATGTTATTGTAGTTTGTATGTCATTTTAAAAGTGAACTCTAATGGCTAAAATTTAGTGCCCCTTTTTAATTGTATACTTAGTTATTGTACTAAATGGAGGTAGGTATTTAAAATTAGATTTTAAAACAACACAATTATTTCTTCGTCTGTCGTCGTTTCTTTGATGTTTTAAAGTATATATCAACCTGTGGGCAAACTAATAGAAAAAGAAACACAAAAACACGTGACTAATAATTAATTGACCGTATTTCAATTCAAAATACACGAGGATTAGGTAGGTGCTTTATGATTTTATTCATCAAGGATTGAAACGGAGTTTCATCGTTTTTATTTGCTATGATATAAAAATTATATCATTTACTTACAACTGAACGACTGTAGAACAACAACAGAATTATGCAAATCGTCATAACAAAGAAGAAAAAAACCAATACCCCAAAAATAACCGCAAAAAATAAGCCGCACTCTCCAATACTCCCGGAAAGCTCTCAAAGTATCGATGTCAAAAAAACACAAACACAGCAGTCGATCATCGCTTCGGAAGCGCTTAAATCGCTTATAATTTCAAATAAGACTTTCTACCGGGTAGCTTTTTCTCCGTTCCGCTTTACAAAGCGCTTCTGTTGCTGAATTCTAAATCAGCCTGTGCAAACGCGATAAACGGGTGTATAATGAAGGGGGATCAGTCGGTCCTTTTTGGTTTGGCATCTTTTGGTTCTTAGAATAGAATAAAATAGAATAGAATATCATTTATTCACGTAAATTAGAGTAATAACGATATAATTATATTGCCATGTTTTGCTCTTAGAAACAGTTTTAGATAAGATTTACCTATAATTAAGTAGCTCTTAGTCCAAATACTTTGTAATTGTCATTGGAATAGGATGACCACGATACATGGTGCAGTCAACAAGAAAACATATTTTATCTCTTATTTGGTATCTCATTTTTTCTTTTTGTTGAAAATTCATTGTATTTCATATAATTTACGCCTTTGTTTAAAACATTTAGTTTTTCGTGCTTAAGTAATTGGATTGGAAGCTGATCAGGGAGTAAGGCTGGACTGTGGTGTCAGGGTTTGCCAGGTTGCCTCTGACTGATGTCAGATTTTATTGTGCCCGCTCCGGAGCGCTGGTAATCTGCGCATAACTCATGAATCAAGTCCTTTTTTGTCTCTCAAATAGTAAATTAACAGACTGACTGTTCAAAAGAAATTGGCTAGAAGTAATCAATCCTGATTAATCTATGAATAGAGCAAAATTGAAGTGCCTTTTGCACACACAAATCAAAGAATATTATTTCAAGTACCTACCTACCTACCCCTAAATTCAAAATCCACCATTACCCCTTGATTGATTGAAAGCCCGTGACTTGACAGTTTCTGACAAAACTATAGAAAAATCAGCAAATCATCGATGAATTGAAAATGTGGAACCACCCTCGCTAAGTTGGGGGTTTTGATTTTAGGGGTGGAAGGGTGATTTTGGGCGCCCATATGCCGAAAAGTCACCCTTGATCGCTCATTAGTTGCTAACGAGATGACTTTGGAGCCGACATCAATACGGTCGTATTTCGAGTTGTTTTTTTTTGGGTTTGTTCCAGTATAAACATAAAGTAAGTATTTTTGAACAACACAAAAATAAACGTAGATATGTTGCTAGAATACGATAGAAGTAACGGTTTTTGAAAGTACCAGGGTTAATTCCAGTAAAATAAAGGTTACATATAATATACTAGCTGATACCCGCAACTTCGTTCGCATTTTTATATAAAATGTAAACTGTTAAGAAAATCAATTGATGTCGCGGGGAACAGTTATAGGTAAGAATATATCTGTCTCTTTCTCTCTCCCTTTTCCTCTATCTTTCGCCCTCTCTAGTTCTTTTTCTATCTTTCTCCCTCTTTCGCTCTTTCTATCTCTCTTTCTCTACCTCCATCTCTTTCCCTCTCCCTATATCTCTATATCTTTCCCTATCTTTCTATCATTAATATCCCTCTCCACTCTCAATCTCTTGCGTTCCCTCTCCCTGTCCATCTCATCCATTATATTTATTTCCCTCACCCTCTCCGTCTATATCTCTTCCTTTCCCTCCTTCGCTCACTCCCTCTCCCTCTATTTCTATATATTTCGCACTCAATCTCTCTCACCTATTTCCCACAACTCTCCCCTCCTTCTAGCCCCACTCTCCCCTCTTTCACTCCCACTCTCCACTCTTTCTCCCCCCACTCTACCCTCTTTCTCCCCCACTCTCCCCTCTTTCTCCCCCCACTCTCCCCTTTTCTCCCCCCACTCACCCCTCTTTATCCCCCCACTCTCCCCTCTCTTTCTCCCCACCCTACTCTCTTTCTCACCCCACTCTCCCCTCTTTCTCACCCCACTCTCCCCTCTTTCTCCCCCTCTAACCTTTTTCTCACCCCTCTCCCCTCTTTCTCCCCCCACTCTCCCCTCTTTTCCCCCACTCTGTCCACTTTCTCCCCCCACTCTCCCCTTTCTCCCCCCACTCTATAACCTTTTTCTCACCCCACTTTCCCCTCTTTCTCCCCCCACTCTCCCCTCTCTTTCTCCTCACTCTACCATCTACTCCCCCTTTCCCCCCACTCTCCCCTTTCCCCCACTTTCCCCCTTTCTCCCCCTCCTCCCATCGCACTCTCCCCCCTTAATTACTTTCCAATTTCAATTACGATCCGTTTAGCCGTTTATTGTGGTCCGTACGGGTTCATCTAAAGTTCTAAAGAATACCTCATAATTTCAACCCCCTTGCTTTTCCCCCTTTAGGGATGATTTTGCAAAAAAGTGGAAACCCGTATTTATTTATTTCTTACCAAAAGCCTAAATAAGAATTTTCAGATCCCTAACTTGAGGAATTATGGATTCCCCATACAAACTTTCAACCCCTATTTCATCCCCTTCGAGATTATTTTTTGAGACAAAAGATAGCCTATGTCCGTCTCATAGGTCCAATCTACCCCTATACCAAATTTCATCGAAATCTGTTCAGCCGTTTAGCCGTGAAAAGGTAACAAACAAACAGACAAACAGATATACAGATAAACAGATAAACAGATAAACAGAGTTACTTTCAGATTTATAATATTAGTATGGATAATTGACCCCGAAAAAAGTTATTAACCCCGTGTCTAATTTCCCGACAATATCAGTTCGGAAAAAAATTACTCCAAGGGTGTTCGCGCACTAGTAGTCCAAGGCCAAGACCATTGGACGCAGCCTAGACGTTACCGCTACTACGCGCTACCGGACAGCGACCAAGACCAAGACCATTGGACGCAACCTAGACGTTACCGCTACTACGCGCTACCGGACAGCGACCAAGACCAAGACCATTGGACGCAACCTAGACGTTACCGCTACTACGCGCTACCGGACAGCGACCAAGACCAAGACCATTGGACGCAACCTAGACGTTACCGCTACTACGCGCTACCAAGTGCGCGATAGAACGAATAGTTTCTTAGAACATCGGCCCTAAGGCACAGAATAAGTTATAGTATTAGCGTACCTACCTAAGGCGGCTACAAGTCTTCTACTTGCTAGTGCGCGAACACCCTAAGAAAAGGCAATAATTATGACACTTATCTAAACATGGGTTACCATAATCCCCACCTACGATTTCAATGTTCTTTTGTCCCCACCAAAAAAGAGCCTTTTTTGGATAAAAATCATAATCCAGGTGGGGACAACTCAGTGGGGATAAATAAAAAAAATAAGCAAGAAGCTTCCGTCACCCATAACCGGATTCAAATAAAGGGCTTGCATGGACTTACCTTTCAATCCTTTCGGGTTTACATGAAAGAGAAGAAATAGAAATGTTAGTGTATGAATAATGAAAATGCATTATTAATTAGATAAGCACAATGTTACTGAAGTCTATGAAAAACGGGGTTTTTATAATAATAACAAATTATCATGATTACATTCTAATGGCGTGGCTGTGTAACAAACATACAGACTTTTAAATAATAATAATAATTCAGCCTGTAACTGTCCTACTGCTGGGCAAAGGGCTCCTTTCACTTTCGTGAGCAGGATTAGGTCACAATCCACCACAGGGCCTAGCCCGGGTTGGTGGATAACATGCCTCCGAAATGATTATCGGGCATTTTGAATGCCTCACGTTTGCCTTCACCGAAAAGCGAGAGATAATTACGCACATATGTTTAACAAGAAACACATTGGTACGTGCCCGCACCGGGATTTGAACTCGCCACCCTTGACAAACTTTTACGTAATTTTAATAATTATTAGTAGGACAATTCATAATAGGTAAGTATGTAATAGACGAAATATAACAAATCGATAAGTATTCGTATCTATTGGTGTTTTTGTACTGAAACGAATTGGGATTTCTAAAGGCTTTCACTCGTTTTTGTGCAAAACGTGACTCTACGTGACCAAATTAGAAACGTATAATGGCGTGAAATATTTCAACTAGCCGTTACATAATTGACAAAAACATAGACCTTTGACTTGAAAGTTACGGAAATTCTTTCCATAACGGACGGTTTGTTCTGTAGTTTCTATTTGTTGAAGTCGAAATGCCTCTACATAACATAGATATTAAGAGGAAGCAAACCGAACGTTACACAATATCTAGCGAAGCTAGAAAAAAAACTTTTAGACAGGCCCGAACTAAGGCTGACCATGCATAATAATAATATGTAAGTTAAGTGCTAAGAAAGGGTAGATTATTTAAAATCTAAAGTAAATGTATAAAAAGTACATATTTCTAGGCTGAGCACGTTTATCACCTTCGACCATAACGCCACTTGAGACCATGCGAGGCAGTGGGCAAAAGCTAGTCCGATAATATTAAAATACCAAGTTTATCTACCTTGATTGAATACATACTATGTTATGACTATAATATTAAGTATATAAATATAATGTAAAGTTCCTTATCTCTTATCTATGTAAATATAAAAGGTCTCTGAACTCAGTAAATAATCTAATCTATTCTTATCACGCCTGTCTAAATATGAGTCACTTTTAGATATACAAATGTTTGTCCTAAATTGTAGGGCAACGACTTTGGAATTGAAATATATTTTCATGTATTTAATTTCACTCGAAATAGTTCTTGTAAAATAATTTTATGTCGCCTGAATTGGGTTAGGTAGGCTATAATAACAAGGTGGGGTTTGAACCCGTAACCCACGCTTCGTCGGGTCGGGAGACGTCAAGAATTCAAGATCCCCAAGCGAGTATTTTGATACTACTTATCAAAAATATTGGTTTTTATCAAAGCCGGTTTCGAAACGAAGGAAAAGTTCCAGGGACGTCTTAAGGAAAAGACAAGTCAAGAGTACCTATAACCGGCGAGCGCCGAGCATGTATGAAGCAAAGAAACTCATGAAAATGGAAGAAAGGCAAGAGGTGCGTCAAGATCGTAGCATGAGGAAAGATGTACTGACCATCCCAACGGGAAAATGGCGTGACTGTATGTATATAGTATATATATATATATGTATGTCTCTGTATGAGACTATATGCGATATATGCGTTACCCCTCCATATTCATTGTGTTTGGTGTGTTTACACACCTGAACCGCTTAACCGATTTCGATGAATTTTGGTTTAGAGACAGGAACCTTGGAGGAGGGCATAGGGGTACCTGTTAGCGTGACTAATAGTAGTCCACGCGGACTACGTCGTCCGCGCGGGCTACTTCGTCCGCGCGGGCTACTTCGTCCGCGCGGGCTACTTCGTCCGCGCGGGCTACTTCATCCGCGCGGGCTACTTCGTCCGCGCGGGCTACTTCGTCCGCGCGGACTAATTTAGTCTAGCGTGCTATGGTTAGAATTTTTTCTAAGCCGCGGGGAATCGAGAGTGCCACCTCTAGAACGGAAGGGCTATCTGTCGCCTCGAGTTTTCGAACTGACGTCAAATTAAAATTGTTAAGACGTTATGTCGTTTCGGTGCCCGAGTAAAAGACGCCCTAATTTTGAAGGCGCCATTTTAACGGTTCCTTATTGGCCAGAAACTTGTCATAATCAGTTTGTTGACATTTTTTTTTTAATTCATTTGATTTTGGAGTCAGTATTTGTCTGCATTTCTGCTCGCGGGATAGTATGTTATTATCATGATCACTGGTTAACTAAACCAATTTTCATTTAATTTATATAAGTAAGTACATATATCAAAAAATGAACAAACGTTTTTATTACATAACATTTCATTAAAAAATAGCTCATTAATTGCTATTGCTCTCCATCTAAACTAAGTAAACGCATGTCTGTCCGTTACATTATTAAACTGTCTCAAATAGCAACAGACATAAAAACTTTTAGCTATACAACAAATTCTAGAGAACTCCCACACTTTAGCCACGTCGGTTGAGGTTTGCGACGGCGGAGGTCCCAGTCCCAGGTAAAATTCCAAGCAACAATAAAGATTTGAGTCATCCGTGTTGAAAAAATGTGATAGTTTGCTTTGCGGTAGGTTTATGATGTGTTGACTATTGATGTCATTTCGAGGAATGCACGAGTTGTATCGGATGACTGTACCTGGTTTTTCTTATGCTACTGAGTAATTAGACAAGCCGTTCAGCTGATGGTAAGCGCCAGTGCCACGCGAAACTTTGCATTGCAGGATCTCGCGCGGCTCTGCACTGCGCTCACCTTGACACATTGGTTCTAGAACTTTTACGGTCATGCCACAAAATATTTAAACTAGAGTTAAACAGAGGTTTCTAAAATTTCGTTCGACAAAGTCCACGTCTAACCCCTCGCTTTTTCAATAACAAATTCACAAGTGACAAATTAAAATGCCAGGATTGAGTGAGACAACGCGAGGTCGTTAGGAATTAGACGTCGATTTGTGGAAGAATATTTAGATGCATCTGTTTAACTCTGGTTTAAACTTTTGTGGTGAGACGGCTAAAGTCTAATAACCATGGCGTAGCGTAAGGGGAATAATCCGGATTTTTTGAAAGGCTAACTGGTACACATGTCAAAGGATTTACAAAAAATAAGTATCTACTTAAAATTTGATTGCGTTTCCTATTTCCACGTATCCACCTAAAACCACCTTTAACCCCAGAGCGCTTGTTTTGAACGACCCGATATTGCCAACCCCCAATACATAAAAACAAATCGCACCCCTACCCGCCGCATACCAGACCATTGTATTATAATCATCGATAAATTACCCCAATTAAAAACATCCCCCATTAAACGCAGCCCCCGGTTACCTGAAACAATGCAATATAAAATATTAATAAATTTGAATTAATAGATTAATTGCTGGGATAAATATGGGCAGTAAAGGAAATGTCGCGAATTAAATACAGTTGCGGTACATAATTGGTTTAATTTCTTCAGTATTTAGACATAATTACCTACACGCGAAGGAAGCCAAGCTAAAAGGCGAAGCGCTAAAAGCGATTACTGTTATAACAGTAACTGTTATTTTTTCTGTTCGTTATAACGATTAAAAAGTGTTTAAATCAACTCAATCTTTTCTCTAAATCATTTGCTACGTTCACAGTTACTTCTACACTCACGGTGGATCATTAATAAAGTATATAATAAGTAAATAATAAATAAAGTAGATAAATGTATAGGGCGGCGTTCACAAAAGAGACGATAACATGTGTGAAAATGTTCGCACGTACCAGCTAGCCATATAAGCATTCTGTGCTGCAAGTTAAAACTTTCATAGCAAAGTATCATTTCACACAACACATTGCTAAGGTCTGAGGACTTGAGGAGTAACAACTATGTAACGCACTCACCCCAAGTAACTTATTCCAAAACGTTACGATCATTTGAATATCAAGTCCATTTTATCGAGCGCCGGAGTTGTTACAACTTCGGAAACACCATCAAAACCAGCTCTAAGTCATGTTACGGCATAACGACACTTTAATATATTCGCAACTGCTACTTTTTACGTTACCCTGCGATATCGTAAAAGTAGCAGCTATAAATAACTGTTATAACGGAATGCGTTAAAGTGCTACATTAAAATACATGTGCCTGGTTTGAAAAGCATAATAGATATTGCAGAAATAGCGCACGAATACTATTTGTAATAGTCAATAATCAAAGGCATGGGAAAAAGTGTAGAAAGAATGAGAACATTAGCTTTAAACATCAAACAATTTTTATTCGAGTTGTGATACTTAATTTCCACCTCCATTACAACTGTTACAAGACAGCAGACGAAGAAGATTGGTTGTAGAGTGAAATGTTTTTGAGTGTAGAATTATAATTCCTTAGAGGGGGCTTACCATGTCGTCTTATTGCGATCTAATTGAGGACCTAAACATAATCGTTTCACTTTTAATAACATTAATACATGGCTTTTGATATCATTTAGGTAGGCGTCGATCCCTTTAAATTTATAATGAACCTAAATTAAGCATCAAGATTACATCAAGACGTCATAATACGAATTAGTAGTAAAACGATTCTGTTTAGGTCCTCAATTGGATCGCAATAAGACGTCTTGGTAAGACTCGACCCCTCACCATGGCTAAGTGACGAAAAACGATAAGTCGTTTACTTCAGTAGGAAAAAAAACGATATCACGGTTGGAACTTAGGGAGATAATGCAAACAAACTAACGCGGAGTGATAATAATGATGCATCGAGAACGAGCTAATCAACTAAACAAAAGGTTTTTAATGTGTATCATCAAATATCATTTTTACATTAACATGGAATATTTATGGTAGGTACTAGTTGGTGCCCGCGACTTCGTCTGTGCAGGATTAGTAATTCGTAAAATGGACACAACTATCAGCGACTTCTTCCCCCACCTCACACGCCGTGCGTCGGACCACCCGCCCCGCCCCCCGCCACGTTTCCCGCCACCGCCAGCGGCCCCATGCCGCTGGACTGCACTTACTTGACACTTATCGTCATATTTAGACAATTCACATAATATCTTTATAAATTGTAGCCTATGTGTTATTCTGATATGTAAGCTATATTATTGTGAAGTTTCATTAAATTCCATTCAGTAGTTTTTGCGTGAAAGAGTAACAAACATCCATCCATACAGACAAACTTTCGCGTTTATAATATTAGTAGGATATGGTTATCGTCAATTCAATATTGCACTATAAACTTGCGAATAGAATTTTTCCTAATATTGCTTTCGAGTTACCACGTGGCGTTTACGGTATATTTGAAATTTATGTTTTTATGAACCTCGGAGTCGAGAAATGTTATGGCGGAAAGGTAGATTTCCATATTTTATTTATCTTATTAAATCAACATGGTTTTAAAATAAAATCCCCTTTTTGTAGGTTTGCAATGAATAAAATCATACTCCTAACCGGAACAATTAAATCTTTTAAAATTTTTACGGTCTTATACAAGTACCACAAAAGTTCAAACCAGAGTTAAACAAATGTTACTAAAATTTCGTTCCACAAAATCGACGTGCAACACAATTAACAATACTTTATCAACATTTGATAATTAATAAAATCATCTGTATATTTAGGAAATGCACCAAACCACGACATATTCGTAAATTAAAACCCGTTACCACTTCCGCGCCTGTACGCATCCCACGTTGCAGTGAAGGACAGAAAAAATATTATTTTACGAGTAATAAACGTGTAACATTAACTAATAAACGTTATAATGTAACGTGTAGCAATAAAAGTCGTTATAACTAAGCTTGTGACAGTTGTAAAGTTATATTATAACGTTATCCGTTATGAGATCTACTGATACGTAATATTAATATTTATTAAAGTGTTGTATGTTTTTTTAGATGAAAGAAATTTTACGTTAGGTACTGCGCTAGGGTAGAACCTGCATTGTTGGCGTTTTGGTGGGCAATTATATAATAGAGAATAATTAGTAAACTAATAATTGACTGGGAATCGTTATCGACGGAGCGGTGGTAGCCTAGTGGGCGAACGTCCGCCTGCCAAAGCGGGGGTGGCGAGTTCAAATCCCAGTGCGGGCACGTACTAATGTGTTCGTTGTTAAACATATGTAAGTACGCAATTATCACTCGTTATTCGGAGAAGGAAAATATCGTGAGGAAACCAACATGCCCGAGGCATGTTAACCACCAATCCGGACTAGGCCCCCGTGGTGGAATATAGCCTAATCCTTCTCACGAAAGTGAGGGGAGGCCTTTGCCCAGCAGTGGGACAGTAACAGGCTGAATTATTATATTATTACATTCGCAATATAATAAAACCTGATACTCGGCTAGGCTAAAGATAATAAATATTAGTGCTAAGCCAAAAAAAACTACATTTTAAAGACTTTCATTTACAAAAATATATTCATATAAGCAAAGCCGTCAAGTTAATAAAATATCCTCCCACGTACAAGAATTCTCGTATAAAGTGTAATAGGTTCCAGATTTTGCTTTCCTAGTAAACAACACAGTACATAAAGTAATTTATATGTACACAAGTGCCATACCAACTTACGAACACAAACACAATTATGCTACCTTTCCAGTTATAAGCGTTTTTCAGATGTCCTCGTAATCGCAATAGATTTTAATGTTACCGAATACACAGTATGCGACACCGGCAGTAACACATCTTTATACGAAATTTTCAATTCAATTTCTACCTGATTGCAACACTTTTTATGTGGCTTTTGTGGGAGAATGTAAGAACTCTTTTGCCACAATTATTTTCGGTTTGTGTCAAGATTGTTTGTGACGCTGGCATACTGTGACACTGGAGGGTGTCACTACCTACTATGTCTATATTAGTCCTAGTAGCGTCACTATTCTATAACGACGGCGATATTATCGCTGTAGTGTCTATACACTAGATATATATCTAATATATCTAATATAATAGTGACGCTACTTTTTAAATCCTGAGCTTTTGCGATATCCATTTTTAGTACATTTTGTATCGGAACGGGTGCGATCTTTCTATTTAACGCTACTAAGATGACAGAAAAATTGCAAGATAAAACGGAGTAGTGTAAAAACGCGCGGGCACATTATCGTAACACCGCTACGATTATCGCACCTAAAGATCTAGTCAAACTTTTGGATGGAGAGAGATAATGGAAACCAGAGGTTGCTTTAGCGATAAATCCGCTCATTGCACTATATATTATTTAGTTAAGTTCCATTCTGCATGTAACTTGAGTGTAAATATATTATAACCGGATGTACAATGAACTATTTTCTATTCTATTCTATTCTAAAGATCCAACGACGAGTGTTTGTATGAACCTGAGTTACTGCAGCACTCGAACATTGCGTCGACCTAAGGGTATCTTCATGCGTGCGTGTAAACTCACAGCGTAGGTAATTCTAAAATCTCTTTGTCGGTATTTTTATATCGCAAAAATACCCTTTTCAAGGGACGTTGGAATACAAAGGGGTTCGCTTTGTAGCGCTCTGAATCGGCCGGGTGGCGTAAATTTATATGTGAATAAATAAAATGGGAAGCTCTAGGTGAAATTTTTGGGATGATGATTTGTATATGGCTTGCTAGTTATTCGGGTATAAGACGTATAATATGTACGTTTATTGCCTAGGGCGATTACTGCGTGAAGGCATGGAGCTATTATCGTTATTCTCGTCGGCGTTTTTCGATATCTATCTAGGGTTAAAAGTTACAATTAGATACCTAGATATTAAACTCTTTATTAACACCTAGACCAGAAAAGAAGACTTAACATTAGTGCCAGGTACAATTGGCAGTTTTATCGCCACAAAAGTACTTATTTAATTTTAGAATTGAAAAAGAAGTAAATGTCGAATTTTTCCGGCAGCGAGAGAAATATCATTACAGGTCAAGCATTTTACCAACTTCGATCACAACGTCACTTAAGAGCAGGTGAGATAGTGATATGTTAGAGCTAGACAATAAAGCATACAAAAATTGATGTCATTAACTATGTTCTTTTTTCTTTTTGAAGTAAAACTTCTTTAGGCGCGACTAGGGAGTAACTCAGATTTTTTTCTGACGGAAATAACGCGTACTAGTCTGTGTAGTTTCCGCTATTTTAAAAAGGTTACATTGACATGTCAATGTAGTTTTACTTCAATCGCGCGTAAAGGTTACACGCACACACTTTTTTTTTAAAGTAGCACACTAGAATTTCTTCGGTGTCGTGCGTACTGTTTACAGACATATAATTTCACATACACTAACACCCAGACCAGAAACAAATATTTGTGGATCACACAAATATTTGTTCCGCGCGGGAATCGAACCAGCGCCACCAAGCGATGTTTGTTATATCACGTAAAAAATACTGAAAAATTTTAATTACATTCTCACCGTTTAAAAGCTCCTATTCCAAGACACATCTTTACCTTACGCCCATTCTGCACGCCATTACAAATACAAAATTGTCGTAATTAATTCACTTCGTTCGCAATAAGGGCGCAATGAGAAATAGCACCCACCCTCATTTGTAAGGGTAGAGGGTTAACTTAATCTGCAGTGGCGTAATCAGGGTTGTGGTTGACGAATGTCCGAGTGTGGGCGATGATGGAGTGCTTAGGGGATTGTGAACCTGTCAGATATTATCTGTTGACAATGACAACTGATTGTAGGTACCTACTTGTAGTATAGTCTGTCCAAATTATCTATGGAATTGAAAAATAACTACCAGTGTAAGTAGGAGTTTGAGTTTTGGCGGGAATCCGATAGTGAGACGTTGTTGGTTTTGTATTATTAGCTCAAACTTGTGTTTCTTCGAGTGTTAATGTGTAATATTGGTGGAATATTAACCATTAAGTGTTCGTTAACGTGCACGAGTGTAGGCAAATGATATAAACTCAAAAAACGTGTCATTTCGCATTTTTTCCAAAACTCCCAGGAAGTTTCAGTAAAGCATCCACTACTTTACTGAATCGTGACTGACGATGTAAATAATTGACTTGACTACTTGACCACGATTGCTATAACATTGCTGTGACTTTCTTAATGTGAAATTAAGAAATACTTAAAATAAAATACTTGACACTGGCTATATGCACAAACCGTGCGAAGCCATAACTAAAACAAAAAAAAAAAAAAAGTAGGAGTTTTTCACTACTTGACACTGGCTATATGCACAAACCGTGCGAAGCCATTACTCAAACAAAAAAAAAAAGTAGGAGTTTTGGCGGGAATCCGACAGTGAAACGTTGTTGGTTGTGTACTTTTTTCTCAAACTTATGTTTCTTCGAGTTTTAATGCGTAATGTGGGTGGAATATTAATCAGTAAGTGTTCGTTAACGTGCACGAGTTTGGGCAAATGATATAAACCCAAAAAGCGTGTCACTTCGCATGTTTTCCAAAACTCCCCGGGAAGTTTCAGTAAAGCATTCACCACTTTTTCCTTATCAAAGTCAAAGTCAAAGCATTTATTGTAAATAGGCAATTAAATCGCATTTTTATAAGTCAAACAGCTAATTATTCTCGTTAACAAAGAGAATCATAAAAACATAAAGTATGATATACATTAAATTAAACAGTAATTGATTATGGTTTGAGTATGGTTTCGCGGTACGGCACCCTTAAAACTTAAAAGAAAGACCGTTTCAATTATACACCTAATATAGTTCTGAAGATACTTATTCCCTACAACTCAATAAACTAAATACCACTTAAGCGCGCTTCGTTAAGTCCGCGATCCGCTTTAACGTACATACTAACTAAGCCTTAACCTTTAAGGTATCAAGGTATCAACTACCTATAATCTAAATGAAACCTTAAGAATTAAGCTCAGCTTAAATCGATCCGTAAGGATCAGCGCACACTTGCGACTTGGAATTTAATTAATTGTTAGGCTTATTTATTAAAACAAGACAACGTAAAAGTCGAAGTCTTGTCGTGTGACTGATTGATTGACATTTAATTTAATTGTTGGCTATTAACCTCTCAGACAGCAGATTTTCAATTGTGTCTCGAAGGATCCTTGACCAAGCACGGGAGAGAGTAAACAGTAATCCTAGTATATACTTACCTTTAAGTGCAATTAATGGTATAAAACCATAAATAACTGTGTTTTACTTCTGTCCGGTTCACGGCTGAACCGATTTTGTTAAAACTTTCTTTTTCTGTTTGAAGATATAGTTTATCTTCCAACTCTCAGGAAAGAATATCCAAATAATAATAGCATAATTAGTAATGTCCGGTACATTGTTTTTGCATAGGATCCCTCAATGTGTAGCCGAGTCGCCCCCTACTAAATTAGGTAACATTGAATCGGGGTAACTCGGGCGTTTGGTCGACACTCTTTTGGCCGAGATGACTGTTTTTTTTGCGATATTTTCTGCCTCACACTTGCAGAATGTGGCTATCATGAGATGTTTTTTCGATGGTTTTCTATTATACTAGTTGTACTGTACATGGTATAATATTATGGTACAATGTTATTTATATGGGACTCTTCAAAAGAAAGGTTGAGTTATAGAAGGTAGGCAAAGCATCTACCACTCCCAGGTGTTGCAGGCTCGGTACACGGTAAACGGTCACCACCGCCTATGGGCCATGGTGACCATTTACCGTCAGACGTGCCGCCAGTTTGCCGCTCGACGGTATAACAATTATTATGTCCTTCTGTCTATCTATTACGGCCCTTTTCGGTCCTTTGCTAATAGAAGTTTCGGAAGAAAATTTAATCATGAAGCTTACAATATTTAATAAATACTTTACAAACTAAGCAGTAACAAATTGCTATTACTTTATCTCCGAAATTAGGTTTTATCTTTAAATGGTTGACGGCAATTTATGATTATTCTGATATTATTTTAGTTATTTTGTAGATTATTTAGTAATTTTCTACATTTAATTATTAGTTTGCTGATGGCTGCTACTTCAATAGCTGTACCTACACAATAGTTTTTTCGGTTTTTTCCAAGCTGTCTGATGTAACGTATGGTATATATACTTACTATCAACTCCGTAAACGGTATAATATCCATGTACATACGTTATACTATACCATTGCTCGTCTTGATAGTAGACACTTTGAATACGCTTATCCAATAATAACAGAGTCATAAGAATTGCAAATAGCCAGCAATTTTAAATATTCATATTATACTTTCAATGATTCACGAACCCGTGTGAATCACGACATCGGTCGTAGGAATAACTGGAAAGAATGAATTTAATAGGTATTAATTTTAAACAAAAGATTGTTTATGTGCTTCGGTCGTAGTCAGTTATAGACGAGAGGTGAATGAACATTATATTATTTGCCATGCATTTTTTTAGCTCTGCGTTTTATTGCTTTTATCTCGTTAGGTGATCTAGAGAGTCACCCCTGTAATTACAAACGTAGGTATAATATATTAACTAACTAAAACGGGTCTAATTCGCGCACAAACAAATATCGAAATACAGTGCAACCTTAATATAACGTACCTCAATATAACGACTTCCTCGATTTAACAAATTCTTCGTAATCCCCTTGAATTGTCCGTAAGAGTCAATATAAAATATACCTTTACATTGCGAACATTATTTGCGTACAACCTCTTTATAACGAATTTTCAACTATCAAGAAAAGTATTCATACCTCTAATTAACGAACTTTGCCAACCCAAAACCTTTCCACCAATAATATAACTCTTAATCTTATAATGTGATTCATGTCTCGACATGTTTCGACACGCTTTTGTTTGTACAGTTATCATTGTTGTTTTGATGGAAAGTAATGTAAACACTCTGCTCGTCACTATTATTAAACATTTAAGCTAAAATGGATCAGAAATATTGAAGTGAATAAAACTATTCTTTTACCTCTTTATAACGAATTTTAGACCAATCTAACCTCAACATAACAAACCTCAGTTCAACGAATTACTTGATATTACGAATATTTTCTTGTTCCCCTCCGATTTGTTATATCGAGGTTGCACTGTATATAGAATTTCTTAAACTTTCGCGAACTGAATACATGTTAATTAGTATTTAAACGGGTCTAATTCGCGCACAAACTAATATCAAAATATATAATTTTGACATACCTCGACGTTTCGACCGAGTTACATCAGCCGTGGTCACGAGAAGACTTCAGTCTTAAATACTAATTAACATCAAAATATATAATTTTGATATTTCGTAAACGTCGAGGTATGTCAAAATTATATAGTTTTTAGCTAGCTAATTTATGTTTACTGTTCGCGAAAGTTTAAGAACTTCTGTAGGTACAATAGTATTAAATAATCTAACCTAACTATGCGGTCTCACAGTGCCAAGGTAACAAAAACCCATTCATGAACAATACTGTGTACGTCAATACGAACACAAAAGTCTTACTTTGCATAGTGTTGCTACGTCGACAGATAAGTAAAGTAAGGTTTGTGAATAAGGGGGTATAAGATGGTGGACGTCGTGGACGATTTACTGAAACTTTGGGTTTGGGAAGATCAAAAAGTTACACGTTTCTTGTATCTGTAACTGCACCAATATTACACACTAGCTGTGTCCCGTGATTTCCCCCGCTTTACTTTTAATTTTTTTTAATGTATCCTATTGTCTATTTCAAGACCTATAGTATCTGTACCAAATTTCCTCAAAATCTCTTCAGCCGTTGCCGTAGAGAGGACAAACACACAAACTATCGCTTTTAATATTATCACTAGGATTAGCCCTACCAACAGCACCAACTTACATTGCAAATAGTAATATTAATATTACAGCTTAATATTCAATATCGGAATATTTATATGTAAATATCAAATAAGCTGAGCCAAGATCTTATTACAAACATAATGTAGTTTAGTTTATAAACGTACTGGTATTACACAGTTTCAGACTGAAATAACGCTTCTAAAATTCATATGTTGTGCGAAGCATTACAAGGTATGAAAAGCTAAACAAAACTAACATCTGGAGTAATCACAAACAAACAAAACAGGTCTTTATTATCGTGAAGCTGCCTACGATTTAGCAACTAGCTCTGCCAGAGTCCGTGTGTTGTCGCATCACGTGAAAACTACTAAACCGATTTCAATGCGGCTTTCCCTGTATAGTAAACCACAACGAGCAGAAACCTTGCTATTGATAAAAAAAACTGTCGGCGGGCTTTGGTGCGACTGTATTTTAAAATCGGTAATAAATGACTAAACATTTCTTAAACTTAGGTATATTGTATTGTATAAAAAACATATTGTAAAATTATTAAGAAAGCTTTTATAACAGAAGCAGAAGCATTTTGAGAACTAGCTACTCCCCGCCATTTTACTCGAGGTATACGTAATTGTATACGCGGGTGAAACCGCGGGGCGCTGCAACAGCCAGCAATCCATAATATACATACATACTTATGGTTCTTTCTGGTATATAATAGTCTGGTATATAAGTGTTTTCCATACTACCCTATCCTAATAAAAGAGTTGAACGACCATCTCGTTACTATGCTGCATAAAAACAATTCTCAAGTATGTACACTCACTTACCTGCATAAATATGGATTCGTACAAGACAATACATTACTATACCAGCTCTTCATACCTTTGAAAGCTTTTCCAGACTTGTTTACCTCCCAGGCAAATATGATTGTATACCGACATGTGAATATGAATGTGAAAATAAACAATACATGTCTACCCTACTTATATCTTAATATATATAAATTACGCGTCACGTTGTTTGTCCTCGATGGACTCCTAAACTACTTCACCGATTTTAATCAAATTTGCACACCGTGTGCAGTTTGGTCTAACTTGAAGGATAGGATAGTTTACATCTCAATTTATAGTCGCAATAACAAAAACCTTAGCCACAGCAACGCGGGGCCTTGTCTCCTAGTTGCTTATATATCTCATGATTATATCTGTACCTACAGCCTTGTCACATCTAGCTCATATTCATGTCGCAACCAAACCACTAGAATTTCAAAAGCCGAAATGTATGTAGAGCATGCACACATGACGCTAACGTGTTCAGATTCGAAGTTGTCCAAGTTGTCCAACTTGCTCAACTTGCGGTCGACCGCAGAATGGACTTGGCTTTCCACATAATACTTAGATAACAGTAACGCAAGCTTTTATAAAGCATAGAGATGGCATTAATGCTCGATTGTGTCAGGCTAAAAATGGAGGGGTGTGTTTCAACTGATAGTTTTGTTCTGAATCCCTTGTTTTTAGAAAGTAAGTTTCAATCATTGTTCCAGTGATGGGACCTTGTGGTGGGCATAGTGGGCGATGGGCCGAATGCGAAGCGGAAGCTTGCGGGTTCGACTCCCACAAGTATTTGCTGAGTCTGGTGTTTGTAGGACTATCATCCTCGTAGTTTCCGATTCCGGATATCATAGAAAGGGGTCCAGATTTTCGTATTTATTTCAATGCAATTCGTGTTTATTTCCCATTTAGCCTAGATAAAACCATTTTTATTCTCCTGACAGTAGCAAGGCATGAGGATGAACTAGCAATCACTTAAAGGCGTCCTGGGAGTATCTAGCTACACTATCTAATAGTTTGGGAGACAATGTTCCGTTTTTTTACTAGTGGAGCATGCCGTATACTTTGCGTTAGGTGACTATTCGACGCACGCGGACGTCGCATAAACGCGTTTTAACTTTAAACTCGCACTAAGTGTTAACTAAGTAAGAGGTATTTGAAACATATTATTATATCGATAGTCAAAATTGTTATATTGTAATATAAATGATTAGTTTTGTTTGTGTTTTCTATATATAAAGGCATTGTTAACTAAAAGCCATAACGGTACAAAGCCAAAAGTATTTCACTTACAATTAAAGTTAGTAAAAGAACAATGCCCCGCAAAAAAATATCACTCGACTCGTAATCACTTTGAGCATGGGCTCCCAAACTATGCAGACTACATAGCGGGATACAGTGATAGGTGGGGTGCAAAGCGAATAGGGATTTGAATAGTAGGTAGGTATACTGCATCCGTTTGATGTGCAAAGGAGGTTTTACGGGATGCTCCGTTATTTGTTGGATGGGGCAGTTCCGTTGCATCGCCTTTTGCCTTGAATTCGATAGTATTCTTACTTATTTGCAATATATAGACAGAAAATTGCTTAGAAACCTTTTTCCAATCTTGGGCTTCACCCAGATGACAGGTTCCTTCGATAACATCAATTTTATAAAATAAATTTCGGCTTTTCAAGTTGTATTTTGTTTGAAGTTCATGATTATTATCGTATGTTATTTATTATCGATTGAACTAAAAATTATCTAGCATCAGTGTACTGCTAATCACTGAGGAGTTCCATTGTCAGTCTCTATCATCAGACAAGTTCGCTATCACAGTATTACTTGTCATCGAAAGACAGGCATGCAAAATTCCAATTCAATATTATCTAACGGACTTGGCTCTAAATCGACTTGCAAGATACGTAGGTACCATAACCTGGCAGTCAAGTCTACAACATCAAGCCATATCTCAATTGAATTCGAGCAAACCCTAATGGTATTACCACAAAAATTTAGAATAGAGTTAAACAGATGTTTCTATAATTTCGTTCCACAAACTCGACGTCTATCACTAGCGTTTCTTTACTCAATCCTGGCTTTCCTATTTATTTTACTTGTATATTTGTTGTTGAGTTAGAAAAAGCGTGGGTTAGACGTCGATTTGTGGAGAAAATATTTAGACATCTGTTCAACTCTAGTTTAAATATTTTGTGGTAAGACCCTAACTGTTGTTCTGTTACAACGGTACCTCTCATTTGTAACACAGCCGGGCTGCGGTCGCAGACGATCATAGAGAGGTCTGTCCATGATGGCTCACAGTGGCCGCAAATTATCCAAATGTCTGCACCTCTGTATCTGATATCTATATTTGGCTCTATTGATTTGAACTACACCTGGTATTATTGAGAGTGTGATCAAACTGTAATGTGGAATCAAAGATGAAAGCATCGTTCAGAAACCGGTAGACACTGGTGGAGTTGTGATTTTGAACAACCGAAATATGCTCGAAATAGACTCCCATGATTATGTGCACAACTTAATTATAACACTTAGTTAAAATAAAAGATTAAACAGAAACCTGGAAAGCAATTCTGACATCGTTAATTAAAATACGGCATAGCTCTTTGAGCTATTGAAAAATTGCTAATTAACACTAAAAACTTGACTTAGGTAACTTGTAGATAATACGTGAAATGCGTTATCATTATAAAAGTATGGCGTAAGTAGATATTTTAGTGTAGTAGGGTTTTTATTGCAAATGTGTGAATCGGTCACTTGTTCCAAGAAAAATCTAGTTATGAAGCAAACAACGACATCGGAGACGACTAGCACTCCCTTGGCCCATCATTCGTGGAACGCATTAGGAGCGCCCTCTGCCCTGCTTTTGGAGGCCCATAAATAATAGCTAATAGATAGGAAGGTGAGCTTTCAGTCATGAAAATATTTCAGGGCACTGGGTTACTCGTGACAGCTTAATTTTTTTAAAGCGAGGCCTAGTTGCAAATACAGAAGCGGTATATTCTCTTTGCCCCCGCGACAGGTTATAGTGAGAAGGCAGAACCGCAGTTATAGAAGAAGGAAAGGCATAGGAAAAAGTGAGTGACACGATTTTGGTGCTACTTTGTATACTCTTTGCTATTGTTAAAAAACGGGACCCTATTACTGACTCCGCTGTCTGTCCGTCTGTCACCAGGCTGTACCTCAAAAACCGCGACAGTTATACAGTTGAAAATGTCACAGATGATATGCCTATTTCTGTAGCCGCTCGAACAACAAATACAAAAAATATAATAAAATCAACAAACGTGATATTTTTGCTCGTTTTTATAGATTAAGGTACGGAACCCTTCGTGCGAGTTTCCGACTCGCACTTGGCCTGTTTTTTCTAGGTTCATGAACACGAATCTCAATATCAAATACAGTAGTACATTAACAATTCGAATCGCGAACGCAACACAGATTCCTTACCGACGGCAAACATCGTATATATGAAATATCGATATTTAAATCAAATATGATAGCGGTACATGTGCCTCATATTAAAAGTTATTACGGCAAATTTCCACGTTCCTCCTAAGCTATAAAGAAGTTTTTTCTCTGGCAATATTGGCAATACTTTTGGAAATATAGCACGTAACTTTTAGACCGTTTCTAATAACAGTTTTGTAAGTCTGTAGCCAAGTGGAGATTAGGATACGCGAAATATAACTAGTTTTTTGACACCTAAAGGGCGTTCGCAGTGGCTTTCTTGAATGGACTTCAAGACATAATTGTATCGTTCTTGGCAGAAAATATATTTCTACTTAGTTTTTCGCAGCCATGTGACGAGACCGAGTTAGGCCTTAATTCTGTTGCCATTCGATAACGTGGACCCAATGTCGAAAAATGTAATGTGACATAAATTGCCTTAAAATCTCTTTGTAACAATAATTGTTAAGTACAGAGAGAAAGAATTTAGGTGCAATATTAATTCATAGAAATATTATAAGAAAGTTGTTGATCGACATACCATAAGTATTGTGTCATTCAACTAGACGCAGTGGAATCGACATAATGTCTATTGCGCGAGAATCGGGCTCCAGGTCGTTCGCCCGGTGGTTAGAGACGAAAAGAGTTTCAATCAAATTCTGAAAGAAAAGTAAATAAGAAAAAGTGAGCCGTCACGGGACGCCTGGCAGATGTGAAACATCGACATTATTTTGTATTATTTTGTTGGGAGAGAATCGCACAGTCGATTGCGCATGGCGACGCGTCGCCACACCGTACACACTACTGCATATAGACTGTATATTTATATATATACCATCGTATAGCGTGGCGACGCGTCGCCACGACATGCGTCGCCACGCCAGTAATCGGTTTTACGTGCGGCTATAGATGTTTCACATCAAAAGCGTACCTACTAAAGCCTCTTTCCATTCACAATCAGCCCACGACGGTTATGAAATTTAAAATTAATTCGTTTTATGAAAGTCACATGATTGGCTGATGTGCGGAGAATCGTGGGGTGTATTATAGTATAGCATGTTTTATTTAGTATCACATCACAAATGGTTCAGGCGCGACGACGAACGATGTCTGGGCGGTACTCTATTAAAACTAATTCAATGGTTGAGTTTCAAATCAGCATACGTAATGTGAATCGATTCGGAAATATCGGTATCATGAATTATTCCACGAGTGATTGCCGGATCCTTAGCTATTTCAAAACCTTCCTTTTATCCTCATTGGATAGGTTGGTATCACTAACAGTAGAACGTTGATATAGAAAACAACAATACAATTATAACAAGCTTCGTCTTAAAAACAAACATACTTTTTCTTTAAACCTTCCTTTTATCCTCATTGGATAGGTCGGTATCACTAACAGTAGAATGTTGATATAGAAAACAATAGGACTACAATTAAAACAAGCTTCGTCTTATAAACATACTTATTCTTTATTTTAATATCATCAAATTTAATCATCAGCTTTACTGTCTACTGAAATCAATACCATATTTTTATTAATTAGTAACTCATTATTAAAACCGGTACCTGTTTATTAAAAAAAACTACTTGATATTCCATTACAATATAATCCTTATCGAACCACGCATTCATTATAATATTACTAGCAGACACGGCCACGCGTTGCTGTGGCTAAGTTTTTGTTATTGCGACTATAAATTGAGATGTAAGCTACCCTATCTTTCAAGTTAGATCAAACTGCACGCGCTGTGCAAATTTGATTAAAATCGGCCAAGTAGTTTAGGAGTCCATTAAGGACAAACATTGTGACACGAGATTTATATATATTAAGATTATTATAGTTCATAATATTTTTATTACAAATATTTTTACGTGAACACGTTTAGCAACTACGTTATAAAGAAATATGCCGACGAAATTACATATTCGTATCACAGACCAAATACCAGGTATATGCCATCCATCGTACAAAACCAGGCAAAAAGATGGAGACAAACTAACAGAATAATATTATAATTAATATACATACTATATATATTATTCATATTGTCTCAGTCGGCGACTTGTAATAAATGATCAGAGCTCTAGTTTTTATAGCTTCGATTATTTTTTTCAATTGGGACTCTATACGGATACAGCGGTAAGGACGCTCTTGTGAAATGGAAAAAAACATAATATAGAGAAATAAAAAAATATTATGTGTGAAATTTACTACCTAATTATGAACATATTTTTTTAACTACAACAATGTATTTACTTTCAAACATTTTTAGAGGAACAATGAGAGAGCAAATTGAGTTATTTTTGATTTACCAGTTATGTAAATCGTCTATTTAAATAATAAAGAAATCTGTAGACAATAAAATAATATGGGGACGGAAAATAGATGACGATGACGATAGAGACTGAATAGCGACTATAAGCCTTCTCTGTGACAGTACCGGTATTTTAAATAAGCGCGTATCTGGTAAAAGGAATATTTTAATAGAAAACTTGTTATCCATCGGCGACAGTCCATACTGCTATTATAGGTCAGTTAAGGTACAAATAAAGAAAGATTTGAACAAAGGGCAGGCCTTGAGATTTCTCGAAGGGACTTCAGAAAAAAACATTTGATGGTAAAATTGTTAAGTTTGAGGTGCATTGCGAGATCGGCCATAGGAAAGCAAGGCCATAGAAAGGCAAGATAGTATAAGGACTATCTTCTCTTCTTCTTCTTCTTCTTTTATATATAAAAATCAATCGCTGTTCGTTAGTCTCGCTGAAACTCGAGAACGCCTGGACCGATTTGGCTAATTTTGGTCTTGAATTATTTATGGAAGTCCAGGGAAGGTTTAAAAGGTGAATATTATCAGTATTCCACGCAGACGAAGTCGCGGGCACAGCTAGTTTTTTAATAAAAATATACGTGAGTACCTAACTAAATAAAAAAGGTCTTGCAAAAGGTTCCGAAATACAATAAAAATAACCGCAAATTGGCACATTTATTCAACTGATACGTTGTGTTTTAGCTATTAAAGTTTAATTTACGAAAGGAACTTAACTTTAAAGTAAAAAGATGTATAAATTATTTACTGATATAGGTACATTTTCAGTGAATAGGTTTACAGATCTTATAATATAGCATTTGGCGCTCGCCACGCTTAGCTTACCCTACGTACGAGCTCAAAATGTCGCCAGCCTTTTACCCACATTTGAAGGGGAACATTCTGGCCGAACCCTCATAAAATATGGAAGAATTAATTAATAAAATGGTCGTCAGAATCTCCGATGACGATAACATACTCGTATATTCTTAAAATTAAGTTTTTAGAGCGGTGTTTAGATACCCTGTTCATTATAATTATGTTACAGATGGTTTGATAAGTGAAAGAATTTCTGTGACGAATGGCAGCATCGTCGGGCTAATCGATAAGTTGTATTCATTAGTAGGTATGTACGTTTTTTTAATTGGACGAGTATTTCACTCTGGATTTTTATTTTGGATCGAAAAATGAGATTCGCAAACCCGTAAGTTAAAATGTTCCATATTTAGGTACTTGATGGTTCATATCAAAATGGGTTCATTAAAATTTTAATTTATTTTATATGTGACTGTACTTTGTACGTGTTACCTCTTACAAAAATAGGTAAACATTTATAAAAACAAATCGACCGTTCAGGCAACATTTCTTTGGGTGGGTTGACCCTCAACTCTAGGTATGTCCACACCGAATATATAGTTCTTAGTTCAGAACTAGAATTCACTCGAGTGCCACAAAGTACCAGCAGATACAACACTAGGGGGTCCATTTGGCCCTCGCACGGCAAATGTCGATTGCGTCGAGCCCTGCGGCTTTCAATGGGTTATTCATCTATGGAGTTACGCACACTTGCGACATTTTATACTATGATAATGACGAGTCTGCGACTAAGTTGCATGTATAACGGTATGGCCAGAGTTCTTTTTAGAACAATATTTGCTTAGTAGCGAAATTTTTAGGTTTCCATTAATATGTAGATCATTTTAATGGAGACAAGGTTGTATAGATTGAATGTTAACAATGATAATATGAGTAGAATATCATTAGGTGTAGGTCACTTTATTTATCTACTCTGTTACTAAACTTAACTCTAACCCCTGATGAAAATTAGTAATAATACCTTCTAATAAAACATTAATTATAAAATTGCGTTTATTTTACATTTATTTTTAAAACGTCATTGGTGATAGATAGCTGATGATTGTTATCATTATCATGATTTTAATTTATTTATAGCCTCGATCCATTACCACGCTATCTAACTTCAATAAAACCGTTAAAAGTTGCTATTTGCGACAATTCATCGCAAGCGCGCGTCGAGTCTTACCCCTCGCCCTAATTATGTACGAGATACGGGATTTTGATGCCGGCATCCCGGCCAGCGGTATTAGAGGCTATGGGACGACTAATTGGCTACTGCGGCCGACGTTGTGACATGCAATCGATTGTCGCGTTGTGTGCGGGGGGGCTTAGTTAAGCTCGTCATTTAGAGGTAAATGATCAAAGATTCAGGTGTTGTTTATAGATCTTATATACGAATAACGCTGTGTTAATGAATATCGCCTTTATTTCTAGGTGTAGTCAGCTTAGATTAAGAAAATACTAGTATATCATAGAACTGCGTATTCAAACATGAGGATGGATTTGCGAAAAGTAATATTTGAATCTCGGCACGTGTTTTAGGTGAGAAAGGTATATTTACCTCGATACTTTGATATCAAATTCGAAACCTAAAAAGTTAATACTTCAGAGAATACGTACGTCGACAGGAAGATATAAGTAGCAACCAGAACCACACTGTTAAATCTAAAATTTCATCCACATCTTTACCCTTTCCTCTAATCTCAACCTTACACATCTGCAATTATGGGTGAGAATGGCCAATTTTTCCCCCCACACCTGCCATTTCAAGGGGTATAATACCGCGTGTCCTCAGAGGGTGAATAATCACGGTTTTGAATAGGGGGTTGATCAGACGCATCTGATATTCTGATTGAAACCGGATCTAGTCTTTTGGGTGAGTTGATACAGTGGCCTGGTGGCTTGGTGCGTATTAGTTCGATGTTCGGGCCAAATATCGTATTTTCTTCCGTACTAGGGCGGTTTGCATTCACCCCGCGGTGCGAATCGCCCCAGAAACTGTAGACGTATATCCCATAATAATGACTTTTGTATTTGAATGTTAAATTGAATTTTTATTAGTTATGGTATATTTATAATTGAACTATTTGTGACCTGTAAAGTTTTTATATAATACCAATAAATTGCTTATTCTGATTATTCGAAATACGGATTAAAAAACTAATAAAAAATAATAGTTTTTGTTCATACCTCCTTATTTTTAATAATCGGCTATTATGAAAATTGGACCATAGTCGAATTGTAAATTTTGAGAGTTAGCCTATTTGCCATTTAGTGTACCGGTCAATACGTGCCCAAACTTTTTTATTTGAATGGGGCCTTTCGCACCACGGATACATTTTGTTGTGTCAGTAACAGTTGGTCTAGACTGCGTTATCGCAGTCAGCTGTCAGATTTTAAGGGAAACGAGTCCACATAATCGCGGGTTTTACAAGGATCAAAAATCACAATGTGGTAGGGTAGCTACCCCCGAGAGGGTTGGAGTGCTCCTTAATGAACGTATTTGCATAGGCTCGGATTTACCGGGATATGAGTTGTTTAGCAGATTTTAATATTAATATCAAAGATCGTTTTAATTATACACGAAGTAATTATTGCTCTTGGATATAAATTGACGGACATTTAACTACACTTTCTACATACTTTCTATGTATACAGTAGGTAATACAATATATTAATGATTCGGTTGGTAATCATGGGACGCAATATTAGCAATAAATTAAATGATTAAAAAAATTATCGACATAGGTTGGTGTGACCAATTTACACGAGTTTATGCGTGTGACCAAATAACACTAACCCAATGATATTAGCTAAAATTCTAGTAGTAGGTATACGTATGTCAAATTACAGATTTTATTCAGAGGGTTTTCATTCTAGGGTCTTGGGGCCATTTATTTCCAAAACAGTACCACCGCAAACACAAAGCCTTTATTCTACTATTCAAAGTCTTCTCGGAAGGTACGCTCGTGCACAAAACTGTTTAAATCTCTAAAACATAATGGTAGAGCTCTTTTCTTCAAATATTAAAACAGTCATTATTAGTTTTTGAAACCGGAATACTTTGTCAACGTTGTAAAAGACAATGAGTCTGGGCTTTTTTTTTAATTTATTGGTGTTCGGAATTGTCTATGGAAGCGGAAATTTAGTGTTTTTTTTGTTGCTTAGGGGTGTTTCGCTAATGTGTGAACGGTTATAAAATTGTATTGTCAGTTGATTTGTTGTTTCTAAGGATAGTAATTATGATGTCACGTTATCCTTAAAATCGAAATGTGACGTTGATTTGAACCACCACTGTCGACAGACAGTGAACATTAGATTGAAATTGGTTCGGTAGTTTAATTTTACGTGATGAAGAACATACATAATGCATAGCGCAATCAACATTTTCAAAAATTTTTATAAGATACACTTAAATTATTATTGCTTTTGTTCAGTATCTTTATAACTTAAACATAGAGACTTCCGTCACTGCTTTATGATTATATATTTTACTGAAAAGCGTTCTGATCCTGAAATAGGTATTTTGTGGAATAATATTTGATTATTGGATACGAATTTTCACAAAAGCAGACAAAACGAAGCCGCACAGTTACCGTGAAACGACAACTTATTTACATTGCCAATGTATTTATATTTTATTGACATTTATATTATCGAAATAAAATTAACCAATCAACTGTTTTTGGGCTTCGTGGAATTCTGTATCTCTCCACGAGGACAAAGTCGCGGGGAGCTGGTTTGGTATATATAGATATTAAGGTCCGGAGTCTATACGTACGTCACTAGCTAAATCCGTAGCAATTAACCAAGCTTGTCAAGCAAGTCTAGGGAAATTTGGTAGACAAGATTCAATCAAAGGCATTATTTTTCTTTGAAAATATACAGATTCTTTGACGAAGTTACCTCACAAACGATTACGTTTAACTTTGTCCCATGATCTCGGTTTCATCCTAACTTGTATGTAGCTTTCATACTGTTTCATTTTCGGTACGTTAGGACTTAGCGACCGATATCGGTAACTAACTAACGTACCTACAAACTGTCATCTGATGCTTTATCCATAGGATACTTTTATCGCGTAATAATTTAAGGTTCCTATGTTATAATACTCTACGCGGTTAACTAGTATAAACAATAGTAAAGTTGGAATAAATAGGTACATACATTTCTATTGATATTCTGGATTCGTAGATTGCAAAACGCTACAATCTAAGTACAACTTAGAATAACTGAGTTTTTAAACTTATTCTTTTTCTTTTTAAATACACAGTGTTTCTTTTCGAATCTACACTTCTACCGCTTAATGAGAGAACATTATCTTTTTTTAATAAACATTATGCTAATGTGATCTCCTTCGTTGTGTTCTTGGATCCTGGCAACATACCGTGGATAGTGTTGGGAAAATCTGGGGTTTAAAAATTTTCCCGGGTTTTTGTAGATTTTACAAATCTTCGACTATGCTAGGTCTGATGTTGAGCTATGATATTTTATTTGCGATAATTTATAGGTTATTTTTTTCTGTAATTGATGGATTTTAATGGTGTTATTTTTATTTTATTTTATTTATTTATTTATTTGATTATAAGTTGAATTTTTTTTTTATTTGTGTACTGATTCGATGGTTTAGTACTTTATTTAAACAAATCATTCGGTAATATAAAAACAAAATGAAAACTAAAAACTAAACGTAAATAAAACTAATCTAATAGGCCGCTACCAGTGGGCAACGTTCCCAAAATGCTGGCTGCATTGCCACGTTGTATGGCAATACTCAATATTTGACCAAAATAAAGGCCAGCATTTTGGTCACGTGTTGCGTCGACCAGACGTCCACATATGTCTTTGAAGATCTTGTGGGCTCCCGGTCCCATGGCCCCAGTTGTAAAAATTGTGTCTAAGATAAAATGTATAGATATATTATTAAATCAGCATTTGTCTACTTCTTTGTCTACGAAGGACGTTAATGCTAATGCAGACGCCTACGTTAACGCCGACGCAGATACGCAGATGCAAGAGCGGCTTAATGCCAACGACATAGCAGAAAGCATTTCTCAACAATAAAACACATGTCAAATATCAATCATAACGCGTCACGACACGACGCAAATTATAACCTTTAATTATCTATATCTATTAGCAGATCGAGATAGATCACTTCAAAAAGAAAAGCAAATGGAGATTCTAGCCCACGCTACAGAACAGACCTACACACTGATAAAATAAAGTTTCTATATTCCTTTATCAGTCAACATAATCTCATTTCAGGGTATGCTATTAAATGTGCTAAAAACGTATTTTGAACTGAAATCGGGTCACCAAAAGTCCCGGAGCAACGAAATACCAGCGCATGTCTCATCTCTATCCCATAAATGCACTATGGCCGGCGATCGGCCCGGCACCGTATATTGCACTCTACTTTTATAAAATCTCTCGTTTATTATTATTGATACGTAAATATTCCGCACGACTGCGTATTTGCAGTCACGTCACATACGGAGTTGATTGACTGCTACTTTTTTGCGGGCGTTTTATGCGGTACTAGTTTTCAGCCGTGACTTAATTCTAGTAATAATATACCAATTTAAAATGGCAAGGTTTATAGGTGTGACCAATATGCACTCAAAACTTGAAAACTAATTGTATTGTGACCAAAAAATATAGCTGTGTCCAAATTTACACTGGGTTTTGCGTGTGATCAAATTATACTAGCCGGTTAATAGGTAGGCAATCTAAGCATTATTTGTTGTTTTCTTTAATTTGCCTTCGATTTTCCTGTTCAATGAAATTATGGTTAGCCATATTGAAGAACGCAAACACTGAATACAAAGTGACGAATATACGTTCAGCTGTTTTACAATCTGGCTAAAACATCCACCCCCTATAATACTACACCGCTCCGATTTGTAAAATGAAACGTAGGTACAAACTTTGAATGAGATTTTCATTGTTGTGTTCAATGAATTTTCTTCCCTTTTCAATCTAATTTAGTTTACCAAAACATTTTCATGAAAATTTCAGCACAGAGGGTTGTAGAGATAGAGGGTAGATCTTAATATTGTGCAGTCTGTTTACGTTCGTTCTTATTAAACTTCCGGAAGTCCGCACAAAGGGAAATGAATATGTTGCAGCACATGGCAACTTCTAGGTAGGTTTATTATTTCAGTGTTGCCGTGAAATAAAATACTGACAGCAGGGTTGTCACACCAATTTGTTGCTTGAAAAACGCAATTATGTTATTATCGCTGGCACTCGCACTTTAGTGAAGGAAAACATTATATCACTGGGGTACATTATCCATTAACCCGGACCGGGCCCTCTTGGTGGATTATGCCCTAATCCTCCTAACGAAAGTGAGGGGGGAGTCGGAGCTCAACAATGGGTGGACGAGTTGTGATGATGATTAGGGCTGCCACTTGACAGTCTGGTAGACACTACTGAAAATATGGCAAGGTTTGATTATAAAATTAATTAATGGTCGTCAACTTTTTGATAGGAATAATAATTACTATTTCGGAAAAATAATTTTGAAGTTTCAACCAATTATTCATTAGGTACCCCTTTTTAACATTATGGGGTAACAGGTAGAAAATAGATGAAAGTATTCTGTAATTACTAACTTAAAATATTTTTTTGTTATAATAACCAATTTTTCTACTTCGCGCCAACCCTACTCTGCAGTATCTCTTATGAAAATGTTTGGTGTTTCATGAAAGGAGTTCTTTTGATACCTACCCCATATCGAGAGGGGAGGAACAAGTTGCAAGACAAGGGATCGATAGGCTGTTTTGTTCTTGCCGTTTCGTACTTGAATTTTTTTTATTTTTTATGTGGTTTTTGTAAGAAATGCAGGAAAATTAGCTAACTAAAAAACTGCGTGACATTTGCTAACAGATGAAAGTAATACTCGTCTTGTTACGCAAGAATAAAAAGAAATGAGAACCTCTTTTTTGAAGTCGGTTACAAAATATGTTGCACGCACAGCGGCTGCGTCGTCATTAATTTTTTTTGGTATGTCTTCGCACGGTTTGTGCATTAAGCCAGTGCCTAGTATTATATTATCTAATAATTTCTTCTTTTCAGAAAAGGGAAGTCATAGTATTAGAGCAATCCTCGTGGTCACCTACTCATCCCACGGACACAGTTTGGAGCGGGCTCATTTGCCGTAAGAGGCAAGTAGTCAAGTCAATTATTTACATAGAAAGTCGTAAAGTTCCAATAGAATTCGGCATAATATTTTAAATTGGGAACACAATATGGCATGAATTATTTATATTCGTAGTTGCAGGAGGAAAATACTAAACGTCCTTGCAGGCCCCATCCTCTCACTTCGACACTTTAAAAAATACCCGCTCCGCTTCCGCAAAAAAATCCTTTGCACATGTCATCTGCGCTTAATTTTAAATTCAGAACACGATTTATGGCGATGACAGACTTTTTGCTGTCAAAATTTAAGGGTGTGTCTGGAATTTAAGAGCGTGAGGGGTGTCTTAAACAAAACTCCTTGGGTGCGTGAGTCTTAACTGGATTTCTTTTACGGAAATGACAGGTTTACGTATAGTCTAGAAGTGTCTTCATAAAGTTTTTTATTGTTAATGAGCTAAGTTTACAAATGAGTAAATACAATGTAATTATAAAAAAAAATCGTTGGATTCTTTCCGAACGGTACCTACCCAAAAAGTGAACTGCTAAAATACTGTTTGCTTGTTAACTCAAAGTAACGTTACTAAACATTACTTGCCATTACACATTTCAACTATTCCATTAGTTTTAGTAATTACACCACCAATTATTTTTTATATTTGCTAGTAGTATTTGTGTATTTTATGAGTGCATCTATTTATTTATTTTTGTTGGATTATAGCCTACTTATATTATATTGATATCCACCGTTCATTATACTTGATATTCTTCTACATGCATGATTGTCTGGAAGAGATCGCTTTGAGCGATAAGATCGCCCATTGTGACACTAATTGTTATCTTATTGCTCTGTTCTACCTTAAGTTTTCTTTGTTCTATGGTGTTTCAATAAAGGGTTAATCTATCTATATCTATCTATCAAATCATTCTTAATTATCATATCGTCAACATTACAACTGTGACTAAGATACTTTCTCAGATAGCTCCCAATCCACAACCTTACATTTAAAATGTTTATCATTAGAAGCAGCAACTACGTCTACTGTGTAAGCGCCTTAACGCATTCAAAAATAATTCAAGAATATGAACACTATTGCATCACCATTGAATTTTGTACCCTATTGTTATTACACATAAGATATAAATTAATCCGCGTTACATTTGAAGTTAAGGGCATCTTTAAAGGTAACGTGAGACGCGATGATCCCATTTTGTTTATTTAGGCGTAGGGGAAACCGAGAAATAAACATGGTGCCTGTTTGCCCGCTTTTAACGCCACGGCTGGCTTTTGGTTATTGAAAAAAACTGGTTTGCTACGGATTGTTTGTGTGTTTGTTTACGGACGGGCTTTGAACTTGGCCGGACCGCCGCGGACTACTTTAAACATGCTAAGTGTGAAAAGATATGTTAACAACATTGCCCTCTAGTTGAATATGGAATTTAATATTTCACCCTACGTCTTTACTAGCGCTGCTTTGATTAACTATGGTGACAACAAGTTGATGATATTGTATATACATACAAACATACATACAGGTCACGTCTTTTTCCCGTTGGGGTAGGCAGAGACTACATCTTTCCACATGCTACGATCCTGACGCACCTCTTTCCTGACATTTCGCTTCTTCCGCTTTCATGAGCCTCTTCATACAATATGCTCGCCTCTTATGGGTACTTTGGACTTTATCTTTCTTTGAAGACTTATATTGTTTACTAGAAACACCTCGCGGTTTCACCCGCGTTAACTACTATCCCGCGGAAACCATTAATTTTTACGGGATAAAAGGTAGCCTATGTGTACCGGGGATAGCATAGCTTCTCAACAGTGAAAGAATTTTTCAAATCGGTTCAGTAGTTTCAGAGCCTATTCATTACAACCAAACAAAGTTTTCCTCTTTATAATATTAGTGTAGATTATCCCGGGAGATAATTACTTAATTTGATCAAAATCCACTAACGCTTTCAGTTTCGTAAATCTCGTGTTACATAAATACATATATTTATTACATAATTTAAAAAAAGGATGAAATCAAGGAAACAGAGCTTACGGAATAAACGAAATCAGTGTTTTGGCATACAAATTCTAAATCAAGATCTCAAATAATACAAGATTCGTCCACAATTAAAAACGATTATTAATCCACTCTCTATTCAGAGCTTCACCCTATCGACATTAGCATTTAGCCACGACTAACCTCTAAATCCTAGTCCGGGGTAAATTGTATCTCCCGAGACAGAAACTAAACACGAGATGTCCGGGGCGCTATCTTGTCGAACTAATGTTACAAGTCGTACAAGTGTCAGGTACAAGTTTACAAGTTTGTCAAAATCGGGTTCATTCGCACTCATACGCCTGAAAGTGACCAATAGGGTTCAAATTATATAAAATGCACGGTAAGTTTTTTACTGTTCATTCTATTTTGATTTGGTCTCTATATCCTTTATTTTTAAACGTAGCTTCCACACTAGTATTGCTCCTGTGTCGTGGGTACCGTATACAGACATATAATTTCACATGCACATTACACCCAGACCAGAAACAAATATTTGTGGACTTCATTATTATAATATCGATAAATTTGCATCGACCGTATTCACGGGTTTACTCAAGGATGCGGGTACAATTAAACAACCCAATATAAACAGAGCAACATGAAATTAGGTAATAAAGCATACGAGCTTCCGATAATAATTTCGGAGGTATCCACCAATCCCGACTACCAATTCACCACCCAGTGAACAGTTGCCTAATCCGTTCACGAAGGACAGTTGTACTATTATGTATGTATTAAGTAGGTACGTGACGAAAGAAAACTGAAACTGAAACCATGAACGGGAAACAACCTTCTTCAGACACAAACCATAATCAAACTCCTTCATTCAATTTAGGTATCATTTATAAGGTTATATTGTTATTTATATGTTAGACTTTTAATAGTGCAATATTATTGCCTACTTACATTAAATGCTTATGACTTTAGCTTTAAGTGAGGTGAAGTATGGCCCGTGCTCACCAGTATCACAAGATGATGACAAGCTTCTTCTCCTTGTATTTCACTTAGACTTGTCATTTCCAATTAAAACCTCCACTAACACCGGAATAGAGACTCGGAATTGTGTTATTACGTCAAAGCCTCATTTAATTAATTTCAGCCGGTTGCAGCGAAGTCGACACCTCGCCTTAAATGGTTACTACTCCGTTACTGCGCCAGGAAACAGTTCGAGGGGAATTTGATCATCATTTGCAAAGTAAATTGATTTTCGTGCGGTTTTATACAGTTTTCATTGGGTTACGCGTGGTTTTGTACGGTTTCAAGTTGAAACGTTTGATCGCGTCAGCGTTAGTTATTGTTTTAAGAACACTATATTGATTGGTTCTTGAAACTAGTATCAGAAATGCACTTGACAAAAGCGTATACCCGAAAGGGACACACTTGGCTACAACCCCTATACATCGGATAAATTTAATACACGTTATTTAGTTGGTGCTCCAATCATTCGTGCGACGTTCTAAAATGAAAGATTGGTTTGCTTCTGCAGCAAAGCACAAAATTAGTGCATACGCCGACAAAGACAAAATATCATCGTGCTATCCTACTTACTCCTTTGTTGTCTATTTGTATACACTTGTCTCTTTTCTTCCCCGGATCTTGAGTTAAATGTCAAATCTGTTAGATGATTAATCTGAGGCTTGGTTGAATCTTGGATCTGTCAAAAGTGACAGGCGCAGTTTGACAGAAGACGTTTGGTCTAGATTATGGCAGACTACAGATGTCATGGCTACTGGCCACTGACCATGGCGCCATAAGGCGGGCCACCTGTCAATTTCCTTCACAAATAAGTGGTGTATTATGGATCGAAGCTTCGTTCAGGTCATGTGCAAATCCTTTGTTGTCCTGTTCATACACGAAATTAATTAAAAAGTTTACGCTTCATTTGCGGCCCGCAGTATTCGCTTTACCATCTGTATTGTTTAACTTTGTGTTTGACAACACAACTCGTTGTTTTGTAATCAGTATGAAAAATTAAATAATATGTCACGATGAGATTTCGAGATCTAGTGTTGATTGAGATTCGTGACCCTTGATGACGATTCGTTGTACCTAAAGAATCTGAAACTACGAGGCCCATGGTCCCACTAACACTGAAAGCAAATATCTGATAATTATTATTTTTTAATTAAAATTGCCTTGCGCGATATGTGAATCAGCAGCAGTCGACTTATTAACTTCCGCCATGGAAGCTAACTACTCTTTAAATGGGAATATCTACGCTCTATCTTAGTAGGTATAGCATAGACGTAATAAAACATCAAATTAAAAACCCACTACATTACAACCTACTAAAAATATCTATTCCAACTTCAGAATCTATCATTCCTATTATGAATCTACTATCTATGAATCTACTATTCCCAACCAACATTGTCCTCTTTCACATTGTAAGACCGACAGACCGTACGAACGAAGCCGCGAGTGTAAGCTAGTATTCCTTAGGTCACCTTATGTTGTAGGATTAACTTATGCCTCCGGTTCCCCCAACTCCCCCCCCCCCCCGCGCCAGGTCGCCTGGGAAGTCCGTCAAGTGCGCGTAACTCGATCTAGAAGCCGGAGCAGGTGCGAGTGTGATCGCGAGCGCTGACGGCCGTCGAGCAGTATGTATAACTCTAATCGAGTGCGTGTGGGAATTTAAGAAGCGAGCGAATAAGCTCTGTGAACTCATACTAATGTACAGACAGACAAACATTGGCCTGTCAAGCTGTTCCATACAAAATGTATGACCATTGTTTTTTTACAATTATTCCTGTTTTAATAGTTATTCAGCTATTAGGAGTAGAGACGAATCCAAAAATGGAAAGATAATAAAAATCGGTCCAGCCGTTCTATGTGTAACACGACATTTACTATAGTTAATTCTAGACATATTATGTTGTTTGTTAAGGAAAATCAAATGTATCATACTTTATGTTTTTATGATTCTCTTTGTTAACGAGAATTAGCTGTTTGACTTGTAAAAGTGCGATTTAATTGCCTATTTACAATAAATGCTTTGACTTTGACTTTGAAAGAAATAAAAACTTTAACTCGTCTTACAATTGTCGATGTAGGTAAGTACTAACCAAAAAATCTAAAGTATTCTAAAAACTACCAATTGTGGTAAGCGTACTTCGATGGGAATGTTCCGAAGTGACTTAACGACTGTTATCAATCAATAACAACCGGAACCGTCGGCTTAACGAACCCTCGACACACAAAACACTTCAGATATACTAAACGATGTAAATGAACTTCGATGTTCATTTACATCGTCAGAGGCAGTGTGCAACCAGACGTTTGTGCCGCTACAGACAAGCTGTGAAGACCTCAAAAAGACGAGATACAAGACAACATGCTGCGATCAACTGCAAACTAACATATAAACACATAATAATAAATAAATACACAAAAATCTTCGTTACTTCATCGAGCGAATGAATATCTGTCTGAATTCATAAGCCTACGCCGGCGATCCGTTCACTCGTTCGTTACTAGTGTTACTAGTGTTACTTCTGAAGTGTTACTTTACCATCAGAACATATTACCATCGTTAGTGGTACATGAGCTTGGACGTAACGGTGTTACCAGACACCACTTTGGGAAGTGGACGGTAAAAAACGATGGGTGAGAGAAATGTGATTTTTTCCGATTGCCTAGTCGTTTTTATACAAATGAGTGGATACGCAGCTGAGAACTTTAGATTGCACAATTGTTGTAATCTTTTGAAAGAGTCTGCTACCTAGCTAATACCTATTAGATGTTCAATCGCGAAGTTGTAGTGTGAAAATATAAATGAGTTCCATGGGACCGATTCTGGCAATTGCAATAAAAGTTCGACTATACGCTAATAGTTCTACCGACGTCATACGTTTCGAACGATAACGCATTTCACGTATTCTCAACAAGACACACACGTCAACTTTGTAGTGTTCAGTAGATATTTTTCATATGAAATTTTTCAACAGCTTTAACAACGAATTGAAATTTTCTTAGCTACCTATGTCAGAATCGCCTTTAGTCTGGCTAGCAAAGTAATTAGCCACATTATTGGGTATTGGGTAGCTGTTGTAAAAACCGGACAAGTGCAAGTCGGACTCGGGCACGAAGGGTTCCGTACCATTATATAAAACGGCGAATAATCACGTTTGTTGTACGGGAGCCCCCTTAAATATTTTTTTATTTAGTTTTTTAGTATTAGTTGTTATAGCGGCAACAGAAATACATCATCCGTGAAAATTTAAACAGTGAAACTATAACGGTTCTTGAGATACAGCCCACATTATCTGTGAACATTTCAACTGTTTAACTATCACGGTTCATGTGATACAGCCTGGTGACTGACGGACAGACAGACAGACCGCGGGGTCTTAGTAATAGGGTCCCGTTTTACCTCAAAATCCAATGTCTCCGAACTCTCAGGACAGTGTATAAATATTCGAACATACATACAAAACTACTTCAATATTCTAAAACTTCCAATCTTCATGCACCCCCATTAGAAAAACACCGCGGCATATAACTAGCTAAAAGCGAGCGCTTGTTTACGCTATTTTTCCAGTTTTCTCCGGTATTTTCCATCTCGCGTCCTGTCCACCGTATTTCTATGCAGATTGACCGGTTACCCTGGAGGATTTACTGTTATTTCCCTGCGCTATCTACTGGGAAACCTGACTATAGCTATACAGGCGAAAAGAATTTGACGAATGTTGGTTGACTCGCCGAATATAGGAAGTTTTCGAGAGCACAGCGAATTCACTCAATTTGAGTAGTTCTTAATCTTCAAAGACTTTGCCCTGGGTGAATATGACGGGTAAAGTGAGAAATCAAATGGCTCAGGTATTGGTGCGTTCAAATTCATATGCCATTAGATATAAGGCTAGAGTTTATCATAGGGTTTTTTACCTGCAGCATAAACGGTCAAATCTGCGTAGGTAAAATCTTGGGAGAGAATTTTACCCAGTTACTTTTATTTATTTGACTACTGCATGTCTGTCAAGTTCCGATGACAATACAATGTTATGGTAACAGTGAGTCAAGCTGATGATGGAGACGGAAGGTAGACAACGGAACTCCTCAGTGGCTAACAGCAGATCGATGATGTTTGGGTTAATTTTGAACAGGATACAGGAGCGAGTACGAATATGTATAATATACTTACTGTAAAATAACTATTTTCTTCTACGCAAGAGTTATATATACTATAATATCATATGGAGGAAAGGTTTCATTGTATGTTTGTTTGTTTGTTTGCATTGAATAGGCTCCAAAACTACTGAAACGATTTGAAAAATTATTTCATTGTTGGAAAGCTACACTACCCCGAGTGACATAGGCTACTTTTAGTACCATAAAAATTAACGGTTCCCGCGGGATAGTAGTTAACGCGGGTGAATACGCGAGGCGCTTCTAGTTTATTATACATGGCAAAAATCAATAAAGTTCAGTAAAATTTTCTTTTCTCGCAAGCTTTTCAAGAAAATGGATCTTGTTTAGAAGCTGCGCCGTACATAAACTTCGACCGCGTCGTCGCCTTCCATCAGGTGAGATAGCGATCAGAGCTGTCCAATAAAGGCACTATACAATAAATAACGCTACCGGCGATACAATAACTCAATCCGCAGCCGACATAACTCATTCTGAACCACGCTTATAACTCTGGTAGCACGCTATAATCATAAACAGTACTTAAACTTATTTAACTACCTAAAAACGGGTCTAATTTGCGCACAAACATATATCAAAATATATAATTTTGACATATCTCGACGTTTCGGTACTACTGAATTGTGACTAGATCGCCTCGACACCTATCAAATCCATAAACAGAAGATCAACTCACCCAACAAAAATTGACAGACCGCATTCTGTCTACCATCGTCTGAAAAGGCTATTGTCAATAGATATGACATTTAACTCAAGATGCGGGGAAGAAAAGCGACAAGTGTATACAAATTGGCAAAAGAGTAAGTAGGATTGTACGATGTTTTGTCTTTGTCGTCGTATGCACTAATTTATTGCTGCGCTGCAGAAGCAAACCAATCTGGACATTTTAGAATGTCGCATGAATGAATGGAGTACCACCGAAATAACGTGTATTAAATTTATCCGATTTATAAATTGCAGCATAGGCATTTGTGATACTACGTCTATGCTGTTGTCTCGTTTGCGACCACAGTCACTGTCGACCACGACCCAGCCTGCTCTATACATCCCAAGCTCGTTTCAGACACTTCTATCATTCCGAGCGGTCCAATAGTTCACGCTTCAATGCGTTCCGGCGGCAGGAATGCGTCGTGATAGGCACTTCTATTGGACGCAGCAGGGCTGGTACAAGCTCCTTGAATGATTTAGAATTTGAAGGCTATGAACCCAGAATCGGACGGAAGGGTAAATCTGTTGCCATAAGATTTGGTCATCTGTTGCAGCACTTCTTTGACTTTGACATGGTGTTTCCTTCGCCGCTTTTTAGGGTATCGTCTGGCATCGCACTTGAGTTAAGTGTCCATGGGGTCCAAGGTAGGAAACATGCTAAGAACTGATTCTCAAGGCTTGCTGCCGTAACACCCCATTATGCTAGGCCTAGGGTGATATGGGAGACAGACAGAACTGCCCTATTATGAAGGAGAAAGGAGCTTTCATTGAGACCCCGTCGGTATCGGACTTTAGCTCTTCTCAACCATCAGCCTATTAAAATCCTTCTTGGCTACAAAACTCTTCTCAAAAAGTATGTGGTTTGTCACGCTTGCCCAGTGCAGATTTATGGATGTCACATCACACATCTTTGAATTTATGACCTCATTTACATAGGTACCGGATTTTTTAAGGTTTTGGTTACGCTCCTGTGCGTTTACTCAGTGAATGTCAGGTATTATAATTACACGCTGTCTCGTTTATCAACGGTCTACGGCTTGACCTCATATGGGTCAAGGTGGTAATTTCATGGGTCATGACATGGGTCCATGACTCATGAGCTGGTGCATCACCCCCGTCGGGTGGATTGATTTATGGGACAATCTGTATAGTAATGATCTGAAGTAAGATAAAGGTATGATTATCAATTAAATCAAATGATATTATACAAGACGGTCTTGGAAATTCGGAATACATACATTCATCATTAATTATTGATGATTCATTATAAGAATTATCTTTTCCATCTAAAGCCGCTCTACAATCATTATTATAAGCAAGCGTGGCGATTACAATCAGGAAAAAAAACTGCACGTGTAACCAGTTGCAAAAGAAATTGGCATTACGTTTCTTCAGATATTCTTTTGTCACTTATAAAATTCTAATTAAACGCAAAATAAGTGCAGTGACCGTTCGAAAGACCGTTGGCGGACCGTTGCCGGCTAGAAGCCGTATTAGTGATTTTAGTCGAAGTTCTGAAACCGGGCGGATGGCAACCCTAACCGCAAGACGTGGTCTTAATGAACAGGGAGGTGAGATCGAGGAACGTGAGTCCTTTTGTTAAAGTATCAAGTATTGTGCTTCTACCACTATTTTCGTGCTTGATACTTTTACACTGGAGTACTTTAATATGTATTGGGTTAATGAGTTGCATTTGTTACAAATTGACATACAAACAACGTGTCCTTGCGAGTTCTCTCCACTACTCCCAGGAAGATTCAGTAAAGCATCCATCTCTTACTCAATCGTGACATTGACTGTCTCCTGGCTATACTACTGACTACTTACTGGACACTCGACTGGTCTATGTTAACACAAAACTTTACAAATATTGGAGCTGTTACACCAGTAAGTATAGCTATTTATCACCAAATACGGATTCTTTAGAGTACTTTAGACCTTTTTTCCATCTATTGTTGCATAAACATCTTTGAAATCCCTCAAAAGATTACATTACCCCACCTTTGGCCCACAATGGTCCATCACAGATGTCGTGCCCATCTCCAGCCAAGTGTGAACTAATCTGGAGTCTCTGGCGAGAGACTGACAAAAAACCGGTTGACGGCTGACAATGGATGGATCGAGGTCAGATGAGTTGGATAGAGTAGTGATGTCTATCGATACATAGGCTCTATAAAAATATAGTTCCCATACTCGATAGACGTCGCTACACAAATGTCATCTGTCAAAATGTATATACAGTAATTCGCCATGACCTTGCAAGTCTTGCAACCCCTCTATCCTAACGATCCCTGTACCGATATAGCTCATATTCGAGCTTTAATATTGTATTGAAATAATCTACTAGCCAGCAAAGCTTCATGAAGTTCGCAAGTATGCAAGTTATTGGCGCCAAGATCTCGTTTACCAAATTACTTGAATGTTGTTGAAAGATGACAGACTGACAGACACAAAAAGCCTTAGGTTGGTTAAAGATGTTATTCAAACTCTCATTCCAGACATAATAAATTTTAATTCAAATTCGTCGGAATCTTATATTTACTTTGGCACGCATGTGGTTCAACGATGTAAATCTATTTAACACTTTTCCATATTATTATTATGCAATTATATGATAATTTATTCAGTAACGGGTTAAAGACCTAAATTATGCAGACGGTACTGTCTATTAATAATGTGGTGGAGTGCTTGTGTTTGTGTTTAAGATTGAACAATTTTTTTTTTAATTTTGTTATTTGTTTGAGCTTATAGAAATACATTTAAGTAACTTCGTACTGTACGCTCAATATTCATACTCTACTTAGGTACTTTGTTGTATGCACAAATTGCACAATCATTGAGTAGAAAATTACAATCCAGATCTTTTCATAGAACTTACCCAATTAGAAACGATAACTTTAATCACCATCTTATAAGCCGCTATGATTGTTACTTGTTTTGTACATCTAATAAATAAATAAACGTAAAATACAACATTTTCAATCAAAACATAGGCGCATATAATTATATGCTACAACTAACGAGTCGTAATTAAAACACACCTATTATTTATTTATAGATTACTAAACTTTCAAAAGCGTCGCAGGCACCAACCGGTGGATCCAAGTGGCAAATTGTCGTTCGGTGTGGCGGTCTAAGGCGGCCTATGTTCAGCAGTAGACGTCTTCAGGCTGATGATGATGATGATTTATAACTATCTTAGGTACAGTTAAATTATAGTTATTCTATGCTATCGTGTAAAACATCGATATTCGACCCCATCTCTAGCAGATCGTGTCAGCATCGATCACCTGGCGATGGCATTGAGATGGTGTTTACGCGTTCTGATGCGATGTGACCGCGGCAGCAGATCGAGTAACAGTTCACAAACCACAGATTAGACAACACAGCGATTGCACTTACATCGCTTACAGACGAAATTAATATTGTATCCCCTATCCAAGTTTGTAATCGATCTTGGATTGCTGCCTATCGTTCGATCGATTTCCAAACTGCGTGCCTTTATAAACCAATCCACGGATCGGTTATTGGCACGATTGACCCTAAAAATGGATTGTGATATCAATCCCAGATAGCAAAATTTGGATTGGATTGATTATTAATTTCGGCCGTTAGTGGTTATGTAAGTGAGATTATGCATTTTCATTTACGTTTATCATGAATTTCTTAGTTGAGTTTTGTCAGCAGCCGTCGAAACTTTGGCAATGAGACTAACTAATTAGGATGGTGTAGTACAGTAACCTAAACTGAGTGCATTAGTTGCCAATTAGATGCAAAAAAAACCTTTTCAGGGTTACACTGTTGAATGGGTCTTAGTGTTATAAGGACAGTTTAAACCCTAGGGTAGTATTATAGGTATAATATGCCCTAGGGAGAGATATAGGATATTCGTTATCGCGTTGAGCTGTAGTTTTTATTTTCGACTCTGAAGCAGTCGTTGCCCCGAATTGCATACCTACTTGGCTTATTCATTCTTACCATAACTGCAAAATACACTTTTATTTGACTTTGAACACCAATATTACCTGAAAAGAGAAAAATGACACTTGAGAAATATGACAAAATATTAAATTAGGTAAGGTTGGGGAATAAAATATAAAACAAGACACCCCCTTTCACCAAAATAAACATTTACGATTCGAATATCAAATAAAAACTACATAAAACCCATAAAAATAATAAGCCATAACGCCGTCATCGATGATGACTATAAAAAATATTCCTTAAAAACAAACAGACAATTTGTTAACTAACGGTTTACGATTAAAAAAAGTTTTGTGACCCGTCAAATGGTAAAAGGTAATAAAATGGTAACAAATGGTAATGCCCCGGTCTGCGGGACCCCTGCGGTGATGTACGGGTTAATATCATGAACTATGGTCTGTCGGTCCCAGCGTGGTGTATTCGCTTTTTAATATTTTAAACTATTCGTTTTGGGAGCTGAGAAAAACGGGTGTGGGCAGATTTTGTGAGATATTAGGCATTTTTATGTCATGGGACCACTTTATTTGATTATTCTTTTAGTATTTATACTAACAATAAAACTAAGAAAATGTATCTGCGATTATAATTGGAAATAGCATTTAGGGATTAGCCTAATAAGTATCAGAAAACGGATCAAGAACTTTTAACCACGATTAAAGCACAGTAAACCATTAAATTGTAATTAATTGCAAGTTAACTGTGGTTTAATTAATGTGAGTGTGAGTATATGTTGGTGAAGCACAGCCAGAGAGTGAATAATTATTCAAAGAACTTGCATTAATTTTTCTTACCTATTGATTATTAACAATATATATTCATACAGAAGATGTCAACGGCCCGCAGCATGAACTTTAGTATAAACCTAATATCTAATTTGTTCATTCGTGTTCTCGATTTATGCTTTTGTCGATTCTTATTCATGATCTGCGAATTGAATAAATTTACAAACTTACAATATTTTTTTATGTGTGTCTGTCTATGATTAATATAAATTTTGAGGGTATCAGTTCTATTAATAGAGGAGGTTGATTCACGGCAAATTTTTATCGACGAGTTTGGATGATTTATAAAAGTGAAACGTTTTCCCGTGTTCACGCCTAGTCGGCTGAATCTATTTGGTGTGATTTTGCGCGGTGACAATGTACACTACTTAAACCGACATAGGCTACATTAGCTACATTTATTCTGGTGAACAACTGAGGGTAAGCGAGAAAGCGTACAGTATTACCCAACTGATATGGCTTACCGATGTACCTGCGCAGAAGATGAATTTTCAAAGCGCGAGAAATGCTATTGACCGCTATTGGTCGGCAGCCGCCGCCATCTTAGCGAGCTTAGAGTGAGATGGAACTAACAGCTGCAGTGTATTATGAACCTTATAATAGTGAGCTTAGGTTGATTGTAAGTTTTAAGCTTTCTTTCGTTAATCTTCGGACCATACTTTCTTTTCTGCGCGAACGAAGATTCACGACGCGCCTTATAAGTTGGGTACTAATATACATACGTACAGCCGCAGGGCAGAGATAGTTCTTATAATTTTTATCAGATCAACAAATCACCATGTTTATTGTTATAGTCCAGGTATAATATTAAAATGTTGAAATATAAAAATATGAAAAGTGATATAATTTGGACGAATGAGCATTGTTTCGTTATGGGTATGTAAAATGATATCTTTTGTTGCAAATTTTATGATAATAGCTTTTCGCAGAATACGGCAACGTCAATAAAATATTATGTTTCAAGTTATTAGGTTTAGTTATCCAGTCAGATATGTTTAAGCGATAGAAGTGCTATTTTTCAATATTGGCGATATAATTAAAAAAACCTGGTCAAGTGCTAGTCAGGCTCGCGCACAAAGGGTTCCGTACTCATTATCTATAAAGTGGGCAAAAAAATCTCGTTTGTTAGGGAGCCCCCTTTATTGTATTTTATTCTGTTTTTAGTATTTGTTGTTATAGCGGCAACAGAAATACATCGTCTGTGAAAAATTTGACTGTCTTGCTTTGGGTAAGGAACTCTAAAAGGGGTCAGTAAAAATAAATAAAAGGCGGTACCTTTGTATTTCTCCTTTTATCGAAATAAATTTAGCCTCTACTATTTTCGAGATAGTAAACATCAAAATCGATAGAGCATGGTTTTTGAAAACATTGCATACTAGCTGCATCCCGCGGTTTCACCCGTGTTTGGATAATATACGATATAGGTATCTTTATGTATTGAGACCTATGTGTTATTCTGATATGTAAGCTATATTATTGTGAAGTTTCATCAAAATCCATTCAGTAGTTTTTGCGTGAAAGAGTAACAAACATCCATCCATACTTACAAACTTTCGCGTTTATAATATTAGCAGGATAGGATACTTAACTACTTTTTCTACTTGCCTACATTGAACACAAAAAATGGCAAAAATAATTCACTGCCGCGAATTTATCAAATAAATTGTAAAAAGTACTCCGTAAACAAACATAACATACTGATGTATGGTTCCATTAAAATAATTGCTGAAAATGACATTTTAATAATATACAAAAATAGAACAGGACCATTAAAGTGTTGAAAGCACAACTTTAGTATGCATAAATAATATTCAAGACTTGAAAATATAAAATCTAGCCACAAAAAGTTATAGACGTATTCAGGATTGAGAAATGGGGGAAGTAATTATTCAGCGTAAGTATCTTGTTATTGTCTATATTATAGTAATTCACCCGACAGGCAGGCGTGGTGGTCTGACAACACCGCAAGTGATAGCTCGAGAAAACCACATCGTAAGGTGCTTAATCCATGCCATCCTAATAATCCTCCTAATTACCATATCTCGCGGCTGGGTGTCCAAATTTCATTCCATATACAGTAGCTCAGTTTATACTCTTTTACTTATCGTCAGAGGGGCAAGCGCCCCCTCCGCCCCACTCTAACTACGCCTCTGAACAATGCTTTTGTGTTTCGAAAATAACTTAATCCTGCTTTCCTACTGCAAGTAAGCAAAAACTTTAGAACGTGTTGTGAATGCTAGTTTAATAATACAAAATTGCTACAAAGGCGTGACTGCAATGTCACATAACTAGTTTGACTCTAAAATTCTACTTATTTACCTAACAATTTGAAAATTGCTAATTATACGCTGCCCTTTACAATGACTGATATATTATCCTTTGCAGCTTAAAATCAACCTTAAATCGTAGCCGTAAAGATTTATAATTCAAATCACTAATTCTTAATTCCAAAGAGCGAATGTGTTTTGAAGGATGCTCAAATGCAACTTTTTCTTCGATCTACAAGAGTGTAAACTACAAAACCTAAATTCGTATTTAGGACTCTCTTTACAACGAAATTGGATCTAATATTGAGTGATTCCTCGGGGGATTTACGGCGAGGTGTTTACTCATAGAAAATGCCTTTGGGATATGCGTTCGTATTCATCCAATGTTTGCCATATCCGCCCTTTTTTTAACGCCAGATGTCTGTAGTCTGTAAGGACTCCATTGTGAATAGAAACACGACTGAGTGCCCAATTATATTGTTAATTTCGAAAATATTAAGCTTTGAAATATTACACGCTTGGCGGAATAATAAGCCATTATGGCGATGAAAAGTTTTCGAGAACGCGAATGTCGGAGTGTCGGGTTTCGGGTAATGGAGGTGTGCAGGAATTAGCACAAAAGGTGAGCAAGTCCGACTCGAAGTGGTGAAGTTGAATTTGATATATGAGTGTGAACGAGAGAGGTTATGTTTATAAGATCAGAAGGGCGATTTTTGAAGTCATCGGTGATTTGATGTCACCAATGGTCGATTACTACGTAGAATGGCACACAATCATGCGTTTTACGTGGTATAAGCTGTGAAATATTTTTTAGTGGGTAGACGGAGTATGAGAATCTGAAATACAATCGTTTTTACGGTCATAATAATATGACTATTAAGATATTTAAAACACCGATGTCTTTAAAAATCGCCTCCTAGATGTTTGATGTATGAGAGATTTTAGAGTTTATTGAAGAGTTTCAGAACAGGCAGTTAAGAGATTATAAACTTGTCATGTTCCAATGGCAACACAATAATGGTGGCAGCGAGCTGATCTGATGTTAAAGATGGATACAACGGACCACAGGGGCTCACACTAGCTTGATAGTGTTTGGGCTAGAAATAAATACATACTAAATAAAACAATTTCATAAGCTTGAAGCACCCAATACATATAGTTACAAAATGTAAGCTAAAAACGCCTTCTGTATATACTTCTATTCTATACATTACTACTACTAGGTACTAATACTACAACTACTAATGTATCTATATCTATATTCTATATCTATGTATAATCTTAATCTATAATATCTATAATATTATAAAGAGGTAAAGTTTGTGAGGTTGTAGGATCTACAGAACCGATTTAGAAAATTCTTTTACCAATAGAAAACTACGTTATTTGTAAGTGTCATTGGTCAGAAACCCTAAAAATGCAAATACTTTTTCGTGGTCATAATTTCACCACAAGTAAAAATGTTTACCGCCCAGCGAAGTGAGCACGGGCCCGCTAGTCCTTTTTTAATTAATTAGCCTAGATTGACATATCATTACCAATGTAGCGTCGTATAGTTATTTCAATCAGAATTTAACAGAACTATGTAAGACCTTAAACAGAACTAAGACCTAAAAAGTTTTAAGTTACCCTATTCATCAATCCCTATTAACCTCAGTTCCCATTTATTTCTTTGCCTGAAACATTAACTAAGTAGCCGCCCACCCTTATTTAGAGTTCAGACTCACTTAAGTTCCCCGACCGCAAATTAGATAAGCCAAAGGTCTAAGAATAACAATGATAGTGACGTGTAGAGAGGACACTTCAGAAAACGACAAAATCACTAAATAAATTCAATAACCCCCAGTTTCTGAAACGTCAGTCAGCGTTGACAACAGATTAATTATATTGCCATCCTTGTCATTTGTTTAGTGTCAGATAGAGACAACGATAGTTTTAATCTACTGTCAACGCCAACAAACGTTCTAGAAACCGGGGGTTAGTCAGTCAGAATGTATGACAATAAGCTACAGAAACTAGGCAAAAAACTTTAAATGTGACATTGTAAAATTTTTCCTCTTCAATCTTGTGATTTTTTTTATTATTACGTCATCGATACTGTCAATGGCTGAATACTATTGTTGTCTCTTTCACACGCCAACGTCGCCGTACATCATACCAACATTTCACGGAGAACATTTCTATAATATAGTACATCTTGACTCGGGCGATGGCATTTATTTAAATGACACAGTGCGTGTCACATCTATACGTTATACGATAATTCTAGTCGAAGGGAAGAAAAAATCTGCGGCCGCAAGTCGATAGCTTTCAGGAGTTTTGGGAGGTCCTCTCGTGTCTGAAGGATTTTTGACCGCTGTAGGAACAAGGGTCAAAGTGCTTCAATTGTTCGGAATATTCCAATTGCTTTCGCTTTGATTTTTGATACTTCTGTTGTGGGGTTCTGAGCCTAAAAGGTAATAAAATGGGATCCTTCCGTTTTTTAATATATCCCCGCTATTTTATTTCAAACACTTTCATTATGTCCATTTGCCTTTTGCATGTTTGGATTATCCTACTAATATTATATTGCGTGTTGGTAGAAAGGAGACGTTTATTAAAATACTTTGCAATAAACCCTTTATCTGCAATATTAACATTTAGGTACAAAATGTTTCGGTCCATAAACGAATTGTGTGAATTGAAACCGCGTCCGTTGTTTGGTTTTGAACCCTCGGCCCGCGAGCCCGCACGCACTTGACCGGTTTCTGTGTATCGGAAGATTTCACGAGTGCCTTTAAGTGTATTTTGATTGAATTATTCCTTATTCTTTCGCATAATTGAAAGGTTTTTGAGAGCGCCGTTGATTGAGTCAGGTTTTTTTAAGTAGCTCCTCAAATGTTCTTGGAGGGAAGCTTTTTCCAAATGTTCTTTTGGTAAATGCTGATTTTGCGAGTGGTTTTTCTTGTTTATTCGTGTTTTTTTTCTTGCAAATGCTAGATCGTCTTATTGGTTTTAGTTCGTCAAAAGCCTGAGCTGAAATCAGCTTTGCTTATCACGTCATAACTACGCATTTGTTGATGTATACAGTAAGTACTGTCAGAAAAAAATGTTTTTCTTTTTTTATCTAGTCTTCTCGAGTAACGTTTTTATAACGCGATCCCAATGTCAGTAGCAACTCGCTTACATTATTATGTTCAATAGATTGGTGACAGAATGCTTGGATGGTATGGTAAACCGAATATATTCGCTTTTAGTCGATGGCCGAATGCGTTGACCATACTCGGTTAAACCGAATTCTCGGCACAATACCGATACCAGCCGAATGCATTTCCACGAAACACTGGTATTCTGAAAACGGGAAAACGGATTATAAATATAAAATGTAAATATCCATTGTCTTATCGACACGATGTTTCAAACCAAAACAGCCCGTCCTGAGCACAAAGGCTTGAAACAAAGTCTGCACGAAAGTAGCAGAAGATGGTAAATAAAGAAGACGATTCTTCTCAAGTCAGACAAAAGAACGGGTGGAAAACTATGGAAAAGGGATGAATTTAAAAAAATATTTATTCTACTTCTTATATTATTATGCTTACTCGTAGATTATAAATGTGAATTTTTCGTTTGATAGTTTTGTTACGCAATCAACCTAAACGGATTTGGAGAACATGGATACTTTTTACCAAAAACCTACCCCTAAAGGGACGAAATTTAGTGTCAAAAGGTGAAAACTACAATACCACGGGATGCAAATGAAACTTAATAAATCTTTCTTCACTCCCAACTATAAAAGAGGTTTTCAATAAATTAGCCCTAGTTTCCTATAGAAATTTTAATGAACAATCAATTATTCATATCTACGGCCCCAATTAGAGGAGCAATAGATCTAATCTATATATTGCTTGTAAGATACGGTGTCGGTTACCGCAGCATGAGGCTTAGACTGGGAGCTCGCAGCTTGAACGGAGCTGCAGTCAGCCATTTTCCTTTGTTGATCTACGTTTGCCCAACACATCACTCGTATGTGGCGATATAGTCAAGGACAGCGCACGCAGATCTACAAGATACCTATTCACTCTAGCTTTAAAGAAACCTAAAAATCTGGGTAACTTTCTATAGTTTCCTGAAGCTTCTAAAATTATTATGTTTATGTACTAGGACTAACCAGAAGGTTTACTGCTATACTTATCAACAAAAAAAGAATTACAGATCTACGAAGGAAATCCGGATATTTACCCCTTTATAAAAATAAAGATAATTCACCATATTTAAGCAGTAACCGATCTTTGATGGCAATTAGTATTTTAAAAAAACGGTTTTAAAAATCATTGGTTCAATTTTTATACAGGTAGGTAAAGTTTTTACTGAGATGACTTTGCCTATGGTCGGCTCTCGGGCTAACGCCGCAACGCCCATTCGGTTATTCGGTTTGACGTAGTACCCAGTTTCGGCTTAATTGGCCCCGTGTTTACGTGATTTTATCTTATATTGACTTTCAAAACAACGTTATCGAGGTATTGAAACGAGACTGTAATTTTTACTTAATATATGTAAATAATTTAAAATATATACCTACATATTTACAGCTCAAATGATGGCAATCAAGTTATTAAAAAAAAAGGTTGTTGTGATTGGTTCACATATTTTCAACCAGGTGGCGACAATCTCGCTTTAACGCCATGACCATGCAGTTTTTTCTGCGTATAGAGAATATTGACCAGAGGAAATCGCCCTTAAAAGTTCAACATTCTTTTCTAAAACACACGATTATGAGTCATGGTTGAATCAAGAATCAGGGAGGAGACATGAGTGAGTGATTCATGGCAGATCGGGTTCCAGGCCCACCATCTACTCCATAATTAGGGAAACATTTCCGAGAAATAGCCTTCCCACAGACGGCTCTCTTACAGTTACTCTTCAGTAGAAATTGCGAAGTCATGTCTGCTATAAATATATATATATATATCTAAAGAACAGGAGTATGTCACGATGTCTCCATTGAAGCTGACCACCAATAAGTCGTATTCGTAAACAGTTCCACGCGTGTCATTGACGTGAAAGCATCATAACAATAAAATTGTAATTTCCATGTTGAATCTCATTCAACATCTCATTTCCATATAACACCTACAGTCCTACGAGCCGGAGATCTGGTGAGACACCAAACGTGGTTCAAAAGAATAATTCCTCATCTCATTATGGACACGCCCACGGGTTTAAGGTTTGATCACATGATCGTGTTAGCAGTTAGCAGAAGAAAAGTCATAAAAAAGCTACCAAAATCTTGTGCGCTTTTACGGCATCTACTGTGATATAATAATATACCTGGGATGTCCTGGGAATATGTAGTGATACCTAAGAAAACGTAGATGGATATGGTGGTCATAAAATGATGTATGGAACAGCCTGGTATCCCGACAATACTGCCTTAGTTTTATTGCTCCGTATTTCGGCCACGTTAAACTTTCGGTCCCGATTATTTTCGACTGATAGCAGCCATTAAGCCACATCAGAGGCGTTTAGGCGGCTGATGAACTGACACCAGAGGCCGACACCGAGAACCAAACGAGACAACGAGACAAAACGTTAGATAGGTAGATAACTTTTTATTGACACCAAATTGTATAGAATACACAAAGCTTTGCCCTTACCAGATGGAAGTGTAAACGAACCATCAGGTATTGACAGTGAAGCGGGTTGGCCTTAGCGTCGAATGAAATATACGATTCCCTTTATTTTCAGTAATGTTCACTTGCCTTCCGCGGACTTGTAGCGAAGAAGAGGAGAGAGAATAATAGTCTTATTCCATTGGTTACGAGCCATTGTGTGGTTTCACAGCCTTTTACCGTTATTTAACTAATTATCTTAATGATTGATTTTCCTCACGTCTACTTTAAAACTCTAGTTTTGAAAGTCCTTCTGAGTTAGTCCTTCTCTGCCAGCGTGCTTAAGTTTTCCCAAAAATTTCCTTCAAATCTACAGCCACGCCTTTTCCCCCGTCGGGGTAGGCAGACTACATCTTTCCACATGCTTGAGACACCTCTTCCGCACTTTGATGACAATTATTTTTAGTTATTTATTTTTTTCAGAATGCATACTAGTTTACTAATAAACAGCTCGACTGCAATAAGCCACAGACTGCCCTCGCTGTACCGAATAACTCACTGCCGTGGCAGTCGGTCCACAATTCCGTGACAAACAAACTGACGGCGCAAATCACTGTGTTTGTACGTTGTCCCTGGGGACGGCGGGGTAAACACTATACTGGTACTAGCTAGTGCTAGGATAGCTGACGTCACTATCTATAGATCAATCCCGACTGAGGTGGTAGGAGTAACGTCATTTGACGTCACAGTTTGAGTTCATTTGGCGTCACAGTTTGACTGGCCACGTCACGCCCATAGTGGTTGATGTAGCCAAGTTGCGGCCTAAAAGAAAGGGCCACTCTTGGAGAGACGAGGTAGAAGACCACTACCACCGATTTCACGGCGTGATGTTGAAGCATCGTCACGAAAATATAAATCTTAAATGCCTAAATGTAAGTGTTTAGATGCCTCTAAATCTCTAAGGGGATGTTCCGGCAACGGTTCTTGAGAGCCAGTCGAGGATGAACGTGTTTACTACCTTTGACACCATCGTCACTTGACCAGGTGAGAGTGGTAATGGTCAAACGATGACCTATAAAATAGTCTAAAAACAGAAGAAAATATCTCCAATTCTCCAATAGAATCCACTTCAGACTTATCAACGGGCGTTTGTACAACATAGATACCTACGTGATACAATTTCATATCCGATGATAAATTCTTAAGCCGATGATCCGATGGGAAATTTGGTTGAAAACTACCTAGTTACAAATTTCAAAGTGAAGCAATCAGGTATTTAAGTTTTTCAGTTAAAAGCCACATTGTCCATTAAGAGGAATGTGTGAGGTGAAAATCTGCTTACTATCCGTTATTATTGTTACGGATTTTAATCGTAACGATTACGTTACCGCGACCGCAAACGATAGCTCCGAGGTTGCAATCCGTAACCGCATGGTGCCGAAATGAAAATAACGGTAATAGTACCGGATAACGAACGCGTTTGTTCCGCGGACCCGTGCTTATATTCGGAGAATGCAGTTCGATTGTGCATATTGATTTTACATAAGTATTTGACTAGCAGTTCACCCCAAACTGTACAGAAAACTCAGCTCCTGGACCGATTTTGTTCATATTCAAACTTTACAGTTTTTATTGTAAATTCATGAAGACTACATCAAAGGTAACCAAGTTAATCCGGACAAACAAACACCGAATTTTTCCCAACCAATACCTCGTGCCAACCGGTCAGAAAACATACTGAAAATTGGTAACATCCTCAAATATAATATGGTTGAAAATGAAACATATAGTTCATTAGACAAAAACAGAAATTAAGTCCGAGCGTACGAAGTTCCGTGCGAAAGCTACACTTTCTATAAAGTTTACATCTGAATCACACTTCGATACACTTTCAACTAGAATAATCAAGTCCTACTAGGTATATTATACCTTAGAATAATAACGCAGAGAAGGATAGTTCCGTGCGTAGTTTCACTCAAAAGTGAAGCTACTTTTTTATCAATGTGCGCGTGAGTGCCTTGCAATAGAGTTAATCTTCTCCAAAACGCACACAAGCGCAATGAAAATGTCGCATGCGTGTTGGTATTTAGTCCAAAAGCAGGGAAAAATAATAAAAATATTTACCATAAAAGCCTTAATTTCGAGCAATAGCGAGTCAAAATCCGAACTAGGCCCAAAAAGTCTCAGTAAAAATGGCTTCACGGCGCTAGCGAGTACTTGGCTTCTATGTGGCATTCTACTAAGTATTATATACTATATAAAAACACAAAGTTTCGTAGCAAAATAGACTGCAACACAAATCCAAGGCGTCTGGAACGAGTTGAACCGATGCCCAGGGCTGTTTTCTATTCATCAAACACTAACCAAACAGTTGTATAATCTGATAACACTTCAAAGATACTCGTTAACCCTGTGTGCAGTACTGCCGTCTCGACAGTACGTGATGTCGCATTATTTGGTAGGACAGCTGGCGACTGGACAGTGCACAGTATGAGCTAATCGTATCTTCAAAGATCAGCGGGTTTATTTCTTGATCACAGTTGCAGTTATGGGTGGATGTGTGTAATTATTATGATGCTGATGGTGGTGTGATGAATGATGTTTTTTAACTGGATTTCTATACGATTTGATTAGATTGGTTGAGTGCGTAATTAAAGGTCAACTTGCAAAATTTCCGAAACACGATAACACCTGTGAAAAAACACCTGTATGATGAACGTTCCTGCGAAATAATGCCTTTCCGCGTATCGTAGATTTCGTCTACGTAAACTTCGTCGCGACTTTTCCTACTGTCTCGTTCCGTATGTAGGCACTGCATTCAAAGTAGGTCCCCCAAACATGCGCAAAGCGGACAAAACAAAGCGGAATCTCATTAACGAGCAAACAATACTCAATCCGACTGTCGGACGAAATTACAACCCGTCGATACCGAACCGCATTTCGGTGCAAAGTGAGTTTCCAAACTGAGTTCAGCACGAAGCTCCAGAGTTCCGATCCTGGTACGGCGATAGACGGGTTTTAATGCTTTATAATGATGCTACCATTTGACCACTATCTCATCAGTAGGTACACCCCTAGTATGAGTTTTTACTAGCTCGACATAGTACAACGGCGACACCCCTACCGGCGCGTTTTTGAACGAAAAAGCTTCATACAAAGAGCTAGTTGACGCGTACTATGTCGAGCTAGTAAAAACTCATACTCAGGGCACTGGTCTTACGTGACGATGTGGTTGAAGGTGCTGAACCGGGAGTCACTTTCTGCCTGAAAGCAGCCCTAGCTACCAAGTTAGTGCAAACGGAACGCTCGAAGCCTCATTTACATGGAGACAGCTGCTGGAATCGATAAGCTTACTAATCCAGACTGGCTCTGCCTAAATTAATAAACCTTAAACTCAGGCCGTCTACAACTCTCCGCTGTTATTGATTTATCAGATGAAATGAAAATATGTTGAAAGAAAAACAATTATTTACAACAATAAAAAAGAAACCATAGACAAAGGCACAATGCCTATGCCAACAACAATGCCAATGTACGAGTACTTGACTTACGCTTCACAATTACGTCGATTGTACAAAAAATTCGCCGCAATTTTATTTTCATATTTAATTTTACATTATTAGGTAAGTAGGTACGTATACGGTCGGTGCTTCATTTCTTCCATAATTTTTGATAACTTCTTTGTGGAGATAAAGTACTAGCTTGATAAATTTAGTCCATTCTATAAATTATTATTATGGACTGTCGCATCAGAGACGTCGTCAATACGACGAATTATTATTACGAAAATTTAAATGCAAATAATATTTTTTCATTAGTGAGTGTGGCTGTTTTAGTAAAAGCAATACGCGGTAAAAAGACACCAGAAAAAAAAAATGTTCACAGACAACAAACACGTATGCACCATGATCATTATTCGTCGACACCCCAAAACGTGACTTCACACCAATCCAGCGCATCGATCCAGTACAATCGCAAGTTCAGGTCAACAGTAAATCAAGCGCAGTAATTAATGCAATTACTGGAACAAGCGGGCGACCTCATCACGGGTCGGTAGCAAATCAAAATCAGAGTTGGCAGGCACTTGTATTGTGTTAATCCAAGGATAACAAATTCAGTTCAGTGGCTCGCTACGTTTGGATGAGTTACACGTGTGAATAGGTATGCCAGTTATATTGCTTGGCATCTTGGAGTACCGTTATCTGTGTTAACTGAATATTACATTAATTATGGGTTGTCTTGCCAAGATATACAAATGTTGCTTGTCTACCTACTAAAGAGGCTAAGAGTAAGTATGTTGCTAGCGTCAGAATATAAGTTGCTAATCGTATCTAGATTGTTTGCCCAAACAAAAACAAATTAGAGGTGAGTTCTTATGAAGCTAAGGTCGGAATGAATAAAATCTAATAAAATGCATTTTTAGTTAATTTCATTTCCGTCTTCCTTTACCTGACCGCAGCGTGACCGCAGCTAAACTAAATTTCCATGTTCTCATTTTCTCTACTATCCTAATCCATTTTTGTAAACTGCTAAGGCAAATTATTGCTTTTCCCGGACTATTCGCTCACAGTTTACACTACACAAACACACACAACATTGGCCTCTTCATTATGTAATTCCCAGAACAAATCTAGAACAGACTACGTTCTAGTGACATTAAACCAACATGCACTAAATCACGCCACTGGCTCAATACAAACGCAGCACATGACAGCAGGCGTCATCGCGAAAAATCATTGTTGGGAGCCGAAATTACGCCGCAAGCCGGCCGCTGCCGCGCCGCAGCGCAACCGCAGCGTTACCGCAGCGGCGCGCTAAATACTCGACAGAACACACTCAAAAGCCGCTCCATTGGACCGGTAAAGCCTTATAGAGAATGAGATTGATATAAACTGATTGTAACCGCATAATGTGTATTACGGAATTAATACACATTACGAATTGGTTACGCTTCAGTATCTAGGTTTGACAGGGTGTATGTAGAACTAGGATCGAAGAAAACGGATTTTCTCAGAATTTGTTTCCAGATTACAATTTTGTATTTTTGATTTTACGGTAATGCCATAATAAGTGGATGCATTGTATTTTAAGCGCGATTTAACGCCATACTTGTAATTAAAGATTTTTTTCTTCAGATTTCGAGAATTTACTTTTAAAATAATGGCATATTAAGTGGATTTCATATCGTTCTTGAGCTTTTCATGATATTACTATACATTTTTACTATATTTATTTCTTTTTACTAACTGCAGTTTAATTTATTTCACAACCTTGTTTATGTAACAATAGATATGTATACCTACTGTAAGAAATGATGGAGATACAGGTAGCCTCGTGTGGTGCTACACCTAGGACATCATCAGAGAGATGCCATGACGTCGGTATGGTGCTACGCCTGTGACGTCATCAGCTACGCCATGACGTCAGTGCCGCGCCGTAGTCATCCCAGCGCTACGCGAGGGGAAGATGCGGGGAAGGACGGCATTCCTATTCGAGCTTTCCTTTTGAATGAACGTGTGTCGATGGTCAATCGAATTACAAAGTGATTGTAAACCTTAAACTTAGTCGCCTTATTTCAACATCTCTAACAGTTCAGAAGTGGGATAGGGCGAATTTTCTTCGCTATCCCAAAGAAAGGATAACCCGTCCCACGAGAAAATGGAAAGAAATTCCCGAGAGCGGCATCGTAGTGTGCGTCGATCTCGTACCGCATCTGGAGAGCGGTATCGTGATGCGCAGCGATCCAAACGAAAAAGAAGAGTTGACTCGGAATCAAGAATTGACAATTTGGAACGGATGCTACTGAAATTAATCAGATCAAAGAAACCTGGGCAAGATTCCGCTAGTGACATACGTGATGTCAGAACACCGTCGCCACTGCAGAAGGTCAGCCGGGTGCGTGACGAAGCTGAGGACACGGTGGCAACAGAAGTGGAGCAGAACGCACCGGGCACAACGGCGCGGGCGCTGCCAGCATTGCAGCGCGCGGCCGATGCTGCAGGTGCTGTGCCAACACGAGCGGAGCAGATCGCACCGGAGGTCGTGTATGCTGCCTCGCCTGGACCGAGCACGGTCGGGCCCATGGTTTGGTCGTCAAGTCAAGGTTATGTAAACAAATTATTATCGGGTTCAGAGAGTATTCCCAGCTTTACAGGTAATATTGAGAAAGACAATATGTCTGCACAAGTTTGGATAAAGCGGTTAGAGTCTTTGGCTAAAATATTTTGTTGGGATGAACGCTTTTTGATTCATCAGATGACATCTAAACTGTCTGGGAATGCACGGTTATGGTTCGATTCACTACAAGAAATAGATTTCAGTTGGCTAGAATGGAAAACTGAACTTATCAACAATTTCCCTGAGGGTCGTGGAATAGCTTCGAAGTTATATGATTTTGTTACTGTTAAACGTGCAAATAATGAAAGTGTTTTAGATTTTTATTATAAAAAGCTTTCTCTGGGCAAACAATGCGATCAGCCGGACCATGTTGTTGCAGACGTGATCATTTTTACGTTGAACGACTCATTGTTAAAGGCAGGGGCCCGAGGGGCAGTGTGTCGTGGTACTAGAAGCCTATTACAATATTTAACCGATGCCGCGGGCGATACTAGTGTTGCTTATCAGGATAAAGTCAGCGACGACGTACCCAATGTAAACAATGCTGGAGTCGCCCGGATGCCTAAGCACCGGGATGACGTAACCTGTTATAGGTGTGGTAAGAAGGGTCATTTTGCTTCACAGTGTTCTAAAAGTGATTCCCCACGCTGTGATCGTTGTTTAAAATTTGGCCACATAATGAATGACTGTAAAGAGAGCACAATGCTCTAATTGTAACCGAGAGGGCCACGATGGGGAGCATTGTATTTGCGCATAGAGTCACGTCAGCAATCATTCTAAATATTATTTAGTTTATCAGTTATTTGTTGATTATAGAAAGTATCACAAAAGTGCTAATTTTAACCATGTTATTGGGAACATAATATTTTAATTTTGATTACGCAATGACATAGTAACAGTAGATGGACTTTACAAATTCACGCGAATGGAATATAATAGCGTCATTGCAGATGTAAAATGACGTGGTTTGGAATTTTATTCAGAATCAGATACTGACTGTGAAGTAGATGTAAGTGAAACAGGCTGGTTAAACCACAGTCCTGTCATATTTTATTGTATGCACCTTGTTCTTTTTTATATTAACGATAATCGATACAGTAAATAAGAGTAAACTCTAAACTAGACGTTGTTTTTTATTTTAATACGCCAGCAAAATCACATTATTGTTTGCAAAATCATAATAATTATAATAGTCTATTCCGTTATGACCGGCTTAGTGAGGGCTGCAATAAATCAAAAGCTCATACCAGACATCAGGTCGACTCAGCGTATAGGTAACCAATTTGGCTAAGACCAGCTCTGTTGTAAGATAGCCAGTGTCAGTAAGATTCAAAGTATAACCATTAACCAGCTCAGGTATGACCATCTCAGTTAGGATCAGTAAGATTCAGTTTATAACCAGTTCGGTAGAGTAAAATTTGTGAGGTTGAAGTAAATAATACAACACCAAAATGTTGCTGTGATCTCGTAAACTGGATCAGTAAGACTCAGTTTATGACCAGTTCGGTTAAGACCAGTTAGGTTTGAGATCATGGACCATGGGTAAATGTGTAAAGTTTAATTGACACCAGATGCTAATGTGATCTCGTAAACTGGATCAGTTAGACTCAGTTTATGACCAGTTCGGTTAAGACCAGTTCGGTTTGAGATCGAGAACCATAGATCAAGGTGTAAAGTTTAATTTTTGACACTAGAAACTGGTCTGTCGCAATTCAGTTTGGTTAAAACCAGTTAGGTTAGAGATCATGAATCGTGGATTATTTGTTTAGTTTGCTAAATTTCGTCGTCAGTTCGTAATAGTTCGTCGACAGCTTGCCGAAGAATGTTTTTTTTTTTTGTTTTAATGCCTGTCAAATGATAATACGGGGTCGTATTATTTCTCAGGATGGCCGAGTGTAAGAAATGATGGAGATACAGGTAGCCTCGTGTGGTGCTACACCTAGGACATCATCAGAGAGATGCCATGACGTCGGTATGGTGCTACGCCTGTGACGTCATCAGCTACGCCATGACGTCAGTGCCGCGCCGTAGTCATCCCAGCGCTACGCGAGGGGAAGATGCGGGGAAGGACGGCATTCCTATTCGAGCTTTCCTTTTGAATGAACGTGTGTCGATGGTCAATCGAATTACAAAGTGATTGTAAACCTTAAACTTAGTCGCCTTATTTCAACATCTCTAACACTACATTTACGTGTAAGTATATTGTATACAGATTATATTCATGGCGGAGGGAGTGTCTCTTCTAACACAACCTATTCAATTCCCAACAATGCCTTATCAAGTCGTCTATGGACAAAGTTAATGAAATTCTACTGTATGGCCATATTGGCCATGCCTGCTATCTATCTGAGAATAAAATTATATTTATTTTTAACTGTGGTGGTGGGCTGGTGGCTAAGTGGTAGTCTGTGGGTTTGCAACCTAAAGCAATCGGTTGTAAATAATGTACGAACCCGCATCTCTACTTCTATACTAATATTATATAGAGGAAAGATTTGAGTGCCTATTTGCATTGAATAGGCTCCGAAACTACTGAACAGATTTGAAAAATTCTTTCACTGTTATGAAGCTACACTATCCCCAGATGACATAGGCTATTTATAATGCCGTAAAATTAATTAGAGGCGCTTCTATCTTATAAATCCGTTTGTCATTCGCCATAATTTCAGAAACTGCTGAGCGGATTTTCATACTACCTTCACCAATATACAGGTTGATTCACTAGAAAGTCTTAGGTGTACGACTTTGAACCGTCTACCACAAACCAGAGTTAAAGAGATGTTTCTAAATTTCGTTCGACAAAACCGACGTCTTTCACTAGCGTTTTCTTACTCAATCCTGGCATTCCTAATTATTTTACTTGTGAATTTGTTATTGAGTTTGAAAAAGCGAGGGTTAGACGTCGATTTGTTGAGAAAATATTTAGACTCATCTGTTTAACTCTTGTTTAAATCTTTTGTGGTAACACCGTTTTGTGAAAATTAGCTACTACTATGATCATTTTTGTCGTGCAGGCGTGAAGCCATGGCGGAGGCCCTAGGGCACCCTCATAAGTAACAAATAAATAACTGAACTCTATCGAGAGCAGTACGGCAATCAATGAAGGCGACTAAACCTTATCAGACCCATTATCGGAAAATGTCAGTTTTGAGCGCGGTTTCTGCGAGCTCGTATCATCTGATTATTTTCATTCAGGTAACAAGGTAACAAAATAATATGACGACAGAGGCCCCGCGGCGTATATCCCTTACTTTTAGTAAATAGATCGGGGTAAATATTATTAGTCACATAATATTAGTTAAATTAGCAAAATAGGCCGAGGTGGAATACATTACCTATATCCAAATTAGATATTCGCTAAACCTAGTTTTGTGCCTACCTGTGTTCCATATAGATAATGGTTTGTTTGTTTGTCTAATGAGGTAGTCAGCCTCTGGTGTCAGAGTTCGTGCGACCGCCGAAACGCCTGACGAGGCTTAACGACTGCTACCAATCGATATGGAGAACGGTGCCAAGTAAGTAGATAAGGTAGCTTGATTCCGCAAGAAAATAGATTATTAGACTAATCTCAGACAAAACGACGAGGCAATGCGAAGCGTAACGTTGCGCATTCGATTCCCGCACAGGATCAACGATTATGTATACCATTCGTTTGTTGAGCAATCATGCTTGTACTTTTCGGTTGATGAAATACGTCAATAGCACAGATTATATTTATATAACAGGAAGTTTATAAATATCAAGATATCTAGTAAATCCACTCGGCCTCCAAGTTGATGAGTGATGCTGGGAACATTTAAACAGCACATTCCACTTGTAAAATTATTAATATTAGATCGGATTCAGCACGAGTTTTGATCTTAAAATGAGTCTTATCAGCCTAACTTCGACTCTGTCTGGATGTCATTTTTTGTCAGCAATCACTACCGGTCTACTTCTTCTTTTATGTCTGTCAATATCTACACAGTGAGTTAAATAAGCTTGTAAATTAATTAAAAAGTTTTAAAGCTATTAAACAGTTTTAATAACTAAATTCAGCACAACCCTGCCGCACCCCCGCACCCCACGATGCAATATATCAGTGCAGTTAAATCCCCCAAAACGCAAGATCAACAAAGCACCCTTTTCTAATCTAAGGGTAGCAGCCACTCCACTATTATATGTTTGTATTACATTATATGTTTGCTCTGAACCTAAATCAACTGAGAAATTCATTTGGGTATTGTTTATTTTTCATTATGACACATAGCTTGCAGTTTCTATTGTTGAAGTTAGGGCTGGTACGCACGGCGCTAGTTTAGAGTTTAGAGTGCAGAGTGCAGAGTGCAGACGTGAGCGAATTCTGTCATGCTGACGAGTCGTATCTCAGTCATGTTTTAACTAGCACAGTGAGTAATAAACCTTAAGCTTTTACACATTGAGTTTACTTTTATTTGGAACATAATATCTTATTAGTGCTTTTCAACTTCGATTCCCGGGATAAAAATTAGGCTATGTATCTATCTCTTTACCATAAGTAAGAACGGTATATAGTTCCAGGCACAAAACAAACTGTTAAAAAAAATGTTCTAGTAAATCCTTTTTTAAAATTTCTTGTAGAAAGAGAAGCGTTCCTCCCGCCACTCTCTTTTGTAACTCTCCCGTGTGTCGTCACCTATATATCATGTTATATTTTAATACAAGCTTTTGCCCTTTACTTCGTTCAGCAGATCGCGCTAAAAATTATATCTTAAGGTCCTTCTAGGCCAATCTAGGTCCTTCAAGGCCTAATCTGTCTCTATACCAACATGAAAACGGGTTCATCGGTTTAAGCGTGACAATGAAGCATACAAACAGACACGCATTTATAATATTCGTAAGTATAGATAGGGCGTAGGCTAACCAGCCTCATATGGTTTTTAATAAAGATCGATTGCTGTTTTACTTACATTTTTAGACAGGTATATGTCAATTCAGATGGATTTATACAGAGTGTTTTTAGTTATAGGGTGACTTTAGTAGTCAACCCTTAACCCTTATGTTGACGAATGTTCTAAATTGGAGACCTATTTGCAATAAATCGTGTTCCAACTAGACAAATGTGACTCATTTTGATATGTCTTTTAAAATAGAGAGGCTAATGGAGATTAATATTTTGTTAGACTGGTAGATATTATCTGAGCCGTATATAAAATATTATTAAGATTTTATGTGCTCAGATTGAATTAAAACTGCTAGGAGTTTATGGTGATAAACTGTGTTTAGGGTGACTTTTTTTTGAGATTGCTAAACTCAGATTAACTGAACCAGACACATTTTATATTTTTAAGTTTGCTCAAATCGAAATTTACTCTGAACGCGCGTCGAACAGGATGCGAAACTAAGTTAACGCGAGTTTAAATTAGATTAACGCGAAATTTCATGAGTTGGTGCAAACTTGGAAATAGCTACGTCATAATCTGAAAACATCGAGGCGTAGATACGCAATAAAACAGGTAATTTATCATTGTTTTCCCAAAAATAGGCCAGCAAATTATATCAAACATCGCTTGCGCCGTTTGACGTGTAAGTAATCGCGCTAGACAAGGGTCCGGGACCTTCTGATATGATTTATTACAGAACTTTGGGGTGCTTGCCTGCAAGTTATTAAAATACAACTCCGGCCAAATAAGAATGTGTGTCTTGCTTGTCTTTGGCTCGGCAAGCAGACAACTGAGATTGGGAACCGATTTTAACCGCTATTGCCATAGAAATATGATTCATTTCAGAAGGTTGATATTTGTTTCAAAGACTGGGTATAGTACCTAATTATGACGGGCGTGGTGTAGATGTAGAGCCGACTACGAAGCGTGAGGTTGCGGGTTCGATTCCCAGAGCAGAGGGTATTCTCATAAAACAAATACTTTTATAAAACTACACGGCTGAAGGATCCATCTCTTATTAGACAGATACCTAACTCTTGTGACCATATTATGACACTTCAGAGTCTGCTTTAAGCTTTAAGTTCGAGAAGCTGTCCTAGACAGAAAATAGAAGTATTTGACTAGATTAGTTACTACCCGACGGACAGAGACTCGACGTTTTGATTAAAATTAGGAACAAAAAACTTGAGCCATCCTTTAAATTATTGACACTGCCTAAATGCACAAATCGTGCTAAGCCGAACAAAAAAGTGTTACTCAGCAAATGGATTAGTCAAGTCAAAATCTAAGTGCCACAACTTATCTTTCAGTAGATACTAAAAGAAAAGTATAAAGAATTTTAGAAAGATTTTCTTTCGTCCTATTTAAGTCCACGAGATAAAACGTTTGAAACGCAAAAACTTAAAAAGTCAGCTTATTCCATTACACTATTTTCGTAAAACTATAAAGAAGAAAATTTAAGTATACCATTAATTTCAGTTGAAAAGGCAAATTTGCTTTTCTTCTATATATTTAGGATAATGAGTTTGAGCCAAACCTAGTTACGTACTTTAGCCTCTTAAGAGCTGTATCTAGAGCTTTTAAGCATTTTACATAATTATAATAAATATGCATAATTTATAACTGATTTTAAAAGAAATGTGACAAAAATAAATTGTAAAAGTCACCACTCCGTAGAGTTTCTTGGTGCTGTCTTCTATAAAAACATATTTTAAGATTACAAAGCAACGCTAGAGTTAACGAAAATACATAATTTTCGCGTTTTTTATCCAGGAAAAATGTTTTTAGGTAGGTAACTAGAGTAACTACTTAATATGATTTCATAAACATTCTAAAACAACCGATTACAAAGTATGACAAAAGTTGAAAATGAAAATAACCATAATATTTAGATGACGTTGATTCGATTATCTATAATTATTTAGATGATATCTACGTCATATTATAACTTTGTGTTAGGACACACTATGCAAAACTGGCCGTGACACCATTTCTGTTTTATACAACATATCTAGGTACCTCATATTTAATTAACTTACTATTTCCAAAATTCTTTTAAGCAAACCGATCCAATAAAAATAGTTTCAGAAATTAGGTTAAATACGCATATACTTTAGTTCATAAAAAGTATATAATAGGGCCATACCTTCCCTGACTAAAGCTAATTGGCGCCTTACCAAGAAACAATACACATATTTTAATGAGATTGAAACAATATACAACAGAAGTAGGTCTCAGCATAGTTTAGGAGCTTTTACGTGTAGCGCACTAAGTACTAAGGTACACTAAGAAGGACTTCGGACACTGCTTAGCCATGGTGAGCGATAAACGCTACCTAAAGCCCCCCACTTGCCACTAACCAACTTGTACTACCTAATCAATGATGGCTTATACAAAGGAAACACTGTGCAATACACAGTGTGTCTTATCGCTCAGCACCTGTTAATGTAATAACATCTCCCTACTTTGGCCTTAGCCTTGTCCTCGCACCTTTTTCAAAACAACCGCAGGCTCCCCACCTCGTTATTCCTAAACATAACACATTCCTTGTAAGCACGACCCCCTTGTTTTCCTTCCTCTCCTACTTTATTACCGAAATAGATATCAATTTTAGCAAATTGATTACATAAAGCTTCGATGAACCCACGAAAATGCGTAATTTAATAACTCAACCGCCATTTTGTTTGTCTATGGACAGAATAGAGGGGCCAATTTTGGAAACACTGACCTATTTTTTGGGTTTATGGTATGGCTTTCGTGAATGAGCGTATTGAATATCCAATTTATATAATTACTTTGTAGTAATAAGTTTTTAAATTATACAATAATGTTGAAGGATTTTAGTTGTCAGCAATAGGTATATAAGTAGCTCAAAATATAAAAGATCACCTTGAGTCATTTTATCTAAAATAGATAATGAATAAGACTAAGATTTAGGTACTACAGTTTTGAGCCCAATAAACATTTTAGATATTCGTTTGAACGGGGATTAAAAGAGAGTAGCTTGTTTAATCATCTATCAGATAAGGCCAAGCTATTTGACAAATAATTACATTTTAAGACAAATTTCCCGAATCGTTCCATTTATTTCTAAAAATAAGTCATGTTTTCGTTTCATGTTTTTAAGAAAATTTACACGGATCTATTTAAAAAGTTAAGCTTCGTGTGTCACAGCATAAAACGTTCTATAAAAGACACAATTGTTAATATCTCTCGCATGACACCTCAATCATAAAACACTAAATTACACCCACATACTTTTATCTGACCGCGGGCAGCGTGTAACAAATCGCTTATCGCTCCCATACGCACTCGCCCCTATACTGTCTCACCCTCCGTGTAGTAAATATTGAGGGCTGAATCCACTGAAAGCGGAGCCAAGCTACTCTACATACTGGTAAAGTTAGCGCGAGGGAAACGCACGTGTTTAGTGCGCGAGAAGACGAATCGAGACGTCTCTTTCTAGGATGAGCACTGAGCATGTTTACCACCTTCGATCATATCATCACTTAAGACTAGGTGAGATATTGGACAAATGCTAGCAAATAAAGAAAAATCCGTGATATAAATGTAGCCCGTCCCAAATGTTTTTTTCACTCGTACTAGCTTCTTCAGAAAGTGCGATCATAGCGTAAAATTAACAGATTCATATACTCTATGCCTCAACACTTTTGCGTTATAGTCAAAATGACTATAACGCAAAAGTGTCGTAGGCGGTCGCTTATTATTGAGTGCGTAATTTTAGTTCGAATTACATAAGAACGAGCATTCTTTAGTACTGTTCATAGATCATTAATTGTGATTCGTACTAAAATTACGCGTTCCTAAATAAGAAAAGCAAAATTAACCTTAAGTAATCCACACAGTAGCTGAATTTGGGTCACAGAGCAACGAGCATAGCTTGGCTAAGCTTAGCTTGTGATGGATGACAGCCTTCATAAAATGTTTTTCTACTATACTGTAATCGTTTCGCATGTCGATTTCTATTGTAAGAGTTCAATTGGATTATATTTTTATGTAGTACCAGATTATTATTTTTACGGATATGTGTGTAACCGGACGGTAAATATGGGTTTTCATGGACCTAATATTGGCAATTGGTTTCGGTAACGTAATAAGGGACTATTTTACGATATTAGTGAAGCTATAAAGGGGATATGGGTGCCTATTCTGGTGTTACAAACTGAACTAAATTTTAGTTTAGTCCTGTCAAATGATATTTTGTCACACTTCAACCTTATGTTAAGAAAAGAGATGGCTATAATTTTAGAGCAAATTAAGATTTAGTTTAGGTTGTAACAACTGAATAGGCAAAATTATATTATGAACAATGTTGAATTTTAAGTAAGTATAGGAACAAATCCCATTATATTTGTAGTTTTCGTTAGATAGTCGTCACAGAGCAAAGTTATCTCGCAGTGACCGAACGAAAGTCCTAAAAGATGTTTTTTGTCAAAGTCCACTTTTTATTTCATTAAGAACCTGATTAATTTATTTTTATTCTTTAATCAATCTAATCAATAACATTAAGTAGTACCTACTATAGAAATAAATGACACTGTTAAAGCATTTTCGTCCGATTTTCCTATGCACGGAAAATTCCAGCTCAATAAGAAACCTAGATGCAGGATGTGACCGGGAAAGGAGAAAGTAAAAAAAAATGTTCTTACTGTAGTGGGTCGGTTATTAGGTAAGTACATTGGGAATGAGTATTTTCAATACGTAGCCGTGACGTTATTCCTTGAATAAAAGCAGTATGAATCTAAGATTTTTTACCTGCATAAATTGAAAACACCGAGCACCACGCCCACGCTACGCCGTTTCATCTCCATAAACGTATTACGGCAAAAAATCTTATCTTAAATACCGGCCAAGTGCGAGTCGGACTCGCGCACGCAGGGTTCCGTACCATTTATCTAAGAAAACGGCAAAAAAAATCACGTTTGTTGTATGGGAGCTCCTTTAAATATTTAATTTATTCTGTTTTTTAGTATTTATTGTTATAGCGGAAACAGAAATACATGATCTGTGAAAATTTCAACTGTTTTACTATCACGGTTTATGCGATACAGCCTGGTGACAGGCGGACGGACGGACAGCGGAGTCTTAGTAATAGCGTCCCGTTTTACCCTTTAGGTACGGCACCCTAAAAATGATTATCTACTCTCAGGCCCTGATATTTTAATGTTCCATATATTCAGTAATACCCTACGTTATTAAATAAATCCGCGTTACGTGGTACCCTAGTGCCGTAAAATGAAAGGGTAATCTCACGGCACTATTCAATAAACCTAGTCTTGGAGATAAAAATAATACTACGCCTTGTGCTCGGCTTTTGTCGTGTTTTCCAAGGAAATTGAATTCGTGGTTTTATTTAAAAAAAAAAGTGACATACTTAGTAATTTTCGATTAATACATCCCAAGAATAATGATAATAAATGCGACTGTTTGGATGTTTGTTTGTATCATGCCTAAACGGCTGAAAGAAATTTTCATGAAATAAAGTAAAGAATAGATAAAATGGGGGGGTTGGAACACGGCAGGTAAGTACTTATTATTTCAAAATTTACTTTTACGATGGTGAAACGTGGACTCAAAGTTTTTATAGAAAATAAGACAATCTAGCTAAGGGCGTAGTTGTAACTAAAAGAAACACAATTGGTAGGTTTTTACAGGGAGAACATTTTCATTAAAATCAGCGGAGCATTTCGATAACGTCAAAATAACCAGCAAACACTAAATGAAATTAAGATATTAAATTAAAAAAATTGGAAAGTTGACTAGTGATCATTGGAAAAAATTTCGTACAAAAACAATCGTTAAAATCATACAAAAAAATAGTTACATTTACCGAAAATATAGAATATTTACAGGTGTAAAAATTATCAAACTAAAACCAACAGCCCACGAGACAAGCAATAGAAGCTACACATTAAATTTAATGGCATGTAGGCTATCTACACAAACAATTTCCCATACATATCATAAAATCTAATTCAGTCGCCGTACTGTTGTTCGAACAGCTAAAAATTTAAGGCCGACCTGACTAAATGACTATACAACACAACGCACAATCGATTCTTACTAGGGTTGTAACAGAGATACGGTTACGGATTGATCGTTGTACACTTTCGGTTACGGATATATGCGGATGTTCAATTAATAAACATTTGAGGTTCGGAGATGGTGATTATTATGGTAATATTATGGTCATAGAATATCACCGCTAATCTTCAATAGTATGGTTTGATTTTTGAAAGATTTCTTGATCTAATTTCCAGACACAATATTTTTAAATGTTAGCAGAGAACATACTAACTAGATTAATAATAATATACCTATTCATACATTACACTTTATTGATACTTATATTAACTATATTTTGATATTAGTTTATGCGCGAATTAGACCTGTTTTAATCTCGTTAATATGCTTTTAAATGTTGTCTGGCAGAAGAACTTCCATTCGAAACTTTCGTAACGCCATCTTTTAATATTTCTATCATTTCGGTTGCATAACCGATACCGGATAAGTATGGTTATCCACAGCCCTAGTTCTAACCCACACATGTGTACCATAAAAGTATACGTTATCTATATGGGCCGTGCGCCGTCGCGCGGAAAATGAAAACTAAATAAAAATGGCTCCGGACGCCATCTTCAAATATTGGAGCATCTGCTATCAAAACTTTACGCGGCCTTGCGACTACGATGCTAGACAACGAATGGACGAATTTGTTCTGGATCACCCTCCTGTAGGGCGAGCAGGAACCTCTATCGAAAAAGTATTCGATACGTTAACTGTCAAATTCGTTTTAAATTTGATCAGCGCCTTGCAATACCGACAAGATGCGTCCGCGAACGGTTACCTTGATCGACACGTTAACGATACAAACCGTTAAAATTTTCTTACTTGCCCTGTTGTAGGAGTACTGATCAAATTTAAACAAATATGACAGTTAACGTATCGAATACTTGCTCGATAGAGGTTCCGGCTGGCCCTACAGTATGAGGTAAGTCGTTTGGCGAGAAGGGAAGACGGACGAGGGCAGTGACGTTGTGACGTAGATGCAGTGGGTTCATCTCAGTTCACCCGACTTCTCAGTAGTGGGGTCACTGATGCAGCCAGGGTACTCTCCACGGGCTTGCATGGCCGCAGAGGGGTGAGCAAGGTACGCAGACCCACGGACACGACCTAGGCCTACCGCTGGGACAATGGTGAATTGGTGAAATGGAATGCTAGCCCATCTTCGTCCCACGGAAGTTCCTCCCACATTGTATGCCATAATATTCGGCCCAAATTATATTTTGTTTTAAAAATTCGGAGGTGGACTGCTCACAGGAGCCAGACGCAGCTAGAAATAATATTTTTGAAGGTTTGAACCTCTATACACTTTGTTATTGTAGATTCACCACCTCCGCGGTTTCCTAGCTCCTGCAAACAGTTGACGCTTAGGGGCCCAGGTACTGCTCGGCTCCGACGCGATTTTTTCCCCGTTTTTCTCATAACACACGCCATTGGGGCTTTGTCTGAATGTTGTTTAACCGACAGGGAATAGACGATCGAGTTTTTGCCGTGTTGGAGGAGTTAGGGGTCGTAACAGGGTTGAAACGTGGTTGAAAGTTGACGCGGGACGAAATAATTGGGTATAGTTTTTGGTAACCTACTGTGCATTTGCCTTGTCATAGTCGAGGAAGGCATGCACAGTATTTCCCAGGGCCGATTCGTCGACTGCTTATTTGTATGAATATGGGCGATACCGTCGATATTGTAATAACAATATGAATTGTGGAAACATTTCAGCTGAAATTCACCACTAGTTTACAAATACGAGCTTTCTTTTCACCTTTGATAATTGTATTGAGTTTCGCTTAGCAATTCAAGGTCAGCAAGCGTTATATTTTATCACACTTGGGCCAGGCAGGATCGTGGGTACATACTAACTTTTTTTTGTGATATGGAGTTGGCGCGGACAAAGTCGCGGGCAACAGCTATTTATTTTTTGTCGGCCTGTCTGTTTGTTCTGGCTAATCTCCAAAACGGCTGGACCGATTTTAATTGGACTTTCACTGGCAGTTTCACAGACAGCTGATGTTACAAGAAATAGCATAGGCTGCTTTTATTTTAGTACTAGATGCGGCACACGGTTTCATCCGCAATGAACGTTTCCCTGTGGGATAATAAACAATGCAGGTGAAACAGACGGCCACACCTAGTCTTATCTAAGGAGGAAGTGAGGTTTAAATAAAAACTATAAATAACCGTTAAAAAAAACAAATTTCTATCCCATGACCGTAACCGCAAACCTTTCCGAGCCCCCGGTTATTATCCTAACCAGTGGTTAAACTTGACATTTTGTTAGTTAAACATCTGCTGTCACGGGGGGTAATTCTAGTGGCGTTAGATAAAAACTAGCGATGGTCAGTGCGTGTCTAATAGAAAACATGGAGGATACGTGACTATTTCAATGCGGTTGCATGGAAACCGATGACTTTAGATCACGGAAGACAGACAAGAGTGGAAGTGAATTAACTTGACATCTGTATCGGAACCGCTGTCGCCAGAAAATTATTGAAAGTTAACAGTGACTTTGACACAGTGAGTCAACTGCCATTTATTTGAAAATTTTAAAATGTGTCTTATGCGATAATTATGCTTAATTTGAATGGGCTCTACACCTGCACATAAGACATTGTTTATTGTGTGGCAGACGTAGAGCATGACATAGGCCCGTATTAATGAATCAAACTTAGCTCTGAGAGCTATATTGAGTGTGCACTTGCTCTTTCGTTCTATTTAATACATACATCTTCAGTTGTAGATTAGGAACAGTAACTTATATGATATCTCACAAATTAATTGACACTCAGCGGTTAAGTGCTATCCGATTATGACACAATTGACACATACAAGACAGTATCTAGTAGCCAGTACTACATCTCAGTATCCATTTATTTATTTATTAAGAAGATCAACAGCAATTTTTATATGCTAGGTACAATTGATTAAGTTAAATAATACAGCCAATTATAGATCTCCATAGACAATACAATGAGAAGCTGTAGTAGTAGGTACTACTAGGCTCATCATACTCCTACATTATAGAATACAAAGCTAATTATTTGCAAATTTATTAAATAGCAACGATTTCAAGATGTAGATTACATTTTGTGTGTGGAGCAGCTGATAGCGCACTTGGTAGCGCTATTGAGGTTCATCTATTAATACGGCCCATAGTGTCTATGTCAAAACTGGCGTTGGTTATGAGCTACGAGTCACATGTCACTTCTCACTTCTACTTGTCTCTCTCTTCAGTGGTTTAGGGTGTTCTAAAGTGCGTATAAGTAAACATAGAGGACAGTTCATTCAGTATCCCGACTTTTCTTCTCTTAAGATTAAATGAAAAAAAGAGAGTTTGTTGAGCACATGTTAGTAAAATATATTATTGTTTTAAAATGTTTTTGTATGACATTTATTTTTACAATGGATATTTTTTAAATGTATTTGTGGCTAACATATCGGCTTTATTTAGGGTGAATATCTATAACAAAAATAAAAACATGCTGTTTTAATAATTACTCGTTGGTATTTTCGCCAAATATTTTACCAAACCAAAATATAATGTTAGGGGTAAAAAGTGGAATCTCAGCAATACCTAACATTGTTCCATAATATTCTAGCACCCAAAACTTAGGTAAAAGTATTTTAAGCTCACAACCCCCAAGCCTTTAGAACTTCTATTGAAGTATGTAAATTATGTCTTATAAAGGGTATACAATAATTCCTTTGTATTAGAATATCGAAACATTTTCACCAATGTTCTTTGTTATTCCTACGTATAACAATTTAAAAGCAATTATAATGGCAATAATTTATCACAAAATTGATTGGGAGAGTCACAAGTGTTTATTACATCGGTATTTGCGGTGCCACTTATAGCGTTTAATATTATAGGTCTTATTAGAAGCGACAGCGGGCGGCGGGCTGAGGTGTGGGGAAGACCGTGTTTTTGTACAATTAAGCGCTTCAAAATAACTAGCAGTGTATAGATTGAAAACCCGACCTTTCACTCCACAAGTAGACACTGACGACTTCCATACATAATCATAATATGTATTTAAAAAAAATCCTTAAACTTTCGCCTCGAACCAGCTATGCTCGCTGCACTTTATATTATACACTTCGTTAGTTCGTTTTGATTTTGTTGAACCATTGTGCTCTCTGAGACTGTTTTGGTTGAAACATTGTGCTGACAGAATTAGCCAGCCAGGACCACGGAGCTAAAGGTGCGCGAACGTTTATGGGAGGTACTAGGTAGCAATAATCGAATTATTGTAAGCCAATCGAGATGTTACTATTTTTTTTTAATAAACGTTCAAGTCCTATAAGTATATAATACTTTTCTCCAGCATACAGCTGTGTAAGTTTAAGGACTTGCGGCGCAGTTGTCGTATCTAACACAAGGGGTTACCCGCTCCGCTATCCGCGCCGCTACCCGCTCCTCGCGCTCACTCGCACCCTAAAGTTTCGCCGAAGCTATTATTTGAACGTGTGAACTGCCGCACATGACAAATTGTTGTATATTCCCCGTATACTTAATATAAATTATCGGAACCTAGTCCTACCTATCCTACGAAACGGCGTATACCTGGAGACAGTCGATAATTAGTGTAGTACGACATAACAGGGGATTCGAGCTCGACGGTAGTTAATTTTGTGCCTTTTCATTAGTTACGTGATGGAATGCTTAGAAAATGCCACAAATTAAAAGGCGACTGCGCAATAGTAGTTTTTAATACCCCGTTTATATTCAGTTGCAGTGAGCGGGGAAGAGGCAGGACGAGTATTTAAACACGGCTCCTGCCACTACGCCCTTGCTAGAGCCGTCGTGTGTAAACACATTTTTCTAGAAGAAATTATTGCCAGTAGCGGCAGGGGCGGAATGTAAATGGGGCATGAATGGGCGGGTACTTCTCACAGCACTGCCGGGCCTTTGCGTCGCTGGCGGTTTTTGTGCTGGAGATGGTGGAATGAAATTATAGAGTACTTAGAAGGAATGAATCCGATAAAATTAATCTCCGTACCATATTAAGATTTTGATTACTTTCGTTAGTCATATACAGTTAAGGTAGCGGGAACACTTGATCACTGTTTCCAAAATAAGGAAACTTCATGGTACACCCAAACGAAACTGGAAATCATTACTATAATATAATTACGTACAATATCATGCCTTTTGCCCGTTGGGGTCGGTAGAGACTACATCTTTCCACAGGCTAAGATCCTGGACACACCTCTACCGCTTCTTCCACTTTCATGAATCCCTTCATACGAGAACATACCCACTGAACAGCAACTACAGGCATCAAATTACAAAACATACATTACAACAGCCAGGTATCGCTAGGCAACGATATCTACCATCGACTTGTTCCCCTACAAAATTATCTAACGTGAGAGAATACAAGCTCTGAACATTCCCAGCCTAAAAGCAGACCTTGACCTGGACATCCTCCACGGCCGCAGATATGAGCTACCGCGCAAATGCTATTGAATTTCCGGTCCTTTGTGACAACTTACAAAAGGTATTACAGTATGGGCACTAGGCACCTGAAACCAGAAACATCTGCAAGCGGAAAAACTGTCGGCATTCTGTGGGAGTGCTCCGACAGCGTTAATTTAGAAGCAGTTCTAGTCTAAAGAGTTTACTGCCTTCGGCGACGATGTCTCTTATCACTGCCTAATGTATGAAAACTGTCTAAATTGGTCTCCTTAATAGCAATAACAGCCTAGAGATCAACTAAAAAATCTGTTCCTAGTTTATTCTATATCATAAGATCAGCAAGCTGTCCGCATAATAATATTATTTTGTCATCGAAACTTGACAAGTTTCCACCGAACAAGCATACTTACGGTTGGCACAAAATCTGGTAAGTACTCATACTGTCATTACAGTGCGTCTTTTATGTTAACACCTCAATAGTCATAAAACAAAAGGCTCGGGCGGTAGCACGGAGAATAAACCAATTAATTGTGTAACGGTATCCAATTCCATTCAATTAGGGATGCCGTCTGTTAAATCATTAAAACGGGACAAACGGCTTATGGCTGATATATGGGAAGCTGCATTTTCTAAACAAGCGTGGGTTAGATTGAAATCAAGCGCATCATCAGTTTTCATTAAGAACAGTTTGTCGCTCGGGAAATTTGTTAAAAAAAATAATCTGGTTTGTGATATGTTGGAAGATTCACACAAAATTCTGCATACTAAATAGTGCTTCTTGTATATAAACGTTTATCGTCAGAAGAGATAAGTCTGAAGACGTCTACAATTCACTTCATTTCATTTATTTTAAATTTGTTTTTATTTTATACACTAGGATTTCTCTTGTTTCGTAGGTACCGATTACAGACATATAATTTCACATACACGTAATTCCCAGACAAGAAACAAATATCTGTGGATCACAAAAATTTTTGTTCCGGGCGGGAATCGAACCCGCGACACCAAGCGCAGCAGTCCGAGTGCTCAGCCACTACGCCGAAATTATATAAGTAATTATGAAGTCAAGTTTAATCAAATATTGTGTCCTCGATCTTAAAATCCTGTCCAAAACTCTGGCAAAAATCGAACAACTGGCAACCCTACATTCAATTGAAGCCAGTCCAATTGATGTCGGATTTGCCGTTTGTCAATGGCTATTGTGGAATTTGTACCTGATTAATTTAATTGATTTGTAAGTTGATTAATTAATGGGTTTGTAACGATTCGACTCAGAGAAACCTATCTGAATTATACGGCTAAATACGGTATTGTTTTTGGGACTCGATGTTTTTTACTAGCTTAATGTTTTCATTTCTATAGTTTGCCTTTTTTTACTCACTGACCTGACCTGACCGAAACGATGAGGCTACAGATAGATATAGATTTTAATTATTTTAATTTAGCTACGTACTAATTATAACAATATTTAGATTTTAATTTAGCACCCATAACCGGAGAGCATGTATGAAGCAAGTCATGAAAGTAGAAGAAGCGAAAGAGGTGTGTCAGGATCGTATCATTTTTATTTTTATATTTTTTTAGGGGGGGAAATGCCTTCGCACTTTTCCTTCCGCCACGGGGGTGGCGAAAGGAGGGCGTGTGGGACTTTAACCCACTAAAACCCCCCCCGTGAGCCATCGATCCGCCTGGAATGGGGCGAGATGGGGTCGTTTTGGCATTCACCATCTCGCCCCTAGTCTCTGCCTACTCCAACGGGAAAGGCGAGACTGTATGTGTGTATGTATGTATGTATGTATGTATGTATGTATGTATGTATGTAGGTATGTATTGTTAATTTAGCTCAGTACATGCATGCATGCACATTCCACAGCATTCCTACAAAGTTTGTTGTTAGTCTTGCAAGTGGAATTTTGTAATTTCTTAAGACAATAGAGACCTCTAAACCGAAGTTTACTAATGAAGGGGTCAAACCTGTCAAATATCTACGCAATAATCTTTTAGTTCTACCTAAAATTGTATCTAATTAGAACTGCATGAAGGCGCTGTAGTAATTTCTTGTGGATCTGTAAACAGTAAACTTCGCGATCAGTGGGGAGCTCAACTAATATCATGGTGATAGTAAGCAGTAGTAGTATCATGGTGGTAGACTAATATCACCCCCCCTTTTTGCTCCACATTTCCTCCCAACTTCATAAATATTCACGTCAACTTGTTCAGAATTTAATACTTGGTAATGACGCTACAGCAAACTTCCCTCGTTTTTGCCTTCATTGTTCTCCCTATCGAAAAATACTCTCGACAAAAAAAAGCTATGAAAACCAAAGAACCTGTATACCAAATCTCGTAAAAATCGGTTGAGAAGTGCGACCTGTACAAACATACTTACAAGTCTTACAACATACTTACTACCCGGAACAAACATACTTACAAACATCCAACGGAAGCAAAATCGGCCACTCTTAAAATGGAAGCCTTCGCTTCGCTCGGTCAATAATAGACCTACCTATTCCTATCAACAATTACACCACTGATTCTGATTAGGTATGATACAAACTATGATTTTAGCAGTACATAGCGCCTACGCACCAAATCTCATACTTAATATGTATCAACACTAGAAGCACCTCGCGGTTTCACTCGCGTTAACTACTACCCCGCGGGAACCATTAATTTTTACGGGGTAAGAGGTAGCCTATGTGTACCGGGGATAGCATAGCTTCCCAACAGTGAAAGAATTTTTCAAATCGGTTCAGTAGTTTCGGAGCCTATTCATTACAACCAAACAAACAAAGTTTTCCTCTTTATAATATTAAGTATAGAAAAGGGAAGAACCAGTTCAATTAAAATACAAGATACATGAGATAACACATCCTGTATCATGATAATAAGGTTCGCTCCAAAACTCCTTGTGTACACATGTTAAGTCTTCACTTGACCTGTTTCCGATCGACAGGGTAGGGATGGGAAAAATATTGGTCTCAGTTTGTCTTACAGCCGAAATTAATATTGTATCTCCTATCCAAGATTGAAATCGATCTTGGATTACTGCCTATCGTTCGATCGATTTCCAATCTGCGCGCCTTTACTTAACCAAACAACGGATCGGTTATTGGCACGTTTGACCCTAAAATGGATTGTGATATCAATCCCAGATAGCAAAATTTGGTTTGGATTAATTATTAATTTCGGCCGTAAATCTATCGTTGTCCTATCTAGCACTAAACAAATGACGAAGAAAAGCAATCACTTATCACACTTACTAGGGGTTCAGAAATTGGACATTAATATGTTGACAAAGTTAACTAACGTTTGAGAAATCGGGCGTTAGGCTATTCCTATCGTCGTTGTTTGTTTAGTGCCAGATAGAAACTGCGATATATTAAATCTCTTGTCATAGTTAACAACATTTTGAATACCCCATCACTGGCTCGAAACCTTTCGGCCTTAGAGACCGGCAGTGAATATTTGAAGAGTTTCGCAGACATTGGAGTCATTCTCGCGAATTATTGGATTCCTCCACCAAAACGTGGCATCCCCGATGAAAAATTAAATTATTTCCCTGTGACACTCCCGAATTGTTGCGGGATCACCGGCCGATTTGTTGTTACACCGCGAAATTTGCGTATAATTTTGCGTTTTTTGTGCCGGTAAACAAATTTCGCGACTTTTTCGCGTTGCTAAATATTTGAGCAGGTTATATTGAATATTATCGTTGTTATGTGCTTTATTACTTTCTGTTGTGAGTTGTTTTGTGTGTTTTATGAGTGGTAGGAATCTGAATCCTTTTATGTAAGAGGGGATATGCGGAAGGGTTATTGAAATGGTCTTGGATCAAGTTTGCGGTTCGTTTCCGTGGGTTCAACTTCAAACGTTTCCTAATTTTGTTATGATTTTTTTTCAAAGTTATCTAATAAAGAATTTCATCACTATCTGTTTAGCCGTGTTATATTTTTTTCAAAAACACATAGGTACCTACTTTCATTTAGATATTATTTTATCGCAATTTTACCAAAATATTATTTACTGAGACTGGGCTTTATTTGCAAAAGTTCCAAAGAATACTGATAAAATCCTTAGAGAAACACCGAATTTCTTCCAAAAACAACATAGGACCAATTCACAAGACTTTTACATTAGCTTCTATTATTATTCTATTCGGCTTGCGAGCCGTACATGGCCGTACATGGGCCATTATGTCTGTAATTGCGCGGCGCTGGCTCTGCGCCTAATACAGTTAGATAGCCTAGATGCGCCTAAAGTCTAAATCCCTAATGCGCTAAATCTGCCATGGCCAACTTACGGCCCGCAGCCACCATAATTATTTTCGGACCGATGGAATAAAGCGGAAAAAATCGGACCAATTCGTTCCGAATCCATCTCACCAAACATCACGGATAAGATCACGAAAATGACGATTGAATAGGTACTTGTCTTGGTACAGTTTCACCACGATAGTGGCTATTTCATAACAAGTTTAATAAATTAAGTAGCCTCAACTTCAAAAACATTTAGATTCAATTATTCAAAACTGCTTTTGAGATGTCAACACATAAAAGAGGTTAGAAGACGAGCTTGAGGTTAGAAGACGACAAGAGCTTGATATAACGCTGTCTCTAAAACACAAATGCGACCCCCGAATTTAATTTCTTGAGCATGGCTGCACAGGCTGAGATAGCACTCGTCTAGGCCGGATGTGTGAGCATGTTATCTCAAGTTTAAATATCAAGTCGTACTTCGCAATGACCTCTACTAATTAGAACGTAGTTTAACGTTTGACTCGGGATTTTATGGACATGTTACTTTTATGAGGTGTTAACTTTAGCGTGAGGTTATGAAACTAAACTAATCTACTAATCCTATTAATATTATATATGAAAGTTTGATGTTTGGATGGTTCACACCGCAATCTGATTAATTATTTTGGTCCTGGAAAATATGTCAATAAGAGAAACTTTGCCCGTCAGTTTTATAGCTATAGTCTGTTGTTTATGAAATCTATTTCTGTTCAAATAATTATTTAACAAGTACCTACCTAATGAGCGTTTTTTTTTTAATCAAACCCTACCCTATCCACTTTCCTACGCCGCAACACTCGCAACCCTCTCAGACCCTACAACAGCGTCCGAGCAGGGTTTAACAACCCCTAGGACAGTAAACAGCATTAACAATTGTATAGAACTCCTGTATAAAGCTTGATATCAACCCACATGTGTCTCGATTGCCCCCGCAGTCGGGTGGAGACGGAACAATGAAAATGTGGACATCCTACTTATATTACAAATCCGGCTTCGCACGGGTAACGTAGTATCGATCCATTGGTAAGCTGGGCTGGAAGTGCATAGCTAATAATAATTAAAATCAACGTCGGTATCGGCGTCGTTAAATTAAAATAATGACATTACGAATCATCATCATCAGCCTGAAGACGTCCACTGCTGAACTCAGGCCTTCCCGTTAGACCGCCACACCGAACGACAATTTGCCACTTACGAATAAAATGAACGAATGAAATGAATGAATGGAATGAACGAATGAAAAGATGAATTGAATGAAATGTCGTCATAGATGTCACGCTGAGTGACAGCTGACAGCTGTCAAACTAACCACCACTTTCATATGAGAAATACGATCTAATCTCAGGTGTAGAAAAGTCCACGCGTGCCAATGACCGTTTCAAAAGAGGATCCTATCCACTAGTTTTAACATCACATAAAACCTCTATGCACACAGACCACCGTATTGCATTGTAGAACTCGACGGCAAATACTAGCTCCGAATGGAAAAAAAAAAAAACTAGTGGCGATCAGTAGAAGTGAAAATTAGAAATGGTCTAACACTTTTCTAAAGTAGATGGTACCTACCTACTTACTAAGTATTTTGTACTGCAAGTAGTATCTAAATATTTTGTTCATAAACTTGCGCTGAATGAACTTTTTACACGCTTCTATTAATTTGGTCGGCGTTTGTTATGTAAGAAAAAATTGTATAAAACAAACATAAATATTAATAAATTAAAATAAAATTGCACCTACTACTGTAGTATCGATATAAATTAATTACTATTAGTTTGTAAAATTATACGATTTTCAAAATTAAGGCTTACAATATTACGCAAATAATTTGAGAATAATTTTACCATACACGGGAGGCAAACGTAAAACTCACGTTTCGCGTTCGGCTCATCAGCAACTTATGAACCATGAAAGTCATAATAATTAACTAATTACTGTATTGTAGTTACATTAACTTACTAAAAACAAAGATATCGTAGTCTCAATAAATAACAAATACCTACCAATCACTGTTCTAAGAATCTTCCATTAATTGACACGAGCTCAATGAAATTTTAATCAACGTCTCGCAAACAAGATGGCTGTAATTGTCTTAATGAAGTTATAGCTAAGGTTATACTGTTAATTCAAAGGATATAGACTTATATTGCTGACTAGATACTACCCGCGACTACGTTCACGTTTTTTAGGGTTCCACACCCAAAGGGTAAAACGGGACCCTATTACTAGCCCCCGGTTTCTAGAACGTTTGTTGGCTTTGACAGTAGATTAAAACTATCGTTGCCTCTATCTGACTATAAAGAAATGACAAGGATGGCAATAGAATTAATCTGTAGTCAAAGTTGACTGACGTTTCTGAAACTGGGGGTAAGGCTTCCGATTGTCCGTCACCAAACACTTTATTTTTTATCAATAGCTCCATTTCTAATCTTCGATTTTGATAATGTTTGCGGCGCTAACTATCAGGTGAAAGACCAGCTCGTCTTTACTAAAGGTTAATCAGCAATCTTGCACCATCACGTTTCAGTTGTAAAGTTGCGCTGATTAAAGTTTTTGCGGTGCGAGAGCTCAGCGATTTCTCTGCTTGAGCACCGCTCATGGGGAAACCACGCTATTTTTATAAATGTAAGACCTCCCTTCAGGTAGTTATGTGCATAAACTCATGCTGAACCCATGTATTGTATTAATTTAACCACATTAAGGTTCTGTGATCTGGTACCTAGTTTCTAGAAGTACGAGGACCATGGTCAAACTAACATTCGCATTCAGAGGAACATCTAAACGATGGAATGACTTTTAATTGTATTAGGCACTAAATTCGACAAGAATTGACATTATTATTCCAACCAGTTATTTAGATTTAAAATCTAAACCTATGAATCGATTTCGATAAAATTTCTATGGGATCACCTCTGAAGTATAACCTACCGAACAGAAGAATAATAATAAAATTCAATGCCCAATTGGCGGAGAAATCGTGGAACAAACATACAAAAAATAACATCTAAATAATATGCACTCGAATAGAGAACCTCCTCCTTTTTGGAAGTCGGTTAAAAAAGGGCGAAATAAGATGTCAAAATGTATTAAAAACGGAAAGCATGGGTGGCAACTGCCAGCGCATGCAACGCCACGCGTTGGCACCCGTGCTTTTCAGGTTATCGAATATACAAAAACATGGTTACCGGATAGTCTATTGAAGAGATTATCCAGGTAAAACAGCTGACGGGACGCAAACAGTCTTATCCAAGTTCTTTCGAGTCTGCGTCTTTAGAATCGCACAGCTGTACTTACTGTTTTGAACCAGATGCGTCGCACGGCTTCACCCGCGCAATTCCCATTTTCGTACTAGAACTCCGTATTTGCCGAAAATAAAACATAGCCTATATCACTTATGAAAAGTGTACCTTTCTTTTAGTAAAAGAATTTCCAAAATCGGATAAGCGGTTTCAGGATTTATCCGCAACAAACAAACTCTCTTTATATTTTCTGAATCCGTACCTTCATATTTATAGTAGTTTCAGAAATAATCCGTGACAAATTAAAATTACCTCTTTACAATATTAGTGCAGAAATGAGATTAGTGAAGACTAGCTCTTTAACCGGGGTTTTCTGGTTATTACTAGTATAAACTTTATTTCACTTTTTTAGAGTTAACAACTTACAACCCTAAATAGGTAGTCTATATTTGTATCTACAATCATTGAAATCGACTCAGCTGAGTCGCGTTATTGGGCAACAAATATACAAACATATTAACAAGCTAAGACGGTTCTAATTGCGCAAAAACTAATATCAAAATATATAATTTTGCCATACTTACCACCATTTTCGTTTGTGCCCGATTCAGTTTTTAGCTAGTTAATAATATGTTTTCTGTTAGCGAAAGTTTCAGAAATTCTAAACATAACGACGTTTGTATTTATTATATTAGTAGGGATTAGGATTTGGTTTAAGAGTATCTTGGGATTCTCAAGACTTGAGATTATTCGTCTGATATTCTAAACAGAGATTATCTTTAAACTTAAGCGTTACATAAGTTAATGAATAACCGTACCTAACTTCTTAACTGATTTTCAAAAAGGGGTTATCAATTCGACTCCTATATCTTTACAATAATTAAGAACGAGCACCCATTAGACTCGGCTGCACGGCTAGATTGCTTTACAATCCGTAAACGTTAAAACCAATCAGTGTTATCGGACCGAGCCGAGAGAGCACAACAAACCATGCTACAATCGCTTAGAAAATGCTAACATGCATTGCATTCGTCATAGTTACTTCAGTTTCAGTGGAATCGGTCGGGGAGAAAGCCCTGGAAGCGTGCAAGAGTTACGGAGAATCCATGCTGGAATGCCACAATGTTTTCTATCCGGAATCAAGAGTACGCGTCCCCATCGACTTCCTGCTGTACCCTCACATGGTCCTCATCGGATTTAAAGAGAAAGCTGAAGATGACCCGAGTTGGAAATGTGGTGGGACCCTCATCAGTGACCAATGGGTCATGACGGCCGGTCACTGCAAAGAAGACCCGTCTACTGGACCAGCCACTGTCTTGAGAGTCGGCACAGCGACCTTCGAGTTTGATGAAGTGGACGAAATGGCTCAAGAGAGGAATATCAGTTCCATAATCATACATCCAGGGTTTCACCACCCGTCAAAATACAACGATATAGCGCTGATAAAGACAGACGTGCCGTTTATCCTGACACGAGATATCAGAATCGCCTGTCTGAACCTGGACGAAGATATTGGTGCTGTCAATTTGACAGCGATCGGTTTCGGAGTGACCAAGTCCGGAGCGATGACTGGAAGCCAAACTCTGATGAATGTGGAGGTAGACCAAATTCCTAGTCCGATTTGCAACAAATCTATGAAGTCCTTGATCAGGAAGAAGATTATCGCTGAGGGGATAATAGACACCCAGATATGCGCAGGCGACTATGACCACGGGGGCAGGGATACGTGCCAAGGCGATTCAGGGGGGCCTTTGCAATTCATGGAGGATAGTGTTGACTGCAAGAATACCTTCCCTCTTCACAAAGTGGTTGGAGTGACCTCTTTTGGAAGGGATTGTGGGAGGAAGATGGCACCAGGAGTTTACACGAGGGTTTCCAAATACGTTGAATGGATTGAGAGTATCGTGTGGCCTTGATATTTTGATGGTTTTCAAGTCTTTGCATAGTATAGGTATATGAACGGTGGTAAGGTGGATATGTGACAGGGGGAAAACAATGTATTTTTTAACCTTGAACAATGTACGAAAAAGTGAACGAAGCAAGGGTCAATTCTTTGGTAAGACATTTGTGTAATGTTTATGGTGAATGCACCAGTCACTGAGCCATGAGCCGATGGTAAGTCATGAGGTGAAGACCAGCTCGCCCACTTCACTTATATTTGAAGGGTTGATTTAAAAGTTACCTTTGTAACGTGTTAGTATGTCACAGTTTTTTTTATGTAGTGCAATGTTTTTTTAAATACTATAGTAGAATAAAATGAGCAGGTGCCATGCGCTCGATGGTTACTACTGCTTATAACAATTGCAGTGCCACTCAGTACTTTGGCATTGCAAAACCTTGTGCGGCACTGCACTGCGCTTGTCAGTCTTACATTATTTTACGCGTTGATTTTAGACGTATTTGCATTATGTTCAATAGTTTTTATAAACTAGCATTTGACCACTCCAAGTGAAGATGTGGTTGAAGGTGATGAACTTGCTCAGCCTAAAATGGGACTGGCTCTCTGGGACCGCTACGGGAACACCCCGATACGGATTAGGCAATAGACTTTCTACTTGACGTGGGTAGTTAGCCAGGGTGGCACTTTAGTGCCACCAAGGTTTTTAACAATGTTTTCCTTCATCAGATTTCCACAACGCAACGGCGGATTTTATCAACAATTTATATAGGTGTCACTGTTAATATTTTTTCAAAGAAGCCTAAAAAGCCTACTACACGTTTAGCCGTAATAATAAATAAATTCCCGTAGCGGCTCCCGTCCCGTGGCCTCCGCGATGGATTACGGCCTAATCCTCCTCACGAAGGTGAGGGGAGGCCATTGCCCAGCAGTGGGACAGTACAGGCTGAGTTATTATCATTGTAATAAATCAATTCCCACTCAAGCCGCTGAGTATTTATTCCCAAGAAAATATTTTACGAGCCTTTCGGATAATATAGGTACTTAGCATAATGTAGCTACGCGTTTTTCCCGCCAAAATTATGCGAAGAATTTCCTTATTTTGGTTATTGTATTTTTTTGTAATTAAATTTTAAGGAGCGATGGGGGCGATGTGAAATCACCCCTAAGAGTGCCTGCGTAAAGGTTATAATTCTAGTGGAAGGGTATGTCTTGACTTACCACGATTCCTTATGAAATATTCCGTTTTAGAGCAGCGTAAAAGGATAACGGGTCTCACCTGAAACAAAGAAGGTATCATGAAAAAACCGGTGCGTCATTGTGGCCGCGAGGGATGGCCGGAATAAGAAATATGTAAATGTCACCTTGGTAGACGCCTGTGAAGTTGATGGAAGGGGGACAGGTTGGGGGACGGGGGGTTAGGTAGGGTTACCAGAACCAAAACTAAGATTGGCTGACAAAATACATCATCACTTTGCAAAATAGATTTTAGACGCAATTTGTAATATTATTCTGGAAATGCGCCACAATTTTTATATCGTATACCTACATATTTTTTAAACTTTTTTATGGTATTTTAGACACGCAATACCTATTACATTATTCATATAATTATGATTAATTTCACCATTTTCATTTTCTAAATGCCATTTTCATTTTCTTATATGACTGAGTATGTGTCCCGATAATGTCCATAAAATACCTGTTATCTGGTAACCCTACGTAGGTGGCAAGATATACCGAGGATCAGAATAAACCCAGCGGTCTAGTGTGGACAGTTTATGTAAAGTAGAGAATGACCAAAACATTGAATTATTTACATAATTATAAATTAATTATGCAAAATAATCATCAAGCGGTCGGAATCTCTAATATTTATACATATATTATTTATTTCGGTGTAATATTAATTTAAGTGAAAATATGAATAAATAAATAATCATGGTATTAATTAATTATCATTGTAATGTGCTCTATAGTGTAAGAAACTGGTGAATAAAGCACAGATTAAATATTAAAAAACTGCTATAAAAGTATACAAACTCTGTACGTAAACAATATTATGTAGGTCGTTATGCAACCTTCCACACCGTCGTCGGTTAAATGTAAACAACTGCTCGGCTGACTCGAATTCGTCGCCAGACAGTACTCTTTTATATTATAGCTTTATGAAAGCAACTTAGTGTTAGTAACTGTTTCGCTGACTGTGCGTCGTCGTTGAACAGTGCTCTTTTGTACTTAATGTAACTATTAAAATGTATCCTGCTGTTTTTGTAACTTAAATTTAATCAGAATAAATCGGGCCTCGAAATCGGCTAGACGTATTTTCATCTTTTATTTTTAGTTATAAAAAATCCATTTCCCAAAGGGGAAGCTTGACTGGCGCAGCCGGTAGGATCGTTTCGTAAAGGCTGTGCCGTCTTTCGTTATAATTCGCTGAGATAACGCGAGCGCGGCGCGAATAGCTGTGGAACGATCCACGAACCAAACAAACAAATTCGTCATCTTCGCAACGGGTCTGAGTACGGGAGTAGCGGTCGGTTGGTGAGTAAAACTTTTTGCCTTCCTTGCCATTATCTCTCCCGTATTTTTCATAAATGGTTTTTTATTAAATGTTATTTTTGAGATCGAACCTCTCTCATTAGAACGTGTCTGGTTGTGCGGTATGAAACTCTACCAATCGCCTATTATTAGTAATTGTAAAGTGATAAGTTGAAAATCTAAGTGAACTGAAATATTAATTTTCTTTTTATTGTTTTATGTTTTTAGTGTGTTTTATTTTACGGTGTTATTTTATTGTTTTCGTATTTTAATTGTGTGTGTTATTTGGGTAAACATTTTGCCTTAAATTATTGTGCGCCTATTTTAAAATGGAATCACGCCCACTTGAAATTCCTTTACCTGAGCCAGTTGCAATGGTTCAAGTAGTGCCCATTCCAAACGATGTGTTAAGGCTCATACCTATTTTCGGTGGTGATAAGCGGCAATTAAATTTGTTTTTGAGAAAGTGCGAATATGTGATTGACAGATATAGCGGTCATGAAGAACAGAATATTTATGTGTTTCACGCTATTACGAGTCGGTTAATTGATAATGCAGCTTCACTATTATCAGAAAGAGAGGACATTTTGAACTGGCCTGCTCTAAAGGAGCTTTTACAACGACATTTTGGTGATCCGCGAAGCGAGGCATGCATAAATATAGAGTTGGAGTCTTGTAAAATAAAGTCGGGAGAGTCACATTTAGACTTTTGCAATAGAATTCAAAATATTCGTTCGCTTCTTATCTCAAAGGTAAATTTATTAAATGATACTGATCTCAAACGCGCGAAAATTTCCATCTATAACAACACCGCATTAAATGTGTTCCTGTTCAATTTGCCTGAGAATATGGTTCGCGTTGTTCGCCTTAAATCTCCTGCCACGTTAGAAGACGCCTTAAGCGTAGTGCTTGAAGAGGTGAATTTCCACGAACAATATATGATGCGAAATAGGATTCACGGCAATAACTCTTCCATTTCAAGACAACTCGTTAGCCCTGGCCTAGGGTTTCAATTTGGGAACACCCAACAAATGACGTCGGCAGCGAATTCACAACCTCAAATCGGTTATAAACATTTTGTGCCACAACAAAAACATCTGGGTTTCAGGCCTCAATTAGACAACCGTCCCCCGCAGTTAGGCTATCGCCCTCCATATAGCCCTGCACAACCGCTTGGTTCCAAGCCACCTCAATTTGGATACAGGCCACCACAGTTCGGATATAGGCCGCCTCAATTCAATAATAACCCTCAACAAACTATCGGTATGAACCCACAACAATTTGGTTACAAGCCACCCCAGGTCCAAAGGCCTCAATTTCAGTCGACCGACGTATCTATGAGGACATTGCCTCCAAGGGCACCAGCACAGGTACCTCAACAAGGATTTAGGTTGAATGAGCTCACCCTGGAAAATCACGACGTACAAGACTATGAATGTGACTATGAATATGACACTAATGACGTATACCCTATCAATGACGTAGAGTGGACACCCACTCCGGACACACACTCATTGTATGACGGAGGTAACATTTCGGGTGAGAGTGGCGTACCCCAGACTGAAACAAAAAAAATTTCAGATACAAGCCTCGTTCAAAAACCACAAATCATAGAAGTAAACTGTGACCCCAACTTAAAGTTACCGTTCATTTATATACCGGAAATCAATGCTAAACTTATGATAGACACAGGAAGCACTCGTTCGTTTATTAGTCCACGAGTAGCTTATCATTATTTCTCAGCATATATTAAGTATGAGCCATTCCAAGTGGTGAGCACTCACGCAAGTAGTCAGCATAGCGAGGTTATAGAAATCCCCTTGCTACCCACATTTAATAGTAATGACTACCACAAGTTCTACTTATATGACGTCGACCAACGATATGAAGGACTAATAGGTAACGACTTACTTAAACAATTGGAAGCGATCATCGACCTTAAGGCCTTGACATTGAGAACTAAAACAACTTGTATTCCGATTGTGAACAATTTAAATTACATCATCGAACTGCCACCACGATGCGAACTTCGTGTTAAGATTCCGACAGATCAACACTCAGGTGAAGCAATTCTTGATTATCAGGAATTTAAATCGGGTGTGCGAATGCCTAGTGCATTGGTCAATTGTACAAACGGATATGCAACAACAATTATTCAGAACACCTTAGAACAACCTATGACCTTAAAAATAACGCAACCTTTCACAGTTACTAAATTTGATACGCCTGATTGTGAATTAAACTATACAGCAAATACAACTGTTATAGAAACAGACAAATTATTAGAAGATAATTTACAAAAGCTTAGGCTCAACCATACAAATAACGAAGAACGAGACCGAATACTGAGGCTTTGCCATGAATATAAAGACATTTTTTACTGTGACCAAATCCCTTTGAGTTTTACAAATCAGGTCAAACACAAGATCCGTACTAATAACGACGACCCAATTTTTATCAGACCCTATAGACAAGCCCCTGCACAGATAGACGAAATTAACCGGCAGGTAGAAAAACTTTTAAACGACAACGTCATCCAAGAGTCTCACTCTCCGTGGAACGCACCAGTGCACCTGGTTCCAAAGAAGATGGATGCGTCCGGAGAATGCAAATGGCGAATGGTCATAGACTTTAGACGATTGAATGACATCACAGTTGACGACCGATACCCTCTTCCGAATATTAACGACTTGTTTGACAAATTAGGAAAGAGTTCATACTTCAGCACACTTGATTTAGCAAGCGGATACCATCAAATAGAGGTTGAAAAGCAGGACAGAAAGAAGACCGCCTTCACCGTTCAAAATGGCCATTACGAATTTTTGAGAATGCCGTTTGGACTTAAGACAGCACCAGCAACATTTCAACGAGCCATGGACAATGTTCTCAGAGGGTTACACGGAATACATTGCATGGTATATTTGGATGACGTCATCGTATTCTCTTCAAGCTTAGAGGAACATATTGACAAATTACGTATTATATTTGACAGGCTGAGAACGACCAACTTAAAAATACAACTTGATAAGTCCGAATTCTTAAGAAAAGAGGTTCTTTACCTAGGGCACACCATAACTAAAGACGGGCTCAAACCCAATGACGACAAAGTTGCAGCAGTATTAAACTACCCCTTACCAAAAACAACAACTGAAATAAAGAGTTTCCTCGGGCTCATTGGTTATTATAGACGCTTCATCAAAGATTTTGCACAAGTGACAAAACCGTTAACAGCTTGCCTCAAAAAGCGTAATAAAATAGTTACTGACCAAAATTATATTGACGCATTCAACAAATGTAAAGAACTCCTGACAAACGCACCACTTTTACAGTACCCTGACTTTGACAAAACATTCGTACTGACGACAGACGCTTCTAACGTCGCTCTGGGCGCAGTGCTATCTCAAGGACCAATAGGTAGCGATCAACCAATCGCATACGCTAGTCGCACCTTAAGTGACACCGAATCACGTTACAGCACTATAGAGCGTGAATGTTTAGCCATTATTTGGGCCGTTAAACATTTTCGTCCGTACCTATACGGTCGTAAATTTACGATTTATACTGACCACATGCCCTTATCATGGCTTGAAGCGCAACAAGACTCCAGTAGTAAACTTACCCGTTGGAGGTTAAGACTATTAGACTTTGACTACGACATCGTTTACAAAAAGGGTAAGCAAAACACTAACGCGGACGCGTTGTCAAGGATAAAGGTCAATGCCCTTTCTGAGACTGAAGACGAAGGACAATCGATGAAGGTTAACATTGACAGTAAAGAAGAAAGACTTAGAAAACCACTAGACCAAGACGTAGTAAATGACATTGTAAGACTGACCTCTGACAGGAAAGAACCAAGTAATGACTCTTCGACTATCACAGTATCGGATTCCAGCGCTACAATGACAGCAAGTAATATCTCTGACACATTGTCGATCTTAAGTGTGGATAATAATCCTGAACATCCTATCAGAGAACCATTAGAGACTTCAAAGGACGAAACTATACATTCAGCTATGGACGTAGACATAACTGACATACCAATTTTAAAAGAAGCAGTGGACACTAAACCCAATCAAATCCTTGTATTTACTTGGCTTAAAAATGACATACAAGTTCAAGACATTTCCCACGCAAAACAGAAGGTTTTAAAAGTGTTTTTGCCCATAGACCGCCCAGATTTGATAAATACATTTTTGAAAGAGTATATCAGGCCAAAACTGAAATATTTCATATATTTCGAGCACGAAGAACACCGTCGTCAGTTTAGCCGGATAGTGAAGGAAATATTCAGAAAAGGAACGGTACAGTTAATCGAATGTACTGAGCGTGTTGTATATGTGGAAGATGAAGAAGAACAGAGAGCCATAGTCATGAAGTACCATAATGGAAAAACGTGCCATAGGGGAGTCAAGGAAACATTAACTAGCATACGAAGAACTTACTTTTGGAACAACATGCAGGAAACCATAGCAGCAATAATTAACGCTTGTGAAGTATGTCGTCAAATGAAATATGATAGAAAGCCTATTAAACCTGTCCTACAGTTAACCCAAACTCAAGATGCCCCTTTTCAAGAACTATTCATCGATCTTTTTCAAATTGAAGGACAATATTTCTTAACAGTCATAGATGCCTTCAGTAAATTAGGCCAAGCCATTCCAATTTCGAATAGATCCACTCCCGAAGTAGTTCGAGGTCTTATGAAATACTTTTCGTTCTACGGCGTCCCTAAAAGGATCAGTTCAGATCCAGGATCTGAGTTCAATAACGAATTGATGAAAGAGTTTGTAGGTTTACATAAAATAGATCTTCATATTGGTACGCCTAATAATCCGAACTCAATGGGTTTAATAGAAAGATTGCATTCAACTATCAGTGAAATCTATAGGTGCGCTAAATATGAAAAAAAATGTACAGATGCTGCATCTGTCATGACGTATTCAATAATGGCGTACAACCATTCCATCCATTCAGTCACAGGACTGACACCATTCGAAACAGTGTTCGGTCATACTGACTCGGGCAGTCCATTTGGTATAGATGCAGAAAAACAATATATGCAACAGTTAGTAAAAGATCATGCTAATCGAACAAAATTCTTATACAAACTATTGGCAGATAAGATGATAGGAAACAAAGAAAAGATTAGAGAGAAGAAAGGTGGCGAGAAGAAAATAGACTTTCCAGAAGGAAATACTATTTTTGCCAAGGACGTTAATAAGAGGATAAGTAAAGATAAGCCCCGATATATTAAAGCAAAGGTTATTGGTCAAACGGAAAAAAATGTAGTGCCAATAAAAGTAAGAGAACGTTTAACAAAGGTTCCAATAAAAAATATCAAACGCCCTCCGCTAGTACAGAGTTCTGACGGTAGAGATGCCGGGGCTGGCCCTTCATCTGCGATCCTTTGAGGGAAATACAGGCATTCTTCCAGTTAAACAGGCCATGTTTATTCAAACAGATCATTATACACTATTAATAAGAGAAAAAAAAAAATCTGATTGTTCATACACGATTTCAATGTTTGTAATACTTTCATAATTATTATAGTTACCAATGATGAATTTAACAATTTAATAAACGAAACGGATCATATTCTCGTGACTTAGGAACTTCAAAATGTGCATTCCAAATACGAGTACATACTTACAAGTATTTATTATTTGTCTCGCAACTATGATTTAAGATACGTATCATTAACCCGTCAAAGGTATCACCGAAAATATGAGACATGCTGACGTAAGAAAATAAGATGACTTACTTATTTCAAACTTTTATTAATGTTACATTCCAATTATTTTTACTAACGATGGAATAAACCGGTATCATTGTGTCTTACATTAAGCATAACCAGATTACGTTTAAATGAGAGATAATTAACACTTATCGAAAAAAAATAATAATTAAAACCATTATTCCTTAATACCCCTTACCAATGTACCTTATGGCAAAAAGGATGAAATACCTACCGATTGATAAACCATGTCGACCCGTCGCCGCCGGAGACTACTGCCTCTACGCCGACGACCATCGCGCCAGGGCTTCAAATACCGCCCTGCACCGCGCTCTATCCTGAGCCTCCTGCATCGACCAACTCACCAGGTTCGATCACAACCTCACAAACTTGCTGCGTGCAACGCTGATCGACATCCGCAGTGTTCGAGTCCAAAGTATAACTATGACAAGCTCAATTTTAAACACAAAATTGAAATCAACGGCACCACATAATAATAGTGACGCTGGGGTGACTATAGGCATTCAGTCATCGGGACCTACAACTTGACCTTCAGCAAGCCATGAGACTTCGAAATCCATAGCATTCGAACTGGACATCGTCGTGCTAACACCGATATCGGCCTTGTATAGTCGATCCCTGTCGACGACCTGCCTTGGTTCAACGCGAGTACTAAAATATAGGAATGTGCCCCTATCCAGTAGGTACACGCTTACTGGTTATATACTTCTGGACACGAATAAAGTGAGACAAAGTGAAGTAATAAGCCCTATACGTTAAAGTACAGTGAAGGTGAATGATAACTACTGTTTTGAGAAAACCAGACTCTAACTTCAGTGAAGTTTTAGACGTAATTTGATGTTTACTTAGTTCTTAGTTTTTGTCATGTATTGTGTTATAATAAGGTCCTTTTATTTAGTTTAGAAAATTATCGTAACGTTATTTAAAATGAACGCAACGATAATTTCCTTCTTAAGGAGGGAGGCGTTATGCAACCTTCCACACCGTCGTCGGTTAAATGTAAACAACTGCTCGGCTGACTCGAATTCGTCGCCAGACAGTACTCTTTTATATTATAGCTTTATGAAAGCAACTTAGTGTTAGTAACTGTTTCGCTGACTGTGCGTCGTCGTTGAACAGTGCTCTTTTGTACTTAATGTAACTATTAAAATGTATCCTGCTGTTTTTGTAACTTAAATTTAATCAGAATAAATCGGGCCTCGAAATCGGCTAGACGTATTTTCATCTTTTATTTTTAGTTATAAAAAATCCATTTCCCAAAGGGGAAGCTTGACTAGGTATTGCAAATGAGAACGAATGCGATCAAATCGTGAATGAATATTTATTACACTAAACAGTGGTTAGCCAAATCAATTTCGTTACGGCATTCGGTAAGCATTAGTTAGGTAAAATTTTAAATGAGGCATTAATAAATTACAATAATAATAATTAACAGTTATGATATTATATAAACATTATTGTTAAAAAATATAATTTCAATATAATAATTAAATTTTAATAATTGAGGGGGATCCGTGCTCAGCAGAGGCGGATAGGGTTGATGATGACGAATAATGAAACTAGGTATAGTGTGTCCCACGGTTTCACCCGTGTTTACTATTACGCGGACGAAGCCACGGCGCGCACTAGTTCTTAAACATCGCTATCTGCTCGTAAAAATCCTAAGCAAAACTGCCTTTTTTGTTGGAAAACTGTTCAGTTTATAACGACATGTATATATATAAAGAAATATTCAAGATGGTTGTCACACTTATTGTAAGTTTTGTATCACCACTGAAGCATAAAACTTACAAAATACAAACATAAAATGTTACCAACCTAGGACAAGTGCTTACACGAAAAGTTGAAGACTTTTCGCTACTTGTGTAACACGTGGTTAGGTAACGGTTGCATTGAGAGGCGATGGTGGAAGCGATATATTTATTAAATGTCTTACATTAAAACTGTCCAAACATTAATTATGTAATCATTAGTAAAACATCACGACCACGTATAAAACGAAAAATTTACACGAAAAACTTTTTAAATGTTTTTCTGTTCTATGCATTTATCAGGTTGTTATAATTTCAAAACAAAGTAGTTCACCTTATTTTATTTGTTTATCATCTTCTATTTTTTGTTGCGCAATTTCATGCATAATTTCTGAACAGATTACGATGATCCTTTTAATTTGAAAAGTTAACCCACTAGTTCCAATAATTCATACAATAATTTACTTTCGCAGTTCATCAATTTGAAGCAGACGTTTTTGTTGTTTTTATGTTTTGTTCGTGTTTTAAATCGCGTCGCTACCGCTTATGCACCATGACCGAGCCGAGCTTACCTTCTGTAGCAACCCAGGTATTTTTCCATCCACTTGCCTTATCCCGCCTGTATCGCTGTTCATTCCTGAGGATTTTAAAACGTTTCCGCTTTAAGCTTGGCCATAGAACCTATATTCGTTTGGCGCAGAATTCGGCGCTATCTAAACCCATGCTAGTAATATTGTAAGTTGGCTTTAAATGGAAATCTTTGGATAAAAATATGTTAAATACCAAAAAATAAATGGTATTCTTTGTTTATGCTACTACGTAGTAAAACTTGGGTGTACACAGTAGACAAAAATAAATTTGAAGATGTAATTTTTTGTAACTTAATTAGAAGATCACGTCCTGGTTATAATATTATATTAAGTAAGCGTAATAATATTGTTAAAATTAATATATTTTTTACGAAAATATAGCTTTTCTATCATATCCATAATCTTGTAAGGAATCAAAAGGCGTTACTTACTTAGCCCTATTTTTAAGCGACTTGAATACTTACTTCATGCTTGACAAACCAGCTTTATGAATCCAAATGTTTTTTTTACGCAAATTGCCCAACGAAAATAAGCTATTCAACTTCAAATTAGTTTTATAAAAGTCGCCTCATTACTCCAAGTGAAATTTACAACTTGCGCGAAAACGTGCAATATTCATTTGAAGTTTGCTTTGGGGAGCTCGCGAGATGGATTTTTATAACAAATGATAGCACTTTACGTGTAACAAAATTTTACAGTCTAATGTTTAAACGTGAAACTTAGATTTACGCGAAACATCATCATCACAACTGAAAATTATGAAATCTCTCATAAGCTTTCAACTGAAAGCTTAACACTTATCAACTAATCACTTTCAAATTTTAATGTTATCTGGAAAATAGTACAAGATTATCTCGAAGAGATCGCTTTTAAGCCTATTACACAAAACGTTTCATCTGGTCAGGTATTCTGATGTTTGCTTTACTTACACACAATCGTATCTCGCAACTGTCCCAAGAGAGTTTACTTGCTATTGCAAACAGTGAGCTTTTGTTAGAACAATTTAGCGATAGGATTCAAAAAGATTTTCGCTCTTAAGGACCTGTAGGCAGCGAGCTTCCGTAAAATGGGCGGTTTTTTGTCAAAAAGTTAAGCCGTAATTACAAATATTTATAAGCCAGAAAAAATACAGTGTATAGCCAAGTGTTTCAGTTAGCTAATAAATCAATAATATTGGACTAAAGTTGTCTAGTATCTTGAGAAAAAAATTCACGAGAAAAGACCCGAAAAAAATCTTTCGTCACATAATGCTCAACATTTTCAGCGACAACTATCATATTTTTTGGAACCATAAAAAAGGCAATTTTATTTTCCAATGAAATTTGAATTTTCCAATGAACTGAATCGATTCCGTTCTTCTAAATTAATAAAAACGACGAGAATATGATCAGTTTGAGCGCGTACTAGGCGACTCAGTACCCGCTACGGCGTTTCAGAGAGAGGACGTATGTCGCTGTTCCTCAAAATTTTCTCGTCGAATTTACTGTTTGTTCTCCAAAAAAATAATGCAAACAGAATCTCTACATGGTATACAACTGGTTTATTTACTTAGTTGCCGTAAATGACTTCCTTCGACGATTACTAAACTTTTATTATAACCTATAATACTTTGTATTTATTCTCCATTGTGTGTAAAGAATAATGGCTAATATGACTATTCTTGCACCACCTGTAACTGAAATTAGCAGCAAAAACGCGTTTTTAGATTGTTCACTTAAATAAAACTGGGATTTCTTATGATAGTTTGGAGTTAATCAAAGGAGCAGATTATGATTGTATATTAAAATGAAGATGTAGTGAACTTCCGTTTTCCATAATGGCGGATCTGGCGGATGCATATTCTGACGTTTTATTTTTAGCACACTTCCAGTAATCTTTCTGCTCAGAGTTTTTTCAACGTTTTTGCTTCGCACGATTTGTGCATTTAGTCATTGTCAAATATGTATTATACTGTAAATTCGAAAGTAACTCTGTTTCTCTGTTTGTCTGTTTATTTGTATGTTTGTTTGTTTGTTACTTTTTATGGCTAAACGGCTGGACCGATTTCGATGAAATTAGGTATAGAGAGACAACAAAAATGAAAATGAAATTTAGTAGGTATATGGGAGAAGGAAAGATGAGGACCTGGGGAGATGGGGAGATGGAGAGCAGCAGCTGGAGAGATGAGGAGATGGGAGATCGGAGATTGATGAGGGATGGGAGATGAAATATTGGGAGTTGGGGAAAAAAGCGATGAGGAAATAGGAAGATAGAGATGTTTTAGAGATATTGACAAAGACGTGACGTGCCCGATTGATTTACAATAGCATACAAAGTTCACGCATATTGTGTTTTTACTAGCTGGATTCGATTTAAATGCAGACGAAGTCGCGGGTAACAGCTAGTATTCCATATTTTCACAACCTCGTGGTAAAGTAAATTTACAGTCATAGCCACGATTCAGTAAACTTTACTGAAACTAGCTTTTACGCGCGACTTCATCCGTATATGAAAAAGCAACTGTTTAGAAAATAAATATTGAAGTCTTTGTATCTCTATCCCTATCCCTGTCCCTTTCCTTTTCCCTATCCTTAGTCTTAACCTTTATATTTTATCAAGAGCCTAAAATAATGAAGTGTCAGATCACCTACTTGAGAAATTATGAATTGCCCATATAAATTTTCAACTCCTATTTATTTGGATTCTAAGATCCCTATTTTTTCTGACGAAAAATAGCCTATACCCATCTCATAGGTCCAATCTTGATCAAGATCGATTCAGCCGTTTAGACGTGAAAGGATGGCAAAAACTAAAAAAAAAAACCAACAAACACACACACAGTTTCGCATTTATATGATCTTAGTACGGATGCCTGACACTGGCTAAATGCACAAATCTTTTACTCCGTCATTGTCATTGTAAAAATATATATCAAAAAGAAAATTATGGAAGTGGACTAAAGAGGATGTATCAAATGGACTTGACAAACGCGCATACCAGAAAGGACCAACACTAAATAAATTTAATACAAATTATTTAGGTGTGACTCCAATAATTCGTGCGGCATTCTAAATTTGATAGGATTATAGTCAAGGAGGTAATAATTTATGTAATGCTGGTGGTAATGTTGGTGCTTGCTGCGTACGCCAACAAAGATTAAACATTTAATTAATACATTATTTACCTACTATAGATTGTGTTTATTTTTCATTGTAACAAACTACTTATATACATACACCAAAACAAAAATCATACACAAAAAGTTTCCCGGCAGCAGGTTTCGATACTTCGAAACTACGTCTTTAGGAACGGAACGTAGCATCTCAGACCGCTCGGCCAATCTGACATGTCATTACAGTGTCGAAATAATTGAATGCTTCAGACTAAAGCCTACGTAGTAACTATCTAGTAATCTGTGGTAAGGCCACGTGATGCCGTTAGTAAGAGTATAATAATTATGAATTAGCGTTTTCGACTTGCCGTGAGCGCGGAGCCAGCGTGGCGCGCGGCCCGGCCAGGTAACTTTCATCTTCTAAAATACATGAATCGCTCCTATATTAGCGCCTTAATAAAGATTTAAATCGCAAAAACTAAGTAAAAGCAAAGTCGCCGACGGAAACATTTCAAGTTGTTCGTAAACCAATAATCAGGGCTGTCAGGAAAATGAATTTCTGTCTCAGAACCTGTCGCAGAAGTGGAGACAAAGGCACGTGATTGAAAAAGTTTCACTTGACAATATTCCTTGAGTTAATGTTAGCGACAACCCTACTACGGGATATAGTAAAGGATTTTTTTCCTTTAATCCCTAACTTAGACAAATAACTATAAGTTTGAAAATAAGCTAAAAACATTTACTCAAAGAAACAATACTTTTCAAATAAACTAAAAACTAAACATAACTAAACCAACAAAGCACTGCAAGCCTGAAAAAATGCAAGAATAATAATGATGATTCAGTGTGAATACGCATTCCGTTTGCGGAAGTTTTCGACGTGCTATTGATGAAACTAATCTAAGACTCTCCCCGTAAGTGTTTTAGCAACCACAAGTACTTTAGTCGCGCGACTCCCACGAACTGAAGGCTCATAAATACATGGCCCAAATAGTTCCAAGGTCATCCCTAATTCGAGTTCCCAAAGGTGCGTCCAGGGCGTATTCGATCAAGGGTGAGCGGACAATGGCGCGATGATTAAACCAAGATATTTCATTAGCACTCCGCCGGAATTCTGTTAGGGCTTTTTACTGTTATTTATACTGTGGTAGGTAAGCTCCGGAGCTTTGATATTAAAGGGGTATGTGCGGACCATGCGTGGTCGAGTTAACAAGGACCAAGGTTCGTCGAATGACGCAGTCACGAAGCGTATAATAATATGACGTCATAATATATGTATACTAGTACCCAACTTATAAGGCGCGTCGTGAATCTTCGTTCGCGCAGAAAAGAAAGTATGGTCCGAAGATTAACGAAAGAATGCTTAAAACTTACAATCAACCTAAGATCACTATTATAAGGTTCATAATACACTGCAGCTTTTAGTTCCATCTCACTCTAAGCTCGCTAAGACGGCGGCGGCTGCCGACCAATAGCGGTCAATAGCATTTCCCTCGCTTTGAAAATTCATCTTCTGCGCAGGTACATCGGTAAGCCATATCAGTTGGGTAATACTGTACGCTATTCGTCACCATAGCTGTTCGTTATAAGTGATCTGAAAGGCCTCTGTCATCGTTTTTGTCTCAACTCTGAGCGAAAAGTAAGACGCGTATGCTTTTACCTTATTTCATCCATTCTTACTGAAGATACGAAGCGTATTTTAATAAACAAAAATTTACTTAATACTTCTATTCATTTCATACTCGTACATGACTTTTAACGAAGCAAAAACAAAACATGAGGTTCCAACACAAGAAGGCAAAAATCTAGTTATGGTATGTAATAAAATATGTTTTCCGCAATCTCTAAGGATCAACTCAAGCTATAAAAATTAACCGAGCAACTTACAAAGCAAGCAAGTTGTGAACCCAAGTATGACCCTATCCAGTCCACTAACTTGATAACTTAACAAAGTGAAACGTGGGTAGATAAAGTGCGCGACACACGCGCGTCGAGCAAACTCGCTAACTTGCTCGCATCGCTCTACTTGCTCGCCTGTAAGCCTGTATATTATATATTTTATACTTTACAGGCAAGCATGTGTCCTGTGTCTCGCCTGGTCATATAAGTCACATATAAGTGGTGTGATCAAAGGTGGTATTAGTGGCGAGTTTGCTCTAGCGAAATCATCGCTCATCCTCATCACTCACTTCCTACTTTTCTTTAAAATATCTTGTATTGTTCTCTGTTTTTTTTTAAACGTAGCCCCACACTAGGATTGCTCGATTGATCGATCGTGGGTACCGCTTACAGACATATAATTTCACATAGTACACATCACACCCAGACCAGAAACGAATATTTGTGGATCGCACAAATGTTAGTCCCAGGCGGGAATCGAACCCGCAACCCCTAGCGCAGCAGTCCGATTGTTCAGCCACTACGCCAAACGAGCCGTCTTTGTGCTATGATGTTCAATAAATATTTTTTGTTTATTGTATTTGTATAGTAACTTCCTGAATTTGCAACGCAAACTGCCCAGCCAATTAAAAAGCACGAAAATGATATAAAGCCGCGAAGTCTTTCATACTTATAATTTACGACGCGGACGAGCAAGATGTGTATGGTGAGCGTAAGACGCCACAGCACGGCCGAGCAATTACGTCGCACTAGCTCGGGAGCTTAAGTTACAGTGTGTCACCTACTTAAAACGGTAAGTTAAGTCTCAAAAGGTTCGCACTGAAGCCTTCAGGAGTTTAAAAGAATTTGTTTACCTCAAAAGATAAAGTCAAAAGAGATATCCAAGGCGTTTCCCATTAAGACATTTTTTTCTTATTTTTTCAAGAAAATTTCCGTTACTTCAGTGACTGAGCGGATTATAGAGAAAGTGTTGGGAGAGGGTGGCAGTTTATTTTAGGAATAACAGGTTCTAACTGACTTTACTCGTAAGGGTCGTGGGAAGGAACTCTGAAATACCCTGAATGTGTTGGTTATATACATTATAGTGTTTTAGAAACTTGCCTGATATTGAAACTTAAACAAATTGCTACATAGGTAATAAATTGTATATTTTAAAAGGTAGGTTCAAAGCTTTTTCTTGTATAGCTTGAATGATATCAATCGATCACGGATCCTCACCTCATGCACAGAGCGAAGAAAATCCTCAAATAACATGAAATTAACCATTCTCTGTGGTTTCAAACCCGGCGTCGTTGGATTGCAAAGCGCACGTCGCTCGGTCAGCGCACCGCCAACGTCCTCCCTCTAATTAACTTCTGAACAACAAGCCGCTACGTTACCTCTAAAAGACACCAAGTATTAAGTTTGTCCGAACTCGACCCTAACTGGCAGGACCTCTTAGCTGCGAGCCCGTAAACTAACAGAGGAGCAAACATCTGACATCGGAGCCTGTAGGTACCTACATTTAACTGTCAAAAGGTCAACAACCCTAAAACAACAAGGGACGAAGTCAACCGCTGAAATATGCTAATTCAAGTAAATGAAGGGAGAGATTGTAACGTAGATTGTAGGACGGGTGAAGGATAATGCTAGCAATGCCATCACCAGGTGGCTGAGGCGTTTCTGTTTAACTCACTACGTTAGTTACAGTTAGTTAGTGCGTTGGTTGATGGAGTTTAGTGTCAACTTGGGAGTTGATTATGAATCGGTTCGCGTTGTCCATTGGAGTTGAAAGAGTAGCTGCCAAGTACCAATGACGTCATGATGGTTGAAGCGATGTGAGCTCATGATGGAGACGGAAGGTGGAAACGGTGCTCCTCATTTGCAGCTGTCTGGCAAGATTTGGGATACATTATCGGAACCATCATCATCGCTACACAAGTCAACTATCCACTCTCATCATTATGGGAATAACGTTGCGATTTTATCGCGTCTGTGTGGTAGTGGCTTTACTTTAATCCTACTTATATTACAAATGTGAAAGTTTGGAAGTTTGGATGCACGTTTGTTACTCGATCACGGCAAAACGGCTGAACAGATATTGGTGAAATTAGGTAGGTAGATGGATGAAGGCTACTTTTCATCCCGGAAATCGTGGGTAAGTTACCTACTAAAAATAATATTCAAATAAAATTCAAAATTTTATTCCGGTTGAGTTCAACAACCAATTCAAAACTTCTGGGTACAGCTAGGTTTAAGAATTAATAGGTGCCACAAAGATACAAAAATGTTCAGCCATGGGAACTGTTACAGTCGAGTGCTGGAATGGATTGATAAGATGGATTACTGTACTGTACTGGAAACCGGATACTGGATGTGAACCGAGCATAACCTTAATTCGCGTTCATAACACCAGATAATTAAATTGGCTAGTCCACGAGTGGGCTATTATTAAATTGCTATTACGCAAATCACAGAAAGATCCGCTGAAATTCGGGGAAATGACAGCCGTATTGAAATGAACCACAGGGTTGGTTTACAATGCATTTATACTAGCCCGCACTGAATAGATTTTGGATAAACAAATACAATGATCAACTACATAATATTATTATGTTTGTTTGTTTGTTTGTCGTATGAAGTTGTGGTAGCCTCTAGTGTCAAAGTCGACTATGAAAGTAACTGATCCCGAAAAAATGCTCCACAGAATTGTTGCTTTTTGAGTGTTTGTTTCAAACCCGGAAATTACTGAAGGGATTCGGATGGGGTTGCGGCAATCAGTAACAATGATTTCCATCTACCACATAAGGCATCTATACTAATTTTATACAGTGGAAAACCTGTACCTGTTAAACGCCCTGGTACAGAAGCAGGGCAAGCAGGGCAGGCCGTAGCAGGGTGAAGCCGCAGAGCGAAGCTAGCTCAGTATAATTTTAGCCAGAATTACCGACATTAACAGGGATTTCCATGCAACACAATACAGTTTATAGGAATGCCTCGTGCGCGTCGTTAACGCGTATCAAACGTGCAAGCTACAGCGTGCATTCAAATGTTACTGAATAGGGTTGTCACACGTTTTTTATACATATTTTTTCAGATATTCTATAAAATACCTATTTAAGGTTGCTGGCTGTTCAAAATGAACCCAAATGCATTCGATCTTCTCGTCCTTGATAAGTACTACCATCAAACGCTAGATCACATCATCATCAACATCATCAGCCTGAAGACGTCCACTGCTGAACATAGGCCTCCCCTTTAGACCGCCACACCGAACGGCAATTTGCCACTTGCATCCCCGGCATCCCGTTGCCTGCTAGATCACAATCTCACTTCAATTTAGCGAGGTTGTGGTTAAAGTCGCTAACGTAGACTGGAATGGATGGAAGGGGCTTGACAGGCGTTCCGGGTGAGGGTGGTAGCTGACAGTGGGATGTGGTGGTCACGTAGTTATCTTACCACCAAGGATAATATAGGAAAGCTGTATACGACGTATGTCCTTGATGTTAGCACAGAAGGTAGGAAGGTTGAACTCTTTTGCAAAAATCCATTTGCATAAAAGTCAATCGCCAAGCAGGGACTCTGGAAACAATGCCATATTTAATTTCGTGTGTAATCACTAACTGTTATTGTCTTTTATAAAACTTTCAAGTGACAACCCTAAGCTAATAATGAACGCACAATCCATATAATGTATCCGCGGGCGATGGACCGGATTAGAGTGGACTTAATTTATTCGAACACTATTCGTGCGTGTGCATTACTTTTATTGACAACCCTATAAATGTCCATGTGTGGGCGAAGCGCGCTAGTGTGTGTTAGAGTTGTAGTATAATCCTGTAATTGATATTTTCATTGATAGAATTAGCTGAATATTTTGTGGAGTGGCCATTTGATTTCGGTAATGTATATCGTATTACGTGAAACTCGCAGACATATCACAGGAAGTGAACCGAACAATAGACATCTAGTGAATTTACGGCCGAAATTAATAATCAATCCAATCCAAATTTTGCTATCTGGGATTGATATCACAATCCATTTTTAGGATCAAACGTGCCAATAACCGATCCGTGGATTGGTTTATGAAGGCACGCAGATTGGAAATCGATCGAACGATAAGCAGCATTCCAAGATCGATTTCAATCTTGGATAGGAGATACAATATTAATTTCGGCCGTTAGTCGACAACCCAGTTGCAGACATTTTGAAAGCTCATTCTTCTAATAAAATATATAGGGTCGGCTTCAGTACGAATTTTAATATTAGTTCATGAACATGATACAGTATAACATAGTTCTCTTGTCAGTTCAGCGCTGTCTGCATTATCTGTTTGTCTGGCTTCACTAGATATCTGTAATGCCCGGTCTGCTGCCTCTTATATATCTGTGGTGAAACCCTAGGTAGGAGCTAGCGGTCGATTTTCATAAGGTTCTTTTTGTCAGTTTAGCCTCTGTTGTCAGAGGTCGTCAGGTCATATCTGATGTTGACAAATGCTATAAATCGATAACAACCGGGAGCAAGGTTTAGGTATGAGTTTAAGGTTTAGATGTTAATTGTTGTGATAAAAAATATTTCTATTATCTTTGAACCTAATGGACACAATTACATAATTTATTTCGTATTTATACGTGTCATATCAGAAATGTTATATGAACCATAGCCCTTGATTGGAGTCTTATTTCCATGGTAGGTACCAGATTTTACTAATGAAAGAAAAGAACCACAAATGACATTAACGATCAAGAAATGTCAATCTAAAGACTTCCAGTTATACCACCTCACACTGCATAACGTCGGTAACCTCCCCGTCACCAAAGAATATCACGTTTTTCAGTAAAAATGTCGATTCAATCGGGATCATTGCAAACAGAGCGGTTTGAGCGAGTTTAAGCGCTTTATTCGCTTTTATCGCCAGAATCGCTTTCATCCCGATTGCACCCGAAAGGGATTAGTCGATATTGAAATTGTGCGGATCAGCTAATTGGCTGTGTAATTGTTTTGTTAATGAAAGACTAGCTATCACATTATATTAATCCGTATAGATGAACCACGATAGCATGACCCGAGCGAACCAGTCGAATAACCTGAGAATGAAGCGAACAACAAATCAATGGCTTTGGAGAACCCATCTGAGAAGGGTAATGTTTATTGTGCGATATATTCGAATTCTCTAACAAATACACGAAAATTTGCAGCATAATATAGCCAATTTATCGTCGCAAATAAGTTTATAGATGCATTGTTGTTGCGTGACTTTTTATTTTATATACCTGTTATTCCAACCCTGGGTTTACTCAATGACAGCGTTGTATTTAGGTTAGATTTTACTTGCTGCTATTTTCTGTACCTCCATCTCTTTCTATCGCTCAGACACGTCGTTTGTTAGAGCGAGAAACACTGCTGGCATAACGCAGCACTATTGACATAATTACGTTCTTCATACTGAGGCCACAAATGGAACGTCACAGGCGGAATTGAAATCCAATCGGACTTTGTACCCGCTGGCTGATTGACGTAAATCGTCCACCTGAAATCCGCACAACAACTGAGAGGTCCAATCAAGAACAGAATAATACGAGCAGGCCACAATATTCACCTGCCGCTTGCACCAAACGACGCACTTCCGCGACAAAAAGCCAAAATCACCAGCACTCAAGCTATCGCAGCAAAACATCCAAATATCAGCATCAAAGGCAAGTAATGCGAACCGCCAGCGGCAGGCCTCAGAGAAATGATGCTGCCAAAGGAAACATTGGTGGCTATGGTGTGACGTACAAACAGTATGGGTAACATCTACGCGGGATCTGTATCTGCATCCGAAAAAGTAGGCCAGAGTGCCGTCCAGTACGAGATAGCGGAGAGAGGAGAGGATAACTTAAAGAGACTAAAGTTGAAAATGCAGCTATGACCACTTGGGTAAATGGTGGCGTATGCCACGCGTAAGTTTGAACCCAGTTGACCTGTCAAAATCAGCATATTAGCTTCCGACTAAAGGAAAACGTCGCTCGAAATCATGGTGGTAGACCTAGCTATTGCCCTTCCACTCGACATATACACGCTAAAATCGGCACACTATGTGTGGTGGTTCCTTGAAAATGTCTTGTACGGAGCCCTGAATGCGTGAGGCCAATCTCGCCCTTGACTACCAGTTGAACGCCATCTAGTTTCAACGCTGAAAACTGTTGTGGATGTCATTGAATATCCTTCGTTACGAATTGATATCTCAAGAGGTTTACCCTAAAGCCATGTACTGCCCATACTGCAAGCGCGACACTCCTGTGGCACGGCGATTTATTCACGTTAGAAGATACGCGGAAACGCACTCAAATACCGCCGTCCTTGAGTCGGCGCGGTATTTATTTATATGTAAAAAATATGGCCACGATAAAGATGGCCCTTCGCGATTACGGAAGTTCCTGACTTTTCTACTGGTGTTTGCTCTCTCTCTCTCTCTCTGTTCTCTGTCTAAAGAAGGAATGAGACGCGTAGACCGGTCTACTTGCTCTCTTATTTTTGTCCTGCTCTCTCTTCTTCTTCTGGAACTTCTATCCTCGATCCTGATTCCCTAGATTCATGGAATCGTAAGCAGTTAAGTTGCTCAGGGTCCACCGGACTTCTTTTGTGAGACAGACACTCAAAATTGGAACGCTACTTCTTGGTGGTTATTAGTCTACTTGTCTATTAGTCTTGTCTGTACCAACCATTCCTGTCTCATCATCTCCCATCTGCTATAATTCCCTATGGCCAACCGTTAAAGCGAAACATAAACGGGTTCCTACAGCAGATAGCAAATAAAAACAATAAATCCAGGCTTGCCTTCGAAGAGCGGGATGTAAAAAGTGCTAACTCGCAAGAAAGGATGTAGGGTTGACAGTTGTTAGAAAATAGTTTTATTTATGTAGGTACAACTTTGTTAAAAATGTTTTCACGTTCGTAGGAGTTTATTTGACAAGTTCCCAAACTATTGCATTTTATGTTGTCATGAAGTCGTAAGTTTCTTGGAAAGCGCTGTTTTGTTCCGCGAATTAGAATTTTGTTTGTTTTTCCTAAGTTGTGGGATAACATTTTGTCACTAGTCACTGATGTTCTCCATCGATCAGTTTTAATTAAAACAGATTAAATAAGAATTAACCATATAGTTTTTTTGCTACTCAGTACAGGAACAGTAACGGGACTGGAGTAACTGTGTTTGGGTATTTTAAACGCGCTGTTAAAATAAGCATATATAGTTGACAAATAAATATTGCTATTTGACTTTGGAATATGTTTTCATCACGACCAAATATCTAAACATTAAGTGACCCGACACTCATAACTTTAATGGTCATAAGTGACGGTGCTCGAGAAAAAATATCCTTGTGGCAACCCTAGCTTTTAATATGAAATGGAGGCGAGCAAAGTAACTCGTAGCCGGCGCCGCCCCGCACGAGAAAAACGGACACCCACTACAAATGGATTTCAAATCTGAATAAAATGTTGCCGAGTGTACAGTTTCATGGCTTCGGGTTTATATTAACGCCGCTAGTTGCGCCCTTTGGCTATACCCGTTTTTGTATTCTAGTGTTCAATACACGAGGACGTCTTAAAGAAAGGCCAAGTCAAAAGTAACCGGCGAGCTTGTATGAAAGGGACTCATGAAACTGGAAGAAGCGATGAGGTGTCAGGATCGTAGCATGTGGAAAGATGTAGTCTCTACCTACCCCGACGGGATAGTGGCATTACTGTATGTATGTACAATATAAGTGGGGTCCAAGGCGATTGACTTATGGAAGACAAGTCGGTTCTATATGGCAGCTTAGAATTGATTATTCTAAGTATAGTAAGTAGTATTTGGTCGTTTACAGCCGTGGCATAGATGAACCCTAAAGATTACCGGATAGGTCGCCTCGAGCCGACACGTCGACACGTTGTTGCAGCTGTTCATGTTAACCATGTATATACATACTACACTATTTTAATATTACGCATATAATAGATCATATTAAAAGCTACAATATGACAATGGAAACCGCATATCGTTAATATCGTCTGCAATATTGTCTAGTGTAAAATATATCTATGTAAGTATTGTAACTGAAAGCTGAGGTTTCAAAAGCTAAAATTAATCGAGTCATATATTGTATACGCTGCTCTGTTTCGACGCTGGCGTCTGTTGCACAAGAATTTAGGGCCCAGACAATATTCTCCGAATTCTTATCCCCCTAAAATTGCTAAAATTGGCAACCTCCCGAAGATATTTCAGAGTAATTGGAATAAACAGAACTAAAGTCGCGTTACTGCGCAGTGCACAAAGCGTTGAGCGGTAAAAATACTAAAAATCAACGGTTTCGCAATAGACAAATTATATTTTGGCTGGTTTCCCGCTGCGTTTGCGACGCTATGCCGGGGTTCAATGGAAACTCTTGGCACGGGTTTCCAACTGATTTGTGTAAATAAAAAAAGGGTATATTGTGGAAATTAGGGAGTTGAAAGATGTGGGAAAACGCGGGGACTACTTTGTTTTGGTTTAGAAATAAAAACGAGACATATGGGTTTGGGGAAAACTTCGCAATGCTGATTTAAATCCTCCCGGAAGTGTGGTGACAGAATCTGAACATTACAAATCAGAATCTCTCCCAATTGGTTTTGTAACTATGCAAACATCACCCACATCCAATTTTATATATTAATCATTCATACTAGACATAGCTGTGATTCAAAAATTACGTCAAAACCAGACTTACTATATAATAATAGGTTATGAAAATAGTATTTTCCATTACATAAACTTTATTTTAAAAGGACTAGCTATTCGTTCAAACGCCGCGATATCTCCATCATTTCCAAAGACCAATTTAGCGGAATGCATTCAGTTTATCCCGATAGTCCTTAGATCCCCCAATACCGCTTTCCAGAATAGAAGGTAATTCCTCATATTATTTTCCTTCAAAAACTATCTCGTACGAAAATTGAACGATCTCCGCGGATTTCTTTCATACATCCAGGGATCGAGTGAAAACATTCAAGCTGTGCGAGGACACGTTTTTGGGGGTTTAAGGCTTGGATAGGGTTGTCTAAGGATTTCTGGATTAGGATACGTTCCTTGAGGCTCGGGGAAAGTGTTGTTCAGCAAAAAACATTCCAGTTACATAACGAAGTCTTGTCAGTACACTTTACAGCCAGGACAACAAGTTTTAGATCCAAGTCAAACTTATTTACATTTGATGTTCCCTACATATAGATTGAAGTGGAGTTGCTTGTTCACGATTAAACGGCTGCACCGATTTTCAATAAATTTGGCACAGCATCAATGTGCGAGAGCAGCACAGACCGACCAAAAGAGAATTTATTCCGGAAAACATCCTCGATACAACAAGCAAAAGCCTGGGAGCCGCAGCGGGAAGCTAGTGGGAATCTGTCAAGCTTAAATTCAGAAACGTTTGTACAGAATCTAAGTTTGTTTGCTTTCGAATGAGACAGTCTCAGACTCTGGTGAGCTATCCAGGTGGCACTAGGGCCACTGGAGCATCGTGGCCGAACGACTGCTACTCATCAATAACACCTGAGAACTTCACGTGCCCTCCGTAACACGAAGTGATGAAACCCCACACATAACTTAAGAGAACAAATCATTGAAAATCCAAGAATTGATCCCGGTGTGGTTGAATTGCAAAGCGTGGAAGTTATAGTTCAGCCACCCTCTATGGAGACCATAAAACTGCCCCCTCCGCTGCTACGCAAAAGTAAAGCCCTCATATAGCCGTAGAAGTAAAATTGGATGTAGAAGTACTTTGGGAGGAATAGGTCAGGCCCGTAGTAATAGAAATATGATGAAATCAATATCCATCCAGAACTAGCATAAAATCCACCCGAAACCAGTGAAATTTCACTCAAATATCAATCGTGGTGCCGAGATTGCAATCCGGGCGGGAATGTGCTGGCACGAGGACCGATAAGCGGAAAAATACGGTATAGTTAGAGCGAGAGAGAGGTAGCCTGTCATAGGGCTCATTTGATGGTAAGGGGTACCATGGTCTGTGTGCATCCACATCGCCACCGCCAAGGGAATTGCCGGTGCGTTGCTTTATTACTTCAATACGAAATAGGTTTCCTATGTGCATGAATTTAAAAAAAAAATTGGTCCGCAACAAAGTACTTTAACAACGCCAAATTAAAACACCATCACTTAAAACTAAACTTCATTCTAAAATACAGAAACTGAAACAGCGTAAAATGTAGCTCAGTAAAACCAAATAAAAATGTACGCCATGTCAACTATATGTTTTTAGGTGTTACGAAATCAAGTTTAAGAGTGCACGATTACACCATTCCGTAACGTTCGAAACCGGTTAGATGTGTACCGGTATCGGCTATCGGTCCTCGCTCAGGCCGCGGGGCTCATATCATAAATCAGAGGCACGTGTGACTGACGACGCGGCCTGATGGATGTAGCTGCCTGATGCTCCGGCAGTGTCGCTGGCTGATGACCTTGTAATGGTGGTGTAACAGGTATCTGGTAATAAATAAGGTATCATACCTTGGGAGCACTAATACCTTGCTTACTTTGTTAACCTTGTTGCATTTTTTACACTTCAGGCTCGCATTCGACGACTATCACCTGGTCTTAGATGACGATGTGATCGAAGGTGGTCAACATGCTCAGTCTAGAATGGTACTTGCTATTAAGGACCGCTGCTGGGACACCCTGATAGGGTGGAACTGCTCAGCTGGATACAAAAAAATTGGCTCTATAATATAGCTGTACATTTTCTCTCCATTATATACATTATCCCCATTTTCTTCGAAAAGCAGCTTATGGTCTGTGCCTTATTTACAGAGTCCTCGATTATTATTTGTACAAAAAATTAAATTCATGAAGTTCCATTCATTTTCAGGGAGGTACTACTAATTTTATCAGGAGAGGTTTAATTTCGTCTAGACGGCCACAGCATCAGATCATTTAGAATGTAATGTAGGTTATTACGACCTTTTTATATTTTGACCTTTTTAGATTTTATATAATATTATTATTGCCCTAATGTAAACCAAATTACGCGCATGTGAAGCAAACCGAGCGGCGAAATCAGAATTAGGCAAATCGAACTAATGCAGCGACCACAAAATGGACCGAATTTACACCGACGCCTAACCAACTTGACACTTGGTAATTCATTTATAGTGTCTATACGCATCGCATCGAGAGCAAATATTATATTAATTCAAGACTGTTACTTTTTGAGGAAACATAATAGTGAGACACACAAACTTAAATTTATATAAGTTCTACATCACGAAAGCTTTATCACGCAGCACTTTTCGTGTTACTCTTTCTGTTCGTTTCGGCATAGAATATCTTTAAATACCCTCGCGAAAGGGGCAGTCCCTATTTTTAAATTAAAGCGCCATGGCTGATCGATAGTTTGACATTTTGAGCGTGTCGGGTGACCTATTGAGTACCAACGCGGTATCAACGCAGACGCTATTGCTTTGCATATAGTTACTTATAGTTACTTGTCTTTCGTCCGATTCAGCTGGTTGTGCCGTAGTTTCGGTGTAACAGTAAGCCAGAATGTTTGGTACGGTGACGCGGGAATTTATAAACACGATTGCATTTCGAATGAAACACGTCGGAAATTGGATGACTGACAAATGAATTTAGTAGATTTACTAATTAGTACGTGCATCTGGCATGTTCGGGAAGCAACCTAGGTCATGTAGTATAAGACTGTATTGCTCTAGTTTGAAGTATGAAATCATGATTTACGCTATAGGTAGCGAAAATACAGGAGTATGATGTACGTACTTAGACGTTAGTTCGAAAGTACGCGAGTTTGATGTAAGTAGGTACGTGTAAGTAGGTGCCTGCATATGCATATTAATATTACAAACAAGATTAGAATTCAAAGGTTCATAAGAGCGAATTTTTACGAAATATCTAGCATTAACCACAGAGTGAACAGTAAACAGCAGAAACCGGCTAAGCTTGCATTTTTGCACAAGCACCGGTGACAGGAAGAGTAATGACGGAGAAAGAACCAAGCCACATTATCGATTTAAAAAAAGCGAGCATATTTAGCCGTCACTGTGTGGTAATGTATGATCGAAACTAATCGAGTAGTCCTGTCCCTCCTACGCGAATTATATAATGTTGGGTAGTAGACAAAAATGTTAAATCTCATAATATTTTAGTTATAATAGTGCAGCTGCACATAAAATTCGTTCAGATGATTTGAATATTTTTCGAAACGCAGAGCAAAAATGAGTTTCCTTTTGCCGGGAATAGCGAATCAAATAAGGAATTCCAAAGATCAACGACTCAAATATGGAACTAGAAAATAAAAGATCCACAGTCCGCATTGCACCGTCGCCGACCAAACTCGATTTGGGGTCCTCACCCGCTCTAACGAACGGCGCGCGGCGCGCAGTCCCCACTCGCAACTAAAAAGAACTCGCTGGCTGAATACAATGTTGTCTTTGCCGCTGATTATTTAAAAAGGTGGAACGTCATTGTCGAATTTGAAAGTGGAATAATCAAAATGAGGTTCAGAATTGAATGAAATCTCGTTCATGTTTGTAACCTCCTTAGTGCTTTGCTACTAAAAAACAAAGTAGATACGAAAACGTAACGTTGTTAATTTTGTTTTTTAGCCGACAGTATTGTTTCTTTGCGAAGAATCTAAAACTGACATGGTACTTATTACATTTTACAGAGATGCAAAATCATGCATCTATATTTTGTTCATTCTTTATTTTGGCTAATATTTCTAGTAAAAATATTTGAATCCCGTAATAGTCAAAGGTATTTTAAATTAATCAAAACTTTGGATAGCTACAGAAAATAATGTGGCGTTTTGCGTGTAAGAAAGCACTTTATTTACAATAGGTTTGACAAAATTATTACAGTTTTTAGACATTTTTACTTGAAATTTAGCAAAACTATGGGGTTAAAAGTTTCCCACAATTTCCCTGTTCACATCATACATTTATTCTTACAGCGCTATCCCGCACCGGTTAGAGAGAATGCAACTTTACGAACAATTCAACTGGTACCTTCCTAAACAGCCTGCTGCCAAGTTGGAAGTAAATCTTCCAATCTCCTGTTACCTCTAACAAACGTCTATCTCATTGAAAACAAGCGTCGATGCGTCAACCGTAAACGCTTGATGTATTTATGGTACAGGCTGAGCCCCTACCTCGGATCTACGACGGATAAATGCAGCCTTTAGTGAAACTCACGCAATTCAGACTTAGTAAATTCATAGTTAAATGTGCGTACTTTCTTACTTTTGCTGCACTTAAATTATTCAAATAAACTACTTACAGCGCAAATTAAAAAGGATATAATCGTGCGCAACGTCGTCTGATTATTTAGAGTAACAATAACATCGACTTAGTAAGTAAGTCGAATTTGGTCCTTCACTTTCGAATTTAACTTTTTGACGCCCATTTTTAAATTGCTACTTTAGTAGGAGCCCAGAAGCCAATTGATAGTGTAACAATGACGCGATCCAAGAAATCCCTCGATACGAAGAATCCGAGCAAATCTTGGACGTGCGTCTGCTTTCCAACCCAGCCAAACCTGAGCCGGCTGCCTCTTCCCATAAAAGGCAACGACGGGTCTACATCCACTAGTCGTTACATGTCTCTTATTTATCTGGAATATCCTGACCCTGGTTTTGCTTACAATTGAAAAGCACACTGAGGTCGGGATAAACTGGTTTCTCAAAGGTTCCGTTCTGCCAATGCGTCCCAACAACATTCAAAGGTAATTGTGATCATGAATCAATCCTATCTAGGACTCCTTATAAGGCGAACAAATCGGCCTGTTCTCCGCATTATGTGAACATACATTGCTTGCTTTCCACGGACAGCTGTGCCGGGTAAGCGAATGTAAGAATCGATGCGTGTTGATTTCTGTCTTTGTTCTTTTTGTGACTGTGGATTTTATTTTGTGATGCAGGGGTTAAGTCTACATATTATATGAGACGATAGTTTAGGAAACTAATATAAAGAAACTTTGGGCAATTTCGGCGTAGGTCTTATTGGTTGCTAATGTGATCGAGAACAGTGCGGTGATGTATTGTATCGGAGGAACTCTGTAGCTTTATTATTATTATATTTCATATTGCATTTTCATAACAGCGAAGATAAATTAAGGTTGAAATGAAATAATCATTAATTGGCGACACAAAATGTTGTAAGTTTAACACAGATGGTCAAAGAATAAGGTTTATTCAAACAATATTTTACGTCAATATCACGAAAACCTATGCAACTTTCGAATTTTAATTCATAACGGTCCGTATATTTTCCCTCTTTTTTAAATCATAATCATCCGCTGATGTCAACGATACAGTATCAAACGTTAACTCTCAATATGTGTTTCTATCTAGAATATCTGGTCTATGACAAGCCGTTATTATTTGCTTCAAGTAAAACTTATGACAGATAATAACAGCCCAAATTAATATTGTAACTCCTATCCAAGATTGAAATCGATCTTGAATTGATGCCTATCGTTCGATCGATTTCCAATTTGCGTGTCTTTATAAACCAATCCACGGATCGGTTATTAGCACGTTTGACCCTAAAAATGGATTGTGATATCAACCCCAGATAGCAAAATTTGGATTGGATTGATTATTAATTTCGGCCGTGAAGGACATCTCTAGCGAGTCAAGAAACTACGTCTTGAAACCGGTCCGAGCACCACTTGGATCCTTCCACATATTGTTCTCTCACCTCGGTTTATTGTGTGCCTGACTCGATTTTTGAACGAAACCTTGCCCGTTTTCCGTACATTGCTGGTTAATGCATTCTGCGAAGCGTCCACAGATAACGCGACCACTTCATCATTCTGCCCCTAACTAGGAGTCCTTTTAGGAATCAGGGACCACGAGGACTATGATCCCACCACACTGCAAATACCTGTGGTCTACACAAATAATTTGTGCAAAGGAAGTACATTTTTACAAGGTATTATTTTACTAATGTGTTAGTATAGAATTAGAGATGACCACTACAGGTTTTAGCTGTAAAGGAAGGCGAAGAAGCCTTGGCGGGAAATATCCACAAAGATACACTGAAGATGGGACACAAACGACACAAATCCCCAAGAGTAGCGACTGCACCCTATGGAATCAGATGGCAGAACGGGATTCCCTTTACCACAAGGTCCTGGTCAGTGACGAAATGGACAAATTGGTACTAACCAACTGGATAAGATTTAAAGTGCTGTAACGCTAAATGAAAGTAAGCTCCAAATAAAATCCCGCACCGGCCAGCAATGTATTCCTCTTCATTCGAGGTGAGGAACTGCCCCCCCCCCCCCTTCCCCCTACTTCCGTCGCTGATTGTGTTTGCCGGCACTCAATAGGGCTTAATTTTCTCTGCTGAGCTCTTTTTACTGTTTATTTGCCGTGTCCCGCAGCTATGGCTAGGTTTTCTTAACAGTTTATTTCGATAGAGACGAAATCTAATGGGGGTTTAGAAGTTTGCTGTGTTCTTGCGAATACATTGTTGGGGGTTTAACAGGTGGCGTAGAGGTCTAGTCTAGTATCTACATAGAGGTATTGCACTAAAGTTAGTAGGTACTACTACTCATCGGATCGTTACTGAATCTGATGAATCGGACCGTTGGGACTTAAAAATAAAACATTACTGACAGAACTAGGATAGATTTTCACAACAGCTATTCAATCAATTGGAAACAGCCTGAATTATTACGGATTCAAATAAGTGGGTTGGGACCTGACCTGAGTAGAAAATCTTTGATGGATTTGCTTAAACCACCGGCTTCTTAACAAGACAGGGCTGAAACGTTTCCAAATAGAATTTGGGTCACCAAGATGTGAACAGGATATTTTTGTTACAGCTATTCCTTTAAGATTTTGAGTCCTACATTTTCTCTACCTCCTTAATAATCCGGTCAAAACGAAATCCACCACATCTCTAGTTTTAAAGGGGGTCAAATTGAGCGGGGGCAAGAGGAAGATAATGCAATAAATATCGGACGTGATTGGCGTTGGAAGATGAATTAAGTCGCCTCATTATTGGCTTAGACTTGATTAAAACTACGCTCTAGAGTCAGAAGCTTAATGACATTTCAGATAATTCAGTTAATTTGGTGTACGAAACCGAGATGAGATAAGGTCGATCGACACAGTACAGAAATTAGTTGTGCCTGCTGGGAGATGAGCTAATGAAGATCATAAGGATGATCACATTATGATCCTGATCCCTAAACTAGGACTTCTAGTATCTAGCGCACCAGGATTAAGGATCATTATCCCATAAACACTCGAACTCAGAGCGAGTACTTGTGCTCACAGAAAATATGCCCAACACGACTTGAGGCTATCCCCACATGATGCAAAGACATTGTTTTCTTAGCCAATGCTAGCCGTTAGCCTGAGCTAGGCCAATACATTATTTCTCAGGTGATGCGGCCGTTAGCCTGAGCTAGGTTAATACATTGTTTCTTAGCCAATGCTAGCCTTTAGCCTGAGCTAGGCCAATACATTATTTCTCAGGTGATGCGGCCGTTAGCCTGAGCTAGGTCCACACATTATTTCTTAGGCGATGCTAGACGTGTCTCATCCCCCTGCTAGCCGTTAGCCGGTCATTTTCGAAAATTATTAAAATTCCCCTAACGCACCCGAGTGTCGTAATATACTGTACGTTACATACTATACTCGTATATACAAGATTATAATAAGAATTTTCTTATAGTAAAATGATACTCCAAATAACATCATAAATCAGGGGAGGATTATGATGTATATCGCCCGATGACATAATTGTCACATAATATGTCACCGCTATAGGGGTGTCATTATTCGCGACCTTGGTGCTACAAATAGGGGTGCGAGATTGTTTTCGTATAGTTGATTGATGGGGTTGATTTAGTGATGCGGACGAGGGTATTTTCGTTTTTTTTTTACATTATTGAGTACGGGGCACGGGACGAGCAGGGTTTTTAACTAGTGGTGAGCGCCATACCTGCCCTCACTACCACTACAATCACCCTCACACCCAGTAATTTTACTGGAACCAATGCCCAGTAATTCTACGTACTGTTTGAAGGGTGGATAACTATTATGGGTGGGCAGAAAATAAAAAATATATCGAATTAACTATCGAAGTAAGCTTAAACTTTACTAGACACTTTCATGATCAAGTTTTATTATTATATATCTTTAACAGCGGTATCAATTATGACGTGCGAAGAAATTAATTACTCACCAAAATAATCATGACAGTAATTAAATAAAAACGTACCTATCATTGAAGTATCTTATACAACGGCAATCCTTACCTGAAACAAAATTAAAACTTATGTTAGATTTCATCATGAAACACTTTCAGTTGCATAAATACGTATCTAAATAAAGATATGATGAACATAACTGCAATACAAACGACAAAACGATGAGCATATTAATATTTTTTTTTTATTTTTTTTTTATTAACCTATTGTGTCCCACTGCTGGGCAAAGGTCTCCCTCATATCCTTCCAAACTTCTCTGTCTTGAGCCAAGTCTTGCCAATCAACCTTAAAGGACTTTAAATCGTCACGCCACCTTTTACGGGGCCGGCCACGACGTCGCTGGCTGTCTGTAGGCTCCCATTGAGTGGCGATTTTTGCCCACCTTGCTGGATGCATGCGTACCACATGCCCGGCCCAGTCCCACTTTAATCTCGCGCTCTTGAAGCCAGCATCAGTGATGCCGGTCTTTAAGCGGAGTGTCGTGTTTCGAACTCGGTCTGTCCTCTTCACTCCGAGTATGCTACGCTCCATTGCTCTTTGACAAACCTTGAGACTAGACTTTTGCGCCTCGGTCAATGACCAGGTTTGAGCACCGTAGGTTAGGACGGGCAGAATGCACATGTCGATGAGAGTGCGCTTTAATGATAATAACTAATAAAATAAACTGCATACAACAATAAAATGGTAAAGATCCGTTAATTGGACTAGTCATTGATGGCGTATAAAAATATGAAGAATTACATAATATATATTTTTTTTTATGGTGATAATTTATTTCAACAAAATCATTGGGTATATAAAAGCAAAATGAAAACTAAAAACTAAAACTAGATAAACCTAATATAATAAATACTAATTCATTTTATATCTGGTAGATAAAATAGAATCGAGACAACGCGACCGTCTGACCGATATTATTTTGCCTAAGATGACCCCCAACCCCAACTCGCACAAAATAGTTGAATACCAAAATGAAAAAAATCCAAATGGTATTTAATTTTAAAAGTAAACCTCGTCTTAGTTATGAAACAATAACATTTTTAACATCTCCAAACGGCTGGATTATTCCAAAGTTTTTACAAACATCTGAATAATATTTCACCGCGAGCAAAAACATTTCTATTATTCAACATTATTCACGGCAGACAACGGATTCCTTGAATACCCACAAATTCGTTTCTCTACGATTTTTTCAGACGAGCGATCATTTTTAATGAAACTTTTTTATTTCTTCGCACTTTTTATACACTTTTTAACACGCTTACCTACTAGTGTTTTTGTGTGCCGCAAGCTTGTGTTTGTAGAATGAAAGTGTAAATTCGTTTCGCAAAATTGTATGTTTCGTGTAAAGCCAAAATACGTGTTAAGCTCGCATTAACTCTCTCCAAAACTCCCAGGAAGTTTTAGTTAAGCGAATCACTGCGAACCTGGCTGATTGTTACTCAACTTTTTGATTGTATTGAATTAAAAAAAAAACTGAAGTATTTTAATATTAGGTAATACCTGACTAACTCATTGAAAAAATGTGTTCTGCGTTCATTGTTGGTTTAGGTACGTCCAAGTCTTAATGTTAAGCATTCGTTGCGACTTTATATTTACTTACAATATACTCTACAGAACTCCTTAAACATAACTACCCCGACGGAAGCATAACTACCCTTACAAACGTCTACCACTCCTGAGATATCTTAGAATCGAATTAACGACCTTCCTGATCCATCACCACCCATACGACTGAGGGATCGCGTGTTATACAGCGTGATTCATTATCCGGCTAGAACGCGATAAATACTGCCTACACGCACGCACACGATTTATACACTGAATCATCCTGTATACAGCTTCTTAAAATAGAATTATTTATTGTATTTCTGCGATCTGGCGAAGTCGGATAATTGTTGTACGCATGTGCATGCAGTTCTTGAAAAACCTTTTCGGAATTCGTCTTGGTTCTGTCCATAGATCTTGGATATGACTTAAAACTGTCTTCAGCTTCTTCGAGAGTCTCAGCCAAATGCTTATATTTAAACAATTTCATTATGAAAAAAAATCCAATCATGACCTGAAATTGATTGCACTGATGCTGCGATGTTCCTGAAACATTGTTTACATAGAGCCGAAGATCGCGCTCAGTTGCGTTTATTAGGCGAGGGGCTTACGTGGAGAAACAGATTGGTGATGGTGATGATGATGATGATGATCAGACGTTATATTTTAAGGACGATTTTCTTGGTTTGCTTCGTGGTCGAATATCTTGCAAGGTATTGCGTTAGTTTCCGTCTCTTGCAGAAAAGGCCGCTATAAAAACCTAATTCCATGATTATCGTAGTATTTGTTGAACGTCATTCTATCGGCACCCAATTCCACGAGTAGTTTCTTAAAAAGTTGTTGGTAGACATTTTAACGCTATAGCTATAATTGTATGATTTAAACATGTAAATATATTTTAAATGACATTTTATGTAACTTGCCACAAAATCTAAAACGATTCTATCTGCATCGTATTCACGGCTACAGGGGGCGCAATTATCAATGGAATTTAGAGACACGTCACTGTTACGGATACTGGGATGCATAAACATGTGACTTTATCACTGCGAATACGAGATTTCGTCGTAAAAGCGCGCGGAATTTCGCCGCCATACTGCAACGAGCTTCAAGAATTCTGAATTTGTATTTTAATCTCTAAAAATCTTGATAATCACTTATTTAAAATGCTAACACTGTTGTGTTTTTCAATCTTTATTAAAACCTATTTGTCCGTTATGTCGTATTTTCCAGCAAACCGAAAACTATCAAGCAGGGAGTCAAGGTAAAAAATGCATTCATCTCTTTTAGATCCCAAAACTTAATAAACAACGTCAAACGTGCAAAAGAAGCGTATAAACTTAATCGAATTCATTGAAAAACTCCGCTTCATTTGTTTTAAAGCTGTTTCAGCTCATCATAATTAAGGTTTTTTTACAAGTGAGCGTCCAGTCCGTTAATTTAAGGCGCAGTTTCGTTGTCGCGTCGCACCACGCGATAACGAGTGTAGCTGGAGGAGCTACGTCATCTGCGGGCACTCGCGGCTTGGAGCTCCGCCAGCTCCGTTCCGGCTTAAGCCTCCGCGTGGCTGGTGCGATAGCTTTTTCATGACAAGTCACTTTTGAGGGTACACGGAGTATAGTTGAATAGTCGATGAGGTGTAGTTAGATGCTGATTTTGCCATGGAAAAATCTGTAGGCACACGATGATGATATGCAAATAAGGAACGGGAAAAATACTCTTTATAACGGCATTCTATGATTTTTAAATCGCGAATAAAGGGGATTCTCATGATGGCTAAAAACTATGCCCGTGTTTAGCCGGCTAGTAGAATATTAATTGTTTGTCTAGCGTCAGCATCGACAGGCAATAAAGCCACCTAGGGGTATACCATCTTGTTTGTCTGTGTAGTTTTCTAACCTGGCTTCTCCTGCGGTAGTTTTGACGTACCAATAATATAGTTCATGTGATAATTTTGCGTCTTTGACGCATTATCGAAACTGCACCTTAAACAGTGTCAACGTGTAATGGATACATTTACAGTAGCTCGCGATTTATGCAGGAGTTTCAGCGTAAATTCCATGTGAAGGCCGACTGCACTGAATACTTACCGTTTCCTGATTTACCGACGATTATTTCAACTATCTAGCTGTGGAAGGCAATACTTTCACATATTTAATAAAACTTTACCATGATAAAGTTTTATGTAGAAGTCGCGCACAGAATATTATCCAAATATAAAATGTCTAATTTCGCGTTTCGTTCGAGTTACATCGACCGTGGTCACGGGACGACTGGTGAATCGGGTATCACCGTCCGGAGCGGCAGGTGTTTTTCCAACTACCCGCGTTTGGTCGAGACTCGTTTTTGTCCCGTAAATATGAATTCAATTCACGCTAGTTTAGGAACTTCTATAGTCAAAGAGCCTTAGCTCAATAGTCAAAGAGTTTGATAAACGTCAGAAACCTATAGAAACCACACTCCCTTCTAAACAAACCTTAAACTAAACAACCGGCGGAAGGAAACTCACTCGCAAATGAAGCCGTACTTTATAAACCAGAGTTTCCAACTTTCAAGTTGTTGACTAGTTAATTAAGTACGCCAAAGTTTTTGTTGTAAATTTTTAACAACACTCTCTTTACAACAAAGTTCGAATGGACTCGCATATTAGATGAGTTGATGTCTTCTTGTCGTGTTGTTCGGATGTGTGGGTTTTGGCGGGTTTAGTGGGGTTCCGGAAGTTTGCCGAGGGTTTTATAAGGCTGTGTATTTTGTGGATGAGTCTTAAGAAAGTTGAATTGCTAATTAAATATTTAACAGTGAAGGATGGTGTCGTGTCGCTAAGAAGTGAGACTCGGACACAGAGATAAATCATCATTAAGGATAATTTATGAAATGTAACCAAATCAGGCGTATTATTATTTGTGAGAAGTTGGTCATCAGTGTGTTCATACTTTTTTTACACCATAGGTTTTTTTATAAGTTAGCTCGTTATAAAACCACAACAGTCTAAAATTCTGTAAAAAAAAAAAAAAATGTAATAATGAACGATAACAAAATTTTGAGTGACCTAAGTATCGGTACTACCTGTGTGGTATCCACTACTACCAGACAGAGAAACGCTCATAAAGTTCGATCAGAACACTATCACTATTGAGAACTAAATGAACCGAAAGTTTCATAAAAAATGAACGAATGCCCATTGACCGTGTAGGTCGCCTATCTGCCATCTTTCTGGCTATTTGACTATTAGCGATTTAATTTTCTAGGACATTGACCAATAATCTGTGGGATGAAGCTAAGTGGGCGTAGTTAGGCTGGGTAGGGGGGGATATTTGCTATTGTTAAAACATTGTTTTTTTAACCTCATATGCCCAAATAAAGGCGGAACCGTTATTAACATAATTTAATATTAATATTATTTGCCCCTACCCCAAAAACCCTGACTACATATCTGAAGTATTGTCGCTGTTGCCTCAGACATGGTAAAATACTATATTGAAATGGAAATGTAGATTTCAGAATCCCAAACCTAATGAAACCCTTTTCTCTACCTTGTTGATTTTTTTACCTCTTAAAAACATAACTCCCCACAAATCACTTCGGGTAACTTTTAACTTACGCTACTTGGCGTATGGTGAGCAGACTGCGAGGCGTGTGTACGGGATTCGATTCCCGCGCAGGCAAACAACTTAGTTAACCACAGATCACAGGTTATTTACTCCGAATGGGGGCTTTTGGGACCATGGTCCTCCTAGGCCTGATTTTCTAGATACAGGGAATCCTAGTTATGGATCAGGATGTATTTATACGTAAAAAAGCTATGAGAGGTTTGTCTATGGTCCCCAACTCCGACCCACTGCCACTCAATATTCAGCCAAATAGCTTACCCGGCAATTCCCTTTCACGCAACAAAAACTATTCAAACTCGCAAGAATTCGAAATAAAAGCGAAAAAATAAATAGGATCCGTATTGGTAAATATATACGCAATATATAAATACAAAGCAGTAACTCAGCGCGAATGAAGATAGGAGCCTATCCGAGTGGCGTTGAAGAGGCCACCACACTGTTATACTACAAATCTATCGCTGAATCTTAGCATACGAGTATACAAACAGTGTAATGCTACCAAAAACTCGACACTGGGTCGACCGCTTAGAAACATTTGTTGTGTTCGTCTCAACTAAATACAAGAAAAAAGAGCATTAGGAAAATTCTAAATTGGTAAATTTAAAAGGACGACATAATTATGTCGGGTCACAAAGATCTAGCAAAAGCACCTGCGATATATTTGGAGCCTCGATGCTAGAGTCGTCTTCATCATAAAAGTCATAATTAGACCAAAGACACATAGTTATCCTACTGCTACCTATTTATACTGCGACAACGGCAGACAATTCTATGCAAATAGCTCTCTCAAGTGACCGAATAGTGTGTAAAGTAAAGGCGCGCCACACTGTGGCAAGTGTATTGTAGTGCACACACGGGGAGGACTGTTTGTCTCGAGCCAAGTGGCTTGTTTGGGGCCTGGTTAATAGCTGTTTGAAGAGCCGACAGGAATATGCGTTCAGTGTGGTACTGCCTTTAGTAAAATCATTTGGATCACCGGCGTTAGTTTTATACTAAACTGAATTTTAAGATTTTTAAGTTAAATAATAATATTTATGTCTCTAAGTGGCCTGTGAGTTAGTTAGTGGAACGAAAAAGATCATCAAATCTAAAATCTTCAATTTGATCTCGTCAAATACACAAACATAAAACTCAGTAACATAATTAATTCCCAAAAACACCGATTCAAACTCAAATTCAATAAGTTCATAGCGATTTCCTCCGTTCTTATGAGTTTCAGACCTTGTTCACACAAGAAACTTAGTTGATAGTCATCTTTTGACATCAAAGACTGATTACAAGTCAGTTCTATGACTGGCTTAAAGTCAGATCAAATACTGAGTTCAAGTCGGAACAAGCCGTGTGTCCCGTCCCCATTTCATAATCGCCTTACGCCGAACTTTCTGTTTGTTCCCGACAAAGAATTGATACGACAAAACTACTTATTTATGCACCATGGACGTATAAATCGAGTGGAAGTACTTTGCGGTTTACCATTGTGTCAGCGAGTTTTAAGTATTGTTTCTTTTTCGAAGTGGCTGTTGGTTAGGTTGGTATTTATCAGTACCTACGTATTTTGAGAATGCAGGAAGCTTATCTTTCTTCATAATATACTCGTATATAAATTACGCGTCATGTTGTTTGTCCGCGATGGACTCCTAAACTACTTAATCCGATTTTAATCAAATTTGCACACAGTGTGCAGTTTGGTCTAACTTGAAAGATAGGGTAGCTTAAATCTCAACTTATACTCGCAATAACAAAAACCTTAGCCACAGCAACGCGTGGCCGTGTCTGCTAGTTATGATTAGTATCATACAGTGATGGTAAACGCCAAGCCTGTCCGTAACTGTTGCAGTGCCACCCAGAACTTAGCATTGCAGAATCTCGCGCGGCACTGCAAAGCGCCCGTCACCCCGAAACATTGGCTCTGAAGTATCGCCCAGTAATTTATAGAATATTAATTAAAAAAAATTGCGCTGGAAACAGTGTTCTTTAAACCAGAACACAGATTGATGTTGTCAGATGCGGTGGTACTCCACCAGGCGGACTCTTGCAGAAGAAGCCTACCACTTGTAATGGAGATGATGATTATGTTGATAAAGTTTTATACAGTACCGTGATGAATGGGAAAAATTGCAATGGATTCAGATCAGTTCTAATGGGAAATAAGCAATGCTAAAAGAATGCTTAATTCTACTCCCTCAGGGCTTCATTTACAATAAACAAAAACCCGCTTCATTAGAGTAGAGGATTCAATTCACGGTAGGCTTACAACTTAAGCAACTCAAAGGTTTTGTTAATCAGCGCTAATGATGCTTACCTGGAGTTAATCAGACCTCTTAGGGATCCACTGTAACTGATGAAAAACGCCGCCAAATCCCTAACAGGGTGTTCCGGCCAAGTGCGATTCGGACTCACGCACGAAGGGTTGCGGACCATTATCTATAAAAACGGCCAAAAAAATCAAATGTTTTTTGTGGGAGGCCCCTTAAATATTGTATTCTGTTTTTTAGTTGTTATCTGTGAAAATTTCAACACTGTCTAACTATCACGGTTCACCAGATACGGCCTAGTGACAGACGGACGGACAGACGGATGGACAGCGGAGTCTTATAATAGGGCCTCATTTTACCCTTTGGGTGAGGACCCCTAAAAACAGGTATGATCAAAATTAGCTTACAACCAGTACAGTCTAGTAGTGAGTGTTGAGAGGTTCCGTTGTCTATCTCCTAACTCTCTTCTCTCTTATCGAATGAGCTCGCTGAGCTTTCACAATAATACTTATTGACAGTTTGCCATCAAAGTTAATACCTCGAAAAAATTACTTACTCTAATTACTTCCCACTAAAAAGTAAAGCAATATCCACCAATCCGGTTTGGCCCCCGTGGTAGATTATGGCTTACCCTCCTCACGAAAGTGAGGTGAGGCCTTTGCCCAGCAGTGGGACAGTTACAGGCTGAATTATTACTAAAAATTAAAGTATGTAGGTACCAATAAAGAGTGTCCCAATCTACTCCTGGCTGATAAGCCTTGTCATCACAAAGGAGCCCCACTTTTGTTCCCTGTTCGTTACTCAGTGACATGGCCCTCCTCTCCTCAACTAAATCAGTCCTTTTTAGGGCGAAACAAAAGCGGTATAAATCTAAAAGATATCTCCCGTACCGCTTAGTTAAGATACGATCTGGAGACAATAACGTTCTTGCCCAACTTATTACATCGCGCGAAGGGATGCGGCCTGGCCCAGTAAGTTATAGACCACACTGGGTATACTGTGATGGTTGTGATACCAGCTTATTTACTGGGCTGTATAATAGCGCCAGATGACTATCTCTCCGCAGGGTTATCTTTATTGGACTGAACACCGTTCCAGTTACATTTCTGAAGAGGAACAGGTTCCTGAAGATGCTGAAAGTGAGAGCGATTACAGATGGATCCAAGAGTGTCGGCTGGACCTATCGGATTCATAGAATTTTGGACAGGATCTGATTGATAGCTTTGTTCTGCTAATTATAATCCCACTGCTGGGCAAAAGCTTCGATTCTCTTTCTTTTTTTATTTGCGTTAAGTATACTGATATTTTTTTGCCATTATTTTATACTAAAGTAATTTAATAATAATTAATAATTATAATTATAATAATTTAGATCGTAGGTCATCTGACATACAGGTGACATATCCAACTCTCAAACGCAGCCCCTTTGAACAACTGATAAATAATTGACAGAAGCTCCTCGTTAGCACAAAATCAACAGGGTTTCATTACCTCTTCAATTTATATATTTAATGAAGAGCTCAACACGGTACCTACTAATTTATAATAAATAAATTTAATAATAGCTAATTAACTTGCTCAGCAGATAAAAAATTAAGGAACAAGATATTATTACTAAAAAGAAGTGAAATTTCAAGATTTCTGAGAAAGCGTCTTCTAAAAATAATATCTGGTAACGAACACGTATTTATAAATATACCTACTAATACCTACTTAATCACATCTTGAACTACGAGATTAAAACCTCTTCGGCAGTAACATATAAACAGACACAGTAACCTACTTCGCACCCTTTATTAGCCAATAAAGCATTCTAGTTTATCGACTATTTAATGTCCTATCGGAATACAACCGCTATTGTTTTTAATAGTAAAGCGGTTCAGGGGTGCTCCTCTGCCGATCGATGTGCAGTTTTGGCATCCACTCAAATGTGCGACCATGTGGAGGGGAGCTGGCAGTATTCGAGATCACGGCGCTCGGGCCTGTCCATAAGATGTTCTGGAAAAAACATGGACAATTAAGTGATCCTATAAGACTTCGATAGTAAAACATTTCGTCATCAGGCGAGATCTGAATAAGTAATCTGAATACTTACAGGACCAACGCTCAGGAAACTTAAAGGAGCTCAGGAATATATCGTTAAAAAGGCTTAAAAACGCTTAAAAGGAGCTCAGGAATATATCGCTAAGAAATTTGGTCCTCAAATCCTGCTGCTAACAGACGAAACCATGATACTTGAGTATCAACTGATTTCGACACTTATCAATCTGCGTCACTTATCATCTTTATAATTTGTTTAGTGACAGCCAGACACAACGGTTCAGGATCCGGGCATTACACAATATTTCATCTTCTCGTTCTCACTTATACGAGTGCCGAGCGATACCCAGCACAGCCACGTTACACGTACCCGCGCACGTTTGTGTGCGTGAGCAACACCTGCGCTTGTGCCAACTTGCCGTACTGTTTCTACATTGTACGTCCGACCAGCTGCCTTTCAGATAACGCTATAATGCGTTGTTTGCGACAATATGGGTTTGGTAACGTTCTCAAGTTTGAAAACGGATTCTTCTCGACTTTGTACGCTGATAAAGTGCAGTTGGCAAAGAGGCGATATTCTATTGTTTACATTGTACAACTTTGGCGGTTTTACCATAAAATATTTAAAACCAGAGTTGAATAGATGAGTCTAAATATTTTGTCGACAAATCGACGTGTAACCCTCGCTATTTGTAACTCAACAACAAATTCACAAGTGAAATAATTAGGAATGCCAGGATTGAGTAGAAAACGCGAGTGATTGACGTCGATTTTGTGGAACGAATTTTTAGAAACATCTGTTTAACTCTGGTCTAAACTTTTACTAATATTCTAGAATAGGACTGACACTCGAAGAACACTCCCGTCACACCCTGATAGAAATATGGCAACAGATTTTATACCACTGATCGGCTACCACCGCTCTAGTATTCGCTTTGTTCTAAGTAATTGCATTTTGAATGTAATTTGTGTTGTTTGTCTCAAATAAAAAGCTTATTATACCCTTTGTTACTTCACAGTTGCTTACGGAAGAGAATTACTTCTTCGGCCGCGGGGCGGAAAACCAATTTTTAAGCGCACCCTGGCCCTTCGCGGTTACTTTCTGACAACTGATGAGGGCAAGGGAGCAGTATTTAGTTAATAAAGAGTGTACATATCCTTTGTTACTGCAGTAAACTTTAATTTGTTACTTTTTAATCATGTAGAACTGCCATAGTAACACCCTTGTATTAACAAAATTTTCTTCGAAAGTAACAAGCGCTGACAGCGTAAAGATTTTGTAAATTCAGTGACGTTGCTACAGAAAGCATGAAAGTGAGGAAGGCAAAGAGCATATCGTCAGTGGAAAGGTGAAAGTGCTTAAGCGCCAAATGGGCCAAAATGAGTTATATATACCATTGGATTGCATTTTTTTTTCTGCGTCGATCTGTATAACTTTCAAGGCATTCTGAGCAAATTTTTGGCAGTTAAGCATTTTTAAAATTCGGAAAATTTGAAGAATATTCCGGTCTTCAATGGTCTCAAGCGACGTATTTATGATGTTTTTTAAAGTGATGTCGCATAAGTATCACATTTTTTCTGTGCAAGCCTCTTAAGGACTTTTAACATTTTAACATTTTTCTAATTTCAGCAACATAAGCATATTTTCATTTCTTTTATTTCGATGACATTATGGCATTAGCAATTTCAGCTTTTTGCTTTTTAATGTGTAGCTGTTTGTTAGCCATTTTTCATTTCTGTTGTTAGAAACTGTTTGAAGTATCAGCATAACTGTTCGCATAAGATTTGATAACGGGTGGCGCTTAAGCAATTTGTGTTTATTATATAATCGCTTCCAGAGCCTAACCGAGTGCGATTCTGTGGACGAGATAAACAAGAGACTGGTGAAAACTGTCCAAGCAGTGGGTTCAAAGCAATTTAAGAGCCCACGCCGGAATAAGTCTCAAAAGCTCTCTGACAGAACCATTAAATTAATCAATCTTCAGCTGATATGTCAGAATACGGCAAGCTCAATAGACGAATCTCTAAATCCTTGCGACAAGACCTGCGTTCCTATAATACAGCACGTAATCTAGCGAAACCAGGGCTTGAAAGTGTTCGCAAGGAATTCCTTTATTGGGCAAAGCCACATGACAAAGCTGAAGACCGAGGACGGCAGTAGTTGAAGCCAGTGGTTTTGAGGGAGCTTGAGAGATTTTACGGACAGTTGTACACCTCGACATTTAAACTTACTGTCAGTCCAGCTCATGATACCAGAGTTAAACTAACCGGACACTATACTGACGACATCACAGACATCAGTCTGTACGAGATTAGAATAGCTCTCAAACAGCTTAAGAACAACAAGGCGCCGGGTGATGATGAAATCACAACAGACTGCTGAGAGCGGGTGGAAAACCAATAGGTACTTTAAGTCCTCCAGAAGTTTTTTAATACGATCATACTCGAGGATACTTATCACGCCAGAAGCATGGCAAAGGAGTGTGGTGGTGATGTCATCTGCATCAAACGCAGGTTTGATGACTTCCAGCCTCCCGAACAAGCCGGTTTCCGGAAATGCTTTGACACCATAGACCACATACACACGCTTCGCCAGATTATGCAGAAGACAGGAGTAATAATCGGCCATTATGTTTGGTGTTTGTGGACTATGAAAAAGCCTTCGATTCAATCGAGACCTGGGCAGTATTATAGTTCCTTCAGCGATGCCATATCGACTATAGGTAAGTATATCAAACTGCTAAAGTGCTTGTATAGAAACGCCACCATGTCAATCCGACTACAGGACAAGAACACGAAACCTATCCCATTACAGAAAGTCGTGAGATAGGGAGATGTTATTTCTCCGAAATTGTTCCCGAACGCATTGGAGGACGTTTTCAAGCTTTCGGACTGGAACGGATTCAGCATCAACATCAATGGCAAGTAACTACATCACTCACCTTCGTTTTGCGGATGATATATTCATCATGGCAGAGTCCTGGAGGATCTCAATACTATGCTCAGCGACCTCAGTAGCGTTTCCCAACAGGTGGGTCTTAAAATGAACATGGAGAAGATGAAAGTCATGTCCAAAGGCCATGTTGTATCCACACCGGTAATCGTTGGAAACGATACTCTCGAAGTCGTTGACCAGTAGGTATACTTACCTTGGGCAGATATTCCAGTTAAGTTGGTCCAACTTCAACTAAGACGTCGCCTGAAGAATCCAACTGGGTTGGGCAGCGTTCGGGAAGTTACGTGACATTTTCTCGTCCAAAATTGCCCAGTGCCTGAAGACAAGGGTCTTCAACCAGTGTGTATTACCAATGATGGCATATGGAACGGAGACGTAGTCCATAACTACTGACCTTTTGGATATGCGTGGGCAATGGAAAGAGCTATGCTCGGAGTTTCTCTGCACGATAAAATCCGGAACGAGGATATTCGGCAAAGAACTAAAGTTTACGACATAGCTCTCAGGGTTTGTAAGCTGAAGTGGTAATGGGCAGGCCACACCGCACGTAGAACTGATAACTGACGGGGAAAGAGGTTCTAGAGTGGCGACCACGAACTAGGAAACGCAGCGTAGATAGGGCTCCCACTAGATGTACCGACGACATCAAAAGAGTCGCAGGCAACCGGTGGGTACAAGTGGAAAATTGTCATTCGGTATGGCGGCCTAAGAGGGAAGCCTATGTTCAGCAGTGTACGTCTTCAAACTGATGATGATGATGAGTCATGATTATAATAAATAATTGTCTAATTTTATTAATAAGGGCGAATACGCACATTTTTTATTCAGCAGGTAAGCAGATAAGTAGTATGATCGATAAAAGGTTTGGTTATTCTATATCTGTAAGGTAACGTTTGATTGCATTTTCGATAAGTTTGCACAAGTTAGCATGTTGTCTTATTAAACTTATGAATCTTATCGTTTCTAAGCTATTCTTCATTATGGCATGGAACGATCAAACATTCGATAAGATTTTTTTCTGTACAAGACTCATAAATGTTTAATTTCATAAGCATTTTTGCTGTCTGGTAAGAAGCTTATTGCCATTTATTAGCAATTTTAAATTAATTATGTTTGTGAATTAACGGCAGGTTAGCATTTTTTTCCTGGATGATTTTTTTCTTAAAACCGGAATACTTTTGCTTAAGCGACTACTATTTTGCGATCTAAAAGGGCTACAATAATGTGAATGTATTGTAAATATGAAGAAAAAAATATAAATATATTTTGCATTTAAATATTCTAATTTCCTTAAAAAACAAGGGAGATATGATTTTTTTTCTAAAAAAAAAAACTTTAAATCCATTTTCCCGAAAGTACCGTTTTGGCGGTTAAGCAAAGTAGCCTTTCCACTGACGATATGCATGTGTGGCGCTAACCATTAAGTTAACGACCTGATCGTATTTTATTCTGTTATTTAAGAATTTCAATCAGACCTATAAGCTTCGTACAACGGGTTCACTTCCTATTTTCCCGATAATAGTAACAATGTAATGTACGTAATGGCAGCATTTTACGTTTACAAATGGCAATACCGACACAGTTCACGTTCGCATGGTCACGTAAAAATAAATACGAATGGTTATTGCTTCGATACTGAGTTTTACGTGGTTTTATGCTGAACTTTTATCTACATGCTATGTGTATAGATAGTTTTTGATACCAGGCTTCAAAAAATAAGCAATTTAACTGCTGATTCGTATTCAACAAGTTTTGTTAATTCATACATCTGAACAAAAATGATTTTCCCCTATAAAAGTTTACCGCCCAATTGATTCCAAAAACAGCTATTTTTTTTATTGGCATGTTCTCCTAACTGGACACTTATCGAAACTAATAATAAAAGTAGATTAAATACAATTTTTTTTTTAAATATGATAAAATATTAATCATTTATGGAACGTTCAAATTCCATTTAAGACAAAAGACATATTACCAAAGTCTATACTGTTATCTTACCTTATTCTTTCACTGTTATTAGAGTCACAATTTTCTTAATTTTTAGTCCTTCTACTGCAAATAAATTATGACACACGACTCTCGAAGTAACACAATCCTTTCTCATTATACGCTAATTAGAACTCTCATAAGTGTTCCCAAGACTATACAACGTCAAAACAAACCCTGCGACAAATCGCAAATCTACGACGCTCTTAATTCAACACAAGTGTCTCGTTCCCGTCGCTTCAAGCGCTTATGTTTTACGCTCGCTCCGCTCGGCAATCGCGAGCGCTTTTTAATGAGCTTTTTCGCTTTTTTACATCGGACTTTTATAAATGAGAAGCTATGAAGAACTATCGGGATCGGAACGAAATAACGAGCTTTTCTTTTGTGTCGCAGATAAATGAAGAAAATAGAAATACAGTGAAATGCGGATAAACAGAGCAAACCAGAATAATATTGCTACGGATTTGTCAGTTTTGTATTCTGTGTTGCCATTAATGAGTTCGAAGTATTTACGTTTATTTGCATAGTAAGGTAACTCAAGGATATGAAAATAATAGGCATGAGTATTATTTCCTTTTGAAACTAAGTACATAAAATTATACTTGAATTATGCTAGGCCTTAAGTTCTCTTAGTAAATTTTGTTTGTGTGATACTTATAATGAATACTAGCTAACTCCCGCGACTTTGTACTACGCGTGGACTATATCACTATGACGCCATAGTCCCCAGAATTAATGTCAATATTTCAAAATTCGTCACGTATTTACGAAAAGTATGCCATTAACTTACCTTGCTACCAAATGGCAATACCAATGCAATAGATCAGCTGTGGGAGATGGTGATTAGCAAATGGCTAAAATCATAAACATTTTGTTATGTCATAGTACTTACCGTATATACTTTCACGTGTAGGTATTTAGTAAAAAAATGTTAATTTGACATTAAAAACAGACACAGATTGGGTAATTTTCTTGGTGTACTCTGGGAATAACCCATTTTCTTATCTGTATGGAACATTTTGCAAATTACGCACTAACGCTTCTAGTACCACCACGCCATGTAACGTGAACTTAGGTGGCGCCGGACTGAACCCTAAAGAAGGGCTTAATATCTCAGATATGAGCGGCCACTTCAACCTTCAAGGTTTATCAACAACCTGTCTCCTGCAGGTAAGTCGAAGGTCTCAATTCAATTTAGCCCCTAATACGGACATTTCGGACCCTAATCTTGTAGAGGACCCCTCATCAAAGACCTTCCAAATATGCGGTTGGGCCAACGGTCCATATTTGAACAAGGGGCCCCCGGGGAGCCAAATAGTTTTAATATTTACAAAATTTCAGATTTGTTGATCATTTTAATTTTCTATTAAGACCGTTCCACACAGAGACTAATTTACAAGAAATTATTTTTACAAACTTTACCGGGTTATATTTATTTTGAAATAAAAAAGTAATTATTATAAAAAGCATTATATCCCTCCTCTTAGCTTACTGTTAAAAGTCGAAAAACCAACACTAAAAGCATGAAAAACTAAAACCTTGGTATAAAATTATATACTTACTCGACTCTATTATTTATTAAACCAAATCTAAATCGCCCGCAAAGATTAATAGGTAAATAAAATCTATTCCCAATTACAAGAGTGACCAGCCTAATTAGCTGAAAAATAATTGACCCGTGATAGATCACATAATTCACCGAGTGTACAGAAGCGAACTCCGCGACAAAAGTTACCTACACAAACGGTTCGTAAAACACCGGTGATGTTTAATTAAATTTGGCGCCCGCTGCGATGTTCTCAGGTTATTTAGAGGTTTTGTGAGTCTAGACCGGTTAGTAGATAGTTTATGGAGTAGAGGTGTTAATTGTGTTCGGGTAAATTACTTATAGTTGATTGCTTCTTATAAGGTTTTATTGAATTTTCCAACTGTCTCTAACAGATTGCATTTTGTGTGAAATATTGTCGATCACTTTTGTATAACTGAACAAATGAACATTTTATGTACCTAGGTAACTATGATTCAGACACACATTGTTATATAAAAATGTAATTATAAAAATAATTACTTTTAATTATATGACTAATAAAATTATTAGTCTCTTACGACATTGCATTTAGTTTTAACAAGGTTTTACCCCGTGGACCGTGAAAAAATCTCAAAAACTTGACATATTCTTTTACCCTGATATCTTGTTAAAACAACGAAATCAAACAAAAATAAGATTTTCGAAAGCTTTTATACAACCGTATTGGGAGTTTACTGAAAACGCAATCAAAATCTAATCAGCATTGTGCAAAGACTATAATATAATAACAGAAGGGCAAAACGTAAGAAAAAGGCATTCAACTATCGCGCGGGACCGAGCAGCAATAAAAGGCCCACGTATAGGCCGCGAACTGATATCTATAGAGATGTTGAAACACTGGAAGTGGCCATAATATAACCGTTTGATTGTAATGTATTACACGAGCTTTTAGACGCGATTCATACGAACGGATTACAGTTAATCGCGCTAAAAAGTATCCTATATCCCTCTCCAAGGTCCAACCTTTCTCTGTACTTACTAAAATGTATCAAAATTGGTTTAGCCGTTTCGACGTGAAAAACGACATACGACGGTTCTAAAAGAAAATACTATGTATTATATACAATTACAGTAAGTGGTATTGTACAAAGAACTAACCTTCCTTTTTGCTAAAAATAGGCATAATCTTGCGAAATTTACGCTATGATAACTAAGCTATACATTTTAAAGAATTACATGAAAATACAATGAATATGTACTAGCCTGCGACAGTAGAACCTTACTAGCCACTTCTACAAAACTAAGGCCTCGTTTACACCAAGGCTGTTATTAAAAAGAGCCCAGAACAATCTGAGCCGGGCTCGGCGCGCTCATTCCGCGCCGTGTCCAATTACTAGCACAACTCGAGCCCGTGTGTACACACCTTATTATGGCGAGCCGGTTTCAGCGCTTATGGTTTTGAGAGGTGTGTTTTGGGACGGCTTTGTGTATGTAAGTGTAGGGATTTTCGCACTAATGGCGGCTTCTAGGATGAAAAAAGGAACTGTCGCAAAACTGAGGTGTTTTGCCAGCTGTATCTAAAAACCAGATCCCATTTTAGGCTGCTTACCTTAGACACATCGCGACAAAGCTGGTGATGCACCATTGTCTGCCATCGCCTTTGACACTTGAACGGAACGCCATCTATTGGCAGCTCTTAGAAGCTTTTCAGACGACCTTGAAACCCCTCTAATGTCTTGTATACCTTTTTGTATAGTATCGTGACGTCATCATGTACTCTGTACATTCTAAATAGGTTTACCAATGAAAGAGTAGACTCCTGCTGAGAATCGTTATGCACCTGAAATATCCCGGGAATCCCGGGATCCACCGGGATTATTTCATTAGGCATTGATTTGAATATCAAAAGAATACATTTCTATCCTGGCGTCGGAATCCGAATTAATTATGTATACCGGTTTTATTGATGTGTCGAAAGGGATAAATCTAAGGATGAATCTTTTGATTCGATGTTTTTTTGCGTTTGCGATGGGGTGGAACGTAATGTAAATTTTTACCTAATATTTGATGGCCGCATTTCTAATGAAAAAGAAATCCCACATTGAGTTGAGTATCACATTTTGACAAAAACTAAGTGTCAATTGATAAAGGAATTAGTTTTAATTTTATTGTTTATTGATTGATTTCATTTACAGCTTGTACTATTAAATTATCACGTTATTTTTAGTAAAGTAAATTAACATATTGGTTGACACACTTTATGGTGGAAATAATACATAAATAGGTACTATATATCAATTGAAAATAAAAGTATTTATAAACTAGGTAGGTACTTTATACATAATATATTATTAAAGTCTACGTTAAAAATATAGTCAAATGGTAAGAAATCAAGATTTCTAAGGCTAAGGTCAAACATTATAGTCAAACAAAATTTAAAGGATCTAGATAGATTTGCTTAAAATAATTCAGCAAAATATGTCAGATTAAATACAATCATAACAGTTATTCAAATAGATGTATCAATTTCTGAAGTTGATACATTAACATTAAAATGTCTTCGTCCAAAAGTATGTGAAATTCATCCATTTAATTTCCTAACTCCGCATTACTATTTACGACATCCATATTGTGTCCAACACTAAACCCCATTCTGTATCTCTATCCTGTCATAGACAATCATCCCAAGATTATGGTATACGTGATTTTACTTCATAACTTTAGGCATTAATTCGTATTGCCCCCTCTGTCCGACAATTTTCTACTCTACGCCGCAAAGAATAAAGCTGATTTCATAGATTAGACAATCGAAAAAGGGATAGTTTTACCAATCGATGCTTTTATGACAGTCGGTAAATATCGAATTAAACGTCATTTTGTAGGTACTTATGCGGCCAATAAATTTTTAATGCTCGGTTAAGGTTACTGGAGTGTTATGTTACTAGTTATTTCTATTATTTGAAGATATTCGATTAGTTTATCATGTGATCTCGATTAATATGGCCTTTGGGGTTTAAAGTTAAACTTTAATGGGATTTCTATTAGTAACTTCGCCTACTCTTTATGATAGTCACTGTGTAGGCGTTTTAATAAAATCCAAGTGACGTAGCGGCAGGCAGTATTGCCAGAGTAGAATTTTTAAAATACTGGACTTGGTAGAAAAATACAGATGTGTCTTCTTTCAGTAAAATGTTCGATCTACAATATTCAACTTTCCTACCATGCGGCACATTCGTGGGACGCCCTTTATGTATACGTACCTATGTCAGCGATAAAAATTAGGAGACAATATTTGACGCCCCCGATGCAAATAAAGGATTGTTTAAAACTTACAAGTAAGTATAAAATTCAGCGAAGCTCCGAACGAAGAATCACTTTTGTTGTCCATCGCTCCGTGCTTTCGGAGGGAACGATAAATCGTCGGTTTCGGTCGTTATCGATTGCAAACAGTTGTTAAGCCATGCCAGAAGCCCTTTCAGCCTGACAAACTCTGACACTACAGGCCGGGACTACATATAAGAAAGGAACATGCTGCCTTTAATGTCGCTTTCATCTCATGTGTCACTCCGTTAGTGCAAAACAACTATTTTTGGCTCATTTGCCCGGAGTCCCGGGATTTCGGCCAAGTCATCCGTTAATGGACACGGGATATTACTGATCCCTACGGCGACTTAAAGAGGTTTATATTTAGAAATTGTATCGGGCAATACGGACGGTAAAAAGCGGACAGTAAGTGATTGATACATCCCGGAAAGTTTATCTTTAGGAATGTATGCTTTTATATTAATAGACAGCCAACGGCAGTGCTGTGCCGCGCCAGATATTGGTTGCAAAAGTTCTGGTAAGCCTTGCGATTATTAACTTACTATACGCAGACCTGACACTTACCTATAAGGTCTTTCTCTCATTTTCTTCCAAATAACGGTTTCTGCGGCATAATAGTCAATGCGAGTGATCTGTATCCCTAGTATGAGTATTTTCTAGCTCGACATAGTACGCGTCAACTAGCGCTTTTGTATGAAGATCGGGTACGCCCCTACGCGTTTACGAACGAAAAATCTTCATATACAAAGCGCTAGTTGACGCGTACTATGTCGAGCTGGTAAAAAGTCATACTCAGGGCACTGGTATTAAGTGACGATGTGGTCGAAGGTGGTAAACATGTCCAGAACGACCCTGGCTCTCAAGTACTACCGCCAGAACACCCCGATAGGAATTTGGCGATAACTTGCTCCTAAGTGTTCTCAACTCGCGAACTTGCTCAATAATCGCATCGCACTATAAAAACTATAAAATCCTCACAGCCTCTCATGTGTTACCATTACATTAGAGGACATTAAGGGTGTCTGAGCCGCAGCACAGGTAATATCTCACGCGACCAGCGCTCAAGGGCCCTTTAGGCTGCGGGGTCTGCAGGGAACCAGTGGAGATATGCCGATATGAGGGCTCAGGGGAAACTGGTTTGGAGGAAGATGAGTTTGGAAATCTACGGGAGGAGGTTCGATCGAAAACGCTGCGGGTTTTTAAGGTTCAGTTGTTAGTTAAGGCTCATCATAATAACGCTTCACGACCACATAGCTCCTGATCACTATTGGCCTTACTGCCTGTTTCTGAAACGTCAGTCAACTTTGACTACAGATTCATTCTATTGCCATCCTTGTCATTTGTTTAGTGTCAGATAGAGACAACGATATTTTAATATACTGTCAAAGCCAACTAGCGTTCCAGAAACTGGGGGTAAGTCTCCTATAAACGCCATCGGACGCTTACACCGTTACGCCGTACGCCGCGTCACGATGTAATATAGAAAGGTACGTCGACATCAGCGTGTGAGAGAGACCACACACTACATTTCTAGAGTAAGCATCGTGACGCAGCGTACGGTATACGCTATAAGTGGCCAATGGCGTTTATATGATACCACAGCTTAAGAAGTCAGAGTAATATTAAGAGGACCAAAGTGATATGTACACAAATGCTCGTAGTTCTTAAAATATTTTCCCTCTACGGTAATCAGACGGCGAGGCGCTTTCTATTTAGCCAATGGTCTTTTTGGCATTCAGTTGAATTCAAATAGTATCCATATTACATCGACCGTGGTCACGAGGAGACTGACCACGGTCGACCGAGACCACGGGCGATGTAACTAGGCCAAAACGTCGAGGTATGTCAAAACTTTATATTTTGATATTCGTTTGTGTAATTCGCACCTACACTCGTTTTTAGCTAGTCAATGTTTTCTGTTCGCGAAGTATCCATGATTATCAAAATTATTATAGTGACAGGGTAAATTTTACCGCTTTATATCACGAAGAATCCTCCCTATGTTTCAGCAACACCTCATCTAGCAACCCTGTCCAACATGGCGCTTATTCCAGGCATTTTACCTTCAATAACGCTTACGGCATCTGAGGGGCAGCGGTAGACATATAATTCGACTGTCTTCGGGACCCTTCGTGTATGTCCGTGAATTTCATATCAGGCGGGAAGCGTACTCTATGACATAGATGTGCCAACATGACAACTTTCTTTTACCCTTTCCGTTACTTTTCCACACAGTTGCCGGATATTGAGTTGATACACCAGGTTGTGGCTATAATTTACTTCCTCAGGATGCCGAACGCAATGCAGTGTCGCAAAAGCATTGCAATGCAAGATTTTAAGTGGCACTGCAATTGTTACAGACGTAGCTCTTGACACCGTCAAACGACCTGCTCGAATAAAAACCCCCCTTCAAACGAGAGAAAGCAATGCCAACCCACGCAACATCCACGCATGCAGCAAATAGGTGCTTACTTACTCGTAAGTACGTACGCACTTTCCGTAAGCACTAAGCACCAACTTAGTAACATAGTAACGAGTTCTCGGCCTGAAAGAAGCCCCTAAGCACACCTTAACGCAGAAGGTAAAGTTAAACTACTATTAAACTGTTCTTTAGGGGGTACTCAGACGGGCAGGCTGACCTAGAAAAGATCGTTAGTGCATAAGATTTTACTAACATAGTTTCAGAGGTCTTTAAGGTTGTTTTTGTAGGCAGCATCAATCACTGTTGAATGAGGCTCTCTTCTTAGAATACCTATACGCTAGAATAAGGGATAACGGGTCTAATTCGCGCACAAACAAATATCAAACTATATAATTTTGACATACCTGGACGTTTTTAGCTAGTTAATATGTTTCCAGTTCGCGAAAGTTTAAGAACTACATTTTTTAATTAAAGCAAGATAGCACGGACGGCATTTTGTATGATATTTGGAGTGTGTTAGACTGTTGGGTGACCTATAATTGACGTGATATCAACCTGGACGTCGCTACCGCTTCTCATACAGTTTCGCTTGTTCTTTGTCCAATTCAGCCGTTTGTATGGAGTGTCCAGGCCCACGCTGTGCTCAGGGGGCTTACCATGACGTCTTACTGCGATCCAATTGAGGTCCTAAACGGAATATTTTCACTATGTACTATAATAGTAAGGCTTTCGATATCATTTAGGCCGGCGTCGATCCCTTTAGATTTAAAATCAACTTAAATTGAGCGTCGAGATGTCACAGCAAGACGTCATGGTACGAATGTTGTGAAACTATTCTGCTTAGGTCCTCGATTGGATCGCAATAAGACGTCATGGTAACCCCCCTGGTGTCGTTTGTGAGGCAGCCCTAGTGTCCTAAAGTGTCCTAACGACTGCTGTGATAGTAAACTTCGAAGCACGGAAGATGTCTATCTATTTTATGCTTTAAAGATTTTATGGCTTGCTAATTAGGATCAAGAAACAGTGATGTGAAAATTGTATTCCGACACAGTTTTTAAAATTGTATAGTTTCGATCAGTAGCAGCTTATTTAAAGTAACGGACACTATATATTTTGTATATATTTTCGATGTAGTATACAATATACCTGTATCTTTATTATAAGCATCTAGATTGTAGATGGATTCGAGACCGGCGCGGCGCAGCGGTGAAAAATATTTAATACTTGATATTATTACATACTTCACAAAGGATTTGAGTCTAGACGCTCTTTAGATATTAATATAAGTACTTAACATAATAACGTATATTCATATTATTTGGGGCTTACTCTATTCTATACCTATACTTACCCAAAAATATTCCTAACATAAACCAACTTAATTGATTCGGGGATTTAATAACCATGAAACGAAAACAATTAAGAAATTCTAGAAATAACCACATTTTGGGCAACGACTATAATGGCTGTCAACCACGCTATACAAAAACAGTTTAGTTATAAATGGAAGTTTACTACGAGTTTTCGAATGGACCTCGCATTTATAAAACAGAATCGGGGGCGAAAGAATGTTGTCCGGACGACCGAGTTGTCCCGATTCAATTTTACCTACGTTAGTAGGGGCGACTCGGCCACACATACAAAGTACAGTAAGACATTAAATGAATTATAGTATATTGGTGTTTTTTTTTATAAGCCAATGGAATGGAACTCCTCAGTGGACAGTCACTAACAGACTAACAAGTTGATAATGTTCGCATATTCCTCAAGCACCCAGACTTGGAGCAATACACTTGTCTATAATTTAATAGTTCTCCTTACCCAACTCCGTCTAAGCGTTAAGTTAAACTCAAGTTACACTCAAGTGTGATCCGACACAGGCCCTAATTGAGATCGATAATACTTGGCATATCATTGGACCAGTTCAGAGCCTTTGAAATTTAAATCCGGACCCGTGCAGCGAAACTTTAACATAAGGGTCAGACCACGTTAGAGTACTGAGCGAGAGATAACTAACAACACCTTGCTATACAATGCCAAATAATTTGTTATGTTTATCACACACCGATTTAATATAATCAGCCGTTAATCGCTGGCGCTTATGTGCACACTCGCCGCCTAAAGTTACGGTAATTTTGTGCATAAACACTTTCGATAACCATTTATTGGCAATCCGCTGTCGCTTATCAATGCAAGCGCAGCCTTACCCGCTACGCCAGTTATCTATGACCCCGGGATACAATTTGCATGTGGCTTTGTATTCCAGTTCCATATTTTTTCATACATTTTCGAATTTACGCTAGTCTTTTAGAGCAAACTACATAAAAGCCATCAGCGGGTTCAAGTCCCACACAAGTGGGCAGTTCGTAGGCACCCCTCCCCCCCAAAAAAATAGTTAAGTATGTAAGTGATTGTCAATAAAATTTAATATTGTTATATTTCTATTTATTTTCAATAAACTTACATTAAAAAGAAAGTTGGACCCTATTGCACAATTTATGACCCGACAAACGATGTCTTTGTAAAATCTGTAGTACTTAGCTAATGTAAAACGGGATATTCTACGATGCTAGCATAGATTGCTAATTAGTTATGTATAATGTACATGCCATAATTTTAGGCGTTTTGGCACGTCATTATGCGTTTTGAGTAATTCCCATAATAAAGATTCACGTTCAGAGCTAGGGTTGCCAACCTACCAGCACCGTTCACCGTTTAATGGTCAGATGCGCTTACCGTTCGCTCGGACGGTCAGTACCATCGCCGATATTAAGCCTGGAAGCAATCACCATTACGGCGTACCTGCTTAGGGGCATGTTACGGCAAATGGCGCCTTATGTAAAGGTGGTAAGATTGGCTTTATTGATGGTGAGTGGTTAGCTTCGGAAGATCCACCTGTAGTTATTTTTTGTTGTTAACATAAAAAACCGGCCAAGTGCGAGACGGTCTGGTGACAGACGGACGGCGAAGTCTTAATATAGGGTCCCGTTATACACTGGGATATAAAACCCTAAAAATGTAATAATTATATTTTTGGGGTTTAATAATCATGTTTTGTATTTTACTTGCTGTATTATCTAGCTAGATTATATTACCATCTATCTATAGTATGACGCAATGACGCAAAACGACTATCCTAGAGCAGAATCTTAGCAAAATTGGTTGAGCCATTGGGCACGCACAGAATGAAGTTCTAGTCTCGCATCGTAGTATTTATTTTCTCTAGGCCTCGCATATATTTTGCATTATTTTCGTAGTGGGGCTAGATATCCCGGTCAAGTCCCGCAACTTCGCTAGTGTTCCAGGGCTTATTATATATTATTATCCTTTTTTATTCATTTCGGTCAAGATATTGAAATAAAACATGTAAGTTTAGATAAGTAAGTAATTATTTTTATTAATCTATCACGATACTTAATATTAATGAAGTTGACAGGTTTATAAAATCACTACATTCATCTTAGAAAATACACTTGACAATTGTTTTTGGTGACAAGCCGGGTGCAAAACGTGAGGAAGCTGGATGGATTGTTGCACAGGGAAATATCGCTTGTATTTATTTAAACTTATTCGTCGGAGTCACTGCAAGATGGCAGATCAGAATCGAGATCCTCATTATCTTTCGCGGTCTTCGCCTCCGCCATTAGCGTCTCGAAAACTGCGTCCACATTGTCCTCCATTTCCAACAAACGGGCCTCATGTGCTGCGGTGTGTCGCTCAAACTCGTCAATGCATGACGCAGCAGCGTTCGATATCAAATCTTTGAATAACGCCTTCCTATCCTCGTCCGAGTCGCTGTTACGACTGCGCATCCCCTCAAGTATTTCAGACACATTTACAGCACGATACAACAACGCCGCCGATGTCAAGTTTTCAATGCACTTTGGTATCCTCAAAGTGGCGTGTCCATTGACTTTCACCAGCTCGTCGATCTTGAACAATTCCGTGGTCAGATCTGTTAGCTTCTCAGCAAGTGCATAAAGCTCATATTTGGACATCATCGGGTCGTAAGTGACGCCGTGCATGTCCAACCAGCGAACTGTATCGCGTTTCAAACTGTCCAATGTAGGGACATCGACCAGTTTCGCGTTGTGATGCTCTACGTTCTTCAACACAAACACGCTTGGCGTGTTAATTTTTGGTAAGACTGTGTCTCTCATCCATTCTACAATTTCGTCGGTCGAGAACGCATTGATGTCTCCCATCGAAAAGATACCTTCGGGCCCTAATGCGTAGACCACTTTCTGCGCCGAGTCACCGTGTACGGGAACGACCTTTTTTGCCAACTTGAAATCCCTGAAGTTTCCAACGGAATCGAAAGCGCTGCTGTCTATATAGTTTCCAACGGAATCGAAAGCGCCGCTGTCTATGTAGTAGATATCGCAGTCAGACGATCTATAGAACTGGATTTTCTTCAAGTAATTGTACCTCTCGAAGCGAACTAGGGGGTTTTCTATGACGACTGCGCCGGTCTTTGACACCCTTTGCCACACGAAACCCATTTTCACGAGTATTTTCCGAAACTCTCCGATGTCGACGTACGGAGGAATCTCGCCGTATAGCGCCGAGAACAGTTCGTGAGTGGACGGGATTTTTTTCTTTACCCGGTAGAAATAAACCAGTTTATCGGAGATCACTGATCGATCGACACTCTGGATGGTGGTTTCGAAAACGTCACTGTATTCCAGCTGCTGTAGGACCTTGGGATGGAGTCCGGTGTACTTCGCAGCTGTTGAAATGTAGTCCTCCTTATTGTTTGTGCCAGGGGGCGCTGCGCTTAACTTTCTTATGAGCCTTTGAACTATACGGGGGTTGTCCGTCCCCGTGCTACTCATTTTGATTGTATCGGGGCTTAAATCACTTGAATGAATGCAAAATGCAAAGCCGAAACAGAGTAATTTCCTTTAAAACTAGAGATGTAAGTTTACGAGTACGCGTGGCAATGACAACTGCGCTACTCACTCAGTCAGTGAGCACGCAACGGAACAGAGAGTATAATATAGGCTGTCTCGCTCAGGGATTCGTTCGAAGAACGGAACGAAGCGTTGTGTGAGACGGATGTAGACCCCTCTAGCGCTGTCTTTGTTTGACGCCGCGACGTAGCCGGGGCGGGCCGCGTTGTGATTGTGAACGGTTAACGTTACGCTAGAATAGTGTGCGACTTGGTTTTGACAATATAAATTTATTACCTACCTAATAATCCTTAATAAAAAAGGTTATAATGAAGTATACAATTTTATTTTCCATGAACAGCTCTTCGTTCGAGAATCAATACGTATAAGCAAGTTAATATATTTTTATGTAAACTTTGTTGTAATAATATGTATGTTGGTGTTTATTTGATCAAATGAAAACTATAAGTTACGTTCCAATAAAATATTAATATGACACCACAAAATATGGGTTGCTAACCTAACTGTCGCACCATTTTATAGCGAATAGATCATAAACAATCGGGGTATCACGTTCGCATTCCGCCGGCCGCAAGCGTTACGTAATATTGTTGAGTCTTCCAAATAAATGCAAGAAAAATCCAACTAAATGTTTTGTAGTCCAAATCTAGGGACTGAAAAGACAGGTAACAAAACAATAGATAGGTACCTACGAAAAAATATTGTATTTTTTATGTTTGTTGAATGACTCGACAAAGCGCAATCCGGAGAGACGCGACGCGGGACGACGCGGGGCGGGGCGCGGGAGGTATTCGAATTCGTCGAACCGGCTCACGCGCGCGGTGTTGCCCCTCCGTGCGCTGTGCGATCATTGTAGCAAAGAATTCCATTCGAACTGTGCGTCTGCTTAGCGAATCTAGTCCCACCAATTCATCCTACTAAGGTATTTTAGAAGGAATTTACTGGCGTTTATCTGCAGTTGGGATTAGTAGGTAAGTACCTACTTAATAATTAATATTACTCACTAGGTATTTAAATTTTAATACTTTTATTGATTCGTTCCTTTGGCTTGCGGGGTGCGAACAAATTGAGAGGAGAGCCGGTAAGTACCTAGGTACCCTGCATTGCTATTGAGCTGATAGGACAGACGTCTTATAGTCTCCCATTTTGTTGTCCTTTTTCAGCGACACGAGCAAAGAGGTTGGGTAGTATTATAGTCATTAGTAGGTAGGTAAGTATATTTTGGAGTTTCGCGGGAAACTAAAAATGGAACGTTGTTGTTGTTTTTTCTTTTGTTATTTTTAAATGATAGGTAATGTGTAATAATTAAGTGCCTACTTAATAATTTTTATCGTGATTGCAATCATGTATAGCACTTGTATTTTTAGATCAATGCCATTAAGAAGAGGACATTTTTGAAGTGGTTTTTTTTCATAGCCTATTAGGCTCGCCTCGACTACAAATAGTTTATTTATTAGGTTCCTAGGTACTTACTTATCTTACTTAGCTACCTACCTAAGTATCCTACCCTACCTAACATTGCTCGTTTTCTATATTACCTACTTAGTTACCTATCTATTTTTCATTTCGTGAACCACAAAGGTGGGCGTGGTCTCTTTCTAAATTTTTGACTGCTTTATTTAATTATTCTTACTTAAATATAGTTTTCAAATTAATGTGTACCTATACTTTTAGCAATGTATCACTTACTTTAGTGAGTACTTACTACATACCTGCGTAACATATGAATAGTCAGTTTATTAACACGTGATATTGAATAGGGGAATGGAACTATTACATTAGAGTAAAAAGACAGTGACTCAAAAATAGACCGCCATGACACTTAACTAGGGATGCCATACGTCCGGGATTTTCCGGACAAGTCCGGAAATATAGATCTTTGTCCGGAATGCGGGGGGAATCTTAAACCGTCCGGAATTTCTACAAATAAGCCCTCACCCCTTACCATTTCACCGCGCGCGTGTAAAAATTCGAACGATTTGGCAATCGAATTGGTTAGTTTATTTACTTGCACGATGCGTAACGATTTTAATAAAAAATTAACAAGATTGTCCGGAAATTTCATGGAACGTCAGGAATTTTCTCCGGATTTTTGATATTTTGATCTGGGAACCCTACACTTGACTGACCAGTGTTGAGTCTTATATGTTGGTCAGTCTGTATCATCCAATTATTTCTCATTTGTTACAGTTACCATGTCGACCATGAAACAGCAAGACAAAGGTAAACCAGGGGAGACTCGCAAAAGAATAGACATTGAAGCTTCAACTTCATTTAACGAAGAAGAGAACGAATACATCTGTTCATCCTCTTATCACGGTCCAGCTGTTGTAATACAGCCTAAGGCACTAAAACAGAAGCTAATTATAGCTACTAATATACTAAATGAATGCAAGCTGGAGAAAAAAAAATTGGCAGCGAATTCTCCAGAATGCAGATATTCATTGTTGCAGAGATTGATTCTGTACACCAATCTGCCCGAAGATGAACTGAAACAAATTAATAACACCGTCAGAACAAGGGACAGAACTTTCGAAAAAGCCCTGAAAGACATAAAAACTATACCGTGGCCGACTCGAGGATTTCTGCGCGACGACATAAGAAGCATAATCTTCAAGAATTTGGTAGAAAAACTGAGTTTTCCATCTAAAATTGACTTGTTGAAGGATCTAAATGCTCACAGCATTAAGTACACTCGCGAAATCATCCCTATCCATCGGCTTATCAAGAACAAGCTGATAAAGTACCAACATTTCCCCGAATTCAACAGATATCTCTTGATGGAACATCCAAAAACTATATACCACAGGACAATGTATCTTAAAAAAATTCAGGGATATAGAACGCAAGGAAGGTCCTTCGTTTACGTCGAAGTCAGAAGGATATCCCCCCGATGTACATCTACCAGCTTCATCGCAGGGTTGGCAGCGTTTGTACACGACAACAAAACTGAGAGGTTCTTCACAAAAGACACAAACGACATGACAGCACAGAAGTGGTTGCAGCAGCGGGTCCTGCCTTACATTCCACAAGGCAGCGTCGTCGTCTTTTCCCAGCCAAAGAAATTTAACAAACTGACACCTCTGGCCAAAAAAGCTGATATCATATCTTGGTTGGAAGATTATGGCATTCCATACGGTCAAGGAGCTCACACTGCCGAACTGTATCACCTTTACGAAAGGTTTAGGAGTAAGGTGACGCGATCGGGGGTTTACGACCACGTCTTTTTAAATGTGGGACTTGAATTAATACTGTGCCCTGAAGAATGGCCCAGCATTAATTACTTCCAGGACATTTGGAAGGTGATAGAAGTGATGGATACATACCATACGGGTAGACCGGAGGTTCTGAAACGTCAGATTTTAGATGCAGCTGAAACGTTTACAGATTTGAAAGCGATTGAGGCAGTTCTGATAGGAAACGAGTGCAAAATGCAAAAGGCGGACTCGAGAATGGAGGAAATTGTCGAGAATGTCCTTGAGGCAGTGAAGGCAGGGGAGGTTCAGATAGCCGACTTTCCAAGGGCGTGCTGTGCCGATAAGACGGATCGTGCCGAGACGCATGTCGCTGATATTGTGTGGGATTAGGAAAATTTACTCAAATAATATTTTCTTTTTCATTTTTGTTACATTAAAAATTACAGAACCCCAAAATTAAACCAGTTCTTTGAAATTATTACGAAAAGCATTTCAATGACCGTAACAAATTTCTGATTGAACCAAACTAATTTATTTATAAGTTGAATATACTAGTTGCGCCCCGCGGTTTTATCCGCTGTTTTCAGAATTAAAAGTAGCCTATGTAATCCAGAGTGCTAGCTCCATACTCCATACCAAATATCATCAAAATAGGTCCAGCTGTTAGAATAAGTAACGATCATACTAACACACTCGCAACAGTCGCAACCTTCTTTCGTCTTTATAAATTAGTAGGATATTAATTAACTTTGCGTAGATTCGCTCCGGGATTTGTTTCACCAATTCTCTGGAATATTGATCATTTCATTCGTTACATCAATAATAATTTAGCAAGAAGCCAGGAAAGCCACTAATAGTAATAAAATTATTTAATTCGTTAGTTTCGAAGATTGTATCCTATTTTAAGGAATGCTTCCGAGGTTTTTAATTAGGCACAAGTAAGAACATCGCTTTGTAAACAGTTTGATCACGTTCAGTTGTACAAATATAAATGACAGGTACAGACTAGGGGCCGTATTAATAAATGAAACTTAGCTCTGAGAGCTATCTTCAGTGTGCACTTGCTCTTTCGTTCTAATTAATATATACATCTTAAGTTGTAGCTTAGGAACAGACACTTACATGATACCTGGCAAATTAATAAATGACACTCAGCGGTTAAGTGCTATCCGATTATGACACAATTGACACATACAAGACAGTATCTAGTAGCCAGTGCTACATCTCAATATCCATTTATTAAATAGCAACGGTTTCAAGGTGTAGATTACATTTTGAGTGTGTATAAGCAGATATCGCACTTGGTAGCGCTATTGAGGTTCATTAATTAATACGGCCCTAGGAGTTTTCAATAAAATTATACCTTTGTTAAGGTAACCTACGGATTTTGTCAGTTTTACGCTTGCAGTCGCTCATCAGACTCCGCGCCGCCGCTGAGACTGTCATTTTGTTGTCAGCTCTTTATATACCGACATAAAAAAATATAAGTACAATAGGTATAATATAATTATTTTAACATTTTTGACGCACAAAAACAACCAACAGGGTAATTGCGGCCAAACTGGATTCGATGTATGAACATGCTTTTATGTTAAGTTGATAACATGGCATTGAAGAATTTGTCCGTACAAGACTCATCATAATATACCATTTAGAGGACTGCAGTGTGCGTTTAAACTTTATTAACATGGTCAACCTATACAGGCAAGTTTCGAGTTAGATCGATCGTATGTAAAGCGGGCTTCGTGCCTCGGTCTTTAATTAGTACGATCTGGATAGGCCTTTGTTTAGTTTTACACGTTTTATGCTGCGCAAGAGTGCAGTGCAATGTATACCGCTTAAAGAGTTAAGGAATCGAAAATTATTCAAAGCGAATCCTTTAGAAAGATATAAACACTTAACAATATAAAAACTCAATAAAAATGTTTGTTTTTCTTTCTTTATGCATGTCTACTTATCTAAATTTATTTTTATACTTACCGTACTTGGTGTATGTTTTAACTGGTGTAAGTCCAGTAGAAATAAATAATTGTATTGTATATTTTAAGTAACTAGATACTATTGTTTATTCTGTTGTTTTATTGAATCCCTTAGGGGCAGTTTCAAAAATAACCAACAACAATATCAGGAGGATTGAATGTCGCTACTCGCTAAGTAACCCATACAAAAGGTTCCCAGGGTTCCGTACGTGTCAATATTACACATTACATATTCCGTAGACGTAATATTACGGGAAATAAATCACGTTTAACTACGTTATTAGACGTAGGGGTAGTGAAGCGGAGGGTAGTTCAAGGTTATTTTTCGTTTACGAAGACATGGACCTAAAATGAGATCGCTGTGCTAGATGCGGAAGTGAAGCTTGCAAGATATGCCGATCCCTAAGCACAAGCCGTAAGTACAACATAAAATGTTGTAATAATAAATAACCGAGACTTGTAATTCTTGGTGCGGATTATGAGGATTATTTTTGGAATTATCGCAACCCTAGTGGGGGCAACTTGGTAGGGATTCTGACAAACTAATCTTTCATTAATAAATTAAACTGAAGACGTCGCGTCAGATAATCGCTTCTAATTTAATTTGCGCAGTAACTAGGTACTTAACTATGTAACTAGGTTTCCTTTTAACAGTATTTTGCCGTCTGCATGAGAAGTTTCTTATAATATGACTACTCTGCCTAACATCTGCCGCCCCGTCTCATTTTCCTGCTTCACTTTCGTGTTAGACGTGTGGCGTCCATCTCTTTTCTAAAGGTCCATGTTGCAGCCTTATTTTATATCCCGAGGGTGTTTCTGTTTGGATACGGGGTAGAATTTCTATAATATATTTGTTGTAACGAATTTCGGTGGTGATTTAATTGTATTTTTTGTGCGGCTAAAACGCGGTTTAAACATTGCTTGGCTTGCTTGCTAAGTACATATATGAAATTATAAGTTTTTGTAACGTATAATTTCAACAAGTAAGCAAACACAACCATTTACTAAAAATTATAACTATAAATATATATTACCGATTATATATTTTGATATTCATTTGTGCGCGAATTAGACACGTTCTTAGCTAATTAATATATAGTCAAATAATCTGCCCATTGGTAAGTATATTAACTATTATATTATTATGGTTTCATAATCGAATTTCTTAGCAATACCTACATTTCTAAACACATTTAGTGTATTTTTGGTATTTTTTACTACGAGGCAATCATTTTCAATCACATCTAACTACAGAAATTTTGTTAATAGCCGTTTTCATAATATTTAAAAAACTATAATTTTTATTTCAAAAATCTTCATCATCAAGTGCTACACCCACCTCTTAACTAATTAGTGCTACCCTATACAAATACCTACTACTTCTAATGACTACACTAAACACGAGAGTGGGTCGTTTTACATAATCATTCCATATACCATCCCCTCGGACGAGTCCACTAAATTATAACACAATCAAGTCCGCTTTGAGTTACCTTCATGCCTTGGTAACTCGATCTTAGGCTGCGTTCACGCTGTGAATCAAGCACACAACCACACTAACACACCTCAACTCACACTATCCCACTAAAATTTCACAGCACACCGTTTTGGTAAATATACTTAGTTGTGTGTGTGCGTGCTCAATAATAATATTAATTCTGCGTAATTAATATTGTTATTGAGCAGGATATCAGTAGGACCTTAGAAGAATAACATATAGAAGTAGGTACTCGCTAGCGCCGTTCAGCCATTTTTACTGAGACTTTTTAGCCCTAGTTCGGACTTTGACTCGCTATTGCTCGAAACAAAAGCCTTCATAATACATATTGATTATTTTTTTCTGCTTTAGGACTAAATACGAACACGCATCCGACATTGTCATTGCGCTTAATGGATGAGATAATTACACGGCACTCACGCACACATTGATAAAAAATTGGCTTCACTTTTGAGTGAAACTACGCATGGAACTATCATCTGCGTTACTATTCTAAGGAACCTGGTATTTCTATTTAGTCCATTTCAGTTCAGCCGTTATACCGTCAACTCCAGATTTGTAGTGCACAACCACTCACGCGTGTGAATTCAATTTCTGCGTACGCGTACTGCAGCGGTAATCGGTCAATCAGACGTATTTGGAGTCGGCAGAGGACGGAGGTTTGTAGGTGCTGGCTGCCTGTACGGGTATCGCTATTACCTGTGTTGTGTAGACAATGTAAACATCCAGCATGTATGTAATAGCTTACATAGAGTACTGTATGGGATACTGAATTCGGAATTCACACCTACTGATTCTGCCTGGGCCAGGGTAAGTTTGTTAGCAGAGATTTGGGCGGGCCGGACTCATGGAAAGTGAAATTATGAAAGTTACTTGTCTTATTATAGAATAAGCTATCTGCCAGGGAATTTAGGTGTAAACAGAAAAACAGGCAAACATTATAAAGATTCATTTTGGTTATAGGTGGGGTAGCACTTAGTACTTACCTATTATAAGTATAATACCTATACAAGATGGCCCGGCAGACGTTGTCCTGCGAACTGTGAAGTCATTCCGAAAATGTATGAGACAAATAAATATCATATTTTCGTGATAGGCCGACGACATCAAGAGTCGCAGGCAACCGGTGGATGCAAGTGGCAAATTGGGGTCATTCCCAGTTGTCACCCGCCTCCATGTCCCCAGTGGTGACAACTGGGCATGATTTTTAAAATGTGTCCCTATTGTCACCACTGGTGACGTCCCTCTGCTGACAAATGGGAATTGTTTTAAAGTGCGCTCCATTTGTCACCACTGGTGACGTCCCCACTGGTGACAAATGGCATTTGTTTCTAAAGCGGGTCCCATATGTCACCTCTGGCGACATAATTGGAAAATTAAATTCATACGTCCACAGTTGGTGACAAAGAATCTCTGGCGGTAGGTAAAACTAACCTATAATGTGAATAAAACAAACATTTAGTGACATTGTTAAATGCAAGATCATACTAATATCTCGGATGTAAAAAAAGTTAATGCTTTTAGTATATTTAAAATGTTTAATGAAAAAAATTGTGTAAACACTGTTGAATCATAACATTATACAAAATAATTTACTTTCATAAATCGAATAATAGGTATAGGCACTAAACATCTAGGCACAGTATTCCTTTATTCTTTGTTTTAAACGTGACTAAAATATTATGCCTTCCTCCGAGCCGGTCGAGTGAACGGACCCTAAGCGGTCGTCACAAAGGGCAATTCCTATTATTTTCGCACTAGACGAAACCGGTTTATGTAAAGGACAGGTAGATTTTGGCGCAACTCTCTCTCTCCCCTGCACAACTACTTTCTAGAAATTTTGATTAACGTTGTGATGAAACGTTGATAATAATATGTTAAGAACATTTACATTTATTTCAAGTCTATTTTATTATTGAGAATAATATGCCGATTAAACTGTGAAATTAATATTAGAAATTAGGGACGCATGAACACATTAGATTTAATTTTATAAAGTCAATTATTATGTTTATTTATATTTAGGTACAAAACAAAATCGTATTAGTTATATGTAGGTACACCATTTATAACTCATGACCGGCTGGACCGATTTTCATGACTTGCTTTAATTGGATTTGTCTGTGTTCCGAATAACAGATAACTATTAAAACATGAGAGAAAATTACTGAAAAGAGATAATATGGATCATAAATTTTCCCATATATTTTGGAAATGGATTGAAGTTGATAGGATAACGTCTACCGGGCCAGCTAGTTATTGTATAAAATGGAATGATTGAACATTTAGAAAACAATATTGAAACATTTTAAGTAGGTAGATAGAGTATTAAATTTTTTCTACATCCGATATATTAGTATGATAATCTTGCCTTTAACAATGTCACTAAATGTTTGTTTTATTCACATTATAGGTTAGTTTTACCTACCGCCAGAGATTCTTTGTCACCAACTGTGGACGTATGAATTTAATTTTCCAATTATGTCGCCAGAGGTGACATATGGGACCCGCTTTAGAAACAAATGCCATTTGTCACCAGTGGGGACGTCACCAGTGGTGACAAATGGAACGCACTTTAAAACAATTCCCATTTGTCAGCAGAGGGACGTCACCAGTGGTGACAATAGGGACACATTTTAAAAATCATGCCCAGTTGTCACCACTGGGGACATGGAGGCGGGTGACAACTGGGAATGACCCGCAAATTGTCGTTCGGTGTGGCGGTCTAAGGGGGAGGCCTATGTTCAGCAGTGGACGTCTTCAGGCTGATGATGATGATGATATTTTCCGTGATTTTTTGCTCATGTTTTAACAGTTATTTTGACAATGCAAACAGACACTTCAATTGTATTTATTTACTGCATCGCTAGAAAGTATCCACACAATAAACATTCAATTGTCAAGACCGGGGCGAAATGGAATTCTTGGGAATTTGTGAAGCGCACAAATTGCACCATTGCACCATTTGACCATTGCACGCTGCATGCATGCATGCATGGTATATATTATGTCGAATTCACGCAGGTAACGAGATGCCGGCCATATATTATGTACGTATGTAACTCAGGCAGCTGCATACTTGGTCGGAAGACATATCCCCAGTTTCTAGAACGTTTGTTGGCTTTGACAGTCGATTAAAACTCGTTGTCTCTATCTGACAATAAACAAATGACAAGGATGGCAATAGAATTAATCTGTAGTCAAAGTTGGTTGACGTTTCAGAAACTGGGGGTTAGTATACTATTGACTGTCTCAGGAAAATTCAACTGTATGGTACCTAACATTTTAGATATTCTCGGGTGTAATCAATTCACCTACAAGTACCTAGATAGATAGATACATACAAACATAACTTATTGAAACTAGAATAAAATAAATATTTAAGGGGGCAAGAAACGTGGTTTTATGGCCGTTTTTTTTATAGATAAATGGTACGGAACCCTTCGTGCGCTAGTCTGATTCGCAATTTGCCGGTTTTTTGTGTTTTTTGTGTTGACAGCACGTTGAAAGAAAAAAAAACTAGGGCGCATTATAATGGGTTGTCATAACTACTGGTGACGCAAAATCTGCTAGAGGAAAGTCGGAATAAGCTTAACTAATCCCCCTAGATCAGTGTTTGAAATGTGGTATGTTTCCCTTAAAAGCACGGGTAAAAGAATCCCCACATAATAAATTCAAAAGATTATCACAGGGAAGAGCGAAGAACATGAAATCAGTTACGCTTCGCTTCGCTCCGCTCCGCTCCGCTCCTCTCCGCTCCGTATCTGTGATAATGTATGTTATTATAACGGAATACAAAACAGGTGATGTCAAAACAGCACGCCCTTTTGTCTTACGAGCGGCGTACAGTTGAGGCCGTGGTAAAGGCACATCTGAATTTTTGTTTCGGATTATAATATTATGGACAAATATACAAACTTTACATCTATATTAAGTAAATGTCTAAGCTATATCTAACTGTCTAGGTAATATTACCGTTATGATACATAATGCAACGATGTCTATAGAGGAATACGATTTAAAAGAAATTGAACATCATAAATAATATAATAATTACACCTACTAACATAATAATGTGTATGTATAAAATATCTCATGTTAAGTAGGTAGGTAGGTACCTCTACCTACTCGTTACATTACCAATAATATGACATTATTAACAAAGAGGTTACCTACATAAAATAACTGCATTGGAGAGATTTTAATAACAAATAAGACTTATTTAAAAGTTCTCCGTACGTTTACGCTCTCCCGCAAAAATAGGCGTTACGTGAGTGGAGTAAAAAAAGCAACGCATAAGTATTATTTTCATCTCAAATCTCCCCCATTTCTTCGGCCGCAACTGTACAAACACATCAAAATTTACAATCAGAGATATCGTTGCGGGATTTTATTTGAATAATTTAAGGCGGCAACGAGCAGGAGTCGTCTTCGATGCTATCACTGGAATTGGTTGCCCTTAAGGTAGGTGTGTCTTGTAGGGGATGTGAGTGGGGTGGAGACGGCAAAATTTTATTAAGTATTTTTTTGGTCTTAAGAAAAAATTAGCAATTTTTTTTCTGTATATCTCGCATTAAATGCTAGACCTGTCTTTAAGGCACTATAAACCGATTTTATGCAGGATCATTTTAATTAAAATATGTAGGTATGTACATAGACTTTTGCACAAATACTGGTAAAATAACGATGATGATTATGAATGTTATTTGAAAATTAACCTTAACCTAAATAGCGTTAGATTGGCTTTGCTAAAATCTGTAAACGCGAAAGTTACTCTGTTTGTGTGTACTTTTTTACGGCTAAACGGCTGAACCGATCTTGATGAAATTTGGTATACAGATAAATCGGACTTTGGAGACGGGCACGGGATACTTTCTATCACGATACAATGTAGTCCGCGCGGACGAAGTCGCGGGGCAACAGCTAGTGCATCATAAATCTGTCCGTGTATTCGTTGAACGCAAGTACCACATTCATTTCTTCGCACATCCACACACATATCTTGCAACAAATAAAAACTCAAATCGAGGTGTTGAGTCAAAATACTTTTGAACGCAGGGGTAACCGCGGGGCGAAATATAGCAAGATAACTGAATAATACACGACACACACTGTACTTTAGACTTAAACGCGGCGTGTTAAGGTCGACGATTCCATGAAGGTTTTTGATGACTTTGATGAGATACCCTTTTGCATATTTTACACTTTAAAGTAAGGGTGTATGATTCAAAATTGGATGGACCCGGTTTTGATGGCGCTGATTTGATAAAAACGTTGATTTAAGGAGCGTGTTGATCTGATGATGTGTGGAATTGAATTTTTCGTACGCAGTAAGTAATGTTAAATCCGATTGTGAAGTAGTTCATGTCTACCTACACAAATCACATTTTAATAATGTATCTAAGTAATAATGGTATTTACTTATTGAATAGTCAACGATTCTATTATGGCGATTAATTAATATTGAGTTGGAAATTAGATGGCGTCCTTTCATGAGTTAATCATAATAAGTATGATGAAAACTCCTTCTGCTCTATGCTGCCCTAGTAAGTACATCTGATGAAATATGAAGAATACTACTTCATCCATCGGTACACTCCAGCTTTTTAAATTTGTATTTGTGGGGCGAATCGACCAATGCAAACTGGGTCGATTCGACCCGTAGGGCGAACTAGGCGTAGGGCGAACCGCCCCATTTGTTCTTACGTGACGAGTTACCAATCATAATAAGAACGAAGTCAGAAAAATAAATGAATGAAATGAACAAAATGAATGAAATGAACGAAATTAATGAAATTAATGAATGTCTTCAACACTGCATGTTCATTTAATGACCTAAACGTGCTTGGTCGAAAACTACCCTTTCTGCTTCGCCTGGACTTACCTGAAACAAACGAATAAAAAAATTAATACACGGTCTGAGTTATGCAAGGACCCCATAGGAATTCGTCGCGAAGACAACCATAAACCCGGACCCGACCCACGCTTCACGTGTTTTTCCCATGACAAACGATTTCCTATTACGCCCACGTACTTTGAGATTATTTTTAAACATCCCTTTGATTATACAAATAGAGACAGTATGGTAAGTTGGTAGAAAGTTTATTTTATGAAGTCGTAATGAAATTTTATTGAAAATATTAAATGGTTTTTTTTTAAATTAAAAAATTTAAGTGGTTCTTTATCAAAATGAGTCCAAACACCATCAATTATCACATCAGTTAGCTGTTACAAAGGTATTGTATTGCCAGGCCTACACGATTTCTACTAAAATGAATACCTAATGGAAACTGCGTCAATATTCATTTGCAACTTGCAAAGTGCTTACAAAGCACCGCCGTCAAAAATGTTTCTGGTATTTACGGTACGTGTAGTAAAAAATATATGTTAGAAAAAAAAATGAACAGATATGATTTCCCTCTGAAATTATATTGATCAAGAAGCAAAATGCACGACTATGTTTTATGATTCTCTTTGTTTACGAGAATTAGCTGTTTGAATTGTAAAAGTGCTACTTTATTGCCTATTTACAATAAATGCTTTGACTTTGACTATGATCATGTAAAAAAACTCCGAATTGGAAGTTAAGGAATAAACTTTTGAAGTGGACGTACTGTTTGTAGTTATACAACTCAAGCCACAATAAATTAGGACAAAGTGATCCATATATTGTCGAAACAACGAAAATACTAAGCAAAATTTTTTTATACGAAATTAAACCTTAAGTCATAAATATAAGGGTTATAATCCGTTCAAGGTACTAAAGACTGGGATCAACAAATTATGAATTATATGAAGTATGGGCTATTAGGAGTTTTTAATTGTCTGTGGGAAAGTTTGACTGGTTTTTAAAGAGTGGCGTTTAGAGAATTTAATATCATTAGAACGTGATGCATTAGTTTCAATTAAATATTAACGCAATTAGCTTTCAAATAAACAGTTTTAGATCAAAGGAAATTACTTGGTAGGTATACAAAATATTATCAACGATCGCAAAAATACAACAGGTATTTGGTTCGGATGGGATTTGTCAGCAAGGTTGCTGTTAGCGTAGGTCTGAAATGGCTTCGGTCTTTTACATATTTATAGATAACTAGCAGACACGGCCACGCGTTGCTGTGGCTAAGGTTTTTGTTATTGTGACTATAAATTGAGATGTAAGCTATCCTATCTTTCAAATCAGCTCAAACTGCACACGGTGTGCAAATTTGATTAAAATCGGTTTTAGTAGTTTAGGAGTCCATCGCGGACAAACAACGTGACGCGTAATTTATATTACATATATTAAAGATATAGGGAATAACAACAAGATGCCTGCTACCTAGGGCAAACACAACTTTCAAGGTAAGAGAGGGCATACAAGGTAAGGCCCCATATTAATCTATTTCCAACAAATATTATTTAAAAAAACAGAACTTTGTGTTTTTATGTAAAATTTATTTTTTGTAACACTTGTTTCTCTGACTATACACATATACAATAGCAGTCGAGTTACCTACTATAAATAATATTTAAATAAATGTGGTGACTCGGCCACGCGGACGAATTTTATTACGGTCGAGTTAACAACCACCTACCATAGAATACATCTATGTCTGTCACCACACACGCGTCGCTGCAACGGCTGCGTAGATTTAGAAGATATTTGGTAAGTATACGTAGATACAAATATTTTCGTCTCGGAGGACCACCTAGCGCCTCGATGGACGATTGTTTAACAAATTAATTAGTTATTTTGTACTGTGCGCTTTTCATTAAGTACTCAAATAGTAGGGATATAATTATGACCACAGACCATTTTGTTTTTTTTTTTGCCCTGGCTCACAATTTCATTACCTCCTCGGACGTACTCGTAAAGGGATTAACCACCGGAAAGCGCGCAGACACGCTCTTGAAATTTTAATTTATTTTGTAATCCCAGCTTTGGGACATCACACCGAAGTCCCCAAGACAGCACTGGGTTAATTTCATAAATATTTGATAGCTGGGGGTTACTATTGTTTGTCTTATACGATGGGTCTAAATGGTATATCAATAGTTCACATTTTTTTGGCAGATGGCGCAGAACCAACGAAAGTCAAAAAACATTTTCTAAATGAATATTTTGATTACTGTTGTTTGTACTTTGTTGTTGGACGACATAAATATATTGTTTAACGCCATCTATTTTTCACCTAAAATAACAGTTTTATTTTTTAGGTACGATCCAGATGTTTTGTTACAAATTCCCGTGAGACTTAACGACCTCTAATAGTAATAAAATACTATCGTCACAAGTTTTTTTTCATATGTCACTTCAAAGCGAGTCTTCATCGAGTGAGAATGATGAGAAAAACTCGTCGTCCCAAGCCCATAGTAACACCCCGAGGGTCGTAATTCGCCGGCCGGTGGGGCCAGACATAAATCATTTTAAATGGGCGTAAGCGTTTAATGCACCCCCCAATTAGGGTGGGTGCTTAATACCCATATTGAGGGCTTACGGGCTCAAGGTACAGATTGGGCGAAAGGACTGCAGTTCTTCGTTATGGCTGTTTTATGTGGTCCGCGTGCTAGTTTTGGTATAAGTTATATTATTAACACTTAGTAAGCTGTATATTATTATATGTCGGCGGATAATCATAAGCGTCGTCTATTTGTCATCAAACCATTCAGATCATAAACTAACGGCAAACAGGGAACCGACATTTCTTCTAGATGACTTAAGGGCAATATTTACGAACTAACCACCAATATGGAAAATTCTAATCCATAAGATCAAATATAGAGTAGGTAAGTAAAGTCATAGTTTTCATTATCATCATCATCCCCGGAAGACGTCCCCTATTGAACATGGGACTTCCCCATAGAAAATCATACAAAGCGGTTGCTTGCTGTTCACCAAAAATTTTGCTCGTGTAAAAACCATCCTCTTCACTTCTTCACACTACTTCACATTCTTCTAAGAAGACTCGTCTAAAGCGTCTAATTCCAGTAAAGCCATCCACTGGGGCTACTGCTGCCTTGCTGTCAGATGGCCTTATTTCACTAACACCCTACGGAACACAGACTTCCTAAATCGAATCAGAGTTCGACCCATAATCAACCTAACTGGAAAATTAAAGGATGGAAAAGGTTCGTATTTTAACGAACCGTACCTCCCGGTTCCCCAAGATGTTTCTACTCATCTATACCTATATTATAGCAATCTTACAGCAGGCCAAGTCAAAAATACCCATAACCAGCGAGCATGCATGAAGGAGCTCATGAAAGTGGAAGAAGCGAAAGAGGTGCGTCAGGATCGTAGCATGTGGAAAGATGTAGTCTCTGCCTACCCCAACGGGAAAATGGCGTGACTGTATGTATGTATAGCAATCTACCCTAACGTTAAGACAACGATTCCCATTCCAACACTAAACGTGTTCTTGCGTTTTCTTTTCAATTTACGATCTGTTCGGAGGCTTCCCCGAAATTCTTTAATTAATGGCTGGCCATTACTTACCTTGACCAGCTATGGTTCGTGAGTATCAGTAGAACTGTTTCTTTAATGGGTGATTATTCTTTTTCACTTAGTTTAGTTAAAGTACCACTGGACTAGCTCCGTAGTGGATTATGGCCTAATCCTCCTCGCGGAAGTGAGGAGAGAGCCGTGCTCAGTAGCAGGCGGATGGGTATTGATGACGATGATGATCATCACTCGCCCACTCGCCAATGCACCGAAGTGGACAACCTTATTTTCCGAGGCCAAGGCTCACTTTCGGTCACTCCGTCTTCCTAATTAGTTTTGAGATGATGATGATGATGATAAAACACCAACAGAAAACCCTATACCAAACAAAGCAAGTTTCTTACACGCTGAGTCATTACTATCTGTTACTCCCTTCGACCTTCCTTTAGGAGCTCGTAGCCTAATCGATGTGCAAGGGCCTTTAGGTCTAGATTGTTCATTTTGAGGACCCTTCGAAGGTTAAATACTTTTGTAAAGTTCGAGTAGGGTTGTGACAAGTGGTCACTCGAGCGTGTATTAACATACTTCGTGTTTTGGGGGCTGAAAACCCTGAAAGGGCTGGTTGAGTATCAGGATGCTGGAGTGAAAATACTATGAATATGCACGATAAAATATGTATAAACGACTTCCGGGTAGGGTTGAAAAACGTCAAAACCAACGACAGTTGCGCTCTTTCGATTCTCGACCTTACACCAATGATGGTGCAAATTGCTTCACGCTAAAGCACCGGTTGTTACCGATCGATAGCAGTCGTTCAGCCTTGTCAGAGGTTATTGGCTGCCTGACAAGCTCTGACACCAGTGCCGACTGTACCCCATTCAATAAGCAAACCAACCCCCATTCTACGTACAAGGACGACGGGTTCAAACGAATAGACACTGAAAAGGAGTGCTCATTTTATTCTTTCATAAGGAACTGCTTCAAAATGCTTTGATACATTCACGAACCAATGGGTTGCTATCGGCAAAGGGAAACGGAAGAGATATTGGTATGTATGTATGTATGTATGTATGTATGTACGTACTTCTGAAATACTGTTACATACGAAATGTTTGCGATTTAAAAGCACATTGTTATAGTAGATAGATAGATATAACTCTTTATTTACACCAACATTTATATATAACACAGGAATACCAAACTTAAGAACAGGTACAAAAGGGCGATTTTATCACTTAACCCGTCTAGTGCGCGATCTCTACCAGACCACCCCAATTGTCGTGGTAATTTGACATTTCACCCGGGCTAAAAACGACAAATGAAAACGTCTCCCATCACGATGTGTAATATGTTTATAATGTTTTAACGAGTTTATAATGTGTTAGAGGGTAACTGGTTTCAATTTTGCTTTATTGTAATGCCAAATTTTAAGTTTCTATTTTGTATCTTCCGCGAAAAAGTGGGATTGGGGACCGTGACCGATCTCGGGTTGTGATTATTCTCTTGTAATACCTAACCCTAAAGCGTTCTAGGTCTTCTGAGCTCAAAATTGTTTTCTTTAGTTATATTCTATGTTTCTATTTCTGAATATTATGAAAGAGAGCTATGTACCTATATAATGTACAATCAGACTTTTTAAAGCATTTCGAACAAAGTTCGCTTTAAATACTAACAGTATTTGAACCATTAACTTTAACATCACTAGTAATATGGCCATTTGCAAAGGCAAACATTTTGATAGGCTAGGGAAACTGCTTTCTACATAATAGTTTCCTAAGAAAACAAATAAAGTCCTGAATAAAGGAGCAATCGTTAAACTAACAAAACTCGGCCGATCCTCCAACTTTTTGTGGCCAGTCTGTAGACTGCATTATGATTCTGGCTTTTTTCCGTCATCGGCTATCCCTAGGGCTGCCACTTCACAAGGATTAATCATTTGTATTTTTTTTCTGCAACTGTTAACTCGGGATTCCAACGGTGGTGATACCAGATGGTAAAAAAGTAATTTCCTTTACCAGAAACTCGTGTAATTTTTACATGTATAGTTAAAAACAGTTTTTGCATGTTAAAAATAAACTAACCTAGCGCGGCTCTGGCTTCCAACGACACGCAACCGAACAATCACAGCGTTGGCAAAATTATTTGTGATAAAACTAATTTGAAAGAAAAACAATAATTATGTATTTAACTCAACACTACCACGAAACTATGTCACTCCGTTCTATCGATAGCCACTTCCTTAATTCCTAATAGATAATTTTCTTCGGTGACGTGACAACCCTAACGTTTGCTTTTTCCGTCATCTCTAGTTGTGATGAATAATTCAGCATGTTATCCAGCCGTTTTGCCGTCCTCCTTGAATTTAAACAATAAGGACTACTCGACGACACAGACGAAACTGAAGCGCCACGGATATGCCGGTCCGCTATTACGAAAGTGTACCAAGATATGCCGGTCATAAGAACACACCTCACGGTTTTAGATTTATCGAAATCATTATTTTAGAATTTGACACGGACTAGTATACAATATAGACAGTAATTTTTATGGTCGCGACGGACAGACAAAAATAATCTATAGATACATGTAAGTCAAGTTATCACTTGAGAACGGTTGGGATGATTTGGAAAATTTAGTTATTTTTTTAAAGCTTTGGAAAATTGACAAATTGATAGAATATTTTTTTTTAAAGCTTTGGAAAACTGACAAGGTTTTATTTTCTATAGGATTTTAGTAGGAAATCATAACTATTCGCACGCTAGATATGCGTAATTCTCTTTCTATAACTTTTAATCGACGGACGTCTGTCGGGTCAACAAGCATTCCAATAAAATTCCTTAACATTTATTTTCGCGATATATTGTATGACAAAGTTTTTCAACAAACAAAGCTATTTCTCATTTAAATCTATGACAAAAAACATCCCCCTCTATGATGAATGGGGGTGGCACGGAGATAATCTATAAATAATTATAATTAATAACCGTCGCTTTGTAATTAACGAAATCTCGGTAATAAGAGATTTATTTTAATTATCACGTTTTTTTAGTCTGCATGACTTTGAAGATTAATTCAAGTGCCCTATATACCATGTACTTAAGTATATTATTATGGACTTTAAGCCCAGAATGTTTATAGTTATTAGAGGACTACCCGTTCCTAATAGAATTAGCGAAAAACTGGTAAGAAACACATTAGCGTAATAAAATTTCTAAAATTCATTTTATTGACTCATTATCCGATTGGTAACAAATTGGTAATTGGATAACAATTGGTAATGGACGTCAGCGTCGATGCCGGCGTCAGCGTCTGCATATTTTCGGCGTCAGCGTCGCTATCTGTGACGTTATAAACGTAAATAAATGATCGACATCAAATACGACTAAGATTTTAAAACTTTATTTCAAGTACAGCTGTCAAAAACTCAAAATCTAATCCAGCCAAGGGTCGTGTAGCTTCACTATCACATATAATAAAATGTAATACTGACCCCTAATTAATATTCCACGTACGACTAAGACTACGGTCCCGATTAGTTTAGTTTAAGAACCCTTAATTTTAAGTGGAAATGTGACAGTTAGTAAATAAATCTGAAAGAGAATAAAAAATGTAAAAATTGACAAAAAAATGGCATTGACGCTTCACGTCGATGGTTATAATGTTATATAATAAATAAAAAAAAAGATTACGGTCCCTAACTCGGAGCAAGTAGCTTCATACAAATATTTGTCCTGCGCGTGAACTGAACCCGCCACTTCACGCTTCGCAGTTGCTTCTAAACCACCTACGCCACGGCAGCCACCACAATACCAAAACGACGTTTCAGCCCCCACTTTAAGCAATTCCTGAAACTTTGAACGGCATTGTCGCTGGCCATTAAAATTTAACTCCGTCAAGATTCAACCATACTGTAAAATGTGTCGCTAAGACTCCGTTACGTTCTATTCGAGGCGATCTTTTACGACTAGACGTGGACGTAGTCAGGATTCGAGTCGGGGGCTCGGGGCACGAAGATCTACAAATAGCAAAAAAAGGATTTATCTTGGCCCTAATCCTTTTACATGTAGGATATATTCGTTTGAAAGATTATACTGCTTGCTTCCTCGGAACTGTATTTTTTTAGCTCTACCCTTTTTCTGTCACTCAGAATAATCGCGCGTGGTTTGATTGTTTGAGACGTAGTGGCAAATTGCCTTAAGTATTAAAAAAATATTTCAAAGAGAAACACAAACGCGGTAAAAAAACTAATTCAAAGGCTGAAAGGTGCATATGGTTGAGCGATGTAATGATTAGAATGGCCGATTAAGCCCCAATGCCCCGCCCTTACTACGTCCTTTCTAGGTATCAAAATTTCAAGCGCTTCAGTCTGAAGCTCACTGTAATTTCCCAGACGACTTTCAGTTTCAGTCGTTACGTTGTTTTATTTAACAGAGTGTTATAATAGCGTCTTGTAGGGTTGAAACTCAAGTTTCCGAGGGAACAGATTTTACGATACCGTTTAAGTTTTACAGTCATTTGGCAACCCTGGAAAACGTTCCCTTTCACAATGACGAAATTGGTCCTTTTTTTCTCGTTCAAGTTCTTTTAGTGCTTCTTTTATCTGTATGAGTGGTACAGTCAAGCACAATTTGATAATATTGCGCGCCATTATTTGAAATTAGGAGGCACACAATTATCCAATTTATGTTAAGCGTTGTGTAGACGACTGTACTTCCACCAGAAAAAGATATGACGTGGGGAGTTTGATCGAAATAGCGATATCTACAAAACCAGCCAACAAATGAAGTTTAATCATTTTCTCATGACTATCTCGAGCGTTATCAACACATAAGTAAGGGGTAAGTGCTTATCGCGTATAAGTAAATGATAGCAAAGCAAACCGACGCAGAACGGCCGACTGGGGTGCAGTTATAGTGGTCGGGAAAGGATAATGTTGGATGTGACGTGATAATGTACATACGGTTGATAACTGTGCTACATTTTTTTTAAACTTGTATTGAAAAAAGTATTTAGTGAAGTTTATACGAAATACGTTTCGTACTGCAAGCTGTCTAAATAATCAAAAGGAATGTTGTACCTACAGTTATTCCAGAATCAGTCTTCTAGCTTGTCATATTTTAAACAACAAATCCTGATACTGATGGAGCAAAAATGTAAGAATTTTTTGCAAATAATTTTTACGTATCTAATGTCTCGCAAAAATGGAATTGAAATAGGAAAAATGAACGAATCATTCAAGAGTTTCATTATTAAAACACACACATAATTATAGTAAATAGTTAAAGTAATGATGCATCAATTTATTTACGTCTATATGCTTGATTCTACTTAAAGGTCACTTCACATGACGCCTGTTCTGTGTGCAAGTGGCTAGCGCTGGCACAACTTTACGTCGACACTCGTCACAACAAAATGACATAGGTGCTCATTTTTGAACCCCTCTCAAACTGTCGCTCACTCTCTGGTCGAATGAACGAGGCGCAGTTAAGGGCGAGCGGAGCATAACAGAGCAATTTCCATGGACAGCGGACCGTGCCAGCCGTACGCACTGGAACAGCGTGGCGTTCCAGTAACTGGACAAGTAGGGTTTGTTAAAATAACATAGGTTACTGAGCTTGGAGTGCGGCAGCTTTTTACTAGTTAAACCTGAATCTCAGAATATATTTTTTTGTGTTGTATTATTATGTGGGTCCAAGATGGTGTCTTGTAGACTTGTTTGAAATAGAATAGTATTGAAAACTCTTTATTGCACACCAATAAGAAATACCAAAACGATGGGAACTACAAAACAGACACAAGATGGTACAATGGGCGGTCTTATCGTTGAAAGCGTAAATAATATTATACAAGTAGGTAGATAAACTATTAGAGACAAAACGCTAAGGAAAAGTAGCGAAAATTCAGCTCTTGTCGATATAAGTAACCTATCCCATGTAAAACGCGCGAAATAGACCAGTTTTTGTATTGAATACTGGCTCATCGTGGTCAATGTTGTTACTGTGACTGGCGCTAGCTACTAGCCAAGTAATGGAATACAAACGAAGCATTTAAGGCGTCACCATTGTGAGGAAAAGATGTTATAATTGTCACAATAATTATTATCGACTCTCTATAGGTAGGTACTATTTTTGTAAAGTTTAGTGAATTATTTACCTGTATACCATTTGATGGTAATGGTTAATTACGAGTAAAAATCCTTTTGAGTTCATAAAAGTACAATTAAACAAGATTTTTTAACAATTAATTCACCTATGTCTAATCTAATAATCTTGGTAAGGACACCAAACCAAATAAATTTGCCAGCACTACGATGAAATTATTTGCTATCACCTTCAATTGTTATGAAAACGAAAGCTATAATACCTACCAAAATTATGTAAATCGTGCAAGCTATGATTAGTTATGAAAATAACTTTCAAGCCGCTATAAATTGTAGAGTTAATGTTTGAAATTGCGCCCATATCTTTCCTCCCACGCGTTTATTACGAAATATAAAACGTTTTATTTTTAAATTTCACGTTTTATTTTTTAATACGGCACAACAAATAGCAAAATAAACAATTTATACTCTGTTAACTCGTACGGGAGCTATACGTTACCTATATTTTTAATGACTTGAGTTACGCCCGTTTTTAAGTAAAAGGAGTCAGCGATTTTGTATCCTTCTTGTGTCCAGTAATTTTTTTTGGTCATAATCTGTTTATGGTTTAACTTGTCTGAATTCAAAATTACATGATACGTATGGCGTATACAAAAAAAAAGACAAATGGCAGCATATTGTCAACCTGGCGGCGGTGTGCCAAAAACAAGTCTATAAATCGGCCCATTATGCAAATACAGTCAACAAATGCGAACAGAAAGATGTGTGAGACAAATCAACAACACAATTTAAGAAAACTCCAATGGTGCCAATTAGATTAGCACACACTTTTAAAGCTGAAGAAAAGGGTATAGTGACTGGTGGAGAAGTAAAAACTTGTAGTTTTAGTTCATTCAACAAGATAACTTACTTCGTTAGCAGCTTTTGAACTCAACGTTTTCCCCAAAATCGCTAGTTTCTTATGTTTTATTCCAAATTTTAATAGCAAACCGAGAAAAATTGCTCTATTTGTCTCCCTCGGCCGTCGCGTCGGCCTATTAACCCACCGCCTGCAGGTTATGCCACCCTGGTAGTCATTAAACTTTATATGAGTTTTATCGATTTTTTATTTCCTCTATTTTTTTGTAACTGAGGTGAGTGGAAGCGCTGTCCAGGATAATAAGCTATTCAATACACTAGTAGCGGATCATGATGCCCTGGTAGCTATTATAGTATAATAGAAATGTTCTTTTAGTTTCTAGTTAGTTGAGCAGTGGTAGATCGCTTTCCTGAACGACTTGCTTCACTACTTGCAATTCATGCTACCCTGGTAACTTTTTCTTGAAGTTTATAATAGTTGTGTCGTCATATTCTTCGATTTATCTGTTATTTGTTAGCTGAATTATTTAAACTTAAACTTTTTTCCCCAGTTTCAAAGTTTGTCCTTCTAGGGCCTAGGCTATTGTTTAGTAATGTATATTTATTTACATATCATACATAGGTAGGTACTATAGTTGCATCAAAAATTCCATTATAATAAAACTGTCATTGTTAACATCAAGCTTACAAAATAAAATAAAAATAGAAAAGTAACTAATTCCCCTCTCACAATAACATGAATAGCTTTCATAGAAAATACATAGCTTAATTTTCAAACACTATTATAGAGTAGCCTATTCCCGATGTGGCCCCTATTTTTCCTATTTTACCCCGCTCCGACCAGTGCAGCTGCGTTTGACATCTCGCCTCGGTCTCGCTGACCCACATTCGTCACTACACGGTTGTATCGGGAGTTTTTTTACTAGCAGTTGGATGCGACTTCGTTAGGACTACCGATATTTCTCACAGCCTTGAATCAACGCATGAAAAGAACAACAAATTGAAAATACAGTTTCTTACTGTAAAGATTATCATGCGGCTATTTGTCAAAACATACGCATATTCCCAATTGTTGCCACTGATTCCGTTCCCACTGGGGAAAATATACGTTGCTCTTGGCAACAATTGGGAAATTCCCGCCCAACACCAGTAGTGACGACTGGTAATATTTCCCAGTTACGCACTCGTTGGTACGGGCATTCTGTAGGTTTATGTAATTAAAAACACGGCATAGAAGATTTTGAAGAATGCAAAGTAATCCCCTATCAATATTAGTCGATCTCTCAAATACCTTGGCTAACAGATCTAGGGTCAGACAGACGGACATACGTGCTGATAAACCTACTAGTTAGTGGCAAAGTCGCGAACTCGCCGGACAAAGGGTTGTTGACAGAGTTCGAACTCCAATTTGTGTGTCATGCCGTCTGCTTTTAACGGAACTGGTCATGGTAGCAGGTAACAAACAAACAAACAACTATCGCATACCCAAAAATTTGTGTTTTGTGGTCCTGTTTATCGAGGTGAACAGATAGTTAACCTGATGGTAAGCGCTAGATCTACTCATGCATTGCCCAAACTTAATACCCAAATCAAAGAATAGAATTCCCTTTCGTGTTTTTCGGTAGCAAAACTCTAAAAAATTACAATAAAAACATGCGACGCTAACTTATTTTTTGGATCATATAGGATAGGTTTGCGTTTGATCACCATCTCACCTGATGTAAAGCGAGTGCAGTCTACGATGGTGCACGGTTACCTAGAAGTAGCTTGTTCACACGCAACTTGAAGAATCCCAGGTTATAACTATGGGGAAACACAGATTTATATTCAAGTTACAGTAAATCCTAGCATAATCGATTGTTCACCAGCGCGGGCATCGAACCTGGGCCCTTACAAACTCACGGCGCCGGGATTGGCTCTGAGCCAAACCCCTTCAGATATGACTAGTTGAGAAAACTGAGGCTTGTCGCTAGACTTTTTAAGTTTTCAGGGTTCCGCAGTGCAGAAGGACATAGCGGAACTTTTAATTGTGCTCTCATGTTTCGATGGTGCGACATATATTTTCAGGGACGATTAATAATTAGATTTGGATAAAACATTAGATTTTTTTGTTTTTTTTCCCCTCTAAGTATACTGTTTATTACACTTTAAACTAAGCGCCAATGGGTTAATATGCCACTCCGTTCCACGGCTATTGTTTTCAAATGAGTAAATGTCCAATATAATATACTTCAATTTCTATTAAGACACTGAAACAAAATGTACAAAAAACACTTAAGTTTTCAAGCAGCTTATTAGTTGAGTAGTTCATAACAAACCTTGCATGCAACCTTCCTTATTATCCTACTGTATCCATCCTGTACAATAGAGGAACTTACCGCAGCCTCAGACAATGCGGTGACTTTGGCTACATTTCTAGCCAAGGTCCTGTGAGTTACGACCATTGACTCGAAAAGAAGAAGAAGAAGAATTATCCTACTAATATTATAAACGCGAAAGTTTGTAAGTATGGATGGATGGATTGATGTTTGTTACTCTTTCACGTAAAAACTACTGAATGGGTTTTAATGAAACTTTACAATAATGTAGCTTACATATCAGAATAACATGTAGGCTACAATTCATAAAGATATATCGTATATTATCCAAACGCGGGTGAAACCGCGGGGCGCGGCTAGTAATATTCTAACTATGGGCATTGGGCAGCCACGGAACCACAAGAGTGCGAAGTTCGACACACTTGCCGGATTTTTAAGATTTTTTGTGTGATGGATTTATCTTCCCGCTTCGCAGTTAGCTGGTTTTCTAGGTGGGACTGGATTTATGAACAAAGGTCTGGTTTTACTGTGGTCCAACAACATGGATCTAGAACCTCATTATGTCTATCTCCGCATTTCGCAGTGCATTCTGCTATGACCTGCTTAATTCAACTTGTGCCTACTTAGTTACAAAGAAAGAAATAAAAAAACATTTGCGAACAACATTTTCACTACAACACTACATTTTTACAAACAAAAAAATTTTTTTTTTTTTTTTTAAGTTACTTGAAGTAGCGTGGTGACGATCAAAAACCATACCAAATTTACTTATGCACACTATAATAAGGTCGCATAATTTAGAGTAACTTTCGCAAGCTACCTAACCCATATCACAGTCCATATTCCTAGCAAAACAAACGTTCGGCGATTGTTGTCGGTTGAGCTCGTCGACAAAAAATGGCCGGTTTTTGCGCGAAAGTTGAACACAATAAGTTATCCGGGAGGCGTGTACTCGATAGTGTCGCGTCGCGGAGTGCTAGGGATGGGGTAGTGTGACGTGGAAATCGGTTGGCAGTTACGGATGGCATTGTTTTCACGGCAATATTTTTTTTTAATAAGGAATAATTACGCGTTCGACTACAATCATACTTGATGTAAAGCGAAGATGCGGTCTATGGTTTTTTATTGAATTTTTTTAGTAAAATATTAACGGACTCCATTTATTCTCATAATACAATATTGTTATCCCTTACAATATGTTAGCCATAATTACACTGCCGTGGCTTCTTACCAAAGTCCTTATCATGATACCATTTAAAGCACATAATTCTTGCCGTAAAGGTCTTAAGTGAGTGGATTGATAGAGTGGTGATTTCTGGTTGTATTAGTATAATTTTAAACCGTTTTTCGCGAATTGAATAATCCGTATTTTACTGATAGGGGGCTTCCCTAGTGCAGTGTAGTCAGCAAAATGGGTCGACTCCCGGCTAACCGGGTTGTGAGACAGAGTCACAAAGGCGTCCACATTTGATATTGTGCTAGCTGGGCTATAGTTGGGGAGATAATGGACATTACAATTACTTGACATATTTAATCTTTTTTAGCATAACTTAAGTGATTGCTAAGCTGTCATTTGCCTATACTATTATTACAAGCCACGGTGTAAAGACAGACACAGTTCCACTGTAACAGCCTATAGACGCGCCAATTTTGTTATTAAACTAGTGTACATTTCAGTTTCAAGCTGTCAAATGATTTGTTGTCACTTTTTATCCAAACGAAAACGAAAGAGATGGCTATAATTTAAGAGCTATCGTATTAAGTTTTAGATAAGTTTGTCCACAAACGAATTTATGGAACAACAACGGTGCGCAATCTCATTAAACAAAAACGCCGTATAGTAATTAGTCACTTCCATTAGTAATTAAATATAGCATCAGCTCCCAACCTAGTAAGTGACTGGGTGTTCACAGAAGGCTTTGATGTTGCCGTCAAAACTGGCTTAGAAGAGTTTTCCCGTAGGTGGAGACTTTACCACCAGGTGCTTTGTGCTGAGGCCTGGATCATGAAATACCTATGAATACTCTAGAATTTAGAAGGGACACTCACTCTATTTTTAAATGTTGTGTGACACTTTGAGCGTGTTGGGTGACCTATTGAGTACCAACGCAGTACAACGCGGACGAGGCTATCCCGTCGCATGCAGTTTCGTTCGCCTTTTGTCAGATTCAGCCGTTTGTGTGGAGTGTCCGTCCACCCTGTACCGTAGGTTCAAATCCCAGTGCAAGCACGTACAGTAGTACCCAACTTATATGGCGCGTCGTGAATCTTCGTTCGCGCAGAAAAGAAAGTATGGTCCGAAGATTAACGAAAGAATGCTTAAAACTTACAATCAACCTAAGATCACTATTATAAGGTTCATAATACACTGCAGCTGTTAGTTCCATCTCACTCATGCCACGCGGCGATCGCTAAGATGGCAGCGCGGCTGCCGACCAATAGCGGTCAATAGCATTTCCCGTGCTTTGAAAATTCATCTTCTGCGCAGGTACATCGGTAAGCCATATAAGTTGGGTACTACTGTACCAGTGTGTTTATTGTTAAAATATTGTAAGTAAGTATTACTCGCTTTTCGGTGAAGGAATTTGTGAGGAAGCTCACACCCGAGAATTAATTAGTATACTATTTACTTAGTAGCAAAAACAGTTAAAACGACTTTTGACTGAACAGTTTGGTCGTAAGTTGTTTTGACTGAAATAAATTGGTCAATACTGCTTCTGAATGCAAATTATCGGTTAGACGTAGTCAAAACGACTTTTTCAAAACCGCAGTTGACTGATTTACAGTTTTGACTGCAACATAATTATTATAAGCATGTTTATTGGGTCGTTTTAAGTTTGGGCTAAATTAAATTCAAAGGCAATACATAAACAAAACAATATAACACTAATACATTAATTAACAAATCCCTTTCTTTGAAGCGATTGTCTAATTTGTCCAGGGACATCTAAGGGGCGGCACACACGGCCGCCCGCGTAGCGGAAGTGCGCCCATTGCTTTTATGGACTCCCTTTGAACACATGAATAGCAGTGTGTACCCACCTTTATTGGAGACTTTTTATGACACCGAATTTCTTTTTTATTGCCACCCCTTTTGTGGTAATTATGTGTGTGACACGTCTTTAGTAAATGACACAACATAATGAAATTGGAAAAAAAGTAACGAAATGGTATTGTTTGATCTTCGATTCCGTATCCTTCGCTTGGAACTGGGCGTGAGATTAAAAGAAACTAATTTTAAAGTAGGTATGATAATAATATCTAATATGATATAATTAAAATTGTAGACGGTAGACGCCACTGAGGCCGTTGTATAATTATATGTCTCTAAAAATGGGGTGCAAAATGGAGACAAAACTAAAATATTACCTACACTTTTACACTTTACATGTAATGTTGAAGCCTAAAATAACACCACGATAAACACAAACGCGTATAATATTATACAGGTATACCACAATACGATACTCAAACATCATATCATAATTTCCACCAAATGAAATGTAACCCCCCAGCGAATCACACTCTATAGGTAATTCCAGGATAGATGCCCGGCTGGGATAGATGCCTCAAATTCAAAAACTATGGTTCCCCGGCTTGTTTTTGCTGTCGTTGATATTGCCAAACGAGAGACATCCCCGCACCTACCCGGTACCCCCCGCGAGGTACCCACTGACCCGTCGTGCATTCCATCTATACTCAATGAAAGATTTGGTGCGACGAAAAAATTGCTAATTCTTTTACTACAGTCTTTTTGAGGTGCTGGAAATTTTTACATGGTGACTAAATAATTTATATTTTCTATCTAAATGTTACAGGAGACTGTATACTAACACTAAAATCAGCTATTTTAAAATATTTATTGAATACACATTCCTGAATATAAAAGGCATCTATCCTCTACGAAAAGGATAGACGCCTCGATTTATTTTCGCCTATGTTTAACCATACAAAACAAATAATTCTCATTATTTTCAAACGATGTAACTACATAAGGATATAGATGCCACAGGAAGGAAACTTCTTTCGTGAGGCATCTATACCCTAATATGATTTTAAAGAAAATACACTTTTAAGAACATTTTTAATTAATGTCTGTGTTTAGATTTTACTTCGCATCACGAATAACTAATTTTCTAACTGAAAAAGTGTTTTTTTATCAATGAGGCATGTATCCCATAACTGGTTTTGACGCATGGAGCAACTATCCGCCATAGGGCATCTATACTTCCAAAAATAGAGGTCTGGGAAAATCGATATAGATTAGTAAATATCAACACTGAATTTTTTCTTTTTCCTTCAAAGTGGTAGTCGAAAGACCAATCTATTAACATGTGTGACAAACATTCAGATCCATTAATTAAAATGAGAAATATAAAGCGTTTTCAAAAAGTATGGCATCTATCCTGGACTTACCCTAATATGATAACCATTCCCAGGAAAACCTTGAGTCAGATTAGATAAAATTGATAAAACATAAAAAGCATTTTTTCTCAACAAACACCGGCCAAGTTCGAGTCGGAGTCGCGTACGAAAGGTTCCGTACAGTTGTCTATAAAAACGGCAAACTTAATCACATGGATGTAAGGGAGCCCTCTTTAATATTTATTTTATTATAATTTCTAGTAATTAATTAACTAATTGTTGTTATAGCGGCAACAGGTATACATCTTCTGTGTACATTTCAACTGGTTTACTATCATGGTTCATGAGATACAGCCTGGTGACAAACGGACAGACGGACGGACGGGCAGTGGCGCTTAGCAATAGGCTCCGGTTTTATCCTTTGGTTGCGGATCCCTATAAACCGACTGTGTATTGTTCCACTTTTTTATCGCGCTTACTAGTAACTATGTTAAAAGTTAAATTTCTACTAAAGTCATTTGATCGTCAAGTTTTTAGTGTTCAGTAGATATTTTTCAAGTGCGATTTTTCGATAGTTCAACGATTGAATGCGATATTTTAAATACAGATGTCAGAATCGCCTCTCAGCTGAGATAATTATCCAGTGCAAACTATAAGGCGCGAGAATAAAAAAAACGTGCCGAAAAATCCAGCGGCATTGCCCCTTAAATTGCAATGCCCATGATTGTAATCATACATGGATTAAATTGTAATCAGTGGTCACACACGGCTCGTTCGTAACAATACAAATTAGTTCAGTATACATTCTCCTTAAGGAATTACACGCTCGAGGAGGTTGGAATTAACTTTGATGTCAGCCGTTATACATATACAATGCTCATAATTATTATATGTATGTAAATGTATATACTATAGATGTACACATTTATATTAGGTATTATTATTGTTGTTAACTGTTACCACTTTAACCAAAAAGTTTCTTATTAAGTAATTACTATGCGTCCAAAGGTTGAGTGTTAGAAATTACAAATAACGATAAGGCCGCCCGTTGTAAAAAACAATCCAAAGTTACCTTTTATTGTTGTCTCTTTATATGCAGACAAATACACAAGAGTGGTTGTCAGGTAGAGATTGTATTATAGCAATCTCTATGATAAGACCGCCCATTGTACCTATTATTAGGATTGGCCTTTCTGTGTTCTATACATTTCGGTATCAATAAAGCGTTATCAATCAATCAATCTATCTACACACATACACACAAACCTACATTTACCATGTTCCTCGATGATCATTAAAACCGTGTACATAAGCCGTTAGCATTATGAGTAACAAAATGAAACTGGGCCGATACGCACCGCAAAAGGAATGTGGTGCGAACGCCCCATTCGAAAAGAGACTAAACCAGCCGTGGTGCGAAACGCCCGTACCTAAGGCGATAGGCTTACGCTTAGGGTGCATTATACTCGTAAATACTGCAACTGACTGTACGTCGTTGTCGCGTGGAGTAGAATGAAACTTAATTATTTGATTTACTAATATTAAATTTAATATCTCGATGTATTAGTATGCGAGGTGTACCTACTTTGGGAACATTTTTATATTTCGTAGAGTAAGTAAAATGAAACATAATTAATGTAATATTTTTTGTATCTTCATTTTTCGTAGAGTAGATCGGGAAATTTTGTTGGAGTACCCTGGGAAAACCCCGTTGGCTTCAATCTGAGGATAAGTTCAGAACCTGCGCCTTTCCCGTTCCAAGCGGAACTGGTATACAAAGGCCGATATAAAAAAAAAAAATAAAAAAAAAGATATGTGATGTTTTCAAAAAGGACGCGTTCACACCTCACACCGTCGAAATTCATTTATATTGCCGGCGGATCGCCCGGGCTCGGGGGAAATCGGCCTCTTTCATACAACCTGCAATCTATCTTCGCGAACAATATTGAGCGAGTCGGAGCGTGCGTGTGGATATAGCCTTATGTGTGCGAGATATTACTTCTTCCACTTTTCTGATATCCTGGTAACCAAACTATACAAATTGTACGTCCGTCACGCTATAGGAATTTACGCTATAGCGTCATGAAAAGTTCCGATCTGCCTCGATTTAATTTTGCTCGTTTGGCGTAGTGGCTGAGCAATTGGACTGCGCTAGGGGTCGCGGGTTCGATTCCCGCCTGGAACAAATATTTGTGCAATTCACAAATATTTGTTTCTGGTCTGGGTGTGCTGTGTATGTGAAATTATATGTCTGTAAGTGATACCCACGATACAGGAGCAATCCTACTGAACCCGATCCCAACTGTGTACGCGGGATGAAGGGAGCCTGCCTCTTCTTCTAGTTCTATGGTATCAATAGAAAGAAAGAAAGGAAGAAAAGAAACTTCTACTTTGTCAGCCCAAACGGCAGAGCTAACAGAGCGCAACTGGAATCTGGATCACACGGGACACTGGACTATAAACGAGGTTTCGTGGAACGTATCAAGGGGGGGGGGGAGGGGGTTATGAACCCCTATTATACCCCTCCGTAATCGAATTATCTACAGGCCTACTATCGTACTGCCAGTGCATATTATATTAGGACTAGTATTGTTCACGATTTCGTCCGCGCGGACTACATTATATCGCGATAAAAAGTATCCTATGTCCGTCTCCAAAGTCCAATCTCTTTTTAAGAAATATCATCAAAATCGGTTCAGCCATTCCGCCGAAACGAACACAAACAATCAGACAAACAGTTACTTTTTAATCTGTATACAAGCCAAGACGATTTATAATTAAGTATAGGCGCTCACACTAATACATCGATCTCCTTTGACAAAGGTATACCTCCTCCCCCCCCCCCCCCCACCCACCCCTCCCGTATCCCTGCGGGCGAGGACTGGATAAATCGTTTCACTATAAATAGTCGCCAGCGTCGAGCTGTCTCTTATTTCCAAAACGGTTATTAATTACATTATACTATTCAATAATTACCTATTTCTTCAGTAGTGGTTTATTCATAGATGATTATGCTATAGGTAGACTTTCCCCCCTATACGACTCACTTACTCCGCCCACAGGTGTTTTATACCCTTATGTTACAGCGTGAAATTGTAGTCAGTAATTAAGTTGAAGAACCCTTTAGGGATGTTTACCTATACATTCATTGGAGAGAGTAGTTATCACAGATTTAAATACTTTGCGCTATTTACCAATTACGTATTTTAAAAGTTTTGGTTTCGGTTGTTGTCTGTCGTTCGGTGGCGCTTATAGTCTAGATCTAGATGCAGACGCATACGCACACGTCGCCGCCGATACAGATACCGACGGAAGTTAGACGCTGACGCCAAAGCAGATCCCTATGCCGATGCCTACCTATACCAACGCGCAGACATATTATGCCGATGACTATACCGACGCCGATGCAGATGCAGATGCCTAAACCGGCGACGACGCAAATTGCGACGACGCGACGTAACGACGAAAATACCAGCGTTGAGATTTATGACCAATTGAGACTGTGACTATTACGTCACTATTGTGTTATATTCTTGCAATTCATCATTATGAAAAATTCAAAACATATTAACGCTTGCCTAAGCGTAGCGATGGCTATCAGAAAACCTCGATCCAACAAGAACACAAATAGTAGTCGAGAGATTTGGGCACAGTATATAGGACATATTTTCTGTTCCTTGAGCGTTATTTATTTTTATTCTAGCAAGTATTTTCCATGGCCAATATAATCAGGAGTCATGTTGCCTCGTAAGTCGAATATCCAGAACGATCACTTTATAAATCTTGATCAAAATAACAAACATGAACAAGAAAAAATGGTAACAATTGTCATTTCCTACTTCTACACTAGAATCTAATAAATAATGCTCGTTCTATCGTGTTCTATAGGCTGACGTCTAGAAGACTGCTAGGACCAGCTAACCCAAAGAAAGCGATATTCCAGTTGTACCGGTTTCGAGTCTGACGTTATGTGGGTTGTCTTGTTATTGTTCACGCTGAAGGGATCATATTATTGTTACGGCAATTCATTGAAATAAAATTAAAGCATTTATTTACCAATAGTGTTATTAAAATAAGGTCGTCTATCTTATAGTTTGATGTTCCATACATAACCTATCACTCTAATAGTGGGAACGTGGACTTCTCACAGACTTGCAGATGAGGCCTATAAAAACGGTATATCACATTCATTTCGTATGAAATATCGTGCCTGTACCAGTTTTCTGTTTTTGAATTATGAGTTTCAAGGCTCATCAGTGTAGCGCCGTTACATGACGTTTCTATACCGCTTTCAGTCCTCATTTATAGCAACTAACCACTTCTATTCAGCGATCTGGCCTTAACCCACATAGGGGTAGCAAAACACTTGAAAAATAAGTCAATGGTATTCGGAGAGACTAGGAAAACAATGTTTTTCCTCTTTGTCAGGGCCACTTCTGTCCGATCTATTGTATTGGCCGACTATTACACCGAAAAGAGTATAAAATACATTCACAAAAATTTTGTTTATTTCTTTTATTCTTTATAATAATACGTAGTGCAAGATATAATAGTCACAATGAAGTTACGCTTCCGTTGTCTGCCTTCCGTGTCTATCTCAATTATTTTTTTTTTTACTTTTAATATTATTACTAAAAAAAATTGTACGTTCGTAAATCATTTTCCAGTGCTAATAAAAGTAACTTGAATGGATATTTAACACATACATTGAAATAAAATAGTTAATAGTAGGTACATAAGGAAATTCAAAATGATGAGGTAAAAAGTAATATGTCACTTTTATTTTTTACGCATTCTAAAGAAAAGCATTTAGCATTTGACCACTATCTCACAGGTCTTACGTGCCGATGTGGTCGAAGGGGGTAAACATGCTAATTACTGCTGATAACTCAACTGAAATAAAATAACATTTTCCCTTTATCACTTTAAGGTAACGTTTTAAAAATTGATACAGTACTCTTGGATTACTAGTATGGTACGATACGCTTCGGTGTGACAGCGGTCCCGTGAAAACAGTGGCTGGCCCCATTTTCATCGAATGGCGAATAAACAATCCAGTGAAAAACTCTTATCATTGTCCAAGATAATATCTGTCTGAGACAGTTTTGGGGCGTTTGCTAGAAAAAGACTTTCCGGGCGATTTTTTCATTGCGTTTGTCGGAAAATATATTGGGGAGGGCGAACATACGCCGGGAAAAAGCCAAGGGCAAATTATTTAATTCAAGGACTAATAACACGGTATATGAACCCTTCATTAACTTTGCCCAACCGATAAGTGTCTATACACCCCAGTGACATAGTCGTTTGATTCGTAACAAATAGAGACTATCCAATCTAGATCCCGCAGTGCTTTAAGACTAAGGTGTTTAACCAGTGCGTCTTGCCCATATTAACTTATGGATCAGAGACCTGGCCGTTACAAGGGAATATACCCATAAGATTATAGTCGCACAGAGGGCAATAGAGCAGGCTATGCTAGACATATCCCTTGTAGACCGCATACCCAAGATATACATTTGACGTCGTACAAAGGTTAAAGATGTGGGTAAGCGGATAGCAAAGCTAAAGTGGAGATGGCCAGGCCACCTGGCTAGGGAGCACGGCAGATGGACAAAGGCAGAATGGTGGCCGAGAGACGAGCGCGACTAGTCGGTAGACCACCAGCCCATCAGACCTTGTGACTGCAGTCGGCAAGCGTTGGGTACGCCTTTCACAGGACCGGAATAAGTGCGAAGGAGAAGAAGCCTATGCCCAACAGTGGGTTGACAAGGCTGAAATGATGATGATGAGAAAGAGACAACGATAGAATTATCGGTAGGGCAAAGTTAAGTTTCAGAAACCGGACATACCGCCACTCACTGTTCCACCCACGTGTAACGTGTGTTATTCAAGGGACTAGTGCGCCTTTTTTAGTAGCAAACGAATGTCCAAACTTACCAGGAATTCCTGTGAGTCACAGAAATATTTGTCTTGAGCAAGATTTGAACCCGCAACTTCTACGGTTCATCGCCTACTTATACGCCATGGACGCCGTCGGAAGCCAGGCGTTTGAAACTAGAATAGTTAATTTCTTCAGGAAACTTAATAAAAAAGTAATGTCGCAACTGCTCAGAATAAAAATATAAAAAAAACGAAACTCGTTATATTACTAAAACCATCTGTTTTTGAAGTTGCCAGGACAATAAGAAATTACATATGTATTGCACCCCTTGATATTAAATTACCAGCATATATCTGGACAAGTTATTTAGTATGTAGGCAATGAAATATCTCTACCCAATGTACGGGGGGTCCCGACAAAACAATATACTACACGATCCAATTTACACCACCATCAGATACCATTATCGCTATCCAAAACACGACACACGTCCAAAATGACCCCCAAACTTAAATTAACCCCCCAAATGGGGGTCCTTACAAGGTCCTTCAAGCCCCAAGATATCACCGAATGGGGGTTTATGAAGACATCAAAACCAGATTATTGTCTAAGGGAGTTTATACCTGTCATGAACATGAAAACAAACATGTACTAATGGTCCCATAAACTGTAAACTCGAGGGAGTTTCAGGAAATATGAACTCTATTGTGATTGAGATAAGAATTGTGAATGCTCAATAACGGAGTTTGATGATGGTAAAATAAATTTGTAAGAACAGTAAATAGGATGATTTTATCAAGTAATATTTAATTACGAAAGTGTTATGGTAAGACTATGGTCTGAGGCGATATTTCTGCTGGCGTGTTTTCGGTAGCACGGTACGGAGCGTACTTTTGTTGTTTATCCGTGGTATGTTACTTTCTGTAATGTATACGCTATGTGCAAAATTTCATCAAAATTAGTAAAGCTGTTTGTGCGTAAAAGCCACAATTAAAGAAAAACGAGAAAAACGTTTACCTCTTTCGTTTTTTTTTGTCATTGTTTGACATATTTAGCAGAAAAAAAGGATTTGCCATATTAATAATCCACAGTTATTTTTTTTTTTACATTTCGGATTCCATACTGACAGTGCACACTTACAAAAACGTATATGGACATCATTAATACGTCAGATGAGCGGCGTCGAAGTCGCTCGTGGAACAGTAGCCTAAATTAAAGTACGTGATTGCTGAAATAACTTCAGTTCACCCCGTTAGGAGTGTAATAGCAAGTGAAGAAGGGAAATAACATGAAGTAAATAAGCTTTCGCTTAACTCGTGCTTAAGGTTTAATATTCATGTAGAATAATAACATTACTGAACTTGATAAACGTTGAAAATTGCTTCCATAATATTCGTGTTGGAGATTTCCACAATATTCGTGTTGTGTTTTAATGGGCTGATTTATTGAAACGTACCTACTCAAAGCTAGGTACTTGAATGTTAAATGAAGCGATTGGAAGCCATGTATCAGCATCGACGGCACGTATGGCGTAGTGGCTGAGCAATCGGGCTGCTGCACTTGGTGACGCGGGTTCGATCCCGCCTAAAACGAATATTTGTGCGATCCACTAATATTTGTTTCTGGTCTGTGCATGTGAAATTGTATGTCTGAAAGCGGTACCCACGATACAGGAGCAAACCTAGTGTGGGGCTAGGTTAAAAAAATGCGCAAAGACGGCGATTTTTGAGTCATCGGTGATATCGGTATCATCTGATAATACAATACGATCATCGTAAAAACAAGTCACTTTTAAGTATTTTATGTACTCTGTCTACTAACATACAAATATGTCACAGCTCTTACCACATTCTACGTAGAAATTAAAAATTATATTAAAAAATCAGACAGTTTGGTGATAACAAATCAACGATAACTTAAAAAATCCGCTCCTGATAACATTTGAAATCGGTGGCAGCTGAGATTCGAACCCTCCACATCCGTAAAAGTACCGTCATCGTCACCACGGCACATCTCCGAAAATCCATTCTTTACCTGAAACAAAACAACGGCAGAATTAAATTTATAGCCTCTAATAGACAAGCATAGTGTTAACCATGTGAGAAACGATAACGTTCGACTCTTTACTTGACACTGGGTTGATACTAGCCGTGCGAAGCCGTGCTACGTCATAAAACTCGCAAGTTACTCCTAAACATCGTACCAGTCTTAGAATAATAACGCAGAGAAGGATAGTTCCATGCGTAGTTTCACTCAAAAGTGAAGCCACTTTTTTATCAATTTGTGCGTGAGTGCCGTGTAATCTCCTCCAAAACGCACACAAGGACAATTAAAATATCGCACACGTGTTGGTATTTAGTCACAGAGCAGGTAATATGAATAAATATTTACCACAAAAGCTTTGATTTCGAGCAATCAAAGTCCGAACTCGGACCAAAAAGTCTCAGTAAAAACGGCTAACCGGCGCTACTGGGTACTTTATTTCTATGTGTTATTCTATTGTACCAGTAATTTCTACGCCTGACCCAAAAATTTTGCAACATGACAATCTAAACATCTGTTGCACTCTAAACATACGATCAATGAGTTGATTCTAAGCGATCAACTATACAAAATCAACACCTCTGCCTTGGACAGTGTTGAGAAACTTGCGTGAGTGATGGGCACGGCTGTGCGACACTCGACGCCGACGTCAGATGTCAGAGACACTGTACCAGTACGTAAGGTTGACACATCTATACATCAGCTTGGAGAATGAGGTGCATCAGGGTTCGTAAGTGCGACCAGTGCCCCGAGCGACATAGCTTCGTATGAAGAGTGTTCGTTCATAAACGCGCCGGTAGGGGCGCTGTAAGTGTACAGGCTCTAAATACAAAAGCGCTAGTTAACGCGTACTATGTCGAGCTCGTAAAAACTCACACTAGGGGTACAGGATTGACGGCATAGTGTGTTTTCCGAAGCACGGAGCGATGGAAATACGGATATTATTTTGAAAGGTGCGGGTCGTCGAGCATCGAACCCAGTCTAGTTGGTTTGCAAAGCGCACGAGTTACCGCGCCACCACGTCCGCTTATAAGTCTTTGAAAGCAAAATTCTTTGAAACATACAAAAAAATGCTTTACCAATCGTAATGAAAATATGAGATCAAAGTGAAGTTCTACCTATACGATACATAAACATATCGGAGAAATATTTAATAATGAAAAAAAAAGCCGGTCTAAATGAGAAATTCCTGGAAAACCAATTTTTCACATAGTAATTTTATGTTCCCATTTCTCCAGATAGAGCTTATACTCTGTCTTATCCTGTACTGACAGCAGATGTCATGAATGTCAACGTCAGATTTCGCGGGTCTCGCGGTCAGCCGGTTTCTTGGACGCGTTCACGCGACGTATGGCGTGACTCGTTGAAATGCGGCCTAATATAAAAAGATTATGTGTTACCAGTGTAATTCATATTTATCAGCTGTTTTGATCTCAGATATTATGTTACGTTAAGACAGAGTAGATTAAAGGCTTAAATATTTAACTGACTGCACGAGGTGATGAGGTCACTTAGCTGGTCGAAAGGTCATAAATGTAGCTAAGCAAAGGTGGATTGGTAAGGTTACGAAAGCCCAAAATCAAGGCTATAATAATTATACAAAATAAATGTGTGACGAATCCAAGGACTAATGTAATTGGACAGTCACGGAAAAAAATGTTTGGCCGATTAACTATCTCCACGATCATATTGTAGATTTAGAATCTTAACAAGGACTCAACAAATCAGTGATGTGAGCCATGAAACTGAAGTCATATAATAATAATTCAGCCTGTAACTGTCCCACAGCTGGGCAAAGGCCTCTCCTCGTTTACGTGAGGAGGGTTAAGTCATAATCCACCACGGGGGCCTAGTCCGGATTGGTGGATAACATGTCTCCGAAATAATTCTCGGGCATGTTGGTTTCCTCACGATGTTTTCCTTCACCGAAAAGCGAGTGATAATCACGTACTACATAAATGTCGTAATAATAAACACATTGGTACGTGCCCGCACTGGGATTTGAACTCGCCACCCCGCTTTGGTAGGCGTACGTTTGCTCACTAGGCTACCACCACCAATGTAAAACTAAACAAAATTACCCATCCAAGCCGGCAAGTTTAGTTTGTATAGATTCCCACCGCAACCGAGACGGTGTGTTTGTGCCTTTTGAAGTATACCGCGCTGCCGCAAAACTAAGTATGACGCTCGCACAGCCCGCGCAACTTCGGCTCGGAGGACCACGACCACGGCCATAAGAGAGTGCGGTCAAAGTCAAATCATTTATTGTAAATAGGCAATAAAATCGCACTTTTACAAGTCAAACACTTCAATCTCTCAATCTCATTAACAAAAAGAACCATAAAAGAACAAAATATAATTAATTGATTATGGTTTGACTTTGAAAACGGATGTTTCCCTTTCAAGCAGAAAATTCTGATTTTAAGTCACCAAAAATTACTTATTTTGGTCACTATTAAGCTTTTGTAAGCTTCAAACTCTGTAAAAAGCTATTAAAATCCTGCAATAAAAGCCCCTGCCATTTCCTGTAGTTGTGAGGGAGTCTTCAAGTCAGGAGTCCATCGTCAACCGCATGGGTGAGAGAGTGATCAAGCGAGAACTTATTCAAGTAAAAAAAAAAATTCGTAAACTCACCAGTACGAAGCGTCGGTAAATACTCCCTTAAGAGAAGATAGCACCAAGTAACTATATATAAGGGGATGTAATTTATCAATTTTCATAATTTTTAATCGGGTCGATAAATGCATAAAAAATCGCTCTGCCACGATCGCTTTAAAATTTCCCTGCAAATCCAGTCAAATCTAGTCTAGACCCATTAAATTATATCCAACGAAGATTTCCGTCACTCCAAGAAACACGTTACTCCAAGAAACACGTTACTCCAAGAAACACGTTACTCCAAGAAACACGTTACTCCAAGAAATACGTTACTCAGACACCGTCTCGTTATTCTTTCACGCTTCTCCAGATCGGAGCTAGTTAGCGCGGTGGTAATTGACAATAAAATTTCTGTTTGTAAAAGTGTTTTTTTTTCACATTATTTTCTGAAACAAATGTAAAATAAACAAAACTTTTTGGTACCGTTTTCAGCTTCGAAAATCTTAAGTTTTTTTTTCATAATTTTTGGGCTCGGATTTTACCACTGGTCTCAAGTCGATGTGATCGAAAGTGTTGAACATGCTCAGCCTGGAATGGGACAAGCAAGGACCGCTCCCGGAACACCCCGACAGGAATTTAGCGATAGATATTCTACTTGAAGTAGCAAGCCAGACGGTCACTTACGTACTCTACCACAAAGGCTTGAAATGTTTTCCTTAAACAACGTTAGCACTTTTGATAATGCACGAATCGAGGCGCTAACCTGACAAAAGTCTCTTAAGTCACGTCAGAGAACCTGACGGGCGTTCTGACAACCTGTGTCATAAATTACGCCACCTCTTGATCGATCAATCGGTCCCATAACTTCGAGTTTCAGTCGAACATCACTAACTATTTGTATCTGGCAACATTACCGCTACTTTTAATTGGCACTTCCCTTTACTAGCAACCCCACATCCGATACCAGTGTTACCAGTTCTTGGAAGGTTTCAAACAGTAATTAATTTAAATTAGTATTACTGGCAGCTAATATTGGTAACAGAAATTAGTTTGTTCAGTTAATTCCAGATATAGGAGAAGTAAACCTTTGTGTTTTCATCCCCTTTGCCTGTGAAGTAAGTGTTACCAACCCCACCAATAATTGACACATAACAATAGAATATATTTATGGTAGGACTTCACGCGACACTCGTCTTTTTATACAAACCGCACTTATTTTTGGGATACCTTTTTAGAGTTCCCTGCCCAAAGGGTAAAACGGGACCTTATCACTAAGACCCCGCTGTCTGCCTGTCTGTCTGCCTGTCCGTATGTCACCAGGCTGTCTCATGAACCGTGATAGACAGTTGTAATTTACAGTTAGAATAAAATGAATATTGAAGGGGGCTCCCAAAAAAAAACGTGATTTTTTGCTCGTTGTTTTAGATAATGGTACGGGACCCTTAGTGCGCGAGTCCGCCTAGCACATGGCCGGTTTTTTCTTCTTCCGGCCATGGCGCTATTCGCACATTGTGCCAAATTCAAATTGGTGTAAATTGTAAAATCTTTTGTTGCACTCATCCGTCCGATTTTTGGTCATTGTTTTGTTATAACGCTCGAGTTGATTTAATGTTGTTATGGCAACACCTTCCTTTCCTCTTTTGTCTACTAAGAGGCTTATTAATGCTTTGAGTGAATACGTCACTTAACTGTCACATATTCTTTGAATGGAGTTGATAAAACGTGTGATAAAACCCTTTCCATTCCAGTCTGTTCACGCTGGGTCAGCGACACGAATGGGGTTGTATTGAATTTGGGTCCCCATTCATCGGCAGACTTATCCTTGAATCAAAATAGGTTTATACCTTTATCATTTTCGTTGATATGCTCGAATTTTTTTTATCACACCAATATTTGTTTGCTAGACTTATTACTAAGGCTCCGCTGTCCGTCCGTGAACCGTGATAGTTAGACAGTTGAAATGTTTACAGATGATGTATATCTGTTGCCGTTATAACAACACACACTAAAAAACAGAATAAAATAAATGTTGAAGGGGGCTGCCATACAACAAACGTGATTTTTTGCCGTTTTCTTAGATAATGGTTCGACATAATTACTTCGTGCGCAAGTCAAACTCGCACACGGCCGGTATTTATGTTAGTCTGTACTTCATTTTATATACAAATCAGTTATTATTATTATTACCGTCGATGTGTTAATACGGAATTAAAATGTTATGGAAGTAAAAAAAAATAGTGCTGATATTTATTTCCATTATGAGAATTGGTCCTTTGACGAAATTACTTTTCTAAGAACCCGATCCAATTTAGAATTACCTATCCATTTTGAGAACTGGTCATGGGACGCCTAATCCAATTTATTCCTGACTAGAAGCGCCTCGCGGTTTCACCCGCGTTAGCTACTATCCCGCGGGAACCATTAATTTTTACGGGATAAAAGTATCTTTTCTCTTTATAATATTAGTATAGATTAAAATGGATACTCCGTAGTAGGTGTATTATCATAACACCTCCCTATGTACAATGCACGGTAGGATTATCACAGAATCAGTGAATGTGCAGGATAGGAGTTATTCGTAACAAATGGATACGGAATGCTGAGATGAATAACTGAGGCGCGGCTTAGTATGAAGTATGGTGGGGAAGGTCAGCAGAAAAGGAAATAATTTAATCTAACAAACATCTAATTATCTCTCGCTCTCAGAGTGAGTACCAAAGGGAGAATCCATACTCCATACTAATATTATCAAAGCGAAAGTGTTTGTTTACGTTTTTCACGTCTAAGCCGCTGAACCAATTTTGATGAATTTTGGTATAAAGATAGATGGGACGTTGTGAAAAGACATAGAATAGTTTTTATGGCGATAAACAATCCGGACAGTCTCTGTTAAAAACGGAGTATTATATGATACTCCTTTTTTACCCGAGAATGTATGTAGGTAACAAGTTCATTTTGGTCCTTTACATTTTTGTATAATTTTGTTAGTTGCCTATACGATGTCGAATAAAAACTGAGTGACATTTGTCAACGGAACTGTCAAAGTAAACATTGTTTTTCAAAAGTTTTTTTTTGCTATCGGTACCACACTTCACTCGAAGCGCCGTCGGAAATCCGCTGAAAACCCAACTTGAACTTGCAATCTTTTTTGATACAGAAAAAAATAATTTCATAAGTCGCTACCTTTTCTCGCTTAGAAGTTGGAAGTCTATTTGTCATTTCACTGCTATTTTTTATGAAGAGAGCTTCAGCTGTACGGCAATAGAGAAATGATGGACGCCGCATAATATATATATACGAATGCTTCTATGGCCTGGCGGTTCGACGGTTCGGACCATAACTGAGATGTCGAAGGAAAAAATGACCATTAGAAATGCTTATTCATAAAAAAAATCACTTGCTCATTAAAAATTGTTTTTTCAACAATTCCCACGAATTTATTAGCTTTTTCTAACTTTTCACCTACACGTGATGCGTTTCGTAAACTTGACGTAAACAGTTTGCTAGAAGACTCACCAAAGTGTTTTGTAAAGAAAAATTATAACAAAGACACAACTGCAATAGCGAGTTTGCAAACTTAACGACATTTGTCACTATGAATGCCCCCTACCATTGGATCGTTTTAGGAACGGTGCTCGATAAAAATCCTATTATTTATTAAATCGATATTTTTAAAATCTTTCTTTTTTTTCTCAGCTTTCTGCTCTCTTTGTTTGAACCTTGTAACTGTGTCACTTTATATACGTTTTGGTATTGTATATGATGCTGCTCATATATTTTTAACAGAATGTTAGCGTGGTAGAGTTTGATCTTACCGATGTTTCAACGCGAAGCATTTTTCGTAACAGCCACGTCAAATAAAGAACGATTTTAATATGAGCGTTATTTCAAAGTCTTTTTAATTGATTTTCGCATCAACATTCACCGCACTATTAATTTTTGCTTCGGTCACAGAATAAAATTATAATACTACCATCGGTATTGTAAGCTTAGATGATCTTTTATCGAACTATGCCATCGAGCTGTTTCACACATGGTAGGGGTCCAGAACATTTTTCATTACGTCGCGAAGAAGTTCCAACTATCGCTGGATGTTATTGCAAAAGTGCTAAAGGATACATTACGTGACACGGAACGTTGCGCAGGGCGCGCCGCGGTATAATTATAGCTTGTAGGTACTCTATGATTTATGGAGTTTACGTTCATTGCCTGTTTTTGGAACGTTGGCCTGGATGTAGTGTTGTTTTTGTATTTTTTCATGTTTGGTTAAAAAGGTTCGCGTTCCACGACTATCTCACCAGCTAAGTATGCTAAGCGACAATGACGCACGTTTACTAACGGCCGAAATTAATAATCAATCCAATCCAAATTTTGCTATCTGGGAGTGATGTCACAATCCATTTTTAGGGTCAAACGTGCCAATAACCGATCCGTGGATAGGTTTATGAACTCACGCAGTTTGGAAATCGATCGAACGATAGGCAGCAATCCAAGATCGATTTCAATCTTGGATAGGAGATACAATATTATTTCGGCTGTTAGAAGCTACTTATTCACTCCTGACTTGATTGTAGCTATCGGGAAACAGACGCACACAAGGACTCCTTTGCAGTATATTATTTATTTTATTAATTCAGTTACGAGTAGATGTACAAAGTGGGTGGACGCCAAAAAAGGTGGAACTTTCATCAAAGATAATGTAGACAAAAGAGCTACACTCTCAATAGCTCATTTAAGGGAACAAAACCAAAGAATCGTTGACCCGAAGAAAAACAAGGAATGTCATGGAAGAAAAATAAATTATTATTATCATTTGTATGTGGAAAAGGGTACCGGCTCGGGGTATTGGCTTTTAGTTGAGGTTGCCGTACTAATGTCAACGGCCTGACTAAGGAATAATCTGAATAACAGCTTATTTTTACGATCAAATGATGATCCAATGATGTATTATCTATACATCATTGGATATCGGCGAGTTAACGAGTGAATTGGCCACCTAGACTCGTGTATGTCGACTTTGTGTATGTGAATAGAATCGTGTATGGATGAATCGTTTTAGGCCCGCGTACAACACTCTACTTCTCACTTCGTTTGCGAGAAAAGAAAACAAAGGTACATGATTAAAAATACGTAAGAATATTTTACAAGTCACGTACGCGGGACTTAAACGATTACTCCATACTCGATTCTAATCCTCTCGCTACGCTCGGGAGGCAAAACATCAAGTAAGTATAATGACTCGTTTTAGCCCCTTGTAGAACAATATACCATTGTGCCCGCGTTCAGTTCGCAAGGTGTGAGGAACTATGAACCGGCCCTCGCAGTTCCTGGTTCCTATGATATAGTAAAACTAGATGGATCAGAATTCCTCACCAATCTGAAGTGAATTTTAGCCGCAATAAAATAAAGCTTCAATTGCGTTATTGAAGTTTTCGTAAAGAAGGTAAATAAGGGTTTTTTATTAGGCTGTGGTAACCTTGGGCCCATGAGATCAATAAGCCACTTTCTCCGGCAGCAGCGTCAATCAACTTTGACCAGGTGAATACAGATAATTTAATTTAACTGACCGCGATGTTTCAATCAAACACCATCTCTGTTTGAAGCATTAGCATGCGAAATGACGGCAAATTAGCAGCGGCAGCGTAGCAAATACCGTTGGAGCTTAATTAGCATCGGCTGGACCACCGTTATTTTAATATAGTTTTTTTTTTAAGACAAGTATCAACAAAAAAGAAATATCCCGCCCATATATTCGCGAAGATTTATAAACAGCATCCAAAGAGCATATATTTATACTGTACTTTATACGATCTCATGCGAACTCGCTTGACAAGGGGCGTAGCGCCGTGATATATCGCCTTACGCCCAAAACATGTGTTCGTAACATATACCGTGTGTACGGGACTTTTAAGAGGTCCAAGATATGTTTGGGATATCCTTGGAAGAAATAAGTTCAGTATAAGCTACAGAAGCACCGAGAAGCGGATCATCAGATGGACCAATGACAGTTTCAAAGGAGTAAGACTAGTGACGCTCAAATGTGTGCCTAGTGTGAGTTTTGACAATTTCTTTACGCGCTCGGTCCGTTTGGCGTAAACTTGAAATTGTATGGAATAAGAGCAGCGCCATCTAGTGACTGACTGACTGACGCTTTTTACTTGTTTGTCACTTTTACATGGGCCGTAGTTACTATTAAGTAATCTGTGTTTCAGGCCGACTCAATCAAGTACAGATACACTTCGCTTGAGTGGAACCAGCTCAGAGCGAAATCACTGGTTTTTCTCAATTCAAACTGTCATTGGGATGGAAAAACCATTTGGCAAGGGACTTCGGCAGATGTACGGCAATGATGGAATGATGGCCTAAAGAAGGATGGTGATTAGATTACCTAAAAGGCTGATCTGTGACTACCTGCCGGTTACACGACGTCACCAACATGGCCAGAAGACAGTGCATCGACCGGCAAAAGAGTGGAGCGGTCATGAGGTGGCTTACTGCTCACGTAAGCTGTTTATTTGCAGTGTCGGTCTCTGGTTTCTGAGTTCATCGGACAGCCCAAGGGCATTGACGACGCTAACGATTGCTATTAATTGATAGCAACAGGATGAGGTAGCTTCACGTGCTTTCCAAAGCATCGATGGAAACCCATACTTACGCGAAGCGAGGAGTCGATGCTGGCGGTAACGTCCTTCTTTTGCATAGCGTACGTATAGATTTTCTATCTCTTTTTACACCTTACGTATGAGGCACAATACGACATAACCAATATAAGTTCCTCCTTTTGGACGTATACTTCCTAACTCAATACATCGAAGGCGTCCCGGTACGGTGCGATAAACGTCTTAAAACAATAGCACAACGCTGCGCAAAATCGTAAAAATATTTCCAACATAAATATTGGATTTTTTAAAGTATAAAAATAGAGTATTGAAACTGCCGTCGTGCGGGGGAAAGATTGTGGGGGGGACGTCATTTCTGAAGCTAATACTCGGAGCTGTTTGGTGAAAGGATTGCACGGAATTGTTATTTTAAAATGTTTAGGAACACTATTGGGAAAATGGCCAATATCTCACTTGATACTAAGCGACGATGAGGGCTATATGGTGCACACTTACTTAAAAGTATTACTATGGTACTGTTCACTCGTGCCTTCAAGACATCCAAGTTGTAACAATGGGAAAACGACTCCGACAAGGAGTTCCACGCCTAAGCGGTATACATAATACATGTAGGTAAAGAGAAAACCGCTCCGTGCGTAGAGGTGGAATGTCCATTATGTAACGAATGTCTAATTGCCCGATGATTTGCAAAAATAAAATTGCGAACTTTATGGTCATCGCAAATATTGTAAATTCAAGTTTTTATGTATCGTAAGCGACAACGGTACCTTTACAAATGCTAACATCAGTCTATCTCGCCGGAGTAATTATTGGACGTAAATGAGTATTATTTGATCAAGCCAAAAGACTAAACATAAGCAAGCCGATTCGTAAACTTCGTTGTAAAACGCGAACTCTAGAATAGCTGACGTGTTGCCAACATGCAAATATTTCGCTAAATTGTTTGTATTTTGGGAACAAACGTTCGGAAACTGTGCGGAGCGAAATTGTTTTCGGAGTTCTCCTCTTTACCAAGAAACTTTTATTTAACAAATAAAAATAAATGATTAATGGTTTCTTTTATTTATAAGAAGCAAAGCGTTTAAAAGTTTATATACACAACTAGCAACTTATATTTTTAGGACAGTGTTAAAACAAAAACAGATTTATTTTCACATAACTACCTAGGTAAGTACATAATTTTCTATACAAAGTTACCTTTTCCACAAATCACAAAACCAGCTAAGCACAGCTCTGAAAAAAATAACTTCTTAATTAAGCCCGCTTCATCATGGCCCTACCGCCTTGACTAATAATCGCCATTTTGGAACCATCACTTCGTTCCCAAGCCCGTAGGCTGCTCTTTGATAAACTTAATTGCGTAAAAACCCCTTTTTCTTCATCAAAAATATATTAATTGAAGCAATTCCTGGCCTTTGAAGAAATCTGTTGGGATACTGCGCGGGGTTAACAGATGTTGATTTTGTAATTTAATTAATCATTTCTTTGCATTAAACGCGAGGTTTGTAATAACACTATTCTTAACTCTTAATTAGGTTTCAGGGCCTATATCCACTGAACCGGTAACATCGGCTTTATTTCTTAGAGTTTGATCGAAACATCGATGTTTGACCCGACCCTTTCTTGGCAAGTAATATGCACGTAATTCATTTAAGTACTTACGTTTAAAAAATTCTACAGTGATCTATGTAGTAGGTATGTCTGTCATCGTCCAATACTGATATTTCGACATTTGTACGGATCTCCACATCGGACTGATGAGCAGATTTTCTTTATAGGTTTTGTGAAATCCCAATCCAATCTCAGGGTTACGAACGTAGTGACGACCTTTGAAATTACTAACCTACTGCTTTAAAACGTACTGTCATCAAAACAGACGTATCAACAAAAACCACTAGCATTCAGACGAGAGACGCCCATTATATCCACTGGCACACAATAACTCGAACACATCTGACATTCACCACAATTCGCATCGTTAATCATCAAGCGATTGTGCAAGAAAAAGAGCCACAAATTGGTCAATTACTTAATACCCTCGGTCGAGTGAGCAAATCGGGTAATCGTGGTATAATAGTCGAGAGTGAGTGAGTGACAGTGCTTACGCAAAATAATAATGTACGCAAGTACTTATTGCGTAAGTAACGAGTATAAATAATAATATATTATTATTTGTATCTGTACTAGCTGTTGCCCACGACTTCGTCTGCGCGGACTAAATTATAGCCAGATAAAAATAATCATGATCATTCTTCAAGATCCAATCAATCTCTATACCAAATTTCATCGGAATCGGTTCAGCCGTTTTGCCATGAAAAGGTAACAAGCAGACACACAGAGTTACACCCTAATTTATAATATTAGTATGGGGTACGGGGGTATGAAGTAAGCATGACGCTCGTATACATTAGTTATAGAATAGACATTGCGACAATTGGAAATCCGTGCTCACGTCATTGTTTATTGAAAAACTTGAACCTTTAACAGCACCAACAACTCAATCCTCCAAGACCGACCACAATCGATCCACCGGCAGAGCTAAAGACGTACAAAACGCCAAAATTAAGTTTCGTTCGAAACTGGGACGTCTTCCAGCTCTACGGGTATTAAAGTGAGGTAAACAAACACAAGGGGAAACTTTACAGCTACGTTGCATCTTCGCACGGCGCGGCTTTAGTGGGGGGAGGAGCGAGCTGGATTATTCTAACGCTACGGTGTAGGTACTATGGCCATCAGACCTGCTTAACCAATTTCCAAATAGTGCTGAATTATTATTATTATGGCAGGATGAATCCGTTTAACTCATCTTACTTCGAACTACAATGCGTTGACGCAAAGGTTTAAAATAATTCCATATACGAGTATACCTCATACTTTCGCAATAGAGTACTTTCTTGTATACTTCAAACTTCAGTATAAAGTTCCCACAGGATCCTCGCTAACTTTGTGCTGAATCATTCCGTTGAGTGCTGTCTAGAAATAGTAATAATTATCTTCGCTTGTGATATCTCACTGGTGACAGATCATTGTTTTGATTTATACCCAGTTTCCATTTTTCGAGTACAGATTTCGTGTGATTTGGAATTCAGTGCGTAAATTTATTTCGACTATTACAAATAAAATAAATAAACTTTGTTCGCTAATGTAAATTTAGTTCAGTCAGGTAGTAAAATAAAACAGGGAGCTTTTATATTATACCCGCTTCTCGCTCCGCTCCCCACCAAGCGCTGGTCGCAACCCGCGCCATTGTAAGGCACGTAGGTAAATCGTGATTTCTTCTGAACCGTGTTCCGTATCGTCGGATTGCAGGTATTTAACTATAAAACGACGGACACTTTCAGAATAAATTCCAGGGAAGTGGTGAAGAGTTCTACAGAAAAGGCAACGTCTTTAGAAAAATGTGTGGTAATAATGTTCAGGGTTATTACAATTTATGCTTATAGGAGCTGGTGCAGTCTGAGAACTGCATACTGTTAGGCTGTGATCTCCTAGAAACGCCACCGGCTGCTTACAACGTCACGCAGTACGCCGCGTCACGATGTACTATACAAATGTACGCTGACATCAGCGTGTGAAAGAGACCATACCACTACATTTCTAGAGTAAGCATCGTGACGCGGCGTACGGTATACGCTATAAGCAGCTGATAGCGTTTCCAGGAGACCGCAGCCCTAGGTACGCTACTCAGACGCTCGGTAGGCAGGTGGCATCTACCACGAGGAAAGCCGTAGTTTAGTCACGCATCGCATCGATCAGACACTCCTATAAACTATACATCAAACTAAACTGAAATTTAAACGTTAGCAACTACAGAATAGACTCCCCCATTTACCGTTTAAATTACTTCCGAACTGTTAACTGGGTATAACGTGTTTACATTGGCAAAGATGGTTGGCCTGAGAAAACAGAACGCATCGATAGATCACAATTCATACCACTATTGGATCGTGGTTGTAATGGAGTTCATAAGCGGTCGGGTCGTGGTTAACGTTGATCAACGGGTTTGTGATTGGAATAAATTAAATGCTTCTTAGTTGTTGTTTGCGGTTTCTGAAGCGGTGATAGCCTAGCGGGAGAATGTCCGCCGTCCACGCAGAGGGCAACGCTTTCAAATCCCAGGGCGGGCATGTTCCGATGGTCACTTGTAAAAACATATGTACTCAATGGAAGAAATCATCGTACCCGAGCATTATTTAGCATAATCCTATGCCAAAATAATTACTTACAGTTTTTCTATAAATTACCAGAACGAAACGCAAGAGCTGCAGATGACATTTCTGTACAGTGAACCTCAAAATCAATGTTTCTTTGTTCACCCCTTTTCCCTTTCCTTTATGTAGTCTTACGATTTTTTATAAACGTAGTCTTAAATAATTTAATAGTTCCGGTTATAGGGGGTGATTTTTGAAAGTCATCAGTGATTTGACATCAACGAAATGACCACCACAAAATCATACACAAGTCAGTCCAAAAATCTGTGAAATATTTTTATGTCAAAATACCATCAAAATACACTCTTATTAACAGATAACAACGAATCAACGATGACTTTAAAAAATCACTCGCTGACCCTCTGAATTTAAAGGTGTTTTAGCCAGATAAGTCATCTCCTGTCATTCGATACCTCATCGGTAATTCTTAATCCTCGTAGTCTTAATTCGATACTGCAACTAATGGAGGTGATGCAACGGCGCCGGCAGTACGTAGCCTCCATTACAGAGCTGATGAACAACACCTCACCAACAAGCCACCACCACACAGTCGCGAAAACGTCGCAGCATTAATCCGTAAATGCTCGCGTTTGTAATAACCGCTATGTCTATCGTAACGCAGGCGTGGGTTTGGGTACGAAGCCCTAAAAAAAGAAAGAAATAACCTCTTGCTGTTACCATATAATATTGTCTACAGTATTTATTAGGCTGTGATATTGTGTTGTCATCGGAACTTGACAGGCTATCAACTAAATTGAACAACAGGAACTGCGTACACAAAGGCTTCTGTCTACGGTTGAACGAGGGATATTGGATTGGAAGATATTTTAGATCCAGGAGTAACAAAAACGACATTGTCTTTATATAATTGTTCCTTGATTTTCCGCCTGGCTAGGCGCCACCCGACCCTAGTACGAAGTATGAAATCTCGATATACGCTACATCGAAAGTATTCCTGACTGAGCATGTTCACCAAGTTCGACCACATCGTCACTTCTGACCAGGTGAGATAGCGGTCCAATGCTGGCATTAAAACGTTCTACGTAGTAAATTTCAAGTTTTCAACTCCGTTCCATCTCAAACAGAGCAAAAAAATTCAGCAGAATATTCCGAATGAAACCGCAGAGAGCACATGAAATATTCTTTCAGAAACTACCCCTAAATGCAAAGACATACACCACAAGACGGGGCCATTGCATTTCCTTTAAATATTTAAAGTTCCCGCGAATGGAAAGTTCCTCACTCGTGTCAAGCGGTTGTGTGTTACAAAAATGCATACATTTTTCAAGTTCTCACTCGCCACCTAAGAGGGGTTTTCGTACTGGCGCGTTTGAGACGCTGAAACGGTGCAGCAGTACAGGAGAATATAAAACAAATTGTTTTGTAAAAACAACATTGTTGGATTGTATTTGTTGGATTATAAAACAAATAACTGCTGGTAGCAAAGTTCTAAGGGCTCTTTACAGTTAGTTATTTATTAAAATTATACATAAATAAAATTAAAATGAAATTAAAACAAAATTATAAAACAAGTTTAATATTTCAGTAGGTACTACTTACCCCGCCTACTTTCGTAAGCTGTTAGGAAGCGTGACTTCTTGAAGATAATAGAGTAATGTGATATGAATGAATAAAGAAACAATGAATATTTTGCTTCTTATCAGATTCTACAGGCATATTTCACTTAATACCATAACGATGGACTGGAACAAAACGGCCAAAAAGAAAAAACTTTATAAGGTAGGCAACGTGGTGGTACCTTATAATGTCCGTAGACGAAGCGATACTCACATAAAACCTCTTTACGTCGACGCAAAGCTTCTTGCACCTTATAAAATAGTGACGCAAATCGCACAGTAAAACACATTGAATCGCCGCGATCAATTCGCGGCACTGCGAAAGAGCCATCGAGGCGAGCGAGGTGTGTTAAATTAAGCATGAAACTTAGAAATTGCTTGTTGGCGATGTGGGAACGTATTGGTGGAATTTCGCGCAGGTGGCTGTTTGAGATTGCCGTAATCTGCCGACGGCGGGTGCTTTAAGTGATATTGGATGGAGTTTTATACTATTACAGGTGTTTCTAGTTTCTATAACATTTGATAGGCCAAAACACAGTAGCAACCCGCCTGGTTAGCTACCGTTCTCATGGAGGAAATCGTCAAATCCCTATAGTGGTATTCCGGCAGACCTCGCGTCAGTCCCGGTCTAGGTTGAGCAGTTTACCACATCTTAAGGTACTGACTGATACTGGCCGAATGCGATAAGGTAGGTACATATTTAAAAAAAGATTTACATCTAATAGGTAATTAGATGTTTCGCACCACGACCGAATCGTCCCAGCTTCTTCATGATTTGGGTCTTTCGCAACATTAATTTTGAGGTGAAAACTCGTGCCTACTCATTTTGCGTTGATCGTTTCGCATCACTATAAAAATATTTGGAGTGTACCAATAGGAAAAAGTGGTATTTGAAATTCTGAACTACTAAGGATAAAAGATAAATATAGGACACAAGGAGATCTAACTTACGGCCGAAATTAATAATCAATTCAATCCAAATTTTGCCATCTGGGATTGATCCATTTTTAGGGTCAAACGTGCCAATAACCGACCCGTGGATTGGTTTATAAAGGCTCTCAGATTGAAAATCGATCGAACGATAGGCAGCAATCCAAGATCGAGTTCAATCTTGGATAGGAGATACAATATTAATTTCGGCTGTTAGCCATCCACGAGGAGTATGACTGTGTGACCAAATCACAGACTGGTGGTGAACTAAAACTATACATATGGCAAGAAGTTCTTGGGCTGTGTCATCAATTAATCATCTAATGGTGATGGATGACGTTTAAGATGAGAGTGCAGCAGGACTTTGGAGGTTTCACGATGTTTGCGGAGATGTGTGTCTTTGTTGCGTCGACGTAGCTAATTAGTCATTTAATTGATCATATTTTTATGTTTTTATTGCTTTATTTGTTAATGGCGTTTCAGTGCTTGACTTGTAAAAGTGCGATATGATTAATGCAACAACAATACATGGAACTACAATTAATGTTTTGACTTTTGACTAAAATCTACAGACGGAACTTTGCAATTAGCTAAGTGAAGCCGATTTTGCTAAACATGTGTGTGTTTCACAACAATTTTTATCCACTTATGATTAGTCAGCTTAGACTTTTTTATTCGTTCTAAGCTACGTAGATCGAAATCAAGACTTTTCCGCAGCAAAGATATTTCCTGCAATTTCTTCGACATAATCTAATCCGAATATAAAATTCCGGGTTAACAAAAGCAAATTCTTCAAAATACAGTCCTCCGTGCCAAGTTTCAAGCGAGCCTCGAAACGCACCGTACTCGGCATAACCAACTAACCCCAGACTGGTTCCTTACGTTCCAAGCGAATCAGTCAGAAAAGTAAACGAATACGAAATATTAACTAGATGATGAAAAATGCAATCACAATGTAACGAGATAAGTCTAATCACTCGGCTGGCCTGCAGACTGCTAAGACTGATAATTGGAACTGACATGGTATTGTAATTGGATTGATAATGGAACCGGATTGATATAGCAATGGGATTGGTAATGGACCTGGTCGATTAGAAGAAGAGACGTCTAAAAAAAGAAAGAAGTATAAACGGCAATCTAGGGAAGACAATGCACCAAAGATTATTGCGTTGTCTCCCAACTCCGGTGGGTTCCGACCCTAACCTACGCATGAACGCACCCTATCCCCGCATCGGGGAAAATCTGCATGCCAATAGTAATGCTGTTAGAGTTAAAATCAATTTCATGTTATAGTTGAGGAAAACGCCGTCAATGCTAGTAGCTATTTTTTCTAGTCTGTTCGTAATGTCGATCGACACGAAGATAATCATCATCAACACTGGCAAGTTGATCGTATCACAGTAATAGGGTTTCAAAAGATCATGTGCTTATGGAACCCTAAATAATTGGCCGAAGTACTAGAAAAAAAAGAAACACTTGGTTAGAGGTGGTGGCTTCCCAAGCGGACTGTAGTGTCCTACCATCAATATAGACAGATCCCGAGGAACTGTTCATAAATATTTACAGACAACTGCAAATAAACTGACAACGTTCCTAGACATTGTAGTAACAAAGTTCAAAATCCCAATTGCCATATTTTTTGCAAAAGCTATAAGTCATCCTACAAGCGAGCGAAGTTTCCTGAATCCACTCGAAAAATCCACTCGAAAAGGGCACAAGAATCTCAACAAATAATTACACAGCTATCTTCTGAGTTAATAAATTCATCAGCCTATTCATGCGCGTTGGGGCCCTCCGAGAACAATAAAGCTCGCCATTCACGGTCTTGCCAAGTTTCGTAACTGGATCTGGAACGAGTGTGCGTGGAGAAGCTGGTCCACTGTCTAGGGTGTCGTCGATAAACAATCAGACGGCTTTAAGCGGATAATGGGATGGTTGGTCGTCGGTCGTCACCGATGCCAGAAAGGGGAAAAGAAAAATATATTGTTAGGGAAATAAATGAGATTCCACGCAGCAAGTGAGAAGGACTCTAGAGGAAAGAATATTCTTTGCAAACTAGAGCCAACCACACATCGGATAATTGCTTGCACTGTCTCTTTCTGTCGCCTCTTTTATAGGTTCATCATCACCAGCCTGAAGACGTCCACTGCTAAATATAGGCATCCCCCACTGCCACAGCGAACGACAATCAGCCACTTGCATCCACCGGTTGCCTGCGACTCCTTTGATGTCGTCGGCCCATCTAGTGGGAGGCCTACCTACACTGCGTCCTTCAGTCCGTGGTCGCCACTTTAGAACCTGTCTTCCCGCATCGGTTATCAGTTCTACGAGGGACGTGGCCTGCCCAATGCCCATTGCCACTTCAGCTATTTTATAGGTAGGTGTATGGTTCGCAGAAATAGCCAATTTTACAGATATTAGATGTCTGCTCAGTCGCGACGGCCGTCCAATTTCATAAACGTCTCTACAGCCACAATGGAAACAAACACTAACAGGAACAAACAGTGTTTGTGTACAGTAAGATATTGTTATGTTCGCATCATCATGAACTAGTTCACGATTGATCTCGCGTTTGAAGTTCGTAATGCATTTTATTGTTATGTTTCAGGGGCTTTTAACGTTGACAGTTGACGGGGCTGATAAATTAACACACGGTAATGGCATAAAGTGTGAAAATAAACTTAACTTGGTGATGGATTCGGTCTACTTTTTTTGTGGCCTAATAGGAATCATGTCAATTTAAAGTTGAATCAAATTATGTTCTTGCTGGACCGTGAACAGCCAACCTATCTCCTAGGACCGGACCTTGCGTCCTCCAGATATTTGAAGAGGCTGCGCCGTCCAGTCGAGCGTATCATTCCCAGCCCGACTCCTAAGTACCGAGGGGTCTACTCTGATAACGAAGTGAGAAGTTTATATCCGGACTTTTGGATCATTGGTGGATAGTCCTTCTGTGGCCGGGTTATCTGTGCGATTGCTTACCAACGACACCTGATTCAATGACGAAATTTAATGAATTATGTGCAGATTTTCATCACTCCGTGATTTTTATAAGACGTAGTTGCTAAGCCCTTGAATATGATAGAGTTGAACAGAATGGATTGGAATATGATGGATTGGAATGAGAGAGGAATGGAATAGAAAATAGTTTATTTATTTACTTATTTATTCTAGCTTCCAAACCGCTCCGACCGTTCGGAGAAACGTGAGCATCTAATTTATGAACTTAACTCGAAAAGGCTCGCGTACCTCAGTGCCGAAATTCGAGATGTCTAGAACCAGAGTAGGGCCCCAAGCGGTGGCATCTTCAAGAACGCCGTGTCTTTGAAACTTTTCAAATGAAACTTTAGTTAAGTACTTGAATGTTAGGTGGAGCATTACTCTGGACTTTGCGTATTTCGGAAATCTTCGTGGTACTTATTTCGTCTCTCTTAGATGATTTAAGTTTTTGGTAGCCCCCATTTTTACTCGAAAATGGGTTGGGAGCTGAGAGGCATTTGCTCTGCAGGGTAGCACTAAAACACCCCGGAAGTTTCAAGAAAAAAGAAAAGCAAATAAAGCGTCCACCACTTTACTGAATTGTGACTTGGATGGATTACTCTGATTATCTGATCTGACTGTCTTGGACTCAATACATTGACTGTTTTAACAAAAAATCTTGGAATTATCATACACTAGAAGCGCCTCGCGGTTTCACTCGCGGTAGCTACTATCCCGCGGGAACCGTTAATTTTTACGGGATAAAAAGTAGCCTATGTCATCCGGGGATAGCGTAGCTGCCCAAAAGTGAAAGAATTTTTCAAATCGGTTTAGTAGTTTCTGAGCCTGTTCATGCAAACAAGCAATCAAATCTTTACTCTTTATAATATGATTATACCTATGAAATATTAAAGGCTAAGGGAGAAACATAAATTCGGTGTCTTCGTAAGAGATCCATGGATATTTTTCCTGATTAAATTTGATATGAATCTGTAAACGAGTGGCCCACTTTTTCTTTTGAATATCAAATAGGTACGTAGTTAATAAAAACTACCTACTCCAAATACTAAGTAACAAAATAAAGTCATATCCCTACAATTCCCACGGCCTAACACCTTCATTCCCCATAAAGATTGTCTATAAAAAATACTCACTTCCGGTGTACAAATGGCCCCCCATCGAGCGGAGCTGGCAACCCCTTACCCTCGACTACCCTTCATCAATCGGACTAGTCCTCGTTGCACACGATTTGTTACCACACCAGGTGGTAAGTGGTCGTAGGTAGATGGTAGCGAGGGCAGGAAAAGGGGGGCGAGCTAGCCGGGGGTTGTCTTAAACTAGTAAATTGGGGCGATTTTGCTAAATAACTGCATTTCGTTTGTAGGCAATTCTGGGGTAGATAAGAATGCTGAAAATTTTGAACAGTAAAATTTCTTGTAATTAAGCTTCCTTACCCAAAGGGTAAACGGGATCCTATGACTAAGACTTCGCTGTCCGTTCGTCTGTCTGTCTGCCCGTCTGTCACCAGGCTGTATCTCATGAACCGTGATAGTTAAACAGTTGAAATTTTCACAGAATTATGTATTTCTGTTGCCGCTATAATAACAAGACGTGGTTTTTTGCCGTTTTTGTACAATGGTACGGAACCCTTCGTGCGAGAGTCCGACTCGCACTTAGCCGGTTTTTTTTAAATATTTTAGTTATAAATTTTGCAACTACAAAAAAGCGCAGCGCAGTGCACTGCCTGCCTTTGCAGTGCAGTCCTGAGTGGCATTGAAACAGTTATGGGCAGGCCTGACACGTACTATCAGGAGAAAGATTTGCTCGTCTCCTTACTCAGTAACATCTTCAACAACAAACAACAATCTTTATAACACGTTTTCCCTCGGTTTGAAATTAATCTAACATAAAAAACCCTAACAAAAAGTAACATTTACTCTACTTCTTTCTTCCTTTTGCCATTTCTTTCGTGACTAAATACCTCCCCCATCTCATCTCCGTATCCAATAATCAGTTAAGTATACTTTTAGTAGAAAATCTACGATATAATATACTAAAACAGTATATAAAGGTATCACCGTTTTACGAGGAAATAGACCGTAAACTGCCCAGTAATGGCGATAGTGAAAAATTGCGTTGCAATTGCAACCCAATAGTACTTAGGGTACCTACCAATTTACTTGAGAGAAACGAGTGCTGTTAAATTGCTTTGATATTTTTGTACTCAAACCTATAAAAAAGTGGACAGCACTTCCCTAAATGTGGAAATGAATCACTGAAGATTTGACAGTCCATTCGTACGCAGCCTCACATACGCATTAACATCATGATAATTATACCGATAAATACATCAATACTTAAAATACGGTAGATGTAACTCGGCGGAAACGTCGAGGTATGTCCACATTATATATTTTGATATTAGTTTGTGCGCGAATTAGACCGGTTCTTAGCTAGCTAACATGTTTTCTGTTCGCGAAAGTTTATGAACTTCTAAAGATTTGACTTTCCTATACGACGTGACGTGACGTGACTGATCAGAAGTTCTAAATTCGTCAGCACAGCCGCTGACAAGGGAATTAATCAGCGGTAGCGACCGGTCACAAAGCTATTGTGACAAAGCGCGTATCACACAACAAAACTGCCGTCACATTAATCGATAGCACTTTGTATTCTCTATACTAATGCGTCGTGTAGACAGGCCATAGCTTTTAGCACTAATAGATCGTAGGACATAATGATTATTATAGACTGGACATTCCCATATTATACAATTATATACATTATGTACACATATAAATAAAATTGGACGTCTTTTTGAATGTCAAAATAACAGCTTTTTACTAAATGTAGAATACAGTATTAATGGGAAAAAATAATATTATCATCGTAATAAAATTATATTTTTGAAGAATTATGATGTACTAGCTGCGCCCCTTGGTGTTACCAGCAGATTTAATATAAAAAGTAGCCTAGGTGTTAATTTAGGGTATAAGCTACCTCCATACTAAATTTCATGCAAATCGGTCCAGCCGTTTGAGCGTGAAGAACTAACACATAAACTTTCGCATTTATAATATTAGTAAGATTTACCACTGACAAGCGCATGATTGTTTTCCACTCTACGCAGTACTGTCTAATCGTTTTAAACTCTACATTAATTCAGCACGCCACATGTCCGCGACACGTCAAATCCCGAAATAGACGATTGACATGTTGCGACCGCGACTCTTGCGACGATAAATCGCATCTTCAGTCGCGCCGCGTCGCGCATTGATGTGATTTAGCGTTATTAATTGAATTGCTTCTCATCGTGAGGCAATGCTTAGTTTTTTTTGGAGTAAAGAGTCGAGCGTGTCTTTAGTTAATGGTAAGCGCCTCGATGCTCAATGTTCCAGTAATAGTAGTGGTTGTGGTTTAAATTCAAGTAGATTTTTGAATTGCGGATATAACATTACAGAGCTACTGATGATCGTTGATGAATTAAAAAGTTTGTGGAAAATGTGTGACAGACTTTTTTTTCCAATATTCCTATTTTAAATGTTAATGATGAAATATTGTTCAATTTGTTTATTCGCTTTTAATCACTATCACAAAACAAGCAATAATATGCTAAATTTAAATGGATTAAAATAAACCAGCCAAGTGCGAGTCAGACTCTCGCCCACGAAGGGTTCCGTACCGTTATCCATAAAAATGGGGAAAATCTCGTTTGTTATATTTGGGAGCTCCCTTAAATATTTATTTTATTCTGTTTTTTAGTATTTGTTGTTATAGTAGCAACATAAATACATCATCTGTGAACATTTCAACTGTCTAACTATCACAGCTCATGAGACGACAGACAGACGGACGGACAGCGGAGCCTTAGTAATAGGCTCCCGTTTTACCCTTTGGGTACGGACTCCTAAAAAAGCATAATTAGCAGAGTAAGCATTGTAGTAACTGAGAAATACTGGGTATTCAACACAAATAAATAACGCTAGTTCCTTGTAACGGCATATATTGAGACTGCTTAAATCCTACCCACATTTTCATAGTTAGCGGTATCAGCTTACCCTCATACATCACACCTCCCTTCTAAAACGCTAACAAAATGAGACACGCTCTTATCTACTAAACACAATGTCGGTAAGTACTATGGTTCATTGTATATACAAGTATATTGACACTATTGTCTAAGGTAAGCAAGTTAAACTATAGGTACAGGTAAGTATACGTAGGTATACCTAGGTTATACCTAACATTTTACATTTAGCTTGGAACATGAATTAACTTAATCTATCTTAAATCTAACGACTGGTTTCCGTGATCTCTTGTCTCTTTTGTTCGGAATCTGCGACGGTTCAAAAGCCGATCCCTGTGGTGACCCATGCGGAGTACCAAATTCACTTCCCGGGCTATGTATAGATTGCGGACTCTCCACAGTCCCCCGCTCATTATCCTCCTCCTCGCTCTCCGCATTCCTCCCCACAGGCGAGTGCGCGTCGGCATCCCTCTGCCCAGTCCCTGGCATCGCCACTGAGCCACTCCCTTCCTCCGGGCATGGCGCACTAAATAACCCACTCCTGCGCTTGATTTGATCAACATGTCTAATAACCTGCCTTCCATCACCCTTGCTCACGACATACCGTCTGGAACCTTCCCCGTGGACTACCGTTCCCTTGACCCACTTATCGCCTGCGCCGTAGTCGCGCGCCCACACTGCCTCTCCAGCTGCTAGCGAGCGCTGTGTCCCGCCTGCGTTTTCTACCTGCCTACTTTGAGCCTGCTGTACTTTCTCAACGAGCGCACGGTCACTCCGTAATAAATCTAACCGCGACCGTAAGGATCGTTTTTGTAAGAGCATTGCTGGACTCTCCCCTGTACTGCTATGAATACTGTTTCGATAAGCGAGCAAAAATGTTTGCAGAGCGGCATCAATGTCTACCGAATCCCTAATAGCTTTTTTTTATAGCTTGTTTACAAATTTTAACTGCATTCTCCGCTGCCCCGTTTGACGCGGGGTGATATATTGGTGAAAACCGTTGCCGAATGCCATTGTGTCTCAACGTCCGCATCGATATTAGGCCACCACACATAACTACGCGCTATTGATTTCGTTTTAACAATCCCCATGTGGCTTGCATGTAATTGCATCAACACGTTTTTACGCAAAGGCAACGGTATAACCAATCTATATCCCCACATAATACAACCTCGATCTACGTATAACTCGTTCCGCTTAATATAATATTGTTCTAGCAACTCCTTCGGTGTGCCTACTTTGTCCCCCAAAATATATGTTAAGGGCTTGTGATCAGTCCGCAAAATAAATTTCCTTCCGTACAGATATTGGTGAAATTTTTTAACACCGTATACAATTGCCAACGCCTCCCGATCTATTTGTGCATAAACTCGTTCCGCCGCTGTGAGTGTGCGTGAAGCAAATGCGACCGGCCGCTCGCCCTCTGGCGTAACATGTGATATCACCGCGCCGATACCTACGCTGCTCGCGTCCGCCGTTAGCACTATAGGTAAATCTAACGAATAATGAGCCAGCACTTCGCCCGAACTCAATTTGTTTTTAATTCGATCGAATGCTGCCTGACATTCCTTGCACCATAAAAACCTCACACCGGTCTTCAGCAATCGATACAATGGAGCGAGTATCGTACTAACACTTTGCACGAATTTACCATAGTACATGACTAAACCTATGAATGCTCTCAACTCGGAGATGTTGGTGGGTACGGGCGTGTTTACAATCGCTCGCACTTTTTCCGGACAGGTGTGTACGCCCGTTTTACTTATCACGTGCCCTAAATAATTAACGGACTCTGCAAAGAATACGCACTTGTCTTTTTTAACTCGTAACCCATTAGATTGAAGCCGCTCAAACACCCGGTGTAAATTGTCTATGTGACTGCGACTATCCCTTCCTGTAATTATGACGTCATCCAAAAATACTCCTACATTCGGCAGGTCGGCAAACAACTGTTCTAAATGTTTTTGGAAAATACCCGGACTCGATGATAAGCCATATACGAGTCGGTTATACATGTATAGGCCCTTATGTGTATTTATAACCGTGTATTTTTTTGATTCATCCAGCTCAAATTGGGCATATGCTTGGGATAAATCCAGCTTACTGAATCGCTCGCCGCCGTGCAAACGCGATAACAGGTCTTCTATGCGTGGCAAAGGGTAACGTTCGATTTCTATGACTTTGTTTAAAGTTATCTTGTAATCAGCGCAAATACGAATAGTACCGTCTTTTTTTGGCACCGGCACGATGGGAGTGGCCCAGTCGGAGCGCTCGACGGGCGTCAGGACACCGTCGCGCACCAGCTGCTCGAGCGCGCGCTCCACCGGCTCGCGCATCGCGTACGCCAGCGGCCGCGCGCGCATGAACACAGGCTGCGCGCCCACGCGCAGGTGTATGCCGACCCGACCGCCCTTGAACCGTCCCAGGCCCTCCGCGAACACTTCACAAAATCTGTCCACCAAATGTTGTTCATTAAAATCATCGTATATACAATTATTAACATTGTGATAACTAAACATAGGTAATTGAACTTTCAGTTCAGCCAACCATTGTCTGCCTAACAACATCGTCTTACCATTCCGGATTACATATAAGTTCAAGTTTTTTGTAGTATTCCGATACTTAACCAATGGTGTCGCGACACCCACCGGTCGCACTAATTCGCCCGTATAATATCTCAACATAACATTACAGGTTTTAAGACTCAAATCGGGAAATTGTTTTCTATAAATTTCATAGCTAATGCACGACACTGCACTTCCCGTATCGCACTCCATTTTAATTTCTTTTCCATGCACAATTACCGCGATATATAAAGGTTTGCATTGCCCAATTGATAACTGATTAATGTCAAAAATATTTACCTCATCACTATCTAAATCCTCCGGTTCACCTTTGTATTCATCGTCACCCGGGTCGCCTACTTCGGCGTAGTGGTACGCAGTAATATTCGGGCATACTCGACGTAGATGCCCCTTCCGGTTGCATACTCTGCATACATATGCCGCGAACCGACACTGAACCGCGTCATGTGTGCCGCCACAAGCACTGCACCCGGTCCGGTGAGCCCGCTCTGCCGCCGCCGGTGCAGCTGCCGGGCGTGGTGTCCGCACTGCCTGTTGCCACAGCCTGCCCGTGCCCGCCGCCGCTGCCGAGCGTGCGGGCGCTCCCCGGCCGGTCCCACCGCGGCCACCGCGCCACGTAGTCGCTATCGCCTGACACTCAGCCGTGCTCGAGCTGCCTGACGACTTCCCTTGTCCGTGACCTTCGACCGCCGCCGCATCTTTCTCTGCCGCCTCCATATTCACCGCTAAACTATAGGCTTTTCCGTAGTCTAACATTCCTTCCGCGAACAGGCGTTGACGAATTGTTTCGCTTAGAATACCGCATACCAGCTGATCCCGTAAGCTTTCTTCCAACCACTGACCGAACTCACAGGTTTTGGACATTTTCTTCAATACTGCCGCGTATTCCGCTATAGTTTCTCCACTTTTTTGTTTCCTTTGTCTAAATTTATATCTCTCTGCAAGAACGCTAGGCTTCGGCTGTAAGTGTTTTTCAAGAATTGATGATAACTCCGATAACTTTTTTGTATTAGGTTTATCTGGCGTACACAGGTTAACCAATAGCTCATAACACTCCGCTCCCATAACCGTTATCAACGTAGGCACTTGTAAATCATATGGAATTTTGTTCACTACGAAATACTGTTCGAGGCGGTCCACGTATAACCTCCAATCGTCCTTGTGCACATCAAATTCTGCAATCCTTCCGATCGACATCTTCCCGACGCGTCCTGATCTTCCCGCACTACCACTGTACACGTAAGATTCGTTTTCGTCCTCGTCGCCACTGAGAAATACTGGGTATTCAACACAAATAAATAACGCTAGTTCCTTGTAACGGCATATATTGAGACTGCTTAAATCCTACCCACATTTTCATAGTTAGCGGTATCAGCTTACCCTCATACATCACAGTAACAAAATGATAATTAATTAAAATACCGCAAGTCTGAACCTGCCCTTACGCCACGTTCCATCCGCACGTTTTATTGTCGCGAGTGTGCGTCGTCCCTAATGCGTCGTTAGTCGCCGCCGCGCCTTTCATGTCTCAATGCACGCTTAGATTTATTACTAGCTGTCCGTGACTTCACTTGCTTTTCTTTTTCAACTTTTTACACAAAATGCTTGTCAAGTCCCATATTTGATTCGAATGGACTGAAAATTTTTCATCAAGAAGAAGGGATAGCTGCGTCGGAACCAAATTTAGTTGGCAAATAATAATAAAAATGTGTGTGATATCGATGGGTTCGCCTTTTTCAGGGTTCCGTGGCCAGATAACACAATCGGAACTAAAAAAAATCTCAAATATTTTAAACGACATATTATTTTAGCTATTACGATTCGATTAGCTTGTTGAAATACTTGTATAGGGCTGGCACGCACTGGACCGATTTTATAACAACCGGAAATACCGATTTGCGAAACACATGGAGCTATAATATGTCTTCATGTTATTATTAAACCTATCCTGTCAACCGCACGTCACCCACGCACGCCCTAGTCTTGCCTACCATTTGCGTTCAACCCTATTACGAAGAACATCACTACAGTATACGGTGGTAGCAGTATGGGCTATACAGTTATTTAGCTATTCTGCCAATAATCCATGTAGCGGATGAGGACTTACTTTTTAAAAGTATTGTCGAAGTCACTGTGTAAATATGAATGGAGGTTGGTTTAGGTCTGTGCAAATAAATTTTGATCTAGTTTTCGTTGTTGATTTGAGTTGAAATGTCACGCGCCTGTCAAGTTCCGATGATAACAAAATATTGTGGTGATTGTGGTCTGATCTCATGACAGAGACGGAAGGTAGACAGTGAAATTCAGTGACTTACAGTTGATTTCAGGTGGTTACCCTCAACTTGCAGTATCAAATGTGTATTTAAAAGCTTGCCCGGAAAATACAGATATCAAGATGAAACCTAGGCGTAATAGGTGACATAAAGATGCCAAAGCACCCATACTGCCGTCGCCCCATACTGCGACACAACCCTTCAAATCCGGGTCCCGCCGGCCCCTTACGCACGAACGGCTCGATCGGGGCCCTGAGGACCCTTCGCCCGTCTGAGGGCCCATATTGTGCCGAATGAAACACATGTAACGAGACAAGTGCTCAGATATGAGCACTCTAGGATATATTGGAGCTGTGAGAGGCGCAGATCTTTGTTGACGTGTTACTGGGGATTTTAGAGCATGTCAAAATGGAAGGAGATTTTTGCCTAATGTATTTCCAAGACCGGTTTTTTTCTGATCAATTTGGACGGTTCCTTTTTCTATTTGTAGACATAGTCACACAGAGTTTCAAGTCAGTAAGATCAGTAGTTTTTTCCAGTAGTTCAATTTATAATTCATAGTTTTGGCAAAATAATTATGTACTCACGCGTGTTTCATTAGAGAAGTATTTCAATCGCATATCAGCGCTTACCTGAAAATAAAGTAAATTGAAATTAGTTATATGGAATGAAGCCGATTTTACAAGCTTTGCCTACAAAACACATCGTTGCTCTGTGCGGGAATCGAACCGGCAACCTCAAACTTCGCAGTCAGCTCATCACCCATTTACGCCATGGACCTTGTACCTTGTACCTATTATCTGGTCATACAAACTTCAAAGCTAGACTAATCATCATCCTCAACATTATCATCATCATCATCATCATCATCATCATCATCAACCCCTACCAGCCCACTGCAGAACACGGGTTTCCCTCACTTCCGAAATAATTCCCAGGTGGTTTTTTTTTATATAAGGAATAGGTAACGCGTTTGTTCTCAATCTCACCTGATGTAGAGCGAAGATGCCGTCTACGATTACCTAGAAGTAACCTTTTCACTCGTGACTAGAAGAGACAGGCTATTTCTTGTTATTTGTCATATTATGAGGTTGTGCTAGCCTCTTGTGTCATAGTTTATCAGCTAGTCTAGTTTATCTACGCTACTGCTCAGCTGACCCAGGCCATAACTCTCATCATAATCATCATCAGCCTGAAGACGTCCACAGCTGAACATAGGCCTCCCCCTTAGACCGCCACACCGAACGACAATTTGCCACTTGCATCCACCGGTCGCCTGCGACTCTTTTGATATCGTCGGCCCATCTAGTGGGAGGCCTACCTAACTATCCATAGCCATAACTATCCGTAACTAAAAACTCTACCAAGGAGTCCTTAGCAGCGACGCCTAAAACCGCAGCGGGCATGTGGGTTTCCTGAACCCTCAAGATGTTACGTACGTAATTACGTACCTTGACAAATACGTACCTATATATATGGGTAGCAACATACAAAATGGTGTAGTCGACGTTTTGTAACCTAACCCCAGCTACATCAACCTAACTACATTGAATAAATATCAATCGACACACAAACGGAACGATAATGGGGTTCCGTACCGTAATTTAGGGTTAGCGATCGCCAATGGAATTGCAAACCTCGCTCCGGGCGGAATGGCCGGCGTTTGGGAAAATGGTGGTGGCACAACGAGAGATCTTATAGGAAGTCATAGAGAGTAAAACAATATAGTCTATTTAAAAAAAGAACTGGAAAAAAGTATACCCCTTGGCAGTAAAATGAAAAGCTGGTACAATACAACACCGACAAATACGAGTACAGCAGAGCGCCGATTATCCGAATGTCGGTTATCCGAATGACCGCTACGAGATTGATAGTAGATTAGAAGAAGACGATTCTGCAAACCAATGTTATCTAATGTTGCTGTCTAGGTCTAGTGAAAAGAGAATTAATATTGCATACTTTAATCGTTTGTATTGGTACTACATACGTACATAAATTGTTAAATAAAATAACACAGTTCGATTATCCGAATAAATCGATTTTCCGAACACACATGCTCCCTTATTAGCTCGGATAATCGACGCTACACTGTACCTTCAAAAATAAGCTTAGCGACGCATCGATCGAGTAAACTCGCAGAGTTATCGATCATCCCGCATTAACAGTTAATCGGTTTCACATTCATCTTGGTGTCGGGACAAACTTTTTGGCAGCTCAGATATTTTTGAGCTAAGGCCTTCGTATAGTAAACTAGCTGCGCCCCGCGGTTTCACCCGCGTTTGGATAATATACAATGATATATCTTTATGAATTGTAGCTTATGTGTTATTCTGATATGTAAGCTATATTATTGTGAAGTTTCATCACAATCCATTCAGTAGTTTTTGCGTGAAAGAGTAACAAACATCCATCCATCCATCCATCCATACTCACAAACTTTCGCGTTTATAATATTAGTAGGATGTACAAGGCTCAGATTAATCATGTAACAGATATGACATCTAACTCAAGATCCGGCGAAGAAAAGAGACAAGTGTATATAAAAAAACAAAGGAGTAAGTAGGATAGTACGATGATGTTTTGCCTTTGTCGGCGCATGCACTAATTTTTTGCTTCGCTGCAGAAGCACACCAATCTTGACATTTTAGAATGTCGCACGAATGATTGGAGCACGATCTAAATAACATGTATTAAATTTATCCGATTTATAGAGGTTGTAGTCAAGTGTGTCGGGTATACGCTTTTGTCAGGTCCATCTCTGATACTAGGTCCATGGTACAGGGCGAGCGGCCGGAGCGTGTCGTAGACAAAATGTTGACTATGGGACTCTTGCTCTATGGGACAGGACAACCTCCTGGTAGGATCAATTAATTGTAACACAATGTGCCTAATTACCACTAATGACTAAGTCCATCGATAAAAGGAATATGCGTTGTATGTAACTTATATAGAAAAAATATCTTATAAGTAGTAACTTATAAGTTTTTTTTTCTTACTTTTACATACAGAGACGTGCTTAAGTACGTGATTAGTGGGGTGCTGTCCCGCTTACCTTTCTAGTGATGCGTCTACTTACTAAGTGCTACACTTATTTCAGGGGTGGGGGTGTCCGCGGGATGGAGCAGTCGCTAAGGACGTTCATCCCTGGTGAGTCTCTGAGTCTCTCAGTCTCTGTATGTAGAACCCTCCCTCTGAAGGTTTTATTAGAGGACTTACCACAATCGTACCACTTCACATCTGTAAAAAATTTTTGTGAACAAATCAATGTCATGAAATGATAGTAAACGGACAGGGAGATGCGTTGTAGACAACATTTACGACGTTCGGCGCTCTATGGGACATGACGTTATATTTATACCTAGTAAGCGGACAGGGCGCATTGTAAACAAAATGAACCGTCTATAGAACATGTCAAAGTCAAAGTCAAATCATTTATTGTAAATAGGCAATAAAATCTCACTTTTACAAGTCAAACACTTCAATCTAATAAACAAATTAAACCATAAAATAAAACAAACTATAATTAATTGATTATGGTTTGAGTTTGAAAAGGGATGTTTCCATGGAAACCTTACCATCAAGCGCCTAACCTGCAAGCCTTAAATAATGAAAAAGAAATCCCACTATGCCTACAGCTTTATTGTCTCTGCGTATATTTACCCCTTCTTTTACGAGGTCGCACCTTAAGAGGAAACTAGCCTTTTACGGCATGTGTTATTTGAATTAACTTTGGTAAGCCAACAAGTACATAAAACGGACGGCTTCAAGCTGCGGACTGAGGGTTGACCTGTAGATGATTCTATTGTTTGAAGTCTATATTGACTGTTTCTGGAATGAAAATTAAAATTGTAAAAAAAGTTTTTCATCGTGCATGTCAATTCTAACCCCTCAATGGAGTATTATTAATTATTAATTGATCCCTATGATTTGGAAAATGTTCAAAGTCCTAAACTGCATCATTACAACTTAGATAGATAGGTACCTAGCCTTGTCACCAAGATATTTCAAATAAAAGGCTCGATGGTAAAAAAACCGGTCAAGTGCGCGTCGGACTCGCGAACGAAAGGTTTCGTACCATTATCTTTAAAAATGCCCAGATAATGACGTTTAATTGTTGCATGGGAGCTCCAATTAATATTCATTTTATCCTGTTTTTTAGTATTTTTTGTTATAGCGGCAACAGAAATACATTATTTGTGAGAATTTCAACTGTCTCACTATCACGGTTCATAAGATACAGCCTGGTGATAGACGGACGGACGGACAGCAAAGCCTTAGTTTTAGGGTCCCGTTTTACCCTACAAATTGTACGCAACCCTGAAAATGACATCCACATTCACCCACATTTTTTTCATCAGCAATTATTTTGTTAACTTATTAATATTAAGTACATATTATTATACTTAACAATTTAATTCAGCATTCCAAGACTATTCAGCCGCACAAAGCAAGACTAACGAATGCCATACTTACCAAAAAAAAAAGACAGAATTAGCTTGTTTTCAACGAATACAAAATTAGGCGACGTAAAAAAAATCCGGGACATTTCAACTCGAAATTAACATAAACCGAATTCGAGAACTTTCTGACAATTCAATCTACGCATGTTAATTTATTTTTAGGGGGAAATGGGATCGAATAGGGGGGGGGGGGGGGGAGGGGGGGTGAGAAATAGAATTATGATGAGTGAAATGTATAGGCGTTGTGGCGTGTTGGAATTAGGAATAATATGATTTTTATTAATACACATTTTCATAAATCGTGCTGCGATTTCTGCTTATAATTTTAATGAGATTTTTTTGATTACAAGTCAGCTTTATGGCGACTTCAACAACATGACTACAATAAACATTTTTCTATTCTATTCTATTCAAGCGCTCTCGAAAATATTCGTCTATAATAGCATATAATACTAGTAGTATATTAATACTATTACTAATTATTTAAAGTCAAAGTCAAAGCATTTATTGTAAACTAGCTGTTGCCCGCGACTTCGTCCGCGCGGACTATATACTTTACCATAAAGTCAAAGTCAAAGTCAAATCATTTATTGTAAATAGGCAATAAAATCGCACTTTTACAAGTCAAACACTTCAATCTAATAAACAAATTAATAAAATCATAAAAGAAAACAAACTATAATTAATTGATTAGGTATGGTTTGAGTTTGAAAAAGGATGTTTCCCTTTCAAGTCCAGGATTAAATCTCAGACAGGAAAAGGAAACTCCGTTTGATTCTACCAGTGCTTCGGAATACGCCCGTTAGAGAAGACAGCACCAAGAAACTCTACGGGGATGTCATATTTTTTCTCATAATGTATAATTTTCTTCTTTTTTTTTTCCATCACAATATTTACATTGTTATAAATATGACCATCAATATAAAAATTTCAAAACATATTAATAAAATTCACGTTAATTATTACTACCATGGAGCTGGGGGCATTGAGGCCATGCATTTTTATCTTTAATATAGTCATTAACAGTGTAATAGGCTTTCTTTATGAGATTAGCCTTAATAAAAGTTTTAAATCTTTGCATGGATAATTGATCAATTCCCTCTGGCAACTTATTATAAAAGCGTATACAGTTCCCCATAAATGAACCACTAACCTTCTGCAACCGAAATCTTGGTACATTGAGTTTATTTTTATTTCTAGTGTTGAAATTATGTACGTCACAATTTTTAGCAAACTTGTTATTATATTGTAGCATAATTCCAAATAACTAAAAATAGACCATGACCTCGAGTTCGACATCGACATCCGATATGCGATATCCAACATTCTCGTACGACATCCACCATCTTCTATCAAAATTACCATTTTATACAAAAACCTGGCATTTTATACCAAAATCTAATATTTCATACAAAAATCTACCATTTCCTACCAAAATCTACCATTTTCTACCAAAATACCATGTTCTACCAAAAGCTAACAATTTCTACTAAAGTCTAAAATTTTCTACCACAATCTAAAATTTTGTTTCTAAATCTATTATTTTCTTTCTAAATGTGCTATTTTCTACCAAAAGCTACCATTTCCTACCAGAATCTACCATTTCCTACAAAAAACTACCATTTCCTAAATTAAATCTACCATTCTAACCGTAATCTACCATTTTACCATAATCTACCATTTTAATTTCAAATTCACTAATATCTACCAAAAGCTACCATTCCTTCCAAAATCTACCATTATTACCAAAAATCTACCATTTCCTACCAAAATTCTACCATTTTCTACCTTTAATTTATCATTTTCTACCAAAATCTACCACTTCCTACCTTTTAAAGAACATAGATACCTACTAAGTTTGAAATTGATCAAACCAATAAAACACGTTGTTTCATCCAAACTTTGCAACCCCTTTTCACCCACCTAGGGGTTAAATTTAAAAAAAAGTCTTAGTGCACACCTACGTCTCTTAAGGAATATGTGTACAAAATTTAAGTTTTGAACTAAATATTTTGCATTGCATTGTTCAGTTTTGAACTAAATTTTCTGATGAAAAATATTTTGCAACCCCTCTTTATCATTTAAGGGGCTTAATGTTAAAAAACTATGAATGTATTTAAATAAATCTTTTATATAATGTAAATGCCAAGTTTGAAGCTGATCAGACAAAGAAAACACGTTGTTACACATAAACGATACAACCCCTTTTCACCCCTTTAGGGGTTGAATTTAAAAAATCACATTTTAGTGCATTCCTATGTCACTTATGGCATAATTGAGCCAAATTTTTAATATGAACTAAATCTGATGAAAATATCTTGTAACCCCTTTTTCTCACTTTAGGGGTTGAATATTAGAAAACGATGAAACACTGAAATGTTTTAAAGAATATAAATGCCAAGTTTGAAGTTGATCGGACCAAGAAAACACGTTGCTCCATACAAACTTTGTAACCCCTTTTCACCCCTTTAGGGGTGGAATTTTCAAAAATCCTTTCTTATTGCTCGCCTACGTCACATAAGGAATATTTGTGTAAAATTTCATGGTTCTAGACCTAGTGGTTTCGGCTGTGCGTTGATCGATCAGTCAGTCAGTCAGTCAGTCAGTTCTTGCTTTTATATATATATAGATACGCAATTAAATCGCACTTTTACAAGTCAAACAGCTAATTCTCGTTAACAAAGAGAATCATAAAAACATAAAGGTTGATACATCAAATTAAGCAGTAATTGATTATGGTTTGAGTTTGAAAAAAGGATGTTTCCTTTTCAAGCACTGTACCAAGATTCTGGACAGGATAAGGAAACTCCGTTAACTCTACCAGTGCTTCGGAATACGCACTTCGGAATTCGAATTTATGTGTTGCTCTCCTTCCTAGTAAACGCCAATGAGCCCGCTGAAACTGAAATGCTCGTAGTCGGAAATAACCCCGGTCGCCTCGACGATGACACCAGCATAATCCATATTAAAATGAGTTTCATATTAATCTGAGCCCGAATAATTAGACGTTTTTTTCTTATACCTACACTTTGCTAAAATTTAAGCACTTACAGTATACTATTCTTATTTATTAGCTTGTTTTTACTGCACCTGTAGAGGCGTCTTTAAATTTAACGTCGAACTTTACTTAAGCAGAGCAGCAATGGCTAGTCATAACCATAAAAATGCAAGCTTTCCTTCCAGCCACTCCATAACTGCCTCACTTCCCGTTAAGGCGCTGTGTTATGTCAAAAGACAAATAAATGACAGCATTTGCTTTTTTATTTGTAGGAATGACAGAAGCGCTAGTCAAAACGGAAATAAAAGCAAAAGAACATGAAAAGCCTGTCCGCCATTACGGATCTGTGAGTGGTGATGGTGACAAAAATATACAAATATACATACCTACTGTTGTATTTAAAATTCTGTTATTCGTAGGTCATATTAGGGCCCTTAAAAGTTTATTAAAAAAATATTTAAAATAAAAGTGGTAATTGGTCAGTTAAAAATAATCGATTTTTTTTTAAATAATAGGTAATTTAAAAATAATAGGTACAAATTAACAAAAAAAAACATTACATATTTTGTTATCTCTGTGCGCGAAATAGACACGTTTTTGTCTAGTAAATAATTAGTAAAACCGGTTTTCTTTTACTCAAGTTTTTAATAATTATGTAATAATAATAACCTAGTTACTTATCTTCTATTTACTTATGTCGTAAGGTTACAAAAATTACAAAAGTCAATCCAACAGCATTAAAACTTATCGACGTTCAAAACATCACGTAACTTGTTAGCTTGCATTACGGGCTGAAACTTTTTTCATACCAGAGTAATGTGTACGAAAGACGTCACAGAAAATACAGTGCCAACTTCACGTTTTCCGTAAACAAACTATTTTCCGTGGAATAATGAAGGAAAGTACTCAATAAATATCAAGGGGAAATGAAAACAAATAATGTCGATGATACATTTTTTCGTGTCAGTAGAAGTTTTGAAAATTTTCGTTCATTACAAATTACCCGAATTTAGTTGTGTGTTTTATAATTTGCAGCGATATGCGCTTTTTAATAGAAAACGGAAATGTGACGTACTTAATGTTTTTTTTTTTTTTTCAAACCTAGTATTAAACGGTAGATATGTATTACTTCAGTGTTTGCTCTATGTAAGTGTTCGTACGTACCTAATATGAACGAAATTACAAGGGAATTTTTGTGCAGTGCAAATAAACAGCGTAAATGAGAATTTACACGATGTTTTTTTCTTCTTGGTATTAAAGCGTAAAGGTTGATGAGCTTGCTTCTGTAGTCTGGGAGCTGCACACAGAGTTTTCCACATGAGTTATTTTTATTCGCTTTTTACAAACTATGTACAACTATTTTACAAAGAATACTAAGAACTGTAATTTGTTCAACTATATGGTGTAAATTTTAAAATAGTCCAGCTGTTACAAAATGCTAGGTACTTAACTAAAACTATTTAAACACAAACATAATTTTAAACTCATTGTTCTTAGGTATGTTTTTTCAGCGACTCGTGACGTGTCATTTAAAAGAGGATCTGTAAAACTTATTTTTTATACTGTACGAGACATCAGCGTAAAAGTGCATCCACACCGACCACACAGTTATACCACGTATAGACACAGAATACCTACTAATGTAGCCCCTAGAATAAGGGGCATTCTCAATTAAATCGAGATAGCATGAGCGGGTTGTATGACATTTAAAGCGTGTTGTCTCTCTCTCTCTTCGTGGGTTTGAGTACTTTTTGAGTGCGGAGTGTCCACTGTCCACCATGGGGTGTCGAGTAACATTTTGCCATATGAGAATCAGTATATTATTGTAATGCACGCACGGTCATGGGAAGGACATAGTGAATATGAAAATTAGTGATGAATAATTATAAAGATAGAGCTCTCAGACTAACCCAAGACGTCATTAGAGGTAAACGACAATTTAAGTTTATGGGCGCATACATTGCGGAATCTGGCATTACATCGTGGTAAGGTAAAGCTTTTTATACTGGGATCTTGTGAGATTATAACAATCATAGAATTATGATAAGTACTTATGTGTATATAGTTTAAATGTCACCACCATGTCCGTAGATAATTAGTTTACTGAACAGTTTTGGGACACCCAAATAATGACAGCAAATCATTTAGCTAACAGAATTTCAAGCAATGGATACTTGCGGCAATTCACTAACAGTCTTTGCAAATTTGCTTTAGAGAATTAGGGTCTCAGGTATTTAATGGCATGCTGATTGATAAGCTCATAATAAGATACAATTTAAAAAAAAACAATTCAATTCTTACCAGCTTTTATTTTAGCATACACTTAGAAGAGTGTTAGAAACCAAGTAGTACTCGCTAGCGTCGTGTAGCCATTTTTACTGAGACTTTATGGGCCTAGTTCGGCCTTTGACTCGCTATTACTCGACATCAAAGCTTTAATGGTAAATATTCATTCATTTCCCCTGCTTTTGGACTAAATACCACCACGCATGCGACATTTGTGAGTTTTGGAGAAGATAATTACATGGCACTCACGCACACATTGATAAAAAAGTGGCTTCGCTTTTGAGTGAAACTACGCGTGGAAATCTCCTTTTCGCATACAATTCAATTCCAAATACAAGAAATAAACGTTCTTTACAGAGTACACACCAGTAGTTGCAGCAAAGAGAAGAAAAAATAAGAACAAACAGGCTGACGTCATTATGGCTAGTGACACAATCCGCTTCCACAATTATTGATGGCCACCATAACTTATCTTCTAAAACGTTTTGGCCCGACTTGCGCTGCAAATGTTACGTATAAAATAAACGCGCTGTTATCTAAATAGGCTGGTAATGTGGTTAGAGTTACAGTATGGATTGTAGACCTCAAAATGGGAAGGTAAAATTAAATTACAAGTACCAGGGTAGCATAAAACACAAGAGGTGATCCATTATGATTGTGTCTTGGATGCCTCCTGTAGATATGCTACCCTGGTACTCCTGAATTCTACTACAGATATTCTATTTTACGAAGACGCTCAGCTTGGGATGTAGTAGTGCCGTGTACCGATAGACAGGCGTGTCTGTGTGCGTGTCGTGACTGTGAGACGCGAGCTTACGCACACCAAAACAATGTGAAAGTACGCGTCACTACAACCATAACCAAACAGTCTTCATGAAATAGAATATCTGTATAAGATACTAGGCTCCAAAACACACATTGAAAGGCAGAGCTACAGACAAATTCGGTTCAGTGCGAATACGATAAACAGCTGGTTTTTGTAACGTTCTTTACAACAGACTAAGTCTATTCCTGTCCTTGTCACTTGTTTAGTGTCAGACAGAGATAAAAAATAAACGTTCCAGAGTTCCAGAAGCCCTTACTGCTTCTGTGCCGGTACCGCATGTGGGTTGACGTAATAAAGGAAAATGTCCTTGCGAAGATGACGCAAGAACAATGTTATTTCGGTTTCCGCGGATCTGGGGGCTTGTGGCAGTGGCGCACTCGGCTACAGGAACAACTGAACATATTCTGCACTGAACTGCACAAGCAATGCCTCTAAGCTAGCATAAGCAACTCGATTCGAAATTTGTAATGTTTGTTTGTTTGTCAAATTTAATGAGGTAGTGTCTTAACGACTGTTATCAATCGATTAAAGTCTGTGAAAAGTCATTAGTGTGGGACAGGGGATCGAACCCGGCGTCGTTGGGCTGTAAAGCGTACAAGTTATCTCTCGGCCACCATTTCTACTGAGGTTATCCGAGTTCAAAAAGATCGAACCCAAGTTCAAACTCCCTTTTACATACTTTTTTAGAAGTGTAAAAAAAGACACCCTGACGCTGCAAAATGACGATAAGGAAATCTCAAAAATCATATTCACTTTTTCATTTAATAAATCGTTCGACAAATGAATGACTTGCAGTTTCGGTCACCCGTTCATTCATTTCATTCACTTAATCTAATTACTCCGTAAGCTTGAAAGTTGAAACGAATGAATGCGGAGTGAGTTGCAAGAATGAGGCGGATTTTTAATCATTTTTGTTTGTTGTGTTATTAATTATAATTATTTGGGGGTTCGCGACGAGCTTGCGTTGTTTTGTTATGGAAATATTTTCAAAGTACTTACTGACAATTATGTTATACTAGCTGCGCCCCGCGGTTTCACCCGCGTTTGAATAATATACGATATATCTGTATGAATTGTTACCTATGTGTTATTCTGTTATGTAAGCTATATTATTGTGAAGTTTTATCAAAATCCATTAAGCGGTTTTTTGGTGAAAGAGTAACAAACATCCATCCATCCATACTTACAAACTTTCTCGTTTATAATATTAGTAGGATCTACAATTATACATCACACTACTCCTGGCACGCTTTGCTCTAGACAATTTTGTATCACAGACCGTTTATTTTTTTGTTCGTATAAAACTCAATCTCTCTTCCCGTCCCCCTGTTTGTTAAACAAGTAGGTAAATTAACTGAACAATTAATTATTCCGGAGCACATAATCTGAACAACATTGATCAACCTGCGCCAGGAAACGTTGCTTCGAGAGGCTTACGCGTAAATCCTATAAAGATTGCCTTCAGGAGGCACCCTTATGGGGTATGGTGTAAGGTATAGGAAGTCTATGTGGTCGAGAGATGGTGGCGGAGCGGTAAACGGTGCGCTTGGGATCCCATTTCCTACCAGTTCGATCCTCGGACCATGAATTTTCGTAAGTTATGTGCAGATTTCCATCTCTCCGTGCGTTGGTGGGCACGTTCAGCTTTGTTCCAGTTGTTGTCTTTATTTAAGCCACGTCAGAGGGTCTGGGGCAGACTGACAAACTCTGACAGGCTCTACACTGCGCTCGTCAGTGGTCTTGATTGGACGATACTACAAACTGAAACACAGATGTATTTGCGCGCGCATAACTGTTTTTCGGACAAATACCAGCCCATGGAATTGAGACCAGTGACAGTTTCAAATGAGAAAAACTGGTGATTTACTCTCTGGGCTGGACCAGCTGAAGTATACGAAGTGACATACATGTACACTATCTATATAAACTAACCTGTGAGTACACACTGTACTCACAAATTACTTTATAATCACTACGGCCCAAGAAAAAGTGACTACCAGTTAGAGCATCCCTGCCTTCCTCCTTTGAATCAGTCATGATTAGCTACGGCAAAATGTTGTGCGTGTAAGTAAAGATTTCATTTCCCAAGAAATCTGATAAAACAATAACAACGTAAACGTATTAATGACGAAAACACTTCCGCATCTTCGTAATTAACACCACAAGAACTCCGTAGGGTGTCGCGCCCAATTTTCGGCACTCACAGCACTCGGCGCTTACACCACACGTCGTCGACATTCTACATTTAGTAGACAATAATCCAATTTATCTGTCAGGCTGGGAACACTCGTAAATTCACTCGAAAACTTCGTTAAGTAACAGCCGAAAACTCGCGCGCTGACCTGATTATTGTTATTGAGGAGTCGGCCTACTTCAGGCTCGTTTACATGCGGCACTAGGGCCTGATAGGCTTTGGCACTTGTGGCACCAGGGCGTGTCAGTTGTGGCATAAGGCCTGCGCAGGATGTGACAGTTCTGGCATCAAGGCCTGAGCATGATATGTCAGTTGTGGTGTCCCGTGTGCGGGATGTCAGCCCATATACAGACAGTTAAAAGCATAGCGAACTGCAGTCTTCCTTGCATACTTGGACCGCTAGAGAAGTCGATCGGATCACTGATCAGTTGAATCGTTGACTGCTTCAGCAGTGCGGGTACGGCCGTTATTGTTTGCTGTACCCTAAATCGGGGTGAACAATAAAAAATATCAAAAATTCGCAGTCACTCCCAAGCTGCCTAGGGCGTTACAGTAAAGTATCTACCAGTTTACTGAATCGTGACGTTGACTGTGACGATTGGATTACTGACTTCCCATTTTAAATTGATAAAATAAAACTTAACAAGGGCCAGTGCGAAGCCAAAACACGAAAAACGGACAATAAATACCAAATGCGCCTAGCCCATGGAAAGAAAATTAAAAAGAAAAAGCTTTCAGTTTCCTACGAGTCGCCTCATTCGTAAACTCGATCGACCAATGTAAATGAACTCTGGGTTGTTTTGATGAGAAATAAGTAATTGAGAAAAGTTTTAATTGACGCCTGAGGATTAGGATACATTTTTGGTTCGTAAACAGGCCGAGGTTACTTTTGGAAAACATTTTCTTGTGAAAGAAAGTCAAATGACATGTAACATTTTTTTACCTGTTTTTGTCGTGCCTCGCGACGTCTGGACGCATTTGTCGTGACGTAGTCAGTAAGACTGCAATAGTGCAGTCTGCCTCTATGTTAGTATGGACTAGGGAATTTTGTTTAGATCTGTGGCGGCTTATCTTATGTAAATACATTTTGTGATTCGACTCGGCCGGCGTATTTCATTCAAATCATCCATCGCCCCATCGATTCCGTTGCTCAATTGTGTTGAAATTTGTCATACTTGTTCCAATGACAATACAATGATGTCGTGACAGTGTCTGATGATAGAGACGGGAGGTGGATAATGGAACTCCTCAGCGACAGGAATTCGATGGTATTTGGACTCCCTTACCGCACCTTATTTGAAAGTAAGCTCAATAGTCGGATTTTTAAAATCTCATGGAGTAAAAATTCCCCTGTGTCTCCTCTCTCTCTCTCTCACCTCTTCTCATCTCATATCGATGTTAATTTTACTCCATGTGATTAAAAATCGGACTATATTTACTTTAACCAACATGCCCGAGAGTTGTTTCAGAGGCATATTATCCACCAATCCGGCTCGGGCCCCCGTGGTGGATATGGCCTAATCCTCCTCACGAAAGTGAAGAGATGCCTTTTCCCAACAGTGGGAAGTTACAGGCTGAATTAATCTTACTAACTGCGAAAAATACAATTTTTGCGCCTGAACATATTACGTCTTATTAGATTACAATGCTAAAGTTTCAGACCTTTCCCGGCTTTCATGGTGAAGTTGCTAACTTTGGAACTACCACACATTATAGTATAAAGGTGTCACCGCGTATTATGCCGAAGTGATTCCGGTAGTTAAGTGATTCGGCAGTTGAGCGGGTAGTTACCGAAACTTTTAAGTGATGGCAGGAGATAAGTGAATTTACTAGTTCTTAGGATAATTTAGCGCGAGAGTCATTAGCGGGTTTCACTGCGTGGTAATTAAAGTTTGATTTAAATAATGACTGTAGCTGAGATTAGGTGCTATGAAGTATAGTGACTTAGCAAATGTATTAGTATCGATCTGATTGTGAAAATTGTTTGATTTTAGGCAAGGTTTGACATTTCTTAAGCTAAATACACTAATTACAAAACTTAACTTTATTGTTTATATAGTATGCTGTATTTATTTTTTTTATTTAAAAATACAACAATTTTGACTAACCTACTTTTAAAATAATTTCTCAATTTTGCAACCATAAAGCCCTCAATTTTCTGAATCACGAGTAACAATATCGATTAGACCTTTTACGTTCGTAAAGTACCCACTTATTGTGACAATCGAGATTCTTTGTGTCAATTGAATGTCTGGCGGTGGCTCTCAAACTTTGTCTGTTTTTATTATGGGCTCTGTAATTCTATTTCCAAAAACGTATACGATTTCAGATATTTTTCGAAACAAAAAACAATGATTTTCTAACTTCAAACGCTACAATTATTTTTCCATAAAGCGCGTTACTTTAGTATTTTTTAGGGTACATAAAACAAAATAAAGTACAATAATTATATGTGTATTTTCTGTCCATGCAAAGGTGATCTGAAAAATATACTTTTAAGCTAAAATGCCGCCTATTATCACATTTAATTTTGTGTCCTACAAGAAATAGTGTTACCTCCGACAAATCAGGGGTCCAATCATCGAAATCACTCGCAACAATATCGATTAGAGGCACTCGTCGTAAAGAAGAACCACTTACTGACAATCGACTCGTTCGGACGGGACGGCTCGCGACAATTGAACGTCTGGAGGTGGTTGTCAAAGTTTCTTATTTTCTTTTGAAAAATATTTAGAATAAAATTTAATCAAGTCACTGACGTCCACTATAGAAGTATTTCTTCTGTGATTTAATTATTCAACAAGGCACATTTTTTTAAACTAAAAAATTGTATCCTTATCTCCGGGAGTTTTACTTCATCGTTTTGATTGTACATTTCCGCAAAGTATAACTCGTGATTCTATCAACTAGGTAGGTATCTGTTTTCTTACCAGCACCCATTTCATTTACGTAAATAATTAGTAGGCGCATGTAAATTTTACAAATTTCACAGTTCTGTCTATGTACGCAAAAAACGAAAGCAACAGTAAACGGTTACATTATTATAAGCAAATATATAAGTCAGCAATCTCTAGCCGTCTTTGACAGCATTATTGGATACTAGAAGCACCTCGCGGTTTCACCCGCGTTAACTACTATCCCGCGGGAACCATGAATTTTTACGGGATAAAAGGTAGCCTATGTGTACCGGGGATAACATAGCTTTCTAACAGTGAAAGAATTTTTCAAATCGGTTCAGTAGTTTCGGAGCCTATTCATTACAACCAAACAAACAAAGTTTTCCTCTTTAAAATATTAGTGTAAATGAATGAAACTCTTTAACTCGTTCCATATCTCAATTGCTGTAATCTGTGCCACTTGAATAAAAAAAGTGCATATTAAAAAAAAATCTACCCAGACGCAAAAGTTTGAGCACCACACCGTAGGGGCGTAAAACGGCATGTAGACACGCTGATTGGCTGGAATCGACGGTCGTGTCAACTAATTGACAAGGTTTGACAGCCACGGCTGTTTAGATAAGGAGAGGTCACAACTTTATGTGAAGTCTGGGGCCTTTGGAGAACGACAGTAGGCTAAACTATTTTTGGGAATATTTTGACGCTCTAAGCATATTCCCATGGTTTTGCATTTTGACATAGGAGCGATTAAGGGCTAATTATATAATTAGGTACATACATACAGCCTTTCTCTAATAATTAAAAAAACATTTAATTCCAATACATTCTACAAAATTTTTATTGAATAATTTCATAACCCTGGATTCATCAATTTATGTAAGTATGCAGAAGTTTAAAAACGATCAAGAATAGATAAGAGATACGGCTCGACACATAAAAAACCCCACCCACACAAGCATAAGCCACCATCTTTGTTAATATTAAACCGCCGTAAACGTTTTAACATCGGAAACCAAATTATTAATCACCTCGTTTGCTATATAATTGTCGTAATTAATATTAAATAGTTTACGAGGCATGAAGTATCGTGGTGCGTGGGCGGGGTCGATGACCACGGTGACAGGGGGGATAGAGATAGACAGATAACTGTATTTAGAGGTTCAAGAAAAACATTTGGAAAGTAACTCCAAAATCAAACCCGGTATGAAGTTTCCGTAAGGCAAGTAGGGAGCAAAATAGAAGTAGTGACACTCTCTGTTTTTTAAGTTAAAGCGAGATGGGAGATCGGTTAGACGTTTGACATTTTGAGCTCCCGCCAATGAGAAGAAAAACTCCAAAATCGAACCCGCTATAAAGGTCTAGGTTAGGCATAACAGGTTCAAAGAATACTTATGAATACCATAGAAGAAATATACTATGTATTTTCGAATAGAAGAAATAGAAGAAGTGACACTCTCTGTTTTTTAAGTTAAAGCGAGATGGAAGATCGGTTGGACTTTTGACATTTTGAGCTAGTTGTTTGACCTATGAGGACTAACACAGTATAAAGTCTTTTGTCCGACTCAGCTGCTTGAATGGAAGGTCCAGGTCCACCCTGTGCTAGGGTTCTACCTGAAAATGGGGTAGAATTCTAGTGATAGCCCTCCCCTGCAAGATTCCGACTGAGGGAGTACCACCAACTATTAATTACACAATTACTAATTATTACAGTCATCATCAGCCTGAAGACGTCCACTGCTGAACAGTGAACATAGGCCTCCCCCTTAGACCGCCACACCGAAAGACAATTTGCCACTTCCATCCACCGGTTGCCTGCGACTCTTCTGATGTCGGTCTCGCTGGATGGGCCGAAAAGCACTGTCTCGAGCAAAGTGACTGCGGGAGGCTTTAGAGTCACTGTCTCAGGGTGTCAAGCGCTGTGCAGTGCCGCGCAAGATATGAAATGCAAAGTTCTGGCACTGCAGCTGTTATGGGCAGTGTAGCGCTTACTATCATATGTCGAATTGCTTGTCTCGTTTTTTAGTGACGTAGAAGAAGATATTGAAGGTGCTGAGGGATTGCATAGAAATTATGAGGAGAGAATCGGTTCTGAGTGGTAAAACATCGAATGCTCTTTATTTTTCTAGGTATTTTCGAAGTCAATTGAATAAAGTATTTAATGTGGTATTGAAATCATCAAGATAATAAATATTATGTAAATATTTGACAGTTTGAAAACATTGAAGTGATTACAAAAACTCTAATGATATAAAGTACATAGAATCGAATAAAGACCACTTGACATCCGAATCCAATTCAGCAGATGTAGAAAAAAACATCCACTTACCAATGAATAAATTAAAAACCAAAATAGACATAGTCTTAATACAAAAAACATGAAAACTCATGGATTTGGAAATAAATACAAAAACAATGAAATCTGATACGTGGAATTCGGATGCTTATCGGAGTAATGATGTAACGTTATAAATATCGATATTAAATCGATTATGATTTTTTGATAGTCAGTTATTGATAGAAAATGTTAATTGTGAGACATCAAATAAGTCATTCTTTTAAGTGTATTAAGAACAGTTTTTGGAGATCTTATCGCTTCAACTTGTCTGTCCCATCGAGTTTCCGTTCTTAGAGATGCGACCATAACTGAACAATGCCCTACACTCCGTACAGAAGGTATTCAAACCCACAGAAGAGAGAGACCACGCCAAAATGTCGTACAAAATCCCAAACATGCTATCTCGCTTTAATTGAGAGTCCCTTTTTCTAAAAGGTATTCTTTGACAATGCTAAAAATGAATTAACTTCGTTTTTGATACTAAATAGTTATAAGGATGGTAATTGTCTCAGACGTAAAATTTTAGTTCGTTGAAAAAAATAACAATATAATCATATTAGTTAAAAAGGGTAATAAAATTTAAATTTATTCACACCAAACCCATAGAATTAACACCTCACCTCCCTTATTCCTTTTAAATAATTCATTTGACAAACGGAAAAAAATGTTTTTTTTTTAATTCGCATTTTTCGTCGGGGTTTGCACATTTTCCTTGTATTTTTGCTGGTTTTCCATTTTTGCTGTGAATAGATTTTTAATTGTTTTACTGGCCCGGGACGAGTGTGAAGTGCCGTTCAATTTGAATGTCAAATTCGCTGTGTGAATTATAAATGGTGTTTTTAGAACACATACTCAAGTGGGGGCTCTTATTTATCGACCAAGACTCATTTTGAGCCATCGTAGTAAGTAAAAATTTAAGGAATTCCCGCTTCAAGTTTCTGTATTTTCTTTTTACATATAATTTGAGTCATCATGCTGTACATAATAATATAGGTATTCACTTTTTATACATACTATTAAAAACCCTACTCAACCTGCATCTCCCTAATTAACAATTAATCGATAAATACCCATCGACAGTTCTCCCACCACTAACCGACCGCTTCGACTAGGGCCGCGTCCACTATGCTAATCAGCTGATTTGCATTTAACAAATCTGTTGGTACCCAATTATTGTTATTGTCTATTAATTAAACTAACCACTTGTGAGGTCTCAAGGGCCAAGGGTTCCTTAATTAGGATTAGTAATCAATGTTTATCTCGTTTGGAAAATAGTTTATTAAATACTTTAGGTTAGTCGTTATCTTTTGTAAATGAAAAGAGGGTTATGAAGCAATAGTCAGTGCAGTATACAACTTAGAGGCAGGTCATCTGTCTGATAGCCAGTGCCATCATCATCATCATCATCCGCAGCCTAAATCCTCCCACTGCTAGGTCTCTATCATCATGTCAAGCGCCTCGGTCCTGTGCCCATCAGAGCAATGGCCCATGGTCCATATTCAAATGCTATTTTTCAGTTATCAGCGATTTTATGTCAGCAAAATAGCCGATTTTTTAAATTCTTTTTTGTTAATTACTGCGCAGAATGGAACACATACAGCGCTTTTTCATGGGAAAAGCTGTGAAATATAATATATTAGTAGACGGAGTATGAGAATCTAAAATACCATCGTTTTTACAGTGAATATGACTTACTTATGATATTGAAATCACCGATGGTTTTCAGAAATATCCGCGAAGATAGTAAAAGTTGCAGTGATTTCTCGAAAGACTTATTATGCCTGTAAACGGTACGCACGACGTAGGAGAAATCGTAGTGTGGTGCTACGTTTTTAAAGAAAAAACAAATTAATAAAACACTTTATAAAAGCTATACTCGACACTATCCATTAATTTAACTAAAAGCAGTTACCTTCACCACTAAAGATATAAAGATAAGGTAAGATACGCTTAGATATGGTGAGATACGGGTAATTCACTTATTCATAGCGATACAATAAGTTACGGTATCGCATCGCTAGGGTGACCATTGGTTTGGCTTCGCCCGGTCCGGACAGTTTCCGGACTTTATAAGGCGAAGGGGAAAAATAACATTAATAAAAGTTTAAAATTGAAGTCTGTCTGTCTGTATGTCAAATAAATTTTGAAATCGATCCCTGATTAACTAGAACGTCTTAAGCCGGAGTACCTGCCCTCGGCAATTACTCTAACTAGATCGTTGCACCAAGCTAATTCGGTCACAATGGTTCAACTAAAGCAGACTATCTCAGGGCACAATGGTTGAAAAAAACTAGAATGTAAAAACCTTTTACTTGTCTTCTTCTATTCTTTTAAAAGACAGCTCCTACAAATAACGCTTAAAAACCATTTATTTTAAAGGATTTTTAATAACTCACATTTTCTCCGTTAATTTATTTTATATGTTTTCTGGATTTTTCAAACAACGACATGGTCACCCCAACCTGAGCGGACAATGAACGTCTTATCTATCGCCTTAACCGACTGTTTGCGATTTAATCTCGCGTTAAACCATTAACGATAAGAGACAAGAGATTCGCATTGTGCTTTCTGGTATTTTGCCGGTTTAAAGTTTGTTTAAACGGATTTAACCGAATGTATTTATTTCCACGGTATCTGAACAATTATTGTCGCGATGCGATTTAAATGTTACATTTAATTTACTGTTAATTTTAATGTTTGTAGTAGGAATACAATTGTTCGCAACGTCGAGGTTTATCAAAATGTTATTTCAGTGCGCGAATAAGACCCGTTTTTGCCTAAGATATTATATGAATTCAATATCTGTAGATGTACATACTTCTATTTCCAACTTAGGTTTAAACAAGTACCGAATTTTACTGAAGCTCGGCGCACAATAGATATCAAGCTTCACGCGATCCTCGACTCTCCGAAGATTTATTAGACCTTGCATTGGACAGTCAGCCCTAAAACTAAGTTACCATTCCGGCATAGATACGGCATGTGTAGTTCTTAAAGCTTACGCGTAAAAATAAATTTATAGACATTGCTCCAATGCAGCAAATTTGCAGGAACAGCATCCGAATTTGTTTCTCATGTACGCGTTCGAGTCTTCTGTAGGTACTGTATTTGTTACTGAGTAAGAGAAGCAAGTCGTTTCAATGACGGAAAGCGCCACAACATCCTATAATCTCTATATATGATAATGGATCCCAATTTCCCTTGACCACGGCATCACTCGTGAACGGCTGGACCAATTTTGCTAAAACAAAATGTTAGAAAATTTCGCGGAATATGAAAAAATAATAAAACTTAGCGACCATGTTAACGTAGCTGTAGAAGGGAAAGAGATAGAGGGAGATAGGTAGATGAAGAGGCAGAGAGATGGAGGGAGAGAGATAACTATAGATACAATGACAGCCAACATATGCCGGGTTAGCTAGTAATAAAATAAAAATCGATTGTTTCTCAAATTATTCTACTAAAATCCCAAGTTAATTTTTAATTGATGAAGTTATCCGAGTTCAAGATCAAGTTACTGCAGAGTTTCTGCAGCTGACTGTACCGTATTGTAAAGGCGAGGGGTGAAAGAAAATCAGGCCCCGCATTGTCGGTGTGTGATCAGCGGAATTTAATCTAGCGCGGACGTGTGAACTTCACCTTATTATGAGGGGCCCATGATGTGTGCTATTCAACGGTACGCCGAGTGACTTCCAATATCTCACGATAGGGTATTAAAGTCCCTACTTATGTATTGTGTATCTCACATTTTAACCCGTGTTGTACCTCTGCGGATCTAAAGTTTTCCCCAATTCTGTATTGGGATAGCATCTCCATTTTTATGGTTCCACAATCCACACCCTAAGGGTACAACGGGACCTTATTACTAAGACTGCGTTGTCCGTTCGCTTGTTCGTCTGTCCGTCTGTCACCAGGCTGTATCTCATGAACCGTGATAGTTAGGCAGTTGATATTATCACAGATGATGTGTTTCTGTTGCCGGTTCTATAACATATTTGTTGTTATAGAACCGGCAACAGAAACACATCATCTAAAACTAAAAACGAGATTAAAATAAATACGATTAACTAGATTTAAATAATTTTGTGTCTTCTCGTGACCACGGTCGATGTAACTCGGCCGATACGGCGAGGTATGCCAAAATTATATATATTTTTATATTAGTTTGTGCGCGATATTAGACCCGTTTAAATCTAGTTAATATGTTTTGTTCGCGTAAGTTTAAGAACTTCTAACATATATATTACAGCGGGGGGCTCCCATGCAACAAACGCGATTTTCGCCGTTTTTATAAATATTGGTACGGAATTCTTCGTACACGAGTCCGACTCGAACTAGGCCGATTTTTTGAAATAGGCGAAGTCTCCGTAATATCTTTTCCGAAGACTTCCAATGTCTTGGAACACCCATCATGGCGATCCTTGCCCATCTCTGCGGGTGTATTCTGATGCTGCAATGGAACTCGGAACTCCTCAGTGAAGATTGATAGTGTTTGGGCTCATTTTGATCAGGTATCAGTACCGAATAGGTAGGTAAAGTATTTATTTGACTGGAAAAGTATCGTTATATTTAAGGTTATGTACCTAGGTACTCAAAGATATACCTATTGCCTTCCCCTGTTTATCGCCTGTCTAAGTTATATTCCCAAGGATATACATTATTAAAAATGTATTTGAATACAGATAAATTCAATAAAAACAACATTTATTTCAGAGTCACCTCTTCGACAATCACATCTCTTCATACAAAATTGGTTCACTTATTCGAGGGGAGAGCGGGCAAAAGTGGGCCCTCACAACAAAAGCCAGATCCATAATATACACACGGCACAGACAATCGACGAGCGTAATGTAAAGCGTTTGGCAGTGGCGCGGGTATTTTGTATTATTATATTGTTGTGACACACGGATACAGCAAACGGTGAACAGAGTAAAACTTGATGACGTGTCGATAAATGTCTAACGAAGAAGTTTTTTCGGCAAGTTTACGTGCTCAACATAGTACGCGTAAGCGTGCGCTTTGTATGAAGGTATATAGCACCCCTACCGGCGCGTTTATGAACGAAAGATCTTGATACAAAGCGCCCGTTGACGCGTACTATGTCGAGCGCGTTAAAACTCACACTAGACACGGGTGTGAATTCCGTGAAACGTATTACGCAAGTGATTGGGCGAAGTGTAAGAAAACTGCCCAGTATTACGCAAACTACGGGACAAAGATAGTCAATTAACATTAACTGTACAATTAACATTAATTACATTAATGCTCCAAATTATAATTCATGCATGGGACTGGTGAATTAGTATTGAATTTGTAAATAGTTGTTAACAAAATGCTATTTCAGTTTAGATGAAATATTTATTTCATATCGAACAAAAATACTTCGAGCACCGAAATTGGCACAATATAATAACCGTATATCACGTGCCAATAAGGGGAGCGAGGGGACAAACGGAACACACTTGATAAATATCCGTGTTACAACAATATAGAGTTACAAATTCGACCTTTTGTCACCGTATTACGACCGGAAGTAGCTTCAATAGGACGCCGTATTTTCACCTTTTAGTTTGCTATATTGAGGTTACAGCCGGTTCTCACCGTGTCGGGTATAGGACTAGTAAAAAAATATCTAAACCGCAATTCTATGTACCAATCTATCTATTGTATATTTTAAATATCAGTTGTTATTATTTTTTACCGTATAATAAATTATTATTACAAATCTTATAATTTTTAACATTAATACGTTTGGTGTTCTTAGTACGGAGAAACATTTCTCCCTGTCATATTTAACTGCCAAATCTGTCATTTCAGAAGGCGTTCCAATATTTAACTATCAATTCGCAAGGTTGAAAATCGTTTAATATCTGCCATAGTGTTAACAGTCCTCTTATACGGTTTGCTAAAACTCGCCTGACATGCTGAGGTGTTGACTCGCGAAGTTTGCACAGTGTTAGAGGAGCGGGCGATAAATCAAAATGTTTGTTTTGCCTAAAATGCAAACTGGTTTCGGTTGACTCTTTCGTGCTTGTCAGCTTGCGGTGACGGTGGCGAAGATAAAATGATTTGAACTGAATTTGACTCCGTACTCCGTTGGCATCGCTGATAAGATTTATGTTGTAGTCACAAAATCGTTATTCAAAATTTAATCATTTGACTAGCAGACACGCCCACGCGTTGCTACGGCTAAGGTTTTTGTTATTGCGACTATACATTGAGATGTAAGCTATCCTATCTTTCGAGTTGGATCAAACTGCATACGGTGTGCAAATTTGATTAAAATCGGTTGAGTAGTTTAGGAGTCCATCGCGGACAAACAACGTGACGCGTAATTTATATATATTAAGTTATACCTAGATAGCATTGGTAACAGTTATGTAAATTACAATCTTTCACATGATTTTTTCCAGAAATTATGACGCATTCGACGTCAAGCAATAACATAGCGCCGAATATTACTTTTTTTTTCTTCGCACTGCAAGTTAATATTTTCGTGGAGCTTCATTCTTGTTTCCAAATAGATCTTTTTAGATAAAACCGGTGTAGAAATACAAGTGTACACAGTACGTGTCGCTCACGCCTTGCATTTATAAAACGAATTCAAGATTTTGCACTGAGATTCAACGCTGACTTACCAATCACTTTTCTTTCAAGTTTGCTTGCATTGTATATTATTATGTATATAAAATTACTAGTAGGAGTTTGCGGTTACTAACTAATATACTAATCAGTGTAACAACTTCGCGCCAACTCGCTAAATCTAGAGTAACCCCAATTGAAACTCCGCTTAATCTTGAATATACCAAAGCTTAATATTAATGACGTTCGTTTAGTATATACCTCGTTTTCAGCAATTATAATAATGTACACCGGTGACATTGACCCCCGTATTCACAAACCTTACCTATCTAAGGGACGTAGCAACATGCAAAATAATGCTTTTACGTTCGTTTTGACGGACGCAATAGTAGCATCTGACAGTTAGGGTTGTTTTTTTTTTTTTAGTTCCGGTAATGTACGGTTTGTGCATATAGCCAGTGTCAAGTATTTTATTTTAAGTATCTCTCATAAAGAAAGTCACAGCAATATTATAGCAATCGTGGTCAAGTAGTCAAGTCAACTATTTACATCGTCAAAGTCACGATTCAGTAAAGTAGTGGATGCTTTACTGAAACTTCCTGGGAGTTTTGGAAAAAATGCGAAAAGACACGTTTTTTGAGTTTATATCATTCGCCTACACTCGTGCACGTTAACGAACACTTAGTGATTAATATTCCACCAATATTACACATTAACACTCGAACAAACACAACTTTAAGAAAATAATACAAAACCAACAACGTCTCACTACTTATCGGATTCCCGCCAAACTCGTTAGTGTTGTTCATGAATGGGTTTTTGTGACCCTGTGCGTTCGGGGGCACTGTGAGACCGCATAGTAACGTTTGTGAATACGGGGGTTAAAGCTCGATCAACAAAATTTAGAATTGAAGGGGCTGGTGCAATTAAACAGCGATGTAAATTTGCATGGCAAAACAGTATTTCATTAAACTTCACCCAACGCAATACCTAGCTTTCATTCACACCCGCTCAGCAATAAGTCACATTTCAGCCCATTAAACGCATTTCAGATTAAAATATACGGCGATAAATTACCGTATAAATCGTCAACAATCGATACCTAATAAGCACAATAAGTTCTCGAATTAAATACGCATTTCTCGCCTATGACGTATAACTGTAACGTTACGTCCATTTAGCTCAGACCTCCCATTTATCAACATTCGTAAAAGATGGCGGCTCAATACAAAATGGCCGTTTTTATTCCGTGATATACGGAGGGTATTTTATTTAATATCGGAATATTGATTTATGAGTTTCGTAGAGTGTCCTACATTGGCCCAGGCTCCCCTAAATTGTGTTTAGGAATTATGTGATGTATTATGCATTGACGGTGATATTATGTGTAGATGTAAAGGTCTTTCATTTCCGTTTAATATAAACGTTACCTGTTACTGTTACTGTATCTAATGTTATGAACGTTATGAAGAACTTGCTCACATAGTTCCAATGCAAACCAATTAAATAAATGCCCGAATATAATACACTGTCGTGTTGCAGTAAATGTTTGTAACCACTACTAACAGTCAAAACCGCATTGCAATCGGTTCAGTAGTTCACGTCATAAAAAAACAGGACGGATAATTTTCAGAAATGTTGTAATTTCTTGTCCACTGTGTAACTTATATATAATTATACATTAATTATTCTAGACCACATTTTTTTATGTATGCGCAATTTATAAACTATATAAAATTATGTATTTTGTCGTTACGTATTATAAATAAGTACCTACTATCTACCTACCTACATAATAAAACAAAAATAAAAAACACATTTTAATACAAAAAAATCTGCATTTTACCTTCTCTTTGTGCGATGTTTTTTACAGGAATAATAATTCTATAACGTACCTGAAACAAAAAAATATATATGAGCCATAATTTTAATTGAAACATAATACAAACATACAATTTTCATAGGTAACAAAAAAACATATAAACCATTTTCAAATTAACTTTCCACATCACTGCACTTGTATCAATATTCAAGTCATAACATGAAAACATTTTCATAATTCTGTATGAAATTTGCCCCAATGTAATATGAAAACTTTAAAAATCATATATCACTGAAAGGGTAATCTGAATAAGTTACAGTGGCTGAATAAACAACCCCTAAGCAGGGGTCCAAGTTAAAGTTCTTGGCTTAAGGCTGTATATCCACTTAAACCATTGCTATTGTATCATATTTTTATAGTAACGCAACCTTATACGTTTTTTAAACTGTGGTAATTGTGTCCTTAGGTATACTCTACATTAGTAGACGAAACAACGGGTTTGGACCCTCAACTACGAATCGATTGACACTTCGTCATTTCGACAAAAACGGATAAGTAGTTAAGACCTAACACAATCATATACATATTATAAAGCTGAAAAAATGATAAATAAAACAATAAATTACATACCTACCAACATAAAAAATAAATAGGTAAGCTGCATTTCCAAGTTGACTGTACCAAACGCCATGTTTTGGTGTTCGCTAGGCATAGGTATTATATTTAATTTAATAGTTATTAAAAGTGGTATTCATTTGGAACAAGAAATATAAATGATTAAAAAGTAATACCATTGATATTAAAATGTAGTATTCGTTTGGAATAGATCGAGTTTATTTTTTTAATTTTGGCTTTGCCGTAGTTGGGTTAAGAATAATCTATGGTCTGTTCAGCTTGTCTCACAACCATTCACGCTCGCTTCGCTTCAGTTCGTTTCGCTTCGCTTAGCCAACTTCGACAGCGGACTGCGTACCTCAGATCGTATCCATAAATATTCCATAGAGGTCTACCATACGTGTAACTAAGTGAAACCGCATGTTTACTGGAGAAAATTTGTTTACAAATAATTTAAAAGGCCCGAGCAAAGTTGGCTTACCATTTTCTTTCTAAGATGAAAGATGTAAGATGGTTGCTTTACCTATAAGTTCTAACGGGGAGTTTGTTTTGGATTTTCATCTTGAAACTAAATATTTGGTATTATTACGACCAAACCTTTACATCGTCATGGAACTGTAGAATATTTTCTGTACATCAAAGTTTGTATGGAACAGATCTCACTCTTGCTCTTCGACCACACCGCGCCGCGCCGCCGCGGTCAGAATGGCCCTATTGATAAATACTTGGACGATTCGCACTGTCCTGCGAACCGCACGTGGTGCGAAACGCCCCAATACCCTTTCTCTTTAGACGTCAATAAAATGGTATTTTAAAGTAACAAACAAACGGCTAAAGTTATAAACATGGATTCTAGAATTCTATAGCTAGAAAACTGAGTATCTATATAAAAATTCGACTTAGGCTAAGGACTCACGAAGCGGTTTTCACCCGTGCCCGCCGCGGTGGCGGAATGGAGTTTTATTTTCAAAACTCACGAGACCGGAGCTTCTTGCGGTTACGCAGCCGTCGCGGTTGCGATTATCGCTCGCAAACTTGGCGGTTGATAATCGCAAGACGGGCGGTTGCAAGACGGGCGGTTAAACGATCAGTTGAGTTGAGATGACGCCAACCGACCGCAGAACGCGCGGGTGCAACCCGCCGCGGCTGCGGGACCGTGACCCGCGCCCGCCGGTACAAGATGACCGCCGGTGCAGCGGGACCCGCAAACAATCGCACACGCCGCGGGCGTAAAACGCGTCGTGAAATGTGCTTTAATTTTTTACATAAATATCTGTATTCTACAAAGGCTGCGGGCTCGCAACCGCGGCGGGCACGGGTGAAAACCGCTTCGTGAGTCCTTAGCCTTAATCTAAATAATTATAGTAAAAGAGTAAAAATAAAAGAGTGAAAGACAGAGGTGACTGCGAGAGTGGAGGAAAGAGAGGAGAGAAAGGTAGAAAGAGAAAGAAGAGAACGGAGATGAGGCCAAATATAGAGTGGGAGGCGTGAAGTGAAGTGAAAAAGATAGAAGGAATACTCTATTCCAGAAGAATATTCTATTCAAATAATACAATACAATACAATACAATACAATACAATAACTCTTTATTGAACACCATACAATAAACATAATATACAGAACAGAAAAGAAAACAAAAAGATGCTGCACAATGGGCGGCCTTATCGCTTATGCAATTTCTTACAGGCAACCTTTGGATGGACAAGAATATCAGAGAGATTTTGCGGTATGTGGTGGTGTATCATAATAATTATAAAGGATCGGAGAGAAGAATAAATAAATAACAATAATAATACAATAATATGTAGGTGCTTATTACATACTTATGTAGAATAAACTTACATGAAATAATGGTTATCATAAATTACACAAATTTTAAAATATAATATACTTACACATAGTAGTATAGTTATAAACTAATACATATCTAAATATATATAAATACATAGCAGGTACTAAATAATATTATCAATAATAATAATGTAGGTACACAATCAAAAGTAATTTCAATTAAGTACTTATAAAAGTTTCCATGACTGTTGGTGATTTAATTAATTTCTCGACTTTGTTATAGGACCTTTTGTGCGTGGAAATACTGACAAAACGATTTCTTAGACAATAGAAAGTTTTGATCGCGGGTGATGTATGACCTTAGTTTAATTTAGCTTTTGTCTAGGCAAGGAATATGCTGATATATACCCTATATCTAGAATGTTTAGGTTTAGAATAAGTCCTTGAGACTTGAGACTTTCTGTTAATTAAAATGCATAGGTAACAATATACAACTAATCATTATTTGGTAACATATTATATAAGGCTACTCTCCTGGACCAATTTTCGTAAAGGTGTTAATTTTGTCAGTTCTTTTTTGTGGGAAGTAATTTGGCCAAATTCCACCACGGCTGCTCGGTAAAGATTCGTGTTTCTCATCCCTCTAAAACAACTCTCGAATTGTCAAGTATGTTGGGGGTTTTCACGTTGTTATTGCACAGTGATAGATACGCTAAATTACAAAATCCAACTTTTACAATCCAATCACACACAAAAATATCTTGGCAATCATATAAAAGTCAAGAGAAACTTTTGATCCTAGTTTTGGCATGTCAATCACAATCGCAATATAGGAATATGAAACGCCACCTGCAATATCAGAAAGGTAAGTTCCACCCTTTCAATATCATTCCCTTTTCACCCCTTGTCGATACGTAGGATCCGGCCGCCGTGAACCTGTAAATACGAGGACGTCGCGTCACGACGCCTAACGCGAGAAGCATGCAAGATATGCCGGTCCGCTCGTACGCACGCGCACATTTTTAGTTATGGATGACAAATTTTCAATTGTTTCAATAAAACTATGATACCCCCGAATGACCGATAAGTCAGAAACTGGTCACAGCTTTTTTTCCAACTCGTGACTTAAGTTAAACCGATTCAGATTATTTAAAACTGAGGATGATACGCACGATAATCGCTTTCATATTCAATTCGAGCAATAATTAGGAGAAACCTCTTTCCTGCATTATAATAATTATTGTTCTAGAATGAAGAAGAAGCGCAAAGAGTCATGTGTCCACTTTGCGACATGCGGCCAACTGTCCGTCTTTTTGTCTCTGGCGCATGGCGTTGCGAAGTCCTTCCATTTATACGTTCACGAGCCCCGTTCGGGTCCCTTTTTCTGCCTCTGTTTTTCTTATATTTGATATCGGGAGGTGAGAGTTAGGTTCAATTGGAGTCGGCATTTTGGCAGTGGGCGTAATGAGGTTCTAGCTAGAATATAACAAAAGTGATGTCTGAAGAAAAAAGATATATGAAATAAAAAAGCCTTCGAACAACCTCTTTATTCTTAAAACGCGCTTTACTAAAGCATGCGCTTCAAAACGCCTAATGTGTACGAGATAGTGGTCAAATACAGTATATACTCGTAAAACATAATTGAGAGCCACCACAAATACCCAACTACGGAACCCTAAAAGGACGAGACACGACTCTTACTAATGATTCAACCAAAGTTATTAGTCTGATAAATCTGAATCTAATCTGTTGAGGTGAGAGAGATATAGATAGATAACTCTTTATTGACACCAAAATGTATAACAACATAGAAAGGAGAAACTTAATAACAGGTACAATATGCGGTCTTATCACTGAGGCGACGTGATGAATGATAGATTTTGCCGCATCTCCTCAACGCGTAGTTTCACGTGCCAGCCGCAGGCAACAGCATAGCGAGCAACCCGTGAAATATTTGCATACATATACAAGCACGTACATATTTACATGCAAGTTTCAGTAAATGCTTGTCATTCTGAACTTGCGAGATATGTTCAAACAATCTCGGGTTGTTGCCCTAATGGAAGAGACGAAGGGAAAATTGCGGGATTTAATAACATGTTAAAAGGTAACTAAAGTATATCTAATCAGCTAGTTTTGGCTTTAGTGCCCCGGCTTGAAAGTGCCTATACTATTATTATAGTGCACGATAGTGTCATAAAGTGTCATAAAGAAATAAAGGTGACGTCAGTCAGTAACAACATTTTACAATAAAGATAATACAAAGTAATCCAATAGTAGATAGTACAAAGATAATAATATAATTTAAAGGAATACACGACAGTATGAACAATGACACGACGCCTATGCACGACGTGGGCAACGACATGACGCCGACACAGACACCGACGCAGATACAGAGTCCGATGCAGACAGAGACTGATACGTCACGACGCCGACGCAGACACAGAGGCCGACGCAAACAGACTGACACGACACGACACCGACGCAGACAGAGACTGACACGACACGACGCTGACACATACACCGACGCAGACATAGACAGAAAAAGACACGACGCGACGCCGACGACAATACGACTCCGGCGACACGACGCCGACGATGGCACAGACGCGTACTATATCAAAATAAATGTATCAATAACAGAGTTCGCTGACGACCGGCGCGCCGCGTCTGACGATCTCAAATGAATCCTGCAAGGCAAAAGTTTCCATCATGCGAAACAGTGTGAATCACAAAATCTATGCGTACCTACCAACCGTAACAAGCAACGCAAACTGTAACTAGCAACTTAGTTAGATTAGCAACACAAATACCTCGGGAACTTTGTGATATGATGCGATTACGTGCCCCTAGTTTAGTGTTGAGGGGGTTGCACATAGGGTTAGTTTAATTAGCGTTGGATCTATTGTAATAACCATAAGCATCCTTATATCCTGGCACCTATTATTCCCTGTAGGCCAAGAACTATGAAGACCATGGCTTCACAATCAGAACAAACTCTGGTTCTCTCTCGAAGGGCATAATTTTAGCCGTCGTCGGTTTCAGCCGTTGTCGATTGAGAGCCTTTAAGCCACGTTAGAAGCCTCTCGGGCGACCTGATGAACTCTGACATTAGACTGATAGAGCAATGTTGCCTGACATTCTGCAAGCTCCTTTACAAAGTTTGCTAACAAGTTTGCTGGATATGATTCGATTAGAAAGCCCCAGGTATGGTTAATTTTTCGTTCAACAGATGTTTGACTTAGAATCTAAGATTAGGCTTAGATGATTGTGTTATACAACTACATCTCTATGGGTTCAGTTTCCGATGAGATTGGACTACTTTCTTTAATCTTTTGTATGTATAAGTTAAGTATGTCTAGCTCACAAATCTTCCGAACTACTCAGCTCTACCTATGTTTAGCGACTATTTAGACACCACGAGAAAACTGCTTCTCGCTGCAAATAGTCTGCGAATGATCCTTGACCCTAGTGACTGCCGCTCCTGATTCCTCGCTCGAATCAATGAGTGTGAGTGTGTAAGTGTTGTAGCTAACTAACTCTTTGCCTTTATTTCTTACTTGCATTTTAAGTACCTTGTTTTTGCGCTGGTAGCCATTCAATTTAAGGTAAAAAACTATTCGTTCATAGGATTTCCTACGAATTATTCGTTATACGTGTCCTATTTCGAGAATAGCGCTGTAATTCAATATTCTAGGGCTTAAATATGATCCTGGTATATGGGTGCCGGCAAAGGTTTTCAATAAATCGAATTCTCGGCACTTCTTTGTGATAAGAATACGGGGGATTTCTGTGAAACACATACTTTCCCGGTTAGTGGAAAGTGGAACGGTTTATTGTAGGGTCGCATTTGACCACTATCTCAGCGGGGCGAGCAGGAACCTCTAGCGAGAAAGTATTCGATACGTTAACTGTCAAATTTGATTTAGATTTGATCAGTACTACAATAGGGCAAGCACGAAAATTTTAACGGTTCGTAACGTTAACGTATCGATCAAGGTAACCGTTCGCGTGCGCATCTTGTCGATATTGCATCGCATCTTAACGTATCGAATACTTTCTCGATAGAGGTTCCAACCGCCCTGCTGGTGTCAAGTGACCACAAGTCAAGCGGTAAGCACGGTGAGCTTATAATGTGCTGGAACACCGGTGACTGATGTTCTTCTAAGCTGTGGTGGCAGGCCGCGTGGTCCTTGTAGATAACTTCACGATCGATGATGCCTCGATCAATGTCAACCGAGTAACACTGATGATGGTCGATCGACATCGCTCGATCGGTGCTCATTGCGTTTGTGTCTGTACACGTCACTACTACATATTGAGCCGGGAACGATACCGAATATATCCAGAACTCCGCCAACCGAGAGAAACGGTTTTTAAGTAAAGTCCAGCCTATTTTCCCGTTTCCCGTAATTCTGGGCACGGCGCCAAAATATCACCTAAAACACGAGCTTTATGATCTGTAAAATCAAATTAATAATTAATTACTCGGGACAAGCATTAAATTAATGAACGGGGAAAAGTACAAGGCCTCAGATATTAGAATTTATTGTTTTGGGTCGGTCTTCTTGGAATTTCGAGGCTGCCGGAGACATTTCTAATTTGATATAAGTGGTGGCAACTAATTCGTACTTTTACTTGATTAGCGAAGACTTTTCAAGGTTGGTTTCACACGATTTGTAAGCCAGTGTCAACCACTAATCTTACTAATATTATAAATACAATTTTTTTTGTGAATTACTCCCGACGAGATTAAAACTAATCAGCGTAAACCACTTAAACCAGAACATTATGTCGCTAACATCATTAAAGAGTTTTTCAGCCAAATTGGAGATACTTCGGCCATTCGTGAGCTTATGTATTAATCTGGATTTATTGCCGTTCCCACACATCCAATTCGAACCTTAAAACTTTCAGCAAAAAGTCGAAAATCGTGTGAAAACAGAAAGGTCGTGGAGCAGAAAATTTACAACTACCGCCATAAGTAAAATGTCTTAAAGGAATGAGATATGAGTTCAATCTTTATTCATACGTATGGGACCGCACCGATATATCTGAATCGGCCATAATATTTGTCAAAATTTGTTTTACGAGCCGTATATTGGATAGTTTCGAAACTGGATCAATTTAGAGAAAATTTTAGGTTATTCATTTGGGTTAGTGTAATTTGGTCATCATAGTGTAATTTGGACGTACATTTTCAGCTTCATACATTGATTACAATTTGGTCACATGCCAAGTTTAATCTTAATAAATAGGTACTATTTTTAAATGTAAATTGCTCATACATAATTTTTGTAGGTATGATTCGGTCAGATATTAAAGTAAAGTAAACCAAAACGTTTAAGATTTTATTCTATTTACTGTGTAGGTATATACTAGTAGGTATGTAGAGACAGTTTGGAACTTAGAGAACGCTCTAAGGTCGAAACTGTCTCTGCATCAACAAACAGACACTTTCACATTTAAAATATTAGTATGGTTAATGGATGGATAGGCAAACAGACATATTCTCAAATCCGCTCGACAATATTCACACGGAAAAATATCACAGCTATACATTTTCACGAAGAAAGGACATAACAATTCGAAGCAAGTCTTGCGCATGCAACCGGAAGCAATCATTGTAATAATTATTAATACCCAATCAGGGGACCGTAAGCCCCCCCTTCCCCCATAATAGCACCCCCGACGATGGAGCGAAGGAAATGGCTTGAAAAATTACGCACTATTGTGCAGGCGTGACTTTCTGCTGCTGGTATCGTGCGATAAAATGTCGTGAGGTTTGAGGTTCAGTTATTTGTAACAAGATTTTTGGAAAACGTATTTTTTTTTGTGGAATTTTTTTATGGAATTTTGTGCTAAAAATATCTAAAGAACTCCGGGGTACAATTATTTTATGTGCCAATCGGAGTTATTTTCGGGAAATAAATTGTGTGCATCATAGATATTAGCTCTATGTCGGGATGTTAGTGGAGTCTGGGTCCTTTAAGTTCCTTATTCTCTAAATAGGAACCTACGTTCCGGAATCCTACGTAAATTCGATAAATATTACATGCTAAAAAAGACAAGATAGACCGAAAAAAATGCATATTTTACTTGTAAAGAAGGTTGGCAAATTGTTGGCAACACTGTCTTGAATCCCAGCAGTGGCATACTTAACACTCCTAAAAATTCCTATATTCATTAATTATTACTGCAAAAATATCGCAACAACTTTCAAACCCTACATCGTAACGACTTGAAAATAGGACCCCTTTAATTGCAACAACAGACGGGACCAAGAATTCATCAATGAAGATTATCAACAAAAACTCATTCCCAACCCTATCCCACTAATCCTAAGTATCATTTTCCCTTGTTTTTCTTAATTAGTGACACTTTAACAACAGCAAACGGAACTCAGCGGAAGTTGCTCCGCATAATTGGAGAAATCAGCAAATTGTGACTTTGGTTACAAATTGGAAGATATTTTCTAAATACTAACGACTTTCGTGGTAGTAAAAATAAATTGGGAAAGCTTAGTGGACACGGCTGAAATTATTGGGACTTATGAACAAAGTCACTGAACAAGTAAATATTGAAATGCAACGTCAAAAGTAAAGGAAAACTCCATAATGGCGTTGAAAAAAATCATGCTATCAGACGCGTGTTAGATTTAGTTCCGACACCGTGCCGATAGGTACGCCATAATGGATGCTTGCTATTATTCTTTGTACACGCAAGTGAACACAGTGAAATAGACCATTATATCACCACACTTCAACCAAAACAGGGCACAGTGACTAAAAATAGATCCATTAAAAAACATTACACTTCCAATTCAATTTTCAGGTGGCGGAGCAAACGTAAATACACAACCAAATTGAGAACCTCCTTCTTTTTTGAAGTCCGTCAAAAATGTCAATAAATCGGTGGCAACCATTTCAGACCATAGTTTGTAAGTATGGATGGATGTTTGTTACTCTTTCACGTAAAAACTACTAAATGGATTTGAATGAAACTATACAATAATATAGCTTATACATCAGAATAATACATAGGCTACAATCCATAACGATATATCGTATAACTGAAAGGGATACACTTGGCTACAACCCCTATCAATCGGATAAATTTAATACACGTTATTTAGGTGTGGCTCCAATCACTCGTGCGACATTCTAAAATGTCAAGATTGGTTCGCTTCTGCAGCACAGCAAAAAAATAGTGCATGCGCCGACAAAGACAAAACATCGCCGTACTATCCTACTTACTCCTTTATCTATTTGTATACACTTGTCTCTTTTCTTCCCCGACTCTTGAGTTAAACGTCATATCTGTTAGATGATTAATCTGAGCCCATATCTAAATTCTGTTTTTTTTTAGTACCTGGCTTCGCACGGTTTGTGCATTAAGCCAGTGTCAAGTATTTTATTATAATAAGTATTTCTTAATTTCACATTAAGAAAGTCACAGCAATACTATAGCAATCGTGGTCAAGTAGTCAAGTCAATTATTTACATCGTTAAAGTCACGATTCAGTAAAGTAGTGGATGCTTTACTGATGTCATCATACATACTGACATCAATCGGATGCAAATATTCCTTAGACCTTACGTAAGAAACTTTCACAGCGCTTTCAATTAATTAATTAGATACTAATTAAGTGATTAATATGCAAGTCTGGAACTAGATCAGTTCTGGGCAATGTTGTATAGCCGTTCTAGTTAGAAACGGCTAGAATTTCGGAACTAAATTATGCTAATTGCGGGTAGAGACGTCTTGTAGAATATTTAGTGAGAAATTAAGTAATTTAACGAGGAGTTATAGTTCTACTTATGGAGGTAAAATATTTCAGTTTTCTGCTACTGGTTTAGTTCAGGTTTATTCCAAACTCAAAACACAATGTCTATTTTTGGGTCCCGTACCCAAAGGGTAAAAAGTGTATTGCTAAGACTACGCTGTCCGTCAGTCCGTCTATCACCAGGCTGTTGAATTTTTTATAGATGATATATTTCTTTTGCCGCTATAACAACAAATTTTAATACTAAAAAACAATAGAATAAATATTTAAGGGGCTCCCATTCAACAAACGTGATTTTTTTGCCGTTTTTATAGTTATTTTTACGGAACACTACGTGCGCGAGTCGGACTGGCGCTTCGCCGATTTTATATTGATATAATTATATATATTACTAAAATGTCACGTGCGATAATAATTACGCACTACTTACTTACTTACTTACTACTAGTACTAACTAGGACATCTTTGAAATGGAATCAGGAATCATAAGAACAATAGTATCAAAAATAACAGAGCAAATACATGTGCTTAACACCTTAGGTTTGCACAAAGTCCCCCCTACAGGTTTCCAGCCCGCATCCTTTCGCTTCGCAGTTCGTGAAGACCCGAATACGAAACGTGTCAGCAAGAAAAAACAGCTCTATTTGTTATCCTGGTAACATTATAAACGCGAGAGTATGTTTGTTTGTTTGTTTGTCCTGCTATCACGCAGTAACGGAGCGACATATTGATATATTTTTTGCATAGATATAGTTAAAGGGCTAAAGAGTGGCGTAGGCTACTTTTTATCCCGGAAAAAATATATGGGTCTTGTGGAATAACAAATAACGCGGGTGAAACCGCGGGCCGAAACTAGTACTCAATAAACGTTACTTTCAGTATGCCTAGTGCGAGTTTTGTCAATTTATTTACGCGCTCGGTCCGTTTGGCGTAAACTTGAAATTGTATGGAATAAGAGCAGCGCCATCTAGCGTCAGTGAATCAGTCACTAGATGGCGCTGCTCTTATTCCATACAATCTCAAGTTTACGCCAAACGGACCGAGCGCGTAAATAAATTGTCAAAACTCGCACTAGGCACACTGTTCTTTTTGTGATGACAAAGGCTGAATAGGAGACAAATTTTAAGCTGAGCAATTTCACCACCTTCGACGACCAGTGCCCTGAATATGTGTTTTTACTAGCTCGACATAGTACGCGTCAACTAGCGCTTTTGTAAGAAGATCCTGTACAGCGCCTCTACCGGCGCGTTTATGAACGAAAAATCTTCATACAAAGGGCTAGTCGACGTGTACTATGTCGAGCTAGTAAAGACACATACTCAAAACAGATGAGATAGTGATCATACTCTAGCCGAAGTAAATTGCAAAAAAAAACTTTTTACCTTATAAAACAAAAATTGCAAATAGCCAATGGAGGCCTCTAGCCGTCCGTCTGTCTGTCACTTTACATATAAAAAACATCATAACGTAGGTACGGTTATTTATGCGCATACCACGGCTTTCAGGTTTCAGGCCTAAATGTGTTTCCGTGTTTTTGTCGTTCCATTCTACTTATTTTACGAGTATATGCAATTGGGGAAAATACGACATCTGGCGCGAGAATTTGTTTATTTCACTACTGAAAATAGCATATCGGTGGCTCGATGACGAATTTGACGTCGATTCACAACACCAATAATTTATTGCTTTTTTGCATTTAATACATTATTATTACTATTATTATTTACTAACAAATAACTAAATTGACTAAAAAATAATTTTACCCAAAAAATTAAAATACTATTAACTTTTATTTTTATTTTATCTATTAATTTTACTAAGTATTTTCTCCACAAATCGACGTCTAACCATCGCTTTTTCTAACTCAATAACAAATTCACAAGTAAAATAATTAGGAACGCCAGGATTGAGTAAAACAACGCGAGTGATAGACGTAGATTTCGAGGACCGAAATTTTAGAAACATCTTTTTTAAACTCTGGTTTAAAACTTTTGTGGTAAACGGTTAAAGTTTGATAAAAAATAACATCTCGTGACCACCTCATCGATTCATCATTGCTTTTATCGTCAGGTCACGTCTCGTGATGTCATGAGCTTTCGAGGCTATGGTTATGCTAAAAGTTCTAGGTAATCGTGCATCATGGACAAGCTACATCGTGAATATTTTGAATAGTAAACTGATTGGTTGTTTTGTGTGTAAATTGATGCATAAAATGGGCGCCATCGCGCCACCATGGTTGAGATTCCATGGGTTAATTATTCCATCGGCCATGGAGTGGAGTCATGTGCCAGTGTCCTCGACGACTATTATCTTATTGATTTACTTATTATTGTATTTTATATCTATCGATTCGGACCGGCTTAACTAAACGGGGTCAATACTGCAAATTTAAGAACGCTTCCAACGAATCTCAATGGAGTGACTTCGGAATAGTTTGGGACATAATTATGTTATTTTTTTTATTTGTCTGCTAGTCACGTAAGAACATTTGATATCAATGTCACAATGAAATGTCACGTAATATTCCGAAGCCACTCCACTGAGATTAGATTAAAGCGTTCTTCCATTAGCAGAATTGATCCCCAGGTATGTCACTTCGCATACTTCACCAGGACCAGCCCAGATAGTGTCACTAGTGTCCCTCCTTTGAAACTGCCATTGTTGCTGTAAGGTCACAAAAACCATAGGAATAACGTACTTTGCCAAAAACTAGTTCTGGCAGTTTTGGGGGACAATTTATCACGGAGTTTCGAATTCCCTAAACACGGCCGTCTTACCACAAAAGATTAGACCAGAGTTGAACACAGGTTTCTAAATTTCGTTCTACAAAATCAACGTCATTTACTAGCGTTTTTTACTCAATCCTGGCATTCCTATTTATTCTACTTGTAAATTTGTTATTGAGTTAGAAAAAGCGAGTTATAGACATCAATAATTTGTGGTGAAAAAATTTAGACTCAACTGTTCAACTCTGGTTTAAATCTTTCGTGGTAAGATAAAGGAGTACTCACATGGGGTCAGGATTCAGAATATATGTCGTTGCGCGTTATAGCTTATTTAGTTGTTTAGTTGTATAATATATTTAGTTGATAGCAACTAAATATATTATACAACAGCGTAACATAACTAATCATGTAGCAGCCGCTGCGCCGGCGCACGAGGCCTAGAGGTCGCGACCTATCCTTTCGCTAGTTGCATCATGTATTGATTTAAATAGGTATTTAATGTACTGGAATTCGAAGTGAATGTTTATTTTATTGCTGGTAATTTGTTGCTTTTATTGTAATGAGATGGGTGATCTTTGCCCTTAAGAGATTTGGATGCGGGACTCAATGAATAAAATTAGTGAAAAAATGGAATATGAAATGCGAGAGAGAATAAAATGAGACGGGTCAATGACGCTGCAGCAGTTGCAGGAAAAACTTACGAAACGTCAGTGGTTTTTAGTATATTTTGATATAGGGCGCGTTACACACTGCGGCGATTATATTGCCAGCCGCAAAAAAAACGCTGCGTTCCGTTTTTAAGTTATTATCAATCGATTACATCGCTTCTGAGTGGAACTGATTGGCGTTGAGTATGTTAGACTTTTTTAATTGCTTAAACATAATTAATTTATTCAACAAACAAAAAAATATTCATTTAAAAACAAACCAAAAACTAAAAGACTGATTTTTAGTTTGAGACTTAGTTTAGGTGTTAAGATACATTTATTCATTTTAACTTGCTTGTCTTATGATTAAAACTTATGTAAGTAAGAATACCAACCAATAATCTGTGATAAAAAAGAAGTTTTTGCATTATTTCTTTTTAATCTTACAGTACTTGCTTCTACAGAAAGCTTACCAGTTGGGATATAATACATGTAATTATTTAAAAGTTTACTAAATGAAACTTGTATGGAACGAAATATGGATAAATACGAAACACAACTTATATGTGAATGGGTTTACTAATTGGGATACACACATCAAAAAAGTCTCAGCAACATATTTTATACTAATTTCTGGTTCTTTTCTGGTTCGCCGAGCTGTATGTGGACGCGCATTGTCATGCATTAACGTAAAATCGGAGCCAAAGGTTAATGGATGGACATAAGGCTTGAGAATATCCTCAACGTAATTTTCAGCGTTCATGTTACCATTTACAAAAACGAGCTCAGTTCGCCTGTTCTTCATAATACCCGCCCATACCATAACTGTTGAGCCGCTGTATGGATGAACTTCCTGAACGCACCTGAGCCTTTCAGTATTTCCGGGCCGACGGTACACTCGCACCCTTCTTGTATCAGGCCTAAACCCGAATCGCGACTCATCGGAAAACATAATTTTATCCCATTGTTCCTGGGTCCATGTTATGCATGCATGTTGCTTAGACTTTTTTGATGTGTATATACTTACCAGGGAGTCAATTCTACTAATTTAAGAAAGCTTCAATCGAATCTCAATGGAGTGGCACAAGCTATTCCGTAGCCAATCCATTGAGGTTCAATTGATGCGTTCTTAAATTAGCAGAATTACCCCCAGATGAGATGTAGCCATTTTGGATTTGTCGATACTGATAGCTACTTGGTGCCTAACGGCCGAAATTAATAATCAATCCAATCCAAATTTTGCTATCTGATATTGATATCACAATCCATTTTTAGGGTCAACGTGCCAATAACCGATCCGTGGATTGGTTTATAAAGGCACGCAGATTGGAAATCGATCAAACGATAGGCAGATATCCAAGATCGATTTCAATCTGGGATAGGAGATACAATATTAATTTCGGCTGTAGGTATACGAGTATAAGTAGAAAAGCGTGAGACATGTTGGATCTGATTGCTCATTCTACTTGCATTGCTGATTCTATTTGACATTTTGATGAATAATGCTTGCAAGGGCCAAGGATATGTAGGCGTGCATGCATTGGTAGGTAGATATGTAGATACCTACTGCATCAACTTTAGAATTAAATTGGTTATCATTACAAAATTCTGTTAGACTACGCCTGCGATGAGATCTTTTTCAGAAATGCCCGTAGACAATTATATTATACCTACGACGCTTTTGGACGATTTGTCCAGAAATCCCCGCCTAGTGGGTAAACGTCCACTTTTCAAGCAAACGTCCCAGTGCGGGCTCATTATACTTAGTGTTTCAGGTTAAAATATTACTGTTAATATTTATTTATTATTAGTAATATTTGGTGGACGTAAACATTGTGAGGAAACCCACACGCTGGAGAATGCTTTTTGAGGTAAATATTAAAAAAAAACAAGTCGGACTCGCGCACGAAGGACCATTATCTATAAAAATGGCAGAAAAATCACGTTCGTTGTACCGGGAGCCCCTTTAAATATTTATTTTATTTTAATAAATTATTTATTTAAAGTGAATACTGAACTCAATATACCGTGAATATTGTAAGCGTCTACCTGTTGCTTCAATCAATATCTACCAAATATTCATTTTATTCTGTTATTTCCTATTTGTTGTTATAGCGGCAATAGAAATATATTATATCATCTGTGAAAATTACAACTGTCTAACTATCACGGTTCATGAAATACAGCCTGGTGACAGACGGACGAATAGATAGACAGACAGGCGCACGGACAGAAGTCTTAGTAATAGGGTCCCGTTTTACACTTTGAGTACGGAATCTTACTTCTTACTAATATTATAAACGCGAAAGTTGGTAAGTATGGATAGATGGATGGATGGATAAATGGATGGATGGATGGATGTTTGTTACTCTTTCACGTAAAACCTACTGAATTGATTTTAATGAAACTTTACAAGAATATAGCTTATACATCAGAATAACACATAGGCTACAATTTATACAGCTATTGTGTGAATTGTCTAAAATATGACGATAAGTGTCAAGTAGTAAAAAACCTACCATCTGCGCGCTATTCAGGCGTGCGCTGCCAATTCTACAAAAAAGCCCGCCACAGTATGTATCTATATCTTATGTGTAAGCCATTATAGCCCAAATAGTGAACCATTAAAATGTGTGATTCTAATGTCATAACGTTAGTTCTTTTCTACGTCACGCTAATAATTTTAAGCTGCTCTAAATACTAATCCTGCGCAGACGAAGTCGCGGGCACCAACTAGTGGTGTTATAAAGTATTCATCCTTTCCTTTAAAAACCAAAAAGATCTACCTATATATGTACATTTTATCTGTTCGACAGAAATGTCAATGTGGCGCCATCGTTATTGGCTTTTATCGCCCTGATTCCTCCCCTGTGACTTGGTGACCTACCGTGTCAAATGTCCCCTAGGTGGCCTACAAGTATGCCCAACCAATCATACGAAAATGTCATAAATTGGTATAGCTAATGTCACCACGCAGTTGAGGGTACCGTTCGCATTTTCTAGCTTTCATCTAGATCTAAATCGATTAGGTAGGTACTTACAAGTTTCAGCTTGTAACTAATTTTTATTCTATCATTATCATACTTTATGTTTTTATGATTCTCTTTGTTAACGAGAATTAGCTGTTTTACTTGTAAAAGTGCGATTTAATTGCCTATTTACTATAAATGTTTTGACTTTGGCTTTGAATCATCATCATCATCATCATAACTCTACAACTGACAAATATGGCGATTTTTTTAAACTAAGTATATTTTGTTCCATGTTTTAACTCCGTCGCGGATTAGACTGTTCGAAGAAACGGTTTGTCGGAAGACTGAAGTCTCTATACCAAGAGATCGAAAAATTGACATGTCGACTCAATTTAGAAAAGCTTTTTCTGTCCTAATCTAAACCCTATTATCAAATAACCAGATATAACCAGATTCCAGCACGACTCAGGACAACTGTTATTTTAGCCAATAAAAAAACAAACGAAAATTCCTGCACGGTCAGAACGAATAGGACAATCTGTCCATCTAACACCGGTAGCAAACACTGCCAACCTGCTCCTTATCTTACCTTATCCTATACGTTTACACATAAGCTGTCTACCCACTTTCTACGACTTAATGGCGGCCTGTATATCCATATAACAAGGTGATGTCAGGCTTTGTCTTAAGCCTGAGGTTGCCTAGCTAGTAAGATTGGGTACAATTGTTTTCCCAAATAACATGAGACCCTACTTATAGTATAAATGTGCAATCCTGTATGTTTGTCCTGTCTCCACTCACAAAGGATTTACACAAGGGATTTACATGGAAGTTTTTTTTTATGGCTTCGCACAGTTTGTGCATTCAGCCAGTGTCAAGTATTTTACTAATGAGTAGTATTTTATCGGATTCCCGCCAAAAAGAAGTGAGAAGTAAAATTAGTCATGGTAAGTGAAGTCGAGGCGTGGCAAGTGATGCAACAAGACAGATGATATCGCAGCAGCACCGCAACTCGCAATGACCAGTCGCGATTCTCACGAATCGATTGCGAAATCGATTCGGGTTCGTAAGGTCAGACGCTTCGTAACGTCCTTATACGTCAATGAAATAATATATTAGGAATAGATGCGTTGTTTACGTTTGTCAAGTTAAATACTTTTGAGACTTCCCACCCCTTTTTTAAGTCCTTAAACTAACAGAAAGGAGAGAAGTGTAGGTCCAATAAAAATACGTAGGGATGGGAATGAGCCACAGCTTTATTCGGTTCAACAATTCTTAACTCCAATACAGTGCAAACAATATTAACTAGGTTACAGTACCTACTTATTTACAGGCCCGCAAGAGAGTACAGAGCACTCCTGAAAGTTAACTTATCTTACCAGATCCACAAAACATCAATTCGAAAAGAGCCGGCTAGAAATACGACACCCCATTTCATATTTGCTAACTAATTTCTTCTTTCAATTCAAATTCACTAAAATCGATACAAATCGAAATACCTACCTTATTCCTAACACTCATCTGTACAGCACTAAAATACTTGGCATTCGCCTACCACATTGTAGTACATAAATATCGATTATCTCGCAATCGATTGCGATGCCGCGCGATTCGATTGATGCATCGAATCATTAGGGGGCATTAGAAAGGTCATCTTGATTATGATAGGTATTCGAATGCTTTTAAATACCCGAGGTCGTTTAAATTAGGTGGAATAATTATTGTAGTTAATCTTTAATTGAGTTTTGACTGAATCAAAAGAATACAACCGAGGTGAGGACCTCGACCTATTTTTAAGTCGGTTTAACTGTTAATTGCATGTAAATGCACATACTATGTGTAGGTACATTCAGTTCGAAAAAGTTTAAGAACTTCTAACAGTTAATTTATAACATACAGGCTGTTTCCCGCGAGTTTATCCGCGCAGACTACATTATATAAGCTATAAACATATCCTATGTCCGTCTCCAAGGTCCAATCTGTCTCTATAGGTATCAAATTCCATCGAAATCGGTTTAGCCATTCAACCGTGAACAGATAACAAACATATTACTTTTACATTTTTATAATTTTAGAACTAGGATATAGATTCTTTTACTCCACTACCATTTTTACCATTTACTAACCAAGAGTTATAATGCTTATAGGTTAAATTCCCCGTCTAGCTTGACCTTGCTCAATGCACTTATCGTGCGAAGTCGAAACCTTAAAAGATAAACGACTTAACTACGACACTCTCATTCCTAGAGTTAACACTGGACCTTTGATGGCCTGTCAGATGTTCAACATGGTTCAACCAAGCATTATGCCATTAGCTTTATAGCGTTGCACAAAGGCCTTCGATGTGTCATTTACAAAATAAAACCTTTATGTTATGAAGCTTGCTTGATAGCCAGCTGAAATCTTTTCAAACTCAGAAGATAATTATTATGATTAAAAATTTAAAGCAAAGTTATATTGACGGCGGTTCACACAGTTTTTTTTAGTTTTTGATGATTTTCGCAGATAATACTAAAAAAATCTACATTTTTTTAATTGTTTAGGTAGTAAACAAACAGCTTTACCAAGAAGTCTATGGTTACTTGTAACACTGACCATCATTCGTTAAATCGACCTAAAAAAATTGTAGCAGAGTCGATATAGAATACTTCCATTATGAATAATCAAACTCAAAATGTACCATTTTGCAACTCCAACACCCGATATACGCGCAAAACCTTCAAACCTGGCAACACAGGCACAAAAGGTTAATCCATTGCTTGTCATCGGCATAGAACGTCCTCAGGTATTTAACCTGCGTTAATGCAGACGTCAGTCTCGCGGCGAGACAATAGCAACACAGTGTGCTAGCAAGAAATTTAATATCGCCGATGACAAAGGAACGTGCTTTGCCAGCCGATGCTAGGAGAATCGCTTGGATGTGGGAGAACGTGGGCAAAGTTGGAATAAGAAGCGGTATATGAGATTAGTCGCTCTAGGGTTCAATGTGGCCGAATTGGAACCTGGCGCGCTTCGGAAACGGAAAGCATTTGTTTCGTAATTTGAACTTTTACTTAGGGCTGAGTCCTCAATACCACCAACTGTGCTGGAGAGTATAGTATGTATACGCCAAAATGCCACCATTTCTATTGTCAAGTCCTTTCGTAGCTCTTGGTGTATTCTACGAACACTGCATTGCCGTCGCCAATCTCACAGCAATCCGCGTCGTGGTAATTAAATTCATGCTCGACATTATCGAATATAGTGTACTGAGGGAATACGCAATGCTGTTATGACAGCATAGCTTAATTTGAGTCTTACATAAATTATGCGGCAGAATTAATTATAACTTTTTGTTGCAATAACGAAAAATTCACGTTTATATTGGATATAAAGAAACACGATTCGTGTTTAATAACTCATTCATTACTACAAAGATCGAAGCATATTTCGTTGGAATTCAGCAAAGGATTGGCGACCTTAAAGCGTGGACAACAGTGGTCAGTTTCGAGAAATAAAACCTACGCCGCATGCAAATAACGCAGACAAAGTCATAACAGTACATAAAGAAAGTACCGTAAAAAACAACCTCGCAACTACGAAAAAACCGGCTAAGTACGAGTCTGACTCGCTAACGAAGAGTTCCGTACCATTATCTATAAAATGTCAAATATATTTTATTTATCGGGGCCCCCTTAAATATTTATGTTTATCTATGTATTTGTTGTTATAGCGGCAACTGAAATACATCATTATAGAAAACTTTAGACAGTTGTCTATGGTTCATGAGATACGGCCAGGTGACAGACGGACAGTAGAGCCTTAGTAATAGGGTGCCGTTTTACCCTTACGTACGGAACCCTAAAACATAATTCACATAGATGCCTTTCCCTCCTTCCACCAAATCCTAGTTCAACTGCCACCATTCCTAAATTCACACTAAAAATTCCGAAGCCCACGCTCTGGCGGCGAGATCCATACTATGATACTTGGATCCCGTTGTAAGACCATACGTGACGAGCCGGTAGCGTTATACTTTTGAATCGTTACGGAGCATCGCAAGTTTGCCGTGTCTTACTTAGATGACTTCATCAAAGTGTCTACACGCATAGATGAACTTCGGTTTGGGCCAGGGGCCTAACCATGACGTCTTATTGCGATCCAACTGAGGACCTAAACAGAATCTTTGCATTATAAATAATAGTTTTATACATGGATTTCGGTGGCAATTAGGTAGGCGTCACTCCCCTACCTAAATTGAGCGTCAAGATGTCACAACAAGACGTCATGGTACGAACCTACACTAATATTATAAAGAGGAAAACTTGGTTCGTTTGGTTGTAATGAATAGGCTCCGAAACTACTGAACCGATTATTACCGATTTGAAAAATTATTTCACTGTTGGGAAGCTATGCTATCCCCGGGTGACATAGGCTACCTTTTATCCCGTAAAAATTAATGGTTCCCGCGGGATAGTAGTTGACCCGGGTGAAACCGCGAGGTGCTTCTAGTAAGTAATAAAACGATTCAGCTTAGGCCCTCAATTGGATCGCAATAAGATGTCATGGTAAGTACTAAGGTGTACTAAGGTGGTTATACTGGTGGTACTCGCTTGAACTGCTAGTTTTTGTATGTTTTTAATTATTGGAAAAAAGTGATAACGAAATTGGAAAATGTAAGTTCCCAATCGCTTCCTCTATAAAAAGCTCCAATTATTCGTATAACTTTCAGGTGGTTTCATGATGGAATCTCGTAGGTGACGAGTTAAGATGCAATTTAGTGTCATCTATGTGATTTTTTTGTATCGAGCCAAGTATTGGTAATCGCGTTTCTGTTTTCCCAATCGTCTTCATTGTATGATCAATCTAACAAACTTTTTTTTTTCACACAATTTTTTTTTAATTCGTTTCTTGCACTTACAAAACTTCGAAATTGAGTAAAACCTGGCCTTAACGACTGAATCATGAAACGCGGATTCAAATCGTCCATCTTATTCTTCAGGAAACTAGAATGTTTCGTCTAGTTTGCGATGTACGGCGCCAATTCTGCTGGCACACGACTTAACAACATTACCAAAACGGCATTTATCATCTTGAACGAACCTTTCACAAATTTTTGCATCATATTTTAAAATGTTAAAATCAACTAAACTTAACTAAAATACAAGTTCATTTGCGCTTTAAAAGCTAACATAAACTTTAATTAGACGAGACCTGAAGAACGTAAGATTGAATATTAACAGAGCAGCCATTTCAAATGACGCCATTGGTCCTATTTTTAATTTGTTGCATCCAAAGCTTCCAGGAATATTTCCTTTTTTCCACTTCTCAATGGAAGCTGTGCAAGAAAATTAATTAAAGGAAACCAGCATACACGAGAGGCTTGGAACTGAATATTTAAGCAAAATTATTTATTGCTTATGTATGTGGAGAAAATTCCATCAAGCACCTACTCGTATTGCAGCCTAAAATGGCCTAAACTTACTCTCTGACTCTATTTCCTTCTCTGAAGCGGCAATAAAGGCGGCTGTTGATACAAAAGGCTCTAAAAATACAATCACGATCATAACTGTTGAGTAATCGTCTTGTAGTATGACTTATTCTGTGGTAACAGGCCAATAAACAATCGAATTAACATCCATAGATTCTCTACTTGCTTCGGCTGTACAATAACATGCTTTCATGGGCGATATCATCTGACCTCAATACGAGAACTATTAAAAGGTCGGATGCATTAACAGGCGATGCGGAGAGTTTAGACTTGGCTACTTGAAATGCAATACTTTACACATTAGAGATAATAATCTATTTTTATAGCGTTTGGATATTTGTGGGTATAGATGGTTTTTAAGGTCACTTTCAAATTCATGTGGAACCTCACAGTTTAAAAACTTTTTTACTAAAAATAAAATAACCTAAGTTTTTTTTTTGCGCTGCCCACTTTGACGAAAGCGAACGTAGGTATTTTGGGCATAACTTGACTTCCGTTTTAAAAGATTACGTACCGTTATTAATTTGTACTGTGTGTATTGCATACTGTTACCGTTTTGATTAATAGTGTGTGAACTTATTGCATAAATAAAAAAATCGAAAGGCTAACCGGTCGAAAATTTGCTAAGTCCACGATTTAGCAGTCGCCACTTACGCAACATGTTCTTAGTCCCAAAACAATGCAGATTGATTGTTTTAAAGTACACAAGTGAAATCACAAGGTCGCACGCCCAAGCTCACCAGCCTATTGTCCCAGCATTCAATTAACATATTAAAATGAATACGTTATTATTAGTCAGACATAACGTTCAAGCGAAATCATGGCGGAGTTGAATCATAGGTCGAATACACTCATCAACATTTAACATTTTCTAGGTAAGTACCTAAGTAAGTAATATTTATAGTATTTAATATTTTATTGATATTTCGAAAAACTACGTCTTACTTCATTGAGACAGATTCTGTAATTTTTTTGAAGCAGTTGAACTTGATCTTTTAGCGGTAGGTACGTGTGGGCGACCGTCTCTGAACGTGGCTCGGCTCAGGTAGTGGACTGTATAACGGTGACGACGTTCGTTCGCCACGCTCAGGTAGTCCGACGGCCGCCTTTTTTTTGTATGTGCCGGGATTGCCCAAAGAAACCAATGTTTTATGGCGGTACGGAGGGAGCGGTGACTTTCACCCCGAGGCTTGCAGCTGTGTCAGATGTTTCTTCGTCGGTTGCCTGCAGTGAACTGTCTGTGCATCGTTCCTGTTCTATTATTTATTTAACTGACTATCGCGTCACCCTGCGACGATCCCACGCAGGTAGAGGGTACGTTCCGGCCAGTCAGGGAGCCCGCTGTCTGCGAGACAAAGACGGAGGACGGTGTGCGACTGAAGGCCCTCCATCTTTAAATCCCTTCCCTGATTGGCCGTCCCGATTTGGCAAAATGTTGGTTTGTTCCCCTAAATTTGCTATCAGGTGCTCACATTTCCTCACTTATTTCCTAACCTAGTGTCCCTATCTGTCTATATCTAGGTTGATGAAGTGTGAGCCCTATTTTACCTACCTAATGCAAGCCTTTGGGTGAAATAAAGTGACCGCCCCCTCATTTATTTACATAATACGGCAATATAACGGAAATTTACAAATACACAAATCAACCTAACTAAGATGGTCCTCCCGTCCCGCTCACGTGTCGATGCAGTCGTCCCGTACATACTCCCGCCGTGTTGAGTCCTGGCTGCGGACTCTACACCTTGGCTGGAAGGGCGACTGGATCGGTAGGGATCACGATGAGCCTCTTGGTCGGTCTGCGCAGGATTCCGCCTTTCGTTTTGACGTCCGCGACTCGTACGACGCCGTCTGGCCCCGGGTATGTTGCAGTGACGACTCCACGTGGCCACGTGTTTCGTGGCAGGTTGGTGGCGACTATGAAGACGACGTCACCCTCCTTCAGCGGCGGGCCCTTGTCATGCGGCTCCCGCCGGTGTTGGAGGTCGGGGAAGTACTCCCGGAGCCGTCGATGGCTGCGGCGGCGTGCTTCTGCGGAGACGGCACGGGATGCAGCTGTGCACGATCATTCTTGTCACGGGCCGTAGGCGAAGGACCCAGTAGTGCTGTCGGCACTCGTTGATGGTGGCTTCGACTCCGGCGTGATACAGCTGACGGTGTATGTGGTCGATCAGGAGTCGTGTGCCGTGCTGATTGCCATCTAGCACGGGTGGCGATTACACCGTGTCGGCGACGTCATGCGCTCGTTGTATGCGGCTTTTGATGCGTATGACGCCGTCCACGTACGTCAGCGACAGCGGCCTGAGGCGGCTGCCTAATGACACGGTGTTACCCTTTTCTAGGGCGGCTATTTCTTCGGTGAAAGCATCTTGCTGTGATGCCTTGATAATTAGTGTTTCAGCGCGGCGTAAGATTGATGCGTCAAGTGTCAGGTATCGCCGCCGTGATGAAGCAGGTTTCTTCATTTCTACTGTCTTCTTATTCGTCTTGTGAGCTTGTTTCCACAGTGGATCTTTGTCTTCCCAAAATATCTTATTCTTAACCATTATTACGGTAAATGATACATCCAGCTGCTCTAACACAATAGGGCCTCGATACAATGGCTAGTTGTAAACTATTGAAGTAAACTTATATTACGGCAATAAGACATTCTGCCTGGCTTGTACAATAAAGACCGTAATACAAATGGTAAAGACAGACAAAACTATCTTACTGCTAAAATAAACTTATATTACGGCAATCAACACATTCTGTCTCGCTAATACAATAGGGCCGTAATACAATAGATAAAACTGAACCTAATACAAATGCCGCGTACATCTGGCATGCACCCATCCTGCCTCTTTCTCACGGTAGCGCGGTAATTTCTAGGAGACGGTCTGCGTGGTGTTTTACATACATCTATCAATTATCTAATGGCTACATGCTAATCTCATTATCATATATCTACTTATTTCAACTACTTAGACTTAGGTTGTGGCGCTCGTTAACATGTTCCCCGCTGTATGAGGGTTCCGCCGACATACACAATGGTTTGAGAGCACCACAACCTCTGCTACTGACCTAAGCATAGAATTAACACACGACGACCGTTGTGTGTCTGTAGCGCCTCGGAACGAGCGCACTGCAGATTTTGAGTCTTCCTCGTCTCCGTAGCAGCCTGTAGCGCCGCGGTTCGTGCGCTCTGCTAGTCTTGAGTCTTCCTCGTCTCCGTAGCAGCCTGTAGTACCGCGGTTCGTGCGCTCTGCTAGTCTTGAGTCTCCCATGCGCCCGTAGCTGGGACTGCCTGGTCGCTTGTGTAATAGCAGAGGCCAGCTCAGCAATGTCACCCCTCGGCGTCGACGGTGGCTGAAGGGCGACGGCAGCGTTCGGTCTTGATGTCGCAATCCCTGGATGTGGGAAGGTAGCTTCCCTTTGCGGCGCAGGCAGGTGTACTTGTGGACGGGGTTGCGGCGGTTCAGCTTCAGGCAACGCTTGAGTCTTCATGAAGGCAGCAAGCGCCGGAGGTGGCACAGGAGATGCCGGCGTTGCTTTCGGTAGCGTTTGCTGAACGTCTCTGTTTTCATGTTCAGTGATAGCCAGTATGTGAGTCTGGCTATCATGCAACCATGAGTCCACACGTTCAGTTGGTTCTTCGTCACCGAGGGTAGTGCGGACATCTTCATCTTCTTCATTTACAAGTGCTTCGGCTTCTAGTACGGCGACGCGTGCGGCGGCGAGTTGTTCGCGGGCGCGCGCTAATTCCAAAGCTCTTGCTGCTTTGCTGCTGTTGCTGGCTCTTGAGCGTGTTTGGTGCATGTGCAGTGGTTGTCCAGACATCGCGGCGGGCGGTGCGGCGATGGACAACCGGGCGTCAGGTATACGGCTGGACGCGGCGATATGACGCACCGGTGTAGGCGTTGCGCTGATGGGCCGTGCAGTTTCTTGAGACGCGACGATGAGCGCTGCCGGCAGTGGCGCGCCCTCAGTAGCGGTCAGTGCTACATGCGTCTCTCTTGCAGGCACGGTCTTCGTAGTGCTGGTGCGGGCCGCGCCGACATCGACAGCGGTCGGCGGGGCGTGTACAGCTGCGGTGACTCGACGTGTCTCTGCCCTGACAGTATGGGCAGACGTCGACGCCACTGCTCTTGAGCATGTTCGGTGGGTGTGCAGTGGTTGTCCAGACATCGCGGCAGGCGGTGCGGCGACGGACAACCGGGCGTCAGGTATACGACTGGACGCGGCGATATGACGCACCGGCGTAGGCGTTGCGCCGATGGGCCGTGCAGTTTCTTGAGACGCGGCGATGAGCGCTGCCGGCAGTGGCGCGCCCTCAGTAGCGGTCAGTGCTACGTGCGTCTCTCTTGCAGGCACAGTGCTGGCGCGGGCCGCGCCGACATCGACAGCGGTCGGCGGGGCGTGTACAGCTGCGGTGACTCGACGTGTCTCTGCCCTGACAGTATGGGCAGACGTCGACGCCACTGCTCTTGAGCATGTTCGGTGGGTGTGCAGTGGTTGTCCAGACATCGCGGCAGGCGGTGCGGCGACGGACAACCGGGCGTCAGGTATACGACTGGACGCGGCGATATGACGCACCGGCGTAGGCGTTGCGCCGATGGGCCGTGCAGTTTCTTGAGACGCGGCGATGAGCGCTGCCGGCAGTGGCGCGCCCTCAGTAGCGGTCAGTGCTACGTGCGTCTCTCTTGCAGGCACAGTGCTGGCGCGGGCCGCGCCGACATCGACAGCGGTCGGCGGGGCGTGTACAGCTGCGGTGACTCGACGTGTCTCTGCCCTGACAGTATGGGCAGACGTCGACGCCACTGACGGGGATGAAAATCCCGCAGCTCCTTCCGTAGTCGTTGTTTCGGTACAGGACTGCGGCTCCGTAGCGACACTAGATGTCGGGGCTTCTTCATATTGTTTTCTTCTCTTTTCCCCACATGAGCGTGTCACCGGCATATTGGCTTCTTCAGGAACATCCGGCTCGACAGGACCAGACAATGTGGGCGACCGTCTCTGAACGTGGCTCGGCTCAGGTAGTGGACTGTATAACGGTGACGACGTTCGTTCGCCACGCTCAGGTAGTCCGACGGCCGCCTTTTTTTTGTATGTGCCGGGATTGCCCAAAGAAACCAATGTTTTATGGCGGTACGGAGGGAGCGGTGACTTTCACCCCGAGGCTTGCAGCTGTGTCAGATGTTTCTTCGTCGGTTGCCTGCAGTGAACTGTCTGTGCATCGTTCCTGTTCTATTATTTATTTAACTGACTATCGCGTCACCCTGCGACGATCCCACGCAGGTAGAGGGTACGTTCCGGCCAGTCAGGGAGCCCGCTGTCTGCGAGACAAAGACGGAGGACGGTGTGCGACTGAAGGCCCTCCATCTTTAAATCCCTTCCCTGATTGGCCGTCCCGATTTGGCAAAATGTTGGTTTGTTCCCCTAAATTTGCTATCAGGTGCTCACATTTCCTCACTTATTTCCTAACCTAGTGTCCCTATCTGTCTATATCTAGGTTGATGAAGTGTGAGCCCTATTTTACCTACCTAATGCAAGCCTTTGGGTGAAATAAAGTGACCGCCCCCTCATTTATTTACATAATACGGCAATATAACGGAAATTTACAAATACACAAATCAACCTAACTAAGATGGTCCTCCCGTCCCGCTCACGTGTCGATGCAGTCGTCCCGTACAGTACGCGTTTACATGATGACAACAAAACAAAAATAAATGGAGTGTAATTTCAATTATCGATAACTAACCATTTAGATTTTATAGGCTGAATGTTTGCGTATGCCGCACCTACACAATACACATCGATTAGAGGAAAAAACATATCGTTCCCGCCAAAACGATCGTATTCACGCGCGCGTAATAAATCATGACAGTCAAGAATCGAAGTTCACATTTCGAAAAAAGAACATTTCGTGATGCGTTCCGAATGCCGCCGGCTTCGATTTTAGGATCTGCACGTGTCCAGAATGCTTAGCTTGCGTTTTTGGTCCTGCTTTTCGAATGTTACACTTACAAGATGTGGCAGAAATAATATGATTTTTATTACTTTCACATCAAGTAGGTATAATGTTCTTTTGTTTTTAGAATTGAAATCAAATCAAATTCTAAAACCAAGAAAAACTATATTTTTAAATTTCGTTAATAAACATTGATGGTACCAATCTCGTAGTGCCCGTCTGGCTACCTACCACCCTCGCCTCGAGCATCTTTCGCTAAACCCGTGCCAGGAAAATTCTATATATATAATATATATACCACCTTATCATCACGGACCAGGTTAATTAGCTGTCAAATGTCAATTATTTATTAATAAAAATAAATGTTTTTTTTTCTTCATAATATAGGCAGCGTAAATAAAACCCGTCAGCCATGCATGAGCCAATATGCGTGTTACTACTCCCTATTTATTTCACATGACCGGAATACCAAGCACTTGTGAGTTCGCGTAAACTTGGCATCAGAAATGGCAATAAAAATCCAAGCAGCCATGTGACGTTGGTAGAGGCCCGACCCGCGACATTCCAATTTTCCGCTGCGAGACTTCAAAAATTAAACAATAATTTATCGTTTTTCGATCCTCGGCCGCTGGCGGGCTGTTTACACAGATTGTGTCTGTACTTTTTTCTTGGCTCGAGCAAATAGGTGGCAAATTGGCGGCAATTTTTTTTTTAATTTTTTATAGCATAGAGTCTTTATAGACTACCATTTGGCCACTATCCTGCTTGATTATGCGTGGAAGTAATGTGGTATCGGTGGCAAAGGTGATATTTTATGTTGACAAATAAATGCTGTTAATGTTAAAATATTATGAAATAATATCTGGAGTGTCACGAAGAGGAAAACTGTTAGTAGGTGCATAAGTATTACAGTACCTATTTGATATTTTCCAAAAAGTAAAATGCCCTAGTCAGTCAGTAATGTTATCCAACGTTTCGGTTAAGTATTTATTTTTTGTAAGTAATATATTTTTAAGTGTCAGTTTTTTTTTACATTTTTTGTAAGTAATATATTTTTTTGTGTCAGTTTTTTTTATTAGTTTTTCGTGTACAACCAAAGGCCGCTCTGCACAACAACAATGATCATTTTGAATTCTATGAGCGCGGCTGCATAACTCTACATAATTTATTATGTACATCTATTATGCAGGTAGAACGCACATAGTATGAATAAATTCCGGTAAATACCGCAACAGTGACTAAGATCTAAGTAACTCAACAAGTAACTACATAAGTTTATGGTTAAACTTTCTTGAATTCTTGAAACCGCACGTGAAGTATGTATGAGTCATCTGTAAACTGAGTTTTTGACGAAAATATTTATTATGAATGAAATCGATTTTTAGATGATATTGGTGCTTATTTCCATCGAGCCCCGGTAGATTGCTCAGAGACCCATGCAGACACTAACGCAACGGACAAACAAACAATCAACTCTATCATATATCTACACGACACAGAATTATATCAAAATGTCAAAATTTGATTCAACAAAACCACACACAATGAAAAAAAAATACAACCAAAAAAACCGCAAGCAACCCCCTTCCAAACAAAGCATAGCACAACCCTAAACGAGATAAGGCACGGCGCACACTCAAACTTTAATTAATTGGGTCCATATACGCCCATTTGTGAAAAAAACGCGCGTACGTGCTTCCTTGTAGTGTGTACTCGGGTATAGGGCAGATTGTGTTGACTCGGGACGTACGGCGAATATTTTATGAAGGTATTTTGTCTATGAACATTTATCTATGTTTGTATGTTATAGGTACCTACAGTCAATGAAAACAAAAACGACAATGACAGTTATTAATTAAAAAAACAAACCTTCACTAAGAGTAAATCAATAAAAATGGATTACGTGAGTATACAAAATCTATCACAGCAAGGAAAGAAAGAAGAAAGAAAGAAAGAACTCACTTACGTGGCAGCGCTGAATCGGAGTGAGTTTTGTACATAATTACATAGCAGGGCGTTAATCTCACAAAAAAATTAAAATGACTCTAAATAGTCGCACTAAACTGAAGACTACGTATGTCTACGCCGGACCTTTATCACAGCTATACGCAAACTCGTATACTAAGTACGCGTTTAGCGCATACGCTCAAATTCCTGCGTTTTGCCGCGATTCGTATGCTCGTCCTAATGACGTGGACTGTCCAGAATATCTGCCGACATGACATTCTTACTGTTCTTATTTATTCTTATTTAAGTTCATGAGCGGTGATAGCCTAGTGAGCGAACGTCCGCCTTCCAAAGCGGAGGTGGCGAGTTCAAATCCCAGTGAGTGCGGCCCTGTACCTTAACTATGTGGTTCTAGTTAAACATAATCCCATCAAAAACATTACATGTACAAAAATGCACAAGTCTCGCAACGCAGTTTGTCTGCTGTAAAAAGTTGTGAGATCGAATGTAAACCAAGTCGGTTAATTACAATACCTACCTATACCTATCTATAGGAGCAGTTATATCGTTATTTCTTTAGTAAATAGAGTGACTTGGCAATTGCACACGGCAACATAAATCTATGTTAAGCGCTTTGTGCTTGTATTTGTTTGAAAGTACACCTATACGGAAGACTATATTTAGAATGTCTAGTAGATTATGCTGCCGTGTACAATCGCCAAGGCACTCTATTTACTAAAGAAATAACGATATAACTGCTCCTATAGATAGGTATAGGTAGGTATTGTAATTAACCGACTTGGTTTACATTCGATCTCACAACTTTTTACAGCAGACAAACTGCGTTGCGAGACTTGTGCATTTTTGTACATGTAATGTTTTTGATGGGATCTCATTTCTTTTTGTAGGTTTTCTTTCTTTATTTCGTTTTTTTGCAAAACACGCATCAATACGCGCCCCGCGCCTGCGCGGCCGGGCCCCTTGCGACATAGGTCATGCTCATAGATTATAATGAACGAGTGTTTTTGCGTCTCCACAGATGCGTATTAGGTATAAGGTACCCAGGTACCTATTTTAATGTACCTAAGTAACGAAGTTGTTCGACCTATAAAAGTGTAGGTAGGTAGGTATAGTATAGGGATTTGTATCTCTCTATCTATCGTTGAAGTTTTTAAAAAGCGCTCAACTGTCGAATTTCTCCAAGCCATTTCTCATTTTTAACCCCTGTTACCCATTTCATTCAATTTCAATGAAGTCTAATTATGAACTGTAAAAGTAACTTTGTAATCACATACAATTTAATAGGATTTATATGGGAACACAAAGTTATTTATGCAGATCATATATCTAGAAAACGGGATGAAAATTATGAAATGTCAGAATTTTTCCATGGTTTATAGGCTAAACAATAGCTATATTCAAAATTTGAAACTTGTGGGACGGCTAGAAGTACCTTAGAATTTTGATGATCGGTCAGTCAGTCAGTCAGTGGGCAGCAAAATTAAGGAACTTTGACTTGCAATAATTCTTAAACTACTGGTTCAAATTTGATGTAACTTGGATTATTATCTGTAGACGTGATGCCCTCTTGGTCACAAAAAAAATAGGCTTCTAGTTTTATCCATAACGAAGTTACAGAGGGTCGAAAATGGCCCGAATGGCTTCGAGAAAAGGATAGTACGGCCGCGCCTTTTGTTTTGCTCGACTTGGCGGGGGCACTGCCGTGCCCCCAGATAAATATGTACGAGTACCTACGTAATTATCACTCGCTTTTCGGTGAAGGAAAAAAATGTAAGAAACTAACATGTACGAGAGTTATTTCGGAGGCATGTTATCCACCAATCCGGACCGGGGCCCCGTGATGAATTATGGCCGACTCGACCTCCTCACGAAAGTGAGAGGAGGCCTTTGCCCAGCAGTGGGACAGTTAGAGGCTGAATTATAACTATATTGAAAAGTACTTATGTCTATGTTGACCGCAAGCCATCACTATATGCGCCCCCTACTAAGCACCGGTCTCACCTCACTTTCATGAGGAGATTTAAGGCCATAATCCACCACCACCGGGGCCCTGTCCGGATTGGTGGATAATATACCGCCGAAATAATTCCCGACATGTTTTCCTTCACCGAAAAGTGACATTTACGTACATACGAGAATAAGGTTACAAGGAAACACATTGGTACGTGCCTACACTGGGATTTGAACTCGCACCCTTCTGCTTGGCAGGCGAAAGTTCGCCCACTAGGCTATCACGAAAAGATACGAACGTCTGATGTTATTCTGACCAGTGATATCAAAGCTTTTAAGATATTTATAACTGCTATTAGCAATATAAGCATGCTGCTATTTTTATAACAGTTATAAAATAATATAGCACTGAAATGGTTCTAGTCGGCCAATACTTCATGAATTCGCACTTCTAAGCTGTCTTTTAACCTTTTACGTAGAAATAGCTAATTTGGAAAGTTATTTGCGAAAGTTATTTATAAATCAAGTTTTCAGTGCTTTAGTTTGAAAGCTGCAGTGGCAAGACTAAGAAACCTACTTACACACCATACACGGCTAAAGTTAAATTGTATGTTACAGTTTAACTTTTGTGAAGGTGTTTTAAATGTATCGGTGTTACCATAGAAGATTTAAACATGAGTTGAACAGATGAGTATTCACAAGTGAAATAATTAGGAATCCCAGGATTGAGTAAGAATACGCGAGGGATAGACGTCGATTTTGACGAACGAAATTTTAGAAAATATCTGTTTAACGCTGGTCTAAACTTTTGTGGTAAGACGAAATATGTTTTAATATGATTATAATATATATTAATTTTTATGATTAAATCGACCATATAATTGAGTATTTTTATGTTCGATTTAAACGGTATTAATAGGAAGGTACTGTATAAGTCACAGTCAAGAATTAAAAAAAGTTTCAGTATATCTTATTTCGTTACGATCTCGTCTCACCTTTGTGATACCTACAGTATTATACTATAATAATGTATTAAGACTGTTTGTCAGTTCGTTACTTAATCGCGCAAAAACAAGTATACCTAAAGAGTCTCATGAAATATAGTAAAAAACATACCATATTGGGAAGTAACGTCAAGGTATATTTAATTCAATACAATCGACACCTAAATGTGGAAAATGGGATGTCAAAGTGTATGTAGGAAAAGCACTAGAAAACTCAACTTGACTTAAGTTGAGTTTTCGGAACAAGACACAGGTTTTGAACCCATGTCGTTGGGTGGTAAACTCTACTCGGCAAAATTAGTTTGCGGAGACAGTTCTCATCCTGAGGTAGTCGAAGAGATAGCGCTCTATCTATAAAACAGCATCAGTTGTTCAGTTCTGAACAACTGAGTTGAACTGACTACAACTGGGCAAGCGAGGCGAAGTTGCCCAACAGTGCAAGTATCAACGGACGCGAAACTTTTGCAACTGCAGGTGAATGTTTCTCGCTGACAATCTGACAAACATCCCACGCTTTTGTAGTGTAGGAGCTGGAGGTAATTAATCTCTTATCACTCTGTGTGTGTGAAATAGCTTTAAGCGATAAGACCGCTCATTTTACTACCTTATTGCGTCTGTAGTTTTTCTGTGTTGTTTATTTTTGCGTTATATGAACAGATTTCTATTTTGGTATAAAATATATATATATTCGGTGCGCACCGAGGTTTTCGCAGTTCTGCTTTGTTAAATGTTGGAATCAAAAGTACCTACCATAAATGTTACAAACCCATAATTTTGACATTTTTTCTTCCAAATTTCGTTCAAATCCGTACTGCAATTTTAGGGCGATTGAGTAACAAATAAAGAATGCCCCATTAAATTAAGTGTACTATGCTCTTGAAAAAAAACCAGGTTCATCTTTTGCATCTCTTTTGTATTCCTCACGATGTACATGTAAAAATGAAACATTAAAAAAGTTAACAGTGATTTCCACAACTAGCATACCGGCTCCCAGCCTATTGAATGCAGCTCACACGTCGCTAAAGTTGGAGCACGCTCCTAAACTTACAAATAGTATTTATAAAGAGAATCCACTTTGCATTTCAGAATTCAACACGTGTACATTTCAATTCAAATTCAAATGTTTCTTCCCACGGACTCAAGATTTATTGGACAATTATGTTTTGTGCCCGCTCCTAAAGCTTTCGGGCGAATATACCCATAACAATTTCCAAAAACTTTCTTCTTCTGTGGACCAGTTTTTGCGAAGCGAAATGTACCCTAACTAACCCTCTTACGGGCCGTTCTAATGAGTTTCTAATACTGACGAAACAAACAATACGTAACTACCGACTTAACAATAAAAACGACATGAGTAATGGCAGACGTAAGCACAGACAGACAGACAGACAGAACACGGCTGATTAACGACGTAGCTGCCGAGGCATGATGCCGAGATATACGGGCTGTCTCGCGGGTATGCCCGCCACTCGTCTGAACCGGTTAGGTGGCTCAGGAGTTGACTGCTCGTCCCTGATTGACAAACGATTAACGTTGACAGTTGACAGGAGACAATAGTCTAGAAACGAGTATTGTTTTGTATCCTACTAATATTATAAACGCGAAAGTTTGTAAGTATGGATGGATGGATGGATGGATGTTTGTTACTCTTTCACGTAAAAACTACTGAATGGATTTTAATGAAACTTAACAATAATGTAGCTTATATATCAAAATAACACATAGGCTACAATTTATAAAGATATTGTGTGTATTATCTAAAAAATGACGATAAGTGTCAAGTAAGAAGGAAAAAATCTACCATCTGCGAGCTATTTAGGCGTGCGCTGCCAAAACCGCTAGATTTACACAAATGTAATGTATGATGGAAATGTTTATCTTAAATAGTTCTACAAAAAAGGCTGCCACAGTATATGTCTATATCTTATGTGTAAGCCATTATAGCCAAAATAGCTACTCGAAATACTAATCCTGCGCAGACGAAGTCGCGGGAACCAACTAGTATAATATTATATTTGTTGAATGGGCATGACCTACAAGCTATCATGTAATACGCGACTGTATCTCCGGCTCTATACATGGCGGTGTTTTTAAATACACAATAATCACAATTAACATTTTTTCAAAATGTTTAAATACTTTCCATTTTTTTGTGGTAGGGTTTCGACTGTTTCGACCAGCATTACATAATATGAAAGGGCACAGTTAATATTCTTCAATCTCGGCTCACGCCGTAATGCATGTCATCATTTGTCTACGGTTTTGAATATCTAACAAAGTGGTCAAAGAAAGAACCTGACAGCGAGTAAATCATGAAGTATCCCTATATTGTTTGAATTTTTCAATCAGGCTTTAAATGGAAAACGACTAAAAAAATTTTCATAAACCACTTTAAAATTTCGCAAATTAATAAATATTATTCGGTTCCGTTTAAAAAATACTATTTAATTTATGTAGCATTATTTAACGTACATTATACACGAAATCTTGGAACTGACTGAACTCGCTTAAAAACTTTACTTTAAATGTCCCCTAACCATTATAGTACGAACTCTTATAATAATACCTTTATGTCCATCAGCCTGTTACCAGGTCACATCCATATTTCATAGACATACCTAACTAAAATTACACAAAGCAAGATAGAAATTCGTCACTTTGCATTTTTGTACGCATACACGACAAAACTCGTTGCCATCTCCCACTTATCCTTATGCCTTATACCATACCCCAAGTCCAGACTCCATTCTGAGATAGAGATTAATGTCCCCCGGCGGCGGCGTAATGCGATTATCATGTACCCAGAACAATGTGCGTAATAATTTTTATTCATTGTAATCGTTGCTGAGCCTACGAGCGGAAGGTGATAAGTAGCCGCTACTTCTGGTAGCAAAAGCAACCAACCGTATTGCGATTAGTATTTGGAGTGTTCCGACAGTCATTGAGAGACAGTCTCATTCTAGGCGTGTTTACCTCCTTCGACAATATCGTCACTTACCCCCACGTGATATGTACGTCACGTTTTAGGGTTTCGTAGCCAAACTATACTGTTGAAATTTGATAATTAAATGTATTCTGTGAACCGCGTTAAGATTTTAACACAAAAATAGAAACAAAACAATACATTTTTAAGGTTCCCCATACTTAGAATTGAAACTCAAAATGTTTTTTTCATCAATCCCATAGTGGTGTCTATGGATAGGTATTTAAAAATGATATCGAGGTTACTATTATAATATTTTTTTTCTAAACTGAACAGTTGGCGCGAGAGACACTTCCAAAGTGGAAAAATCTGCCCCCCCACCTAACTTCTAAAATAAGAGACCGATAAAACTAAAAAAAATATATGATGTATGTATACTTATTACCACGCAAACTTCCAACGAAAATTGGTTTGAACGAGATCTAGTGAGAAGTTTTTTTTAATACGTCATAAATAGTATAAAAAAAATACACTATTATTAAAACATCGATCAAAGTTACAACGAACTTTTATATCATGTTACTTGCTCCTACGGAACCCTTCATGGGCGAGTCCGACACGCACTTGGCCGCTTTTTTATTCCTTGTAATCGTTGTGCTTGGAGTCTTTATAACTATTATTTCACTACGCACACTTGATAATTTTCGTTCCAGCATTAAAGATGCTCGTCTTACCCGCATGTTATTAAAACTTCGCGTACCACCTTGACTATTGCACCGCAGTATTTTGGAGCTTACATACCTGAAACAAAACAAAATAATGGGTTAATTTACAACCTATTTAAGCAAACAAACAACTTAACTTGCGTTTAACATAAAACCTATAGTAGGAGTTCAACATAATCATCGTGACAAGGGGTGTAAATTTTTGAGAGACTAGCCAATCCCCAGATTGGCTCGGAAACCCCGGAAAATGTCGCAACATACATAAAAAAAAAACATACGATACATACGCGCCATACGCCGCAACAACCTCAAAAAACAGCCTATGAAAAACTGGGTGATCCGCATATATCCCCTCGTTCGTAGTCGATTAAAAACATTTCCGAAGTGAAGTGAACTCGTGCGTTCGGATTCTCTCAAATCACCTATGCTCAACTTCACGCCTTATCCCTTCCATGGTAGGGTTACCAGATGACAGGAATTCTGAAGACATTTCCGGAATCCATGCCCTCTGTCCGACAAATAATAAAAACCGTAATTCGTCCGAGATTTTTGAATACAGGGAGATACAAATTGTGGAAAAAAAACGCCTATAAATTTCTGTAGCTATCCGGGAAAGCACGCGTCACGGACGCGCGTCTAACCCCCGGTTTCTAGAACGTTTGTCAGCGTTGACAGTAGATTAAAACTATTGTTGCCTCTATCTGACTATAAACAAATGACAAGGATGGCAATAGAATTAATCTGTTGTCAACGCTGACTGACGTTTCAGAAACTGGGGGTTAAATTCGTTACACGAGTAAGGGTTCTACCACAAAAGATTTAAACAAGAGCTAACGATGACTCGATAACAAATTCACAGGTAAAATTGTCAGAAATGACAGTACTGAGTTACGGCCGAAATTAATAATCAATCTAATACAAATTTTGCTATCTGGGATTGAAATCACAATCCATTTTAGGGTCAAACGTGCCAATAACCGATCCGTGGATTGGTTTATAAAGGCACGCAGATTATAAATAGATCGAACGATAAGCAGCAATCCAAGATCGATTTCAATCTTGGATAGGAGATAGGTACAACATTAATTTCGGCTGTTAGACAACACGAATGTTAGACGTCGATCTAGTCAACTCTACTTTTAACACGGTGAATGTACGGAGTTTTACTAATCAGGGATTTTATTAGGTAATCCTAGTTTTATATCTGGTAACCCTATTCCAGGGTAGGCAGATAAGACGTAGCTGGCTGCTGGAGTCTCCAAGATAAATCACTTTCGGTCCATCCACATTCATCAATCTTCATGCTGAATCCGGTACACTTCAACTTCCCGTAAATAAATAAATATATGGTGGATTAAAAGCGAATAAATAAGGGCTGATACCACGCATCCAAAGCGCGTGCTCCTTAGAAAATAAACTTCCATCTAGATTAGTTCCCCCGATGTATACGACAATTGGAATTTTATGTGGGCAATGGATAATAATTTTTTTTACACAAATATTCACATTTAAATACAGCATATAAATAAATAGGTACATTTATTTAATCACATCTATATATAATTAAAAACAAAGCGCTTGTATGTTAACATAAAAATTTAAACATAAACGCCATCTGTAGAATTTATTGACGTTTCGTACCGAGAAATTGTTTATCGTAATGACAATTATGGATAACTAGCTGCGCCCCGCGGTGTTACCCGCTGTTTTCGGAATAAAAAGTAGCGTATGTGTTAATCAAGGTCATTAGCTACCTCCACGCCAAATTTCATCAAAATTAGTCGAGCCGAGCAAATATATATAAATAAATCGACCAAGCGCACATCGAACCACGTATAAGGGTTCCATAGCATTTAACTACTTACCAGCTGAAATATTTACGCCTAACATTTTCAGCCCAACATTTTAATACGAAAAATTTCATGCATCGAATATGCAGAAGCACGCCTGTAGTACTCGAAAAAAGGGATTTTCATAGTACGCTATTAGTTTTCCAATAAAATGGCGTTTTTTAATATCAAAGCGCTACTAAAGTCAACAATCCAGGCCTGAGCCCGCGACCTATTTGAATCGGGCGCGTGGTTGTCATACAACTCGATACAGTATGGCAACTACCGCACCTACGCATAAAAACCAGCCAAGTGCAGTCAGACTCGCGCATTAAGGCCAGGTTGTACTAAGGTGGTTAGGTATTTAAGCGTAACCTCCGTCCCCGCAAATGCCGAGCGCGTATAATCGCGGCCCGCAGAAACGTGGCGCTATTCGAACGCGGCTCGTTTGCTCCGTAAAAATGTTTCCCTCACACTTGCCTGTGTTCTACTAGCCCCGACCGATTGACAATTTCGCCACATCGGTGTAAGTTAGAATGGTCGAACGGTCCCGCACCACGCTTGTGAGAAGACGGGTGGTATGGCGTGGGTTCTAATCCTCCTACTGGCAAACTTTTTGCACTTAGTTTTTGGATATTACGTAATTTATTGCGATAACAACACAAAACAAACATAATAATTAAGTCGATATCTAAATTAATAAACTTAACTAAAGTAGGTATACTAAGGTAAACGAAGGAATTACTCCCTTCTAAATCTACAGAGAATTTCCCTGTATTGTGTATTATTCAAATTAAAACTTAACACTGAGACTATGGCGAATTTCCGTACGACAAAACAATGTAAAAATGTCATGAACTCTGTACTAAGTTGTAATAGAAATTGCACTTTATGTAAAAGCATTCAAGTTTGTAATCATAAAACCTGTGACTTATCTCCTGCGTCCGCGAAGAGCACGAAATGAGAATAATGTACAGGTAGGTAGGTAGGTATTTGTATGGTAAAAATTATGGAGCGAGCTGATCATCACAAAAAATAATATTTTTTTGCCCAATCGCCACCAGTGGTGGTAATTGGAAGTAATAATTATTTCCAGCGAGCCCCAAAAATTGCCACCACTGGTGGTGGTTAGGACCACATTATATAAATGGTTTGCCGTACCTCCCCCAGTGGTGGTGGTTGAGATAATATGAAAACATATTTATTTCCAACGACCTCCACATACTGTCACCACTGGTGGTGGTTAGGACTAAATCATAAATTGTTTGCCCAACCGCTCTCAGTGGTGGTGGTCGGTACTAGAGAATGCAAACCGGTTTTAACCGATATCAGAAAACCGGGTTTTCGGTTATTTCAAGCATACAAATAAACTCGGTTTTTATTTTTCACTAAACCGGTTTTTTCAATTATTCGGTTAATTTGGTTTTCTTGTTTGGGACACACTCAAAAAGAAAATACGTGCCACCATTTTGATTTCTTTCGTTCAGTGACCTACTACCAAATGACGCGTAAGGGTTTGTGTAATAAGTAACAACATACACATTGTTTTGTTAGTTAGGTTTTTTTATGATATAGGTATGTAATTCTTATTTGCCCTTATACTCAGTCAGTAGGAATCCAATATCCATTTATCCAGGTACAGTAAGTATCAAGCACGTTTTTTTTTATAGAATATTGATAAGTTTATCTCATTTTAAAGTTTTTGTGACATGAAAATTGCTAATATTAAGCCAATTCTTTAAATTTATTGCTTGTACTGTACTTGGCATTGTAAAATGTGGAAATCCACAGTAACTGTTCCCTCCAGTGATTTTTTTCAAAATCGTATTTATATAAAACCGAAAAAAAATGGGTTTTATATTGCTCCGGTTTTGCATTCTCTAGTCGGGACATGAAAAAATGATTATTTCCAACGACCCCCACTAAAACTGCCACCACTGGTGGAGGTTAAGACACAATCATAATGTTTAGTGCTATCAACTACCACTGAAGAAAGGAAATGTTTCAGAATTTTGCTTCAGTCCTGTTTTTGTCATTTTTTATAGTCTATTACGATAGGAGTGGTCTAAGTAGTATATTAATACACGGCGTGAAGTTAGCGCCCGAGCGAAGTAAAGTAAGGGTAAGTAAAAAGTAAGGGTGCTAAACGCCGTACATTTAATAGACTTACATCATTCATCTACTGAATTACTACAGACTAACAGTATAGAATCGATAGATCGATGGTTTAATAATAGTGTATTTTTTACGATCTATGACGTATTACCAAAACTACTTACTATAATATAGATCTCGTTCAAACCAATTTTCGGTGGAAGTATCATATAATTATATTTTTTTTGTTTTATCAATCTCTTATTTTAGAAGTTCTAAAATAAGAGATTAAAATAAGGGGGGGATGATGACGACACATTTCACCACTTTGATTGTGTCTCTCTCGCAAACTATTAAGTTTATAAAAAATAGAAATCTCAATATATTTTTAAGACCTATCCATAGATTATTTCATGCAAAAGGGCTGCTGAAAAAAAATAATTGATTTTCAGTTTTAGGTATGGGGAACCCCCAAAATTTTGTTAGTATAAATTTAGATAGTAGTATAGTTCTTATAATTTTGGAAAAATGTCACAGGCAGACATGACAAATCCATAAGGATTCCGTTTTTTGCCGTATAACGCATAATTTCTATATCAAGTAAGTATTTTTATGATACAATAATTGTATGATCGGATAGAAAATTTTATAAAACAGTTACAGTGTACGGTATAAATGTGTTTCTAATTTAGTTATAGCGTTTTCACGTAATAATCCATTTTTCCCGACGAAAAAACAAAGTGCAAACATACAGAATTCTGGCACCACAAACAAGACATTGACGTTTCGTTCACACATTACGGGTTAAATGTATCTTCTCTTGTTTACTATATGAATCAGTGAGTGGTGTAAAAACGGACTAATTAGATGTGGTTCAGCCTACACTCACTACACTGGGTATATTCTTAAACGGCGTGAAGTTAGGGAACTTCACGCCGTTAAAGAATATTATGCTACTTTGAACAGCGCAAAGTCATTAGTCTAATTATTTTCATGTGCCGTCCACTACTATTGAAGGCGGATGGGCAAACAAATTATGATTTGGTCCTAACCACCACCAGTGGTGGCAGTTTGTGGGGCTCGTTGGATATAATTAATTCCAACTACCACCACTGGGGGCGGTTGGGAAAAAATATTCTTGTTCTAACGCCACCACTGGTGGCAATTCATCGGTGGTGGTCGTTGGGAATAAACAAGCGTGCCAGAATTAATTGACTTGTGTAATTTTGATTTGTAATGTAATTTTAACTGATTGAAAATACATAAGTAGGTACCTATAATAAATAAATGACAAATAAATCATAACTTTTTATTAGTGAATATGAAATTGTCTTATTATTATAAAAAGTATCATACACAGATTAACAAGTAAAATTTTAACAAAAAAGAAACTACTTCAATAAAAATACTATAATATTTCCAGTTATTGTGATTTAAAAACCAAACTGCTGAGCAAATTTTGATAAAATGTATATGGGGCCACATGAAAAGTATATATAAATACCCTTTCAAATAAAAAATAGTCATTAAAATCGGTTCACTCAGTCGAAAGTTATGAGGTAATAAACATAAAAAAAAATACAGTCGAATTGAGAACCTCCTCCTTTTTGAAGTCGGTTAAAAATAATAAGCACCAGTTCTCTTCGGTGAACTTCGTTTCATCAAGGTAATTTTTATAATACTATATAATATTACATAATCATATAATAGTATAGTAATATAGCATTATAATAATATTTAATAGTAAATATAATAATTAATTATACGTGTTTGTTTTTTTATGTGATAAACTTCAAAAAACGCAAATCAACGCATGCAAAAAGTTCGGCCGCTGTGGGGCTCGAACTCTGGCCTACGCGGCACAGCGGAGTCGCGTCCGTACCCCTGGGCCATTTAGACACAGCATAGTCACGCGAAATTGTTATACAGTCTAAATGAAAGAGATGCTCGACCGTTCTAAGTGACCGTGATTGGCCAGTGGGCGTACACAACCGTATACTGCTAGCTACATATAGGTCATATTCATGGCACAGGCAAATGCGGGGGTGAAGTATTTTTGGAGCAAACGGCGATACGTCCTCCCTTCGAGACGCCTGAGCGAGTACTGGCGGATGGCCGCGAGCGCTACAACTCCTAGATTTTGTATGTTTTTATTTATAGGAAAAAAGTGGTAACGAATTTAGAACAAATATTCTGATCCCCACTCCTATATAAAAATCCCCGTTTATTGGTACAACTTTCACGTGGTTTCGTGATGGAATCTCTTAGCAGGAGATAAAGTCAGATGCGAAGTAGTGTCATCTTTGCCATTTTTTTTTATCGAGCCAATCATTCGAAATCACGTTTTTGTCTCTGATTAACTAAAAATAATACGTTCAATTTTAATAAAATATTTTTTTTTACTCATAAATCTTATATTTTAATAGGTTTCCTTAGCTTCAAAAGCCTGAAACTCAATGCCACGTCGCCTTAAGGGTACCGTACCACTATCTATAAAAACGGCAAAAAATGAACTCTAGAAGTTCTTACGCTTTCCCGAACAGAAAATATAATTAACTAGATCCCGTAATTGGACCCGTTTAAATCTACTTAAAATTAAGTATGTTGTGTAGGAGATTTAAATATAAATATTTATTTTAATCGCTTAATTAATATTTAATTTTATTGTCAAAACGGCAACAGAAATACACCATCAGCGAAAGTTTCCACTGTCTTACTATCACGGTTCATGTGATACGGCTTGGTACAGACGGACAGACAGACAGACGGACAGTGGAGTCTTAGTAATAGGGTCCCGTTTTACCCTTTAGTACGGAACCATAAAAACAGCTTGCTACTGTAACGGATCATTTATTTGGCATCAGGGATATTTATTTTCTGAAAATATGTATCAGTGGATGTAGCAAACTATTCCTAGCTTCTTATCGCGTATTCAATTATGATATGTCCATGTCAAAAGTGTAGAAGTAGAGTTACTGTTTGTACTGTGTGCAATTGAAAATGCAATATTTAGACGGGCCTCGCGTTAAAATAACCACAAATAGTGGTCGAATGTTCAAGGGTATTGAAACGATTGGGGTTTGATTTTAGCGCCATTTTGGTTTGGTTTTCACTAAACATTCAATGAAAAAACTGCCTGCGTTAAATATTGTATCATTTCTATCGGAAGTCATAGAAGACGAACAAATAAACGTTAAAACACAAGAAAGGTGGCTGTGAAAATCAAACGCCGCGCTCAACCCTGGAACTTTGACGGTCTCACCACAAAATATTTAAACTCGAGTTGAACGGATGTGTCCAAATATTTTCTTTACAAACCGACGTCTAACCCTCGTTTTTTCTAACTCAATAACAAATTCACAAGTAAAATAAGTAGGAATGCCAGGTTAGAATAAAAAAAAACGCGAGTGATAGACGTCGATTTTGTGGACCAAAATTTTAGAAACATCTGTTTAACTCTGATCTAAACTTTTGTGGTAAGGCTTTGTGACGCTCACTGTCAGCTTGACAACCAGCTCCGTACCTTTCGATAGCACAAACACCCAGGTCAAAACAGACTGGAAATAAAGCCATGTTTAATTTGACTTCAAAACTGTACTTTACTGGTTGGTTCTACCACAGAAGCAGATACCATCGCGACTGTCGCCGGACGCCGAAATTACGGTGGCCTGTCATCGAGGCAATAACGAGTTATTTACGGCACAGCTCGATGTCGGGACAAATAATTATACCGCACTTTCGGCTAGGGTTGTTTTCTATGTTCACTGCTTCGAATACCTACTTGGCTTATTTAGCGTGCGTAGAAAAAGAATCGATTTACTGTAAGTAGGTTATCTAAATAGTTTACGCGTGTAAAGCAGCGGTCCGCAGCTAGTTTGAAGGAGATATACAACTACCCATAGAACAGATACAGAACCCTGAAATAACAATTTATTTAAAACCTTGGTACATAAAAAATTTCAGAGCTTTCTGAATGAAAAAAATCAAACTTGACATTTTTTTATCAAACCCCCCTGTTAATTCCATTATACAAACTTCGTGTGCATTATCAAACCCAACCATCAACGGTGGATCGACAAAGCCTTCCTCACATCAGTATGTTCTTGAACTAACCGCATTTAAACCGCACTGCAACACTAAACAATCGCCATTAAGCCGCCGCGAACATGCGACGCGGACACGACACTCGGTACCTATCAATAAAGCTAATTAAAAACATATTATAGTGAGCTCTGCTACGATTGGAGGCCGCCCGTTACACCGACATGCAACACGTTTGGAGTGCAAGTGCGGTTGTCTGGCTATGATGCTGGTAAACACAACACAACACAATCCCTCCCTCAGCGATCGGGTAAAAGTGCCTTTGCTTTTTGGTTTGTTTGAATTTAATTGAAAAAAAAATCTTTGGAGTAGAGTGAAATTCATATGCAATTTATAACTTTTGAGGCTACTAAATAACCAATTTATACAATAATGAAATGGGTACTACCAACGTACATGTTAAGTGCCAAAAAAATTAGCACTTTTTAGGTGCACAATAATAAGTGCAGTACTATAAATTATACGTACCCAAAAAAACCACAAATTTCCCAAATCAGATGCGATACAGTATACTTATACACAGCAATCCTATTGATGGGCCTGTAAGTTTACAACAACCTAACAACCCATTTTTTTATATACAATCCGGTGTAAATAAGGAGCACAATCGTAAAAAACTGTAATTTACGATCGAAATGAGCACACCGCAGTAAAAGTGCGCAAACAAGGGCACTTTTAGTAGTTACAGCTATGCTGATGGGAAGAACTCTGAGGAAGCACGCCAATAGAGGAGAAATATGTCAAGTAACGTTCCCTCGTATGTCAGAAAAAAAAACAATAATATGAGTAGGCAAAAATGTGGCATTAATTTTAAAGTAATTGTCAGACTGAAATGAGAGATATGAAAAAATACAGAAGGCATGTATGGAGTTTAGATATAGATCATAGATAGAGTGAAACATCACATAATTGTGTCATACACTGCCAGTTAATGAGGGCATTGTAGGCGTATAGTTAACCTATATGTAAATTGTGAATCTTTTTTTTTATATCTTTTGCTTGTCCGCATCTTAGAAGAGGTATTATATATTGTTATGAATGACTGACTCGCGTAAGCAACGCTATGGATAAAACTTGAACTCTATTGAACTATTTCTTCGGTGGTTACAATTATTATACTCACATCGTCGAATAAATACGATTAAATGTTTTAGCAATATTTTTATTGAAGCACTTAACTAGTTATATTTTACTTTGGTCGTATTAAATGTTTTTATTTATTTAGTTAAAAAATATTAAAATGTAGAAACTTCTGACCTATCAGCATGACTTACATTTTGACTGACAACAGAACTTTTTTGTAGTAAGTATTAACCTAAACAATAATATCTATAAAAATCAAATCTTTTGCGGAATTCCAGACACTGTGTAAAACTCAAGTGCAGCCCAAATTTAAACCAGGTTTTATATTTAACATAACTCACTGTTAATTATCATGGATGAAGGTACACAAACATCTCGTATAAACATGAAAATCTTCAACCAAAACAACAACTTACAAAACAATGCTCACACAAATCGAAAACAATCTACCAATGCCTTAAAACAAGTCAATTGAGCTTGAAAATTGTACATCCAAATTCAACTATTTAATTTCGTGCCACAGTAATTATGAATTAAAATTAATAAACCAAATATATACTCAACAGTGCGTTTCATTAATTAATTTTATTTTAAAATTCATGAACCAGAAATTCGTGTAGTTTGGGTGTACTTCAAAGCTATGTTGGGCAATGACGGTGCTCATTTTGAATGTTCCTAATTCCTAAGCCCCTAGACTGAAGAGACAGTGGTCGAGCTCGGCCATTTTGAGATGGTTGTTCCTTGAATTACAATTCATGTTCTTTTTGAGACAAAGTTCCAAACTTTGCCACCTCTTTGGACTGATCTTGCGGTAAGTTTATCTGGCAGGATTACATGATGCTAAAAGCATGACAGAGTTTGGTTTGGGACTCCATAGTTGCATTGCTCAATGGATTGGTGCATGTAGCCCCATTTGGCAAGGTTTTGCCTGCAGCCGTCTTAGGTCTGGAGACGGTTGAGGGTTCCATATTGGCCACTGCAAGTCATGACCAGGCGCGAGGATCTCTGCTGGTTGCATAATTTGTGATTCTGTCACAATCTATATCTCTCCTCATATTTTGTGCTCACAGGGTTATGTTTTAAAATACTTTATAGCGATTCGTATGTTGCTTCTTAGAACCAAAGCGTAGACGTATTTTACGGCCAAAGTTATGGCTGCACCTCGCTAAGTGGATGTATTGTGATGGTTGCATCATTTGAGACTTTAGAATCAAAGAATTACTAATGGCAACGAGCTCAAGATTCTCTGAGCAGCGCCGCGAAGAATTTGCAACGCCAGAGTAGCTCGAACATTCCATTGATTTCGGTAGCTTTTAATTTCGTTTAAGATCAGCTACTGTCTACATCTATAAGTTGCTTTCGTGATAGCGTTAAGTATACTTGAGGACGCGTGACTGTCGGACAATGTTACACAATCATCGACAATGACTCGATTTTTTACCATTGATGGACATTTCGACTACTTCGGCTTGACAGTCCCTAGATTCTGTCACTCTTTTCCGTGATAGAGCACGACATGATGGTAATTTACTAATTAATGAATACGTTGTACTGTTTTGTTTGTAGTAACTTCACGTGGGGTTTGCTTTTCACGGGAAAAATCCTACGATGCATTATTATTCACTTAGTCATTTCAGGTTTTTTTATACCTATATTTCATATTTAAAAACAGTCTCGAAAGGAAGTCAACCAGTATGTTTTGGCGGGATCGTTTTCAACCACAGATCCAAAAACTTTAGCTATCTCTTCCTATATTCCACCTCTTTCCATACATTGCTCACTTTACACAAACCATTGCGCACTTCCGGTGTTCCGTGAGCGATGTACTATAACCGGAGCCCTTCCATTCCATCACAAGATCGTGTTACGCGCAAACGCGTGTAAAATTGAAGTGAGATTGCTTCGAACGCGGCTGTTTGCAATGCAGGTGAGGATCACACCGTAGTGTATTGACAAGATAGAAACTGCACGATTGTTGCGAGCATCGACCACAGACGTATAAGAGCAAACAGACCTAACATTACAGATATCTGTGAATCCGATCGTGAAGCTAGCCGCCATGTTGACGAGTGACGCTGGCGACAATTTGACTGTTTATTGTACTTATTAAAATATTAGGTTGGATACAGCTATTTTAATCTCAGTTAAATTTTATGGACGTATGCGTAGTTGTCTTGTGAGCTATAGTTCGGTTCTGTCTGATGTTTTTTTTTTATTGACTAGATCTCTGATGACCGGTTTACTTCCTCTTATATCTGTGGCGTCGACACACTAAAGCGACACGACGTCGCATCGTGTCGCATCAAGTTTAGCTTTGCGACCTACAGGCGGCGTCGCCGTCGATTGTTGCGGTGCGATGTTGCAAAGTAATATTATTGTATAGACGTAGGCAAGTTGGTCTGACTTGTAACAAGAACATATATTACGGAGCGACCTACTTTTCAGAGTTAGGCGTCACTTGTTTTGACAGCCATGTAACTCATCGTTTGACCTGTGACATCAGAAACGTCCACGATCTGTAATAATACACATATAGTGGAAAATAAGATCAACGCGAAATCCTCCGAAGGAAACCCGCTCATCAAAAATACTGTAAATACAACGACACCAAATCTCATACTGTAGAATAAAAAAAAACAAAAAAAAAATACAACATATTCGCAACGGTGTAACACGCGTCCACCTTAATGCGTTTTATTATGTGTGAAAGTAAATTCGATGTACCCGCGTGATGCGGACCCCTAAACACGGCAAAGTGGGTTCTGATGAAACCTCTGATTTAGGGTCTAATAGCCAATTTCGTTTTTCAATTGCGCTTCGCATTTTTGATTGATGTGGCGGTTCCTTGACCTAGATAGTGAGCAAAACAAAAACGATATGAGAACCACTTCCTTATTTTTTTACAGCTGTTAAAAAGGTTTTTAATAAAAATACGTCACCGGGGCCCTCTGCTGTTTAGCACAATCTTAACTAAAACTTATTCGACAGCTCGAAAAGTTACATCAGTCCGGGTTTTCTAATTTTGGCTTCGCACTGTTTGTGCATTTAGCCAGTGTCAAGTATAAAATATTTCAAGTTCTACGTAATATTTTCAACTTCGGAAAGTCTCAGCATTATAGTAATCCTCGTGGTCTAGTAGTCGAATTAATTTACAGTAATTTTTAATAAGATTGAAAAGGGACATGATCATTTGACAGGACAAATAAAATGTAGGCTAGTCCAAATGAAACTATTTATAATCATATCTGTGTAGTGTTTGGTTTTCAGTGACTCGCATAACACTTGCTTGAAAACATAATAAAACCTCTATTACAATCCAATAAGTCTATAACAAATCACAACCTCTAGAAATCTTAGTAAAACCGAAAGCCAAAACGCGTCTCCATTTCGCGCCGTTGGCTACAGAGCGGGATCATTGTGAAACGTCACAAAATGAAGGGTGAATCCACCCCATTGGCTGTTCAATGGGAAAATACTTAGGGAAAGTGTATTTTCCGCGAGCCTTTGAATGGCGGTCAACGATTTTTTTCTTCCTTTCTTTATCGCCGTCCATTTGTGGGGAAGGAACACTTTACGTAGCGTAAATAGAGGTTTGAATTTTTATTGCGCTAGCATTTTTAATACGACTTGTACGTGGTCTATCTCACAAAGTCTGTTTCCCTTTGTTTTTATTTTATTTGTCAGCCGAGTTGACCCCTACTAAAATAGGTAACATTGAACAGGGGCAACTCGGCCATTCCTCCGACATTATTATGGCCGAGCTGACCCCTAACTCGATTTTTGTCGCGCGATTTTATTTTGATACTGCGAACGAGACGAGCATAGTTCGATTGATGGTAAGCGCATTGGGCGGATATGGGTGATTAATTTACCCATATCTGATGACGTTTCTGAACCAAGTTAACTTTGCCCATCAGATAAGTCTATCATTGTCCCTATCTGGCATTAAACAAATGACAGCAACACTTTATCGCCTGGTCAAAGTTAACTAGAGGCCGGGTGGACACTCCGTACTCAATGGTACTAAACCACGGAAGAGAGAGACAACACACTAAAATATTATACAAAATGCCGATAATGCTATCTCGCTTTAAATGAAAGTCTCCCTTTTTCTAGTCTAGGGTATGAATATTGGTGTTCTTTGCTCGGGGTTCAGAATAGTGAATCCACAGTAGAAAGAAATCTCGCAGAGAGCAAAGAGAATATCACATTCTCACCAAGCATTGAATCAAAACTCAAGCTCCCTCAGTGAATCATGTTCATATTGTCAATTTATTATTCAAAGCTCAAAGCAATAAATCTGAACATTGTTGTGTGCAGTGGATCTAATTTACCGGTCGCCGCACACGGGACGATGTGGAGTCTCCGCGCCTACGGTTCCGGTTCAAAATGGAAACTGTATGGGTTTGGAAAAAGATATATATTTTGTATGGAAATTTAAATGGTGTGTCGTCTTGACCTACGCTCCATACGCTCTTAAAAAAGAATGTTTTCGGCGACAGATTAAAAACCTAAATAGAGGAGCTCGATAAATGGCGCGAACGTTATTTTCTTATGTTTTGGCTTTGCACGATTTGTGTATTTAAAGTTAGAGGTCCTTTTCAAGACTTTGTTAAAATAGCAGAAATTGCTAAGGTGAAATTGCTGTACCAATATTGTTGCCATTTAAAGCAGTAATAGTGTACTTATACAGAAACCAACACGTTTCGATCCGTCGAAACGCGTTGGTCGGGGCTTTAAGAAAAAGTGCGAGCGTAACCATGTGGAGCAAGTAGTGAGAACATTAAACAATTTCATAAGCAAATATAAACTCTAAAAGATTTAAGCTTCAACTTGATTCCATTTAATCGTAATTCAATTTATTAGTGAGATCGAATGAAAACAGAACTCCCAACTTGAAAGTTCCTAATTCTATTGTTGGCTTTTTAATTGATTGACGAGCAAAATATTAGGAACTTTGCCACGAGCCACGGTATTTATAATGCCGTTGAGTTTGTTAACATTGTAAAAAAGACGCGACTTTTGGCTAGAAATCGAAGAAGTGATCTTTTTTAGAATTTTTTACTCAAATTTGTGTTTCTTCATTATGACAAGACCGCCGCGGACTGGCCCGTACGGACCATGTAACAATTTGTGGGCAAAATAAGTCTTTGTACAGATAAGTACTTATTAGAATAGGTATTTCCCGAATAGGGCAGCTTCAGAACAAGGTATGTCGTGCTTAGGTCTATAAACGCATGAGATTCATTTTGCGAATAGGTCATTACTGAGCCAATGAATGATAGAAAATGAGAAGCCCAAAAAGACGGTGACATTTAGTGTTGTCGCCAAATCTTTCAGGAAAATTCTAACAAAGTGGTACATAATAAGTTACCTATAGGGGTTTATATAAGTTTTTTTCAAAAATCATGTTTTTTGTGCATCAAGCTGTATTGTAACCACATCAATTTTGTCACCGACGATACTGTTAGCTAAATTAAAAATCCACACAATAAAGACGACGCAAATCGCCCTTGTGATAAAAGAAGGCAATTTTCTAGCTGGATTGTTCGGAAAATCTTCCAGACAGGTTATAATAGAAAGCCATATAATAGACGATTATGCCATAGAATAGGTATATCATAAGTATACGAAAAATGTATACAAATTAGCTAGTTTGAATACATTTTTCATATAATATCCCAGTGTTGTTGAAGGGTTTGGTATTAAAATACCTTCCAAATAAGTTAAGTCTTTTTGGATTGGAGACAAACGTATTACCACCTTAAAAATTTTCATATTCGTTGTGTATCATGGGTATTTAAGCGTCGAAAATGCTTAATATTTATGGGAAAACCATTAATTTATACAACCTCTAACTTCGTTCATGTCCCGGAAAAACCACTTCACGAAGCACCCACTAATCTAAAACAGATTTATAATATAAAAAAATAATCGCGCAAAACGTCGGAAATGCTAAAGCATTTATGAACAAACCTCTTTAAATGCCAATGAGTGTAAGTGACGTGTCGCGAGAGGGCACTGAAAAAATACTGAAAACAATTTCTATGTGAGATTAATCTTTCAGCCGACAACTCCTTTCAGCCGCGCAAGTGTGCGGGGGGGGGGGGGTCTTTTCAGTGAGAGGTCCAAGTTATAGACTTACTGGAGTGACTGAGAGACACCCATGAGCGATGGTTGCCGAGTAGTCACTTAGCGTACATCGAACGCGCGTACTTTCGAACTAACGTATATCGAGCTAATGTGTTTTCGATATAACGTTCATCGGGATTTCATACTTCGAACTAGAGTCATACAGTCCTCGCGCGATTCACAATTTAACGACACAGAGATCGATCCTCGCACCAATGACTTACCAGTATTCTACTGTGCATATTTCCTGTTTCTACCGATTTACGAGGTCTTTAAGCCACGTCAGCAGCCTTCGGATCTGACAAACTACGACACCAGAGTTCGTCAGACAAAAAGATACTGTATCAGTAAAACTAAGGTTATAACCGGAAACGTATATGAAAATATTTAAAATTCGTTGATTTTTTTTTTTAGTTTAAAAATCTTCACTTATCTGTAAAGTAAATCTTCACCTATTACATATTTCCTGACTTGCACCCACCACCCCTTCACAGCAAGGGTCGTTAAGTATTCAGCCTTCCCCACCTGGATCTGACTGCGGCCCTGCCATTGTGACACCCAGACAGACGCGCCGACAACACTATACATATCCTACTAATATTATAAACGCGAAAGTTTGTGAGTATGGATGGATGGATGGATGGATGGATGTTTGTTACTCTTTCACGCAAAAACTACTGAATGGATTTTGATGAAACTTCACAATAATATAGCTTACATATCAGAATAACACATAGGCTACAATTCATTAAGATATATTATTGTATATTATCCAAACGCGAGTGAAACCGCGGGGCGCAGCTAGTAATATATACTTTATAGGATACTGTAGTGCATTATGGAACAAAGGACTAAGGATTAAAGGACAATCATGACCCAAATAAAGATATTATATCGAACGTAATACCCCACTCAGCTACCTCGATACAGCCCTGCCTAGATAGTCGAAACATGTTTCCGCCTAAATTATAATACTTCTAAAAAATATGCATACCCGACCAAATAATATGTATCTCTGTATTTAAACCATGCGGAGTTTACGTTCATATTTTTGCACTGAATAAATATTTTCTCTTTTTATGATATTTCTAGCTCTTGACCGTGATTTGATGCGGACTACAGATTATCGTGATAAAACTATCATAGTAACAAATTTAATCAAAACGCATTCAGCTGTTTAGCCAGGATAATCAAGCAAATGGACAGAATCACTCCTTTACCCGACTACGGCAAAGCGAACGGCGGGTTGTGTGTTTGACCGTCAGATATTTAGTATTCAGATATTGCTATTTGTTTTGTTTGTCGAATGAGATAGTTCTGGCCTCTACCTTTAGAGTTAGCCAGGCCGACCAAGGGCTTCTGACGTGGCTTAACGACTGCTATCAATTATGACACAAATCAGAAAAGTGGTGAAGATAAAAACACAACGAACAAAAATGAATCAACAAAAACACAATATTTAAAATAAAAAAACCTATAAATGATAACAGTTATACATAGGTAATGTATTTATGAGCAAGTTATATTCAAAACGAGATAAACTCAAACGCTCTGACTGTCCCCCGTAATGTACTAACACATAACTTCCCGCTACACTGATCGGTTAAGCGATAAAGTTACAGACAGCTGTCGCTATTTGCATCAGGAATCGCTTACGGTCTTAGAACACGTCATTATTTTACAACAAAGTTTTACAGTAGTGGAACTCGAACGTTTTCTAACTAACGAGGTAGACTCTGATGTCAGTTGGTCAGGGCACAAAGAGCCTCTGACGTGGCTTAACGGCTGCTATCCTGCTACCGAGGCCGACCAACCGCGATGGCTTTAAATACCCTCTGAAATACGCCGCCATGGAATTGCAACTTATGAAATTAAGTCATTAGTGCGGGACCGAAGTTTCGAGCCCGCTCTCTCTGGGTTGCAAAGGATATATTCCTGGAACTATATTCTAATTAGTAGACAACTGATTCTAATTAGTAGACAACTGACGCGCGTGCAAGACTTGCATTTACTTTGTTTTGTATCGATTTTTTTCTTATACGAAAAGCAGGTTATTCAAATAATGGTAAACGCCTGCCAACACTTACAGTAACACCCAGAACGTTGCAAAGCAAAATCTTAAGCGGCACTACACTGCGCCCGTCACAGAAATCAGATTTAAAATCAGTAAACACCTAGACAGCTCTACTGGCTTCCACTGCAGTTCCGTGACGCGTGGGCAGACAGACAGACAGACATAAACACTTATCATTGTTGTACACATCGGCAACTGTCAACGTTGACTGATGCTTGTCAACCATTGGTTATGGCTGGCTTAAAGTTAACGCTTATACTTAGATCTAAGTTACAAGCTTACAAACACAAGAAACTTGTAATTTCTTCTCTCAACTTGTCCAAACTCCCTAGGAAGCTTCATTATTAGCCACCATTTACTGAATCGTGACGTCGACCACAGCTGAAGAGGCGGGCAGCTTGATTGTCTGAAGGTAAGCGCCTGTAAAATGAAGGACTTTGACCGTCTTACCACAAAAAAATAGAGTTAAACAGAAGTTACTAAAATTTCATTCATCAAAATCGAGGTCTATTCCTAGCGTTTTCTTACTCAAACCTTGATTTCCTGATTGTTTTACTTGTAAATTTGTTATTGAGTGGAAATATTTAGACTCATCTGTTCAACTCTGGTTTAAATCTTTTGTGGTGAGACTGTGAAAGTCTTGCGGTTCCGAAGAAAATGTTCGTTTACGTCCAACTGGTCACCTATAAACGCCATCGGTCGCTACGTCACGATGTACTATAGAAATATAGTGGTCTCTTTCACACGCTGACATAACAGTGCTTGAAAGGGAAACATCCTTTTTTCAAAGTCAAACCATAATCAATTACTGTTTAATTGAATTTATCATACTTTATGTTTTTATGATTCTCTTTGTTAACTAGAACTAGCTGTTGACTTGTAAAAGTGCGATTGGATTGTCTATTTACAATAAATGCTTTGACTTTGACTTTGACAATACATTTCTATAGTACATCGTGACGCTCTAAGCGGCCGACGGTGTCAATGGAGACCACAGCCGTACTCAGTTATGTTTGACGGTTCTTCTGCTTGGCGGTTACATATCTTACGTGAAATGAATTAATCCAATTTAAACCCATTGGTTCCATAAGTAGAGGTGCCTCATAAATATGTCACATAAATCCCTCTTATTTTAGGCTTGACACTCACATAGACTATTTACCCCTAGCTCTACCTACAACCTACCCCCGTTTGCGTCCCCTACCGTCTGGTGGCAACCAAATTGTAAGACAACCCCTTGCACTATTGTTCAAAGTCGGAACACGTCTGGAGCAGACGGAGGGGATGATGGGACTAGATCAGGGGTTCCCAAAGTTTTTAGAAGTCGCCCCTAGGGGGAAAAGAGATGCTGCCAGTGTCTTTAGCAGAAATAAACAAAGTATGAATAAAAAAGTTTGTAGCAACACACAATATTCCTATTCCTTATCGCACATCCTCATTAAAAATGCAAGCATGTAGATTCTCCTTGGTGGTAAGGCATTAAAGAGTTTGCCTAGATACCAACCTCAAATATTAAATCTGTCGCCAAATCGCTATCCGTGTTCCGGTAGCGGTCCTTGAGGACCAGCCCCATTCTAGATGGAGCATTTTTGCCACCATCAGCCACATCGTCACTTAAGACCAAATGCTAGCCAAAAAAATATTAAAAAAAAATCACGCTGTAACATGTTATAAAAATGACCCCAAGAACGTATGCTTCATCAGTTTCCCGATAGCATTACGAGTAGCATAATTCGCTGCCGCCTTTACATGTGGGGGCGTCGAAGAACCCAGTTTGAGAAGCTGTGTGGTACGAGTAGAGTAGCTATGGATGTATTTAGAGTAATTTGAAGGGGCATGCCCCCATAATCGGGGGCATTGTTGTGAAAACTTTTCATTGTCAGAGGTCACATAGACGTGAAATATATGGGGGTGGATTCTTGACTTTTGAAAAGTTTCTAAGGCGAATTTCACACAGCAGTAGTGCGAATTGTGAACTAAGCACCCGATTTAAAAAAATCGTTTTTTTTTATTCTGATAGATTTTGTTTTTGGGTACGTAGTTGATTGGTGGTAACAATTTGTTCTTTTACGTACTAAATAAAAAAAAATACAGGGTATTGACAAAAAAACTCATTCCTGGTTCAACTGTAGGTTCTCAAACGCAACAAAGTATGTTATGAAAAATAAATAGACATGCAATTAGTTACTGTGGTGAATTGTTCTGCACTCAGATACACACCCAATGGTGTGTGTTACCAGTGATGGCATATGGAACTGAGACGTGGTCCTTAATTAACTGCTGGCGTTTTGGAGAAGCTCAGAGACACACAGCGGGCAATGGAGAGAGTTATGCTTCGAGTTTCTGTGCGCGATAAAATCCGGAACGAGGATAAGTATACGCCAAAGAACTAAAGTCAACGACATAGCTCTCAGGGTTTGCAAGCTGAATTGGCAATGGGCAGGCCACATCGCTCGTAGAACTAACAACCGATGGGGAAGAAAGGTTCTAGAGTGGCGATCACGGACTGGAAGACGCAGTGTAGGTAGGCCTCCCACTAGATGGGCCGACGACATCAAAAGAGTCGCAGGCAACCGGTGGATGCAAGTGGCAAATTGCCGTTCGGTGTGGCGGTCTAAGGGAGAGGCCTATGTTCAGCAGTGGAGGTCTTCAGGCTGATTATGATGATGATGATGATGACACACACAAACAACCAAAACAAAACTCCCCGACTACCATCACCATCACTGTCTCAGAGTAGACATATATTTAATATATTTAGAGACATAAACAAGGTCACAGACGACATAAATAGAGCCCCTCAAAATCAACCAAGGACATGGGTATAAATGTATATACTCGTATATGTGTTATGGTGTTTTATTTATCGTCCCAGCTTCACACACAGAGCAAAACAAACGTCATCGCGATATTTTTTAATAACTGCGATAGGCATCGAAGGGGCCAACGTTGTATAATGGAAACGGCTCCAATATGTTTTGTTGATAGCGGAGAGACAGTAAGGGCTCTCCTGCGTTTCCACCATGATCAGGTGCCTTTCTTGAGAAGGGGCATTACGGGACAGGGACATTTATTTACGGGTGATATTTATCAACGAGGGGACATTTTAGAAAGACCATTTTTCGAAGGGGAAAGGGGAAAGGGTCATGACCTTTGTACTTAAGTGACGGTGTGGTCGAAAGTGATAAACATGCTCAGCCTAGAACTGACTGACTCCCAGGACCTGTACTGAAACACCGAGATAAAGATTTGGTGACAAACAAAAACCGCCATAGAAAAAAGGTCAGCTTTCAGAGCCATAATATATTATCTAGTCCTAAAGGTAGGAAAACCCATGCAGTGTTACGTGGAAATAGTAAACTGACCGTTTCGCCAAAGAGTTCATACTGCTTCAAATATTTCAGTCATATCCGGCAAAACGCGCAGAAAAAGTAAAAATACGCGTTGTGTGAACTTCCCGCATGCGAAAGCCTCTTTTGGCGACAAAATATTGTGGTTCCGGGATGGTTTTAGGGGTCCACAGCATGGCGCGTTAAACAGCACCCTCTAAATGTTACTTCAAGCGTTTTTTATTGGTACTTTTTTTTTGTTTTAGTAATGGCTTCGCACGGTTTGTGCATATAACCAGTGTCAAGTATGTTATTATAATATTTATCAATATCACATTAAGAAAGTCACAGCAATATAGCAATCGTGGTCAAGTAGTCAAGTCAATTATTTACATCGTCAAAGTCACGATTCAGTAAAGTAGTGGATGCTTTACTGAAACTTCCTGGGAGTTTTGGAAAAAATGCGAAATGACACGATTTTTGAGTTTATATCATTCGCCCACACTCGTGCACGTTAACGAACACTTAATGATTAATATTCCACCAATATTACACATTAACACTCGAAGAAACACAAGTTTGAGAAAATAATACAAAATCAACAACGTCTCACTATCGGATTCCCGCCAAAACTCTATATTGGTACTTAATAAGCTAGTGTTGATCAAGCAGCAAAGTGGTCGTAGCTGTTAAACATGCAAGATGGATTTTAAAGCGTTACTTTGCGGTTTCAAATTCCGCCTCAAGTAAATTATTAGGTACTGTGAACCACAGGTAACAGGGAACCCTAGCTAGTTTAATTTCTTTTATAAATCCGTAAAGTCAATAATGTTAACTATTCTTTAGAATCTTGCACGCTCTCTCATACTCTTTTATTTCATAGTGAGATTTCTCATAGCTGTTCTTGCCAATGGAACCCTTCCCCAAAAACAGTCATCGCACTTGCCCCAACTTCTTTTTATTTCACAAAAGTTTCGCAATCAACTGCACACCACAGTTTTAAACCATGGCTCAAAATAACCGCGGACGTGTTCTATTCGAGCTCTGAACTAGAGTTATGCCCGTACAGTGAATTTAACTGGAGTTGAGGAGACAGCATTTTTATTCAACTCAACTGTGCCCCGTAGTGAGTTGAAACGAAAAGTTTATATTTCAAATGTTTCAACCACGATTTCGCGGGATGAAAAGTAGCCTACTTATTTGTTAATCCAACGTCCTGTCCATCAACCTACCAAATGCTATCGAGATCCGTTCAGCCATTTTGGCGTGATCGAAAATCAAACAACCAAACAAATGAAAATTAGGTGATTGTGTGTGATTTTCTTTCTTTCAAACATACAAACTTTTAGACGTTTGTACTCCACAACGTCTGAACAGGTTTTGATGGAATTTGGTAGGTACCACCTGGAACACGCATAGGCTACTTTTTATCCCGTAAAAAATAACGGTCCCTGTGGAATCATCAATCTGGCAGAGGACACCGGTCATCGGTCAGTTAGCACAGCCATGCTGGCCCGCGAGATGCTTTTTCACGCTTCGTTTAAAGGATCCTAGGTTGTAGGATGGGGGAAATACATGAGCCGGCAATGAGTTCCACAGCTTAACTGTGCGACAAAGAAAGGAGTTGCCGAACTTCTTAGTACGCGTCGGGATATTTTCGACGGTAAAACTGTGACAACGCATACCAGCACGCGTAGTCCTATGGCGGAAAAGGGAGGGTGGGATAATGGAAAATAGTTCTTCAGAACACTCCCCATGATAAAGGCGATAAAATACACTGAGCGAAGCAATGTCTCGACGTAGTTGAAGAGGCTCCAAATGTTTTGTCACCTGTTTATCGCCTATTATGCGAATGGCCCTACGCTGCAATACATCGAGGGCGTCGAGAAGGTACCTGGCAGACCCATCCCAGAGATGCGAGCAGTATTCCACGCAAGGGCGTACTTGTGTCTTATATAAATTACAAAGCTGCTCGGGCACGAAAAACCGGCGCACCCTGTTCAGGATCCCCAGTTTTCGTGACGCAGTGGTGATAACAGACTCAATGTAATTGCGCTGGTTGAGGTCGCTGCTAATGTCAACACCCAACATGTTCAGGCTCCGTCGCATATCAAGGGGGGTGCTCTGCAGACTGGGAATAGGAAGGAAAGGTGAAGTTTTCGCCGTGAACGCGCACACTTGGGTTTTTTTGGCATTGAACTGAACCAGGTTGTTAGTACCCCATTTATTAATAAGATCCAACGTCTGATTCAGTTCAACAACAAGATTCTCACGCTTATTTAAAGTATCCGCCTTTCCAGCTGCTGGACGTCCAAGATATCGCCCATGGACCGTACTATCATCTGCATAGCAATGGATGTCACCGAGATGCAGCATGTCATTGATATGCAGAAGAAAGAGGGTGGGCGATAAAACGGAGCCTTGTGGGACTCCGGCATTCACAGTCATGAGCCGCGAAGCGCATCCGTCAACGAGGACACGGATTCTACGCTCATGAAGGAAGCCGGCTATCCAATTACACAGCTGGACGGGCAGGCCGTATGCCGGAAGCTTGGAAAGTAGTGCTTTGTGCCAGACCCGATCAAACGCCTTGGCGATATCCAGGCTAACAGCCAGGGATTCGCCATGTTTGTCCATCGCCTCCCCCCAGAGGTGCGTTACATAGGCTAGAAGATCACCCGTTGACCGTTTCGGCCTGAAGCCATATTGACGATCATGGATTAAGGAGTGATCTTCTAGATGGCGGACCAGCTGTGAGTTAATGATCCGCTCCATGATCTTGCACAGCACTGAGGTTACGGCAATAGGACGGTAATTGATCGGGTCAGATCGGTCTCCCTTTTTAGGGACCGGCTGCACATTTACCTCTCTCCAAGCCTCAGGAACACAGCCTGTGGAATAGGAGAGATTGTATAGGCGCGCTAACGGTGGAGACAACTCCGCTGCACATTTCTTTAGCACAAGCGCTGGGATACCATCAGGCCCGCTGGCTTTCCGGACGTCGAGCAACTGTAGCTCAAAGCGCACGTCACGATGTCTGATATGAATATCAGGCATCGCGAGGCCACAAGATGGTAAGGTTGGCGGTGCAGCGCCACAGTCATCGATTCGGGAGTTTGCCGCAAAGAGATCCGCCAAGAGATCGGCCTTCTCCTGCGGCTGGTGAGCCAGCGAACCATCAGGGTATCTCAGCGGTGGCAGCGAAGGCTGGCAGAAGTTAGCTTGCACGGTCTTGGCCAAGCGCCAGTAACTTCGCGATCCCGTAGGATGCGACACTAACTCTGCCCCAACTCGTGCAACGCGCTGGGCGTCCGCTCTTATATATGCCCTCTTGCACTCCTTGGTGGCAGAGTTGTAGGCTAATTTCAGGGAGTCGATATTAGGATCTTTAAGGGCGCGACCCCTGGTCCAAGCACGATATGCCGACTGCTTCTTAGAAACAGCATCAGCACATTCGCGATTAAACCAAGGGCGTCTTCGGCCTTTGCTGACGATATCGGAATACGGTATGTAGTACTCCATACCCAAACCAATCTCGCCAGCAACGGCCGCAGCACTCGCCGAAAGATCTTTCCCCCTGAAACAGCGCTGCCCCCACGGAACGGAAGCGAAGTAGTCGCGCATTCCGTCCCAGTCAGCTGATGAGTAGTGCCACACTCGGCGTTTGGCCACCGCAGGTTGCGATGGGACTGCGCATGGCACTGTGCTGGAAACAAGGCAATGGTCAGAGGACCCTAGAGGTGTTCCAACTACTACCCGGTATCCAGCAGGGTGACTCGTCAGGAGAAGGTCCAGCAAAGAGGGGTTTTGCCCCGACACATCTGGTATCCTGGTGGGCTGATCTACCAGTTGTGTCAAGTTGTGGGTAAGGGCGAACGCGTGGGCAGACCTTCCTGCATGGTTAGTAGTGGGGGAACCCAACCAGGAGTCGTGGTGTGAGTTAAAGTCCCCCAGAAACACCAACTCAGCAGTAGGGTACCGCTCCTGCGCTTTATCCGCCGCCTGACTCAGGGTGTCAAAGAGTCGAGTTGTCTCAGCATCACCTGTATGAGAACGGTAAAGGCACACGTAAATTCGGCTATGTATGCCCAGGTTTACGTGCACCCAGAGGAAGGAAAGGGAGGGATCCTCTAAACAGCGTAGACGGCGACAGCAAACCTCCGAGCGGACAAATAAGCAAACTCCGGCTTTTGCGAGGAAGTTTTCCTCAAGCACGTAGCCGGGGTACTGCAGGTACGACGTGTCCGCTGGGCGCTTGATTTGCGTCTCCGTCAAAAAAAGCATGGCGGGCCTTGCCGTCTCGAGGTGTTGGTGGACGGCATTAAGGTTAGAGTGGAGTCCGCGGATGTTAGCGAACTCCACTTTGAACGGTGCGGTGGGGGAGTGCACCGCTGTAAAACTAGCCATACTTTTGTTCGCTGTCATAGAGGGGGGTTACAAAGCGTGAAAACGTGGGTGAGCATTCGCGACACAGAGGAAGAAAGCGTGGTGGACTGTTTTCCCATTGAAATGTCCGCAGAGGAGTAGCGCTGATCCGTCGGGCGGAAGGGCCCCCGTACCCCCCCGGAAGTAGTCGCCGGGTCCCCATCATCCGGTCACCAACCGGCACGGCGAACTACCCCGAGATTATGCGCGGCATGATAGGGCAGCCTCTCGAGGTGGTTAGGCTCGATTGGGCCCCTGTACTGTACCGCGGGCGGCCAGCGGGACAACCGTTTCTACGGGTCTCCCTGACCGATGGGTCAACGCAGTCCACCCGACAATGGGTAGACGGAATCCTCCACTGTTCCCCCCGTATCGCGGCAGCTCCCACGTATGGGCGTCCGGAACTCTCACTCACCGGACGAAACACGGCAGCATAGCTGCCATTTCACGCCGGTCTTCTGTGAGAGGGTGGTCCTTCCCCGGTCGAGCCGGCCCATCGTGCTGAAGCCGTAAGGCGACAGCGTAGCTCTACCACTCATAAAAGATAGTCGCAGTTAGATAGAACTCCCATTAAAATACCTAGTATGTATACCATCCGAAAGCACCGTAAATTGTGTAACAAAAACCCTGGCATGAATGGGGTAGGGGCGCCGATAACGTATCAGGGTTCAATTAATGCTGTCACCGAACGAGTGCCAAGTATACGGAAGTTTACCCTCGAAATTGCGGGGAAACAGGGACTGATTAGCGGGAAAAATATCGCTACATTTTCATTTGAAAATATAAAAATGTTTGGTAGGTATTTACCTCTTTTTTTCGCATTTAGGCAATGTTATTTATTATGTTTAAAGTATTTACCTGATATATAACAAGTGCCCGGTACCGAAATGAATAGAATATAAATGAATAATTATTTATTTGAAAGTTTTATTAGGTATTTTTTTACTGTACTTACCAGAATCTTGCGACAGGTTATCCTAGAGCAAGATTTAGTGTTATATTATATCAATGTGTAAAAGATGATTGTGTACTTGTGGGGAATAAATTGATTTACGTATTAAGTATTGAATTGAGTATTATGCATATTATTTCGTAGTTTAGTTCTAATAACACAATAACATTGCACTCAAAATAATCATACTTCTAAAATGTGGGCGGTAGAAAATAAGTTAGCATCGTAGTTCACCATCGGACAGACATATTATGGCACTGTTATAGAAAAAACAACCATACATTGTATACCGCTTACTTCCGTTACTTGAATACCGGTACTTATATTCAACGAAATCGGTCCCTGCCTTAGACATCGCAACTTTCAAAGTGAATTTGTGAGTAGACGCGTTAATTGGACAAGATTCCCGATTATACCGAGAACCGGTGACGGAACGAGTGTTTGATGAAAGAAAAACAGAATTGGTGAAGTTCGCGATTTTGGGTAATGGCGCAAACAGAGTGAGGCGGCGCGGTGGCGTTTATTTGGTTATTGTTAACATTACTGTTGAGTATTTTGTCGTAGGATATTACTGGGGTCTTAATTACGAGAACTTGAGGGCACTAAGCAGTGCCATGCAAGATTGCAATGCCATATTCTGGGTTTCTAATGTTATGGGCAGACGTTTAGGTTACCATCATGTCTATTACTAAAAAAAAAATATTTTTTTTTAGAGGCGTTCAGTGTTACTATTACGAAACAGTGCCTAGATTACAGGTGGCACTATAAAAAAAAAACTTTACTGGCATCATTAATTATGAACACCAGAAGGTAATAATTGTAATTCATTTTCTACCAGTCAACCGTAGCGCAGTGAGTAATCAAAAGACATTTCTTTAAAATACGAGTGAATGTTACAGTAAATTTTATTATACCTAATAGAGGTTCTCAAACTTTCGCAAGTTTACTTCTTTTTTACTAAACAAACACGGGTCTGATCAGTCTGTCAGTCTTCAGAGTTCCGTTGAAAATATATTTTGATATTCATCTAGGTTTGGGTAAATATACTTTTACCATATCACCAGATGGAATCTCAGTCAGTCTTGCTTCAGTTTACTTTGAAATACATAATTAAGTTCCATATATTATTATATATATATATCTCCGAGAACTGCTAACAGACTTGTCCGTTTGTCCGAAACGGCGTCCGAGAACAAATAAAAAGGTCCATTAGTGGCCAAAAAGCCCCCTGTTTATCTTTGACACAGTGGAATACAGTACGTTAAGTACAGGAAATTTGAAACAATAAAATAAGTAAAATAATAAAAAAATCAGCCTGTATGCTGGATTAGGACATTACCCACCACGGTGGCCCAGGCCAGATTGGTGGGCACATGACTATGAAATAATTCTCGGGCATGTTGGTTTCCTCACGATGTTTTTCTTCACCGAAAAGCAAGTGATAATTACGTACATGTGTTTTTACATGGAAAAAATTGGCACTTGCCCGCGCTGCGATTTGAACCCACGACCCCCTGCTTAGAAGGCAGACGTAGTCCCACTAGGCTAGCACTTTACAAGGTATTGCTAGTAAAAAAGCACGCTATTACGTAATTTTTCGCGAATCCATTATAGCTTTGTTACTGCTACTGGCATTATACTACACACCTTACTTAGGCCAGGCGCGCCCACTGACGCGTAGCTAAGTAAAGCTAACGCAACGCGACTTACATTACTTTTCAGACGTCATTAATTTAGACAAAGTTCTATTTTTCTGTCCGCAAAATGTATCTTAAGGTCGTTAAGAACTCTAATCCCACTTTTAATTTTTAGGATTCCGTCCATCATGAGGATAAACGTAACCACTAACGTGTCTATCTGTCAAAGCAATTATTTTGTAATACTTACTACAAAAAGAAGTCTGAAACTTGGCATCGTTCTTTTCAGTTATTTTCAGGTGTAATCTATAATATACAAAAATATTTTTTTTTAATTTATTTTACCCTGGCCTTCCCTCTATACAGAAATTAAAACAATCAAAATGAGTCCAAAGAAAAAAAAAATTCCCCCAACAGCTCATCTAATATTTCCCGCTCAATTGAGCACAGAGTATAAATAAAAACTTATTAAAAAGAGGAAGTTGTGACGCGTTTCCGCTAGAGGTCGCCGGCACTGAGTAAGAATGGAGGCATTGTTTCTCTGCTTCCGGTGTGTGATGGCTTCTAACGTAATTAAAAAATCGACAGAACAAAGAAATCTTGTAACATTATATTGGATTAAAATAAACTAGTTAATGGTCAACAATGTGCAGCCAATGGTTACGACGTCATATCATCATCATCAGCCTGAAGACGTCCACTGCTGAACATAGGCCTCCCCCTTAGACCGCCACACCGAACGACAATTTGCCACTTGCATCCACCGGTTGCCTGAGACTCTCTTCATGTTGTCGGCCCATCTAGTGGGAGGCCTGCCTACACTGCGTCCTCCAGTCCGCGGTCGCCACTCTAGAACCTTCCTTCCCCATCGGTTATCAGTTCTACGAGCCATGTGACCTGCCCATTGCCACTTCAGCTTACAAACCCTGAGAGCTTTGTCGTAAACTTTAGTTCTTTAGCGAATACCCTCGTTCCGGATTTTATCGCGCAAACAAACTCCGAGCATAGCTCTCTCCATTGCCCGCTGTGTGACTCTGAGCTTCTCCAAAAGGCCAGCAGTTAAGGATCACGTCTCAGTGCCATACGACAACACATAAAATAACCAAATAATTAATCTAATCTATAGTAATATCACAGAATACTTATAAAAGTATCTTAAAAGAAGGGAGACTCAATTAAAGCGAAATAGCATGATCGAGATTTTGAATGACACTTGAGCCAACTCAAGAACGGCCGGACTATTTTAATGATCTTTGTCTTATTGGATACGTCTCCTTTCCGAAAAACAGAACCACTATTAAAACAAGGGAAAAATTTACAAAACATAGCAATTATGGATTAATATCCTCATACATTTTACATGGAATGGCGTGAGAGAACGTCGTTCGGGGAAGCATGGGTATAAATTCCGAAAAGAAGAGATACGACAGCAAAAACTACACGACAGTATTTAAACAATACAAACTATCAAAAAACTTTTCGAACACGACCCTAGAAACATTACGAGCGATATCCCCCCCCCCCTTTCAGGAAATAGTTCGCCAAATTGGAAACATTCCGACGGAAAACTAACACCCTGTACTTTGGACGCGCCGCATAGTTGTCGCGCGGGGTGAGGATTAAATGAACATGCTGTATGATCACTGCAGGTTATAGTGACCATAATACAAAAAAAATGTAACAAAACCGATCGCCAAAAAAATAACAACGAGCTGGAGTACCTCGTGCGCTTTGCAATCCAGCGGCACTGGGTTCGAAACCTCGGTCCGCGCCAACGAATTCATTTCTTCAATTATGTGCGGAATTCCGTCGCTTCGTGCTAGGAAGGCACATTAAGATGCCCTAACTCTTATTAACCTACCTTTCGGCAATCGCGTAAATAGTATATTGTCAATGACAGAAGTGCACTTACTATCACGCGAAGGACCTTGCTCATGTGGCCATAAGACTGTAGAATAAAAAAAACAATGAATTCGCTTTGTCACCTATTTTCGGGACAACCGGGACGGTCGCCTGTCCCACTTTCCAGTCCCGTTTTAAACGGGACACATGGTTACACCTCGCACCTTCATTAGCGAGTGCAGGTGCTTTGTTCGACGCGAGGGCTTTGACGGGAAGTTTCTGAACCGCCTGTAGTTAATAAACAGTGTCCTTCTTTATCGTTCAACACCCTGTAGTTTTGGAGAATCGACCTTTTTGTTTTTGTGTGGTCAATAGAATAGAATAGAATAGACAACTCTATAAAAAAGAGCCTTAATTCAGACTCAATATAAAAAGGTATTAAACTGAGCGTTCTTATCGGTTAAAGCGATTTCTTCCAGACAAAATTAGGATAGACAGAAGAAGCACTTGCAAGTCTACTTTTAATGGCAGATAGGTGATGTTAAAGGAGTAATTTAAGGCTACATTTTTTTTAGAACTAACAACGGTTTGCGGCGTCACCCGCGGGATGATCATAAACGCGGGCGAAACCACGGGCCGTAGCTAGTGCTCAAACTTATAACACCTACGTGTGTATCAATTTCGAATTCTCCACGTAAACGCGTCGATATGCCGAAAATAAAATTATATACAGATATTTTATTGAAAATTCTAACATTTCTAGCGAGCATTCTATAAGAATTCCTTTGGGAGGCTTCTAAAATGACGCCTGTGAGAGGTTGTAGATTTCTACCTCAGGCATTTCGAATTTTGTAAAAGACGCTAACATTATGAGTAGGCGCCATTTTGCACTAGCAAGTATCTACTATGTACTTACTAAGAATACTTAGTAGTACATAACTACATGGTATGTACTACGATGTATATACTACTATGGTACATGCAGTAACAGCCTTTCTAGCTCCACATGCGTGACACACAAATAATCAAACTGATCGTTGTTTCATTTCAACATTACTGTTAATGTATAAATCTCTTTTATTCTGACAAAAAATAAGATAATCCTCTTTTGGGGTTGCCATAGTCGGGCAAACTAAAATACATAAAAGCAACATTTCTACAAAAAAAAGAATGTAAAGACTGACAATAATTCTTGTTTAATTTTGTCTTGGTCTTGCTATTTTTCTGTTGAGAGAGTAAGTATGAAAATATCCACCTAAAGTCGAAACGAGAAAATAAGAAAAATAAAACACGAAAATCAAAATTAACCCTCTTCCCGAATTACCATCGAAATAAGATTTTTCTGTGCAAAAGATCCACTTTCCATATCAGTTTAAACACATTTAAATTCTCACCTTGCATTTGAATATGAATGCAAGGTCTCCGAGGCCCTCCACGGGAGGCCTGTCTGGGAGTGCCTTTATGCCAGGGTTGATATCGATACCTCGCTGCCGTACCATTTTTAGAGTACCGTACCCAAAGGGAGCGGAGCCCTATTACTAAGGCTCCGCTCTCTGTTTGTAACCAAGCTGTATATCATGAACCGTGATAGCTAGACAGCTGAAATTTTCACAGATGATGTATTTCCGCTGCCGCTATAACAACAAATCCTAAAAAATAGAATAAAATAAATATGGAGACTTCCATACAACAAACGTGATTTTTTTGCCATGTTTATTAGATAATGGTACGGAACCCTTCGTGTGCGAGTCCGACTCGCACTTGGCCGGTTTTTAAATAAGTATATATATTTTTTATTATTACCTCCAAATAGGGGTTTTCTTGGTTAGATTTTTAAGCATCTATCTTGTCGAAGAAGGCTGAACATTGCATTTTTTTTCTCGCATCTCAACCTGTCTTATGTAAACCCTGGATCCCTAACTAAGATTATCTGTAACCAGGAAATCAACAACTACGGGATCATGGTACAAACGCCGAGACAGAGCATCTGCGGGATTCGAACCCGCCACCTCACGCTTCGCAGTCGACTCATCATCACCACGGAGGTCACCCATCATAAGGAAGCAATGCTATTGTCATCAGTCCGTACTATTACTATCCGATTGATTCTTTAACTTGTCATTGCTTGAGTAAAGTTTGTCTTTCCACCTTTTTTGAGGACACTCATATAAGAAGTTTAAAACGTCCCATTATTTGTAACACATTGTTCATATTTTTGGATAGATTTTAGTTAAGGCTTTTGTCTAAATTATAATGACAAAAGCCATGTACAAAATTAAGTAGAAGCCGCGTTTTAAACGATTTCATTTTGCACGTCATTTCGCTAAGCATCTTATAAGCATCTTAGGTCTTGCTCTATTCCGGGTTGAGGTCGTAGTAACTGTCGCTTAATCTCTCTCTGTCTCTTGTCTAGATGGTAGCCCTTTTCGCGAAACTGGTGACACACGGACGCCGCGAAACAGCGACAAATTCTTCGCATTCGCATCGCTTTTCGATTTCGCAGTTCGCGGCGGGAGGCGTAGCGAAAACACCAGCCAGCGTGTTCAAGCTTCTTTAATTTTGAGGCGTGTTAACATCCATGCAATAGATTTTGTTGATATATATTTCAAAATTGACGATCATAATTTTTTTTATTACAAACCGTTAAATTATAAACAAACAAAGAGAAAAACTGAAATGAAATTAAAAACGGTTCAGTCGAGGAGCTATTTATTATACGTCGGGGATGCAAACCAGCTTTTTATTTTACAAACTTTTAGTTACTTTTCACTTGTCCCGGCGTCCGTAATCAGAACACCATGTATTTGAAAAGAAAATTATGTTTAGGTCCTCAATTGGATCGCAATAAGACGTCATGGTAAGCCCCCTGTTTTCTATTCTTTCTGCCCGTATGTCAACCAAATCCTCCGATCTCACCACAAAAGATTTAAACCAGAGTTGAACAGTGTCTCAATATTTTCTCCACAAATCGACGTCTAACCCTCGCTTTTTCTAACTCAATATTAACAAGTCAAATAATTAGGAATAGCAGGATTGAAAGACAACGCGAGTGGTAGACGTCAGTTTGTGGTATGAAATTTAGGAACACCCGTTCAAACCTTGTTTAAATATTTTGTGGTAAGACGGTCAGAGTCTGCGCGACGAACCATGTCTAGTCAGTGAATACCTTCTATAGTCGCTTTTACAAAACCTCATTGAATCCTTTTCTACTTGAATGTGGGAAAATTTCTATAGAGGAAAATAATTTCTATTGGGAAGGGTCTTTGTTGACCCGAATAGAACACTTTAGGGTCGAACTGCGAGGGTATTTTGGATTGACGTGAAATGATTGATATTTCTGCGGATAGTCTGGAGTTTAGTTATTTGTGATATCAGATATTTCTGCTTGGCGTTGAGATTATTTGAAGTCGTATGAGGTTTTATTTGAAGGATATTATAATCAGCTAAAAATTAACGTTGTGGTTTTACCTCAGTGCTGACCTCAGACTTTTTCTTGCATCATTGTATGCACTACCATCTGTTTTCACCCTGGTATTTTCACTGTTTCATATTTTGTCTTGCTTTTGATAGGTTTCAATCTACATTATCCCCGAGTCCGCCCATAAACCGCAATTTCGCGAATGCAAAGGTCATCTTTGAAACTACTGTTTCAATTTTGACTATACTTTCAGTGATAGAAAGTTGCACTATTCCCGGGTGGTATAGGTTTTAAAAAGTTCCCGCAAAAGGAAAATACACGGGTAAAACGACAAGCCCCAACTAGTGTTCGATACTTTTAACGCAGCATTTACCCATCTTAGCTCGTGTTAAAGTACGTTATCCGAGTTAAACGCACCACCCCTCACTCCAAAGGGGTGGTTTTTACCCTCCTATCGAAGTTGTAAACTGCACAGATCTGAACTCGGAACACATCTGTTCCAGGAAACCTGCCGCCATCGACATTGGTTATTAAGCCGTCAAGTTTAGAACTTAATCCGGTATTTCTGTAAAGTTTTGTTTCGACTGAGAAAGTAATACGTTTTAAGTGTAATGTCTTGATTTAGAAGTAAAATAGTACAGTATTTGATATTGAAGAGAGGTCAAGTCAAAAGTACATACCTATAACCGTGTAAGTAGGGACTCATGAAAGTGGAAGAAGTCAGGATCGTAGCATGTGGAAAGATGTAGCCTCTGCCTACCTCAATGGGAAAGCGGCCTTTTTTTATTTGAAAGGGTATATTTTTAGATTAGTCACACAGAAATTTCATCTAAAACGATTCGGTTTTGGTTATAAAATCGAAATAAATAGAATCCAAGTAAACGAAATTGTTTACAATAGACGGATTTTTTTAAAACTAGACACTATTAAAACATAACACCAAACATTTCCATTCTAACACAACATTACGTTACAATCGGGTCACCGCAAAACAAACCACACAAAATAACATGTAAGCATCATTCACACAACACAAGCAAACACAATGTCTTCCGAATAAGACAAATATTAATTTCTGTATGAGTTAATACCACTGCTGGAGTAAATTATTTCCTAGATACGCCGACGTGTGATGAAATATGGCCGTTGTTCCCCTTGATATATCGGCCGGCTCTGTTGTGAACGCGTCTTTATTTACTAAATCATTGGTCATGATGAAGGCATAAAGTATCTGAAAGTTTTGTAAGAGAAGTGCGTAAGGTAATCACTGTTTTCACACTCTTACACAGCCTCCCGCGATACAGGCTTGCCCTAGTGCGGGGACTACTTAGTAACTAGATCTGTATTTTTAATCTTTATGGTAAATAAATTATTTTGTTTTGTTTTTGTTTTGTTTGTTGCACGACAGGATTCGAACCCGCGGCCATGGAATCGGTTCATGACATATTCAGATGACGATACAAGTTTATGGTGAAAATGAGCTCTGAAATACAGATATAATATAATAATTCGACGGCTCGTTTGGCGTAGTGGCTGAGCAATCAGACTGCTGCGCTAGGGGTTGCGGGTTCGATTCCCGCCTGGGACAAATATTTGTGCGGTCCACAAATATTTGTTTCTGGTCTGGGTGTGATGTGTATGTGAAATTATATGTCTGTAAGCGGTACCCACGATACAGGAGCAATCCTAGTGTGGGGCAACGTTTTTTTAAAAAACAATAAACAAACAAAAACAATACTAAAGTATGGTGGAAACAAATACAGGACGAAACTTAAAGTTACGACAGTGTATGTTTGTTTGTCGCGTTTTCACGTCTAAACTGCAGAAGCAATTTTGATGGAATTTAGTACACATTAGGGCATAAGATACTTTTCATTGCGGCAAACTGTAGTTCGCGACGGCAAAGTCACGGCCTAAAGATAAATAAAAAAAAACAGACACACTTTTTGCCAACAAAAATGGCCCATTTATTTAATAAAAGATAAAAATTTTAAATGATCAGATCTGCGTAAACGAAACGGTCTGACTTCGCTGTGTGAGCGAGGCTTTGTCAACACCCCGTAGCTAGCAAAACCGGTTTGCGCGCTTTACGCTAACTTTGGAACACACTGTATAATGAAAATGGCGATCTTTGGGAACTAAAGGCGATGTTGATTTCGTAATTTTAATTTGATTTCGGGTCAAGAAAATGTATTAGAGTGGATCTCCTGTGATTAAATTTACCAAATAATATTTTTTTACTCGCATCCATCGTTCAAATCGTGAGTAGTATAAAAATCCCACGAGTTTCACAATTTTCCCAGAAATTTACCCAACATGTCTTTTCATAAGAACCTATTCGGACTATTACAAACAAACATATTTTTTTTTAATTTACATAGACAAACTCGCACGGTTTCTTAATAATATGAAATGTAATGGCTGATGCTAAAAAATCTCTTACCCTGAGATTTAACACCTTTTTTATAATAGCTGTAAACCTGTTCAATAGAAAAGCCGTAAAGCACCTATGTAGCCGCATAAACTAAAACATTTCGCACTCACGAAGCGAGAGGTGAATTGAATTCATTTGAGGCAGACTTTACACATTCAATCTTCTTACAATCGATCATTCGGTCAGCAGGCAAGTGTGAAAAGATCTGAACTGAATAGACGATATGTGTATGCGGTTTATTTGCATAACACCTCGTTGGTCACAATATTATGTAGCAAAAAAATCCCACTCTCACATGTCTCTTCAAATGGTTCCAATCATTCGCGGGACGTCCTTTTCTCAAAACTTAAGATTTGAATTTTGTTTTGTTAGGTACGTATCTAATATTAAAAGATCCAAGAACACAATTAGCCCCGGCAAAGTAGGCTGACAATGCTGATGCTACAGTGAACGTGTAAAGTCAGCCTTAAACTATAAAAAAGGCGTTAAAGCTCACCGCAGTTAGCAACAGTGTGTAACTAAATATTTCGCAACAAATTAAAGGTTTCTCAATAGCGCGTTTTCAAAAAAGGTTGGGGTCGAATTTGACGATGTAGAAAAAGCCCGTCGCACTGAAACACGTCTTTGACGAGCGTTCAAAACGCTTGTATAACTGGTCCCTTCGGAGAAGAGAACTTCCCCCTCACGCCGAAAGATACCAACCCTAACGCTTCAAGTTTAGAATTAATTAATCATCCAATTTACAAAATTTCCCGTTAAAATCTTTAACGACCCGTTACAATTGAATAAGAATCTGCGATTTAATCGCGCTTGGCGTCAAAGTTAAAAGTTTGCTGCTTGAAAGCGTAGCAATCGGTAGGTGTATACATTGTTGTAAATAGGCATGTCTTTGCATCTTAAATCTTAAACGTATCGTCCTAATTCTTGGAATCCGACCTCAGTGCCGATCACACGACTTAATCAGACGTGTTCCTTACCAAAAGGTGAACAACCTTGCCAGTGCCTTAGCCTTAAAAAATAAAAATATATTATTAATATGTATGAGTCCTACGCCCTCCATCCCTATTCTGGAAGATTCCGTGTCCGTCTACGAGCATCCAAGTCACGCGCCACGGATTTATATAGAAGTTTCCGCGAGTGTTTGGCCTCCGCACTTTCTATCTGAAGCCGATGCCATTTCACGGCTCAATACTTCTGGAGATTTGGCGCTGGAAATGTGTCACTATTGGGTGTGTAAGAAAAACTAAACCCCATTACGACCTGTGTCATTATTGCCTGGGAAAAAAATACTGAACCCCATTACGACCTGTCGGGTTTTTAGGAGAATACGTCTATGAGTAGGTGAGCCACGATGAAAACTGGGCACCGAAAATGTTTTCAACCGAAATTCTAGAATGTTCCACTTTCGACTACATCGTCACATACGACCAGTACCCCAGTGTGAGTTTTTACGAGCTCGAAATAGTACGCGTCAACTAGCGCTTTGTATGAAGATTTTTCGTTCATAAACGCGCCGGTAGTTAAGAGGCGCTGTACAGGATCTTTATACAAAAGCGCTAGTTGACGTGTACTATCTGAGATAGTAGTCAAATACTAAATTAAAGTATTTTAAAAATGGGACGATTCTCTCGTATTTTTTCTCATACCTATGGTTCTTTCATAATACATTAGTGTTACTTTGATTTTCTAACGCTCAATGAAAATGCACCAGGTAAGTAACGCCTTCAAATTGGTCAGTGAAATAACAACACAAACAAAAGGTGTAGCCTTATTTGACTTTAGTATTGAGGTCCTATGTCAATTACGCATTAGTTGGAAACTAAACCATAATAGACAGAAATAAGATTGATTACAATTTTCATAATATCATAACATTGCGATATTTATGTATTTCTGAAGGATAGTAAACTCAAGCCCTTTTTTACCCGAATTCCAAAAGGAGGAAGTTCTCGGTCTGTGTTTTTTTTTCTTGACTGTGTTTGGATACATCGCTTAGTTATTGGATGAAGTTTTTAACGGGCTTCCTAAAAAGTAGCTATTGCAATACTTCACGGCCGCCGCGTAGGTATGCCTGCACTTTAATCCTAAACACAACATTGTCCTAAATTCCCGGAATACCGCGGTGCCGATGACACGAAACAGAACAATAAAACTGTCGTCCGTCGGTTTGTCACTCTGAAATAACTATCGTTTTGAAATAACTGTCGGCCCAGTTTTCGTGATAAAAACAGATTCAGTTTCTATTTATATTTTGCGGCGACTGTTTGTTTTTCCGCTGTGTCGAACTGCTAGGTTCATTTATTTCTCCTAGCATCGATTTTCCTAGTCGTCACTACAATAATTATAATAATAATTCAGCCTGTAACTGTCCCACTGCTGGGCAATGCCTCCCCTCACTTTTGTGAGGAGGATTAGGCCATAATCCACCACGGGGGCCCGGTCCGGATTGGTGGATACATGCGTCCGAAATAATTCTCGGAAATGTTGGTTTCCACAAGATGTTCTCCTTCACCGAAAAATGAGTGATAATTACATACATATTATATTTAACACGAAACTAAAATCGTCACTAATCCCGCTTACATTATAAATGCATATTTTTGTCTTCGCACTGCAACATTTGAGTAAATGCATTATTTTGGTCCTGGAGTAACACCCAGTAAGTACTTTATATCTCGTAAATATTAAAGGTCGCTGTGGGGTAACTTACCCCAAGAGACCGTTACTTTTTACACGGGTAAGTCAAAGCGGGCGAGCCGCAGGGCGCAGCTACTCATAATTAATACACACACTATATATAATAATAGGTACACAGTAATACATCAGTCCCACAGGAAAACTTAAAAAACTTCAGTTCAAAACAAAATTCCTGTGGACATGAAATCCAACGAATCTTGGCTCCTATTTAGCTCAAAAACCAGCATAGCTATTAATAGGACCTTTTCGTGAAACGAGAGAGAATACAGATATGACGCAAAGAGAGAGGGAGAGAGCTTGCGCGATAATACAGCCGGCATTCTGGTCACTTACCCAAGTTACTTTAACTTATACCTGAATTCCACTAGCACTTTAATCCCTAAAGAGAATAGATGGTCCTTCACTAGCAGTTCCTCAGTAAAAAAATGGTGTACTTAATCGAAGAACGTGACTAATTCACCCCGTTTTGTCACGAGCACACTCCTTAAGGTCATTTCGCATCATAACTCAGCAGAAATCGCGGGTAGTCTGAAAAATGTTGGAGACGCTGGGCCGCATTAGGCGTCGCAAACTCGTATTTAAATGAGACGAATGACGGCCGCTAGGGGCGGGAGCGGAGTGACAAGCGGCAGCGAGTTGGAGATTGTATAAAACTCTAAACGTTTATTGTGAGTAGGCAATAATAACGCACGTTTGCAAGTCAATACAATCTAACACGTATTTTTTTTTTGTACTTTGTAGGGTGCCATTTGAAAGAAAAGAAAGAAAGGATTTTTTTTTGACTGGTATAATGTAGTAAATATGCTCGGCCCATAACAGGACTGGATTTCAAGGACAGCTGCCGGAACACCCCTATAAGGACAAACAACACCTGCCGCTCCAGACGGTGATACCTGCATTCACCAGTCTTCTCGTGACCACGGTCGATGTAACTCGGCCGAAACGTCGAGGTATGTCAAAATTATATATTTTGATATTAGTTTGTGCGCGAATTAGACCCGTTTAAATACTAATTTACATGTATTCAGTTCGCAAAAGTTTAAGAACTTCTATTAATATCACAAATTAATGATGACCAACATTTTCAGTTACAGAATTCATCACAATAAATGGGATACTGAAATAATATTATACGAGAAAAGACTTATGAGAGGGGTTCATAACAATATGTCCAACAAGTGTATATATTAGAAGCTCAAAACTGTCTAAAGGCACAAACAACAAAGTAGGCAGCTGAGCGAAGCTAAAAATTAGAAAATTATTGCTCGCTCCGCTCAGACCGAAGTCGCTCCCTAAACGCCAGAAGCTGAAAACTTGTTTGTTCAGGGGGCTGGTCCGCTGTATTTTTGGTGTAACACATAGAATGTTTGCATGTTTGTCTGTAACGTAACAGCTTCGTAACGGGTGCGGCGAGGCATACGTGTTGGCGTGGACGTAGTAAGGATAATTTAAAAGGGGGAGTTATTTTTATTAGTTTATTCAAAAGGGAACCTATTTGACGCTCCTTTTTCGAAGTCGATTAAAAGAGATTTTCAAATCGATTATTATCTTTTTTTTTTGTATGTTTGTTAGGCGACTTCTCCGCCCATTCCGCTCGATCACAATCTGTCATCGTGTTGATTGTGGTCTCCCAATTATGCTCGTCGTATGGTCTGGAGGGCCAAGGCTCTGTCAGGTAGCCTCCGATAGCCCTTCAGGCATCCCTGGCAACGTCCCTGCGTATTAGTTTTCGTTAAATAAGCGATGCGGAATTAGATACCGTCTTCATTTAGAACCCTTTGTACAGTCATGGAACTGTAAATATTAACTGGAGTTTAATTTTGTTAAGTAGGTACTAACACTGCTTTTGAAACAGTATTTGTTGTGATTGATGATTATATTTGGCGACTATACGTCGTTTTTTGTAGGAGGCTTTATCATGCCATCATTTTGACTAAATTTGTAATGCATCGAACTGAATTTAACATTGCTTAATCAAGATCAGAGTTTTCAGTTGAGTTTGCAGTCGTGTTTTATTATTTTTACTAAGTATCAAATTAACTGACGAGACGAGCAGGCTCTTTGTATGATGGTAAGCCCCATTTCTGGCCTATATAGCAATTTTTCAACGGAATATTTTATTTTATAAAATTTGTTGGATTTCTGTCATAAGAACATTCTTCAATACTTCATTCTCAGCCTCCCAACACCACCCATATTTTAAATATTTTTATTCAATATTATAATTAAGAAAATAAATATATTTTGCACGTCTGTGGCCGCACGTCTTTCTATCGAGTCCGCTACTAAAAATACAAATTCAAATAACTCAGACTGGACTATATAATTCAGACTGGAGTGCGGCCTCCCTAAGAAAATCTACAAGCAAAGCCGCTAGGCATAGCCAGTTCACAAACAATATTCTCCCCAAAAACAAGGTAAAACACATATTAATTGCCGCACTCTGTCACCCATCACCATAACGGCGTAACACGTCTTTCGGGGACTGAAATAAAGTATTCGTCCGTAAATCCACGTCCGACCGACTGGCCGACCGACCGTCGGACGACCAATCCTCGGATATATGAGTGCGAACGGACATTTCTTTTCAATGCAACACAATAGATTCCGAGAAGTACTACGTGTTGGCATAGAAAGTACAGGTTTTTACGACAAGAATCTTTAGAAAGACGTATCTGAGCTTCTGGTCTCAGTAACACGTGACCTACATGTAAATCTAGCCACTGCTATATTATATACAAGGTATGCCAAAATTATATATTTTGATATTAGTTTGTGCGAATTAGACCCTATTAAATTCTAACTAACACTGCTATACAATATGGTGACGTTTTGATGACGATGATGATGATGATGATGATGATGATGATGATGATGATGATGATGATGCTGATGATGATAATGATGATGATGATGTTGATATTTTGCTAGAAGGTTCGATAGCAACAGGGTGGATAGGGTTGCGTCTTCTGCCTTACTTTCGTTGTACCTTATCTTTAGTTGACTTATTTTACTGATCTTATGGAACATAGACATAGTTGTCCAGTAGTAACCTGTCCACTTTGCAATCCAACGACACCGGGTTCAACTCTAGGCCCCTATGAGTCAATTACCAAAAAGTTTCGTAAGGTAAGGAGTTCCATCGCTCCATACAACGCAGGGTATGATCTATTGATGGATGATGGATGCTATTAATCGGAAGCAATCGTTAAACTCAGAAAATATTCATCTTTTTGATAGCAATAGCCATCGCTTTCCGTTTACGTAATCGATACAGTCACCATGTTCCCTGGGGCCAGACCCTTTGACATGGGGGCAAGTGTGCCATTCGTTCTACTGTTCCCAGACGGTGTTTATTGGGTTTTATTGATTCACACGTAAGTTACCATTTGTGAAATGTTAGAGATTGTTGACTAAAAGGGCCGGTAGATTATTTTCCAAAAATGAGGTAGCCCTGTAAAAAAACTAACCCTGGTAGCCCTGTTTTATGCCTGATTCATGGTATATGGTGCGGTTACCTTTAGTCACTTACCGTCACGTAAAAACGCTCCGTATGGTCGGTTGTATATGCAACTGTAAGTGGGTCAGAGTTAAAACTGGGTTACCTGTGAGCCTAAATATTTGGTTACCAAACTTAGGTACGTTTTATTAATTAGTTATCTATAATATCTATACTTTTAATATTATAAACAGGAAAGATCTGATTGTTGGTTTGTGTGCATTGTTTGAATAGGCTCCGACACTATTGAACCGATTTGAAAAATTCTTTCACTGTTGGGAAGCTACACTATCCCCGGGTGACATAGGCTACTTCATATCCCGTAAAAAAAAACTGTTCCCGCGGGATGGTAGTTAACGCGGGTGAAACCGCGAGGCGCTTCTAGCTAGTCAATAAAGACCCCTTTCTATGGCCTAACAAAAGTCAAATACGAATTAATATTAACGCAGTGAACGGAGGAAATTGTAATCTCTATCATATCTCCCGGTACTCTCCACCGTAACGATCCCAGAAGGGCCAGTTAAACAAACACCTCGGAATGTACACTTCCCCATCTTTAAATTAACGATTAACCCTTTAATCATGGCTGCAGCCCTTTAATACACTTCTATGCCATCATAATTCCGTTTGTAAAGTCCATCGGATCCTTTTAAGTACGGTAATTAGTTACATTATTAAAGAGGGCGGGTGGGGGTGGGGGGAGGCAGATTCTCGTATTACAAAGATAGACCTTCAGAGAGTCCTTTGAACAACAACTGTAATACAACTTTTTGGTAAATTAGAGTCGTCGGGTCTAAAAGTTTTTTCTTACCTTTAAGGTGAAGTTGGGTAGGTAGGGCTGAAGTCGACTACGGTCCTTGTAGCCCTATTTTTTTTTTGTAACGCCGCCCCTCCCTATCGACTCTGGCTTAACGACTGCTACCAACCGATAACAACTAGGAACTACGGTTTTACGTACCCTCCGAAGCATCTGTGGCAATTTGTACATGACTTATGAAATTACTGACTACGTTTGTTAGTAAAGCTATATTGTTATTTTCAGAACAAACGAATGTTGCCTAAACTGCATTCTCTAGAATGACACTAAACCTGTCGCCGGAAATAATTTCGCCTAGGCAAGTTTAGTTGTGCCTGAAATTAGGCTTCGCCAGTAACATTAAGTTATTACCAGTAAAGTAACCGTCTCATCCACTGACCGCATTACAGCGTCCCAGTTTGAAAAACCCTGGAGCAAAATTTCCAGTAAAATTACTGGCTATTACTGGCAGTTTAGAACCGATGCCTGAGGATGACGAGCGCAGTGCAGTGTCGTGCAAGATTGTGCAAGTTCTGGGTGGTACAGTAACACAATAAGGGCTAAGCTATCGCCACCAAGTGCGGTATCATCCGATCCACATGCAAGATTTGATTTGCCCAATCTACAACTTAAGGCGAGATTTTACTCAATTTCGAAGTTTTTTAAGCTCCGAAAACTTATTAAAATATAAAATTACGCGTGAACTTTTTTTTATTTGGTATAATTGATCATATAATGAAGACGATTAGGAAGACAAACACGATTACAAATAATTGGCACGATGAAAAAAATCACAACGATAACACTAAAACGCATCTTAACTTGCCACCTGCTAAGAAATTCCATCATGAACCCATATGAAAGTTATACCAATAAATGGGGCTTTTTATATTGGAAGCGATCGGGAACTTACATTTTCTAATTTCGTTATCACTTTTTTCCAATAAGTAAAACATACAAAAACTAGCAGTTCAAGCGCTCGCGGCCATCTGCCACCAGTATGACCACCTTAGTACAACCTAGCCTTAAGATGTGTATACCTATTGAATAAAACGAAATCTCAAAAGCAAACTCAAGATTGCTATCAGGACTGAGATTACCTAGGTTACTCAGTAGGTAACATATTTTTTTAGGTTCATTTGGCTCATTATATTCTAAATGGTGGTGAGTTTAGACCTTTAACAAGGAGTGGAATGCTTGAAATAATTTCTGGGTGCTGCTTGCGGCATCGCGGATTGTAATTTAGGGGTTTTTGTACTTTAAAGGGTATGATAATAAGGGTTTTATGGATCATCTTCACAGGTTTTCATATTTGAGGACCTGTAATTTTGTACTTTCGCTGAAAGGTTGGATTGTTGGCCGTTTCAATTTGGTATTTGTTTGTCCGTAAACATTCCCGGGGAATTAGCCTTTGCGTCGGTAATCGGATTTTAGAAAATCATTCAATTTTCTAGGGCCAATTTGGACGCCAATTTCGATATGCTACGGGTTGGGCCGTTTTCGAGTCAAACGCTAAAAGTCGAATACAATATATTTTCGATATTTTGTTTCTATTCATGTTTCGACGCACATTCCTTAGGGTTATCTTTTTATCCTAACTATAAATATTATTCATACATCTAACTATTGATAACTACAATATACAACATACATACCTATAGTAACTTTCAACAGAATCTATGTCGATCCAATGATGCACCTACAGTACAGTTTATGGGAGCCAGCACGGGCTTTTTCTAATTGAGACATTCTGCGAAATGTGACGTTTTGAATACGGATAATGGGACTTTTTGCATAGTTACAATTTGCACATACTACGCTTTACGAGTACACCAACAAATCGAGCTGCAAATGCACTAAAACTTTTTTGTGCTCAACGAATTAGTACCAAAAGCTTACAAAACCAGATAATCAATTAAAGTGAACAATTAAGCGTGTTCGCCGCAGTAAAACTACGAGTAATGCCCGCCATAAGGGTCGGCGTACACTCGACACTTTATGCATCGGCGATTCTGCCGACAATGTATCGGCGACGCGACAAACGTCTCCATGCTTCAGACTTTGCAGTTAGTTCTTGGTCGAATATACGTCTTCTATTGCTGTCACACTCTGCCACACCCAATCTGTGTTTCCTCATAGTTATTATAACCTGGTCACGAATGAACAGGTCTCTTCTAGGTAAGCGTGCACCATCGACACTTTACATCATATAGTGGTCAAAAATGAACTAAAAAAACGATTTCATTTTTTTTAATATTTTAATCTGCTTACTGCTTGCCAAATCTGTATCGTTCCTTTCCCAGTTTTGACTCAACTGCCAAAGGACTTATTATTTAAACAGTGCTTGCGTGAAAACTTCCGGTATCACTAAAACTTCATGGGAAGTAAACAATGAGATGAATCTCGCAAAATTCAAAAGCGTAAGTTATTGTGCGCGGTAGTTGCCGGCTGCTTATTACCGTTCCGAAAAGCACCGACTATGCGCCTATCATAAGTTTCTCGCACCATACCGGCGCTGGCGGTTTTCCCGCGCTTTTCGCCGCCATTTTATTGGTCCTTCGAGTCGGATTTATTGTGCACCGATAGCTGTACAGCCATAAACAGTCGTTTTAATGTTTTGTCTGGAATTTCGTAACCTAGATCGTGATGTTGTGTAATGAACGGAATGAAACTATGTTTTAGTTATGAGGTTTAATGAAACTTGGCTAATCAACTTGTTGAAATACAGTGTTCTTAATCGTGTCGATGTTTCTACCACTGTGCCATGAGATGGGCTGGTGTGGTGGAATCATTGCGAAGCAAGGACTACCCACCCAGCCATACTGCGGTATATAGTTCAACTGTCGATCTAAGGGGCTCCCAGCGATTTCAAAAGCATTGAAAAAACCGACTACCCAAAACATACAACCTCTCCTTCTCTTGAAAATATTCCTATCTTGCACTCTAATAAAATGTTGTCATTCATCACAACCGACATCCTCTCATTCTCTCATCTCACCTAATTTATATGAGGAGGATTAGGCCATTTTCCCCAGTCCGGGCAGGTGGATCACACACCTGCGAAATAATTCTCGGACTGTTCTTGGTGGCAGTCTTCAAGAATGGGCAATGACGCCAACCGCCTACTGATTCTCCATTATCTCTCTCCATCCAAAAGTTGCCTCGAAAAGTTCGCCCGCTGTACTTTAGGTTTATCTAAAGCTCCATTCTGTAAGTACCTTGCGTATTTTTATATCTGGTGTATAAGTAAGTATTTTCTATTCTATTCTATCATCGATCTATAAGCAAGATTATCGCTTAAAGCCATCTCTTCCTCACCAGCGTAACACAGAAGAATACCAGGCAGAACCGCATAAACACTGGGTTTCGGACACAGTAAATTCAACCTTAAGGCAACACCGCTATTAAATGCAGACTACATTCAGTCCCGTCCCCAAAGTTAATTCTTCCACTACAATCATTTAACTAATCCAACTGCAAGTCCAAAACGCAAACCAAATACTTCTAACGTTAACGCTAACGTAAACGTAACTTGGACTATTTCATTTCCATGAGACTTCCTGCCACAGATTTAGAGGTAATAGACACCGCGAGTTGATAGTCAAGTGTTCCAGATGTTGGAGCAAAGCGCACAGTTATTTTTGTTCATAAAACAATAATTATGATGCCTAATTGCGTCGTAATGAGAGGTTAGAACTGAGAATTTTCCTTTCAGCATTGAAAATAAATAGCGTTACAGGTTTTCAATGTGTTAATTTGCCAAAAAAAATGACTCGGCATTATCTAACAATTGTCACAAGGTAACTGACGATTATTTACATGTGTTTTTGCCGCGTAATTTGAGAACCAAAGACACATTTTGATTTGCGATTATACGAACTGTTTTTTTTGTTTTAATGGTTAGATATAATTTGACCATCGCATGACGAAAGACTTGAACGGCTGCAGCTCTCGGAGAATGCTATCAATAATCCAGAAGGAACTTCCAAAGCTTGTTCTTACAAGACAGCGCTAGAAAATACTTGCTTTATCCATTACCACTAAATCTGTGATCTCCACGATCCTGCGAATCTGCATAACTTTGGCAGTACCATTTTACATGTAAATTCCGGCGCTGTAACCGTTTCGGTTTACATTGCTGGATTAGAGCGCGGTCTCGTTACAGGCGCGGTGCGGAGACGGTAATGTATTTGATAAATTAAGATTTGAGCTGTCCAGAGAAGCAGGTGTGTTAGTTGGTGTACACACGGCTTTGAATCCTACTGCCCTATTCTAGTAGTGATAGATGCGATATTTGCATGCTCTTTTGTCTGTTACTTAAACAAGCCAAAACGGATAAACGCATTGTAATTTTTCGTACTAAATATAAGATTACCCATGGTAGGTATAATAGAGTCTCTATCGGGTTTGATAGACCGTGGGACATTTTGCACATGACTCGAGCGGTTGCCATACCGACATTATGCGTATGGCGTATGACTTTCTGCAAAACTATCACAGAATATCCTTATTAATACCATAGAAGAAGGGGCACCCAATTAAAGCGAGATAGCATGATAAGGTTTTTGTGTTGTCTCAATTTTCCATGGGGTTGAGTACTGGGGTACCTTTTGTGGGGTTAGTGTAGTTTGGTCATAGTGTAATTTGGTCATACGGAAAAACCAGTGCAAATTGGTCTGTTTTGATTTTTATTTCGATGGATACTGAGTGGGGATACCCCAAAAAACACAGTGACAGTTTGCGAATAGAACATTTAGCGCGTAAACCTTTGTAGCAGGAAATACCTCTAGCAATGTCTGCGCACTGCTGTATCGGCTGGTAACATGAAATATACGAGCTAACAGACAAAATGCGCACCGTCCTCCCAGTCCGTATGTCACGTGCCAAATCCCGGCGACGCGCCGCCGACCGTCTGAATAGTAACCGCCGTCCGCGAATTTGAATAACTTGCAAATTATGCCGACCGCCACGCATTGTTCAAACGCCTTCCGCCTCTTTAAAATGTTATGAGACTGCCAATTTTGTGGGGCGGTAAAGTTACGGCTGTCCACGGCGGAATGAACTTTGGGGTGGTTAGTTTTTGAAGAGATTTTGCGAATAACATAGCCCTCCTTTGATAAAAACAACGCTTTTCTAGGGTTATGTTGTGCTCGATTCGTTCGCATAATGCGTATTTATATTTTGATTTGCATCGCATCCGAAGTGGAGCCTTTAGGAACTTAGTCATAAGCACATACTTATAGTGGTATTTGCGTTACATCAGGAGTGTAAGGAACTTAGTCATATGCACATACTTATAGTTACCATTGCGTTACATCAGGAGTGTAATAAACTTGTATAAGCAACATAGTGATCAAATATTGGAGCCACCAGGAGTTGAAAGTCAGAGTCATAAATATTTACTGTAAATAGACAACGTAATTACTAATTAGCAAGTCAAGCGTTTGAATGTCATAAACAATATAAACAAATCCCGGTACTATTTGTCAAATATTATTTAGGCTAACTTCGATGCTCCCCTAACTAAGAAGATCCATCGTGATTACCAGCTATACCGGGGCGGATGATACTGCCTGATACTTGATGTCATCCGCCCCGAGGCAGACGGCACTTTATTCCCATCAGCCCCTTAACCAAGTCAGTGCCACTAAGGCCGACGGGAGCCTCAAACATAGGGTCGGGTCAGTTTTGACTTCCCACTATTTTCTCGAAACGGCTAGAGGTCATCAATTGCTTGATATCTGCAGCATTAAAAGGAACTTACTGGCAGTAAATCGAGCCGGAAGACGGGAGACAAAAAACCAGCTGACTAATGTTCAGCAATCAGTCTCCGAGATAAAAAGCCTTTTCAGGGCGTCTTGGGTCGTGACTCGCCCATAATTAGTTTACTACGAATTCGGTAGCAGCGAGGATGGAGTAAGGGAGATATGTCATGTCACTTGGTAAAGAGACCGCCTGTAACCTGCTTACGTTGTATTTGGTCTATTTGACATTCTACAAGATGACCCGACATACGTTGCCCTGTCGAAAAATGTATGAGAAAATAATTTATTATTTTCTTCCGTTTTTCGTGTATTTTTCCTGCTATTCGGACGTACGGATACAAATAAAAATAAACAAACATATATTAAAAATCGGTCTAGCCCTTTATGAGTTATAAATGGTGTAAATAACACGACTTTGTTTTAAATATACAGACTGCAGTTGTTGAAATCGATATCGAATCGACATTGACGTCATACCATAGGTACAAGTAAAAGTGCGGTATTGGAATTATCTCGGTGCATCCGATTATTTTAAGTTTTCGAGTATTGCGGTTATGGTAATCGACAGTAGTCGAACGAAATCGAATCGAATCGTGAGGTCGATGGTTCGAACTTAAACTTTCGTTACGAGAATGATATCCATTCGGTTCGATTCGGTCCATCTTCGATAAACTCTGATTTGTCACTAGCACGTGACATTTTCAGCGGTTAGAGCTGTTTCTTGATAATTTGCACCCACCTCAGTGTCGTATTATCTGACCAACAATGTTCAAACGCAACTTGCCACTCTCAACTCAAAGTGCGTAATTTTAATTCGAATAACAAATAACCCATAAACGTTAGTGGTAAACAATGTCTAGGTATGCGATGAACGCTAGCCTTGACATTGCTAAGGTGCGTCAACCTAACTTCGCAATGATCTCGTCACATCTGTTTAATTTATATCTGAGGTCAACACGAATTCTGTACCATTTGGTTCACAATTTAGGGGAGGTATACTGAGACTTTTTTTTTGAAAGTCATCATTATTTTGACCTACTTTTCTAAGGAAATCGAAGCATGATTGAGTAAAGGAATTATTGAATTGATTCGACTCTCAATTTCAGCCAATTTTCTTTGCACTTTGAAGTTGTTAACCCTATCAAAGTATGATCTACCTTACTGAGTGAGTGGTGGGTAAATATTAGAACAAAACTGAAAACCTAATCAAATAGAGCAGTCTTCCTCAATTAATGTAGATTCATTCTCCCTTTTAAAGCACATTATTGGATGAGTAATTTCGTCTTTATAAGGTTCAATATTTATTAGACTTTGACGCTTTCAAATCAGATTTATAACAAAAATAATTGTAATGCTCGTGGTAAGTAAATCGTCATAAACAATTCATTGTTCTGAAACAATTAAAATACTGAATTAATTTAAAATACTTTACAATAAGAGCATTTCCTTCCCTCCATTATTCGGAAGACACGCGGTTCCATCTCTTACAGATCGTTAGCGGTCGTTAAGCCACGTAAGACCTTGGGTCTGACAAACTCTGACACCGGAGGCATTCAGTAAACAAATAAATCAACAAAAGCGCCTCCAAAAAAATACTCCCTTGTCAAATTATTTCGACTTTTGACAAAGTTAACAAATTAATTGCCATCAAGTTGATTCAACTTTATTACAGTTGGGGATAATTACTGTAAAAGTTTCTGAAAAAAGCTGAAGTTACAAAGCGAGTTGACATTTCAGAATGGATAGGGTGGGCGATGAATGTATTTATTCGAAATACGATAACATAAAGCATATAATTATATAATGCTCTATGACATAGACCATAACCACATTCCATTATCCCAATGCTTATTTCCTTTTCTCATAATTATTTTACTAACTCGTCCGCCTACGCCACTACTACAAGATACGATTATTCTACAATACGTATGAATGAAGTAAATGGGCAAGACCAAAAAACAGCCAAGTACGAGTCGGACTCGCGCAGGAAGAGCTCCGTGCCATTCTCTACATTCTATATTATGGGGCCATAAGGAACTTAGTAAATAAAACTCATTAACAACTTGGTATTCGGCTTTCACTACAAACACTCAATTAGGACCCCTACAAGACCCCTTACATATAAAAAAAAAAAATGTTGTAGGTATGGGAGGAGCCCTCTTCAATATTTATTTTATTCTTATTTTTTAGTATTTGTTGTTTAAAAGCGGCAACAAAAATACCTAGGTACATTATCTGTGAAAATTTCAACTAACTAACGCGGATCATGAGATACAGCCTGGTGACAGATGGACAGACAGACGGACGGACAGCGGAGTCTTAGTAATAGGGTCCCGTTTTACCCTTTCCGTACGGAACCCTAAAAAGGTCCCGTTTTCTACGTCACCTTACTAATGCTACTGGCTATAAATAACTAAAAATAGCGAGTAATAACCGCCAAAAGCGTGCTAATCCCCGACCTTTTCCCCACTCTTGTTTCATAAGCGCTCATAACAGAATCCCCAAACAATACCCTAAATCCTCAAGCGATACCCCAAGTTTCTTCTTCGGAAAGAGCAAACCCGGTAATTGCTGGAGTTCGTTAATTAATAAAGGCGAAGTTTTAGCGCAATGGACGGGAGAGTCAGTGACGGACCCTTGTCGAATTGAAGTCGTCCTTTGGATTCTGGTGTTAGGGTTTGAAAGCCCTCCCCAATTCTCTGACACAGCCCATGCACGCGTGAACAAATTCTGACAAAAGCTTAATGCCATTTGTTTGTTTGTTTAAACTTATAGCTAGAATTGTGAGGCTAAGGCAACTTTTTCTAACAACCCCTTCTAACAAGACTGGGTCAGCGTGCTGATTATGCCTCTCTCTCTTTCTCACTCTATCTCCAAATATCTCTCCCTCTCTGATTGGGCTGACTATGTTGATGATGCATGACATTGCTGGACAAACTTCTTCGTATTTCACCCGTTAGCCATATCCCTGGAACATATCCCAACTTACGACTCGAACGTATCCTGTGATTGTGATTCAACTAAAGGCACGAGCTCGGGCATTTCTTCTGCCAATTCTACCTTCAAGTATGACATTTCCTGTTATTACTACACCATGTGAACCTTGACCGCTGGTTTCCACTGCGCCACGCTCGAAGTTCGACCGGAGTATCCATCGCAGTACTCCCCCAGGACTCAGGACACGTACACATCTGGCCATCTTTATAAACGTGCCAACTTCGTGCCGCGACGTTTTTCTCCTCGACTGCCCGCAATGATTTAGCTTTCCAGAGTGAGAATTCTATATGTGGGTAGCGATAGTTCTGTCTTCATCTATACTTACTATATCCTACTTCCTACTAATATTATAAACGCGAAAGTTTGTAAGTATGGATGGATGGATGGATGGATGGATGGATGGACGGATGGATTTTTGTTACTCTTTCACGCAAAAACTACTGAATAGATTTTGATGAAACTTCACAACAATATAGCTTACATATCAGAATAACACATAGGCAATATTGCACAGACAATATTCATAAAGATATATCGTATATTATCCAAACGCGGGTGAAACCGTGGGGCGCAGCTAGTAATATTATAAAGAGGAAAGATTTGATTGTTTGTTTGTGTGTTTGTTTGTTTGTTTGAATTCGGTCCGGCTTCGAAAGTACAAAACTGATTTGAAAAATTCTTTCACTGTTGCCAAGCTAGACTATCACCGGGTGACAGGCTACTTTTAATCCCGTAAAAATTTACGGTTCCCGCGGAATAGTAGCTAACGCGGGTAAAACCGCGAGGCGCAATGTGTAACCTACCTAATGGCGTGAGATTTCAGAGTAAGTACTAATTTATCATCGTAATTTAAAACCCAGGTGAGACAGTAGCGAAATGCTAGCTTATAAAGTATAAAAAATCGGTTACTTGTCAGCTATCAGTCCTAATCAAGATACAGAAATAAATATTCCTAGAACGCGATTTGATTGGCTTCGCGTCGCTGAAACTTTAGCTGGAAGTACTAGAACTTCATGGACGTCTAAAGCCAATTAAATTATTCTATTTATATGACAATTTTAGGAATATTCTTCAACTCAAAAACGAGATTAGCACAGTCTTTCAAAAGCCCATGCCTAATCTATTAGATTAAGGTTAAATACTGGGCTAATGAGTAGTAGACATTCTATACCTTTGAAAACTAGGCTAAGCTTTATTGTAAGACTGTGGTAACTCGTACAAAGGAGTGTTTGTGTAGAAAAGCTTGAACGAAGACTCCAAAATAACACTATCGCGGCTAGATGATAGCAATCAATGATCTGGAGGCTTACCATGACGCCTTATTGTGATCCAATTGAGGACCTAAAGATAATCGTTTTACTACTTATTCGTACCATGATGTCTTGTTATGACAGATTGACGATCAATTTAGGTTGATTTTAAATCTAAAGGAATTGACGTCTACCTAAATGATATCGAAAGCCATGTCCTATTATTTAAAGTGAAACGCTTATAATTTGAGGTCCTCAATTGGATCGCAATAAGACGTCATGGAAACCCTCCACCACAGGCATGAGATGACCGTCAGAGTGGACTCTTCTTCTAAACCCCCTTTTTTCAGAAGGATGGATGCTGTTGCTCTAGCCAGCCTTGACAGCGTCAGCGGACTTTATGGCGTGAGCTCAGCCGCTGTGCGCTGTGCGCTGACGCATCCGATTCCACCTACCTCCATCCTCAGGAATGTTGAGCAGCTTCTTCGCACCAGGGCTGGGCCCGCGGCCCGCCGACAGCGCCCGCTGCAGCGTCTCGCTGATCTGCTTGCCGCTGCAGGGCAGCAGCAGCGACAGCGCGAGCGCTGGCACCACCCAGCGCGAGAGAGCGCCGGCCATCGCGGGAGTCAGTCGCATGCTCTCTACATTGTAAGCTGTTGAGACATCTGGAACAAGATAAAAAAAAAATTAGACAAGAATACTAACGAGTCGAAACTCCGCCTTTTTTGAAGTCGGTTAAACGATAATCAAATTGAGAACCTGTTTTTTTTTAATTGTTAGAAATTTAAGTCGAGGTGCGTTAGAATAAGGTAGAACGAATTATTTTCCAGAACTATCGAATAAAACTACAAACAATAAACGTTTCTCTACCAATTAAAATAAACTCTTGAATTTCAATTAATAAATAACACAGTCGTTATAATACCAGAACAAGAACCGCCCGAGGAAAATCACAATTTACAGTTAAACACAAACAATTACTTAAGTAAATACATAAACTACACTCATAAACTTCTACTTTCCCTAATTACAAAGAATCTCGATTAATTCTAATGTAGTAGAGATGTGACTGTATCGATAGATCCGAATCGATAATGGAATCGTTGATGGAAATACTCGAAGGCGATATTGCTTGGAAAATTTCAAAAATTCACCATTTTCATGGTTTTCCCATGTTCACAGATAAAAGAACCACAAAATTTGAAAAAACTTGATTAACACAGCTGTAAATGCAGTTTTGTTGTGGTTTTGGTTAAAAAATACTTTCACCTTCAAAGTACGAGTATGTATATTTTTATTTGCTGCTTATAATATGTTGTATTCGTATGTTACATTTTTTTTTATATACAATTGCCTAGACTAAGTTTAGTGACTTATAACAAATGTTATTATGCAATAAATGATATTTATAATGATATTATTGGAGCTGTTTTATAGCTTCAAATTCTGACTGAAGTATTGTTGATAAAAGATACTTGCCTTTTAATATGATTAGAACTATCGACATCCATCAGGCTGCTATTACTTATATCTTAGTATTATTATAGCACAAATATCGATATTTATAGTTCCCGATACACGTTACCTCCCTAATAATGTTCCTACGTTTTTCCTTGGGCTAACAACGTCTTTAATGAATATTGGAACGGTCTTTGATGATTTTTAATCGAGCTTTAATTTCGATTAATGCGATTTATGTTAATCTGCGGTATGGTGAGAGGAATCTTCGATGGTAAAACATTTATTATACGGGACCATGTCCGCCGGATGTAGGTTCGATAAAAATCGGATGGTCCTGATTATTTCTTAGCTTTTACCTTGTTTATGTTGTTTAGGTGATAGAATCAAGAGTTATTTCGTGGAAATACGTAACATTCAGAACGATGAAGCAATTAGCAAAAATGAATTAGTAAAAACATTAATTACTTCATCATTTCGGATGTGAATAGCTTAAATCTTGCAAGTAAACTCCAATGACAATACAATATTATGGTGACAGCGACCTGGTCTGATGATAGAGACGGGAGACAGACAACGGAACTCCTCGGCCTAACAGAACTAGTAGATTGATGGTGTTTGATCTCATTTTGATCAGAACCGGATACGTATTATGAAACAGATGGACTGTTTTGGATGAAACATCGCATGGACAGGACCAGGATTACCCGTAGAAGCGGTAGCAGTTCAAGAAACTTCGGCGATTTACAAATCAATGGGATTGCAAAGAACATATTAAATAGCACTCTATATTGTAGTACTGATTATTAACACCAAAAACAAACATGCATAAAACCGCGCCCAATAATCTGAACAGAAAACTTGTGAAAACTCCAAGAAATAAGCTCTTTAACCTCGTTTCCACCACAAATCCTCAACATTATAAATTTAACAAAGTTCACTATCTCGAGCTCAAACTTGGTGGAGCTTCGTAACTTTGCAGCACACATCAAGATTGTTGCGGCCGCTCTTCTTTTGAAAGATATCTTTTTTCCTCTTTCCTTTTCAGTGCAGGGGCGTTTTAGGACTTGAGAAATAGGCCCCGCGGCTCTGTGGGCCCCGTAAAAATGCAGAGCTCGGGCCTCCAATCTCTTGCTAACTGCGTTCTTTATCTTTTAAGATTTTAAAAGTCGCCGATTCCGACAAGTCACACTTCAACTTCCAAAAAGTTGCTTATGATGGTTGTTTCCTGAAAGTCGCAACCTCGGAGTCTTGGTAAATTATTTATATTTTTTTGTCCCAGAACGTGGCCACATTAATCCCACAGCAAGTAATTAGTAGTTTACTGCAAGTATAGTGTTTGCACTCTAATGCTCAATGGTTGAATGTTTATAGCAAACACAGCTTGGAACTTCCCCCAACGGCACGCAACTGTCAGGCACTGAATGTTGACAATGCAGTTGTAGAAAGAAAAAAGATAGGATTAAAAACATTTGAGTATTTGGGACATAACATTATCGCAACAGTAAAAGCGATGCAAGGAAAAACAAAAACTAAAATGAGTAATTATGAGACTGGAAGATATAGACAGGAGATGGAGTTACCATCTGACATACGACTTGCTGATATCCGATTCCATTATAGAATCACCAAAAAACAATTAATGTTTCGGGTACTCTGAATTAAAAAAACAGACTGTGGAAGTGACAGTGAGAGCGTACAGGCTTGCGACAAGTGTCGGGGCCCCAAAAAACGTATAGGCTGTTGACGAGTGTTAGGGGCCCCTGAGACTTCACCTTACTACATCCCTGTTCGAAAGACTTTTTCCCTCAAACGGGGGTCATGGATTAGCTGTCTACGACATTACGAAGAAGGCGATATTGTAAGAGCGGTCGGGGAAGTCAGGGACATTACTTTTTACAAAGACGATTGTTAGATACCTACTTGTATATTTAAAATTATAGCTTCTGCAACAAAGTTGCTTTGCCAGTAGTGGTTTTGTTTGATAATTACAAAGGTCTATTGTCTGATAAAGGGTTAATTAGGTATGGTTATCAAGTTGAGTGATAAGTATCGAACTTTGATCCTAAAAAGAAAAATGCAGTAGGTACTAATGAAAGACATCGCTAAGTCGTGGAATTGCACCATTTTGACAGTACAGAAGAGATTGGGACCATTTAGAAACTGGGACCGCAGTCCCAGTTACTACAGTAATGACGGCTCGTTTGGCGTAGTGGCTGAGCAATCGGACTGCTGCGCTAGGGGTTGCGGGTTCGATTCCCGCCTGGGACAAACATTTGTGCGATCCACAAATATTAGTTTCTGGTCTGGGTGTGATGTGTATGTGAAATTATATGTCTGTAAGCGGTACCCACGATACAGGAGCAATCCTAGTGTGGGGCTACGTTAAAAAAAAAAAAAAAAAAGTTACCTGTGACTTTTGAACCCTGCAAGGTATCGAAATGGATCATAGATTTATTGAAATTATGTTAGAATTCCTGTTTTGCTCTTAAAATTTCATTGAGCCTTTACGGAGCCTATTCGGGACAAACATTCATACAGACAGACAGATAAAAGCCCTTAAAATGGTCTTTATTAACGATTTGACCTCGTATAAACAAACAGCTGTTTTTACTTAAATTTTGGCATTAATTTGGAAATTACAGACGGACACAAATTGTATCTTACCTCAACAGAAAACTAAATCCAAATAGTAGACAAGAGCAATCCAAAGGGCAACACTTATAACAACACAACACTTCAAACAACTAGGCACTTCGATAACTCGAAAACCGAACTTGCAAATCACAACAGACCGTCCGAAGCACAGCACAGAACACCAGTACACCGAAACACAGATTCAAATTCATAAATAGAACGCGACTTCGACGATTAAACACTAAAAACAAACGACGATCGGCCAACCATCATCCCGGAGCGCGAAACGAAGGCAACTAACCTAAAAATTAAGAACGCGTTTACGTTCCGGAGGTGGAACATAAAAATTTTGACCACCGATACTCATTTCAAAGGAACTTGGACGTGGCGACGCTCATGTGCATCCAGACAACGGAAACGCAATCGATTTGGAACTCTATCCATTTAGAGATAGGGACACACTTGATTTAATCGACGGCAATACGAGTCCTCGGAGAAACGGAACGCACTTATCTTTTGTATTCATTTTCTACCTGCGTCCCTTTTTTCTACGGCCATGTGTGAGACTAAAACCAGCCATATCGGAAACTACATCTCTCTCCTTATTGTAAGAGATTAAAGTCTATGTTTGTTTGGAAATGACGATGTTTAGCAGCATACGTATCGTGGTCAGTGATTGCAAACGCCCAGTTTTTTCGTAGTGCAGTTTTGAGAAACGATCAAAAGTGCAGTTATAGAATACCTCTATAATCCTCCTGTATTCTTTGGGAAAAATATAGGAGAATCATACATCAAACATTGCTTGGTAGAGACCCGTATTGTACTGATACGTTATATTTGATATGTAACATGTGTATAATTATATTCTATTCTAAAATACGATGGACGGTTTTATCTCTATCGCGACGAAAAGTAGCCGTATTCGATTTTTCCGTTCATACAAAAATACAACAGTAAAGTATTTCCACCAATAAACTGTAGTCCGTTGTTAACCCATATCGCGCTCGTACATTGTTGAAAAGTTACGCGGTGTCGGATAGTATACCTAACAGTATGCAGTATAGAGCCGGCATGTGCAGGTGGATATCTGGCTAAAAGCAAAAATCTTGCGAACCAAAAATAAATACATAATATTTAGAAAATCATCATCAGCCTGAAGACGTCCACTGCTGAACATAGACCTCCCCCTTGACCGCCACACCGAACGACAATTTGCCACTTGCATCCACCGGTTGCCTGAGACTCTCTAACGGCCGAAATTAATATTGTATCTCCTATCCAAGATTGAAATCGATCTTGGATTGCTGCCTTTATAAACCAATCCACGGATCTGTTATTGGCACGTTTGACCCTAAAAATGGATTGTGATATCAATCCCAGATAGCAAAATTTGGATTGGATTGATTATTAATTTCGGCCGTTAATGTCGTCGGCCCATCTAGTGGGAGGCCTACCTACACTGCGTCTTCCAGTCCGTGGTCACCACTCTAGAAGCTTTCTTCCCTATCGGTTGTCAGTTCTACGAGCTCTGTGGCCTGCCCATTCCCACTTCAGCTTACACACTCTGAGAGCTATACCGAAGCAACCCAAATGGATTCGATTGGAGCGTTCTTAAATTAGCAAGCTTGACCGCCGGAGGACGGTCGACGGACGGGCAAACAACGCATAACAGCCCATACTGCGATGCCGTGTCTCGCACGCTCACCGGCGGGTCGCAGGCTAAGTTTAATAGACTATCACGGTAATCTAGCCACAACTGATACAACGGAGGCTGCAATTTTGTACGTGCGCGAATTGAGACCGGTATTGCTTCGTTACCTAGTTTGAGATGGCCTTTTGTTGCTGGCATTATCCAATACGGGCAATTTTGTGCTATAAAATTGAATTACTGTAGAGGCGTGGCGTGCCATGACAGTTTTATTTAGCGATCTCCTTTGGGTACGAAAGACTCCTTTGGGTTGACGTCGTCTAAAATTCTTTCTCTAGATGCAACGTAATTTTTCTGATAAAAAAAAATTAAATAAGTCTAGCAATATGATAATAACTGGAAGCGACTATTACATACACACGTTATTAACACACAAAGGTCGTATTCATACAGGATAGTTAATACAGCCATAATTCAGGCTAGACGGTTGGCAACACTGCGAATTGTTTAGTTTGTTGTGTTTGAACGAGCATATTATAGTAGGATGGAGATTGTCACACCGATTGTTGACTGCTAATTTAGACGTGTTTTTGAGGAGACTGGTCGCTGGGACCTCTTCGAATCTAGGACCGCGGTTCCAGTTGCCTGATAAATTTATTTTATTATTTTTACTCTTTTACCCTTTTACTGGGACCACTCGCAAAACGAACAACAAAGTATATTGTTCTTGTGGTATAGTCCAATATTTGGATATGGTTAACTGCTTTTTGCAGACTGGGGCTCAATTCTCGTAATTACACAATAAGTTGAACGAAAGTTGACCAAAATGAGATTGGATTATGACTAGACTGAGAATTCGTATTCTGCTCCCATAAATTTACAACTTCATCTCGGTATAATCAACTTACGATCTAGTTACAGTTAAGTCAACCCATTGTCTATGACATATAACGTAAATATTTACGTGTACTTGAAACATATGCCCATTTAGGCTAAAACAGACGAAACCATAGATAAAATAGGAAAAAACTGAACGCAATGTCATTGTCATTTGTATCTTGACACTTCAAACTTCAAATTATTCAAATTAATTGTCAAACTAAGTAGTAGGTAGGTACTTAGGCATTATGCAAAACAAACAACCAAGCAAGTCACAAGGTGTTGTTTTGTATTTTTGAAATAGTTTGGTTGAACCAGCTAACTGCGACTCGCCAATTGGAGCTCCCTACTACTCCTCGAAGCCTCGAGTTCTTGGAGTTTGTTGTGATATAGCATTGTGGAGGCGGCACTCGCAGAGAAAGGGAGCGGGAGCGGCCACAAAGGTAAATCTTATAGTTTTTGTTTTATGTATTTATCTACAGTATTATCCACACACAGTAGGTGTTGATTTATCACTAACTTATTTGCAGGGAGGATATTGAAGGACGTCAAAGCCGACGTCCAGATTCGAGAAAGCTGGGCTTTAGTGGCTGTGATGGAAGAGGCCCGCTTGGCAGTGGACATGGAGCAGCCCAGTGATACAAATAAATTGGCAAGCAAGTGCAATCAAAGATCATGTCAATGAGTTTAATCATTACACAGATATGTCTTCGAACAAAAGTCAAATCAAAGTTAATAGGTATGTAATGAAAACCATGAAAATAGAATAAAATAGAAAATAATTTATTTACATAATAGATAGGTAGGTACAAAATTATTAGATAACAACTATTATCAACTATTATCAAATAATTAACAACTATTTTTTTCCTCCACTGCTGTGCACGGTCTCCCTTCACTTCTGTGAGGAGGATTAGGCCATAATACCTACTCCACAATACACAGTCCAGAGTGGTGGGTCACATTAATTTAATTCCTGTTTCTATTGGCCCACAGATTTGGATCAGTGCATGCGTGCAGCGGCAGTGGTGGCAGCCTGCGTTGGGGGTGCCAGGATAAGTTTCTTCATGCAGCGCTATCAAATGGCACCTGCAAAAATGAAATAATTACTATTGTTAACTATTTTTGTGGTATTAATAAACATTTATAAGCTATACAAATTAGTATTAATTATCTTTAGGGGTTCTTTACTATTACTCCTACAATTAGTAATCATTATTTAGTAGCCAACCTGAATCTCGCCTTGAGCACTGCTATCATCCTCTCCACGCTTCGGTGCCCTCTTTAACCACTCTGGAAACACTCGGTGGCACCAGTGTGTGCTATGCTCTCTCGCTTGCCATAGATTGGTAAGCCCCGCTGCAAAAAATGCAAGTACAATCATAACCTAGAAAAAGTCAATAGAAAATGCTATTTTTACACCGCTACATATACAAGGTAGGTAGGTACCTACTTACAAAAGGAAGGGAGAACAATGAAGTGTAAATCATGAATGGTAGTTACCTAACTAGTTAGTAAGTAGGTATACTATACTGAGGAAGATAAAGTGCTTATAAAGACTTACTTTTTGGCTACCAGCATTCAACCCATCTCCACAAATTGTCTCTCTTGGGGTGTGGGGGTTTAGCTCTTTAATGAGATTTATGGTGAGCGGCTTTGTAAGGCGGTAGGTTTTAACTTTTCACGAACTCGCGGTTGCTTATTGCAAACGCATTTTCATCGAGTCGACGGCGGTACCCAACCGTTCGACGCGTATTTCCCTTGCCGCTGCACCGCCTTCTCACTGAGCGGTACGCAAAAACAGCCACTCCAAGCCGTAAAACCACTCATTTTTAAATTTATTGTCGAAAACACAACTACAAAACATAGAAAATTGTAACTTTGTCTCAATCTCATTTCAGTCCACTCAAAGTCAACTTATAATCTCATATTTGACGTTTATTCAAATACGAGAATACCAAATTGTAGTCAACTTCCAGTGCCTTCAACTCATTTTTGTTACTAGAATACCATTTTAGCGTTCGGTTACATTACGATATCATTTCGATCAAGCGAAAGTTAAATGTCACTTTTCAATTTACGAGAATACGATTTTAGACTTTAATGAGATTATAAGTTGATCGGAACTAGATTTTGAACATATTAAATTACCAGAATTGGCCCTCTGTTCACTACATTTTTAAGGCAGATACACGAATTCGGTGTAAATACATATTAACATAAGGTTAACATAACAACTGATTTATTTGTCTTTTTATTACCACTACCTATGTTAAATAATATAAATCGTTTACACTTTTTTTTTTATAAAGCTGATCATTCTATTCCTTGATACGCAACGGTGTAACACGCGCCCAGAGTCTCCTGGATTAAGAAGTTGCTTTTTCGAGTAGACTGCAAACAGTACGCGCGAATGCAAATGTACTGAACACTGAACACTATATTTGACTGTCAAATTCGCAGGGTACGGGTACACGGGACACTAGGTTACAGTATGGTGGTGTACATTCTACAGTCATTCGAACTCGTGTATTTTCGAACTAACGTATACATCGATCCTCTGTACTTTCGATATAGCGTTCATTGGGATGCCATATTTTGAACTAGAGACATACTGTATTTAATTTCGCATTGATTGCAGTACTTTTTGAGTTTACTAGTCGAACGATACTTGTTCAGATTACTAATCAAATGGTATCAAATTGAATCGATCGACCCTATCGGAAGACTGAATCGTCTAGCTATCAAATCAGCCTGAATTCGTATGCATGTGTGGGTTATCAAACCGGAGTTCTATGCGGACATCACTTACTGGTTTCCAGACTTTCCAGAAGTAAGGGGTAACATTGGAAGAGGGGGAGATTTATAATGGAAATGCTATGTATTTGTTTATGATAAGAGCCTGATAGCGGTCTCGGGTGATAAGTCAATGTTGACAAACTTGCGCCTTGTTGAGCGATTAGTGAGAAGCGGTTCGAGGATTTCAGTGTTTCGGTTCTTTGAAATCATTTCAATGTCTTTTTATTTGGATTTTCAAGATTAGTGTCAGCTAGTGTCAAGTTTTCTTGAGTTTTCAGAAGTATTCATGACCGGCGAGAAAGTGTGAAGGGGGTAATGAAAGTGGAAGAAGCGAGAGGGGTGTGTCAGGATCGTGGTATGTGGAAAGATGTACTCTCAGCTTACCCCGAAGGAAAAAAGATATGACTGTATGTATGTTTGTAAGTTTTCTGGAATTTGAAGTTCTTTGTTGAAAGTAGTCCAGTTGTCCAGTTGAGACACAGTCAGGTGAATATTTAGTACAGTGGCGGATTATTACTGAAACTTTTGGAAACAGCATGAATTTTTATACTTTTCATGTTTGTTTGTATCATTCGCCCACACTAATTATTCTGTATGCGCACGTGTGCAAAACATAGCACCCTGATAGATTTCCGCCATTGTTCAAAGTCTGTAAGATTAACAACGGCTCCCCGATGTACCCACCACCGTTCACTATCAGCTAACCTGTGGCACTACCATAGATTACCCCCACCTCCCCTTCAATAGATTAGTGTTGCAGCAAAACATGAGCTTAATTTGTCGCCTAACTTCGCCCCGGGTTACCTAGTTTAGACTAGACAAATTAGATAATGCTTGGTACCGACTTAGCGCCGCTAGAAGTCTAGATCTGGCGCCTAGAAATTAGAACGGTGGTGTGAGCATCGAGTTTGAGAATTGAGTTTTGCTTTCGGGGGAAAATGCGAAGGTTTCTATGAACAATTTTATTTATATTATTATTCGGGGGGAAACGCGAAAGGGGATAATCGCTACTAACCCGAGACCCAGGCCTCAACTGATTACTTAATTTAATAAGTGTGGATGTACAATGTACATCGCATGACTTCTGTCAATTAAAATCGTGGCCCTTTTCTGTGCCCTGAGTGTGAGTTTTTGCGCTAGGTTTACGCCCTCGACATAGTACGCGTTAACGTGCTCTTTGTATGAAGATCCTGTACAGCGCTCCTACCGGCGTGTTTATGAACAAATGATTTTCATACAAAGCGTGCGTTGACGCGTACTATGACGAGCGCGTAAAAACTCACACTAGGCACACTGGTAAAAGTCTTCCCATATCTGTCTCCACATCGTTATAATGACTAATTAATTTTCGTAATTGTTCCAAATCAAAACAACTCCTTTGCACAGGCAACTAATAGATATACATTAATTTTGGTTTGTCATTATTAAAAAGCCACAAAATTGCCGATAGCAGGAACTAGTTTTTCAATAATAATTAATTAACCAAAAACTGTGCGGTATTTTACTGACATTTTATCAATTGGCGGCGTTTTTGTTCGTAATTATAAACTGGATAATATTCATTTCATTTAGGAAATGTGCGGTTATGTACCTACTACCTATAATATAGAAACTACTAGTATATAATAACTGGAATTCATGTTTGGGGTTGTATGTATATTTGTATAAGGCATCTCTCACTAAGTACGTACGATTGTACCGCTGTGCGAAAAGGGAAAGTTTCACAATAATTATCCATCCATTATGGGTTTACCAACCAATACATAATATAAATGCGAGTGGGTCTATTTGTTTGTTACCTTTTTACGAGTCAACGTCTGAACCGATCTCGATGAAATTCGGTACTGAGATAGATAGTACCTTGGAGAAGGACATAGGATACTTTTATCGGGATTAACGGCCGAAATTAATAATCAATCCAATCCAAATTTTGCTTGGGATTGATATCACAATCCATTTTTAGGGTCAACCGTGCTAATAACCGATCCGTGGATTGGTTTATGAAGGCACGCAGATTGGAAATCGATCGAACGATAGGCAGCAATCCAAGATCGATTTCAATCTTGGATAGGAGATACAATATTAATTTCGGCTATAAATGAACACGGACGAAGTCGCGTGCAATCGCTAGTCTACAATATTAGTGGGATTACACGTCACCAGCCATCAATCCGTTAAACTCACGTTAATTTGCATTTAACACCAAATTTCAATTACTGGGTATATCAACGGAGCCTAAGGTCACCATCACTCTTGAAAAGACAGGACAGTTACGGCGCGTTCAATACAACTTTCTGATGGAAATTAGAGAGATTACGGATACGAAAAAATACTTCAACAAAATATGCAATAAACTTTAGCGAACAGTGGGCTTACCATGACGTCTTATTGCGATCCAATTGAGGACCTAAACAGAATCGTTTCACTTTAAATAATGGTAGTACATGGCTTTCGGTATCAGTTAGGTGCACGTCAATCCCTTTAGATTTAAAATCAACCTTAATTAAGCGTCAAGATGTCACAACAAGACTACTTGGTGCGATTAGTAGTAAAACGATTCTGTTTAGGTCCTCAACTGGATCTCAATAAGACGTCATGTTAATTCCCAAGGAAACATTAATTATCACACATACTATTTTTCAAATCGAATTTTTCAAATCGGTTCAGTAGTTTCGGAGCCTATTCATTACAACCAAACAAACAAAGTTTTCCTCTTTGTAATATTAGTATAGATTAACAAAAGCGTGCTATTGGACTTCGCATCAAATAATATACATTATTTTATATTATGCAATATCTAAACTGGAGTCTTTCCGAGGGTGTTGAATTTGCGGTCACCCTACTCGCGATATGAAGGAGTAAAATTTTATTAAGATCCGTTCAGCCGTTTACCCGTGAAAAGGGCGCAACCAGACAGACAGAGTGACTTGATCCTTTACGATATTAGTAGATTAGGATTAGAAGGATTGCTTTGATTATATTTAAAAGATGCTATTTCTAAAAATCTTTAACGAAATCCTACTTTCCGACATATCAAACGTTACCAAAATCTGTCACACTTAGGCCGCATCTGTGACCGATAAATATTCAGTAGACACGACCGGGCCGGGTGTCCGGACGGGACCCGGACGTCCGGGCGACCGGGGCGTTCCGAATTTGATATTGTGCGGGTAGTCCCATATTATGTTAATAACGGATCGAATTTTGATTTGTGGCATTTTTGAGGAAGGTATAGTTGTTTTTTATTACCACAGATTAAAAAATCCGAGCTATCAATAGATAACTGGATAGACGGTTTATGGTGCCCTCTGAAGCATGGAGCGATGTAAATCCGCACCTAACTTATTAAATCAAGAGCTGCGGAGTCGGCTTCGAACCCACTGTCGTTGGGGCGCAAAGCGTCCACAACCGTTCGTTCGCAAACAAAATATACATCACTGAAAACACATAACCCTGCTTAAACGGCGACTAAAGTTCGCTTTTATACTGTTTCCCGTCCAGCCAAAGTTAATTTAACCTCTGTTTACTTAAACAGCGGTTAAACTCCGGTCAAAGTTTACGGAACTTTGTTTGCAACCACGCACCTGCACTTAGCGCAGTTTTGCATGGACTTACTGAATTGAACCACTTTGAGCCGGTTCAAGGCGGTTCTTAACGCAGATTTCAGTGTGCAGCTTAATGGACCGGTTTCAGAACTTTTCAGAAGTGAGATTGCTTTTGGGAAGTGGAATTGATTTTGTATTTATTATGAAGAGATAGAGAGATAGATAGATAGATAGATAGATAGATAGATAGATAGATAGATAGATAGATAGATAGATAGATAGATAGATAGATAGATAGATAGATAGATAGATAGATAGATAGATAGACAGATGGATAGATAGATAGATAGATAGATAGATAGATAGATAGATAGATAGATAGATAGATAGATAGATAGATAGATAGATAGATAGATAGATAGATAGATAGATAGATAGATAGATAGATAGATAGATAGATAGATAGATAGACAGATGGATAGATAGATAGATAGATAGATAGATAGATAGATAGATAGATAGATAGATAGATAGATAGATAGATAGATAGATAGATAGATAGATAGATAGACAGATGGATAGATAGATAGATAGATAGATAGATAGATAGATAGATAGATAGATAGATAGATAGATAGATAGATAGATAGATAGATAGATAGATAGATAGATAGATAACGCTTTATTGACACCAAAATGAACAGAACACAGAAATGTCAAACTTAAAATAGGTACAATGGGCGGGTTTATCGCTTAAAGCGAACTCTACCAGACAAACTTTGGATGGACACGATAGACAGCAGGAATAGGGAAGAGGTTGGTTCTTTTCAAAAGTAAGTATGCTGAAAACTTTATCAATTTACTAGCTGTTCCACGCGACTTCGCGCGGACTACATTATATATGGCGATAATTAGTATTCTATGTCTGTCTCCAACGTCCAATCTATCTCTATACCAAATTTAATCGAGATCAGTTCAGCCGTTGCGCCGCGAAAGGCAACAATCAAACAAGTTACTTTTGCATTTATAATATTAATAGATAAGTACCTATGGATTATCACAGGCATATCACCATAATATATTATTATGTCTGAGTGTTTGTGAGACCATGCCTCTGGAAGTTCCCGATTCTATAGAAACAGGAAATTATAGGACAGGAACGGTATCTTATGTTAGCTATAATTACACGTCAAAAGAAAAAGTTAAACATTATCAACACCAAAGCTAAGGAAACTGTACAAAGGAACCAAAAAGAATTAACTTTTTAACATGCGTAAATGAAAAATAATACAGTATTTAACAAAAATGATTGCACCTTACCTGTACAAACTTACAAAATACATCTGTCGGCCGTCCAAAAGTAAAACTACCCAACTCTATTTTCAACGAAACTGAGGCGAGATTTGTGAAGCAGACGCTTTTCGTGAGCGTAATATGACTGGTGAGAATACAAGGTATGGTTTCCAAAGTGATCCATCAATGTCTGCCGTGGTCTGGTCTCCTCTCGATCAAATTGTAAGTCAGAACAGGTATTATTAATTGTATTTACTTATATTGGACGAGGTATTTACTTTGGTTTCGTCACGGATTATTGAGGATATATACTTTTGTAGATAATTAATTTCGTGACCTTTTATGAACGTAACACATTAATTGTATACCTACTGTATAATTTTGTAAGGTCAGTTTTTGGTGATTATAATTATGCTGGTTCGTCGAAACCTCTGTGGTGGCTTAACGATTGCTAGCATTCGATGACAACCGGTACTGATGGCTTAAACTACCGTCCGTAGCACGCGGTAGAAATTAGCACATAAGCGTGGAGCTGAGGTTTGTAGCCTGGTGCAATTGAATTACAAAACGCGCTATTTCCGGCTCGGATTATCTATCTGACTGTATACTTTGCTTTTAATTTTGCGACCCTACAACGCAAGTGTTATTAATTTATTTTACTATTATTCACGTTTGTTGAAGCAAAAATGACTTACGACCGGTTTCTTAAACGTTACTTAACGTTGACAACATATCCAGTCTACTGCTGTCCTTGTCATTTGTTCAGTACCAGATAGGGAGAAGGGTACACTAAATCTCTATAAAAATTGACGAATGTTCTAAAAGCGGCAGTGCCTCTGTAGATTACAGCTCATTCGTTTCTACGATACGTCCAAACATTAACCCATGAATATAAAAAGCCGACCTAAGCACAAAGACAACGACGACAAGTCCAAAAATATCAGGAACGGGCATTAATTATTACACGAGTTTGAATGACCAACCGAAATTAGTATCATTATGCAGCAGCGGGAGCTCCGTCCGCAAAAAAAATAATTTCTCACTTATTAAGTTTGTCCCACCGACTTACCAAATCGCGTCCAGCGGTCCGATTGGCGGCGTGCCAAGTGCATTTGGCACACAGTGTACGCAAATTACTGTTTACATTACACTGGATGCATGTATGAGATGATTATACTACGGAGCATGTAAAATGGGTTAGCTATTTGAAATGTAGAAGTGTCTGTGTTAGGCTTATGATATTGTTTATCGTCACAACCCATTTCCGTCTACTGCTGATAGCGGACCTCCTTAGTTTCGTTAGAATTACGCTGTAATCCACCACGGGGCCCGGTCCAGATAGGTGGATACATGCCTCTGAAATAATTATCTGAACAACGGGTGATAACGTACATACGATTAACAAGAAATACATTGGTTCGTTCCCGCGCTGGGATTAGAACTTACCGCCTCCTGCTTGGCAAGCGGACGTTCGCCCACTAGGCTACCACCGCTGTTACAAGTTATAAATTGTACTCTGAGCTATTTCTTATTGAGAATATCAGTTTTAAAATGATGAAACTGCGAAGGAAAACTACTCTCCCTCCGGACATATGGAAGTTGATTAATGCAACTGGCAGCGTTGAAGCGAATAGACGATCTGGGTCAGCCACGTGGAAGGATGATAGAAGCAGTTGATGATCACGGCCATAACGCAATATTTCCAGTAAATAAACCGATGTGAGATATGATGTGACTTTAATACAGATACAAACAATATTATTCTACAGTATAAATGAAACAAACGCAGCCGAATCGTGGACATGGACACGGTGAGATTGTACCATAAATTTCAATGAGATATAAGAGAAAGAAAGAAACAAAGAACAATATTTATTTCCTATAGCACAATATTATGGTCGGAGTTTCTCTGAAGGCCAGGCTTCTATGAGCTCAGAGAGGGTCGGGCTGAGTAGCGTTCACTGAGAGCCAACCAGTAAACGAATAGAGGCTGATGATAATGATTCATATTAATACATGTATATGTTCCTTTAAATAGTTTAAATTCTATCAGCATATTTCAGCACATTCAATAACCGCTAACTGGTCAAATGTGAGAATCGCCTCCGACTAACGAATTCAATTCACCGCGATTCATTTGCATTGGTTTCGAGTTTTCGACCGCGCAGATTTGTGATTTTACAACATACACACATTTGCTACGCGACCGACGATTTATCGGAACAGATCGTGCGGATTTCTGTATTTACGACATTTTTTGTGCTGCTGGATAATTTGTCGGAGAATGAATGGGGTAGGTACTATTGTGGGTGTCCGTGCTTCGAGTTCCCGCAGTTTAGAATCCCACAGGGGAAATATTTTCGTGAACCATCAGTTTGTGGGGCTATGTACCTCATATTTCCTGATCCCTTAGATTCAAGGGATTCTCGTTAAGGGTCAGGTCACCTAATAATGGAGCGGTTCAGTACATATTAGTATCGATCATACTATCACTACATAATACATACTTTGCCAGTCATCTACACTCTCCAGAGCTAACACGGTTCGCCGTTGACGGATACGTCAAGGAGGAAATCATCATCATCATCATCATCATCATCATCATTAGTATCGAATGAACACCACCTCCAGCCACATGCCAGCAGTGTATCTCGCTCTAACGAACCACATTTCACAGCGACAGAAAGGGACGAAGCTATGAAGCAATGCAACTCCGATGGAGTCCAGCCCTAAACCAATCTATCAATGCAAACTCTTAACATAACTGATTATTAAAATTATGCAAACGGCCTTTATCCAATGTCTATCGCGGAACTGTTATTCCTGCGGAACCCGGCTCGGATAGGCGATAACATCTTAATAGGGTTCCTTGAGGAGAAAGCGGGACGCTTGGAGAAGCGCCAGCCAATTACAGATTATGTTCACTGTTTCGTTAATGCGGGAAGTGGGGTTTAGGGCTGTAGGGGGCGAGGGACAATAGGTTGAAGGGAGGTGTACCTACATTTTAAATTTTTCCACCTTTAGCTTCTAACTTTAGGGTGGGAAGAAAACGGAGAGTGCAGTTCAAGTTCTTGGCACTGCAGCTTATATTGACAATTGTGGCTTCATCATGAGATTGATTTCATAATGAGATTTCATTTGATCTTCACTGTTTTGGAAGATGGCAAATTGAAACGGCAATGCTGTTGAAAAAAGGACTGATATAGGAAATTCGGGAGGTCTAATTCTGACTCTAGGGCCTGCACCTCATTCGACATTTCTCGATTGAAAAACGTCCTCGCATTTTATTTAGCGATATTTCATCAATAACATCCCTAAAATCGCAGTATTGGTTTACATTACGAAAGCAAATCCAAAAGATTCAGAATCATTTTTGGAAGTATTTTCTGGATGTCTGTTGTCGCAAATAAACGAGTTTTCTATCTTTCTGTTTCTTTTTTCTTCTTTTCACCAATTTCAAAACACCGCAGCGTTTATAACTCTTCTACTAACACGGTGCTTAATTCCCGTCGCGTCCTGAACGCCACCGCAGCTGGCGGCGCTCCAGACACGTGGCTGGGACGCCGCGTCTAATGCAAGCCTAAATCTGGATCTAGATTTTATCTAGGCTCTGTAGTGATTGCAATATGTAGGTACGTGAGACAGACGCAGATTTCGCGCACGAACTAATATCGATTATATATTATTTACTTTTGTTTTCATTTAGCAAACGTTTATCTCAAATTAAAAAGATATTTACTATAATTTGGACATTTGACTCGACATTAGTTTGTGTGCGAATAACCCCCTTTATGTTTTCTTTTCGCGAAAGCTTAAGTAGGTACTTCGTTTAAACACATCAGCTTATCTATCCTTTAGCGTTGGATATGGTATTCGGCGCCGTAGCTGATACAACAACAAATTTATAAATACGCATTAAAAAACAACAATTAACCAACACGCAAAAACATAACTCAGGGGCGTGTTACGTTTTATCATTGCTATAATTAGTATTAAGGTAATAAACGCGAGTAACTCAAGTCACAAGGCCAGCTGTACCCTGGGGGTACAGTTTCACTGTAATTAAGGTACGAATTTATGACTGATGTATTTGTTTTGAGGAATTATGTGTATTTTGGCAATATTTTTTGGGGTTAAAAGATTATGGAATAGAAAACTCTTTATTGTACCTACACCAAAAATGAACGAACGATACAGAGAAAATACAATCGGTCAACAGGGGTAGTAAAATGAGCGGTCTAATAGCTCAAAGCGATTTCTTCCAGACAACCTTTGCATGGGCATTGAAAAACATTTTTGACAGTATGGTCGGTGGAGCACTTTCATCACTTTATTAAAAAAGATAGAAAGAGAAACATTATTTCTACTATACATTTTCATACATAAATACTAAATTTAATAATTACAAATGAGAAATATAATTAGGATGATGTTCAATGAAGCAAGAATTGACTATAAAAGCGGATTTATACAGCTTTGATAAAATTGTATGCGACTACCGAAAATGTGTCGCAAGAAGCAAGCGTAATATAGATATACTAGTTGGTGCCCGCGACTTCGTCTGCGCAGGATTAGTATTTAGATCCGCTTATAATTATTAGCGTGACGTAGAAAAGAACTAACGTTATGACATTAAAATCACACATTTTTATGGTTCACTATTTTGGCTATAATGGCTTACACATAAGATATAGATACATACTGTGGCGGGCTTTTTTGTAGAACTATTTAAGATAAACATTTCCATCATACATTACATATGTACCTATAGCTCTAGCGGTTTTGGCAGCGCACGCCTGAATAGCGCGCAGATCGTAGATTTTTCCTACTTGACACTTATCGTCATATTTTAGACAATTCACACAACAGCTGTATAAATTGTAGCCTATGTGTTATTCTAATGTATAAGCTATATTATCGTACAGTTTCATTAAAATCGATTCAGTAGTTTATACGTGAAAGAGTAACAAACATCCATCCATCCATCCATCCATCCATCCATACTTACAAACTTTCGCGTTTATAATATTCGTAAGATGCAAGTAAGTTACATAAATATCGACACAAACAATAAACCACAAACGAAATCGCGGGTTACAGCTAGCTAAAAATACAATGGCATACAAAACCCGTATGCCCTTATGCAGTATAAGCAAATAAACTAACCAATTTACCAGTTACCACGCTGACAACGCATTCAAAACCTGTCAGCGGTTCACCATCAGTTCTCCGATTCAACCATCATGACAACCGCCCAATGAGAGAAGCTTTTATAAACCGAACTCGATTAAATCGTTCAAGAGATTCCGTTTAAAACGCATTTCACCGGCCGCCATCTTGTTGTATGCGCTTGCGCACTGACAAAGGTCCTGTCAATTATGCTGACAGCGAAATAATTTAGCGCTTAAATCAGGGCTGCCAGCGTTAAAAAGTTTAATGGTGCAACACAAGGCCTACAATGTCTGCCTGGCTAGTTCAAGTTAGTGGCTAGCCCAATCAAGTAGAAAATCAGCGGTGTTTGAGAGCCTGTTCCAATATAGGCTGAATATGTATATCACCTTCAACAACATCGTCACTTAAGACCCGGTGAGATAATTGCCAAAAAACAGGAAACCAATTTTACCCAGACTTAAAAAAATCGTTCAAATAATATTTAGGTTTACTTATTTGGCAACCCTAGCGCGAATGTGAAATGGACATGTAAAATGATGTTGCAGAAGGGAATCTGTAATGTGTCTGGTGTATATAATCAATTTGAGTCATCTTTCAACTTTACTTATCTCTTTTTACAAGCTTGGGTATTGCCTACGCTCGCCAGATTTTCGACATCCGATTCCTAGATTCGATTATCTAGCATGTATAAACGTTACTGTGTTCTGTGCCTTGAGTATGAGTTATGACTAGCGCGACATAGTAGTCAACTAGCGCTTTGTATGAAGATTATTCATTCATAAACGCGCCGGTAGGGGCGCTGTACAGGATCTTTATACAAAAGCGGTAGTTGACGCGTACTATGTCGAGCTAGTATAAACTCATACTAGGGGTATTGTTAATTTACTGCTAATGGACACGTCTGAGCATAGAGAAGCCGCAAACCGTTGTCACAAACATAATCATCCGACACCGTTCAGTAATTCCGAAGCTACGTAAAGTATTATGTTGAAGTTAATTATTGTTTACCACTTCTCCTACTGTTTTTACTGTGTCCTGAAAATCAATTAGAATTCTGCAGTTGGATGGACGACTAATATACTTTACTCTTTTTACATCAACTGTACTGGAATGGCTGTTCTTTTGCATATGTAATTTGATTTCAATATGTAAAAGCAAGGTAAACTATTTACATGCAACTTATGTTAAGCGAATTGGGGCCTTGTTTGTTAAATCGTAAGCTTGTACCAAATTTTAATCGACATTACAAAAGATAAACGCAAGCGCGCGCAGCTGTTGCATTTTATATCCATTAAAATTGATTTACAGTACGTTAACTTATATTGTATGCAATTAAATGTAATAAAAAACAAAGGAACTAAACAAAGTAAGCAAAGAATTACTTACAGTTATTAAAATATAAAATGAAGGAGAACGGAAATCAGAACTGTAAATTTTTTTTTCATTAAGTTCATATAATTTGTTATATATTCATATATTCTGAAAAACGTTTTGTTTCACGTGCCGTCCAACGTGCATGGCTGAAGTTTCAAATCCGATGTCGTTAGGTTGCAAAGCGTTTAGCACTCTGCCACCACTTTTAAAGTAAAATAGAGTAGAATACTATACAGTATAATTATAACAAAACTCCCTCATGCATTGTAGTCCGAGATAAGATTTGCTAACAGATATATTTTAGGCATTATCCTATGAAAATAAACGTCTGACACACAAGCCCGATATTCGCACAAATATCTCATGTTTACACAGTAAGTTATTAGCTGTGCTAACACTCGATAGGGATGAGGTAGAGGTTTCCGTAACGGCGACTTTTCCGTAACTTCCGTAGACTCAGTGAGAGTTTTTGCTACAAACTCATTCTATAAAAACGTACCGCGGAAACGCGTAGAGGTCTGTATGTAAATATATATTATTTATTTGTAATTTTCTTCATACAAACTAGGCATTTACGCGATCGCGGTAGAATTTAGAAGTTCTTAAACTTTCGCGAACTGAATACATGTTAATTAGTATTTAAACGGGTCTCATTCGCGCAACTTGGTCGAAACGTCGAGGTATGTCAAAATTATATATTTTGATATTCGTTTGTGCGCGAATTAGACCCGTTTAAATACTAATTAACGCGGTAGAATTTGTTAACTTCTATAAAAAGTGACTATCACAACAACTGTAAGTACAAAAATTACTGTCATGCCGTTCTTACAATGCCATTGTGTTACGTATCGCGCATAAATAGAAAGGGACGAAGCTATGCAAAATGATATCTCGGTCCCTTTCTTTTAAGCTTTGTTAACATTGACAAATTAACTACGTATAACGAGCATAATTTAAGGGCTTTAATAGGGATTGTCTTCTATAATTCGAATTATGAAGACGTCAGTTTTAGCTATCGGACGCGAGGCAAAACATATCCGTTAATTTTAGAAATAATCCGTTATTACGTGACCTCACCGGAATAACGGGAATGCGGATCGAATCTTTAAACGATCCGTAAAACCAAAACTATCCGTAACCGTCCGTAGCTTTCTCACCCCATCTCTACCCCTAATTGACATTGGAGGGGTGGTAATCTAAGTGCGTAACAAGAGGTGAGGAAATGAATTTCCCACAGTGAATAAATCAACCGGTAACGTAACGTTGCGCGTTATTAACGTGAAAGTCAACGCGAATGTTTCAATTTCAGGTTTTGGAAAGATATATAGCTATTTTACGGGCGCTTCGTTACTGTTTAATGATAACTTTTAAACTGTACAACTATTTAGGGTAAGTGAAAGATTTGTTTTGAAGGACAATGTTTCCAACAAAATTACTGGACATTGTGTTACTTCGAAATCAATTTCTCAAGGGCCTAATAGACTACGCGACAATCAGTCTGTCTAAGTCCACGCGTAGTGTAATGAGCAAGTCAAGTAACTACTGTCTGATTATCGCATGTTGGAGAATTTCAAGGTGACGAGCGCAGTGCAGTGCTAAGCAACATTTGCAATGCGAAGTCCTGGATGGTAATGAAATAGTTATGTGCAGATGCCGTGCTTACCACCAGGCGGACGACCTGCTCGCTTCGTTACTCTGAATTGTGAAAAAAAAAACTCGTACATGTTTAGGTTAAATCTTTATAGTTTCCGTTGTTCAATTGAATTGCAAACTTGCACGCTTGTGAAATATTGATGACAATACAATATTACAGTGACTACGAGCTGTTCTGATGATGGAGACGGAAGGTAGACAACAGAACTCCTCAGCGACTAACAGTAGATTAACGTTGTTGGGACTCATTTTGATCAGCTCGCAGTGCCGAATACGTATTTTATGAAAGCTTGCCTGTAAAGTATATTTCAACTAAAAGCTCGTATTTAATCGCATCGAATCGGTTAGTTATCGTTGAGAGATGGGCGACCACACGCGATTATCGCTGCATGGTGTATGACCACCGCAGGCTTGGGGTGACCATGATCTCTGAAACTTGAGGACTGTCCACTGTGTTTGACAGATGTCAGTTGTTATAAAACAGAAAAATCAGTAACAAGTGTGTGTGTGTGTGTATTTTGTGTGTATGTGAATTATTTGTATTTTAGAGGCAATACATCTCATTTATATTTGCTTTTGCCCTTTTCTAATGTTCTCTTTGCAATAGAGTCCCCTATATAAGTCCTTAATAAACGAATAACAAGTCGCGTTTACCTCAGATATGCAACTTAATTTCACAGTTATCGTACTTAATAGATTTTGAAACACTGACGTCGATCAGTTATTATATGAACGTAGTATTATGTCCTGAATTTTTTCCAACCATGTACCCGTCTCATGGTCACCCTACCCCATGACATTTTACGACCAAAATTATGTCCGCATCCGTCCATTTAGTATGATTTCAATATTTTTATATGTTTACATTAAAACAATTTTAAACATGTCCAGCGAATACTCGTTAAATGCTGTTTTAACTGCCTCCGACCGGTTACAGCTGAGTAATGGATTCTCTGTGGTCTGTGTTTACTTTGAAGTTAACTGGCTGTTGAGCGCGGATCTGCTTGCGTGGTCTTTTTTGCTGTTTCTTTTGGTCTTTTTTTTATGGCTCAGTAGGCAAGCATTTGGCGGTAGACAGCCTCACCTGATGGTAAGTGACGACGCGGTCGATGATGGAGTATACTTGCCTATTATAGAAGATGAAAACTCCCAGATTATAGGAAAACAAAAATGCTAGGGTGTTCCATTTCTTCGGTTATCGCATTATAAATGTGGAAAAAGACATTTTGTTAAACATAACATGATACGAGTGCCTGACTTCGTGTTATCTGATGGTGGAAAGTAGATAAAAATGAATCAGGAACGAGGACCATGGTAACACAGACTCCGTGTGGGGCCATCATATATATTTACACAATGATTTGTCGTGTACAGGCATCGATTCCGTAACAAAATGACAAAAAACTTAATAACAGTAGGTACAGGCAGCATAAAAAGTAGCCAAACTTCTCCATATCCCCAGACAACTGGTCTGGGTGTGATGTGCATGTGAAATTATATGTCTGTAAGCGGTACCCACGATACAGAAGCAATCCTAGTGTGGGGCTACGTTTTATAAAAATAAAGTAAAAAAAAAAAAGAAATCAAATTTTCTATTGTATGAAGAAAAAATTGCGTTGGTATAAAATTGGCAATTACGACAATGTTCAACCACTTCTGCAGCTGTACATGATGAATGATAATTATGACGATACGGATGATACTTACTAATATGTAAGTAAAAATAAAACATTGAATAACCAAAAGTGAAGCATATGATGGTAAAATGAAATTGCCTCATTTAGAATAAACAAACTCCTTTGATGTTTAATGTAGTGTTGAAAATATTCTTGATTACTTTCCCTTTGAGACATCCTCGTCGAGGGTATCATAATGAGATATGGAAACATCACAGCGGTAGCGGGCGCGGTGGCGGACCGATACGCGGAATCAATTTTTCCTAACCGTAAAAAGAAATTCTTCACATCAGAAAGGCGAATACGTCATTACAAAACAACCCATGCGGAAAAGAGGGGAAAGGAAAGCGAAAGAAGTGTGTCAGGATCGTAGCGTGTGGAAAGATGTAATCTCTGCCTACCCCGACTGGAAAAAGTCGTGACTGTGTGTATGTATGTACATTCCACACAGGCCATTTCCACACTCACTTCTTAGCACGAGTCTCACCTCACTCCCCTGAGGAAGATTTAGGCCATAGTCTGCCACGGGTCGGATTGAAATAGTTCTCGCGCATGCAAGTTTCCTCACGATGTTTTCCTTCACCGAAAAACGAGTGGTAACCACAAGTTTGTACAAGAAACACATTGCCACGTGCCCCACTGGGAACCGAACCGGCAACCCTCAGCTTGGAAGGCAGAGGTTCTCACACTAGGCTATCACACATTCGATTCTTCATTATCCCAAACAATACAACGGGAAACCTCACTTCGCACTAATTGAAACATAACACCTACTATAATACTATACCTATATCCTAAGTATATTATCGATGTTACTATCTTGTTGAGGGAGTAACCAACCCTGTAGTATTATTATGAAATGTGTCGAGGGAGGCGAATTAGCTAAGTACAGTTCGCAACATAGTAAGTAAATCGTTTTCTCTTGATTGACACGAAAATGTATGAGGACATAGAAAATATACGTACAAAGGACGGTGTTATTTTCTATGCGATCTTTACTAGACAAGGTTTGGATGGATAATATGATAGAAGGAAAAAGGTGAAATCAATGTCATATTATGTATGAATGTAAGATACATACACTAATAAACAACTACATTATATACAAGAGTTTTGCCGATTTCAAAAAAGAGGACGTTTTCAGTTAGTCGGATTTTTTTTTCAATTATGTTTTAGGTTTTTTTTTTAAACATATTCGGCCAGTAGCGGTTCACCATTTGTCACTTTGTGACATTTTTTGTGACAACTCCAAACTAGAGTTAACAAATACGCGTCCCGTCTCCTCTCGGCTTATTAGAGTCGGCGACAGATTTATGATAATGCACGAGTTATTGCCTCTAGAATAGGGTTCCGTAGGTTATTTAATTAGATAACTTATTATGCGAGTGAGTGGAGAAAATAGCGGCGCACGCCTGAAATATGCGGCGGCGATGAACGGCTTTGAAATTGAAAACTGTCACAGTAGAGACAAGAGACAGGATTTGGACTTGAAATGTAACGCGAGTGTATTTTATTTATAATGCCCTCCGTGTCGAGTCTGCGGTGGGCTAAAGTTTTTATATATTAATATTCTATTTTGGGCGTTTCGCACGTTTCGTGGGCATATCGATCCATTTTTTTTTTCAATTGGGCCATTTGCACCAAAAAAGAAAAAAGTGGTTTTTCAAAATCTAGCGTTCGACCACTAACTTACCAGAGTTGCGTGACGATATGATCGAAGGTGGTCAACATGCTAAGCTTAGAATGGAACTGGCTAAGTCCTAACCGAACCGATCCCCACTATACCCAATTTATTAACTCAAGTACTTGGGTTGTGCTAAAACACTATTCTACAAAACGTCGATTAACCCAATTTACGTCGGTTAGAGTAAATATTTGTGTGCTCGTTAAACGCGGTCTGATGGAAAAACTGCGGAAAACTAGTAAATGAAGGCCTGTTTTACAACTAAAGTACTTGTTAAAATATATCACGAGTTTTTGAAAATGATGCGGTAAATATGTAGATTTTTCCCCGACGAAGTTGTCAGACGAATGAAAGACGTATTTCCTATACAATACAGCTTAATATAGATAACCTTAGCTAGTAACCTAAGTAACCCAACTAGTAACTCTTTATAACAACCCTACCTGACACAAATCTCCTTTTTTCTCTGTATGTAATAACACAATTCAAATATCTTATTATACATCCTCGGAAACGGTCAACGGCTGCGCAAAATGTCGAAGATGTAAACTCTATTATCTATTTTAATACCAGGTGTCCGACACCAGTTTACTATACGACCTTCTTCGATTGAACCAAGAAGGCCCCACTTGGTGAGAACAAATCGATCGCCCGCGGCCTTACGGGCTAACTACGAGACACGACTAACCCTTGTTTAACAAACTACACAGTGTTGCCAACCATCTAAAGTGAAATCGTGCTGATTTGATATCAATAAAGCGCTAGATTAGCATGTGTTACGAAAAAAGCGCTTTATTATATAAAATGTGCCAATAACATTAGAATCTAAAGATAAACAGGAATATGAATTGGTATGAATTTGATAGCCAATCTTCAATACCAGGATATTCTTTTCCCAGGGTTCACTGAGTAGACGTGGAAGCTCCTTGCTCCAATACAGCTGGGACATCAGAAAGCGCTTGAAAGTACATTAACGCAAAATAGTGTCCGAGCGTGAAAAGCGCTAGATCTAGCGCCTTAAGCACTAGGCTGGCAGCACTAAATCTACAACGCCTTGTAAGTTTGGAGAAACATGACCCCGGTTAAATTTAGAAACTAGGCCGATTAGTGGCGTAACCAATATCGAGATGTAAAACATTTATGGGATTTCCAATATGTTTATTTTGGAAGGATTTTGTAATTTCTCTAGGTTTGCGGAATATTAGCTGAACTCCACGCATACCTACAGGGATTTTCGTGTTTATAATCATACTAGATGCGCCTCACGGTTTCATTCACCCGTTATTTACTATCCTGCGGGAACCGTTTTAATTTTTACGGGATAAAAAATAGCCTATGTTACTCAAGGTGAATGTACCTATCCAATGGTGAAAGAATTTTTGAAATCAGCACATCAGTTTTGGAGTTTATTCATGACAAACACACACATACTAAAATTCAAAACTTTCTCTTTATAATAGTAGTGTAAATTTTTAAAAGTAAAGTACTTATACCAAGCATAACCGGCGAGCTTGTATGAAAGTGGAAGAAGCGAAAGAGTTGTGTCAGGATCGTAGCATGTGGAGAAACGTATTCTCTGCCTACCCCTACAGGAAAAATGGCGTGACTGTATGTATGTTCATTGTTAATATTACTAGCCATAATATAATCCATATTTTAAGGCTAATTTTGGGTTTATTAACAGACTCACTCCATAACGATCAAAACATTGACACAAATGATATTAATAATAGTAATAATTCAGCCTGTAACTGTACCGCTGCTGGGCAAAGGCCCTCATTTTCGTGAGGAGGATAAGGCCATAATCCACCACGGGGGCCTAGTCCAGATTGGTGGATTACATGCCTCCGAAATAATTCTCGGGCATTTTGGTTTCCTCACGATGTTTTCCTTCATCGAAAAGCGAGTGATGATGATAATTACGTACATAATATGTTTAAAAAGAAACACATTGGTACGTGCCTGCAATGGGATTTGAACTCGCCATTCTTCGTTTGGTAGGCGGACGTTCGACCACTAAGCTATCACCGCCGTAAAAGATATAACTCGTTATAAATAAGGTAAAATTTAATTTTAAACTTTATTCAACCAACTCAAAGTTTAAAACCCTTTGCTAATTAAAACCACACATTTCTAAAAGCGATTAATTAAAGCTACTAGCTTAGAAGTATTGACAACTTCACTAAACTTCATTCAATAAATCAATTCAGTTGAATTTCAGTTGAACTTTCATCAATCTTGCTCAAAGGTGGTGTTCGAGGAATTTTGTGGCGATTTATTATGTTGTATTTACAATAAGAATGATAATAACATTAATCATTGCTATCTGTAATCTATAATTACAGTATTATATTTTGCAATATAGTGCGATACATATACCGAAATTCGAAAAACCGAATAATATACTCGTATCGACGCAGTTTACAGACAACGAAAAACTTAACAAAGAAGTATCAGAACCACGAATTTGGCAACCATGGTGATAGTGTAGATTCTAGAAGAACGTCTGCCTTTTTTTTTGTTTTGATAATGGCTTCGCACGGTTTGTGCATATAGCCAGTGTCAAGTATTTTATTATAATAAGTATTTCTTAATTTCACAAGAAAGTCACCGCAATATAGCAATCGTGGTCAAGTAGTCAAGTCAATTATTTACATCGTCAAAGTCACGATTCAGTAAAGTAGTGGATGCTTTACTGAAACTTCCTGGGAGTTTTGGAAAAAATCCGAAATGACACGTTTTTTGAGTTTATATCATTCGCCCACACACAAGTTTGAGAAAATAATACAAAACCAACAACGTCTCACTATCGGATTCCCGCCAAAACTCCCAGATATGTGTTCCTAATAAATACTAAGTCAGTGTTGGTGAACTCATGACATTTCATGTTGGGTCAATGTTACTGTCAAATCTGACATTAGTGACGGCGATAGTGACAGTAAAACTTTTCTTTTTTTATGCTAACCACACCTCAATAATTCTTCCAAAAGTAGGAATTGATGCCAAAATAAAACATTTTTTTCTCAAAATCGTGGGTTTTAAAAAATATATTATTTATGTAAAAATTATAGATTTAAAGATCTGCAACGAAGAATGTCACGTTTAAGCTGGTTCATGATTATTAAAAAACCAATAAAGGACATCGCCTTTATTCGATTTATAAGTTGCAGCCAAGGTGTCCCTTTCGGGTATACGCTTTTGTCAAGTCTATTTCTGATACTAGGTCTATGGGGCTAGTGGAACGATTTGGGGAATCAGCCCCGAAGCCCCGTTAGTGGGGCGGATCCACGGGGCCGATGGGTCAACTCTGCCACCAGTTGAAAATCTATGGCGGAACAGGACGAACCAATTTAGGTGCCATGTCAGGTTTGTTTTGTTCACTTTAGTTTCGGACGGATAGCGAGCTCTAGGGATAGGGGAAGGGCGTATCGACACCATCGACTATCGATATAATATCTGTCACAAGTGATATTTCGAATGTATGGACTTTACACTTTACACATTTTTTTAATATAAAAGAAGACAATAATGTTATTAAAATTTCAAGACAATAATTTGGGCATTGCTATTAAAAGTAGCAATTGGTCCGGTATCGACAATATCGACACGTATGTACCTATCCATCCCTAATAAAGTGGCGAGGGGTCAGTTATATTGCCAATCTCGCGACTTTAGTGCCGTTTGATGGCTTTACCCTTTTTCGGGGAAAGTGGGGTAAAATAAAATAATTTGATTGGCCGTTCGGCGTTTTTGAACGAGCTGGGATCCGGGATGTACCTACGTATTACTTTCATTAGTCGAGTTATAGGTTTTTTTATGGAGTTGCCCAAAAATAGGCAAATGGCCAAATTAAATGTAAAAACCAGCCCAGTGCGAGCCGGGCTCGCGCACGAAGAGTTCCGTACCTTTGTCTATGAAAACTACCAAAAACACGTTTATTGTGGGAGCCCCCTAAAATATCTAGTTTGATTTGATATTTTATTATTGCTATATTTCAGTATTTTGTTGTTATAGCGACAACAGCAATACATCATCTGTGAAAATGTCAACTGTCTAACTATCGCGGTTCATGAGATACAGCCTGGCGACAGACGGACGGACGGAGCCTTAGTAATAGGGGCCCGTTTTACCCTTTGTGTACGGAACGCCAACAACCAAACTGGAATATTTCATAATATTAACTCGTGGTAGTGGTTTAAAAGTTTTTAAAATGACTTGTCACTTGTCATTGATCCAATGATTCATGGATCGTTTCAAGAAACGTTCACAAAAACTAACTGCACATTGATGTGTCAGTCCAAACTCGGAATGACAACTGCATACGAGAATGTCTGACTTGAGTCACACAGCAGGACCAAAGTGTGTAATTTTAGTTCGTCAGATGCCCCTACAATAAAAACAATAAAAAGTTGTCAGTGAATTCATTAAACTTTGTTCATGCTGATATAATTTGTAGGTATTTTATAATTTAATTAGGTTGACAATATTTGGAAAACACAACCTTGGCATTTATTTCCTCTATGCATGCGCTATTACGTACTGACTGACTGCCTTTAATTAAATATACTCATTACTCAGTTCTCTCACTACGATAATATTCTAGAATTTCTAGCACTCTACACGCTTAACGTGAGAATGGCTTTTCAAAAACCTGATGGTAAGCGGTTTTAAAACCACATTATCCACATAACATAAGCGACGCGGGTCGCTATCCGCTACGAATGAAATGCTTGCGCGAGTTAATTTTTCCACTAACGCCATCTAGTTTAGTTCGGCGACACTAAACGGAATTGTGTGATATTGAAGCGGATGAAATTCATGGTCGCAAATGTTGTTAGCCGAAACTGTTTGATACATTTTATAGATACAACTGGTTTCCCGACAGAAGTTGTCTTATCAAAAAATTATGGAAATAAAAATTAGAATTTTTCTCTTATTTTCGTGGATTTTTTCACATGTTTTACTAGTTATTCTGCTATTACATCCACCCAACAAAGCCAAGTTTATGAAAATCAGTCCAGCCGTTTTTAAGATATTGACCGTTTTAAGAGCCGTTTTTGCTTTTGTCCGGATGTATGTTTGTTCCGGGCTTAGGTCGCATTTCTCAACCGATTTTTACGAGATTTGGTATACCTACAGGTTCTTTGATTTTTATTGCTTTTTTGCCAAGAGCGATTTTTGATAGGGGGAGAAAATGGCGGAAAAAGGTGGATGGGAATTTATTGACCTAGTGTTGTGATATATGGAAGAAACCTTTTAAGTATAACATTCTGAACAAGTTGATGTGAAAATTTTTGTTATTAAAGTTGGGGGGGGGGGGGGGGAAATGTGGGGAAAAAAGGGGGATGCCTATCACCATGAACGAAATAGTATCTATGTTAAACTCCCCTCTGATCGCGAGGTCTACTATTGTTCACAGTTTATTTATAAATGTATACGGGTCTAATTCGCGCACAAAATAATATCAAAATATATTACTATTTTGACCGAATCATTACCTCAATAGTTTTGCCGAGTTACATCGACCGTGGTCACGAGAAAAATGGAGAATCACCGGCTGGTCTGGACTCTGGAGCGGCAGGTGTTGTTTCCAACTAACTACCCGACCCGCGTTCGGTCTTTCATAACATAACCGTCACGCATGACATTACAAAACTGACAGTACGAAACGAAGTAGTACGAACGAAGCCCGTGTTTTATGTTCGCGAAACTTCAAGAACTTCCATCCATCATTCATCATCATCATTATCAGATGATAATGATCATGATGATGATCATTAATAAAGCACTCGACACACGAAGCGCGAGTCGCTATCTAAAAACCGGGTGTTAAGTTTAAGCGGTTAGACCGCACTCATTTTAATCGATCCCGGCCGCATAAGCGACGCGAGTCGCTATCCGCTGCGAATGAAATGATTGCGCGTTTTAATTTTTCTACTAACGCCATCTAGTTTCTTTTACCAGTACTAAGTAATTTGAGTCTAATTATTTTCACCGGGGGAAATTGTTTAATTATTTATAAGTTTATTACAGGCACTGGTCCGGCGAAATTAATACCTATTTTATAAACCAGTGTCGATTTTGACATCGTTAGCTAAAATATCGCTTTCGCTCTTTTAAATATTGAAAAATTGCACATGCAATATCTCTACTGAACACTGAAAACTTGCTTGAATGAGAATACATGAAATGCGTTTAAAAAGTATGATGTCAGGAGAACTTTGAGAATACTAGAAATTTTATTGCAATTACCAGAATCGGTCTCCCGACATCCGATTGTAATTCTCATGAATGGTGGCCACTTTTACGGTTATAATAATAATTATGCGAGTTTAATTTAGGGACTAAATAATTACTTCATTTTGTTTCTCAATATTTGTCTCTAGCTCATTTTTCATGCGGGGAGCAGGAACAAAAAACAGATTACTTATTCAGTATCCCATTACCGTTGTAACCTCACTAAGCCCCAATTATATGAATAATTATCTCTAATGAGAATTAAGCCGAGTCTTCAATTAGCAAATCTAATCAATTCGTGTTCAATTAGTAATTTTAGCGGAGTTAATTGCGCGAATTTGCTGACCGGGGGGGTTATTATGAAAGGCTATATTATATCTATCGCTGTAGTCTGTCAATTTCGCAATGCGAAAGATATGGAATGCGAATTCACATTTCACATTTTTCGCAATTTCACAAATTACGTCCGAATTGTGACTTGCTATATCTGCCGCGATACCGCCAGACCGTCGGGAGTGGTCAAGGATGTGGTAGCGAAAGCGAAGTTGGTGGTGGCGTACAGAAACGTTCCCCAAAGAGTCACATTAAATCGTGACACAGTGGGACTTCTTGGGATTTTATACCCAACGTGTCACTGTTACCTACTAGCTATCTGTTACATTTTTTTTTGTTTCAATATAAAACAATCGCAACGAGGTATATATACTGTTGCTTATTGCTATCATATTCGCTAACAGTCCAGCGGGCCTAGACAAGTGGCAAACGTTTCTAACCAAATCGAAACGAATAGAATGAAAATGTATGGGCTGACATAAGCACACGAAACGTCAGGAAGCGAACGAAATATTCGTAGACAAGTGCTTATTATTCTATTCGAATCTAATGAACGCTCCCTGTCGTTCGACAGAATCCATACATGTGCGTAGACAAGTGCCACTTTTGACAAGCGTTAGCGTTGCGTTTGAACGACAGCCTAGCGTTCGCTAGGACCCTGTAGAAAACGAAACAAAATGGCTGATTTCTAGCAGCTGTTGCAAACAGTAGCATTGTGTCATGATTTTGTTCGTAGAATTTTATTGTTTTCGCGAGATAACGAGATAATGCACGCATTAGGATTATTGTGGACCTCGCAGTCTTGGTTCCATTGCTAAAAAGAAGTAACAAAATAACAAAATTTAAAAATGTTAGGTTAGATTAGGTTAACTACCTAGGTAGTACCTACTACTACTACGCATATTTGTATACTTGACACTAGCCAAATTCGCAAACCATGCGAAGCCAAACTTTAAAAAGAAAATTACACCTAAAGTGACTGTGACACTGAAGTTTGTAAGCTAATCCATGGACAAGATGACAAAAATGAATGAACAAATTGAATGAACAAATAAATATTAGCGTACGATTGATTAGAATGAGCGTTCGCCAGAGTCATAACACTTTGTCTACCGAACTATTTTCGCTAACGCTAAAGCGTTAACGTTTTTACGAATAGAGTAGCTTCGAAGCGTTTGCAACTTGTCTAGGCCCGCAGTACCCAATAGGAAAAGCGAAGCTTTACAATATGGTGAATTTGTCTTCCGGCCTAAGTGAGGTTACAAAACGTATTGATAAACGTCTTCATTTGACGTATTTAGTATGGTTTAAATGTCAAAATGTTAATCAATAGTATCGCTTTTCGGTCGTCCAGCGACTGCACCACAGATAAATCTCTGGGCTATACCGTTTCCGAATAACAGCGATCGTCACAAACAATATCACTAATTCCAGATTTGGATAATTGACACAGGCGACCGTGATTTAGCGATCGCATAATAATTTCACGGTAGCACTTCATCACAAACATTGAACGCTAGCACTAAATTAATATTACAATTGTATGCTGAAAATGTAATGAAAGCATTCAGCAGAGTAATACATTTTGTATAGCTTTGTTCCACGTCAGTGGAATCTAGCGTTAGTTAATTAATTTTGTACGGAACTCTGGAAAAGTGGTTAGCTCACTCATTTTGGTAAGTTCATAACAGTTATGAATCAATCTAAATAACACCGTTTGCAAAACGACATATTATTATGAAGGTTTCTATTATAAGAATTAATTTTTGAAGTAAAACTTCTGTCGCCGCGACTAGAGAGTAACTCAGATTTTTTTTCTTACGGAAGTAACGCTTACTATAGTCTGTGTAGTTTCCGCTGTTTAAACACACTTCCACAACTTCCACAACAATATAGCGGAACAAAATAGCGGAAAAGAAGTTTTACTTCAATCGCGCGTAAAGGTTACACGCACACACTTTTTTTTGTTTTAGTTTCCGATGTGTCTCTGTGTATGTGTCCTGTGGCAAATCGTAATCTAAAGGATGAACCGAATTTGATGGTGTTATTTTTGGAAGGTTACTTGATGGAGAGTGTTTTAAGCTTGGGTGGCCTGACAGTCTCTGACAGATACCAGTCAATGACTGCATGAAGGTAAACTGGTCAAACACCTCCTGGCGACTTCTTACCATACGAGTATTTATTTAGTACTTAGTTTGTATTAAATAGAAAAAAGCAAAAACAAAATAATTGCCTTCGATTTTCTATACGGGTTTTCTCGATTCGATTCTCGATCTCGATTCTTTATTGTCTGTCAGTCGCCTCGGATGGAATCTTGGTACTTCCCGATTGACTATCAAACTAAATATTCAGGGTAGCTCACAACTCGATGACAATAATAATCGACGATTCTTTCTAAATCCATTTATTATATTATAGCAACATACCTACTTTGTGGTTTTCACATTTTTTTTATTGAAACACTTCACTTGTTTGACTTTTGACTTTGGAAAACATTATACTAAAGATTCTCTATTCAACGAACCCACACCAATCCAAGCACAATGGTTGAAAATCGACACAAAAGATACACAACCATTCAATGCCTGTGTTTGAGCATTTACACAAACAAAGCATTCCCAGCAATATTTCTGAACATTGCCAATTAAAATAAGTTTTAATTGATACGAGCGAGGCGTGAAATTAACTGGAGCCTAAATAATTATAGAAACATTCCTTGAGGATACTTCTCAAATGGCGTTTCTGCGCGGAGACAGGAACTTCTAGAACTGACTTAGAAAATAATCACGTTCACTACTACAACAACAAGGATGGCCGGACCTCTATGACGCCTATTTCTGACAGTTATGCAAATAAAAACTGTCAAATTGGCGTACTCAGCGACTTTGCCAGAAGCTAGCAATAAATCTCAAACCGAACAATATTTATAAAGTAAAATAATATGACAACGCATTTTATATGATTAGTATGAGATTTGAGATATAAAAAAAAACATTTCTGTTTCATGTAAAATCACGTTCTGGTTTAAAGCCGTTTCTGTACCTTGCTAGATCTACATAGATTTAATTACAAGAGCCATTCTGGCGCCACGGAGGTGATTTATATGTTAGCAGAGAAGATAAAAAGACTTTTTTCTGCCCCGTATTGTTTCCTTTCTTAATGAAGTAAATTAAGGCTTGGGTAATGGAAACTCTCTTCTTAAAGATGCACTGAGACCAGTGGACGGGCGCGGTGGCGGCGTCGATCCGAATTCCTTCTGCGTTTTTTCATCTAGTATCAAAGTAAGTTGTGTTTTGCTTTAGGTTATGTACCCCGAAAAACAGACAACAGATATTACTGAGTCTGGGTGCATTCTTTACCACTAACGTTCATAGGTCATTTTTACTTCAATCTCAATTTACGCACTCTGTGGCTCTATATTAATTTGTTTTTATTATAAAGTCTTATACCATTTGCTACTTTTGCCCATGACTTCATCCGCGCGGACAACATTATATCGCGATGAAAAGTATCCAACGTACTTCTCCAATGTCCAATCTATCTCTATACCAAATTCCATCGAAATCAGTTAAGCTGTTTTGCCGTAAAACGAAACAAATAAAGAGACGCAATTTGCACTCATAATAATGAGTATTGTATGGATTTCTTTCTCAACAGCTCAACAGCAGAGATGGATCGAGACGTGAGGAACTCCTCAGTGACTGATAGTCAATTAATATAAAACATGAACATGAAACTTTTTAATATCAAATAACTCGAGCTAAATTTAAATGCCTACAAAATCCGCATAATACCCGCACAAAGCTCATGAGATCGTGCTTAACCCGTCCGAGAAAATAAAGAAAAAGTTTGACGGCCTGTTGCGGCCGGCGCTGTTCTTATTCTGCAGTGTAGACGGTAGGGACGGGACAATGTTGATAAACATGACCTCGTTGATAAAACTATCGACAAGCATTGACAGTTCGAAAACAGGTAGACTATAAGGGCCGTATTAATAAATCAAACTTAGCTCTGAGAGCTATCTTCAGTGTGCACTTGATCTTTCGTTCTAATTAATAATATACATCTTAAGTTGTAGATTAGAAACCGAAACTTACATGATATCTTGCAAATCAATAAATGACCCTCAGCGGTTAAGTGCTATCTCATTAGGACACAATTGACACATACAAGACAGTATCTAGTTGCCAGTGCTACATCTCAATATCCATTTATTAAATAGCAACAATTTCAAGATGTAGATTAAATTTTGAGGGTGGATCAGCTGATAGCGCACTTGGTAGCGCTATTGAGGTTCGTTTATTAATACAGCCCTCCTGAAGTATGCGAAGTGTCATAACTGTACTTTCCTGAGTCGATAGGAGATTTCTTAATAAGCACAGATTACTTAATACTTAGTTACATTACTTAATAGTTAGAGGGTGAATATACAAAAGTTGGGTAACTTTTCGGGATATTTTGTTTATGATAGTTTTTTCAATCAAATTCCTTCTAATTCGCGTTATAAGGTAGCTAATCTAGTGAACATATTGCTCATGATAGGGCCAGTCACTTTTTAAAGTAGATGCGGAGATATTTAGTTTTTTCCGAATTTGACTGCCAGGGGACTGACGAGAGTGACAGAGTACTGATAAAACACACAACTTCAGTAGATATGCAAGCAATTTATTAAGATTAGAAGAAATCTCTTAGAAAGTAATCATCATCATCATCATCAGTCTGAACACGTCCATTGCTGAACATAGACTGCCACACCAAACGACAATTTGCCACTTGCATCCACCGGTTGCCTGCGACTCTTGATGTCGTCGGCCCATCTGCGCCCAATCCCATACACTGCGTCTTCCAGTGGTCGCCACTCTAGAACCTTTCTGCCCTATCGGTTGTCAGTTCTACGAGCGATGTGACCTGCCCATTGCGACTTCGGCTTGCAAACCCTTAGAGCTATGTCGTAAACTTTAGTTTTTTTGGCGAATATCCTCGATCCGGATTTTATGGCGCAAAGAAACTCCGAGCATAGCTCTCTCCATCGCCCGCTGTGTGACTTTGAGCTTCTCCAAAAGGCCAGCAGTTATGGAACACGTCTCAGTTCCATATGTCATCACTGGTAACACACACTGGTTGTAGACTCTTGTCTTCAGGCACTGTAGAGTTTTGGACAAGAAAATGTCACGCAACTTCGCGAACGCTGCCTATCCGAGTTGGATTCTTCGGGCGACCTCTTTGCCGAAGTTGGACCTGCCTAACTGGACGATCTGGCCAAGGTTGTTGTACTGTACAACAACTTCGAGAGTATCGTTCCCAACGAATACCGTCACGGGTACAACATGGCCATTGGAAATGAGTTTTGTCTTCTTCATGTTCATTTTAAGACCCACCTGTTGGGAAACGCTACCGAGGTCGCTGAGCATAGTATTGAGATCTTCCAGAGACTCTGCCATGATGACTATATTATCGGCACAACGAAGGTAAGTGAAGTATTCGCCATTGATGTTGATGACGAATCCGTTCCAGCCAAGATCTTGAAAACGTCCTCCAATGCGTTCGTGTTCAGTTTCGGAGAAATAACATCTTCCTGTCTTTTAGTGTCTTCATTGTAAGATCATTGGGAATGTAAGCAGTCACCTGATGCACCAAGAGTGTCCCCTTAAGGCGATCATTTGAGACGATTAGTCGTTAATCAAGGTGTCGTTAATCGTTAATCAATCTGCTCGATATCACAGCCGTCAATCACCGTAACTTTTATACCTGGACTGGACATCTCTCGCGGATAAGAGAAGCAAACTCCATCTTGTTAGTTTTATCACCTCCTGAAGCAATCACTTGCTCAGCTGTTCACTTGCATGTGACCCCTATACTATCGGGTACCCTCTTCCCATGTCCGGCTTCATGAAAGATCCAGGAATTAATATTTTTCCATTATTATCTAGTTAATCGTTGCTCCCGAGGCGTCATGTCTTTAATATATATGTTTTGTACCTTTTCTTTCCTTTTTAATTATTGCAACTCTTGTTTATCTTTGTATTCGGCTAGTATGTTGGGGTTGCTTTTAATTTTAGCTAAGTTAGCTTTTACGGCTTCTCTTTTCTTTTTCAATATAATATCTTTCCAATCCTCAGACGTGGTTTGTTTTTCTTTTGGAGCAAATGATGTTTTAAACTGAAATAGTAAAACAAAAATGCTTAGACACGCTCAAAAAGTCAGTACCCTGGAAACACGTCAGTCCTTTGGCGCAATATTTGACAGCGGACTGACGCCAACGGACTGACGAACCCTACATGAATTTGAAGTTATCTTTAGAACTAACGTTTATTTTAATAATTTTGAATATCAAGAAGCTACATCTTGACAAATCAAAGTTAACTATGTATAAATTTAAACATAACACAGTTTTACAAGGAAATAGCGACTTACCATAGGACTGATATTCTGTCTGGATCTGCCCGCGTTCACACGACAAACACAACTCTAGCACTGGAACAGTAATGTCGGCCGGACAATGGCTCGGTCTGCAGTTAGCTTTTGTATCAATCTTGAAATTTAACGCGCATTTGAATTTGAGTCGCCGGTATTTAGCAGAAAATTCAAATTTGAAAAACACACAACGGACTGACGCATAAAACCGAACACAAAGTTTCTTATTATTTTTACAAAATGGTGCAAATGTTATAGTATGAAAGTTGTGATTATATAATAATAAATACATCAAAGATTATAGTGATATAGTAAGATTCATTATTTTAAAGGTAATACTTTATACACAGCTATTTGATTGTGCGATTTTGTGATTGTGACACGCCAAAGTACTGACTTTTTGAGAACATTTTGTGAAGTTTTACAAGTTTGTATTTAAAATAAATAGCTAAAACTGGGTGACCACATAAAAGCCTTTTAATTGTTTTAAAATTAATCGTAAAATATAAACAAAATATAATTATACATTGTTTTATTGGCTGGTGACATGGAGTTACCCAATTTTTGTAGAATCACCCTAGATGAGACATTGGTTCTTAAGCCTCTTAAGCTTAGTAGCTAGAAACAGTAGATAACTACTGTTTGCACACTACTGCTTGGTGGAAGAATATTAGGTTGTGGTACTTCCCCACACGAATGTTGCAGAGGAAGCCTACCACTACGAGAAGCCACATTTTGGACCTAACTTAGCTGAGCAGAGAAAACTCGCCAGCTGATTCTACAATGCCGTTGAGTCTAACAAATTACCTATGCAAAAGTTATCGATGTTTCAAAGCACATCACTACGCCGACATAACATGCCGTACGTAGCAGATCCATTGTCTACTTTCCTCCATAATCGATAATTTAAATGCACGTCACTGCTTATGCATCGTCCAAGCGTGCTCACGGCTAGACGCACCTTAGCGACACTACATATTATTTTTATAAACACTGAATGAGCTGATTTGAATCGATTAGTAGTTGGCTGCGGAAATGGTTACCTTCGATATTGATACACGAAATTTTTAAAAAACATGTTTGACTTACTTAACTCGTTATGCAACCTTCCACACCGTCGTCGGTTAAATGTAAACAACTGCTCGGCTGACTCGAATTCGTCGCCAGACAGTACTCTTTTATATTATAGCTTTATGAAAGCAACTTAGTGTTAGTAACTGTTTCGCTGACTGTGCGTCGTCGTTGAACAGTGCTCCTTTGTACTTAATGTAACTGTTAAAATGTATCCTGCTGTTTTTGTAACTTAAATTTAATCAGAATAAATCGGGCCTCGAAATCGGCTAGACGTATTTTCATCTTTTATTTTTAGTTATAAAAAATCCATTTCCCAAAGGGGAAGCTTGACTGGCGCAGCCGGTAGGATCGTTTCGTAAAGGCTGTGCCGTCTTTCGTTATAATTCGCTGAGATAACGCGAGCGCGGCGCGAATAGCTGTGGAACGATCCACGAACCAAACAAACAAATTCGTCATCTTCGCAACGGGTCTGAGTATGGGAGTAGCGGTCGGTTGGTGAGTAAAACTTTTTGCCTTCCTTGCCATTATCTCTCCCGTATTTTTCATAAATGGTTTTTTATTAAATGTTATTTTTGAGATCGAACCTCTCTCATTAGAACGTGTCTGGTTGTGCGGTATGAAACTCTACCAATCGCCTATTATTAGTAATTGTAAAGTGATAAGTTAAAAATCTAAGTGAACTGAAATATTAATTTTCTTTTATTGTTTTATGTTTTTAGTGTGTTTTATTTTACGGTGTTATTTTATTGTTTTCGTATTTTAATTGTGTGTGTTATTTGGGTAAACATTTTCCCTTAAATTATTGTGCGCCTATTTTAAAATGGAATCACGCCCACTTGAAATTCCTTTACCTGAGCCAGTTGCAATGGTTCAAGTAGTGCCCATTCCAAACGATGTGTTAAGGCTCATACCTATTTTCGGTGGTGATAAGCGGCAATTAAATTTGTTTTTGAGAAAGTGCGAATATGTGATTGACAGATATAGCGGTCATGAAGAACAGAATATTTATGTGTTTCACGCTATTACGAGTCGGTTAATTGATAATGCAGCTTCACTATTATCAGAAAGAGAGGACATTTTGAACTGGCCTGCTCTAAAGGAGCTTTTACAACGACATTTTGGTGATCCGCGAAGCGAGGCATGCATAAATATAGAGTTGGAGTCTTGTAAAATAAAGTCGGGAGAGTCGTATTTAGACTTTTGCAATAGAATTCAAAATATTCGTTCGCTTCTTATCTCAAAGGTAAATTTATTAAATGATACTGATCTCAAACGCGCGAAAATTTCCATCTATAACAACACCGCATTAAATGTGTTCCTGTTCAATTTGCCTGAGAATATGGTTCGCGTTGTTCGCCTTAAATCTCCTGCCACGTTAGAAGACGCCTTAAGCGTAGTGCTTGAAGAGGTGAATTTCCACGAACAATATATGATGCGAAATAGGATTCACGGCAATAACTCTTCCATTTCAAGACAACTCGTTAGCCCTGGCCTAGGGTTTCAATTTGGGAACACCCAACAAATGACGTCGGCAGCGAATTCACAACCTCAAATCGGTTATAAACATTTTGTGCCACAACAAAAACATCTGGGTTTCAGGCCTCAATTAGACAACCGTCCCCCGCAGTTAGGCTATCGCCCTCCATATAGCCCTGCACAACCGCTTGGTTCCAAGCCACCTCAATTTGGATACAGGCCACCACAGTTCGGATATAGGCCGCCTCAATTCAATAATAACCCTCAACAAACTATCGGTATGAACCCACAACAATTTGGTTACAAGCCACCCCAGGTCCAAAGGCCTCAATTTCAGTCGACCGACGTATCTATGAGGACATTGCCTCCAAGGGCACCAGCACAGGTACCTCAACAAGGATTTAGGTTGAATGAGCTCACCCTGGAAAATCACGACGTACAAGACTATGAATGTGACTATGAATATGACACTAATGACGTATACCCTATCAATGACGTAGAGTGGACACCCACTCCGGACACACACTCATTGTATGACGGAGGTAACATTTCGGGTGAGAGTGGCGTACCCCAGACTGAAACAAAAAAAATTTCAGATACAAGCCTCGTTCAAAAACCACAAATCATAGAAGTAAACTGTGACCCCAACTTAAAGTTACCGTTCATTTATATACCGGAAATCAATGCTAAACTTATGATAGACACAGGAAGCACTCGTTCGTTTATTAGTCCACGAGTAGCTTATCATTATTTCTCAGCATATATTAAGTATGAGCCATTCCAAGTGGTGAGCACTCACGCAAGTAGTCAGCATAGCGAGGTTATAGAAATCCCCTTGCTACCCACGTTTAATAGTAATGACTACCACAAGTTCTACTTATATGACGTCGACCAACGATATGAAGGACTAATAGGTAACGACTTACTTAAACAATTGGAAGCGATTATCGACCTTAAGGCCTTGACATTGAGAACTAAAACAACTTGTATTCCGATTGTGAACAATTTAAATAACATCATCGAACTACCACCACGATGCGAACTTCGTGTTAAGATTCCGACAGATCAACACTCAGGTGAAACAATTCTTGATTATCAGGAATTTAAATCGGGTGTGCGAATGCCTAGTGCATTGGTCAATTGTACAAACGGATATGCAACAACAATTATTCAGAACACCTTAGAACAACCTATGACCTTAAAAATAACGCGACCTTTCACAGTTACTAAATTTGATACGCCTGATTGCGAATTAAACTATACAGGAAATACAACTGTAATAGAAACAGACAAATTATTAGAAGATAATTTACAAAAGCTTAGGTACAACCATTCCACCCATTCAGTCACAGGACTGACACCATTCGAAACAGTGTTCGGTCACACTGACTCGGGCAGTCCATTTGGTATAGATGCAGAAAAACAATATATGCAACAGTTAGTAAAAGATCATGCTAATCGAACAAAATTCTTATACAAACTATTGGCAGATAAGATGATAGGAAACAAAGAAAAGATTAGAGAAAAGAAAGGTGGCGAGAAGAAAATAGACTTTCCAGAAGGAAATACTATTTTTGCCAAGGACGTTAATAAGAGGATAAGTAAAGATAAGCCCCGATATATTAAAGCAAAGGTTATTGGTCAAACGAAAAAAAATGTAGTGTCAATAAAAGTAAGAGAACGTTTAACAAAGGTTTCAATAAAAAATATCAAACGCCCTCCGCTAGTACAGAGTTCTGACGGTAGAGATACCGGGGCCGGCCCTTCATCTGCGATCCTTTGAGGGAAATACAGGCATTCTTCCAGTTAAACAGGCCATGTTTATTCAAACAGATCATTATACACTATTACTAAAAGAAAAAAAAAAAATTCAGATAGTTCGTAACGATTTCAATGTTTGTAATTTGTAATACTTACATAATTATTATAGTTACCAATGATGAATTTAACAATTTGATAAACGAAACGGATCATATTCTCGTGACTTAGGAACTTTAAAATGTGCATTCCAAATACGAGTACATACTTACAAGTATTTATTATTTGTCTCGAAACTATGATTTAAGATACGTATCATTAACCCGTCAAAGGTATCACCGAAAATATGAGACATGCTGACGTAATAAAATAAGATGACTTACTTATTTCAAACTTTTATTAATGTTACATTCCAATTATTTTGACTAACGATGGAATAAACCGGTATCATTGTGTCTTACATTAAGCATAACCAGATTACGTTTAAATGAGAGATAATTAACACTTATCGAAAAAAAAAATAATTAAAACCATTATTCCTTAATACCCCTTACCAATGTACCTTATGGCAAAAAGGATGAAATACCTACCGATTGATAAACCATGTCGACCCGTCGCCGCCGGAGACTACTGCCTCTACGCCGACGACCATCGCGCCAGGGCTTCAAATACCGCCCTGCACCGCGCTCTATCCTGAGCCTCCTGCATCGACCAACTCACCAGGTTCGATCACAACCTCACAAACTTGCTGCGTGCAACGCTGATCGACATCCGCAGTGTTCGAGTCCAAAGTATAACTATGACAAGCTCAATTTTAAACACAAAATTGAAATCAACGGCACCACATAATAATAGTGACGCTGGGGTGACTACAGGCATTCAGTCTTCGGGACCTACAACTTGACCTTCAGCAAGCCATGAGACTTCGAAATCCATAGCATTCGAACTGGACATCGTCGTGCTAACACCGATATCGGCCTTGTATAGTCGATCCCTGTCGACGACCTGCCTTGGTTCAACGCGAGTACTAAAATATAGGAATGTGCCCCTATCCAGTAAGTACACGCTTACTGGACATATACTTCTGGACACGAATAAAGTGAGACAAAGTGAAGTAATAAGCCCTATACGTTAAAGTACAGTGAAGGTGAATGATAACTACTGTTTTGAGAAAACCAGACTCTAACTTCAGTGTAGTTTTAGACGTAATTTGATGTTTACTTAGTTCTTAGTTTTTGTCATGTATTGTGTTATAATAAGGTCCTTTTATTTAGTTTAGAAAATTATCGTAACGTTATTTAAAATGAACGCAACGATAATTTCCTTCTTAAGGAGGGAGGCGTTATGCAACCTTCCACACCGTCGTCGGTTAAATGTAAACAACTGCTCGGCTGACTCGAATTCGTCGCCAGACAGTACTCTTTTATATTATAGCTTTATGAAAGCAACTTAGTGTTAGTAACTGTTTCGCTGACTGTGCGTCGTCGTTGAACAGTGCTCCTTTGTACTTAATGTAACTGTTAAAATGTATCCTGCTGTTTTTGTAACTTAAATTTAATCAGAATAAATCGGGCCTCGAAATCGGCTAGACGTATTTTCATCTTTTATTTTTAGTTATAAAAAATCCATTTCCCAAAGGGGAAGCTTGACTAACTCTTACTTGACATTCATGGTCATATTTTGAACAATACACACAATATCTTTATAAATTGTAGCCTGTGTGTTATTCTGATGTATAAACTATATTATTGTTAAGTTTCATTAAAATACATTGGTATTTTTTACTCTTGAATTGAAAATACTTTGGATGGATGGATATCCATCCATACAACTTTCGCGTTTATAATATTAGTAGGATATTCAAAGCATAATTCAAAGTATTTTCAGTTCAAACAAGCTGATGATTGCTTCCCATGTTATAATAGCTCAAAACGCAACCCTTCAAACCGGGGGAGGATTATTATTATTAAACCAATAATTTAATAATAATAGTATTCCTATTGTTATCCGATGTTAGATCGAACTTTGATCGGAAACCAAACAATGCCACCCCAAATTTCTATAGAACATCATATTTTTATGACAGCCTCATGTATTGTATTTGCTTATGGGGTTTAAACCTACAATTGATTTTGAACTCTCACTGTAGAACGTTATAGTCGTAAATGGGATGGGACTGTTCACTGTAGTACGAAATTTGAGCCGAAAGTTGGTCTAATTATGTTCATCCTAAATACTGTATTAGTTTTGGTATTAATTTCTTTATTGGAATTCTGGTGCAGATGTGGTTTAAATACGCCCGCAGGGATATTAGGGTTGAGACAATTTGACTGTTAACATAGGGATGAGTCTAGACAGAAATAAAAAATATTTGACACACACACTAACATAGAATATTATGATTAAAAAAAACATCAATCCTACAAAAAAAAGAAATTGTTCATGTCATCTATTAAAAACAGGCAATTAGCAATATTGGTCTTAGTGCGAAATAAAAGCCAGTTTTGGATGACGAGTTGCTTTGACCAGACGCTTACGAGTAGAAGAAACTGCACGAGTTGGTTCTCGATAACCATGTTTTTTTAGTAACCTAGAGTGAATAATTGGGCAGATCTTGCGCCTGATAGTAAACGCCCGCCTACTCCTAACATTTGCAGTGCCCAGTACTGGCATTGCCCAACTTCACGCGGCACTGCACCACGCTCATCAATCACTATAAACAGCTCAAAAGTATCGTCAGTCATAAAAGTTTTCATAAATACAACTTCTTAATCCTTTTTTAATTTATTCAAAAATCTTAATAGTTTAATTTGAAATCCGAATTGCTGTGACCACATTTTTGAAGGGCCATTAAATGTCAGTTTCAAATAAGAATCCCGACCAATAACTTAATTATCACCTCCTCAAATCTGTAAAAACATCTTCTAGATTTTAATTACGTGTACAGTTGTGAACGAAAGGGAAATAACAAAAAAAAGTGTGTGCGTGTAACCTTTACGCGCGATTGATGTAAAACTTATTTTCCGCTATTTTGTTCCGCTATTATCCGCGGAAACTACACAGACTATAGTAAGCGTTACTTCCGTCAGTAAAAAAATCTGAGTTACTCCCTAGTCGCGCCTAAAGAAGTTTAACTTCAAAAAAACTTACACAAAAGTTTAGTTACGAGAGAACAGAGCAGGTTGACCACTAACTACATGGTGAGCGCTAACATTACGCATTACGTAAATTATTTCTACATCAACATTTTTTAAATAGCGATATTATAGCGTTTCAACAGACTTGATGGTGCGATATACTTTTTAACAGCCTTGCGTGATGTGTGATTTATTTTGTTCACTACCTATCAGTTAAAAACTCCGGAATCTGAGCCCCTGAAACACGAACACAAACGAAACACGAACTTTGCCGATGAACTCCTGCGTTATACGAAACGCAAAAAGATCATAAAAATTAAATTCTCACTAAACCTTTTAACTAAAAAAAAGTTTTGTAATACCTTTTTTTCAACCCTCAACTCGTTCTACAACGACCACTTTCCGTAAAATGTATACGGTACCATACCGAAAATCAAACTTTTTAAATCTATAAGGATCATCGAAATCGGGTGAGATAACATATTATACGAGGTACGTACCTACTACAAGAAATATAGTAGACGTAGTTAGTATTTCCTTTATGCAGTAGACTTGGAAAGTTGAACCTTTTTTGAATTCGTTTAAGAACAAATACTACCGATAATGAGACACTGCATGTATGTAACCCATCTGATACCTATCAGCCATATCCTTATTCTTATTTGCCACAAATACAATTAAAAATACCTCTTTAACAAACATGCGGTCATTCGTGGCCAAGGACCGTTTAAGGTTAAATGATACCGGTATACAATAGCGGTATATCCATGATAACCTTGATATTATAAAACCTGAAACCCAACTAGGATTTCCTGTAATTAGTGAATCGGAACTACGAGGATTCATAAACAAGAGCAAATACCTATATCTGGTACCGGAATTTGTATTTTGCATGGTTTCGGTAGTGACATTATACTCAATCTGGAAACGGATGTTGCCTAGGCTGTTCGCAAACCTTCTGTCGTCAAAATAAGTGTCTCATATCAATTAAAATACCTGTTTTGAAAGTGTATAATGACTTCATACGCGAAGCACGCGGTGTAGAAAATAATAATATTTTATAGAACTGCCGCATATTTTTACCAAAATAGCGGTACCGATATAAATGATAGCGGTATTATGTCAAGCCTTCGTTAAAATATAACGAAATAAAGCTCGCGTTCCTCGCTCGTAAGTCACGTGACCCATGCTTCTTCTTTTTAATTTAAATTCCCAAATTACCCATTCCTTAAGTTTAATCAAACGGGAACTGCTCACGCGACCCCGCTCAATAAATTATTGGAGGTTTTACATACTCGAGCCTGGAAATTGTTTATTTTATTTATTTGTTTTATTATCGACGTTGTAACCTAACACCGCGGGTGAAACAAGACGGCGGGGTAATAAAATGTGATATGTGGGATTGGATCTGTGGAAGGTTCCGTAATGTTTTTTGTTTACACAATTAGTTGGTAGAATCAGAGGTTTCGAATTACGATGCGGAATTTAATATACCTACCCGACGATTTATTTAAAAGGTTGTAGTATTTTAATACAATACAAGTGGAGGACGACTCAGTACTTACGGCGGGATTTAATAGTGTAGGAACTATTTAATAATCTGTGGTTATAGTAGGACTATTAGCCTATTTTTATAATTTTTATTACACTGAAATCTGATAATTCAAGATTCTCCCATACAACAACGCAATCATCTTACTAATATTTCTACTTTTATAATTATTTTATATAATATATTAACAATAATTTCCCTGTCGTAGTTTTAGTCAGCAGAACCCCAAAAAGGCCTAAGATAATAAATAAAAGTAAGGCATTCTGAGCTCGACTGTACTGAAAACTTTATGCCACTTTTTATAACGCTCGTATATAATTGAATCTGGCTGTATAATGACGCTTCATTGATTAGTGAGCCAGGTTTTTTTTAATGAACGGTGTTGCCAACTAACGAAATGGGTTTACGGTCGTTGCGCTGGCAACACTGAGCTATTTCGAACTGATTGATGGCTGTTAAAGGTGTTGATAGATGTGATTTACTTTTTTTTATACCACTAATCATGATGTTAGGTGGACCGTGAACTTAATATTTGGCAATGCCGCACAGCAATTGGCATTGCAAAATTTGCGACCAATAGAAAATATTTTAAGTAATCAGTTAGGGGTCATCTCGGCTAAATAACGTCGACTGAGCTGTTTCCATTCAGTTTTACCTATTTTATAGGGGGAAACTCGGCCGACTATTCAAATACACGGTATTTATGTACAGTAAAAGACACAAATAGGCAAATAATACATGGCAAAGGTATGTAGTTTTAATTATATACCTGTATTATTTCGGAGGTTGCTATCCACCAATCCGGATTGGGCTCCCGTAGTGGATTAATTAAACCAGCATGGGGGAATGTAAGTACAGCTGATAATAAACAATTATTTTCTGTTCTACTACCTAACTCTCCATCCAAAGGTTGACTGGAAGAGATCGCTTTTTGCGATAAGTCAGCCGGTAGTAAAGTTTCATTCTGTACGCACCTTATGCGTGTTGTTATACCCGGTACAGGCGCAATGAAGTACTTCCTTTAGTTTAGAGAGTTGGTTTGTTATCTCGACCGCAATGAAACTCGACTGCGTGGTCGACTTGCCAACTTTCATTTAAATAATTATTAATATATTATAGTAGGTAACTCGACTACTAGTTGATATTTGTACAGTCCAAGAAACAAAAATCGATTTCAATCGGAGAGATAATAATAAATGTACTCGTGAAAATGGTGCCTTAAATACCCAACTTTTAAGCTGATGTAGCAAAAAAAATCATTCAACATAACCCAACGTGAATCCTATCATAAATTGTTTCCTTATTGAAGACTTTATCTAAAACCACAGGTGCGCGTAAATATCACGTATCATAGACGTAGGGTTGGCACGCGTCGCATGTGCCGAACTATTCGCAATACCGCTAGCGTTACCGAGCGTGGAATCTACTAAACGACTTGTAAATCTTGCAATACAGCCGAGTTACCGCATATGATTCAACAACTTGTAATATAGCTAGGGTTACCACATGTGATGTGTACTAAACAGCGTGTGATACAGCAGGGTTGTCACTTCACTTGCAAATCGCGCGAGTAATAAGGTGCCCGCTTAGGATGGCGCGTGCCGCGCTTGGGAATGTGCAATAGGGTGGTTAGGGGGAGGGTGTGTTGACGAGCGGAGCGGGAGCGATGTAATAATTGGAGTACAAATGCCACACAATGTTTATGTAACGGTGTCTTCATCAGGGAGTAAAGTTAGAATCCACAAATAATTATGGTAGAGAACGATCGATTAAGCATCTGACATACAATTAATTTGATTAATAATTATGTGGTGGAAGGTGGTACACAACACAGACTCAAAACCATAAGAATATTGTAAATATTTGGCTTAAGAAATATAATCCGCAACTTTCGTAATCGCCTCATCAAGTTACCGCAGCTGTCAAATGGGTTGCTTGAGACATGACTCATGACACCCGCTCCCGCTCCCGCTCGTCACCACACCTTCACCCGCACGCAAGGCGCGTATGTCATCATCCCAGTATCTCGGCAAAGGATTTGCGCCCACGTTTCTTGCTTGCCGTAAGTAGCGTAAGTTTGTTATGGTATGAATGGTGATGCTTAGTTAGTTTTTGGTACCAGACTTCGCTAATTCGCCATCTTACTTTGGTAAATAACATTTCAGTCGCAGTGTGTCTTCTTCGACAGTTTTTGGACATTGGTGTCAGGTTGCGTCCAACTTCTTGTCGGATTTTGGAATCAATGACGTTTCTCGCGCCACTCATGGATCGGCGTCGGCCATTTCTAGCCAAGATTGGACCCAGACCTGACCGCGGCATTACACCTACCTACACAGAACACAGAGTATAATTATTTTTTTTCTTTTCTTCTTCGGCCATGGTGCTTTTCGCACATTGTGCCAGTTCAGAGTATAATTATGGCAACACAAAAGCTGACTATAGACAGATATAGAACAGGCAGAACATGTCACGAATACAACTTTTTCACAGCGAATTGAAAGCATCGCTATATTTAATTGAAAACATCAACAAGGGAGCCGTTCGGACCATGAAATGTATTCGTGTGTCGTTGTTCCGTTGAATTAGTTTTATTTCCAAATGTCCCTTTGCTGTGGTATTAATTTAACGAGAATTCCGGGAGATATTTTAGTTGGCAACACTAAGTAAAGGGGGAGCGATTTCCAGTGATTGTGAGTTATGTTATGGCAATGTTGTTGGTTTGTCGTATGAGGTTGTGCTAGGCTTTAGTGTCAGAGTTTGTTAGCCCTAGGGCCTCTGACATGGCTTAACGACTGCTATTATTTGATAACAACCGGGGCCGGCTTAACGTGCCCTCCACAGCACGGAGCAACGGAAATCCGCACATAGTTAACGATAACTTATTGGTTTCATTAGCTGAGTCGACAAGTTATCTTTTATCCCGTGAAATTGCACCTGTGGGATAATAGTGACCACGGGCGAAACCGCGAGGCGCACCTAGCAATATCGAGCTCACGTAATTTCGAACTAACGTAGGTACATCGAACTCACGTACTTTCGAACTAACGTACATCGAACTCGCGTACTTTCGAACTAACGTACATCGAACTTCTGTACTTTCGATATAGCGTCCATCAGGTTTTTTTCTTCGAACTAGTAGAGAAACAATTAGATAGTACAATGATGGCAGACAGCTAATTATGTCATTCGGTATGACATCGCGAGGAAATAATCAGAACCACGAAATCACAAACATAGCAATCATTTCCAAACTTTTCCTTATTCGATTCATATTACTTAGTTACCGCGACTTCGTTTGACAGATGAATTAATAACATGAACCGACTTGTATTTATTTTCATGACGTATGATGGTTCCAGATTCAACCATTGTGCCGTGGGATGGGCTGTTTTGGTTGAAACATCGTAGTGTTTGTGCTAGCTATCTATCTCGGACGTTTTTAGAATGTAAACATCAATTTATTTAAATGCCGCTGGTCGTTTTTAGTAAAGTAACGAGTCGTTATAATTATATGTATTACTAAGTTATGTTATATTAAGTTATAAAAACATATAAGACAGAATTGTCTTATATGTTTTTTGAACAATTATCAACATGCAAAATGTTTACGCTCTACATTCACGACTCATTCAATACACATAATATTATATCCCAACAAGCATTTTAGTACATACAAAAATAACCTAAATATCAACCCAAATGTTATTTCTACAAAAAATATATCTGATAACACATAGGAATATTACGTTATCTCAATACAGTGGCTTCACAATAAGCGAAAGCGGGCTGATTTGGGCCGTACCACAGAATAACGAACAATACTTACATATTCCGATAGAAATATCGAATTTCGCATCCAGCTTACAGGAAAAACTATTGTTACTTTGGGGGTTACCAAGGAAACTCGAATAGGGTTAAAGGATTTATAATACAATAACTGATAGTAAGGGTGATTGAGTGCGGTGGGCAAAAGCGTCGAGTGGACTCTTATGTAATTAAGTATACCTATTCTTATAGTCTTGATTATTTATATACGGAGACTTACATGGGATATTGAAGCACAATGGCGAGTTTAACACTACATTTAAATACATTATAAATAGGTAATTAAAAAAAAACATCTTTTTTATAGGGAGGGTCGTGTCAACCAAAGGCACTTCTCACTCGATCGCATTTCACTCCAAAACCGAACTCCACAGAAACCATAGTAACGGTCTAGGTAATCGATATATTCTCATGCTGTAATCCGACGTTACCCAGAATAAAGTGTTATCGAGTTACGATCAATCGAATCGACGAGATTATTGTTTCGGTATTTGGATACGGACTACAAGTTTACCTTGTTGCCTCCCGCACACTTGCTGTTTTAACCGACTACAAAAAGGAGGAGGTTCTAATCTAAATATACCTGTAGGTACAGTATTACCCAACTGATATGGCTTACCGATGTACCTGCGCAGAAGATGAATTTTCAAAGCGCGGGAAATGCTATTGACCGCTATTTAATTGGTCGGCAGCCGCCGCCATCTTAGCGAGCTTAGAGTGAGATGGAACTACACAGCTACACTATACAGCTGCAGTGTATTATGAACCTTATAATAGTGATCTTAAGTTGATTGTAAGTTTTAAGCATTCTTTTGTTAATCTTCGGACCATACTTTGTTTTCTGCGCGAACGAAGATTCACGACGCGCCTTATAAGTTGGGTACTAGTATACTGATGTTATTTTGCTAAACGTCGGCTAGCCACGTTTTTTGGTAATAAGTCACCAGTCCCAAAATGCAACAAAATTGTAAATACATATCTACTAAATAGAAGCTAAAAAGTCTGTCAGCGTTAAGATATTACAATTTTTTTATTACTAATTAGTTATTCTTAATTTCATTGTTTACTCTACGTCTTGCTTTGGCAGAATCCTAAGTCTACTTACACTTGACATAGTTATTAAACGAAGTTTCGAGCGTGCAGCGGGCCTTATTCGAATTTCCTTTATTTCGATATTTCGGATTTCTGCCTGGACAGATGGTAATCGCGGACTTAAGGGATGCTTTTTTGGTCGTCTGTTTATCTCTTGATGGCTATATTATGCGTGTAACGTCGTTCAGTTGATTATTTTATTTGACTGGGGTTTTGGGTCCCAAATGGGGGTTTCATTTTATGATTATAGGGTTTCTAGCTGTTTTTATAAATCTATGCTTCTTTGATGAAACATGGATGGAAGAAGCATGGATTTGAAGCAGATGCACGAAATAAATGGTATCTAGCAAGTGCTGAGCACGGGGTCACTCTCATGAGGATGATTAGGAAGTAATCCACCACGGGGGCCCGGTCCGGATTGGTGGATGACATGCCTCCGAAATAATTCTCTAGCATGTGAGTTCCTCGCGATGTTTTCCTTCACCGAAAAGCGAGTGATAATTACGTAACATATGTTTAACAAGAAACACATTGGTACGTGCCCGCACTGGGATTTGAACTCGCCACCTCCGTTTTCGAAGGCGGACGTTCACCCACTAGGCTACCACCGCATAAAGTAATAAGTAATATGGCAACATAAATTATATACAAAGCGTTTGCGCCCAACTGTGCAAAAATGGCGATAAAGGCGAGTCCTAACATTGTTAACAGGTATATCTGCACAATGAGCTTAATATACCGCACAACCGGTGTTGGTATGATACAGGGTTCGCGTGTGGTGCCAGTGTTAGCGAGAAAGCGTAATGTCTTTTCGTGGCGAATTATTCACGAGTTTAAGAAATCATCGAAGTGAAGTGACGATTAAAATGTGAGATACAGTGATTCAAATGTGTAAAAAAACAATACAAATGTATAGATGGAGGCATAATTTAAAATTCAGCTGGGCGATACAGAAGTATTCGATAAGAAACCGGTATCGATTCGATTCGATTTCGTCTCGCATCGAAACTTCAATTTTCGTGACGCTACGCTTGTGACTACGCTACGTGAAGATACGCTTCGACGTCTTAAGCTGTTATTAACAGTACATAATCATGATCGACAGATTTACTTCTACATGTGTACGAAGTTTAGTGCGTTGATCGAACGATATCAAACCGAATCGATCTATATATCCGAATCATAGTTCACCACTAAGTCACTGCTCAGTTAACTAGTACCTAATTATTAACAAAGATCTCGTGAACATCAGTGGTTCTTCAAGTAACTACTGATAAAAAAAACTATTTGAATCCCCGCTAACCGCTAACGCTCTGGCCACACACTGCACAGTCATAACTCCGGTGGCGCGACTTGATCCTGGGATAAGCCCTACTTCCCTACAGGGAATATGTAAGGAACTCGCACAGTAAACACTTTGATCCATTTCTACTTTGTGATATTTCTATGTGAATTTTTTAAACAAATCCAGTGTCTTTGTATGTTTTTAAAGGGACTTTATAGGCATTAAATAATATTATTCTTCGTTAGCTACTCGGTGTCAAGTCTGTTCATGTAAGAACGCTTTAATCGAATCTCAAAGGAGTGGCTTTGGAATAGTTTGTGACAATTCATTGCGAAATTGATTTCAAATGATCTTATTTGACTAGGAACCTATTAAAAAAATAGCAAACTTCCATATAATAATATGTCACAAAATATTCCAGGCGCTGCATTGAGATTCGATTAAAGCGTTCTTAAATTAGTAGACTTGACCCCTTGAGTGGTAGTGGTTGGTGAGATGGTGGTACACAGTGTCTTCCAACTAATCGGTCTTCCCAGGGCGGTCTTTGTTGATGTGTTCAATAAAAACCTGATATTAATTAATCAGCCATATTCTTTGGTTACTTTCAATTCAACTCCACATTTATGAAAAAGAGGAATTTTGAGATATTTTTTTTTGACACTTTTTTTTATTTTGCTACGTAAAGAGACGAGCATGCCATTCGCCCGATGGCAAGCGCCTGCTCATAGCAGTCGCAGTACCTGAAAGTCGTGAAACTTATTCAGATACTCCCACTCTTGTTCAACTTGAAACTTTAAGCCCCATACTTCAGGCTTTAAACCGGCGTCATATTTACGGCTTCATATTTCAGATTCTGCCACATATATCCGGATCCGGCCTCGTGTCCAGTGCTTTTCTCACTTTATTGTGAGGGTAGTTATTTAGGGGTTGCTTCAGTGCTAGGCGTTATTTAGTGGGGGTGAAGCTGGCAACACTGGCGTATCTAGACGTGTCTAGTCTTTGTTTTGTTGAGATATTTTTTTTAGAAAAATACAGGTTTTCAGGGTTCTGTCCCCATAGGTCCGTCTGTCACCAGGCAGTCTCTCATGAACCGTGATAGTTAGACAGTTAAAATTTGCACAGATGTTGTATTTCTGTTGCCGCTTTAACAACATATACTAAAAAAAGGAATTAAATAAATATTTAAGGGGGTCCCTATACAATTAACGTGCTTTTTTAGGGTCATGGGTGCCCGTATAGATCAAGCGGGTATAGGTCCCTATATTACCTTCAGATGTTCGGGTAGATAGAAGGAGTAGCAGGAATAGGTGGAGATGTAAAACACACAGGAACTGACGATGGAGTATATTACATTAGCGATGAGACAGGCACTATATACACAGGGTAAAGGATGAAATATATACATGCAAAACGCTAGTAAATAATAAAGAAATTAAACAATAAAATAGCGAGCAGTATTGCCATGAAAATCTTGACATCGAATGTCATGTCACTCTGACTACACATCTTTCTTTTTCTGCGGAGGCCAGTGTGCGCCTCCGTATGAAACCTCCTTTGCACCGCGACATTAGTGCTGCGGTGCGAGTCGGTAACTGATGTCGACTATCGACATCGACCAACTGGCATTTATCGTATGAAACTATAATACAATGATTGAATGAATGAGAATGAAAATGAGTAGGAAGGTTGCCTACACTTTTTTGCAGTTTTTATTATTGATAAGTACGGAACCTTTGTTATATTCGCTTTACTGAAACTGCCTCAGTTTTGGCGAGAACACGAAATCTCCATGTTGTTTTGTATAGTACATACTTGCATTATATGCTCACGTTTCTATCAATTATTCACTTGAGAAAAACATACAAATTAACAAGTTATCACATTTCCGGTTACCCACTAAAATTCATCTTTTTATGTTCATAATATTTATATCTCGGAATATAAAATAGCATTCATCAGTCTACCGTAATATTTACTCGCATAGTTCTGAGTTTCAGTAATTAGTATTCTATCTGAAGTTATTACGGAGAATATACGGGAGAATATTCTGGCATTATCGTACGACTGAACACCGACAATTTTTAGTTTTGTGAGTCGAGTAAATCGTAATTTCGTATAAGTAATTGATCGGCTACACAAAATACATAGGGAAAAGAGTACGATCAGTTGATCGATATTGCAGTTAATCTCTCGCCTGGCAGAATTTTTGTATTAACTAGTATGGAGGACCGCGCGATCCTCCGTGCGAATCAAGTTTTAAAACAATAGGAGATTATGAACCAAAGGGACAAATCAGTGTTATGTCACGGGCTGCATATTGCACCCACAGCGTAACGAAGGACTCTGGAGGAAATATAGAATCACGCTCACACATTTTTTTTGTAGTCTGGCTATGATGGCGTTTCAATTTTCGGAATAAAGTATTTTTTTTTCAATAATCCATATTGCCTTAGTACTATATGAATAATCCTAGAGTTTCCATACAAAATTTGAGGTTAACAAATTCAAATCACATTATAGCCCTTGGGCATGCTTTACGTTGAGATTGTGAGACGGACATCGTCGAGCATTATATGGTAAGATAACATAACTGTCTTGTTCAAAACAGAGCCCCGTATGTTTCCAAATAAAACGTCCAAATGAAGTTTCCACGTCTCTCAGCTGCAATGCCTTCGCTTTTGAAACGAAATAACAAAGTTTCGCGCTATTTAGTGCTTTCTGTTTCAAAGTTGTTCTTTGAACGTTTATTCGAACGAGCGAGTGCGGTGAAAAAAGATTACTTTTTCTGGAATTTGAAAAGTTTAAAATGTCCTTTGCAGCTGTCAGATGTCGAGTTGACATTTGTTGACATTTGCAGTGGGTTAAGTTTTCAATTTCACGTCAATCTTCCTCAGCATTACAGTTTGATTTGATCATTACCTGTTTGACCAAGCTCAAAATATCATGTGTAACGCAAGTTCTCTTTCCATAAATTGCATTTTTACCTGAAACAAATACAGAAAATTAATTAAGTACCTATGTGTATTATAGTTAATTATTATCTTATTATAGAGAAACATCCTTTAATAAGCTCAAACCATCATCAATTAATTATAGTTTGTTTTCTTTTATGGTTTTATTAATCGTTTATTAGATTGAAGTGTTTGACTTGTAAAAGTGCGATTTTATTGCCTATTTACAATAAATGACATTCTTTGACTTTGACTTTACTAAACTGTTTCCAAATGGGTTTCCTCATCATCATATATCATCCGCCCTGCTGAGCAAGGGTCCGTCCTCACTTTCGTGAGGCGTATTGAGCCATAATCCACCGCGGGATGGATTGGACCACCAATGGGTTTACTAAAAAATACTGATCCACTTCAAAGTGCACCGATTCTAACAGTTTTCGTATACGAGAAGTGTCAAAAACACGCGGCTCAACAACTAACGGACTGAGCTCCATGTACGATTCCAATCAAACAAGCCAACTACATTTTAAAAAAGAAATAAAACGGCCGAATATTCGTCACAACTTCCACTAATCAGATATATTTTACCCCTTCAAAGGTTTAAATCAAAAATCGCGATTCACATATCAGCCATCGCGACCGAGACGTGCGTACGGGATGTTTCCAAAAAATTGGGATCCCTCCAATAGATATGCAAAATACTTCTCGAAAACCGGGAAAGAGATCCCATCATGAAACGATTTTGAATTAAATGGAAGGATCAGAAATAAGCGGTGCTTGAATGGTTACAGTAGATAATGTAATTGCGCAAAAAATGAAAATAAGAGGAAAATAATATTATGCTCATTCATTTTCATTTTACTTCCTCAAAACAGTAAATAGACAGACACATAATTTGTAAGGTCAAATACAGGGTAGCAGGGTTGTAGAAGCATGGTATCAGAATTACAAAATTATAGTAAAAATCGAATTAATCTTTTTATTTTGAAAAGCACTAAAAACCATTTTACACGAATTATGTATTAGAAAAAAAGTTCAATTAACTTTGATTGAAACCTAATTAAAATTATTCCGAAAATAAAACTATCATGACTCATGATGGACATAATATCAACGTGACCCTACACCGAGTAACTCGATCCTCAATCTCAAATTCGATCGAAAATCGATTAACGTACAAAACTCGCATCGTCCGCGAAATTTACTCGATGGACCGGGTAATAAAATTTGCCGCCAAAAGATTGGATCTTTTGAAATTAGTCCCTGATGAATCGATCCGGTTATTTTTTTTTACAATAATTTGTACTTTTTTTATTAATAACATGGATGTTGGGAGATGGTACGTGATTTAATTCGATAGGTTACGTGTTATGAGTTTCATAGCCGCTATATTCTGAAGAAAGCTATAGTCTATAGACTTTATTTTAAACTTTACTTTACCACAAAAAAGTATCTCAAAGGACAAGTTACACTTTTAAGTACTTACCTACATAATCAATTAAAAAATATAATGTCGTAGTACTAATTTTATATGAGTTTCTTTACATTTAGGTACAGACATAATTTTGCCTTAATAACGATGAATTAGATTAAGAAGAAGACGATTTTTGAAAATAACTATAAATAGGTTGCAAGAAATAACTAAAAATAGGTCAAAAAATGCATTAAATTACCAAACCGATCAAACATTTCATGCATGAGGTATTCAATCTACTTACTCTACAGAATATACAATTGAATTTGACACGATTGAAGACTCAAAATTATGACAGGTTTAGCAATTCGCCCGACTGAATCAAAGACGGCAGACGACCATTCGTCTTATGAGCCTGACACCTGGCAATCGAAATGAACCCCTTTAGCAGATTTTTATTTTAACTTATTTGGCACAACGCTTGGCGGAATTTCAATATATATTTACTTTTAACTGCCCCGGTTGTATGGAAAGAGATTTGCATTTAAATTCACTCCGTATAGTGAAGCTCTGTTATTCAAATAGGGATTTAATAACGTATCCGATTTCGTGAGGAAAAAATGTATCTGAGGGAAATATGCTCGATACGATGTACTCGTATGTGTTTATTTAAATTACCTTGTTTTAATATTCAGCGCTTTTTTCTTTTGTGTGCTTTTTTTAACCGCCGTAGTCTTCCTTCCACCTCTCTCTCTCTCCCTCTCTCTCTCTTTCTCTCTCTCTTTCTTTCTCTCTCTCTCTTTACGATTTTTTCGCGTTTTCGCCCCCTAGGGTGCGGGTCTTCTGGACACCGCTATCCCTGGAATACGGGTGCCAATGTGCCTGTGATTTCCAAGTAAATGAACTGTAATCGTCAAAATTTCAGCGCAGGGGTGGTTTTTTGATTTCGCTCCAATATTTTTTACACAGGTTGTTTTATAATATTGGTCTACCAAAACCTTTCAGTTGCATTCAGGCAACAATAAAACCCACTAGCTAGTAGCTATGGAGATACTATTTGCTAGCCAGTTGCAAGTCGAGTATATAAATACAATTATATTCCATCTTCCTTTGAGGCGTGAAGTCTTATTTTTAACTCCACAGAGGATTGTTACCTAAGAATCAGGCAATCCCATTAAGTATCCTTCACTTTGCGGAGGAAGATCATAATTATTTCACTCGCAGCCCTTACCATAGAAACTCGAAAGGAACACGTAAATAACCGTCGAAAACTCTCACCATTTTATTTCGATAAGAATTCATAAAACTTATAATAGGATACCATAAGGTTTTAAATTAACTGTCATGGTCACAAACCGAAAATGAGAGTAGGTACACCCATATAACCCAGTATTATTATGGAGACAGGAGCCCGCGCCCCGTGGTGGATTATGACATAGCCTAATCCACCTCAAGAAAGGAGAGGTATGTGCTCAGCCGTAAGAGAATGAGCTATGCTATGATGACGCTGAATAAAAACGGCAATGATGATTTTTGTTCCGTTCGAGTTTCGATGGTACGGATCGTCCAGTCAGAAGTCAAGTGCAGCCTTTAATAGGTTCTTGGCTTCCCCCCTTTATCCAAGCGCAAGACTAAGCGAAGGAGAATGGACGAAACAATACTTTACACCATCTAACTTTAAGTTCCTTGAAAATCCAACTTAAGTTACTTGATGGGCTAACTTAAGTTCCTTGAAGATATAAGTTGAATTCCTAGAAAACCCAGCATTTACGTTTCTGGAAACAAGTAGCAGAGTTGAGTATTTACGGAGCTTGAATAAAAAAAAAAAGATTTATGTATCTCTCAAGGAGGCTTTAGTAAAGCATCCACCGCTTTACTCAATCGTGACCGACTGCGACATGACCTAACAGTTTTGAAAAAAAAATGCGATTTGACACGCTTTTTGAATTTATAACATTCACCTACACTCGTGCACGTTAACGAACACTTAATGGTTAATATTCCACCAATATTACACATTAACACTCGAAGAAACACAAGTTTGAGAAAAAAATACAAAACCAACAACGTCTCACTATCGGATTCCCGCCAAAACTCACTATTTTATTTAATGGTGTGTCATCATAGTATACATATTTAGTAGCCCTTCCTAACGATATAAAATAGGATTTTAAATAATATATTTTCTGGTTTTTGGCTAAAAGATTTCACTATTCTCCGTCGGCTGCAATTTTAAATACCAATTTCACAGACAGACAACCATACAAATCTACACAAATAAAGAAAGAACAAGCAGCCCATTAGAATGCCACCCTTTCACAGTGTTGCTATAAAATGCCAATATAAAAACATTCTTCTGAGAGCAGACAGCATAATATGGCAACACTGACTCGTTCTATGCATCGCCCATTTGACTATGAGCCACTTTACTATAAGCCCTAACGCTTTACATGGTAAAAGTTACAAGATATTGGCGTTTAAGAATTTGATGAAAAAACATGCGTTCTCCCCAAAATCACAGATTACTAAATAGTTACTTATACCCCAAAACCAAAACTCCCAATAAGTTTCAGTAAAGTAATCACCACTTCACCGACTGCGGTTAACTACTCTAATGAGTCCGTTGTTTTTGTTTTTGATTGTCGATGGGAATTTAAATGTCTAGAATCCATTATCACTAAAAAGTTAGTGTCGAGGTCGATATTTACAGTTCCCAGCGTTACCACTGCTAGAATAGTTAGTGTAGACTTTTGTCTAAGACCCTAAGACGTGACATATTGTCAAGTTAGAAACTTTAAAAACTTAAAATATTATCGTCGGGTTCGTCACTCCCTTATTCAGATCCATTACCCATCTGAAGTGTTGAAGTTTTAAACTTTTAACTTTATAAGCCAATGGTATTTAGACTTATTATAAAAATTCAACTGTCGATTATCTGGTGCTGGCGTTTTCGTTGTTGACGTATCGACTGTTGAAGATTCCCACCCTAAACAAGGTTAAGTTAATAACTCGCCACATCTCTACACTTGCACCAGCCGCAGATCAGCTCGCTACAGCTGAATATCATGCAACTGAATAAGTAATATGTACGCTTTGTATAAGAAATAGATTATCGAGCATGGACAGCGCTCAGCTGAAGAACTCTGCTTTAGGGCTACGACACTTCTATGGTATGAGAATAATTGAGCATCCACTAGATTATTCTAAGAGCAAGACTGAGGGTAATCAATGTAATTTAGAATAGTCTTCTTCTCTCTTCTTCTCTTCTAATGAATCTAGAGATAAATGGGTGTCATCCCTGCGCATTTCACTTTGAGGCATTTTGGATTTTGCGAAGATTGGAGAGAAAGAAAATTTCATGGAGCCAATATGCTGCCAAACACTCTATTAAAAACCAGAACTGGGGCTCTTTGCACCTCGGGGAGAATCGCTCGTGGTGCGAACCGCCCCACTACCCTAACTGACCTAAAGTGTAACCTAAAATACTTACTGGAGATTAATCCGCACCGAATTGGAGCAAGACGCTAGATCTCTCGGGAAATCTAAAGCTATCCTGAAACCAAATTAATAAGTACTCTGCTAAGCTAAATTTGCTTTACAATTTGAAGTAGGTATCTGTTAGTATATTAAGGCGAGTCTCACACAGTACCAGGTGCAGGGAAATAGATGCCATTTTCATAAAGAAAACATCTGTATCTGAATATTATAGCTCTATTCTTGGGACAATTTTAAAATCTTTTGATTGCCTTTGGATTGCTCACCGCAGTACCGTGAGAGGTACGCTTTATAATAATAAATAGGGGGTTTAAGACTGGCATTATAGCAGTAAGATCATTCCACATTTAGGTCGTAAACACCGATCCTCAGCATAAAGAGGCAGTAAACGAACAAGATGATAATTTACCAGCCGCGCGGGCGGGCCGAGTAAAATTTTTAATTAGGTTTTTAACGAGAGGAGAAACGGTTCGAGTTTTGCATATTTTTTTGGAGACGAGGTTGCCGCTGTTTTTGTTACCAAAAGAGACAGTCAAAACCGGAATGAAGTCTCAGTTCGGCATAAATGTACTACCTTAAATATGGCTTCCTGTAGTGGTATGCCTCTTCTGCAAGAGTCCAGAGCGAAGCATCACACTTCTTCCCCTATCATCTTGCCACTGTACAAACCCATTGTGCTATTAAATCGCCCGCCTGCCTAGCCACCACCCTCAAGTAGAAATGTCACCAACCCCTATCAGAGTGCTCCGGGAGCGGTCCTTGAAGCCAGCCCCATTCTAGGCTGAGCATGTTTAACAACTTCGACCACATCGTCAGTATTCGATACGTTAACTGTCAATATTTTTTTTAATTTGATCAGTACTCCTACAATAGGGCAAGCACGAAAATTTTAGCGGTTTGTATCGTTAACGTATCGATCAAGGTGACCGCTCGCGTACGCATCTTGTTGATATTGCAAGGCGCTGATTAAATCTAAAACGTTGACAGTTAACGTATCGAATACTTTCTCGATAGAGGTTCCTGCTCGCCCTACAGTTGAATTAATGGTCATATGCTTCTAAAGTTAATTGTGGTTTAACCACGTATAAAATGTTGGTGAACTCCAGTCTTAAGGTTCCAACCCCTATATTAATTTTCCGTGGACGATCAGCCTTCATCAATCGTGTTCAATCAACCGATTAATCCTAATATATAGAAGAGCAACGCAACCCCAATATAAAGGTGCCACGGAACCCTGAATGAACCCCTACGATTGATTGGAGAGTAGGGGTTCTCTTATAAAGCGTTATATTTACGGTGTCTTGTAAAGGATCGACGAAGGTACTTCGTAGTAATAGTATAAATAGACAAACATAGGTAAATATACTATATAAATAGTAGATATAAGTAAATAATTATGCTTTTAATTTTTTTCGAAAAATATTTTGAAGAAAATTACCGAATAAAAAATTTCATTTGCTTGGATGACATATTTGTTTCTAATTATTTTGATATAATAACCAAACTACTGACTCGATTTTGATAAAAATCTTGTGGGATGAAGCTGAAAGTATATCCTCAATTTTTCAATTCTCTTTATAAATGCTGCAGTTCTGTGGTAACAAACATTATTCAAAAAACATATATTCGAATTGAGGACCTCCTTTATACCCAAATGTTTTTGAAATCGGTTTGCATTATAATATTAATTTCATTATTCTACTGTATTATTTTACTACAAGCTCCGATGCATATTCTATGCTATAGTGACAACTGATCTATCGAAATGAATATGACAAATATTATGAGACAGCGAAACACCTCAGTTACTAACAGTAGACTGGTGGTTGGGAACTTAATTTTAGGGTACCGAATATGTATTTTATAACAGCTTGAATTTTGCCACAGTAACTTATTCACAGCCGTCACACAAAATAACGATAAATGATAGAAAAGATATATGATCAGAGTACAAGGTGACGTCTACCCCACCTGCCAACCCCTCAGGGTAATGTGTGATGATGCAACCCCTGACGTAGGTCTGACTTCTGTCTAGCAACCACAACAAAATCACAATTGGATTTGAATTTTCTCGAAACCTCAATATGGAGAAAGGATTATCGAATGAACAAATAAAATTATCTGCATATTTGCTTATTTGTTTTTGTGTATATTCATTCGTATTCATTTATGTGCGCGCACCTGCATATTTTTTGTAAAACTTTGACACATTTCACCCCTTTAGGGGTAGATTTATGAAATTAAAAAGTGTAAGGTAATAATCGCAAATACAGTCTATGTAAGTCGATTTCGGTTGTTATCGTTATTGTTCTGTAGTTGCCCGTGTTTCAGAGGGCACGTTAAGCCATTGGCCACGATCGATAAGCCACGCCAGAGCTGTAGCTTGACAAACGCTGACACTAGAACCCTGCTACTACCTCATTCGAAAAAGAAAGATTATTTCATAATTTTGGGAGAGTTTTCTCGAATCCAAGCCATGCAGAGCGGGGTTTGTTTACCGAAATATGTACCTACATATTATGAAATAGATATATAAACCGTAACACACAGGGTTGACCTTGTTGGGAACCCCAAAACATCCGGGGTCCGATCGACCCCTGGATCGGCGTCGGATACTGTAATCCCGCTTCGCACGAGTAATCCGCGGATCATATTGACGGATAAGCCTAGCCCAGGGTTACGCGATATCCACCGCCTTACTATAAAAGTTTAAACAAGAGGTGAACAGCTGTGTTCGAATATTTCCTTTCACAATATAGACTAGACGTCTATATTACACTCGCGTAGTACAATTCTGTCGTTTTCGATAATATTACTTGTGAATTTGTTATTGAGTTAGAAAACGCGAGGGTTCGATGTCGGTTCATGGAACGAAAGTTTAGGCACATCTGTCAACTCATGTTTAAATATTTCGTGGTAAGATCCTTTGCAGTATAATGGTTTTGTCAGCTAACACTTCACTACTACCAATTTTCTGATTTCTAAGATTAACCGTTCAATATTATTCATTAGAATAAGTACAGATACTAAATTAGCAAAAGTATAACTTGTGGGCGTTTCAAAACTAAACGATTCCACCATTTTGTAATGCACAATGATAGTTTATATTTTAATTATAGAATGAGCCACGAGTAACGGGCATAGCCGCAGGGAAAGGCTATCCTTCCGATCTAATGAGAGATGAGATGATGGCCGAGCGTAACTGTGCGCTTTGCTATCCAACAACGCCGTATTCGATCCTCGCCTAAGTTTTTTCGGCTCGTACGTCAACTGAGCCCACTCCAAACTGTGTCCACGGGATCAGTTGACCTAATTAATATTTAAATCGGTCAACTGAGCCCGTTAACAAAATTTTCAATTTATACAGTCAAGCTAAAAGTTTTTTAAAATTAATATCAGAATAACATGACAACACAGGTGGCAGGCTCAACCGTATATAGGTACAGCATTACCCAACTGATATGGCTTACCGATGTACCTGCGCAGAAGATGAATTTTCAAAGCGCGGGAAATGCTATTGACCGCTATTGGTCGGCAGCCGCCGCCATCTTAGCGAGCTTAGAGTGAGATGGAACTAACAGCTGCAGTGTATTATGAACCTTATAATAGTGAGCTTAGGTTGATTGTAAGTTTTAAGCATTCTTTCGTTAATCTTCGGACCATACTTTCTTTTCTGCGCGAACGAAGATTCACGACGCGCCTTATAAGTTGGGTACTAGTATACCCAGTTGTCCCCGCCACCTTGTCCCCGCCGGCGACAAATTCGTAAGTTACGTGCGTACATCCCATCGCTTCTTGTTTCAGGCGGTCTACAGAACTCTGAAAAACTTTCCAACTATATTTTTTTCTTGCAATAAATACCTATTTATATGTGTCTAATAATAATATATTTTGGAACCTTTAAAAGACGAATCATTAAACCGCTTGAATCAATATGAAGTTAAGAGATTTCAATGCAAAGGGAGTCCAGAAGCTCATTATCGTAAGCTCTATTTGAGACCAGTACTGGTGGCAAAATAGTGTCTGTGCTGAGCCAGGTCGATCGGATAACATAGAAAATCTAATAAATAGTTTTTTGTTATATGTTGTCTGTACTCCTTTTTTGTTCATTTAAAGTTTTACAATAGCTTTTGAGTTTAAAAACACAATTTTATATTTTTTGTCTGTTTGTTCGTTCCAGGTAATCTCCGAAACGGCTGGATCGATTTTGACGGGACTTTCACTGGCAGTTTACCCGCAGTTTACCAGTTTCACCCGCAATCAACGGCTCCAAACAAAACTTAAGTGGAATACAAGGTGAAACAAAATAGACAATATGCTAATTTGTGTGCGAACCGTACCTAGATATTTCGCAACGAAATGAATTTCTGAACATGAACCTCTGTTCAGTCTACCTGCTACTTCATTACAGCGCTGAGCTGTTTGAACAACTCTGAACAACTTTGAACAACTTTTGTTGAAGCAATAAAGGTAGAGATGAGATACTGCACTTTTAGTCGACTTCTAAAAACTTTTTTTATACTTCCAATACGTGAACGAACATGCAAGTTAAGCCAAATCTTTAAATCATGTTGTCCTATGAATTAAATCTAACGGATATTGTGTTCAACAAGGTTTATATTCTATTTCCATTGACTCAACTTTTTCCTGATATCCACTGACGTTGAACTTCCAAGAACTTATATCAGGAACTTGTCAATTTAACAACTTCAACCCCTAAACGTGAGGGCGCGACCCTACGTCTCACACTGGCCTATGGTGACAAACATCTTAATTCGATTGGACTATCCCATTTCATAATTGACTTCCACCCCTGACAGCACACCCTAAGATTAGGGTGGGGACGTCAAACTTTTACTGCGTGTCTACATATTTTATGGTGGCCAGCTTAGTGGCCAGTATTTTTATTTTACAATTTTTTTTTTGTGTTGTCTTAGCACGATTTGTGCATTTAGCCAGTGTCAAGGTACCTTTTATCATATTCAAGTATCACACTAATCAAAATCTATAGTCCAGTAAGATTCAGCATATTGGTGGATGCTTCACTTGAAACTTCCTGAGAGATTTGGAAAAATGCATGTTTCCACGTTCTTTGGGATTATATTATGAACCCTCCAAGAAAGGTTTGAGTAAAAAAAACTCATAATCAACAACGTCTCACTTTCATATTCCCGCCAAAACTCCTCTAAAGACGTTACCTCAAACCTTTGAAGGCTTCCCTCCCCAGAGAGTAGAGAGTTAGGCACTGACGTAACACTGCAGTGCTAATACCATCCTTAGGGATTCACTAACGACATTCCTGATCGAGTTAGGGGTCGTGAATGCAGCTCGATTTAGATTGAGTTCGTTCTTGAATGCACTGATAAATGAGTGCTAAGATTGATAATGCCCCATTTACATTCCGCCCCGGCAGCTACCGGCAGTAACTCGCTCGAGAGCTGTGCTTCTATACTGCCCTCGCTACTACAGCCGAGGGCACGGCACGGGCCGCGCGAGTAACAGTGGCAGAAGACCGAGAAATATCGTGTGTACATACTCGTCCTTCCGACTTTCCCAGCTCACTTCAGCTGAGTGTGAACGGGGTATTAAGCAAGCGGGGTTTTAGCAAATTAGAAGATGGTTTCGAGGTATTTAGTTGTTATTAAAATAAATGTATACCTAGAAAGAAAGAAAGAAAGAAAATTTGTTTATTTGCAACACATAAAAATTATACAAAATAACAAAAACAAAAAAGAAAAACAATTGGAAAGGTGTCACAAATAAACACCTAACTCGTTTTAGCAAATTGGAAGACGGTTTCTTGATGGTTACTTGTTATTAAAAGAAAATACCTAACTCCTTAGTAGATTGATGGTACTTGAGATCATTTTGACCGGATGAGCCAAATGTAAGCATATTGTAGTTTGGCTAAGAGTTAAATAACAAAAAATATACCTATCTTTCAACTCGAAATGGCAGTAAGTAGGTAGGTAGGTATCACCTTGCGTGTCATTCCGTCAGTGTAATTTGGACACACATTTTCAGCTCATACATTAAGTGTCACATGCCAACTTTAATCGAAATCAATAATTATTCTATTTCAGTGTAAATTGGTAAAATCTAATTTAATCGCTACTTGAAACGTCAATACGGGACATTTAGAAAATAGTGCACGCAAGGCTTTTTTAATCTAATCTAACAGTATCCGAATGGCTACAAATACATAATGTATTATTTTATTCAACAGCAAATAAAATAGACAACTTAAGTTCCAATCAACGCGCCCTATTCCTTGTCAGGAAGCTATAACATTCTTCTGCCCACGAGCTTTATTGAAAAAATCAACAATTGTACATTAACGTAAATCATAATACACACACATACACGTGTATTTATGTGCATGTGTGTGAAACAGGTTTAAACTCGCCCGAGGGACGTCTGCCGGCCGTGAGGTAGAGTTTCACTTGATAACCGGTAGCGGGTACTTAAAACGCTGACTCTCGTCGAATCGTATTTTTAATGAGACAGTTATTAACAAACTAGAAGCGCCTTGCGGTTTCACTAGCGTTAGCAACTATCACACGTGAACCGTTAATTTTTACGAGATAAAAAATAGCCTATGTCACCCACCCGGGGTTAGTGTAGTTTTCCAACAGTGAAAAACAGTGAATAAAAAATAGCCTATGTCACCCGGGGTTAGTGTAGTTTTCCAACAGTGAAAGAATTATTCAAATCGGTTCAGTAGTTTCGGAGCCTATTCAATGCAAACAAACAATCAAATCTTTGCTCTTTATAATATTCGTATAGAAGTATAGATAAATAACAGAAAATAGATTAATCCATAAATAAAGAAGATAATAAAACTAAGCACAGGCTACATAGGTCCTTATAGGTCCTTACAAGGGCACTAAAAACTCTTGGGTAAGTATTGCTGGTTCATTGCGATATTGACTATAATTTAGATTAATTTTATAAATACTTACCAACCCACGCTAGGTCCTACAACGACGATAGTCATAGTAAGTATTGATTTAGTGGTCTCCGAATAATTATAAGTCGAATGAATTGTCATCAGAGGACTGGCAGACCGATTTTTATTAGTCCCGCTACCGCTTCCACCTATGTCTAAGCCTGTGCCCTAAGAACAGAGTCAGTGACACCGGCGCTTGCGCAGCCTTCAGACGAACTTCTACTAGATCTCGAGTACAATATAATGCTTTTACCATTAGAGTAAATGTTTAAATTTGTAAATAAGAACTGCCCTTCATGGACGTGTGAAAGTTCAACCCTTTCGTTAAAATAAACTTCACACAGTTGCTCTACGTTTTATGTATAACAAAGTGTAAACCTCTCACACGACTTTTTAAAAATAAATATTAAAATTGATTTCCTTCCGCTTAGTATGTATATTGTACATACATTTTTCCCCTATATTTTCCCACTGCTTCTTACATTTTTATGGGCTTAAAATGGTACTTTTTCACTTGAATCCCATATACGATGAAAAAATAGATTGCTAATAAATATCATTGATATCAGATGAGCAGTTTTCAGCTGCTAAAAACATAACCCTTCTTTTCTGATTTGCAGTAGTCGGGTAACAATAGGTTATTTCGTCTCACCGGACGCGTTTAGAGCATTTTTTATATCTTGCTGTACTGACTACCACTTCAGTCTTACCTTTCCATTACATCGTCTCTCTAGCTAGAGACAGGTAATATAGTGGAAATGACCTTTATTTAGGCCTGGTGCGTTTTCTATACAAAAACAGAACCCACCCCGGGGGTTTGTGATCCCTGTTTAATATTAATGTCAGGTATCCCACCGCGTTATTTTTAGGGCCCAAGGGTGTATACTGGAATTACATTGTAACACTCAAAAAGGGACTTTATTTACGTTTGTTTGTTCTCGTATGTGATTAGTTTCCTGTGATTTTACCGTGAAATATTGGGGGTCAAGGTCTGCTTGACCCTCAAAACTTTTTGCATCGATCCCTTGACAGGAGTGCGTAATTTTAGTTCGAAGTACAATTTATCTATGAACGTTAGTGCTAAAGAGAATGCGATGAACGACTTACGCCCGAAATTAATATTGTATCTCCTATCCAAGATTGAAATCGATCTGGGATTTTGCCTATCGTTCGATCGATCTCCAATCTGCGTGCCTTTATAAACCAATCCACGGATCGGTTATTGACACGTTTGATCCTAAAAATGGATTGTGACATCAATCCCAGATAGCAAAATTTGTATTGTATTGATTATTAATTTCGGCCGTTAGTGGTCACATTCATGTTTGTCTGTCTGTCGTTTCGGGTGGAATCTTGCAATTAAAATTTCGAGCAATTCCCGACTAGCCATCCGGCTGAAACTTTCAGGACAGCTCACAAGTCACAACTCGATAACAATGCATTCTAAATCCATATCAAAAACGTGGGTTTTGGATCATTTTTCAATTCTATCACTTCACTTGTTTGTATTGAGTCTGAATACATTTTATTGCCGTGTTGGATACATACAGTACATCAATATACGAGAACAAAGCCGACGCCGCCGGCAAGCGGAGATCGTGACTGCGTTATCTTCGTACATTCCAAAGGATGCCGGCAGATAGCATCGTGGAGTAACGGCACAGGGATATTAGTATGTAGTTGGAACTGTATAGATGTTCAACTTCAGACGCCATAGAGATGTGGTGGAGCGGTTCTTTGCGCGCTTCAAAATCCAACGCACCTGGTTCGATTCACGACCGCGAACCGATGACTTTGAGCAAGTTATGTGCGGATTGACTTCGCTCCGTGCTCGTTAAGCCGCTCCAGTTGTTATCAATTGATGGCACTCAGTAAGTCAGAGGCCCTTGGGCGGCCTAGTAGACTCTGACACTAGAAGCTAGCACAACCACATACGACAAGCAAACAACAAGTTCATCAAGTATTCATTATCGATATACGAATACAAAAAATAACAGTAAGCATTACATATAATAGTAGTTATAGGTAGTAAATTTGAGCATAGAGAAGTAAATAGTACAGTTTTGGGTTTGAAACGATGATTGCAACAAAGACTAACGAACACTTCAGTGGTCAATGAAATGAAGTCTTTTACATAGCTATCATCATCATCATCATCATCACCCTGAAGATGTCCACTGCTGAACATAGGCCTCCCCCTTAGACCGCCACACCGAACGACAATAATTTGCCACTTGCATCCACCGGTTGCCTGCGACTCATTTGATGTCGTCGGCCCATCTAGCGGGAGGCCTACCTACACTGCGTCTTCCAGTCCGTGGTCGCCACTCTAGGACCTTTCTTCCCCATCAGTTGTAAATTCTATGCGCGATATGGCCTGCCCATTGCCCCCTCGGCTTACAAAGCTATACAAAAGTGTATTAAAATAAAATTAAAATGACTAGTCTAACAGTAATATTATCTCCTACTTACTTACATAAACAACGTCACTCACAACAGCTATCGCTACCTAAAATCAGTAATCCTCTTATCTCACAATCTAAATGCATGCCTCTAAATCTATACAGATAAATACAATTTATTGAAATGTCTGTTTAATCAAAATAGCAGCATTTTACTAAATGCATTTGAAAACATCTACGCTACTAATGACGAAAATACGGGACTTTTATAGACTTTCACGGCTAATTTAATTTAAGAATTCTCATCTCCGCGGGTTATTCCAAGAGTACTCCATTCTTTTTTCTTAAAAGTTTTTAATCCTATACATTCCCAAACTACTCCACAGAAATATTATTATAAGAAGATTTTTAAAATACCGTATTTTTAATTCATCTTAATCCGCAGGTAGCTGGCACTATTACCGATTTACTCCACGCACACTACTATATCTAAATATCATTGAGTACATTAAATAATTCAGTTTCATTCTACTCCACTCGATGACGACGTACAGTCACTCGCAGTAAGTACTTATAATGCACCGTAAGCGTAAGGCGTACCTCTAGCGCGCTTTGCTTTAGTTCTACTAAAAGGTATGTAATGACAAGCCTTTTGTGCCGCTATTAATTATTGAGTGTTGAAGCAGAAGATGTAGAATGTGTCCCGCAATTAACGGTTCTTGCGGGCTAATGGGTAAAACCAACACACAACACAACTAGTTCAAAACGCAAATATATAACTCTGGGAATCACTGACGCCTCCCAGCCACCGATGAATACAATTCAATAAATAATTCTTTATTGAACGCCATACTATAACCGAATCTTTATAACATTCAAAAAGGGTCCGAGCTTCTGAGTTCTGTACATCGAATTCTTTATGCTAATGCTGTAGAGGTAAAGACTGTTAGTTGCTTTTTATTAATTTCGGGCCGCAAACTTCCACGAAGTTTTGGTGCCACGACATGTCACGTTTTCTTTTGCGTTTGTATCATTAGCCCACACTCTTGGACGTTAACGATCACACATTAATTAATATTATTTATATTACAAAAAATGCAAATATAACACATCACTTTTTCGGTTTTCAGCCAAAACTTCGGAATGGTAGTTACAAATAAATGAAATATGAGCTTTCCATCTATAAAAACCATTGTTTAAAAGCCAGCACATTAAAAAAGCTCGCAAAACTTCAGCAAAGCGGCCCCCTAATGACCTCCGACAAAGTTATATCGCGCCAAACAATGTAGACCCTAATCTACATAATGTTGTAGTTCGGTTTTGCTAAGTCACAATATTTAAAAGACCCTTAATAACCCTGAGTATTATGAACTATCTCATTCATAACTCAGAATAGATGCCTAACTATTTTCTACATTTAAGTCGCCAAGACACAATATTAGAGGCACTGGGAGAGCCTGACATACCCTGACAGAAAAGGTCGTCGCTACCTTATTCGACATGCCAACACTGCATTATGATGCCCCCGTAAAGTTTTGTAGTTGTAATTCTTTTTAATCCCAACTATCATAATAAGATATCAACGTTTCTTCACAAGCAATATTTTAACTTTAACCTCAAGAGAGGTCTACAGTACCCCGTAATCCGACACTTGATTTTGTTTCCGATGTTCTTCTAAAAAGGAGATCCATAAAACCGATTCCCAAACACCTTAAATCAAACCCTTGATAAAGTCTCCGTCGGCACAAGTAGGGCCCTATCCAGAAATATCGCAGACTCTTGGAGTGGTAGCACTTTTCTGCAAGAGTCCGCTGGGGAATACCACCCGGTAGTACCAAACCGCCGCATCCAGATATGAATCCACCAAGCAGTTCTGTACTAACGTTACTGTTTCAATTTGAAGGTCACTGGTTCCAGTAAAATTACTGAGCGTATGATGCTTCAGAACAATGTCTCATGATGACGAACGCAGTGCAGTTACGCAACCTTATTTATCTATTTCCTAGCAGACACGGCCACGCGTTGCTGTGGCTAAGGTTTTTGTTATTGCGACTGTAATTTGTGATGTAAACTATCCTATCTTTTAAGTTAGACCAAACTGCACACGGTGTGCAAATTTGATTAAAATCGGTTAAGTAGTTTAGGAGTCCATCGCGGGCAAACAATGTGACACGTAATTTATATGTATTAAGATAATAAATGCCTTCAACTTATGCAACGCAGGGTCACTGTAGCTTACACGTAGGCGGGACAGTCATCAGGTGAACGACGAGAAGTTTCTCGTTCAATATTATAAGATAGGATAAGCCAAAATAACTCAAACTTATAAGTTCCCCGTATCCGAGAAGCCACGGAGTCACATCTCGGAAGCATATTAGGGCAACAAGCTTATGAACCGGTGTGAATTATCGACGTGACGCGCGGGATTATTTATCGACGAGCCGTGAGGGAAATGGGGGTTAGGACGGGGCGAGAGGCGGAAGCGGGAGCGGGAGCGGTTTAGTTATCTATACTAATATTATGAAGAGGAAAGATTTCATTGTTTGTTTATTTGTTTGTCTACATTGAATAGGCTCCGAAACTACTGAACAGATTTGAAAAAATCTTTCACTGTTGGATCTACACTATTACAGTTACATAGGCTACTTTCTTGAGAGGCTTTTAATAGTAGATAAGATACCTTAAAAGGCAGCCTAAAACAAAGCGAACCCAGAATGTCCCTTCCCAAAATATTATCACAACCCATACCTATTGCTGAACACGCATCTAGGCTCTTTCGTGAGGATTAGGCCGAAATCCACCACGGGGTCCGGTCTGGATTGGTGGATTATTATACCTCGGAAATAGTTATAGGTCGCGTGAGTTTCCTCGCGTTCTCCTTTACCTAAAAGCGAAATATAGTGAAGTTTTACAAGAAATATATTGGTAGGGATTTGAACTTGAAACTCCAACATAAAATATCCATTTCCAAAAATAGCACTATGTTTGTATCATCCGCTTTTCCTGTGCCACTAAGCCGTCACCTTCGGCACCTACGTTAAGCTAAAGAGGCAAGAGCACGCCGTAATGACTATATTGATGTGCATTAATTATGTAACAGTGCAAGAGCCCGGGCTCTTAGTGTCGCGACAGCGAGTGTCGAGTGTCTGGAGAGTGTATGCGAGTGTCTGGAGAGTGTATGCAGGTGTCGGCGTGGGTGTCAATGCTGGTTTTGTTCCTATACCAGACCAGTCATTCACGAGTTCGTTTACATTGTGAATTGGAATGTACCTACATAATATTTTATTGTACTGTGGTTCAATATCTCATAATTATGTACGTAGATCGGGCTCACTAACTAAGATCCCCTCTACCTAGGGAATCTGAAACTACGAGGACCACGGTCCCACAATCACCCAGATTCAGGGCAAATACATTTGGCTTATTTCAAAAATCCCTTACCCTTTGCGGGAATATATACCCTGCAACGTCGCACTTCGTGGTTGATTAATTACCTTCGGTTGAGGTCAAAATAAAAACAAACATACTTGTTGTATGTTTGTTTGTAACAGCTGAAACAACTGATCAAATTTTGAATATTATTTCTTATTTTTTCTTTTTCTTCATTATCCCACATTGCTTGCTATTGGGCTTTTTAAAATACTGAATGGAGCGGGCGAAGCCCTAAGGCGCAACTAGTTGTATTTATATACATAGTTAAGTGGAGTAGAGAGGGTACAGGGGATAAGGTGTTAATTTTCCGTTTCAGTTGAGTGGTCGGAGACGGTACGTTGTATAACTAAACATTATTCATAGAATGAGAGTAATATTTCTATAGAGCTGCGCTGGAAGATAGTTTGAAGTATTAGGTTGTAGAAGTCTTTCTTTCAAATAAACACAGTTTAATAACTGAAGAAAAATCGGAAGGTATTTTTTAATCTGTCCTAGCTTTTTATTTTTCACATCCAAAACAAAAAATGCGGAAATTAAAAAAAAAACATAATAATAATATGCAAATGACAACCCTCACTCCAGTACAATACGCGTACCCTTTACTTGGCTAAGGCTCAGTTACACATGAAGACTTTATCGCACACGAGCGACGGTTTCTAGCTATGCAATAATTTATCGCCTATTGTAAACAAAAGGTGCTAATTTCGCCCCAAGAAAGCAATTATTGAGGCTTCCCTCGATTGGGATGGGATTATATTTGCCGGATTGATTTAATTATATTATTATTCTTTCAGCGACAGGGATCGCTCACGAAATTATCAAAAAAATCTATTGTTCGGGACAAATAAAGTACAATAAAAAAGAAGTAGTGCCGTACTCTCTTTGATTACCGTGTGTATGCACAAATCGTACGATTTTTTTATCATAATCTAAACAACCATACAAGAGAATCGCACGGAGAGTTCTAGCATAAGACAATCGAGAATCCGTTCGAGACACCCTTCCCGTGTAATTGATCCTTTAGCGTTGTCGCGCAAAAACATTCAGCAGATTAGCTTAATTCTGTAATTACTGTTCTGTACTCATTATCAAAGTTTTTAAAGGTCGCCGGTGAGGCACTAAGGCCAACCATTATCGTTTGTGGCTAAACCGGCCTGTGTGGAGCTCCGTTCAGAATGTGCTGCCCTTAATATTGCTTGAGTTCTGAAAAAGTTACTATAGTACTGTAGGTATCATTACAGGCGCACCTGGTTATGTTTATGGAGCTTATGTTGGGAATAGCGTCGACTGCCACTTTTATATTCAAAGGAATTAATTTTATTTTATTTTGTTTACGGTATAATAGTACGGAACCCTTCGTGCGAGAGTCCAACTAACACTTGGCTGGTTTTTTTTTCTCGCATTGACTAGAGGCATTATTTTTACCCGACTACGACGTATATGTTCATACTAGCTATGCCCCGCGGTTTCACCCGCTTTTGGATTAAATACGATAATATATATTTATGAATTGTAGCCTACGTGTTATTCTGATATATAAGCTATATTGTTGTGAAGTTTCATTAAAATTCATTCAGTAGTTTTTTCGTGAAAGAGTAACAAACATACATCCATCCATCCATCCATACTTACAAACTTTCGCGTTTATAATATTAGTAGGATAGTAGGATAATATTCTCTCATGACTTCTAAACTACTCATCATAAATGGATAAATGAGGTATCGTTGGACCAGTCTTCATCGTCGGCTGGTTACAGAATTGTGACGTCACAATGAATTGTTTTTTTTTTAACTGTCACGCGTTTGAGAGTGCCGAGTAATTGAAATACTGTGTCGCGTTTGAATCAAGGAGGTTTTTACACTGTCTCACGTTTGACGCTATACTGTCAATTACGAAACTTTCTAATTTTCTTACCTACCTCTTTCATTGAAACTAGCTCCGGGATAGATACCGGTTTGTTATGAATAACTTTTTTTTAAATCCACCCTTTCGCACCGCGGGGATTTCCAATTATTTTTCCAAAGTCAATGCATTTATTGTAAACTAGCTGTTGCCCGCGACTTCGTCCGCGCGGACTATATATTTTACCATAATTCCAAATACTTAACTAAAAATAGACCATGACCTCGTGTTCGACATCGACATCCGATATGCGATATGCTCGTACGACATCCACCATCTTCTATCAAAATTACTATCTTATATAAAAATCTAGCATTTTATACCAAAATCTAACATTTCATACAAAATTTACCATTTCCTAACAAAATCTACCATTTTCTACCAAAATACCATGTTCTACCCATAAGCTACCATTATCTACCTACTAAAATCTAAAATTTTCTACCACAATCTAAAATTTTGTTTCTAAATCTATTATTTTCTTACTAAATGTATTATTTTCTACCAAAAGCTACCATTTCCTACCAGAACCTACCATTTCCAATCAGAATCTACCATTTTCTACCAAAAAGTACCATTTTTAACCATAGCTTCCTTTTTTTCCAAAATTTACCGTTTTCATCAAAAGCTACCAAATTTATCATTTCTACCAAATTAGCATTTTAACCAAAATCTACCATTTTAATTCCAAATTCACTATTATCTACCAAAAGCTACAATTCCTTCCAAAATCTACTACTATTACCAAAAATCTACCATTACTACCAATAATCTACCATTTCCTACTAAAAACTACCATTTCCTACTTTAAATTAATCATTTTCTACAAAATCTACCACTTTCTACCTACAATTTAGGATTCATTTAGATCATTATTAAAACCAGATAAAACACGTGTTTAAAATCTTTAAAGGATATAGATGCCAAGTTTGTAGTTGATCAAACCGATAAAACACGTTGTTCCATCCAAACTTTGAAACCCCTTTTCACCCACTTAGGGGTTGAATTAAAAAAAAAAGAAACTTAGTGCACACCTACGTCTTTTAAGGAATATTTGTGCAAAATTTCAGTTTCGAACAAAATCTGATGAAAAATATTTTGCAACCCCTCTTTATTATTTTAGGGGTTGAATATTAAAAAACTATGAAATATTTAAATAAATCTTTTAAATAATGTAAAAGCCAAGTTTGAAGCAGATTAGACAAAGAAAACACGTTGTGACACACAAACATTACAACCCCTTTTCACCCCTTTAGGGGTTGAATTTAAAAATCATATTGAAGTGCACTCCTATGTCACTTATGGCATAATAATTGATCCAAATTTAAATTATGAACTAAATCGGATGAAAATATGTTGCAACCCCTTATTCTCAATTTAGGGGTTGAATATTCAAAAACGATGAAACACGTGTTTAATTAAATCTTTTAAAGAATATAAATGCCAAGTTTGAAGTTGATCGGACTAAGAAAACACGTTGCTCCATACAAACTTTGTAACCCCTTTTCACCCCTTTAGGGGTTGAATTTTCAAAAATCCTTTCTTATTGCTCGCCTACGTCACATAAGGAATATTTGTGCAAAATTTCATGGTTCTAGACCCAGCGGTTTCGGCTGTGCGTTGATCGATCAGTCAGTCAGTCAGTCAATCAGTCAGTCAGTTTTGGCTTTTATATATATAGATAGAAGATAGGCGGTAAAATCGCACTTTTACAAGTCAAACAGCTAATTCTCGTTAACAAAGAGAATCATAAAACATAAAGTATGTTAATTATAATTATATATTCCTTTGAGGTAATGTTATAAAGGCATTTGTATTTTCATATATTACTTGCTGCGCCCTGCGGTTTCACCCGCGTTGACTATTATCTACAGCTATCGGTAATTTTGATAAAAATATTATATAATATTATATGTATATACCAAATATCATCAATTCCGCTTGGCCGTTGCGGCATGAAGAGGGAATAAACATACACACTTTCCCATTTATTGTATTAGTAGGATGGTGGTATTTTTTTATTGCTTCATATACTTCGAAATCCCACTTCAACCTTTAGTGGTGGACTATTTAAAAGTACCCCAATTTGTAAAGTTTACATATATCCAACTTTTGCATTCAAAACAATCCAGCTCGCGCGCACCGCAAAGTAATTATTAAATAAGTGGCGCTATGCAGCGCGGCAATGACGTGCCACTTTTTATTGCCGCGGCAATTATTGCATACAACACTGCAAGCCCGTATGAATGTTTGGCAGTACGTTATAAGTGCCGAGCTTTTATATGAAGTTTTACTTCAAAATTCAAATTGTTTATACTGACTTTCAATGGAATCGGTTCATGGCGCTACTTCACAAGGCGTCGTGTTTCCGTCCCTACACACTCGTAAACTTACCTTGCGTCCTTTTTCCTCTTAAACATTTGGCAATTAACATGCAAAATTGTTATAATCAGAATGTTGACCGCCCCCGAATACAGAATAGACCTTCCTATTCACTCAACAAGTAGGCATTAAAGTATATAAATTATAGCATTAGTAGGTATATTAAAATACACATTTAACAACGTACCTACTTATTTTTATAAATATGAAACAATCTCACAAGTAGAAACAATTCAGCTGTAACTGCAAAATTGCAATTACATCTGGCGCCGCGCGCACTTTAATGCCACTTTTTACCGCCCCGGCAATTACTGCACTGCATGAAAGGTTGAGTGTTCTAGTGTTTTTAAAGTTTTACTACTTCAGTTGTAGCTTGTTTGTATAGGGTTTGCTACAACTGTTTTCATATATTTCTAGGTTAACTCGCAAAACCACGCGTGGTCTATACTCTACTAATGTGCCATTAAGGAATTGTGTAGTCAGAATCTTGCAAAATGAAACTCTTAGGTGCATAGTTTTTTTAATTTTATTATTATTCCTAATTAACACGCTTAGCAACCAATTACATTATTTAACCACAGTTCAAAGATAACAGTCAAAATGTCAATAACATAAAATAGAACACGACAAAATGTAGTAGACAAAAAACTGACAATTATTCATTGCAAATTAAATGTCAAATGTCAAATATCAAGATCAGCAGAATTGAATGTAGAATGGGCACAAAAAAGTAACACTTAAAAACAATCACGCATCACCCGTCTGTGAGCTACGCACTCCATTAATCGCAATCACATCAAAAGCAGAGAGGTTCTTTTACTTACGGCCGAAATTAATAATCAATCCAATCCAAATTTTGCTATCTGGGATTGATTTCACAATCCATTTTTATGGTCAAACGTGCCAATAACCGATGCGTGGATTGGTTTATAAAGGTACGCAGATTGGAGATCGATCGAACGATAGGCAGCAATCCAAGATCGATTTCAATCTTGGATAGGGGATACAATATTAATTTCGGCTGTTAGTCCCCTCCTAATATCCGTGCAGGTCACTTAGCCGGACAGTGTACGGGAAATTCGGAAATGCATCGAAAGCCCATTTTGCTTTTAATTCTATTGTCCGACGGCCATATTGTTTCTACTTAATATCGTCGGTGTTTGGATAAACTAAAGGGGAGAGGAAATAATGGCGGTTCATAATGTTGCCAGTGGATTTATTTAGCACGTTACGTTTACCGGAAATGTTAGTGGAAACGGTAATAAATGTTATGAAAGATGACGTATGGTTTAGGTTAAAAAAGTTCATAATTCCATATGAATTAAAATAGATAATATATTTGATATAAAAAGGTAGACTACGCAAGAGAAATCAATTATCAGTATTTATAACAAGCATTGTGGTTATACAAGGAAAATAAAACTTTAATTAGACATAGCCTAAGTGTATTTTTATTTAGTGTACATTATCATTGTATAAACTAGTCAAAGACTACATAAACCCGTGGGGTTATAATAAGTAATAATAATGATCCAACATTGTATGCAAAATTCGGTTAATGCACCGAAATGCAACTTCCACCTAATTCACGTCAAGCGCCGCTGTGAAGAGCTTGCACTTAAATTTTACGTAGTTTATGAATATAGATTGCAGTTTACTTTAGTGGGGTAATGGGTTATTGGAATATCGTTAGGAGAGGGGGGGGGGGGGGGGGGTGCAGTTTGGAAACGTTAGTTTAGAACTTTTAACCCCTAGCGCGCCTATGTGCGATGGGTTAATAGCCAGATAGCTAATCGGGAAGCGCTCGAAATATGAGTATCAAGATTATACTCGAAACGACAGAGAACTTCACTAAACTTCATGACAACGTAGTACAATAAAGCATCACAAGGCAGAAACACTAGAGGATCGAAAGTATATGTGTGTCACTAATCCGTCAATACAAGGCCCCGTGGTGGATCACGGCCTAATCCTCACGTGACTGAGGTGGACCGTGCTCAGCACTGGAGGGATGTGATGATGAGTAGGTCGCAGCCATTCGCTACCATTCCGACCCAACATCACGGGTCTGGAAGACGCAGTGTAAGTAGGCCTCCCACTAGATGGGCCGACGACATCAAAAGAGTCGCAGGCAACCGGTGGATGCAAGTGTCAAATTGTCGTTCGGTGTGGCGGTCTAAGGGGGAGGCCTGTGTTCAGCAGTGGACGTCTTCAGGCTGATGATAGTATCACGGGTCACCCAAACAAGCACGAAATTACGAAAGACAACATCGCGAATGCGGGTATTCAGTTCGTTGATTATCGGAAATATCGCATTCCGCCCTATCAGCCGGGGCCGCAGCTAGCGGCATATAACAAGATCATTTCCACGTTAATTAATATATCGACGATTTCATTTTAATTTCGGAAACAGACACCGCGGTTTGTATCAGGGCTGCCCAACTTACATTTACTAACAAAATAATATTATTTACTATTTAATTGATTTTTTTAAATTAAGCGGTGGTAGCTTAGTGGTCGAACGTCTGTCTGCCAAAGGGAGGGTGGCGAGTTCAAATCCCAGTGTAGGCACATACCAATGTGTTTCTTGTTAAACATATATGTACGTAATTATCACTGGCTTTTCGGTGAAGGAAAATATCGTGAGGTGCCCGAGAATTATTTCGGAGGCATGATATCTACCAATCCGGACCGGGCCTCTGTGGTGGATTATGGCCTAACCCTCCTCACGAAAGTGAGCGGAGACCTTTGTCCAGCAGTGGGACAGTTACAGGCTGAATCATTCATTCATTCATCATTCTTCGTGCGTTTAAAAAACTATACTAGGTATAAATTTTTTAGTGTAACACCATAAATCCTATCGTAACATGACTTTTCGCCATCAAACTTGATAAATCGAGTTGTACAAAATGGTCCGCTTTTGGAAACTTCGCTTAGTCAATCGCAAAAATACTCAAAATCCGACTTCAAACTTTTGACAACCCCTTTGCTCCGACGGCGCGAACAGCTCAAGCATAATTACCGATGGGTCCGAACTGACCCCGGGACATTTGAACGTGTCGAGAGCAGCTGATTGATTTACTTACAATATTAATTATCAATTATAAAAAACAACCAAATTTTCGTTTTTTCTACACTAATATTATAAAGAGGAAAACTTTGTTTGTTTGGTTGTAATGAATAGGCTCCGAAACTACTGAACCGATTTGAAAAATTCTTTCACTGTTCGGAAGCTATGCTATCCCCGGTTGACATAGGCTACCTTTTATCCCGTAAAAATTAACGGTTCCCGCGGGATAGTAGTTAACGCGAGTGAAACCGCGAGGTGCTTCTAGTTTTAAATAAAATAGCGTTGCGTTTGACCACTATCTCGCCTGATGTAAAGTGATGACGCGATCTACGATGGTCTCAACCCTAACAAAGTCGGACAAACAAACATACTTACGAACATCCATAATACACACATACCTATTTGCAAAGCTACTCTGCCCAGTTCCCACTAAGGCCCATATTAATAAATCAATCTCACCTCTGAGAGCTATCTTGAGTGCCTGTGCACTTGCTATTTCGTTATATTTAATATATACATCTTAAGTTGTACATTAGCACTGGAAACTTACATGATATCTGGCAAATTAATAAATGACACTCAGCGGTTAAGTATGATTATGACACAATTGACACACACAAGAAGTATCTAGTAGCCAGTGCTACATCTCAATATCCATTTATTAAATAGCAACGATTCAAGATGTAGATTACATTTTGATTGTGGATCAGCTGATAGCGCACTTGGTAGCGCTATTGAGGTTCATTTATTAATACGGCCCTAAGAGCTAACTCAGAAAACAATTTAAATTTTCTCAGGCAACGTCCATTCCATTGTCAACTCAAAATGGAATTAAATTCAGTCTCATTTCAAACTAACTAACCAAAGGTTTCCCTATCTTTATTTCGAACGCATTCCAAATCTCTCCACGTGCCAATTAGACGGGTCCAAACTATACGAGTATGTACACCCGGCGCCACTCGCCACTCCACTGAGCCAATTATTCTCGTCTCGCAGCGGAAACACACGAACGCTTTTAGATTCTGCGATCTCTTTTAACTTTCCTGTCTCCCTCTACTGATGGGGGAATGTCGGATGTCGAAAGGGGTTTGTTTGTGCCCGAATTAGTGGCGTAACAAAAGCTACAATCGATTTTCGGACCAGCAAAGATTTGACGAAAATGAGATGAAAGTTTTCTTATGGAATACTAAGGAGTCATATTTTTTCTAAACTAGGTGTAATCTTGTTTTTTGAAGTTCAATTATTTTATGTATTATTAACTGCGCCTGTGTTACCTGTTTTCTGAATGAAAAGCGTGTGTTAATCCAATGTGGTAGCTACTTCCATCACAAATTTCATCAAAAGTGGTCCAGCTGTTTGAGAGTGCAAAGGTTACACACAAACTTTCATACATTATTGGTAGGGTTATTTAAGTACATTAAAATGTTAAATCAATTTAATTACAACCAACAAATTAACCTTTGACAGTCCAATTACAATTAATTTATAGACTGCAATTGCATATTATTTTGAAAAAAAAAATACAATTTAACAAGGGCCTAGCAATGGGAGATAAATAAAAACACCGATTTAACTTTTAAAATTAACTGAACGGTCACGCCAAACTGCCTTAAAAAGCAAACTAGTTGGTAAGCAAACTTTACTGGGATTAGAACATTCTCATATCCATTTACACTTTTTCCTATTAACCCCTTTCTAGGGTGCGTGAGAAACAAAACCATAAGCCGAATTAACAACTTACCACTAATGCCACAAAGTGGCCGTGTGCTCCAGTTTTCACCTCTAGGGATGTGACGATTGCATCCGGAAACGCGAGTAGCATCGGGCTAAGGAATCCGGTTTTTTCTTTACCTTTTGTATTCGCACGTAGAGCCAGTTCGAAGAGGTGCTAAATTTTTTCAAGTAGGTAGTCAAGTTTACGGAATCGGGCGACGGTGGTAAAAATAAATAATACTACATTTAGATTAGCGAACACGTCCGAATCCGAACAGATGCGGATGCTCGAACTATATTGATTTAAAAACAGCTCACATTAATTAAGAAATACATTATCTTGTATAAACAATTTGTTTATAACATAAAGGTTACTGGAAATTATGCGGCCCGTGAATGTTTGTTCGACTCGTGGTGATAGACTCCTATCACGGGTCGAAACTAATATGTATTTATTTTCGGTGAAACGACGCGTGGCGGAGGCCTTTCGGCTTAGGTACGCACGCACGCAGTACATGTGTGAGGTAATGCAGGGTACGGTCGGCATCAAAAGTAGCTTAGCATGTTTTAGTTTCCAATTCCATCGTAGATACGCAAAATGTACATTTTTAGGGTGTATATTAAATTTAAGATACGGAAATGTTAAGCTACTTTTGATGCCGACCTTACATAACTAGGTAGGACTTATTTCATATTTTCGCAATAGTCAACCAGTCTAGTCGACGTCACGATTTAGCAAAGTGGTGGATGCTTTATTGAAACTGGTAGGGAAATGAGTTAACTCCTCTTTATTGCAGTCCAAGACATATTTACAAAGTAAAATATAAAAAAAAACACATGATAAGTAAATATACAAAAGTCGGACAGCTGGCCGACATGGAATCCCACAAAAATACCCATCCCTATTGAAAACTTGAAACGAGAATACCCACTATTATCTTTAAAATTGCGCAAATTTCATGCAAAAGTATATTTTTAGCGGGTAGCGTCGGCCATTGTTTGCCGGGTCTTTTATGCACGCAAATGTATCTAATTAGTGTGATATGCCGGTTGGTATGGTACAAGCCACGAGCGATACGCGGGCCTCGTGGTTACTATAAAATCCGCCCAGCAAATTCTATCCGTACCAATATCATAAATGCGAAAGTGTTTCTTTGCTAACGTTGTCACGTCTCAACCGCTGTACCAATTTTAATTAGTATTGGTATAGAGATAGATTGGACTTTGGAGAAGGATATAACATACTTTTTATTGCGAACAACTGCAGTGCGCAAGAACGAAAACGCGGCCAAATACTAATAATTTAAAATGCATTTTTTGTTAGTTTTAAAAATTATATTTATTTTGGTATTACTAAATTGCGATTATTGCAAAATAGCAGTCTGTGAAAATAGAGCTTATTTATACAGAATTTTAAACTTTCATCCGCTTTGAGCGGTGTTTAAAAAACGCCGGTTTTTACAAATTAGACCACCACCAAGAACACCTGCTAAGGCGTTGCAATAATTGCAACAAACGCGGCGCCAGTTAACAGATGTTTGGAGCACCCTGTATACAGCATATAGCTTTAATACAGCTACTATGGCACCTGTCTAGCACCTGTACACTTACAGCTGAAGTTGTACAGTTCGTGAGATATTGAACATTGAAGAGATTTGCAGCTTGTTTTTAAGACATTGTTCTAATTACAAAAGCGAGGGTGAACTAGGAACAGGTTCGATCAAATCAATGCATTTTCCGGAGCTCTTATCCCTTTCTGGTGCTCTTGTACCACTGCTTTGCAGCTATCTGTCAAAGGGATAGAGCAACTACCCGAATGGACTCTCTCCAGATTATATCAGTGCATTAGATCCTAACTACATCGTACATTAATCTCACAACTGACTGCATCCGATCACAGATTAGTTGAGTTGGCATAGAGCCGAAACGCGATGCGAATTCGCAGCGGTTGGGAGCGAAAACTGTTCGCCGCTATGCTTGTCGCCCTTGTATCCCCAAAAATGAAAGACCGTAATGCTTGAGGAAATACTTCTTATTTCGACTACAAAACACTATGGTCGATTTCGAACACACAGAATTTGAAAATTGATTTGGGTAGTGGGTGAGCCGGAGAATCTTGTCACCGCGATGTAGAAATCAGCGCTCGTTTGTCAACGCCATCTAGTTTTGGTAAGTGCAACATATAGACTTAAGGTTGTCAAACAATGCTTGGCATGTCATTACCTTTATTTCAACGTTAAGACATGACAGATTATAAATTCAGTTGTTTTTTAATGTTATCTTCTGTTGTTATTTGTTGTGAATTCGCCATGTACCGCAATCATGACGCGATAACCCCGGGGGAGTTTTCGCAGGTTTGTTGCGAATTCGCAGTCTCTGCAGGGACTCTCTAACACTATTAGCCGTTCAGAGGTGTTATTAGTTACATGGAAATACAGATGAGGTTTAGTTCAAACCGGGGCTGGAAGACCACAGTGCTAGGCGGAGGAACACCTTCTCATCCTCAGCAGCGGCTACTTCTTCATTGCGGACTCTTGCAGAAGAGGCCTACCACTACGAAACGTCGGTCACTATTTCATTGTTTTCTTCGGGGAGATTACCAATTGATAATCTTTAAGCCACGTCAGAGGACCTGACACACTCTGACATAGGAGGCTAATACTCTTTCAAGAAACGACAACACAAACTTGTTAAAATATTAATTTTGCATAATATCTACTTACCATAGTAATCAATAACCAATCAAACAACCAGCTATGGTTGTACCGATATTAATTAATTGGTAATAAACATGGCTTCTAATGTTTGTGGGCTTGTACCGGCTAATTGATATTGGCGTGAAGGGAATACAGACGGAAACCGTTGCTCCAATTCAACCCGTCGAGTTTCTAACAGCTACTAATATACCTACTTAAATAAGCGGTGGTAGCCTAGTGGGTGAACGTCCGCCTGCCAAAGCGGGGGGGTCGAGTTCAAATCCCAGTGCGGGCACGTACCAATGTGTTTCTTGTTACAACATGGTGGCGACCACGGACTGGAAGACGCAGTGTAGGTAGGCCTTCCACTAGATGGGCCGACGACATCAAGAGAGTCGCAGGCAACCGGTGGATGCAAGTGGCAAATTGTCGTTTGGTGTGGCGGTCTAAGGGGGAGGCCTATGTTCAGCAGTGGATGTCTTCAGGCTGATGATGAAGATAAGATATGTGATACTGAATACGAGTCAAAATGCTGTCTGTTTGTTTTTACTATATGGAATCTGTGTCAAAGGCGACAGGTAAAAAAATTTGTTAAAGATTTAAGTATGAAATGATAAAAATCCGAAGAAAATGAAAAATTACAGACAGCATAGTAATTAAAGTCAATTAAAACTTTGCCAAAACTTTCAGCGCTCGACCCTGGTCCTCGAAAACTCGTAAAAGACTTGTTCTTGTAAAACAAGCTAAAATTGTGACGATTAATTTTAACATTTTGAGGGATGTGGAAATATATCTACATATAGGCTATTTTTAAGGAAAGAAAATGCATTGATTTGTGATGATAGTTACACAATATTTACAACAGTGGGTTACACAAAATATACCATGTACGCATTAAGTATAGATTTAACAGCATTTCACCCTTGTTGGAACTTTTACGTGACCAAATGACCATCAGAAATCCAAAATGGCTGCATACAAGTCACCAAATCTCATTCAAAGTTTGAAAACAAGTGTTGCATTTAACCTCATTGCACTCAATCTAAATAAAAATGATAATAAAGGTGTGACCAATTTACACTGGTTTTTGCGTGTGACTAAATTACACTATGACTTAATACCCTAACCCAAATAAACAAATGGTAATAGCTTGTTTAGCGTTTCGGTTTCTTCTAGAAAATTTCGCGTTGATTCTTGTCTCGTACAGACTTTAATAATATCATCTGCCCGCGACATTATTATCCTTTAATACAACATTTCCTACGCAAAACGATAAAACTGCGCGACACTGTAACACAATATCACACGTCCGGCGATCAAAGTGGTTTTGTTCGGACTATTTCTGAAATAGACTGGGCTATAGTAGGTAGGTACTTGGAACTTGGATGCCTTGTTTTTCAGTGTGTTGGATGCCTTGTTTTTCAGTTGAGTTTCAGTGATCGGGTATTTCGAATTTGTTTTGATATAATACGTACTAGCAGCCCGTTTTGTCTCGCACGAGTATTTTCATTTGATTTAAGTAACTATTTGTATTCAAGGTAATCTTTACGAACACAAATAAAAACAAAAACCTGCCAAGTGCGAGTCAGGCTCGCAAACGAAGGGTACGATCTATAAAAACGTTTTACGTATGGGCGATTTGATTCTGTTTTTTAGTATTTGTTGTTATAGCGGCAACAGAAATACAGCATCTGTGAAAATTTCAACTGTCTAACTATCACGGTTCGTGAGATACGGCCTGGTGACAGACGGACGGACAGACAGACGGACAGCGGAGTCTTAGTAATAGGGTCCCGTTTTACCCTTTGAGTACGGTTACCCTAAAACCAGCCTAATCGAATCCTACCGTCCTCAATAGAGATGCAACGGATAGTTGTTTGGCCGGATACCGGATACCGGATATTCGGCCTGATCACCGGCCGAATATCCGGTATCCGGCCGCCGAATATTCGGCCGGCCAAACGATACCTACATTTTAGTTTGGTGGCGGGCGCGTCGTGCAGGTTTCAACCTGTTACGTATTGTATGTTCGCGCGGACCGTTTTCTAAGCAAGAAACGAGTTTTATTAGGTCAGTGTATGGAACTATTTCGTATGCAGTACACGTGCGCCCGCCTATTTTGCTGAATAGATAAGTTTTTTTTTGTGTTTAATGTGTATAGTAGTGTATACGTAATTGAGAACTCGTACTTCATTCTGTGTTTATTTTATATGTCTAAAATAATGGCAAATAAACGATCTCCGTTGTGGAACTATTTTGAAATAGAAAAAGACGATGCAAAGTACGTAGTGTGTTTAATTTGCAAATTATTGTATACTAACCATTTTTCTAAGTAAAATACCAAACAGAATCACTATTCGGTATCCGGCCGGATAGTGCGCAACTATCCGGTATTCGGCCGGATAGTAAAATAGTGGCCGGATAGGCCGGATACCGGATAGCAACCGGATATCCGTTGCATCTCTAGTCCTCAAGCGATACAATAGTTTTTCTCATAAACACCTATATAAATGTAATTTTTAAGAGTGGGGAAAATGCCACTCCTCTATACCCCACCCAATGTGTTCAACTTATCCGTGCCAGTTGAAGCTAGAGCAACACCGTGAGAAAATGTTATTCAGACAATAATAAGGGATCCCTACTAAGGGATGTAAATAACAAAATGGGGTAACTCGTAAATTGAAATTACTGTAATTAATATCTTGGACATATTGCTTAATATAATAACATTATATTATGTCCTAGCTCAGGGGCTATTATGTTAATTTGTACGGTATTAATAAACTTTAGGAAAACCAAATATATCTCTATAACAAGCTGTTACCCACGACTTTGCCCGCGCGGACTTCATTATATCTCGATACAAAGTGTCCTGGTATCCTTTAGATTATGTGGTAGAGATCATTCTAAGTACCTACTATTAAGATTATCTTATACATATTGTTATTGTTTGTTGTTGATTATTCTATACATTATGGTGTCAATAAAGAGTTATCTGCCTATCTATCTATCCTATGTCCATGTCCAAAGACCAATCTATGTATACCATTGATTACGATTCGTTCAGCCGTTTAGTCCTGAAAAGCTAACAAACAAACACAGTTACTTTCGGATATTGGTATGGAGTAGCACTCAGGTGTAATTTAGCTTCCAATAAGTTAAACAATTTTCAAAATAGTTCCGCTCTTCAGGAGGTTCATCATCATCATCCGTAGCCATTATCCTCCGTTTTGAAGTCGGTTAAAAATGTTTGCTGTTCTGGGACCTCTGTGGCACTTACTATTAGGTAATGAACTGCTCGTCCCGTTACTCTGTACTCTGTAGTATTATAAACAAAAAGAAATAACCATAATATAATAGTTACAAACTTATGTTTTACCTATTTTTAACAAGCATTATTACATATATATGACGGAGGATGTCCTAGTTCATCGTCATTGGTACTCATCTTGAACTGTGGGCGTCGGTGGGTAGTGTCGGATGAAGAAAACAGACTTGTAGACAATCAAATTATAATCAACAACACACTTTGTAGGTACGTATAGCTAGGTTGGTACGCGCGATGGTTCAGTGACTACCGCACGCGCCGCTTGCCGCCAGAGAAGTGTGACACGACCCGAAGGCGCGCACGGCACTGACGTCATCGAGCACCACCAGGTGGCGCTGGCGTACCGGTTACGACTTGTTTGCGACACGGCCATTCTGCTTGCACACGTCCTCGTGTGATGGTTACTCTGCGAACAAATATTCCACAGAAGAACTTTGTTCCACTCGGTCACTCCTGACCAAACTCTAGATAGAATCGATGTGTAGAGAATAATAAAACTTTAGAACTACTGTACAGTTTTATTTCAACCAAATCTTACTCTTTAACTCAATCAAACATGGGGAAATTGGAACTAATCGAAAATACAACATCCGCAAGCTTAGGCCATGTACCACAGTCGTCTCAACCGTTTAAACTCTGCTGCAACAGAGATTACCATGCTTACAAAACTCTCTAGTAAAACCTCTAACGCCACGGCTCTCAAGCCGACCAGCAATTGCATTGCTCTCACACATCCAGCGCATGGATCAAATCGCATATCCATCAAGTGGATCGCCCGTGTGCATCACCCACTGACTGCACACTACGGTCTCTACAGACCCCGACCTCCGCCAGAGTTAAATGCCCATCGCGCACCCACGGACTACTTGAGTTACCTCAAGAGACACCGATTTCTACTGGGCTACGACTACATAATAACCACTGGTACGGTCGAACACAATACGGCCGATAGAACCTTTTACTAGAACGAATACCACAACTTAAGCTTACTCGTCATTATCTGAATCATTATCAACATCAACATCGACTGGTACGTGACCTGCTGGCATCTTCCTTAGCCTATCGTGTGCATATTTGTAGGTACGCTTGGAATTGAAAGCTTTCAGTGTGTAACGATCACCATCTAAAATCTCAATAACTCGAAATGGACCTTTATATTTCGGATCTAATTTAGTTTGATTGCGTTCCTCGTTTTTTAACAACACAAAATCACCAACCGAAAAATTTTGAATCTTCGCTTTCGTTTTGTCAAATCGCGTCTTGTCATATTCCGCACACTTCTCAATATTTTCTGACGCACGCTCGCGTATTTCCTCTAAGTCTACATCGGGCTCTACATCGCTACACATTAACGACAATGGTCTCGCAACTTTCCCGACTAATAGCTCCAGAGGCGAAGCTTTTGTAACTCGGTTCATCGTACAATTTAACGCTAGTTGAACCTCTCCTATAGAGTCCTGCCAAGATCTGTTATCGCTAGTCTCTATCGCAGTTAGCATCGATTTAAGGACACCCATTATGCGCTCTACCTGCCCATTAGCGCGAGATGAACCTGTCGCTATCAGATGCAAGTCGATGTTCTTGCTTACGCAAAATTCGCGGAACTCTCTACTAGCAAAACATCGTCCTTGATCCGCTATTATGCGAGACGGAGCACCAAAGAGCGCTACACTTTGAGTCACCGCGTTTATACTACTTTTAGAGTCAATGTTGGTCGTGTGGTAGAGTAACACGTACTTCGTAAACGCATCAATTAACACGAAAATGTATTCCTTCTTATCGTTCTTTCCGCTAAGTTTACCCGTCGCGTCTAAATGAATAGTGTGCCACGGGCTAGTCACCTTAGGTATCGGATGCAATTCGGCTTGAACTCTACCGGAATGAGACTTGGCGACTTTGCACGTAACGCAGCTATCTACGAATTTCCTAACATACTGAGTCATGCCCGGAAACCAGTAATAATCGTAAAGTTTTTCAGTCGTCTTTTCAGCACCAAGATGAACGATAGAGTCGTGGAAATTATTGACTACCGACCATCGGAGAGCACGCGGTAAATATGGCAAGCATTTAGATCTACCATTGCGTTGGATATTACGGTGAAGTACGCCTGACCGTAGCACATAAGTTTTGGCAAGTTGCTCATCTAGTTCATTGTTTTCTAAACGGGTTATCAGTTTAGAAATCTCTACATCACGCTGTTGTTCGGCTTGAAGCCAACTGGGAGAAAGTTCAGCAATGTCAATGCGTTTCGGGCTTACACGGGTCTCTACTGATTTCGAATCAAGCGGTAGAGGGTTGCGTGAAAAGAAATCTACATGCGACATACGTTTCCCCTCTCTATACATCACCTCAAAATCGAAAGACTGTAGAAAAGCCCACCATCTATGTGCCCGTGGAGTCAGTTCCTGCTTGGTTTGAGAAGACTTTAACGAATTACAGTCCGTAACGACGGTAAACTTCCTGCCATGAACATATTGCCGAAAATGTTTAATAGAGTTCACAACTGCGAGAGTTTCGAGCTCATATGAATGATATTTGCTCTCTGCAGGAGACGTCCTCTTACTGAAGTAAGCTACTACGCAACGCTTACCATCAGCCTTAACTTGGAACAAGATTGCTCCATAACCTAAACTGCTCGCATCTGTGTGTAGCTCTATCGGGAGCTCTGGGTCATAGATCGTCAATACCGGGTCACTCGTCAAGATAGAGATTACTCTCTGACGAATGTCTTCATGTTCCGCTTTCCATGTCAACTCGCCTTTCAGTGAAGTCAGTCGGTACAAGGGGGCCATTATTCTAGAGAAATCTCGCACAAATTGACGAAAATATGAGGCTAGCCCGATAAACTGCCTAAGTTGTGTCACTGTTTCTGGAGGTGGTAGAGCTGTTAAGGCCTCTACTTTCCTACGATTGGGTCTGATCTGGCCAGACTCTACCTCAAATCCCAAGAACTCTACCTTCGTTTTGAGGAAAGAGCATTTCTTGAGGTTCAAAGAGAAACCAGCTTTAGTCAGAACTTCCAATACAGTGTGAAGCCGCTGTAAACCTGACTCTACATCGGGAGAGACGATCAAAATGTCATCGACATAGACAATTACGTAATCGTGAGCTAGATCACCTAAAGCATTCATGATAGCTCTCTGAAATACGCTAATCGCATTTTTCAGCCCGAATGGCATAGTCAAAAATTCATATTGACCCTCGGCTGTAATGAACGCAGTACTCTCTATGGACTCTTCGCTTACGGGAATTAAATGAAACCCACTAGCACAGTCTAATTTTGAAAAATAATTGGCACCCTGGAGACGCGCAATTTGATCGGAGATTAGAGGAAGCGGGTAACGGTCGGAGACGGTGTTACCATTAAGCTCGCGATAGTCAATACACATGCGGTCCGAACCATCGTGCTTCTTTACTAATAGAGCTGGGCTTGCGAACGGAGAGGAGCTAGGTCTGATAATATTAGCTTCTAACAGTTCTTTCACACGGTCGCGGATAACGCTACGTTCATCTGCAGACATCCTATACGGTCGACGCTGCACCGTGCGATTCGGATCAATCAGTTTTATTTTAAGCTCGCCTGTGTTTACTCGCGTTGTAGGTAAACCAGTAATGAAAAATTCAGAAAACTGATTAAGCGTTTGCAAAAGCCTACACTTGTCATTGCCAGATACATCCGTCGCGATAGCAGTTAAGTCCGGTTTAAGCGCGTAATCACCATCATGACTCACCGAATTTACACTAAGAACTTTGGTTAACGAAAGCTCCGTTGCCGTCATGTTGACAGCAAAACCCCGATTTAAAATCTCGCGCCCTAACATGACGTCACTTTGCAAATAATAGTCGGGCAAAACGTGCAATAAAATTTCGAGAGGGTGATCGTTAATTACTACACAACATAAGATCTGCTCTGTACTGATTACTCGTGTTTGACCAATACCTGTCATAGCAACCACATTACTAACACGTTTACCACTAAATTTCGAAGCAAAACTTTCTTTAACCAACGAGCATTCAGCACCAGAATCATAAGTAAAGCGTATCAATTCACCTTTGTGTTGTAACGTGCCCGATGGTGGTTGAACGTTGCAGACATCGATGCGTCGCTCGCTCCGCGCTCCGCCGTCAGCTGGCCCGCTGCTGCTGGCGCTGGCGCTCGTACACCGGACGGCTATGTGGCCCGGTTTGCCACATCTGTAGCACGTCACGGGTCTCGCTGCCGGCTGCTGCGCTGATTGATTTGATGTTGAGGCAGATGTCGGAGGTCTTCTGCTCGTGTCGATCGGCTTGCTTCTGCACTCAATACGCTTATGACCGGTTTTTCCACAATTAAAACACTTAATTGAGGTTATTTTTGCTCGCTTGATATCGATTGTATTCGATGAATCACCGGTGCTATTTATCTTACGCTTCAAATGTGAAAACGCGTTCAGTTCTTGCTGCAATTTGTCCCTCGATGCGATGTTCGTAGTGAACGCCATACGTTGAAGTCGCGGGTCAAACTGTGATATGTGAGCGAGTACTGTTGCTACGGCGATTTCTTCTTTGTTCACATCTTTCCAACAATTAGTCAGCGAAGTGATCAATCGACTCGCGAACGCGGGCAATGTTTCATTGTCATTTGGTTTTTCGCCGTTCATTTTAATGAGGGTACCCGCCAATGTCTCAGTTGAAATAAATCTTGTTGTGAACAGTACCTTGAATTCGTGCCACGTCATCCCTTCGTAGGCTACTTGTGATAACCATGTTGAAGCTTCACCTCTTAACGCCTTGCTGACCGCCAGTACAAGCCTACCGCCGCTTGGTGGATTTTCCGAGAAACACAAATCTGCTGTCGCGCACCATGCTCTTGCGTCGGCATCTTGCTTGCCGGGATCGAATGCAGGTAGTTCTTCTCGGTATGTTGGCTTCGGCGATTGCAGCGCCTCAATCAATGCTCGCATATTCTTATTTTGTTGCTCGAACATGACACGCCAGATATTCGCTTCCTTGTTCTGATCCAACACTGATCCCACATCTGATGACGGAGGATGACCTAGTTCATCGTCATTGGTACTCATCTTGAACTGTGGGCGTCGGTGGGTAGTGTCGGATGAAGAAAACAGACTTGTAGACAATCAAATTATAATCAACAACACACTTTGTAGGTACGTATAGCTAGGTTGGTACGCGCGATGGTTCAGTGACTACCGCACGCGCCGCTTGCCGCCAGAGAAGTGTGACACGACCCGAAGGCGCGCACGGCACTGACGTCATCGAGCACCACCAGGTGGCGCTGGCGTACCGGTTACGACTTGTTTGCGACACATATATACCTCAACATCTCAATTTACAAAAAGATGTTAAGTATTTGTAAAAAAAAATCATTTGCACCCCCACCATAAATCACCCCTATCCAAGGAAAACAACATTACAACCCCTAAAGTTTTCGAGTTATAATCGTTAATTAAATCCCTTGGATCCCCAGTGAATTATTACTAAAAATCCACCCTCGACGTTTTGAATAATGCAAGGGTGGGTTGCATTTCTGTTAACGTTTAGAAAACAACAGTATTGAGGTAGTTTTCCACAGAGGCAGGAGCTCAGCCAATATGGAGATACTTTCAGAAATGCTTCCCTGACATTTCTAACGCCATGTTTAATTCCTTGTTAGAACTCTACATAACTGTGTCAAACTTTGAGGCTCTTTGATGATTTACTTAAGCTACACCCTGTGGTTTCACTTGTAGTGTTCTTTATTTTTCAATAAACTTTATAAGACAAATCACCATTCATTACACCCTATAAGGGGTAAATATTTGTAAATTGGAGCCTAACCACAAAATATCGTCTATTTTATATATACCTAAATGAATTAGAATCTATTTAGTCGTCTGGGCGTTAGAGTAACAAACAAACTTTACTATCCATTATTTCATTAGGATTGTCATCGCAACTTGACATGCGAAATGTCCACCGATATAAATGAAAATAATATTTGCCCCAATCTAATTAATAAGGCAAGGAGGTGACCTAATGCTTCTAATTTACAGTTTTATTTATCTACTGGTATAGCTAATCTTCGCACAGCAAGCGATGGTTTATAACCCTAACGCGCTTACCTTGCAGACTCCACTTCGACACCTATAAATGCAAAGTTTGTTCATTTTTAATTCAGCGCCATTTCTCTTCTTCTGCATTTATATTCTATGCAGATTAGGGCATAGCTTTTATGCTGCCATTTATAAATAAAGGGTCGAATTTAGAGAATGCAAAAGGTAGGGTACTTTTGATGGCGAAAAGTTGACACCTAGAGCATTTTAAGTCCTTGGTTGGCATTATTTTATTAATGAAAAGAAAACAGAGGTTAAATTAAATAACACAATAAATTAAACCTTAAACTTATGTAATGTAACTTGAAAAATAAGCAATACTATTAAAATTATTAAATGTAATAAAGCATACATTACTAAAGGATTGTAAAAAACTAGCATTAATAAGGTTTTTTCTTTACTTATTACACATTCGGGTAAAGCCCCCGTTTTTAGTACTACTCTAGAAGGGTATGTATTTAAATCAATTCTACAGTCACATCTACAGTGGAAATATGGAAGCGGATAGCTAACACATCGTCAATAAAGGAAAGAAAACCGATCTGACTACCTATTGACTAGTCATAATGGAATAAAACTCACTCATTACAAAAGAATTGGGGCCCGGAATAAAATACCATGAACCTACTTAACATGAGAACACTACGACGACGGCGAACACAAAAACAAAATCAATATACCTAGGCGGCTTGTAAGATAACATTACCCCTTAAGGGGTAAAATTTAACAAAAAAATAAAAAAACGACTCACTGCAATAGATAAGCCTGCCGTCATAAGTTTAATTTGAATATCCATTGGCATAGCATGATGCATAACATGATGCTATGCCAATGGATGGTGATCCGGACCGGTGATCTTGGGTGCTTCACTTTACCAGTTGTCGTCGAGTCTGCCCCTCTTATAGGTTCACGGGAGAGTCATTAAAGTTTCCCGCAAAATGGTCGTGCCGTCAGCCGAGCTCATTAAAAAACTTCGTCTGCCGTGAAGGTCCATGAAATTACCTGGACAGAGAAAAACTCCGGTGAACAATTTAGGTAATGAGGCATTTTATTTAAATACGCATTGTGTTAAATAAAGCGGTATTGCTTCTCGGGAAATTAATCGTAGATTAATTTTTGCAAGATATCAGGTGGCCGCCTTCCTCGTCCCACTTCAATAAAATGATGCCGAATCCAACCCGTAAAACTTGCAATCCCAACTTGTCAACTGGGACAATTAAATCTTTCTCGGATTAAACTTACGAACCCGTCATAAATTTTGCGAAGGGCCTGTAACTTGACAGATATTTATAAGTTGACGCTTTCTATAGGATTGGTTATTGAGCCTATTGATTAGGGTAGCCTAGTGGGCGGCCGTGCCAAGCAGGTGTTGGCGTGTTCAAACCCCAGTGCAGGTGCGTACCTATGTGTCTTTTGTTACTTGTTATATTATGTGTAACAAGAGTATTAACCCACTTTTTGGTGGAGGTAGGTACCTGAAATCAATGTTACCTTATCAATTAGAATTACTCTAATATTATAACGTCGAATGTACCTGTTTGTTTGTTACCTTTTCACGACTAAAGTTGAATCGATTTTGATGAATTTTGTTAATAGAAATAGATGAGATTTGGTGAACCACATAGGATGCTTTTTATCGTTATAAAATGTAGTTCGTGCGAAGTCGCCGGCAACAGCTAGTAGACTAGCTATACAAACAGTCAACATTAACAGTATTATCATAATAGTGTTAAATTCCATTACAGTGCAACGCGAGCCTCGTGCAATCGATTACGAGCGATCGCGTCATCGTTACGACTTATCGATGTTTCGCCTGGGGCCGTAAAATCGATACACTGCCGGCCGCGATAATGACACGCTACAATACTTCTTTTAATGCTTGTGGGTCCGTAGTCACACTATTGTAAAACGAAACTTTTATAAACTCGTTACGAGATAAATATTGTTGAAAGATAATAGGTATATAACACTGTAAAAATTACATGAAAGTTATTCTATTTTTGGTGAATCGATATATATCTGCGTATCTCACGCGGTATTTTAAATAACGAAAAAACCATTTAAAAAAATATTATAAACCACTTATACGGAATTCAACACTGCGCGTTACAACACGCACTACGCCGAGTTTCACTCTACAAATACTCGGTTAGTTCGCTAATATGTTTGACTATTTCACGAAGTCCGTTCGGCTATGGTTGTAGTGACGTTTACATGCAGATTTTTGTAGTGTGCGTGCGCGAGCGCTCTCACAGTACCGACACGCACACAGGCACGCTTCTCTATCAGTACACGGCACTACTACAACTCCGGTCAAAACTTCTCCGTGAAATAGAATACCTATCTGTAAGTTCTGTAACCCAATATCTATGTCCCGCATTGTACACAAGCCGTACAATAAAATATGCAGCGCCGACGCGCTCGCACTGTATCGCCGATCAACTTTACGATCCGCATAGTTGGACTTACCCGCACATTTTCGTATCGTTAAACCGGCTTTAAACCTAATTCATGAAGTTAAACGTACGTTAAACGTAGTATTAACTCAGATGAATGTTGCACAAATCCCACAGTTGGGTACGGTTGGCTAGAAAAGTTGCTACGTTGCTTTTCGACGCATTTGAAAATTTTGCATACACTTTGAATACGACTATTTTTGTCGCGGATTCTTTAAACCGTCGGTCCCCGTTGTTATCGATGGACCTCAGTCATTAAGCGACCTCAGAGACCATTCAGTGGTCTTTAAACTTGACAATCCCTGACACTACCTCGACAAACACTTATTATTATGATACCCCTTCGCGTACAGATATCTGTGTCAGATTGCGGCCAAAATTCGCGGCTACACATTAATTTTTAAGCACGGGTCCGTTCGGCCCGTTTGGCCCCGTCCCGTGGCCCGGGGCACTTGGCAGAGGTGCCAGATTTGGCCCATTACGACCCTGGTCGTACAGTAACGACCCGGTTTGAGGTCAGCTCGGCGCGGGGTTAGCCTGATGGTTTGTAATGGCCGTGAAATATTGGCTATTGTGCCAATTAGGGCACGCTATTATGGGGTTAATTTTTAGAGAAAACCGTTTTTGAAAATGTTGTCTTTTAAAAGACGAGTTAGTACTTACTAGCCTGCGACCGCGCGGGTACAGCTTATCGCGAGAAGTATCCTATGTCTTTCTCCAAGGCATAATACCTATTAAGTAATACCTCAGCTGAAGGGGCACTCTGTTTAAATTGAAACGAGATCGTTCTCGAGATTTAGTATGACACTTTGAGCGTGCTGTGCACGTAAAGAAATTGTCAAAACTCACACTAGGCACACTGTTTCGCTTGTCTTTATCCAATTCAGCCAGTATGTCCACCTTGTTTAAGATTCAATCCGTCTCTACCCACACCAGTATTTATGAAAAGTAATTCAACGGTGCAGACGTTTGACTCAAAAGTTAGGTAGGTACTTTTGACTAAAAATATGCATATCAGTCAAAGCCCGAAATGAGTTTATTTCGGGATTTGCCGAAAGGCGTGCTAGGATGAACCAGTAATTCTGCGAAAAGTCATATATCGACCTTTGACTGTAACATTATGGATATAAAAGAAGGCCACCCATAACATAAAGAAAGGATCCACCTCTGTAATGTATTTTAGCAGACTGTGCTTTTTTATTTACTTACCCATATTATTTTGCACAAGGACTCGTGTTTCTTTGAAATCCTACAATACATCGTGTGTAATAACATCATTATAACTTGACACAAAGAGTCAACCGGTCTCGCACAATGGTGGGCCTTGGGCTTTATAAGCGAAGAGCTTGAAGGGAGAAGCGGGTTAGTGGACGTTACCAGACTGCCGAAGGAGGGCAATGTCTTTCATATTTTCTTTAATTTTTATTCGCAAACTTGTGTCGTCGTAAGTCATTTATTTGAGACGGGGTTTTTACGAATTCTCATTTTCTTCGATGACAGGTGGACTCGAAATGTTTACATATCATACAACAGAATAGTAAACATATCTTATATAATGTATCTTAATTAATATTTAATATCCAATATTTAATATCCAATATTTAATATTCAATATTTAATATCCAATATTTAATATTGAAGATACCTTCAAAATGTGAAGTATTGTACACAGTGAATCAACACCACCACCAACACATTACCACGGACAGCTTCCTCACATCCAAGCGTCTGAGCCGATTTTGTTCAAACTTTGCACAGGGATAGTTCACAAAAGGAGATAAACAAGGGAGATAAACACGAAAAGAAATACAATTTAGGTAGAGAATAAAGAAATTTTTAACAGTTCAATAGGCGAAGCCTACTCGTGTTATATACTACCCTAGTACAACTGATTTGATATTTTTTCAACTAAAAATATATTTTTTCTTCCATCAGTAAACTCCAGACAGTATCGTTATGGTATGCGGGACGAATCTGGACAAATACTATAGTGCGGGACGAATAAATACTTATAATAGTGGGGGACGCGGGACGAATATGACCTATATTCATTCTATTTCGCCAACGACATCTAAAAACATATTTCTAATACATAAAGTGTCAGACATAACCCTAAACAACATGTCGCGCGTAACGGCCCATTGCTCCCGGTCATTGTGACCGGATTTATGGCAACATTCCTAAACGTACTCCACTGCATTTATGGTGGCCTGGTACTTTAAAATTATTTATGGGTAATTAACTTTGTAATAATTATTAGTAAGGCTTATTATAGTAGAAAAATAATTAATATTACTACAGGGTATTATGACTAGAGTACTTATATTAATATTATGACCCACTTCTGTATAAACGCGCCAACGGTTTACCAATCCTAAATTATATTCGATTTCCATATTTTTGTTATTAGGTATCTGTACCGTGAAAAAATTATATTTTTTTATTAGTTTTTCGTATAATATTCGTAGTTAATGTCGAATTTATGTGTTTCAATTACAGCGAAGAAAAGTAAGTACTAGATAGGTATCGTTTTTATTAGAACTCCAATAATATTTTCTGAAAAAACAAAACCAGCGTAAATTATTTCAATTAAGCGATATAAAATGCCAGCTATTTTCAGTTAAATTAATTAATAATAAGATCATAAAATTAATCCTTTATAATTAACTCAAAAATCTCAAGAATCTAATATCAGTGACATCCATTCCACTACATTTAATTGGAAATTGCGCTCGAAATCTCATTCGGCGTAGTCTTAATTAATTTTTAATTATTCCAATTATTTTTCAATTCAATTTATTAAATACGTGAGTAACAGAGTGTTTTCATTAAAATTCGTATGTAATTTACCATGAACTCCTCCAGACGAGACCTAGAAAAACTAGAAAATATAATTTTACCTAGTATTTTCAAGCAAATTTATTTTGTAAGCTCATTAATATACGATTTATATTGTAAACACTAATTTATTAAGAAATGTATTCTGATTTATTCATAAATATTTCATAGATTTTCTCAGCCTTTGAGAAAATCTATGAAGTATTATATCTCAGTAAGGAATTCTTTCTCAAGGTCTGAAATCTTTTTCGACTCCAAATTAGTTTATTGGCACAAAGAAAATGTAAATATAAAGTGTGTATAGGTCCACTAATACTCGCAATTAATACGCAACATACAAATTAATTTATTATTAAGTCATTCGTGAAGAATGAAGGAAATTGAACGAGGTTAGTTTTTAAATTTTAAAGTTTAAGTTAAAGTTTTAAGTTAGATCATACAATGAAGACGATTGGGAAGACAGAAACGCGATTACAAATAATTGACTAGTTAAAAAAAATCACGAGGAAATCATATCTTTACTTGTATCTAACCGTATCTTTACACTTACTAAGAGATTCCATTATGAAACCACGTAAAAGTTATACCAATAAATGGGGCTTTTTATACGAGTATAGGAAGCGATTGGGAACTTGCATGTTCTAATTTAGTTGTAATTTTTTTCCAAGAAATAAATACATACAAAAAACTAGCAGTTCAAGCGCTCGCGGTCATCTGCCAGTACTTACCACCAGTATAACCACCTTAGTACAAAGAAATAATTAAGTTTGTAGGCAGCAGTTAGCAGTAAATATAGCACTGATGAAGCTGCCCTTTGACGTTTCATGAACTGATATCAAGTACAATAAACGTTTTTTTTTATACTTAAATTAACTGACTCTACCACCAGACTCGACAGAATTGGCAACAAACTCAAAACAAGATATTTTATTAAATAATTATTATATATTTTGTTCCTAATATCTAGCTCGTGTACCTACCTATTATAAAATATGTCCTTTCTACGTTCTATTTATTTTGGTGTCAATAAAGAGTTATCTATCTAGAGATCAAATGAAGTATTCAATGAATAGAATTCAATGTAAATATTGTTATTGGAAAAAAAAAATGGAAAGAAAATTATACAATATGAGAAAAAAAATGACATCCCCGTAGAGTTTCTTGGTGCTGTCTTCTCTAACGGGCGTATTCCGAAGCACTGGTAGAGTCAACGGAGTTTCCTTTTCCTGTCCGAGATTCAATCCTGGACCAGTAGGTACTTGAAAGGGAAACATCCTTTTTTAAACTCAAACCATACCTAATCAATTAATTGTAGTTTGTTTTCTTTTATAGTTTTATTAATTTGTTTATTAGATTGAAGTGTTTGACTTGTAAAAGTGCGATTTTATTGCCTATTTACAATAAATGATTTGACTTTGACTTTGATCTATCTATATATTATATGTATATACAGGGTATCTATTATCTACTACATAAATGTTACTACGAGTATAACTAAGCACTGTATGGTAGGTAAGCGCTTGAGCAGTTTGCCTTCATGTATATTTGACATTTAACATAGTCATTAATCGTATTATATAACATGTTATTAGTAGGTACCTATCAAAAGAAGTTTTGATTGTTGATTTAAACCTAACTCCGTAGCTTGACAGCCTACCTACTCTTTTTCGGTGCAAAAAAACTCGACTATTATGTTTCAAATAACAATATACCATCAACTAAGTACCGCCCGCCATAAAACAGTAACGGATCATTGGCTAGAATACTGGCAAATAAAATATTTCAATTTCAGACGGGACCATTTCGTTAATGAGCGGCCAAGTAGCAGCACTATAGAAAAATACAGTATGGACTCTTTAGCCGATCGCGAGATGGGGTTTGTTGCCAAGATCTATGTGATTGCGACGCGTTTTGGGGTCATAATATTAGCACGATATCTAGCTGTGATTACACATAACAGTACGCGTTGATCTTAACTTTTTTTCTAAAATAAAATACATTTATGTAAAATACAAGCTAACTTTGTAAAGTATTGGCATAGAATAATAGTATGATCCATTTTGTTGATGATTCAACTACTTCATATTAATCGATTTACCTACCTATCTTTTGTGAGTTAGAAATGCTATGATTAAACACGCTCCCGTTTTTTTTCTATTTTGTTTTATCATACTTTGTAGTAATTATAATAATTATAACACTAATTATTAGTGTTAATATTTATATACTATGCCTTAGTAACAAGCGTTGATCAAATAGATAACGGTATTTTTGAAGTCTAGAAATGTAGTAAACATTTCTAAAGAACTCATTTTGAAGAGTGTCCTTACTGTTTCTTATATTTTCAAAGCTGTGTTAGTGGGGTGGGGGCCTTGTTTCATAATAAAGTTGTAGCAGGGCGTGGTCGCAGTGACGGCGATAAACGACGCCGATAATTAGGGGTTATTTCCGTGCAGCGACAGTTTTAACATTTTGATGCATTATGTGCGACACAATTAAATGATTTATGAACTTAAATACATCGCGTTTCATACTTATTTTACAGATAAGTTATCGCGTCAGTATTGGGTACCTAATTAACGTATAATATAATATACGCTCTACAACACTGCCCATGTCCAATAGTGTATGAAATTAGTATAAAACAGATATACTGGTAGAATTGTGACAAGAAGCATAGAAGCGACACTCAATAAATCACCGTTGACAGTTGACACCACGGATCTGACAGCCACTTCTAGCGTGCGTTAAGTTTATTCCCCGCTTATAGTACCACCCGACCCTGAATACCATTATTTTATGTTCAGAAGTCTACATTAATTCAGGGATCCACGGCGGCACTCCAAGCTCAGTGTATTGGCACGCCGCTGAATAACTTAAAATATTTTGTTTTTCGAGGAATATTTTGAACGAAACCCTTTGAATAATCACTGGTCATTTTGGAATTTTGAGTAATGAGATTTCAACTTTTATGTCTATGTAGCGGTTTGGAATAATGCTATCATCATTGGTTGTGAATTATTATAATATTTTGTTATTAGGTTTACTTAGGGGAATATAAGTCTTAATCTGTCTATTACTAATCATATTTAAAATTTATTTTGTGTAGATTTAAGCCCAGTGCCAGTGGTCGGTTCTAGAGTGACTAACGCATATTTGTAATACTTAATGCTGACTGATTTTACGTACGTACTTGTACGGTACTGCAACTTATTTAAAACCAAAACTTTTCAAAAAATATGCAGGTAAATCTAATAAAACGCACTACCAGTCAAATATTTCACCACCCCAGAAAGAAGTTTGTCTATTCCCACTTAAATCCAAAACGGAAAGTCGCGTGTCGAATCCCATTTAACGCCATCCCATAAATTAGGTCCGCTCCCTGCGGCGGCCGACGCGCTACTGACTTGATTTGTATGTTATGACAACTGACGCCATCTTGCGTGATCTACTCGATTTAAGTTTCCGTGTCGAATGATCTAAACGGCAGTCAAAATGGCTCTAATTTAATTTTAACACCGCTTTCCGTGACAATATTATCAAGTTAAGTGATTTTTATTATAAACATTTTAAAATCGGGTTATTATTTAGGTGGTCGTTGATGGCAATCTAAGTAAGTTTTTCGTTAATTTTCGTGTTACCATATTCATGTCTCTGCCATTTCATTTCACAGAGCAACTTTGATCCAGTCTTTTTATTAGCACTGAGTACGAATTCTTAATTGATTCCATTCCGAAGAGGGCAGGCTCGTTTGCAAAAGGTGGCTTTAAATAAAAAATCTAATTACTAATCCTCAATATACTATTATTTACACGCCAAAAAAACTCTGACAGAGACACAGCCAGTTCAAAATCTAGCAACAGTGAACCACTGATCCGCCTCTGTTCTTCGACATTTGCCTGTTCAACTCAAATGGTTCAAATATAACACAATTTGTTGGAACGACGGCGGATCTAACGAAGTAAAATCTTCATTCAGACTCATGTCTTGGATCCGAGTATACATAAAACTGAATCTACGGAGAATCCGACACCCTCTGGGGACTATCTGGACTAATTTACTGCCTGCTGCGCGACACAGAGTAGTCACTGCAGAAGTGCCTTTTGGGATAAGTTTAAATAGTGGTTAGAAAATAATTATTATAAAATCTAACTTTTAACGTGTGAAAATGTAAATAAGAATTATAGCATTATCAAAAAATAATATTAGTACTGTAGTGGTTATATGTAGGTACCTATTGCGAAAGATTTGAGAACTTGCTTTTTTACATAACACTAATGTGATATTTATCTGACCCGCGCCTACATTTACGAAACTGAAACCAAGTAATTTAAATACTTTAATTACTTGCTAATTGGTTACATAAAATACCCGTGTTTATAGAAAAATGTGTGTGCATTAGACATCGACGGAGCAAACCTGAATATACCAATATCATAATATGAGCAACCTTTAACCTCCTTGAATTAGTACGAGTAGGAATTAAACTTTGAAACCTAAAAAATGAATCGACGTACAGAAAAGACAAATACTTAAAATAAAACGGACCAAAAAAGAAACCCATTTATGTCACATCTGCACGAACAACACGAATTATTCTTTGACCATAGTTGGATGTTAGGAAGAATTTGAAATTAGTAATTTGGCAAAGTGTGCAGTGTTTCATAAAGCGAATGGCTTAGAAATTGAATTTCTAAAGTGTATAGGTAATTTAAGGGTGCATTCATTTGAAATATTTCGATTTTGATGAGACGTTTGTAAGTTTTCATTAGAAGACACTTTGTAACTAATATATTTTTTATTCCTTAAACGTGTTCGCGCATTAGTTCAATTCTTATTTATGACCAAACCAGCGATTTCGCAGTAGTTTACCACTTCAAAAAAACCTCAATAAAAATAACGTTTATTTTTTTAAGATAAATCGGCCATTTTGGATTTTAATGGATATAGTAGTAGTCTACTAGTCAAGCTTTTTAATTTGATACCCATATTAAGGGAGTTGTGAAAAATATGGAATCCGCCATTTTGTGGCGGCGGCCATCTTGAACCGATTTTCATCAAACATAGCTAAGACCACTCCCGACTAACTAATTCAATTTAAAAAAAATACAATCTTAATCGTTTCATCCATTCAGGTGTTTCGATGCTACAGACAGACACACACAGACACGTCAAATTTATAACACCCCATCGTTTTTGCGTCGGGGGTTAGTAAAATAGCACTAATACTTAAGTATTCCTGAACATTACTTACAACACTGAACACTCAGTGCAATTCCTGTTTCACGCAAAACTATCCCCTACCTCCACAGTCATAAGGTCCAAAAATAGCGGCACAAACACGGATCACCATTGCAAATGGCGCGGATTTAAAACGCGACTACTGGAAGTGACAATTAGCAGCTAAAGCCGTTCGATCACGCTTTGATACATAATTCAGCGAGCGCACTTTGAGTCCGTGATGTTGCCTGTGACACACGGGCGGTGGGTTTGACGAGCGTTCACTTCTTATCAATCCCTTCATGCCTTGGATGAGTATCGTTAAAAAGCTGTAGTAAATATATATATCGTCATTTAACTTTTGCAGAATTAATGTATTAATTGGTATTTAAACGGGTCTAATTCGCGCACAAACGAATATCAAAATATATAATTTTGACATACCTCGACGTTTCGACCAAGTTACATCGGCCACGGCCGACGTAACTAATTAACATGTATTCAGTTCGCGAAAGTTTAAGAACTTCTAATTAATGTATCACAAGTATTAAGAACCACCGCTACAAGCAAATACATTTAAGTAGGTAGGTAGGCTATGATGTTTTATTGAATTTTTCGTTCAAACCTACCCATAAAAGATGAACGTTACAAAACACAGCCTAGTCTGTCTGAACTTTATAAGTATACGACCATAATATGCCCGTATGTAACCTTACGTGACGGACATTGATAAAAAGAAGTAGTTTAGGACATCATAAACTATTTTTTTTTACCAATGTCAAGTAAGCTCGGCCGTGTGTCACGTCCTCGGCGATGTTTAATTACCAGCTCGTCTCTTTGATATTGTTACTGATTCTCTACGTCAAACGCAACCTCGGGTGGGGTTCCATCCAGTAACAGGAAAAGCTTTTATCTTCGACGTGGAAACAAAGTCGTTCGACCAAATATACCTACCTACTAATTGTAGATGAACTTGTGGAATAAATAATGAGACATACATTCATACATACATAATAATATAGGTACGCTTGAAAAAACAAAAGAAGTATTTTTTAGATCCCGCATAATTAGTACTAGCGATCTCGGCACGAACAGAATACATGCTAATTAGTATTTAAACGGGTCTAAAGTCAAAGTCAAAGTCAAAGTCAAATCATTTATTGTAAATAGGCAATAAAATCGCACTTTTACAAGTCAAACACTTCAATCAAATAAACAAATTAATAAAATCATAAAAGAAAACAAACTATAATTAATTGATTAGGTATGGTTTGAGTTTGAAAAAGGATGTTTCCCTTTCAAGTCCAGGATTGAATCTCAGACAGGAAAAGGAAACTCCGTTTGATTCTACCAGTGCTTCGGAATACGCCCGTTAGAGAAGACAGCACCAAGAAACTCTACGGGGATGTCATATTTTTTTTCTCATAATGTATAATTTTCTTTTTTTTTCAATCACAATATTTACATTGGTATAAATATGACCATCAATATAAAAATTTCAAAACATATTAATAAAATTCACGTTAATTATTACTACCATGGAGCTGGGGGCATTGAGGCCATGCATTTTTATCTTTAATATAGTCATTAACAGTGTAATAGGCTTTCTTTATGAGATTAGCCTTAATAAAAGTTTTAAATCTTTGCATGGATAATTGATCAATTCCCTCTGGCAACTTATTATAAAAGCGTATACAGTTCCCCATAAATGAACCACTAACCTTCTGCAACCGAAATCTTGGTACATTGAGTTTATTTTTATTTCTAGTGTTGAAATTATGTACGTCACAATTTTTAGCAAACTTGTTAATATTTTTATGAACATACAATAAGTTTTCATATATATATTGGCAAGCCACTGTAAGAACATTGATGTGTTTAAATCGTTCCCGGAGAGAATCGCGGGTTTTCATATTATATATTGACCGAATTGCTCTTTTCTGTAGCACGAACACAGATTGGATATCCGCGGCTTTGCCCCACAACATAATGCCATATGACATAACGCTGTGAAAGTAACTAAAATATACTAATCTTGCAGTGGCTTCATCAGTAAATTGTCTGATTTTACGTACAGCAAAAGCTGCAGAGCTCAATCTTCCAGTTAAAGATGATATGTGAGGACCCCACTGTAATCTAGAATCTAAATTAATTCCCAGGAAGGTTGTTGACTCTACCTGATCTAACGGCTCATTATTAATTAAAATACTTAAATTTGTGTGGCCTCTTCTAACATTGGGTAGTGAGAATTTTACACATTTCGTTTTTTTAGAATTCAGCAATAAATTATTTACCGTGAACCATTTAAGAACTAGCGTGATTGCTTTGTTAACATTGTCAAAATTGTTGTATGTTCTGTCAACCTTAAAAATAAGTGAAGTGTCATCAGCGAACAAAACAATATCACATAAGTTCTTTACAAAAAAGGCAAGATCGTTAATATACACCAAGAACAAGAATGGCCCCAGTATTGAACCTTGAGGGACACCCATTGTAGTGAGCGACCCAGATGACCTTACTCCATTTATATCCACTTTCTGGATTCTGTTACTAAGATACGAGAATACAAGATCGAGAGCTTTCCCGTGAACCCCGTAATGCTGTAATTTAGAAATTAATGTTTCGTGACTAACGCAGTCAAATGCTTTGGAAAGGTCACAGAAAACACCAATAGCATCCTGCGACTTCTCCCAAGCATCGAAAATATGCTTTAAGAGCCTTATCCCTGCATCTGTGGTAGAACAGCCTTTAGTGAAGCCATATTGTTCAGTATGAAACAGGCTGTTTAAATTAAAATGAGTCATTAATTGGTTTAAGATAATTTTTTCAAAAATTTTACTTAGTGCGGGAAGTATTGAGATGGGTCTGTAGTTAGTCGGGTCATTTTTATTTCCGGATTTATACAGAGGAATCAGTTTACTATTTTTCATTACGTCAGGAAAAACTCCTTCATCGACACATGTATTAAAAATAACGACCAAATACGGGGCAATTGAATTAATAATACAAGTTAAAATTTTTGTAGACATTCCCCACAGATCCTCAGTGTTCTTAATATTAAGTAATTTAAATGTCTTAACAATACTGTCTACATCAATATATTTGAATTTAAATACATCATTACATCTGTCAACATTATTTAATAGTATAGAAGCAGCCGCAACCGGGGATGACTCTAACGACTGGGTAGTAACAATAGGTATTTTGGTAAAAAAATCTTCAAACGCATTGGCTACTTCGCAATCTTTTGAAATTAATTTTTGGTTTATATTTAAGACATATTTCCGGTCCCGAGGTTTAATTTTGCCAGTTTCAGTGTTGATTATTTTCCACGTTGTTTTGATTTTGTCTTCGGCCTGCTTAATTTTCCTACTCAAGTGAAGAGACTTCGCGGTACGGCACACAGATTTGAATGTCTTTGAGTATTTTTTAACATAGTCTAAAAATTTAGTGTCATGTGCATTTATACATTTTTGTGAATATAAATCATACAATTTGTTCCTGCTTTTATAGATACCAGGTGTAGCCCAGTCCCCATCAAATCTCGCCTTGGTGCTACCTCTATATGTTTTTAATTTAAAAATTGTATTAAACTCTTTATCTATCATTTTGAACAAGGAATTGCAAAGGTCATCTGGATCCTCAAGAAACGGTAAGTAAGTAAGTTGCTTATCAATGCTTTCCGAGAACTGTCCCATACGGTTGGTGGTAATGGGTCTGTAAGTAAACTCCGGGGAGACTTTATTTGAATTGCATGGAAACACAGCACTTTGGCCACAATGATCCGAGCTAAGCTTGTCACATATGGCCATGCTTTGTGGTTCACAGTTACAGAAAACATTGTCTAAGCAAGTTGCAGACGAGGTAGTGATTCTAGTTGGCTGATTAAAAAGATTTCTTAGATCAAAGCACAAAAATAAATTTAGTAATTTATCACTTAATGGGCACTCATCAAGAATATTAACATTAAAATCGCCACAAACAACTACATATTTCGAGGTATTAAATGATTTTCTCAGCACTTCTTCCATAATGGACTCAAACATTTTGAAATCAGCTGTTGGGGGTCTGTATACACAAACAATTATATGCTGCTCCAGCTCTACACATGATAACTCTATAGTCCGTTCTATAGACAAGGACACAATGTCTTTTCTCTCTTTAAATTGGCAATTGTTTACTACATAAATTAATGACCCGCCGTGGATAGCTTTTTCCCTAGTGAAAGAACTTGCAATTTGGTAATTTTTAATAGGCGGTAACACAGTATTTTTCCTGAACCAATGTTCAGTTACACACATAACATGAATTTTACTAAAGTCTAAAAATAGTTCTAATTCTAGTGCTTTGCTGGAAAGGCCTTGAATATTCTGATGGAATATATGAATTGTACCGGGCCTTTCCATTGTCTTAGCAGTCAGTTTAAATCGACTGACCTAGTCATCCTACCTATATCCCGATTATTACAGCTATTAGCTGTGGGTTTGTCAATGTGATCAGTTATACTATGTATAACTGGATCATGTATATTGAATGCTAACAATTTAGCAATGGTCATTTTGTCTTTCTTGCAGAGATACAAAGTATTCTTTGTCAAAATAAATCTACTTGTAAAATTGTTAATTTCGAAATATAAAATGTCACTTTGACGACATGTCAGATTATACAATGTCAGGTTTAGGTCATGAACATGACCATTTTGAGTGGGACTCATTTTGTTTGAGTAAGGAAGTGAGCAGATAATTATCTTGCCTATACCTTTCCTTTCTATGTCTATGAGGGTCTCAATAAGACTTACAATATCACATTTATTTATAGCTAAACTATCTCCTAATAGTACCACAATGTTGGTATTTTTATCATATATATTGTTTTTAATTTTTGATAATAAATCTTTTATAGACATGCCTGAGAAACTGTTGTTGCAGACTGATTGTGTTAGGCAGTTTTGTATTAGGCTGCCCATGCCTACTCCCAATTGATCACTGAAAACCACAGTTTTCCTAGTGCACTCAGACTGAATTTTTAAACAACCTGAGTCCACCGGAGAAACATCTGGACAATGGGAGAAAGGTTCTTGCATAGGTGACTTGTGCTCCGGAACCAGGCATGGTGGGCTACTCTCCACTGAAGGTGTAATAGAAACTCTAGAAGGCAAGCTGGAGTCTTCCATGCTGTCAATGGTTGTTGTGCATTTATCACAGCTGCGACTTTGGTTCATCAAGCATGTCATGGCTGCTATATGTCCCTTAATTTGTTTTTTTGAAGTTTCATATTTGCCACTAATGTCACTTAACTGCTTTTGTAAGCATTTGATTCTACTGTCCATATAATCTATTTCTCTATTATTGCGGCCTAACAAATTATAACATTCCTCTAATTCTGTATGCAAATTAATTTTTTCCTTACAAATGTTTGTGCATTTAAAGCATTTTTTGTATGTTTTTAACATGAAGGCGGTTCTTCTTACTATTTTATTAATCTTTATATACTTTTTAAGCTTATTGGACCCCCTGATGCAAACTTTATTATTACAATTATTATGCCCCAACTTAGGTGAGGTGAGGTCAACTATTGGTATACTGTTACATTTTATTGGGTCTTTTGTACTAGTTTCAATTAATTCTGAATATAAATCCAAAATATTTATTTCTTTCTCCGAGCTAATATTGATATTATTATTGGGTGAGGACTCAAAAGCCTCTAACTTAGCCTTATTAAGGTCTAACTCGCGCTCTAAATCTCTAATGTATCCAAGGGCTGCCTCATACGTCTCCTGATCCTTGCCAAAGGAGTCAACTGTGCTCTGCAGACGGTCCCGCTGGTCTCTCATGTCTTCATATGCAATGTCTAGCTCAGACAATTGATTTTTCAATTGGGTGGATTTGTCGAGCGCATTGCACATATCCGCATCATGGCTGTCTAGCTCTTGGAGTAGCCTGATGTTAGCTTCCTTGGTGGATTTCAGTTCTACCAGTGCCGTCTGCAGTTTGACCTCCAGATCACATGCCTTGCGAGTCATCATTGTGTATATGTGAGTGGTAGGCTCTGAAAGACAATGAAGCACCTTGAATTCTAGCTTAGAGTTGTGTTTTAGTGCCCTACTGCAACAGTTAACCTAGATATAATGTACCTAGTTTATTAGCAATATTATTTTAAAGATTTAGGTGTAAAAACCTCTTGTAAACCACGTTATAACTGCTTTCATAAAGTATTTCAAACCCGTTAATAGTTATAAAAGGTGAAAAGCTACGAATCTAGTGTATACTTTATTACAAAACTAGCAAAATAGGTAGTCAAAACGAAATAAGTTTTTGATTATGACCTAACACTGAAGTATATATAAACGTCGGTATTATTTTGTCGTAAATTCTGGACAAGATTATTATTTCTATGTACGCACTTATAATAATCGAAATATTAAGCTAAAATAAGTTTACTTCCCCGATTTTATGAAGAAAAGACACAATCTTTTCAAATCACGAACGTTGACAGGTCTACGCCGGCCGGTTTCCTACGGTCAGCTGTTTAGCGAATTTGATCAGAATTACGACTCTGATCACAAATAACACTGGCACACACTTAGATTGCAAATTATTAACAATTTTAACGCAAGATTTACGCAAATAAACGATAATATCTAATTATTTCACTAATATACAGCACAGCTGTTTTTTTGACGTGTTGCCGTGAATTAGAATAGAATACGAATAGAATACTCGTAGAATAGAAAATACTTAACTTTGACCGCATATTACACGTACCACCGCAATAGGTAAGTAATTTATAAAAGCTTGTCATGCAAAATATATTTTATATTATATTCTTCAGACAAAAACTTATTTTTAGAGGTATCACGAGGAAAATCATAGACAACTGCGGCAGACATGTACTCTGCCCTCCATAGGAAGAGTGCAGTAACTAGCATTTTTGACGAAATTGAGTTAGATACAGATTCGAAATCACCATGAAAAGATCTACATTCTGGTCTTACTCACGTATCTAAATTCGTTCAGGAACCCTGAAATTCAGGAAGCATAACTGCAGTAACTCGCTGTTTGGTTTATAATTACCTTAGATAAAGTGCATTAACTTTAGTTACTAGACAATTGGCTGTTCAAAGATGAGATAATATTACACATAAATGCAGTATCTAAAGTTAATGCATTTACATTAATTTGTATTCCTAAACAGAACCAACTAATATCTAATCATATGTGCAGCATCTTATAGTTACTGCAGTAATTTTAAGTATATTTTATAAGTTACAGTTACATGACCAAGTGTAAATGCAGTATATTTATTAGTTACTGCGCTTATTCTAAGTCGTTTAATGATTTTCTACAGGATTTTACTTAATATGAGGTAGCAACTATTACGTATTAAAATAGTTAGTACTGCATTATATGATTATAACGGAGTAAACCAGATTTTCCAATAGTGATGTAGTATGTATGTTATCCTTAAAATAAATGAAATCAAACAAAATTAATTAGCATTTCCAGTTATATTATGAATTCATATTAATATATTAGTATCAAAGAAGAAGAAAACTAGGGCAATCAAATTACTCATTTAGAGTTTGTAAGCTCTCATAATTGCTCGAAATAGGTAGGTACTTACCTACAATATTCAGTCTAATTGTAAATAATTCAGTCTTTAGTCACAATCTATGAAAATAATGGTATTTTATATATTTTATTTTTATTTTCATAATCTAAAAACTGTTATTATAATAACATAAAACAATTACACATTGAGAATATTTTTTTCTTATGAATTATTTTAGGAACATTTTGAGATCAACTTATTTCTACGTGCTTTTCTTATTTACAAGAACTAAAATTTATACATATAGATCAATTTCAATACCCTTCTAATGATTCAGTCTTTTTTAATCAATTAGTTTTGGCATGAAATCATAATATTATAATGTTTGTATTATTCAAAGTCACCATTTTAAAAATGACATTTGCAGTAAGTATACTTATTAACGTGACAAAACCCAGTTAGAAGGGCAAAAAACATAGGTTTTAAACTCTGTCAGAAACAGGCAAACATTCCCAATAAGCTCTTCTTGTTTCTGATTTAAAAAATACTGAATCATGAGAAGTGTGTTGAAATTGTTCTATATTAGGTAAGTATGTATAAATAAGAAAAATATTTAAAAATAAGTATAAAGTTAATCTCAAAATTTTCCTAAAGCAATTCATAAGAAAACTTTATTCTGAATGTGTAATTGTGTTTTATGTTATTATAATAACAGTTTTTAGATTATGAAAATACAAAATCATTTACATTATGTGCGTTCATTTGCAGTATTGCGTAATTAAATAAAACTTGATAATGCGCCTACACTACTAGTAAAGTTATAAAAGGCATTGCACTTCACAATATGCCATTGATTTCTCATTAACATATTTTTAGATAGGTACCATTATTTTCTCTGATTGTGGGTAAAGACTGAATTATGTACCCTTAGACTGAATATTGCAGGTACCTACCTACCTATTTCGAGCAATTAGAGAGCTAACTAATTCTAAATAGGTAATTTGATTTCCCTATTATGATTATTTTCTTCTTATGTGATACCGTAAAACGAGGTGACATTTATTAATTTTAAACTTCAAATGGATCCTATGCTTGTAATTTTTCCCATAAAAATTAAAAAAAAATACTGTAGCGTGGACTCATCACGTACATTAATTATTACAACAAAAAAAATTTTTTTTTTTAATACTTAGAATAAAAATTTTTACCTAGTTATCAAAGTTAAATTGACAACGGGGCTACTTTAATAAGACACTTTTTTTTTTTTCATCGTTACGTCATTACATGATACAAATCAAAAAGAATAAATAATTTGGAAACTATGGTTTAAATAATATTGTGTTTTGAACATTTTTGGGGCTACTTTGAGTCAAGGGGTAAATTAGATAGTGGTTATTTTTGCAATATAAACAACCAAGATAAGCCAAATATTTATTATTTAGAATATTAAAGCAGTAAGCTTAACATTAATCAGTCTAGGTACACTTTTTACTTCGAGACCAATTATTTTTATCATTATTATAAAGTGTCCCATACGAAATTTTATATTGAAATGAAGCAGCATTAATATACAATTCGTCGTTGGTGATATTTTTCTATTGCTTCATCCATTATCACCTCTGTATAATTTTTGTAGTTGCGAGTAGGTACCCGCTGTCTTTTTGTAGGCTTACGTAGTATTTATTTCCTCTATGTTTGTAGTTGCGAACCATGAGGTAACTAAAATAAAACAAGAAATAGGGGTTAAATTGATAACGTATACATTCCTCCTATAAGATTGGGAACAATCACTATAGAGGTGAAATGGATAATAACTATCAAAGTCACCTCGTATATCCTATCAATGTAGCCCCGGTAAACTAAAGTGTTAATGTAAAATGAAATGGCGGCCGTAAACAAAAAACTCAAACATGCTCTTAATCTTATAGAAACGTACAATTAAAATAGTGTGAAACACTTCAACCGAAACAATAATACTTACGGTTATACCACTGAAGTTATTCATGCTAGTTGTTTACTGCTATTTCACAGTAAAGTTTAAATATTATTTTTATTTGGTTTCGACAACAGCTACTATTTGACGCTTCGACGAAATATGGCCGAGATGTCAGTCTAACCAACAGAATAAACAAAATTTTGACTGCATTCAGTATCTCGAATTAAATCCCAAAAAACTTAACATGTTTAGTTATCATCAAAGTTACCCCAGTTCTCAAAGTAACCCCGTTTTACGGTACTAATATAATATTCAGCAACAGAAAAACATTGTGTAGGTAGGTACAGAGCAGAGATTCCAATTTATTATAATATTGAATCATAATAAAACTGGAAATACTAATTAAATTTGTTTGATTTCATTTGTTTGAAGGATAATGTACTTTTACTACATACACTATTCGGAAAATCTAGTAAGTATTACTAATTAGTTCTAATCATATACGCAGTAACTTGTTAGTTACTGCATGTATGTCTAGAAATTATTTTATTTTAAAACTGAAGTCTATTATTAGAATAGCAATAACTATTTTCTCCTAATGATACGTGCAGTAACTAAGGTACTTACTGCAGGTAAGGTTAGGATGTTTGGTCTCCTTAACAATACACTGACTAATTATAAGAGTATTTTTTAGGTTTTATCGTTGTGAAATTAAATATATATTTACAGAAGTCCATTTTAATAAATCTATAGAGTTTTTCCTTTCTTTTGATATAAGTCACGTCGAAATAACACGCATAGTTTTTATGCTACAACAAAATCAATTTTATTTTGTTTAACCGCGTTTTTCTCCGAAATATGTCTGACTAAGTTACTGCACTCTTCCTACTGAGGGCAGTACTCTGCTCCACCTTTGAGATAAAAAAAGCGCTTTGTACCCCACGCCTACACAAAGAAAGATTCAGGAAGGAATTCAGGAATATTTCCCTTTCAAATGCGGCGGCGTCAGGCGGAAACATCAAAAAGAATGCCTGCCAATCACAATGTAGCTGTTATTTCAAGAGTTGAGATAAATTGTCGACCGCCGTACCTCTATATTGACCATAAGTCACAACCTCACCTATACACCTAGTGAGAGTTTTTACTAGCTCGACATAGTACGCGTCAACTAGCGCTTTTGTATGTAGAGTTCCTGTACAGCGCGCCTACCTAATCTTCATACCAAGAGCTAGTTGACGCGCACTATGCCGAGCTAGTAAAACTCATACTCAGGGCGCTGGTCTGAAGTGACGATGTGGTCGCAGGTGGCAAGTATCATCAACCTAGAATGGAACTGGATGTCAAGGACCACTACCGCTTCACCCTGGTTTGGAGACAGATTTTCTACTTGAGGAGCTAGAACTTTAGTGACCTCCAAGTTTATCCTACCTTCTTTTTTTGACCCATGAAATTTCTTTATAGATACCACGCGGCGGGGTCGCGGTGGTTATGTGGGAATCCTGCCTTGAAAAAGGCAGTGTATCCACTAAAATCTGGGGTGTTCTCTCGCCCCTTGTTGTGTGGCCGCGGGGTCGCTAGCGCGCTTCCGCAACCACACCTGAGTTTATCCTACCTACATTTACTTGTTACTTTTGGATGCTTTATTTCTGGTACTGGAAACTGGACCATCTGGACTGAGGAAGAGAGGAAACATACGACATACTCACTCTCTTTCTTCTCTCTCTGATAGAGTGGGAACGTAAGCTGATGAAGATCCTATTATCAGACATTTTCCAACATCCGAAATGTCTACTCAGGATAGTAAGTAGAAATGATAAAGAACGCACTCCCATTAATGAAGGCGCATTCGATCCAACATGCTAATGTTATTGGACCTGTAGGCAGCGAGCTTCCGTAAAATGGGCGGTTTTTTGTCAAAAAGTTAAGCTGTAATTACAAATATTTATAAGCCAGAAAAAATACAGTGTATAGCCAAGTGTTTCAGTTAGCTAATAAATCAATAATATTGGACTAAAGTTGTCTAGTATCTTGAGAAAAAAATTCACGAGAAAGGACCCGAAAAAAATCTTTCGTCACATAATGCTCAACATTTTCAGCGACAACTATCATATTTTTTGGAACCATAAAAAAGGCAATTTTATTTTCCAATGAAATTTGAATTTTCCAATGAGCTGAATCGATTCCGTTCTTCTAAATTAATAAAAACGACGAGAATATGATCAGTTTGAGCGCGTACTAGACGGCTCAGTACCCGCTACGGCGTTTCAGAGAGAGGACGTATGTCGCTGTTCCTCAAAATTTTCTCGTCGAATTTACTGTTTGTTCTCCAAAAAAATAAAGCAAACAGAATCTCTACATGGTATACAACTGGTTTATTTACTTAGTTGCCGTAAATGACTTCCTTCGACGATTACTAAACTTTTATTATAACCTTTATTACTTTGTATTTATTCTCCATTGTGTGTAAAGAATAATGGCTAATATGACTATTCTTGCACCACCTGTAACTGAAATTAGCAGCAAAAACGCGTTTTTAGATTGTTCACTTAAATAAAACTGGGATTTCTTATGATAGTTTGGAGTTAATCAAAGGAGCAGATTATGATTGTATATTAAAATGAAGATGTAGTGAACTTCCGTTTTCCATAATGGCGGATCTGGCGGATGCATATTCTGACGTTTTATTTTTAGCACACTTCCAGTAATCTTTCTGCTCAGCTATGAGCCAGTTTTTTCAATGTTTTTGCTTCGCACGATTTGTGCATTTAGTCACTGTCAAATATTATACTGTAAATTCGAAAGTAACACTGTTTCTCTGTTTGTCTGTTTATTTGTATGTTTGTTTGTTTGTTACTTTTTATGGCTAAACGGCTGGACCGATTTCGATGAAATTAGGTATAGAGAGACAACAAAAATGAAAATGAAATTTGGTAGGTATATGGGAGAAGGAAAGATGAGGACCTGGGGAGATGGGGAGATGGAGAGCAGCAGCTGGAGAGATGAGGAGATGGGAGATCGGAGATGGATGAGGGATGGGAGATGAGATATTGGGAGTTGGGGAAAAAAGCGATGAGGAAATAGGAAGATAGAGATATTGACAGAGACGTGACGTGCCCGATTGATTTACAATAGCATACAAAGTTCACGCATATTGTGTTCTTACTATTGCATTTCTTTTGATTGCTTTTCATTGCTGGATTCGATTTAAATGCAGACGAAGTCGCGGGAAACAGCTAGTATTCCATATTTTTACAACCTCGTGGTAAAGTAAATTTACAGTCATAGCTACGATTCAGTAAACTTTACTAAAACTAGCTTTTACGCGCGACTTCATCCGTATATGAAAAAGCAACTGTTTAGAAAATAAATATTGAAGTCTTTGTATCTCTATCCCTGTCCCTGTCCCTTTCCTTTTCCCTATCCTTAGTCTTAACCTTTATGTTTTATCTAGAGCCTAAAATAATGAAGTGTCAGATCACCTACTTGAGAAATTATGAATTGCCCATATAAATTTTCAACTCCTATTTATTTAGATTCTAAGATCCCTATTTTTTCTGACGAAAAATAGCCTATACCCATCTCATAGGTCCAATCTTGGTCAAGATTGATTCAGCCGTTTAGACGTGAAAAGATGGCAAAAACTAAAAAAAAAACCAACAAACACACACACACAGTTTCGCATTTATATGATCTTAGTACGGATGCCTGACACTGGCTAAATGCACAAATCTTTTACTCCGTCATTGTCATTGTCAAAATATACTTTATATCAAAAATAAAATTATGGAAGTGGACTAAAGAGGATGTCTTGTATCAAATGGACTTGACAAACGCGCATACCAGAAGGGACCAACACTAAATAAATTTAATACAACTTATTTAGGTGTGACTCCAATAATTCGTGCGGCATTCTAAATTTGATAGGATTATAGTCAAGGAGGTAATAATTTATGTAATGCTGGCGGTAATAATTCTTTAGGAACGGAACGTAGCATCTCAGACCGCTCGGCCAATCTGACATGTCATTACAGTGTCGAAATAATTGAATGCTTCAGACTAAAGCCTACGTAGTAACTATCTAGTAATCTGTGCTAAGGCCACGTGATGCCGTTAGTAAGAGTATAATAATTATGAATTAGCGTTTTCGACTAGCCGTGAGCGCGGAGCCAGCGTGGCGCGCGGCCCGGCCAGGTAACTTTCATCTTCTAAAATACATGAATCGCTCCTATATTAGCGCCTTAAGTCAAGATTAAGTGTTGATAAGTTGTTTAAATCGTAGGCGGAAGTGTTAATAAGTTCGGGTTAAGATCGTATTATTTAGACGTTAAGTATGCGCATTCGTGTTAAGATGAGATTTAAAAATGATCTTAGATAAGATCTTTGATTGAATTACACGTTTTCAATGTGATATTTATTATTTTGATTGTGATACTTAAATTATTATTATAGGTTATGTTAATTCGTTTTATCAAATACCTATACCTAAGCGAGTACGTTGCCTATAGGCGATTGCCTTAGTTATAAGACACGGGGCGAGCAGGTTGCTAACCTGATGGTAAGTTTCACAACAAAGTAAACTGACTTAGTGCAATAATTGTTCGACATTAACAATTATCCAAAGACTGTGTTTTAGTGCTACATAAAAAAAAATACAATAATTGAATGTCCCTATACAACTTTTACAACATTCTAACAACAATTTATTACTCTTATCACCATAAACACTCAAGATCGTATCAGACTCGTACAATCATCGACAAATACCTTGAATAATTCCTTTAGGGTGCAATGCGATAACATCAACTGGAGTCGCGGGGGTGAAGTGAGCAAGGGTAAATAAGTCATTAATATTATATAACGGTATCGGTTGCGGGGATCGGAACAAGATGATAAGGGATGTAAGATAAGGGATGGTAAGGGTCTTTTCAATTTTGGGGGGTTTGATGGAGCTTGTCAGCTGAAATTGTTTTATTGTTGATTTTGGTTGTTGTAATAGATTTGAAGATGAAGCGTAATGTTGTTGGTTATATTTCCGTGCAGCGTTAATATTTGTGTGAGTCACAGGTAGTTTCTAAGTCTGAGGTGGTAGGACCATGATACTCTTACCTGATTTCTTAGGTACATAGGGAAGCGGTGGTAGCCTAGTGGGCGAATGTTCGCCTTCCAAAGCGGAGGTGGCGAGTTCAAATCCCAGTCCGGGCACGTACCAATGTGTTTATTGTTAAACATATGTACGTAATTACCATTCGCTTTTCGGTGAAGGAAACATGAGGAAACCAACATGCCCGAGAACTATTTCGGAGGCATGTTATCCACCGACCCAGACTAGGCCCCCGTGGTGGATTATGGCCTAACCCTCCTCACGATAGTGAGGGGAGGCCTTTGCCCAGCATTGGGACAGTTACAGGCCGAAATATTATTATTACTATAGGGAAATAGGGGCCCTAGTTAGGAGTCAGGATTCCTGTGTGAAACATCTCGGGTGTTTTAGGAAGAACCCGAAATGTCGTTTTTTCGTACCATTTGCTTACACTCATGACAATGGCGGAAATTCCTATAACATTGCACAACAAAGGAATACGCACTTTATTAAAAAAAATGCTTACAACCGAATTGAGAGCCTTTGAAGTCGGTTAATAAGTACGAAATCAACAAAGCCAACAAGTTGGTGGCGCTCGCTATCAAGTGACCGACCTTCTCGCCAATCAGTCGTGTAATAAAAGATAATATCAACAGATACGAGGCAAAAATTGAATCAAAAGTCACGAGCGCGGAACCCATCGATCAAAAGTCGATTTCCGTTCACAATTAAATAGGGTACCGCGGGGGAATAGGGGACTCTCAGAACGGAATTACCCTCAAAAACTCCTAATTTCGTATGCATCAGTTCTGTCGCACGCTGAGAATATTCGTGAAAAATTTGGGGTTGCGTAGCGGGAAGAAACACGAAATCTACAGTGTTATGTTGCTTGATATACTTAAGGAACGTTAAGTCAATTTTGTACGTAATGTTTTAGGAATAAAACGTCGGCTTTTTTAATTTGCAAATTTTGGCTTACACATTCTATAATAATAATATTATACCACTGATTGTCTTTTAATCAGCAGAAGGATAAAAATACCCGGCATACTTACATACTCGCACATAATATAATACGTTTAAATTAAACCAACTTCTAACCCTAAAAGTTGCGGTTAACAGAAAAAAATAATACAAAAATGAGAGATAATACAAATATGAGAATTAGGTAAAGATAACCTACGGAACCAAGGCGCCTATTTCTCGAAGAAATAGCAAGTTACCCTCACTGTAGGGTGACAACTTTAATTTAAACTTCGCCGGACGCCGCGCGCGCGATTACAACTTCCAAGTGTTATTTTTAATGACTTTTTGAGGATTTCCGAATTATTAATGCGTCATATTTTCGCCCTGTTTATGGGGTAATTTATTTTTGGCCATTATCCTCTTTTTTGTTGACATTTTAAACATTTTTTTTATGATTAACATATTGTTGATTTTACTTTTCGTGTATTTCGGCGTCGGATTTACCAGTGTCGCTGTTTTTCTATCATTATTTTATATAAAACTGTCATTTTTGTATGGAATACTACCTGCTTGCCCACAGCTTCAGCAGCGATTCAGTATGCAATAAGTAAGGCCCACAATATTACAAAATACATAGAGACTGTCTGCACACGTCTAGAGCCTCACCCCTAACCATAACTAGCCTCAATGTATCAAAGGAATCAGGAACTAGGAAGACCATGGTCCAACAATCACACAGACTCAAAGCAAATATAATAATAATAATAATTCAGCCTGTAACTGTCCCACTGTTGGGCAAAGGCCTGCCCTCACTATCGTGAGGAGGGTTAGGCCATAATCCACCAAAGCAAAAAGTAACAAAAGTATTAAAAAAATTGTAGCAAATATGTATCACTCAAATAATAATATGTGAAAGAAAGAAATAAAGATATACTTAAGGAAATAAAAAAAAAAAATTCTGACAAAACTTCACATAACAACCAACTCATAGGTAGGTAGGTATACATTAGAAGAAGATAAGTTAACATCTACTTATTATGTGCCACGAGCAGGTATAAATTCCACCTCACGCTTAGCAGCAGTCTTTCACATTTTTTAATCTAAATACGAGTAAGTATCCATGGAGAATAAAAGTTCTATAGATTTTTTTTTATCCCTGTTACAACACCAGATGTGCGGAATCTGAGCCAGTTATTTCCCATTCCAATTAGACCCTTATTGCCTACGCAGTAACGCATAGTTTAACAGATGTGTGAATAGTTTTACGAGTATATTCGAGTGTTAGTGGAAATAGTATTTTTTATTAGGGTCTATAGTGAAAAGATAGGGTTAATGTGAAGGTTAACGCTTCGAAAGGTCAAGTAGGGGATAAAAAGATTTGTTATTAATGCATGAATAATTTAGACCACTTATTTTATGTTTAAAAATAAAGGACATAGTGCTTACCATCATCGCAATCAATATTGAAACACTAAGAAAAAAACCAAAATATTTTCCAAAAAACGTCAACCCTAAAACTGTTAAACTAATATTAGAATAAGAGTTCCAAGTTTTAAAACACCGAACGCAGCTACTGAACCCGACAGCTTTTTGATGACCCTAAGCTCCCAAATGAGTGTTTGACGGTTCGGTAACATCGAACAGTCGTTGGGGTAACTTGGGGTAAAAACAAACTGGTGAAACTAGTTTTGGGATAAGTTCACTGGACTTGGATAATATAATGTAGGGTAAAACATATCATCGATACCCACGGTGTTTAGTAGTACGCGCAAATCAACAATTTCATATACAATTGACGGCTCGTTTGGCGTAGTGGCTGAGCAATCGGACTGCTGCGCTAGGGTTGCGGGTTCGATTCCCGCCTGGGACAAATATTTGTGCGATCCACAAATATTAGTTTCTGGTCTGGGTGTGGTGTGTATGTGAAATTATATGTCTGTAAGCGGTACCCACGACACAGGAGCAATCCTAGTGTGGGGCTACGTTTTTCTAAAAAATAAAAAATAAATTATTTATCATAAAACCATTTAATCGCATCAAAACGTTTTAATATACAATTTTAAATTAAAATACTTGCGGAAAACAAAGGTCAATATTATTTCAGACTCACGATACAGAGCAACTATCATGGGCGCGAGCAGCGCTTACCATCGGGCGGGCGACCCGCTCATCTAATTACTTTGTCATTATAGGAAATCTATTAGATATTTGAAACGAAACTAACCGTGCGCGCCTCCATAATCATAACCCTGTAAGAACGACGGTGCTTGCCGACGAATAATTCAATTTGTTCTGATGTAAGGACACCCACACACTGACTGACTGCTTGAAGTGGCGACTGCTATGCGAACTGCAGTCTTCAATGCATGGACTCACACCACCCGAAACCTTAGAGCCAATGTCTCACGGCAACGAGAGTAGTGCAGTGCCGCGCTATATTATGCAATGAAAAGTTCTCGCTGCCACTGCAACAGTTATAGGCAGCGTAGCGGTTACTAACAGTGTGCCTAGTGCGAGTGTTACAAAAGTATTATCGTTTCGCCACCGCCACGTTAACCGAGTAAACGCAAACGAAGTGAGGATCATTCTTAAGCGAGTGCGAGTCACGTTCGAGACTTACTTTTCGAAACGCGTTTATTCACCTTGAGCACCGTAATTTTTATTTCTTAAAGTTGGCAGCACGCTCACATCGCGATATAATCCAACCAAATTTAGAATTACATTTCTAACGGTAGATGTATGCCGCCGCTGTGTATCAGATTTAGGGTCATTATAATTGTAAAATTTTTGCTGAGATATAAGATCAGCTTTCTCTTTTTCCCGTCCTGTCTGTCACCTGTCAGTTTGCTTGCTACTTCGAAATAAATCTTAATAGTGTTTGGTTGTCTGAAGAAACTATAGTAATTTCAATGAAGATACGTACTTACAAGCGGTATTCGCGCAGCCCGGGAGTATAATAATATGTAGAAGTTTCAACGAGGAACAATCGGACAGCTGTCCCCGAGCAACACCACCTGGCTCGATCGGAAGACTTCCCAGCAGTTGTGGAGGATCATCATCCTCACGATCCACACCAAAGAGAATGCAAACGCATCCACACGACACCTTTGACCTCCACATTGGTGACCCTGACGCCTGCCGTGATGTCATCTACCAGCAAGATCACCCGAACGACGACCTAAGCAACCGCAGTTTACCGCAGCCCGCCTGGATCGTTATTCAGCTAGATCTCCCTGCACCCATGAACCAGTGCTACACCCCGATTTAAATGTGATTTTACAATACTATTTATGTTTGTGTTCGAGCTGTCACCCCTAAAGAAGGCATACCTACCTAGTGTATTGTTCGCGCCTACGCGTCTATCAAGACAATGTTATCAATACGCATATTTGCTATTCAAATCCACCAGGATCTTTATCCATTATTTTTTTTTCTAATGTGAGTTAGTCACATTTCACAATTCATTGTACCTACTCTATTTTTTCACCAAAACTTTTCGACATGTAACTCAGTTAAAAATTATCTAAATCATTCAATACCTATGTCTACTACGAGACATGTATAAACTCATATTTTCACTCGGTAGTCTTGGATGCTCATAGGGTATAGGTACTGTTTTTATTTTAATGTGACTTATCCATTTCATACTTTGAGAATCCATCAGATTGTATACTAAACTTACTATCATTTTATAATATAGTACACTAAAATGAATTCATCGTCCAATGAACACAAAGACATGATGGATGGTCACTTAGAACCGATTCACCTGTTTCTATAATGTTATGTGGTTTGCCTGCACTAACCCATGTTGACACTATATCTGAAAAACCTGCTTGATTAAGTACCTACCTACCTAAGGATAAGATAAGGATAAGATTGAAACTTGTTGCTATTAATAAAAGATAAAACAATACATATTAACTACAATACATTTATTTAATTTCACAATCTCCTTTCAAAGTCCCTGAAGATTTGACCTCTTATCAAATCAATCGTAGGTTCTCTTTTATTAAACATATGTCTGGTGTGATCCGATTCACCTCTGCTTTCTAATTACAAACCTAGAAAATTATACATAATCAAATAATTGATTTAGTTAGCTTATTATTATAATTAGAATCCTGCCGTTATAGAACTGAGTGAGAGAAACACACTACCATACAAGCTTTTTCATTTTAAACAATGGTGAGATTTATATTATTATAATTTCAAATTATAACAACTGTAGGTACCTATTATCTTTAGCAGACATTATCTTGCTTTTTCATAGTTGTTACTATTTGATTAAGTATTAAAATCCGGTGTCATCAGCCATGTGCGTTGTGGATATCCAAAGTTTCCTAGAATAAAAATACATATATTAGGGGCTAATGTAATGTAGATAATGGTATGTATGCGGTATAACTGTTATATTATGTTATGATACCTTTTTTATTTGAACTAGGTACCTACTGAACATTCTTACCTAAAAGTCAGGCCGCTTTACCATTTTGACGCAGAGATTTCATTGTATGTGTTCATATCACTGTTTTCCCATATAAATTAACTATGATTTGCACCATCAAACTTGGGATTCACACTTAAAAACTCTACTTCGGTAGGTACCTGAAAAGAAAAACATTTAATTTATTATTGTAATATGTCATTGCATTTTATCATTGAGAAATATTAGGTAGATATAGCAGATACCGTTGATTAATTTCCTGTCTGGCAGCTGGGGTAAATATCAGGAAACCCAATATATTTATTTACAACATGTGTGGTATCACTTCTTCTATAATACACATGGTTTGTGATGTGTGCTTTGCAATTCCATCATAACATTTTTAGGATCCCGTTGCCAAAAAAATAATAGAGCAGTGAACACCTGCAAATTTATAGAAAATAATCTTGTTAGGTATATTATTATGTAAGTACTTAGTTTTTTTTAGAAATTGTTGTAAATAAGTTAGGTGTATCATACTTACTTTATGTTCCAAGGAAACGCGCAGTGCTGAAAAGACCTTAGTTTTTCAATCGCCTAAGCTCTTTACAAGAACATATTCCTTTGGAAAAGTAATATTGATCTTTAAACTGCCTTTTCATGAGGTCCAACAACATTAAAAAACACAGTGAGATGTAAAATTATCTTAGGAAAGACACGCGAGATTATTAGCGAGTATTGTAGTTGCGGTCATCTCGTGCCTAGGAGGCCGCAAACATCCTCAAAGCGAAGAAAAACCACTGCTATAGTTCTTGACTAAGTTTTATGACAAAACGAGACTATTTCAAAGTAACACCTTAGAAACAATTACGCTCACTCAACTCTCACTGCAAAAATTTTAGTGACATCTTTTCGCAAACGCGACTGTGACGTTTACCATAGTAACGATCATGAGCTGTCAAAAATGGCACTCGCACTCGCATAATGCTTGCAACGACCAATCACGAGCGCTCACGTCGATCACCGTTCGTGCTCGATGGTCGGTACCGAAGAAATAAAAAACTCACACTCACGTATTTTAATTCCGGTCACTAACACTAGATGGCGCTGCTCTTATTCCATACAATTTTAAGTTTACGCTAAACGGACCGAGCGTGAAAACGAAATTGGAAAAACTCGCACTAGGCACACTGGTAAAAAAACGACAAAGACCACTTATCGGTATTTTTTTTTATTACAATTTTCTTTGGATTTGTGGCGTCAGTACCTTTTTTTCATTAAACATAGTTTAAATTATTTTTATCACTTTTTTTGCGTACTCTTAGTTCATGATAAGTAACTATAATAAACAAAAATTAGCTCGTATTTTTTAAATTAAGTAATCTAATTATGATTTAAAGTAAATTAGCGATATAAAAACTCCAGAATATTGGAGGTGTAAGGTTCACTAATTGGCAATATTTCGGATGGTCCCGCCTCGCTCCCGAGTTCTTCCTTCACTTACACTTATCGGTAGGCAAAGTTAACTAGGGGCTTAGAAACTCGGCATTAGTGATCAACAATGTCTTAGGTGTTGTGGATTTCCATAAGCGGTGGTAACCACTTACCATTAGGCTGCACCCTCGTTTGCCATCAATTCTATAAAAAAATACTCCATGAAGAATGTCCCAACTTTCTGAATCCCAATAAAAGCAGACGATAAAAGGTGACATATTTTACGAAACCATAACACCACCGGCCATGCTACCAAACTGTAAATAAAGCGATACATTATTTACTCTGTAAATGCGCGCTTTTCGCCAAGTCGGAAATGCCGTTAAAGTCGATATTTACGCTTTTCGCAGATCAACAGTAATGTTCTTTATCGGCACACACGTGCGTCCATGTGTCCCGGTTTTAGCGGGAATGTCCCGGATTATGACAAATGTAAGATAAATTACTGTCAAATGTTGTTCAACTTATGATTCGCCCTCACCAAATATTTATTTTTATGGATAATAATCATTTTACAAGAAATGTATCCAATTAAAATAAAATCCAAAGAACTTCTCACAAATAATAAAATTGAAAAATAATGTCAGGTAAATTTGCGCGCGGTACGTATTAATAACGTCAGTCTCATTTCCATTTCCGTCTTTGATCACTATACTTCTTACACATTATAGAAATAACAAGAAACAATAGCAGCAATAGTGCGTCCCGTTTTCTAAACTAACAAAAGGGTATCCCACCACACATCCCGCTTTTTATTTACGTCCCAGTATTGGCAGACGCGGAGTGCAATTCGCATGCCGGCTGTTTGCCGACTTTGCCGGCCCGTTGTCAGATCCCGGTTTTTCCTTCTATAAACATTGACCGGGATATACGTGCGCGGTTCAAGTTATAAGCAACTAGCGTTGTGGGACATTTCGCATGTCATTTTAATTGATTTACTGGTTGGCCCGAAAGACGTGTTGTTAAGCCATTCGTATATAAAGTTAATCATCTTTTACTTTGGTTTTCGTTAACTTTTCCCATGTTTTAATAGTTGGATCTTAAAAAGTTACACGTGTTTGTATGAAATGTAGGTATATGGTGAGGCATTGGAGTAACACACAGGCTTATTTTGCCCTGGGATTCGCAGGTGAAACCGCGGGGCACAGCTTTAAACAGAAACTTTTACAGTTATTATAGAAGTAAGATCTTAACATCTCCGTTGCTGACGACTCTCTCGCCGCAACAGTGCGAGCGCAGTCTTAAGAGATAGAGGTACAGTAAAATGTTATCCCATTAGTTCTAGGGACCGAAAACGCCACAAGTCCCTCCCTTAGACTACCAAATCAGACGCGCATTAGAAACGAAAGAAAATGGAATACAAAAAACCGGAAGCCTAGCAACGGCGGAGGCATACGATCTTTCGGAATTTTCATATTACCCTCTTTAGTGAGAAAGCTAACTAGTTTAGGGGAGAATTTCTTATTTGCTGAGAGCTTTATGGCATTGTTATTTTTGCCCTACTTTCAAAATGTTCCGGTAAACTACTTATTGATTTTATAACTATTTGTCGATCGCACTAGGGTTGTTATCTGTGCGCTTTGCAGTCCAACGTCACGGGGTTCGAAATCCCAGCACCAATGACTGTAGTTTATATGACTTACGCCCGGTTTCTGAAACGCTTGTCACATATAGAATTAGCCAGCAGACTGTCACATTTAACAGTCGGTTGACGCTCTTCGGGTTTCTAGAACGCAATTCAACCAAAAATTAGCTAATTGATTGTTGACAAGAGATTATTTTATTGAAATGGTCACACTTGACAAGTTCGTTCAATTTCATTCATTCTTTAGTGTTTTTAATCTGTATAGCTCTATGGTTTTTTGTCTCTTGCTGTTGTTTGACAACGAAAGTCAATTGAAAGTATACCTAGGTACCACTACTACTTGGTCTGTGCTAGGTACCTACCTACATATTATTTACAAATAGTGGAATATAAATATAAAAACAAAGCGAAGAGGAAAATGGCTCGTATAAATTACACGGAGAGAGAAAAATGAGAGTTTTTGTCAATAGTTGACACGTAAGTACCTACCCACTTATTTATATAGGTACATAATAGGTATATTTCAATACCGAGTTGATTTTTATGCCTGCAATGAAATAAGATTATGAACAGAAGTACCTAGCTAGGTAATACTTTATCATGAACTTGTTTGTTTTTGTTTCAGGTAGGTACCTACAATCATATAAAAGAAAGGAAACAAGTGTACCAATTCAGTTAACATAGAATGAAAACCCCAGGCATGGGAAAGCATAGCACCTATGCATCATAGCCCAAGAATTTATTATAGTTTAGAATTTCCGCGTCAGTATAACGCGCCAAATCCGACAAGGACATATTAAGTAATTCGTTCTGCAAAAAATTTTTTTTTGTTAGAAGTGAAAAAATAATAATTAATACTTTTAATGTTATTATTGTGTTTTATTCATCCATTTGCTTCTGAGCTTTCTGTAACACTAATCCCTAACAGTTTATAACTGTGTTTACCTCCAAAAATGTATATTTCAAAGGTTGACATTAGTTGTAATTGGTCGAAAATGTCCAATTAAAAAAATACAAGTTAACAAGCCGTTGACACGCGAAAAAGCTTTTCAGAAACCCAAAATGGCTTTAATTGACGTTTAACTGTAGATTTGACACTTACGTCAACAGTCTGTCACAATGAGATTCTAGCAACCCAAAAAGCGTTTGACAGTAGATTAACAGACCGTTGGCTAATTTTTTTGCTGATTGGCGTTTCAGAAACCGGGTGTTAAGTGCGGATTGCTGTCGTTTCGCCGATAGGAGTAGTGCCCTATCAGCAAAGAGTTTCCACAGAATAAGTAATAGCCAATCAGCTGGTTTGAACCTGCTCCATGCGGCGTGCGATGAAGACGAAAGGTACCGACTGAGCTATCACTTCAAAAAGGATCCAACGGATCTTCAAAGGAATAGGTAACATCGTTCACAACAGAAACAAATCTAATTCCATTGGGCCTCAAAACCGCCATCGGTTCTTTGTCTCAAGTTGCGGTCGGTCTGCTCCGAACGGTCCGACAGACCGATACTCAACAGGTCGGATCAATGCCGGATTCCCGTAAAGACCCCAGTCCCAGTGTTGGACTTACGGCCCAATAAACCGGCCGACTGACCACAGGACCGCCTTCTCAATCGGGAGGAGGTTGGTGCAAGGCACACGCTTCGAGGATTTCTAGAATCAGACCTCAGTTTCTGAGAGACACATTCAAAGACGCCTAGACGGATGCGATTGAGAGTCTCTTCGATCAATAATGTGCCTTGAAGATTCCATCTCAAATATACAGTTAATTTGTGATTGTTTGTTCATTTGTGGCATTGTTGTGTTGTACAAATAAATGCTGTGGTTTCTTTCTTTATAATATGGTCAAAGCTGTTTTGGGACAATTAACTAACAATTTCAAAACAATTGGGTGAGCAGAATCGGTGCTCAGTTAGTGCTACCCTCCGATGATATTTCATCAAGTTAGGCCTGTCTCCAATTCAACTACAAACTTAAATCCGTTTAGTCGACATTTGACATATTCTACTTTTGACATCATAGTCTACATACGACAGATTCTACATTGGACACATTCTACAATAATTCTGACAGATTCTACATTGGACAGATTCTGCATTTCATAGATTCTAAATAATAAGACAGATTCGACCTTGGACAGATCATCATGCAAATCAACGACACCGCATTCAATCCGCCGCGAAGCGGAGCGAATGACTGTCATATATGTGGTGTCCCATCGCTTCCTGCCTCGGAAGACACGTTAAAACCGTTGGTCCCGTATGAGAGCAGTCGTAGAGCCACGTCAACTTCTGAGGGCAGAACAATCTACCACCAGAGAGCTTATTAACTAGCTAAAAACGGGTCTAATTCGCGCATAAACAAATATCAAAATATATAATTTTGACATACCTCGACGTTTCGGCCGAGTTACATCGGCCGTGGTCACGAGAAGACTGGTGAATGCGGGTATCACCGTCCGGAGCGGCAGGTGTTGTTTCCAACTACCCGCGTTTGATCTTGCAAAACATAATCGTCACGACATACAACACTAACATTATCCGAAGCCCCACTTGAACATAAGTTGCGCCGTACACACTTGCTAATAACTGGATTCCATGAACCAGACAAGAGAGCTCTCCCATTCGTAAGCCGCTACGTCTCGCCCCTTGGCCCTTCACCAAGTCCGAAGTTCAAGTGGAACTTTCTTCATAATACCGAGAACACTCGGAGCGATCACTGTGCGAACTTCTAAGGTCCCGTCTGACCCTTATTACCTTAATGTGCCATTAGGTAACCCTGCGGCGGCCGCATGATTTTTATTTAACCTCCCTTGGATGGCCCTTTGAACGAAGGGGTCGATTTACCTGAAATAGAGACAATACATTTTATATGATGAGTTGGGGAAATGTTTTGTATCTTTTTGAGAGGTTTAATCATCATCACAAGCAATGTTCGCTCACTGGTGACCTCGGGTCTTCAACTCGTCTCATTTTAGTGAAAAGAGAGGCCATAATCTACCACAGACTTCCAAATGCAAATTAAACACATCACCTTTGGACCACAGGAAGAGAAGAGTCAAAAATTTAGATAATTTTCAAAAATAAATGTTTTAGTATTTTTTTAAGAATTTACTTCTGATATTCTCAGTGGTGTACGAAGCGTGAGGATGCGGGTCTGACCCCCGAGTTTTCTTTGAATTGAGCTAAGATCTTATAGCTCTAGTGGCTCTACATAGATCCTCTAGACTATAAGGCTAGATATACACATGATAACGTACATCATTAGGAGTCAGACAGGATGGATGGGACTGAGACACGTTATTCATATAAAAAGTACTTCTTTCTTAGTTCCCTGAGCAAGTGGTACCGTCTACTTGGACATTCACTGAATATCAGTCGACTGATAAACTCAAAAAAGTTACACTAAAAAATAATAAAACGACACATCTGCACCAAACATCTCATTTACACTAAAACTACTAATCTGCTAAAGTATCTTTTATATAATTAACAACAGGTGTTAATAATATCTTCAATAAAAATATAATACATCATAAATTCCAACTATAAAAAGATTAATTCCATTAAAAACTCCAGATGACGAACACAGATTTAAAGTATGAATTCCAAAACGAAATTTGATAACTTAAAAATACAATTAGATAAAACTAATTTGTAGAAATCTAATCAAACCAGTATATTAAGAATCACGCCCACTGGATAGCTGGACTCCACCTTAAATAACAATTCAAGCCATAAGCGATAGCGGGATTATAAGTTTAATTGAATCACGGCAATTTTCTTGAAATAAGTATATACAGTTTTGGACACTGCGTTGCTCCATAATTATATTATACCTAGCTATGCAAAAAAATACGTTATTCGTTGGTTAGAGCATCATTTGAGAACGACTTGGACCATTTTTGCAATATTTTTACAAGCTTGCAATAACCAATGGTTGGTTTAATATGGAGAGAAAACTAGGAAAAAATGCTGAAAAAATTAGCTCTAAGGAAAACTGAAGGCATTTTTAAAGTGAGAGTACTCTCGATTATAACAATGAAAAGTACGCAATAATTTTTCGTAACTTTAAGTCACATGAAACCTCTGTCGGGTCAGCTAGTTATTATAAATTTGAGGTCTAAACCGGTTTTCAAAATTGCGCGATTAAGGAAAGTTTCAATTTAACCATGGTCTAAATATTTATGCGGATTGAAGCACTTTGAGTTTAATCGCCACATTTCATACCTTTTTTTTTTTTTTTTTTTTTTTTTTTTTTTTTTTTTTTTTTTTTTTTTTTTTTTTTTTTTTTTTTTTAGGGGGGGAAATGCCTTCGCACTTCCCTTCCGCCACGGGGGTGGTGGAAAGGGGTGTGTGGGGCTTGAACCCACTAAAACCCCCCCGTGAGCCGTCGATCCGCCTGGAGTGGGGCGAGATGGGGTCGTGTTGGCATTCACCATCTCGCCACATTTCATACCTTATCCCAACCAATGCTCACCGTACCATAAGATATGCTCGAAAACTATATCCCGGGCATAATTACAGGCACATGTGAACCCATTATATATAGATTATAGCGAGGCTTATTAACAAAAAGATGGATTCTTGAGATAGCGCCGTATTCCTTCCAAATGTGAGCGATTCGTCCGACAAGTGCGAATCGCGTTGGTGCATTGAAGGTTCCGCCTGATACCGACATTTGACTTTGACTATGGTTGTTTAAGTTGTTTTATGCAAGTTTTACTACAGGTACTAGGTACTACTACAGGTACAGGTACTAGCTTTCATTCGCAGATGCGATTGTAGACAAACGCACCCCTAAAAGTATTCCACAATAATTATGGAAAAATACAATTTTAAAGTTATGTTATGGCAAGAATATAATTAAGTAGGTGTATAAGATTAGTTAATTAATGACAAGTCAAATAATTATATGCCTTTATTCCCAAAGGTCATAGGCACTCATGAGAGTAAACGACTCTACATAGGGGTAGCACTAGGAAGAAGAATAAATACCCTATCTATCTATATATAAATTGTATAACAGTCTCTTTTATAAAAATTTCATACAAGAAAACTAAACGGGTAAAGTTTCCAAGCTATTTGACTGACGCCTACGAGCTTTAAAGTTCCGTTATGATGTACGCGGACCCCTAAATTATTGTGAATAGATAAAATCGATATTAAACCGCCAAGGTGTACGGTTATTCTGATTTCTGGTGAGATGAACGCCATTTATTCCGAGACGACCGATACGACGAGACGACGAGATACTCTTACATTTTTCATTGAAGTCGAATGCCACTGAACCGCATAGAAATTGACTCAGCCAGCGCTGCGTGCGTAGTTAGAGCGCGCGGTTGCGGGTTCACTACTCGCGCAGGGTAAAAATGTAGGTGTTTACTAGTTGGTGATAGTATGCAGCTATGGACTTTAACCCGTTGCGCTTATGTAAGAATATTTTCTTTAAACGGTTTGCCCGACACTTGGAGGGTTAAATTAGTTTGAATAGGGCAATCAGACAATTGTACAACCAATCTAGATGTACACAGAACAATGATTACTCACTTCCGTCTAATCTCAATACAAACAATCAAAACTCGAGTCGTAAAAAACGCGTTACCAGCTCCCGGACTAATAGCATCATCAGGCATTAGTCGCGGGGCTGACGGTCATTATAATTACGGTCAGTCTGGTCGCTCTTTACATGATGGGGCAATGCAATATGGAGACAGGAATTTAATTAAAAGTTACATTGTGGTTTATAGGTGTGATCTCTATATTTTGCCTGCTCACTTATTAGTATTGCTTGCTTATTAACATAATGTTAACTCTATTGCTGTCCTTGTCATTTGTTTAGAGACAGATAGAGACAACGATATATTTAATTGCTGTCAAAGTTAACAAACGTTCCAGAAACTCTCCGAAAGTATTATAAACAATTAGGACACAACACTACAGTAGCTAAGTAGGTTCAAAGCGTGTGCTTAGAAATAATATCGGTCGCGGGTTCAAATTCCATACGTAACTACCTACTAACTTTATCCGTACTTAACTATTTTTTTCCGAGGAAAAAAAAGTTAAGGTTAGTATTAAGTAAAAAATGTTTTTATACCAATATCATATCGTAACTTTGTCCAGTAGGTATGGTTCTAGAAGTAAAACACTGGATTTATTATTACATCACTAATGGACCCGGACACTAAGTTAATAGGTATCATAAGAAGTTATGATAACTAACCAAAGTTAATCTGGCAGTTGAGTGACGGCCAGTGGGGCTACAGGCGTGGTAGTTTTTGGTAGATCTTAACATAGTGTTTATAAAATAGATACTTTTAGTATTTTGGAAGTAAAGCTTCATTACGCACGCTCGATTTACGGCCGAAATTAATAATAAATCCTAATCCAAATTTTGCTATCTGGGATTGATATCATAATCAATTTTTAGGGTCAAACGTGCCAATAACCGATCCGTGGATTGGTTTATAAAGGCACGCAGATTGGAGATCGATCGAACGATAGTCAAAATCCAAGATCGATTTCAATCTTGGATAGGAGATACGATATTAATTTCTGGCGTTAAGGAGTAAGCTGTACGTGATCGGCCGAGAAGAACGGGAGTTGAGAAGTTGAGAGGGAAATGTAAGTAAGTGAAGATAGAAAGAGAGAGTTACGTTTCATACATTACTGTAGGGGCGAGAGAGAGAGAGGTTTAAAGGGCTCCAATATAACAAACATGATTTTTTTGGCCGTTTGTATAGACCTGCAACGCTTGCTTGATAGCTACGTCCCAGTGTATATAATTATATACATATCAAAAATTCAATACATCGTAGTTACTCAATTGCTCTGTAGTGTATAACGCAGACCAAAGAATCCTTATGCATTTTCCACGGTAACCAGTCACAGATCCAAATAACTTATTTACAAAACCACAACTGACTTTGTAATTATTTGAACACCTCCGTTTCCCACCATTCAGCCCCATTTTTATATCAAAGCATACAGTTATAACTCAAATTTACAAGACTTAACCCTTATTACAGAAGCCCAGAGGCGACTTTTACGTGGCAAGTCGTTGTTAAAAAGTTTTTTGTGTTTTTAGCAGTGACATTGATAGATTTGCTTAATTCTTCGAATGTTACAAAGAAGTTTTTGTGATCTAAACTTAGTGTGATTCACTAATGAGACTTTTGTGTTGGTAAATCGTTTGTTATACCTAAGATAGTACCTACATAGATGTTTCAGAAAAAATATTAGCAATCGAGACAGAGGTTATAATAATAATTCCCCATTGACTTACTATAAATATTTCTACGACCTAACTTATAACAAATTATTTCAAATGAATTAAAAAATAATAACCAATACAAAATTTAAGAAAGTATAACATTTACTTAAATAACATTGGAGGTCACCTTTTATAAATAAAAAATACTAATCCAAATCGATTACCACAGCAATTATAGCATACTCACTTACTAGAGTAATAAATTATTCGCGCGATCATTATTATAAGAAACCTTTTACGTACAAACGAGCATTGTCTAAACATAAAACCAATATAAGCACTCTCCAAAACTTTTAAGCGCTCAAGCACCAATCTTTGCACTCGTAAACGCGAAGTATATAAAACTGTAAGAAAATAACATTACCATAAGGTGATGTGTAAAATGGAACCGCTATCACAAAACTATGGTCGTTGAGATATACTATCTCCGAACCATAAAATTGTATGGAGACCTCGCTGTAGCCTATGACTGCGCCTGTAACTGCCACCTTTATAAAAACCTCTTGATTGGGCTCCAAAAATTAAAGAAAATAGTAAATACAAATGGTACCTTAATTTGAATACATCAATACACCACTCTGTATTGATTTTTTTTGGTAACTGACAGGCATGCTGTGTCAAACATTGGCTGCAATATTTGACCCGAACAAACATCGATCCATAACTTACCGCAAAATATAAAAGGTACTTTAACAGTGAAAAGCTTGCAACGATAAACCATTTGTGAACGGCCGAGGTTAAATCACATAACCGGCCGATCTTTAAACACCGGTTATTATTACTCAGCTTAACTCACGGCACTGGTTCAGGTAAAATTTCATTGAAATCAATAGAGCCGTGACGTAGTTTATAAAAATGTTAATAATACATACAGACGGATAGAGAAACCTTATAAGAATAACAAAGATTTGCTGACTATTTGAAACGCTGCCAGCGGAAACTTATCTAATTTGATTCCAGTGTTTATCGACAGTTAGTAGGGATAGTATGTGTTAAGTTTCACCGAATGTCAGACCTTTTATCTGAGACTATCTACTTGTAAATATAGAAATCTATAGTGCACTGAATTCGGTATAGAAATTTGACCACCGCGCGCCGCCATTTTGAAATACTGGTTGAATTTTAATGCTGCATAGCAATAAAGTTAGAAGGATTTAGATTTAATTTTTGCTCTGAGGTCGGATTGCATTACGTTCTCGTCAGCCTCAGACATCGGTTTTGGTGTACAGTGCAAGACTTGCCGTTGATTTAGCATTGCGAGTTTTGGAATTGAATCCATCCCTATGATTCTAATAGCGCCTGTCTCTTATGATTAACTAGTCTAGACTACCTGCATCTTACATCGTAGCATAAATCTTGATACACATGGGTGCTCCAAAGAGGGCACTCATGAAAGTTAACTGACTCGACCACCGGATTAGGAATACATTCGAGAAAAGCAAGACATACAAGACGGGTTTATTGTAGGTACTTAGTTAACTAATCTGGGGGTGGATTTATTAAAAACTTCACCATGCTGCTAGTGACCTGCATTCAGTGGTTTTACGTCAACATCATTAATGACCTACTACCGAAATCGAGACGCATCAGAAGTGGGATGGCTAAATCTTTAAACCCTAAAATCCCGCCATTTTCATATCCACCGACGTGTGTGCTCGCTCCGCGCTATAAAAACAGCGCAATGACAGTTTTATGTCCAATTTTATGTCCCCTTTACTGTCTAGGGTGTGTTAAGTAAATTCTCAGGTCGGGATCGTTGGTGAGGTGGATGCGATCTTGGTTGGAACGGGTTGTGTAGGATTGCCAGTTGCCACGCTGCTCATAATTTTGTCTGGTGGATTATTCGCCGATAGCACAGAGTAACTGCGGAAATATGGCTCGTTTTTTTTATATTTTGCGATACGCAACCACGCTATCTCACATATTATGTAGTGACAACGCAGTCAGCGGTGGAGCGTCTCTGCGTAAAACATTCACTTGACCGTGTTACCACAAAAGTTTAGAGAACAGAGTTAAACAGATGTTTCTAAAATTTCGTTAGACAACTTCAACGTCTATCACTCGCGTTGACTCAATCCTGGCCTACCACATTACAATATTACTTATGGATTTGGTATGGAGTTAAAAAAAGCGAGGGTTAGACGTCTATTTGTAGAGAAAATATGACACATTTATTCAACTCTATAGTTTAAATCTTTTGTGTTAAAACCCGGCTCCAAAGATTATCTTCCATTATTTTGCAAGTCAATTTGACTCTTCCTGTTAATCAATTGAGTTGACATTTTGCATGTCTGCCCAGTTCCGATGACAACACAGTATTATGGTGTCAGCGAGCTGATCTGATGATAGAGACAAGGTAGAGAACGGACCCCTCAGTGATTTTCAGTAGACTGCTGGTTAACTAATAGTTTGAACCCTGGATTTTATCTAGTTTATAAAGAGGTAAACTTTAGTCCTCGCCAAATCGCAGGAACAGCTGGTGTAATATAATTTATAGTATGTAATTCAGTGAGATGGTATCCCTACCGCCTTTACCACGGCAACATCTACTTATTTACACCAAGGTTGCGCAGTAGATACGCCGGGTTACGTGCGTTTAACCGCCACTTGACGTAATTGCGTCTTGTACCCGATTCCAGCAGTTTCTGCAATGATTGCCGGGTTGCTTTTTATTTATTCTAATCGTTAGGGAGGTTTATTTTTGCTAACCCTACTTGGTTAATTTTTTATTTATTTTGAGTTGAAGTCTCAACTGTTGTATTTTGGTTTATATTTACAGCCTGTTTGGGAATTGTCTAATTTGACTAGCTGTCTAGCTGGTAAGGTCATTTTTAGACTAGGAGTCGATTAACTAATTCTTAATTTAGACAGGCCTTGAATCCTTATTGTTATTTAGGTAATTTTATTAAGGTATCGGCCATCAGAGAAAGAATCCAATAATTAACTTTTTACTTCTCGCTCGTAAACGGTAAAATTCTACGCATCAGAAGTGGGATGGGTAAACGTACGCAGCACTCTCTAGGCCGATGGAAATCAGCGCATAGCTTACATCATATTATGTCACATATAATTTAACATGGGATCACGTAGCTTATCGCTTTAATTTGAATCAACAATATTGCTTCAGATATCGTTATTCGATTACAAAACAACAGTGCCACGAAACCTTGGTAAAGGAGTTAAACTAAATTAGATACCGTCTTCATGTCAGTACTAGAGGCTGAAACAACAGAACGGAATCAGACACGGGTTTAGATTAATATTTAGAGTGGTATATAGGTTCAGGATAGAGAAAGTGGATCGTTATGAAATGATATATTTGTAGGCACACACATCATTGTCGCTCGCGTCAAATGTAAATACTCGTCGGGTTCTATTTCCAATGAAAATAACGAATAAATCTCTATCTATCTACTACATAGTCTGTGAATAAATCGTGTTGTCATATGAGACGAAAAACACAGAGCAAACTAATACTTTTTTATTGTTTGGCTTCGCACGATTTATGCATTCAGCCAGACAGATAGTTTATATTTTGTTAAGTTTATTTTTGTTCAGTTTTTCACAAAAGACAGAAACGTTCGTTAACATGGATGTTAAGTGAGAGGTATCAGAACCAAAATACCCGCAGAAACATCTCGCCTACACGCCTCATAATCCGGGCCGCTAACAAAACATTATGCATATTGCAAAAACACCGGTTGTAAATAATAAAGTGTAACCTCATGTGTGTTCTCATACATTTTGCATGAGCCGGCAGGGTTTCAATTTAGGCGCGGTAAGAACCTGCAAGTAACGTAAGCTATACTATCCCAACGACGTAGCACAGGCAGATAACTTATTTAACATATATAAAATAAATATTAAAAAAGCAGAAAAAAACAGAATAATTAAATGATTAGGAAAATAGCAGATTCTTATGGCTTGATGTTAGTAAGTGGTTCTCTCTGCTTTATTACTCGCTATAAACAACTTGCTTTTACTGGAACTCCGCCCTTACCCACAGGATGTATGGCTTGAGATGGCTAAAGTAGATAGAGTTCATAATTATGTAACTCACACGATGAAAGCAGCGAGTTTAAATCTAGATACTTACTGTAATCTCAAATTCGATAAGTATTAAGACAAGCGTGAAATTGAGTAATTTAGGTTTGCTGTTTTCGATAAGTACGCAAGTTAAATTTAATACTTAAGCATATTTTTTCAGAGATGTGTAATAGTAAATGGGAGAGACCTTTTCCCAGCAGTGAGACAGCAAAGGCTAAAACTAATCAGACACGTCATCTTGGATTAATCGTTGAGTAACATAATATCTAAGTATACTGACTGTATCTTCAGTTACTTTCAGCATAGTTACCTAAGATACCTATCTGCTGTGGTATAGTTAAAATGATGTATTTTCCTATCGAAATCCATTCAGCCGATCGGACCTACAGCTTACAGCCGAAATTAATATTGTATCTCCTATCCAAGATTGAAATCGATCTTGGATTGCTGCCTATCGTTCGATCGATGTCCAAACTGCGTGCCTTCATAAACCAATCCACGGATCGGTTATGGGCACGTTTGACCCTAAAAATGGATTGTGATATCAATCCCAGATAGCAATATTTGGATTGGATTGATTATTAATTTCGGCCGTTAGTTGGCTATATTTTCACTTACATAGGTGCATATTGTACATAGTATGTGGCATAGTATGTAAGTATCTCAAAAAAAGTAAGTATCGTCACAGATACCCAATGTTAAAATAGGCATTAGTAACTTGACTAACAACCTACTAAGTAACTCACCTCTCATAACTAAATTTATCCTCAGTGGTACGTACTCAAGAGTTAAGTTTCCATTTATTATCTCTTGACAATTTGACATTGCAACTGACAGTATCTATCACATACGTTTGTTTTGCTTGCTTTCGAACGTGTAATTTAACAGCGGAAAGTGGTTCTCAAAGTGGGCGGTATAGCCCCCGCTGGGATGTATAATAGCAATAGAAATCGGGGACAAAGTTTTATGGTCTCATCAAATTTAATAGAGAAAAGGTTATTTCATACTTTTTAACGGTCTTTCATTTGTATTTTTAGTTCCCAAAGTCACATTTACTAAATAGGTTTGTTTACGATGGTGAAAATTAAGTTAATTATTGTAAAAAGTGCAAAAGCTATATTCATACTTTTCTAATGTTGTGTCGTCACAGCCAAGAACATCAAATTAAAAAGTAAGACATCTTACATCTGTTCGTTTTGACAGATGTTTAATGGTTGTCGCCGTATAGTTTTTAAATTCGTTTCACTTGTCACCATAATATGTAGTAATGTATATTCAGTACTAATCCCGACGACTAATGACTGTGCAGCATTGTAAATGAAGTTTGACATACACAAGTCTATATAGCGATGTTTTTTTACAATAAGTAGGTATGTTATAAAATTATGATAATAACATGTAATATAATACTATTATGTAATGGTATTAGTCATTATTTTGTTTGTTCATAATCTGTGTTTTTTATCTTTTAAATCCTTCCATCAAGTTTTTTATTCGATGAAAGAAAACAAGTTAAATTTAATACAACCAAAACTAGATAAATCTAAACCTTACAAATCTAATAAAAGTAGGTGTCTATGTGGCGTTTTGATTTTGATTAAATTCGAGATAATTATTAGATTAACACATACCTACTACTTAGTATAATCTACGAGGGCGAAATCGTTAGGAGCAGCTAAATAAGGTACTTTTAAGTTATCTGTGCTGGATGATTAAAACATCAAAATGTCACTGTCAAGACGAATCACATCGTCTTTCCGCTAGGGTTCGCACAATGCTGTTTCGCCACATGCGGTCAATTAGCTAAAGCCTCGGTCACACATAGCGAATACTCGCTGCGAATGCGTAGTCGCCGCGAGTATTCGCTGTGTGTGACAGGCTATTCGCTGCGAGTAGACTCACTCGCCGCGACTTGAATTCGCCGCGATTGGAATTAAGCATGTTCAATTTTATTCGCGGCGATTGCGCAGTCGCCGCGAGTATTCGTTGTGTGTGACCGGGTATTCGCTGCGACTAGCGACTAGCCATTCGCGCGCCGCTCTCGACTGGACTGGACACGATCGTGCTTACAGGTCGATTCGTCGCTTTTTCAAGTTTTTAATAAATTATGAGTCAACAAAAAAAGGATTCCCTTAAGTGGGGAAATATAGAAATTATTCGTTTCTTGAATGCATATAGGAAATATGAAGAGCTGTAGGATACTAATAACAGCAATATAAATACATTTTTAAAGAAGAATGCAAAGGAAGGCGCCTTGTGAGCTTAATCAGCATTTGGTTTGCTAACTCTGCACATGCCAACCGAATACACAAACGTATTAGAGCAGACAACATTTTGTATTTGCGCACCAACAGACTGGCGAAAATCTCGTGTAGAACTCGCGGTGTGTGACAGGCAGGCTACGAATTGTCGCTGCGACTATTGTTCGCGGCGAATGCACTCGCAGCGAGTATTCGCTATGTGTGACCGAGGCTTAAGAAACTGCGGTTACACGGATCAATTTAGGAGCGCAAAAGAGCGATCTCCTCTCCGAGGATGGCGACATTTCAGTGGATGGAAGTTAGGGTTGGCAGTTGCACATTGAAATAATGGTTTCGATTTATTTTTCAACGATTTTCTTTACGACTTTCACGACTGTCTTTATTTATTAATGTACCGGACTGGACGACCTTATAATATTCTTATATAGATATAATACATAAACCATAAGCACCTATTATCATAAATTGAAGTAAGTAATCAAAAATATAGGTGACTTACTCAAAGTTGAGTCGAGTTTTATTTCTTAGGCAATTTTTTTTGTTACATTAACACGTAAGAAAATAAACGAAAACGTTTATGGAAACGTTGTTAAAAATAACAATCAACTTTGTAAAATTTTCAGGCCATTTAGGTAACAAACGCAACCGCAAATAAACTTGTTAAGCTCGTGACAGCCCTGCATGGCAGCACGCGATGGCGCGTGACCAGCGAACGTGCGACGTGACAACCATTGCTTGCATGTGTGCGCCAGCCCTTATAATATGTCAGAGAACAGTTGTGAGTGGCACCTTTGTTGGATTTGCTAATCCTAAAATGTGCGAATTCGACTAAACCTTAAAATAATGTTATTCTAATAACACAACATAAATACGGCCTAAATGCCTGAAAATGTAATGTAATGATTTGAACAGCTAAGTATCGAAGATTTTTACTTTTGTTTTTTTTTTGTTTCGCACGTTTTTTGTATTCAGCCAGTCAACATAAAATCGAAACAAGCAGGTACAAGAACTGCCTCATCTATCAGTCTGTCAAACCCGTTGAACGGAACTTTATAAAATTTGGTAGGGAGACAGTTTGCATCAGGGTAAAAAGTGGTCCCATTTATTTTAAGGTCAAAATATATCTACAATCCGAAGTTAATACATCATAGATTAGGTTACAAATTGAGAAAAGTTTCGACACACACTCTTCCCACCTCACCTCGATTCTCGACTAATTTCGTCCACTCTTTCACCTCATTAGCGGATGCTTACCGCCTCATCAGTTGTAAATGTCTCATCTTGCGTTATGACAGAAATAATTCTCGTCACACGGACCGACTTGGCGGGGAATGGTCTAATTAGACATAATGAGAGCAGGCGATCGTGATTATGTGGACGAGTTAAGATTTGGTGTTGAATTATGTGACGATTTGATACCGTTTTAGGGTTGGTTCTCTCGGCACCCGTTTATTTAGGTTAGATTATGTTACGGCATCCATTTATTTAGATTATATTAGGTTAGAGAATAGAAAATGGTTTGTAGTTTACATTTTTCGATTAGTTTTGAGCTTATCTTGAATGACTTAACTACCTAATGATGTATCATAAGATCGTAGAATATTAGGCACTTACGTCAACTGAACCCGCCAAAACTGTGCCCAAGGGATGAGTTGACATACCTAATGCAAATTTCAATCGGTCAACTGAACCCGTTAAGAAAATATTCAATTTGTACAGTCACGAGAAAAGTTTTAGAATAACATGACAGCGCGGGAGGCAGGCTCGACTCCTCTCCATCGAAATACGACAACAACATATTGTCGTCTTTATTGGTCGTCCTATCGAAAGACTGACATACCAAGCCCTTGTTATTATAATGCCCTAGCTAGACTGACCCAAACCGTCTAGTCGTAAACCAGACCTAAAACTGTCAGAGGCTGAAATCATAGGCTATAAACAGTGTTGGTCCAATGAAATGAAACTTGAAACAAGTTTGGTTTGGTCGATTACGACGCACATTAAACTATACTGTTGAACATTCAGTGCTGCCAAGTTTTACGCGCACTAAAACTAACCGCGCTTCCTTTAAACGGCTCCGTTCAAATACGGATTAAAACAAACTTTGTGCTTATTGAAACTTCTGCTGGCTTTCAACCAAAATGGAACCGAACGGAACAATATGCTTTTTATAGAACGTAAGTCAAAATATGTGTTTCAAATGAGATCTTTTCACGGCCATGTTCCTATAGGGAGCGCTGCTGCAAGATTAGGTGTCAAAAGAAATGGAAATGTCAATGTCAAAACAAAATGATGTAGGTAGAGTTCCTCAAGAATCAAGGAAATGCTGTAAGTAAGTACCTACCATTTGTTGATTTTTCATAAGCAATATTGCCACAATTTTATGTCATACACATAAGAATCAGCATAATTATACGAAATAAAATTACTTGCCAAAAATACTACATTAAAAAGTTAACGCTCGCTGTGTTGCCATTATAACCTAATTAGTAGGAGCACCCTACCACAAAACCTAACCAAAAATTCGCGTTCAAATTAAAAAAGCTCGTGCGAAAAAAGTTCACATTTATAATCCAATTGGCGCGAAAACTCGACGGAGTGCCAAGTAATTCAATTGTACCGCAATAAAATAATGAAATTACACGTCAAACACATTTTGAGCGAAATGGTTCCCCCGCGTTTAACACAATTATGAGCGGTTTGCATAATCGTTGGATATGTTAGGGCCATCGAGTTAGCGACGAGCGATTTTGCCAAAGGCGAGATGATCCGTCCATTAGCTGGCCATGAAATTGAAGGATATCCATAAATATTATATGTAAATGCATCCGACAGACCCATGATTGGTTTAAAAATATTTAAGTTCTGGCTCGGCCCGCCTGATTACGATACGCCACAATGTAAATAATTTACAAACAAATTAGAGGGGTGGCTTTACTGTTAGGGTTGGCTCCATCTACTTGCGCATGACCGCTGATTCACAATTTCCGTACCTATCCCTTTCTCTCCGTCAAAGACATCTATCGCTAGAGCAAGATACAATGAAAAGTGCAGCCGTACGAGATAGCACCAGAAATCGAGGTCAACGGACTGTAGGGTTGCGCAAGCCGCTCGATTAGTGGCCCCACAGCTTCTAGAGACCGCGACGTGACTCCGACGACTCAACGAATGCTTAATTCCTAATTACAAATTAGAAGTCTAATTTTACTAATTTTCCTGATGCTTTCAGACGAGTTAATTTCATGATTTCATTCTGTGATACACTGAAGGTGTATTATAATGACTTCATCACATCATCATCTATATTTATTGCTAATTACTGTTTAATTTAATGTATCATACTTTATTTTTATGATTCTTTGTTAACGAGAATTAGCTGTTTGACTTGTAAAAGTGCGATTTAATTGCCTATTTACAATAAATGCTTTGACTTTGACTTTAATTGTAGGAGGTAGGTACTGACTACATTTTAGTAACCATAATAAGCATAACTCTGTTTCCGTTTGGTTGTTTGGTCATCTTCCGAGAACATCAGATCCAGAGGTATATATACATGTATAAGTTTGAAAGACAAGGGAACATTTCGGAAAGCTTATCACAGATCGTTGAAGGTATCTTGTACTGTTTAACTTTACAGATTGCGTGATCACTGCAGTGACATCACTGGAGCGATCGTGGCCGCCACCATGTTGGCTTGTTCGTACCTTAACACGTAGCATCTCCCAAGACGACACTTGTCAACATAAGTGGCTACCCTACTAGCTCTACCTGTGACACAGTATATTTGGAGACAGTACCCAATGTGATAAATTTTTGGATTATCTGGGATTTGATGGTTAGACAGATTGCTCGCAAAACAGGTTGTTTGCGTACTAAAGACGTCTTTAGCAATACAGTGCACACCGTTTACTGTTATTTACTTATATATACGCGGGCCCAAGGTTCTTTACTTGTATTAACCAAATTCAGTAGAGATTTCCATCGGAGATTTTCTAGATTTCTAGACGACTTTTAACAACTATGGTCAAAATTCCGGCACAGAATGACAAAGCTGTAAAAATGCAAACTTTGTTTTGTCGAAGACTCCATACTGACGCGTTCTATAGTGCGCCTGCTTGTACTCCCAGGCCTTGTCCTCCAATTATTCCACACTAGAGCTGTCCCGTGTCTTCGCTCGACCTCGAGACGTGCAGTTTGATTTAGTTAGTGCTAGACTGGGGACTGCCATTTTCAAGGGTTGTTCTGGAAACTGCCTCCCTACCCTCTATCTGATAGAGGGAAGTACTGATAGTCGCTCAGTAGTACACCTACGTCGCAAGAATACCTACTGTGAAGTATCGAAGTGACGCAAGTTCCGAATCTTCATCAATTGTTTAGTTTTAGACGGCTTATTGGTGTACTTACTTTTTATACTTACTCAGAGATGTCTATTTAACTTGAAATAATTAATGAGAACTTGTTAAATATCACATTGTAGTACTATCTAAGTAGCAATAAATTTTGACAAAAAACAATCATACCTACAGCAATAAAATTGCATGTCAATGCTTACCCAATTATAGGGTACTTAGTACTTACCTATTGTTAGTTTTGTATATTTTGCAAATAATATTAAGTTTAATATGAAAACACAAACATATTTTATATCATCAAATATGTAATACGGTGCGGCCTGCCCGTAATAACTTCGTAACATATTTATTACCTACGCCATTTAAATATGTAAAATCCAATATGGATTTACTAACACGCGCGTTTCCCATGTGAAACCGCCCTTAGCGGTACACGCCGGGTTACAGGATGCTACAAAACAAGATAATAAAATTATGATGTTCTCAAATTGAAAAGTAGGAAAATTAACTAGGCACCTATATATCCTATAGTATAACTAACTTTACAAGCACGAATACTGTTATCTGTGTATTTCTTTCGTGGATCGCACAGGCAATCTTTTGCACTAACTTTCATCAGCCATTTGTAATTAGAACTAAAATTACGCACTCATATTCATTAGGTATTATAAGCTATTTAGACATCCGACCTAAAGAAAGGCCAAGTCAAAAATAGGTTTGAATACAAACGAGGCAAATACCTATAAGCGGCAAGTATGTTTGAAGGGTGTCATGAAAGTGGAAAAACCGAAAGAGGTGTTTCAGGATCGTAGCATGTGGAACGACGTCTCTGTCTACCCCAAAGGGAAAAGGGTGTGCTTTTATGGTATGTCATTTTAAATTATTTTAGTATTAAAAAATACTATCCCATTCATAAATGGTAAAAAAAGTAAGTAAGAAGACCTTTTATTTTTACTAATGCTATAATATAATAATAATAATTCAGCCTGTAACTGTCCCACTGCTGGGCAAAGGCCTCCCCTCACTATCGTGAGGAGGTTTAGGCCATAATCCACCACGGGGGCCTAGTCCGGATTGGTGGATAACATGCCTCCGAATTGATTCTCGGGCATGTTGGTTTCCTCACGATGTTTTCCTTCACCGAAAAGCGAGTGATAATTACGTACATATGTTTTAACTAGAAACACATTGGTACGTGCCCGCACTGGGATTTGAACTCGCCACCTCCGTTTTCGAAGGCGGACGTTCGCCCACTAGGCTACCACCGCTTCTTACTAATGCTAGGCCAAATAATTTAGACAGCCACAAGGACAGTAATAAGGGGTTACTAGTAGTCGCCCGTGTGTAACCTTGTTTCTTTTATGAATAGAAAAAGAAATAACCAGTTCACTAAGTGCCCCTTTTAGAAGTAGTTCAAAACTTCAATTCTCCACAGAACACAATCCGCACTAAACCATTTTAACACCAAAAGTAATTCACTCTAAGCACCATGCATGAGAGCAAAAACATGACTTGAAAGCCTCATAGGCCTTTACGAGCTCACATTTTAGACAACATCCTGTGTACGCACAGAGGGTGTATTAAATTTAATGTTAGAAAAAGAATTTGCATGTCAAAAGAGAATATGAAATTCCTCTGCGTATACACGGCGTCGGCCATTTTTCGTGCCATTTCGGCCATTTTTCGTATTTTTGTAAGTCACACTCTTTATGGCACGTTTAGAATAACTTGATGTTTTGTGGTGATGCACGACGAAAATGTAATGCTTTTTTTTAGTTTTTGAGTGGTATATCATACTGATATTTTACAGGATGGTGACGTTGACTACGACGGTGGTAGGCTACTGAAGTACCTGACTGTCCGGTCTCAAACCCAAGTTATCTTTGACCAACCGATAGTAGGTAATTGTATTTCTGTATTTGTCAATCGTTTACCATCTGTACCCCTAGTATGAGTTTTACTAGCTCGACATAGTACGCGTCAACTAGCGCTAATGTAAGAAGATCCTGTACAGCGCCCCTGACGGCGCGTTTATGAAAGAAAAATCTTCATACAAAGAGCTAGTTGACGCGTACTATGTCGAGCAAGTAAAAACTCATACTCAGGGCCCAGGGCACTGGTTGCTTCTATCTAGAGAACGCTAGACTTATTGTTAGGTCAAAGTTAACTAAGGATTCGGAAACCGGGCGTAAACCAGATTCCCTGGCATTGGTTTGGTGCCAGCCAGATTGATGGATTGGGCGGACTCTGACGTGAAACTCAACATTAAGACTATTAAAAAAAACTATAAAAACTTGAATAGATTCAACAGATCAACGATTTACAGCCGAAATTATTTAATCAATTTCATTCAATCAACCCTTATAATATTTTTGCTATCAAAGTTAAAGTGAGCATATTATATTGTAGGTAAGCAGTAATATCGCTCTTTTGCAAGTCAAACACTCAAATCGCATTATCAAAGAGAACAATAAAAACCAAAAATATGATAATAACGTATTGATTAAGTAATTGCATAAATAATAGCATTTAACGCGCTGATCCAAGATTGAATCTCGGACGGGAAAAGGAAACTCCGTTGCCTCTACCAGTGCCTCAGAATACGCCCGTTAAAGAAGCTGGGCGTTTATGAAAAAGCGAAAATACACGTCTATATCATTTGCCCACACTCGTGCACGTTAAGGAATAATCAATGATTAATGTGCAACCAAAATTACACATGAACACTCGAAGAAACACAAGTTGTGAGCAAATAATACAAAATCAACATCGCCTCAGTTTTGGATTCCCACCAAAACTTCCCTTTGGGTAATTCAAGCACATTCCCAGATTCCCACCGTCACATCAGCCTCAAGTTTCGGTGGCTGCTCCGACCAGGCTTATGTCACTGGACCTTGTATCTCGGTTAATCCGTTAGCTAAGTCGGCGGTTATTAATGTTTTGGAGATGAGTGGATTTTAGGACAGTCTTGTACGGCCCAGGGTGGAAACTCCGTACTTAAAAGGTACTCAAAATCAAGCAACTCAAATTTCATACAAAATCCCGAACATGCTGTCTCCTTTAATTGAGAGTGTCCTTCTTCTAGGCTATTATAATATAGTTATTCTGTAACAAAAGTAAGGTATCTTCGGGAGTATACAGTTACGAGTAACATGACAACATGACACGTTACTTTTTAAATTAGTTCAATATTTAGAGATTGACTGCGACTTGACAAGATTACTGGCACTGGCTGGGGATCGACAATTTGACTATTTGGAAAATAAACAGCCAATTGAAATATTTTAACACCTGGTAAAAAGTTTAGGAGGTGGCAACCCTAAAGTAACTAGATATCTATGGTTATAGGTTAGACCAAATTGCATTAATTATCCATGTAAATACAACACAAAATACAAGCGTGACCAATTTACACTGGTGTTTGCGTGTGGCCTAATGATGTACTATGACCAAATCACACTAACCCTTGTCATCTTTGTCTCATCTCTACGAACGCGGCAGGTTTCAAATACAAAAAACTAAAACTTTGCACAATGTGAAAGATAATTTATGTCAAAGTGGATCCAATTCTTTATCCAGTGGATAGGCAAGCTTGCGCACGTATCAGTTATTTTAACTTTAAGCGGGAGAATGTTTAAAACAAACAAAAGATAACTCTTGGACAAAGATAGCCTCTCGGTTACGTTATTATGGCTAACACTTTAACTTTTGTTTACACGACTCGAGTATTCGGTCGAGTTGGTAGAGTTATACGAGTTGTTTACGGCAGAGCTGTAGTTTTAACACAAAGTTCCTATACACTTGTTATTTTTTAGATTTGATAGGGCGAGTAGCTAGATAGGTAGGTTATAGCTTAGAAAATTATTTTTCTAAGATAAGTATACGTAACATTTATTTTTTCGATTAATGCCCAAAATAATATATTTAGTTCTTTTCTATTTAAGTAGTTCATACTTTACTCATATTTCAAATCATAATGACGGTACCCAAACACCCTTCTATTAGATAGGTACACTATAATCCCTCAGTATTTTACTAAAAAACGTGGAATCCTACGAAAAAGCAGCCACAAATAAACATTAGCTGTCAAAGCAGTCTTTATTTTATATTTAGAAGCTTTGGGGCGTCAGTAGATATGTTAATGGAGAACATTCAAACGAGCAAGACGGATGTAGCTTAAAAAAGATAGATTAAAAAAATCGGCCTAATCTAAAGGGTTCCGTACCAATATCTATAAAAAAGGAAAATAATTCAAGTTTGCTGTATGGGAGGGTAATTATAATGTACCTAAGGGTGAATATTTATTTTAATGTTTTTTAGTATATATTTCTTGTTAAAGGGGCACCATCAACACATCATCTGTAAAAAAAAGTGCGTGCGTGTAACCTTTACGCGCAATTGAAGTAAAACTTCTCAAAAAAAGGTTACATTGACATGTCAATGTAACCTTTGTAAATAGCGGAAACTACACAGACAATAAACGTTACTTCCGTCAGAAAAAAAATCTGAGTTACTCCCTAGTCGCGCCTAAAGAAGTTTTACTTCAAAAATATATTGTCCAAATATCACGGTACATGAGATACAGCCTGGTGACCGGCGGACAGCGAACTAATAGAGTCCCGTTTTACCCTTTGAGTACGGAACCCTAAAAAAGATTTAAAATTTTAAGTATGCGGTGGAAGATTAACAGAGTTTATGGAATCTCGATCATTTTACATTCTCTAGTTTTTTTGGTCGTGTTAGAAATGAACTGCGGTGTTATGATTGTTTGAACTCATCCCAGGTTGTTTCTCAGTAAAGAGTGAAGAACGACTAAAATAGATATGACAAAGAGAATGTTTGTTTTCCTTCTACTGCTTCTAGTAGGTGCTATTGTGATTTCAGGGTGTTCCAAAATCAGACCTCTTGCTAAACAAAACAGAATTGCGACACAAAATGATCCACCGTTTTTTCATTTAAAGTTCCATTAAATTTGAAAGCGAACCACGCTATCCATTTTCATAATATCTGTTTTGGCAAAGGCACAGTTTTGCGTTCAGCTTCAATGCAAAAACACGAAGTCCTTTTAAATGGATGCGTCCCTCGCGCTTACATTTCAACAAACCTAAAAATATGCAAAATATCACCGCATTTCTGCCAGCTCAAAATTAATTAAGTGAAACGTGTAGCTAACAAAGAGATAATGAATATTTCTTTCAAAACAAGTCAAATCATTCTCTTGTGCCCATTTACACTCCGATTCGCGAAGGCCCAACAAAAAAGAAATGTCCACCCTCAATTTATCTCAAAAACAATACTCCTCCTAAATTAAGTCGTTAAGGACGTTGTTATGCAAAAGGGAGTGGAAAAAGCGGGAGCCAGCTAATTGTCCGACTGACCGGACGCGACGGACCGGAAAAAACCGGAAAAATGTAAGGAAACACCGGACGGCTAGTCGGAAGCCGGATGAATGCTTGCCGCTCGAATTATTCCAATATTTGAGTGCTTCATAAGGAACGGGGTGACAAGTTGATTGTTCAGAAGAGGGGTTAACGATTTCAGGGAAGACTTTCATAAACTTAATCAATGGGATTGTAGTTAAGCAAAATCTTTGTGCATTTTACAACATTTTATCAGATAAGTTTGTCGAGTTTAATTTAAATAGGTACAATGTAACATTATACTTCAATAACTTAATAATTATGTAGGTAGGTACAACTTACGAATAATTTATGAATAAAACTCAGTTTCTCATGCTAATTTATAATATAAGAAGAGTTATGAAGTTTCATCGCGTGAAATAAGCGCATATTATATTTTATTTCAAACACTCCAAGCGACACTTTACTATTCGTACGGTGATGCTCTTGCAGTCCTTAAATTAAATATGCAAATATGAAAATACGGGGAATGGAATCAAAAAGAGAAGCACTGAATGTGTGGTGGAAAGCAGAGTTCAAATGTAAAACGCAAAAAAAAAAAACGTAACTTCAGACTTATAAAACCGAGTAACCTGGCATAATGTGCGAACAGCACCATGGCCAAAGAAGGAAAAAAAATACCAGTAACGCAATTTTTTCGTGAAACATTAAACCGTATCGCAACGTGATATGGCACAAAATTAATCATTCAATCTATAACTAGAGGGTTGAAACCATCCATCACTGGATATAGGTCGAGTTTCACAGTTCTTTTAAACTTGTTGACAGGGTAAAATAAATCTAATTCTTAAATAGATAGGTTGCAATCTCGTTTGATGGGGAGAGCGTACGGTATCTGTTGGCCTATGACCCAGAGATAGGAGCGGAACAGATTAGGTATGTAGTCGGTAGTGATGTAACTTGGATAGGTATCGATTTTGTGAGTCGATAAAGATTAGTTAAAGTATGATTTTATTCAATTTCAATAACACCTTAACGATGTATTAGCATAATATCAAGCAAATATCAAATTTCTACCTATTATATTAGATTTAAAATGTTCGTTATGTAAGTTTGTATACACGAGTATGTGTTATAAAACTGATAAACTGATTGTGCATAATTGAATTTCTGAATTTCTGCATAATTGAATTCAAAAATTGAATTTCTGAATACTGCTATGTTAATATTATATGACACGGTTTTCGTAGTAAATGCTGAGCTTACTTAGTCGTTACTATTGATACGCTTTACTTTTATACTTACTTATTACTTATCGTCAACCTTATTTTTTCTACTTATTTTTATGGTCTTACATAGCTTGTTTATCCTTTTAATGTTAGGTAAGTACTTCTACTTATTTTAGACATTACAAAGTACATAGTTGTATTATATTGCCCACATCGACAGCCGAATAAAAATGTACCACAACACATAAATGTTAAAACCCTAGCGTCCACATAATAATTATTATAGTCGATAGTATAAACTAAATAGAGCAAACATCATCCCATCACTAACGCATAGAACATCATCTGCGCAGTCGATGGCTGAGATAGGGGCCGCAATAACTTCATAGTAGTTCATAGGCACAATCGGTAGTTGTTCATTGCAACACTGGCTCAACGGTTGCCAGATTATTACTATTATTATAGCACCAGCGTGCGTTTTGGAGTGATTACAATAAATTACATGCAAATGTCATTTTTAGTAATTGCATTTTTAGCATTTTAGGTAATTATTTTGGAGGTCACTAATTGACGTGTAACGGGGAGCAGTAAACAATCACAAACTCAGTTATCACGAGATGACTGCACTTTGCATAGCTCGGTCCAATTATTCCGCGAGTATGCAGTCACGACTTGTGTAGTGTAAACGCAGCTTTCCAATTATTATTTTTTTGACAAGTTATATCTAAGCAATGCAAATTTCAAACAATTAATGGATGTTATGTTATTTGAATTCAACTGTCAACAACTCTTTACGACAAATAAAAAATCCAATAAAACGCTCGCTGAAACCCTAAGCAGATAATTTACGATCTTAACGACAAACGCGTTCGATTTGGCGCCAAATAGTTTCTACGCCGTAATAAATAAGGCAGAAGGTTGCATTTATTTTACGTGTTCATTTCACGCGTATAAAATGTAATAAGCAACATAAATCTAGGGTTGCCACAGCAGTGTACTTCGAAACCTGACTTTATACATTTGATTTAAGGTTGAAATTACAATGGTGTTTGCTTGAAGAGATTATGGCAATATTACGAATAGAAACAGGCCCCTGTAGCAAAAGGGGATTTTGAGTTAGCAAATAACATGTTGTAGAGCAATTGTATGCAATATTTATTGCACTAAGTCCCAACATTTGGGGTTGGGAGATTATGAATATTTTGTTATTTATGATTTTTGCGGCAGCAGACTTCGGCATAGCGAAAAAAATTTGCTGGAGAAAGAGAACAGATTTTTAGCCACAAATTATATTAGATATTATGTAAAATACGCTTAGTAGGTACCTAGTACCAAACATTTACTAAATTTGATTGTAGTAAGTATGTATGTACTCGTTAGCTATACGAGAAAGGTTACCAGCATAACTTTTGAACCATTAGAAACTTAAACAAAATGACAACATAAATATTAATTCAGAAAATTTGAGAGTTATTTACTAACTTAATATTTCTCTAGTCTGAATAGACATAAGTTAGACAAAACGTGATTAAACTATGAAAGAAACTAGATCGTGTAGGCATCACAGTATCATCTCTCAAAGGCGCCCTTAGAAAAATGTTATATCAACTTTCTAGAGTTTCTAGACAATAGATGGATGTTTTATTATTTTGCCTTACATGAAAGTTAAAAGAACGATACAGACGCAGTCGTAACAACTTGTCATACTACAAAATAGTGGAGTGTAAAAATGAAATATTTTCACTACGCGCTTTGTAGCTCGACTTTTTAAAACTGGCAATAGTGTATTATTATTTTTTACACTGAAAATATACGTAAACAATTTTCACAAATGATGGCAAACTTGTCTGTATGCAGCTGGGTAATGAGTGGTACGTACCACGGCACGTTACAGTCGTACGTTGGTCCCAAGTCGACGTTTTCGGAACGCGGTGTGAATCGTCCCGGTGCAGTTTTATTACGAGTACACTACCATAAGTACCGTCTCAGGGTGGATACTCCGTACTGCAATAGATACTGAAGCCCACGTTAGAGAGAGACAACACGCTCAAAAGCCTACAGAATGCCGATCATGTTATCTCGCTTCAATTGAGTGTCCCTTCTTCATATTCTTTTTATTAAGGTATTTTGGGGTACCGTATAAGAAATCTGTTGCACGTAACAAACTTAGGCAAGCACAAGATTCGCAGCACCACGGTTTAAGAGGCATACATCTGCTACTGACATTTCACAATCCGACTGCAGCGAACGAAGAAACAGCGGGGAAACGGCGTAATAAAAGTTTCAGCTACGTGACCTTCAACTACCAAAAACTACCGGCTCTCACTACCAAAGAATATTGAACTATTAGAACGTAAAGAAGTTACGCGCCGGCGATCTGTTAAAAGTTGGTTGATAATTAATAGAAATAATAATATGTAGGTACATAACCGTTTAGACTTAAATAAAATATTATACAATCAATGTACTCGTATTTAGATGTGAAATTTTATTTTCTCATTCCAACCCACTATATTAAAAAGCTAAATTAGATGAACGATCCACCTACTAGGTACATTAACAGTTTTATTATTTAAGTGATAAAATCCCAGAGTCCAAAATATAAAAGTTCTTAAATAATACTATAATCCATACTAATATTAGAAATGTGAAAGTCACTCTGTTTATTGTCTGTTTGTTGCCTTTTCACGGCTAAACGGCTGAACGGATTTCGATGAAATTTGGTACGTATAGGAATAGATTGGACCTATGAGACGGACATAGGCTATCTTGTGTCTCAAAAAGATTGACACTATGCGACGTTGACACACTAGGCCTGTGGGAGCAAGAAGACATTACTTTGTGTGAGCATATCCGCGATATAATCGCAGCGTAATCGGGCGTTGCCGTTTCGCCGTTTCGTATAATGTAATTAAATAATATGTAATTCAAAATAATAAAATAAGCGCCAGGTGACGTATCCAATTCAGTGCTGCCAGAATCTTGCACGTGGTAGATTTTGTGTCACTTACTACATTATCACATTTACTCTCGTACTATACTATAGCCGAATGTAATTTTGGACATTTTTTCTTAAAAGATATGAATAATATGTATTGTAGAACGTGTTTACTTTGAACAAGTTAATTAACTATATGGGTTTCAAGTTTCCAACGATATCATCAACAAAGAAAACTAATGAGCAAGGTATACCAGTAAACAGATAAGAGCAAAAGCGACTTAAATAATTAAATAAGTATTTTATCTTAAATACCTACGTAATTTTATTAAATATATTTAAATAATTATAGCAATTCCACGATTGGTTCCCGACGACAAAGACGACGCGATGACGATAAGACGTGTTCAATCAAAGCAGAGTACAATTGTGGTACAACTGGTACAGTACATTTGACTGTTGTGCACTGGCAAGGCAATACAGTAATTATCAACTGGTACCTCCTTGATCGTGACGTGACACTGTCTGTCAGTGTCAGACTGTCACGTTTCGTTCTCTGTAGTCACCGGCTTTGGGGTAAATAAAAATTGTAAGATTCAAGAGTTGACGATATTTCATATTATGTTCAGTGTTGTGAACCGTGAAAACCGTTTTATTTTTCTATCACATACGTATTAAGAACATTCCAACATTTTAAATATAATTATTTTGATTTTTAGGTTGGGTCGGAGAGTTCCTGTTTTCACGGACGATGCTAAAAATGTATAGAGCAAAAACATCAAAAACGAGCTCACAGTTATTCTGGACCTGTATGTAGCTGAAAACGTGTTCGTGCTGCGCTCAAGCGTTTCCATGGCGAGGTTACTTTGTAATTTTTTTCTATCGAGAAAATATCTTGTAATTGTGTTTCTGATACATCACGCCTAGAAAGTATATGTTCGAAATTAACATATATTTTTTCCACATTCCCAAGTTGTACGGATTTGTCGTAAGTGGCGTTCAAAATATCTGTAATCATCTCAACTCTCGACCTTAAGCAACACCACGCAGGGTTGACACCAAACAGATGTTTCCCGACACTGCAGACGAAGTTGTAACGAAGCAAGCCGTAGGTTTAACTATGCGCCAACTAAAAGTTCTGGCACGTTCTCGGGGATGGGGTTATTACTTCTCGGTAGCTTTCGAGAGGCACTTGTGTTTTCAAATTAAATTAATGTGAGTTCCTTTTTAATGTGAGCTAAGGTAAATATCGGAATCTAGGCAGTGATGGCTGTAAAGTGTACCTAACGCTGAGGTAAGGTACCACTTTTTCCATCGGTGGGGTTCAATTCTGTTAATTTAAGAACGCGTCCATGTTTCACAAACTATTCCGTAACCACTCCATTGAGATTCGATTACCAGACTATGGAAAAAATATACTTGCCATAGTATAGTTGACTGGACCATGTCAAATATATGTATTTTTCAAACAGCAACACTGGTCAATAATTATAATTATAACCCTGGAAATATATTTCTTCCGTATGTAGTCCGGTTGACCGGACAAATGAACCGTACAGTTATAGTACCCAACTTATATGACTTACCGATGTACCTGCGCAGAAGATGAATTTTCAAAGCGCGGGAAATGCTATTGACCGCTATTGGTTGGCAGCCGCGCCGCCATCTTAGCAATCGCCGCGTGGCATGAGTGAGATGGAACTAACAGCTGCAGTGTATTATGAACCTTATAATAGTGATCTTAGGTTGATTGTAAGTTTTAAGCATTCTTTCGTTAATCTTCGGACCATACTTTCTTTTCTGCGCGAACGAAGATTCACGACGCGCCATATAAGTTGGGTACTACTGTACCACGGGCAAAGAGTGAGTCTAACGCTGCCGTAACCTATTTCGCCGAAGCTAGACGGGGCGGACCATCTAGCTAGACAAAAACGGCCTTACCACAAAATATTTAAACTAGAGTTGAACATGAGTCCAAGTATATTTATCTTTTTCTAACTAAATATCAAATTCAGAAATTAAATAATTAGGAAAGCCAGCATTGAGTAAGAAAAAGCGAGTGATGGACGTCGAATTTGTCAAATTAAATTTTAGAAACCTCTGTTTAACTCTGTTCTAAACTTATGTGGTAAGACGGAAAGGGTCCCTAGACAGTATATTATGAGCTCGTCAAGCATTTACGCGTGCTTGACTCAAACTCAGAGCAAATATCAAACACGCTTTACCCTGGAATCTCACACTAGCATTTAACAGGATCCTGTTACTAGAATACCTATACCTACTATCGATGCATCCGAAAATAATATAAACATTATAATAAATAATACCACGATCGTTCAATGTCCATAAATTGCTCACATAAAGCATTAAAAAATATATGTTTACCTGGATATTTAATATTTGTTGGCAACCTTGTTCAAATACTAACCCAATAGTCACCATCATTACGCAAACAAGGACATTTCAGCATCACGGCATCCACGGCTCTATCAGCAGAATACGATACCGAATCGTCCTGAAAGAAATACCCTAGCTAAATAATTCATTGACGATTTCGTCGTCCAGTCACGGAGCTTGATGTGTGCTGGTTATTTTATGAAGAGCCCTTCAGGGCATGTTTCAGATTGAGGTCAACCTTGTTCCGGTGGACGAATCGCGTATTTGCATGAGTTTTGAACAATCTTATCGTGACGAAAATGCTGTCTACTTGTTGTTCCATTATGGTGAAGATGCCGATACCTTGATATCAGCTAACTGATACGTAGCTAACTGTGATAACTGTTCGATTTTTTTTTTCTACGTAGGACCGTAACTAGGTATAACTAACAGCTCGCTATCAAGCATGAAGTCCAAACAATTGAATTCCGAGAACTGGGTTCAAAATTCGAGATTCACTCGAAAATTTTTACGGACATAACAAAATCTAGAGATAACCCGAAACATAACTTTTTTGATGGACTTTTTCATCACCTCAACCCGGCGCGTCGTTCTTGATTAACCGCCGATTAAACAATTAGTTAACGCCCGTAATGAAGTGAATGAGTCTCGATTGAACCGGTTAATCAACGGTCTAAGAAAGGTTAGACTGGAATTCTCTGTTTTCTTGGAATTTATTTTTGTCAGTATTCTTGTAGTGTGACAAGGTTTTGAAGTAGACAAATTAATATCTAATTAGTATCTATACTTAGATGCGGATGCAAGGGTAGGATGGGGTAGACGCTACGAATCCCATTCGTAGGGTAGACGTATTTAAAAAGAGGCTCGCAAAAGCTTAGCCTGGTTTGAATATTTGCCAGCTAATTTATATTCTGTGGTAGGTATAATTAATGATTTGCGAATAATACAGAAATAATTAACACAACGTTAAACTTTATTTAAATTATAAATAACAACTGCAGCCGACAGGAAATTATTAAAAACTTCATTGGAAGCCAACCGGCATTGGTATTCAAGCGTTGCTTTCAATATTTCACCGGCGGCTCGAGTCATCGGCTATCGTTGTTTATATTTATGCGAAACGGTACGGGGCAATTGTCTTTGTTGTAAAAATGGTAAGTGACGCGTGCGATGTGAATGTTAACGATTGGCTTGGATGTGCTATTAACTTAATAGGCGCAAAATTATATGATAACTCTGTGACTGGGATAGGTAATGGCTCAGCCCCGAGTGGCACATGATTTTGTCTCATATTAATGATGTGGGAGTAGTCTGTAGGGCGGACACGAACCTCTATCGAGAAAGTATTCGATACGTTAACGTAAAAATGTTTTAGATTTGATCATTAGTCATTACTCCTACAATATGGCAAGCACGAAAATTTTAACGGTTCGTATCGTTAACGTTAAGACAAGGTAACCGTTCGCGTAGGTACGCATCTTGTCGATAGCAAGGGCGCTGATCAAATCTCATTCAATTTTTTACGTTAAAATACGAATACTTTCTCGATAGAGGTTCGTGGGTACTGGTCCTTGTAATTTAGCGAGTATTGTTAGTATAGTAGGTATAATGCATGCATGAAGGGACTAGTGAAAGTGGAAGGAGCGATAGAAGTGTTTCAGGGTCGAAGGATGTTGAAGGATATATATTATAATAATAATATGTAGTCTCTGCCCACCCCAACGGGAAAATGGCGTTATATGTGTTACACTTATTAAATATTCATAATCCAGAATGGAATACATAAGTTAGTAGGTACCTACGTATTACATTTATTTCTGAGGTAATAAAACAAGCTGCATTAGAAATATTTTATTCCATCAAAGGGTTGAACTGTGATTGATAATGTTTGTGTTGGAAAAATAATCAGCTCAAAATGTTTGGAAAAATCTAAAATACTTATTTTCGACAGACATTTTCGGTCTTATACCACAAAAGATTTAAACAAGAGTTTAACGGACGAGTCTAAATATTTTCTCCACAAATCGACATCTAACCCTCGCTTTTTCTAACTCAATAAGAAATTTAAAAGTAAAATAATTAGGAATGCCAGGATTAAGTAAAAAAACCCGAATGATAGACGTCGTCTTGTCGGACGAAATTTTAGAAACATCTGTTTAACCTGGTCCAAACTTTTGTGGTAAGAAATTAAAGATCAAGACTGTGGTTCAGGTTTTTGGTATCTTCAGTTATTTCAGGATGGAGTAAGGATAGCTTTTCAGGATTTCGGGATTTCAGGTAGTAATCTGTAAAATTAAAAATTGCATTAATTTGGATGATTTGAAGATTGATTTGAAGCAGCCAGTTGGTACTTACCACCTAGATTTTGAGGAAGTTATCTCTGGTTTACTCAGGTGTGAGAAATGAGAAAATGTCAATTCAATCCATTTTTTGCCCGATAAAACCAGCCACATTGTATTTCAACAGCAGAGCAATTATGTACTTCATCAGATATTAATACCCATCTTTCTAATAGTCACTAATAAAACAAAGTAATTATCTTTCCTAATAACACATTAATAAACCATATTTCACAAGAATTAGTTCATCAACTCGTTAAAATCCAAAATGTGAAACAATTTGAACTGTGTGGTTTTATCATTCTTCAAATATGAACTCCAGGCTAAATACATTTATTTATGACTGTCACTAATAAATTAAAGTAGACACTGGATTTAAAGTAGTCATTAGAGACCACTTTCTTCAAATATCATCAGAAGACAGTGATAATCCCTATTCCAAATAAATAATCCACATACCTATGCTATTATTCCACGAATACCTTTCATTTTTATGGGACAAAAAAACCCTATTTTCTATTCCAGGAATTATAGTATCTCTGTACCAAAGCCATCAAAATCTATTCAACCATGAAGAGAGTACAAACATACATACAAATATAAAGTTTCACATAAATAATATTAACCACGATAAACCGGGTAATACCAATGCAAAACCACAAACCTACCTGCAAAAGATCAATACAATATTCAACGGTGAATCAGACATGTATTTAACATGTCTGATTAACATGAGTTCACAAATGAGTGGAATGGACAGTGGAGACTTGTTTGTACATAATATGGCTTTAATAATGATGTTCAATTAACTGTGATTCTTCAATTTTACATGTGAATAATTTATTAATATGTTTGCTGTGTGTGGAGTTAAATAGTATTTAAAAATGAACAAGAATTGACAGAAATGTTTCAGAGTGATTTTCAGAAACTAAATAAATTGACTCTGATGTGTTATTGCTTTTGGTAAAACCTACCAACTATCTAGGTCTATATAAATTAAATATAAGTATATCCTACACTCTAAAAGATGGCTTTAGTCCCAGTGGGGGGATTCTTACAAGTTGATAATTTATCTGTTTTGTAAATCATTGGAATAGACAGCTTCTGTATGAATGAATACCTCTACCTGCCTAGAATTAAGAAGATAACTAAAATATTTGTTCATAATATTATGTAAGTAAGTAATAAAAAAATGTCTGCCATTGAAATACCTAGTCTCTGGTTTAAAAATCTCAGACAATCAAGAAGACTAGGTAGGTACCTATCTTGATTTAATAATGTATTCTACCTACAATTTTCTAATTAACATTGTAATTAGTAGGTAGATTTATAGACATAACAGAAGTACCTACCTACCTACATTATGTGACAGACACGCTAGATAGGCACGTATTATCGACGCTAGTTAACAACCAATTTTTTTTAATAACTCAAGATTGTATGATACGCAATGCGAGATCGGGGTTCGATGACCGCCAAATAAAAGAAAAAAATAAACTTGTCTTACTACAATAGATAGACGGTTTATGTACCTACATACATGCTAGATGTAATTTTGAGATATCTTTAACGTAGGATTAAGTAGAGCTGAGATTGTTCCGACAGGGTTTTTGTCGTTATCTATCATTATATTAAGGGTACCTACCTACCTAACGTTTTTCGATATATTTTTGAGCTTATAATGCTTAGAATATTTTGTTATGGTTAACAGAAATGAGTAGGTACAATGTGGAGCGCATTAGAAGCTTCCGAAAGCTCTGAATAAGCATTCGGCAATTCCGTATCTATAAAAGTTAAGTTCTTCGAAACTTTTATCTTTCTAGATCATGCGCGGTAGAAAGTAAACAAACTTGAAGTTTTAAAACTTTTCTAAACTAAACAAAACCAACCTTGAGAGTCGAATGCAGCTGTCCCAAGTCCAACTCCGGTTACACAAGCACTATTCACTAAAGATATTCACAACATTCCAAAAACACTGACTTGAAAACTAGTTGGAACACTCACACTAGCTTAGCGGCACTTTTTGAGTGAAATTTAACTTAAAACACTTCTTAAATTCACTAAACACTACCCGGAAAGTATCACAAATAGCTTTTGCACTTAGTTTTGTGTCAAAAGTTACGATTTATAGCGTAAAAACTTTATTTTCCGTAGTAAACAATCGGAGCTACGTTCGGCACGCGACGGCCATCTTCCGCCAACGCGAAGTTTGAGGTTAATCATGCTAGAGGGCGCCAGGCGTCAAAACGATGCTGCTGCCTGCCTTCCCAAATCAGGAGAAGCAATGTAAAATGAAATGTGTTAGTATAATAATATTATGTACTAGTATTACGTAATTTATACATTACATTGTCTACAATATTTTATAACTAAAAATTTAAAATTATATGCGGAAAATATTATAGGTATAGTACATAAACCTATTTCTAGTAAAATCTCGTTCTTTTTATTTCAATACATTATTTTGCCATGGAAACACTGAACAGAGCTTTAGAGTGGCCATAGGTTCACAAAAGCTACTATGTTGGTAAGTTGTTATGAGTACGTGCTTACGAAAAACTTTCAGTACAGGTTTGCGGAAGCATTGTGCGAATTTATAGCATGTCGTTATATTATTTCTAGATGTATAATAATGCGTGAATCTGGAATTAAACTGTCAGTAACATTTTTTTTACCTGCGTGTGCTGAAGACTGCTATCCTTTATGAACTTATTTTCTATAAAGTTCAATACAATATATAAAAAAAATTTGATTGTTTGGATGTTTTGATGCAAATCAAGGCTTTTAATTACATAATAGTAATGGAATGTACAAAAAAATAACTTTTACGGTACCTACATATAATAACATTATAATGCAATATTCATGAACCTACATAATATTTGTAGCTTTCATTTTGATTTTAGATTAAAATCTTTACTATCCTTTTTGTTATTTATATAATGAAATAAATTCCTCCTGGTCAGCCGGATATAAAATACTTAGACGTATTTGCTTAGGTAGGAACTTGAGTGACCGAGCGTATGTATTCTATTTGTATATTTATTATTTTTGTACCCACTTGTTATTTTTCTCGTATTTTCTTCATAATACGATAATAATAATTATTTCATGTTTTGCCAGTTTCAATATTATTCTATGGTATTTTATATTAGTTTGAAATCAGTAGGTACCTATACCTACTGTGTTTTTGTTATTGTTACCAGCTAAATACAGTATAACATTGCGCGTTTAATGTACGCCCAATATGAATGCAATTCATTTAACTCGTTAATAAAAGAATCAGTAGTAAAAAAATGCATAACTACACAACTAGGTATAGGTAGTGTTTGAACGTCAAAACCGAATAATGTTTTTTTTTTTTTTTTTTGTTTTAGTTATGGCTTCGCACGGTTTGTGCATATAGCCAGTGTCAAGTATTTTATTTTAAGTATTTCTTAATTTCACATTTAAAAAGTCACAGCAATGTTATAGCAATCGTGGTCAAGTAGTCAAGTCAATTATTTACATCGTCAGTCACGATTCAGTAAAGTAGTGGATGCTTTACTGAAACTTCCTGGGAGTTTTGGAAAAAATGCGAAATGACACGTTTTTTGAGTTTATATCATTTGCCTACACTCGTGCACGTTAACGAACACTTGATGGTTAATATTCCACCAATATTACACATTAACACTCGAAGAAACACAAGTTTGAGCTAATAATACAAAACCAACAACGTCTCACTATCGGATTCCCGCCAAAACTCCCGAATAATGTTATGAATTGGATATGAAATAAGTAGAATTGCCAACGTTTTCGGTGGCAACACTAAACTATGTCATTGCAGTTTCCGTTTTCCGTTTACATTTTTCTTGGTTTGGAAAACGCGGGAAGAGGAATAATTGGCGCCAATACCAATAATAATTTTATTATATTTCCACTTAATTTTGTAGGTAGGTAGGTAAGGTACCCAGCTATCGAACATGCAAGAAAAGTAGGTAGCTTACTTGTACAGTAATGTAGAAAGCATACCATTTATTTTTATAGCGATCCAAATAAGTAAACATTGCATCTCGAAGCTTTATAGCGACGTTTTCGCTATTATTATACTTGGATGGCAAACTTTGAAAACCAATAACAAGTTACGGCTCGCAGCAATGCAATTGGAAAATAGCATTAAAACTGAAATGGACTTGGGAAACCAGTTTCGAAGTGCTAACCCCTGGGGTCGAAGCTTATTCGAGGTGAAATTGTATCACTATTAGGCCCAATACGCACTTTGGCTTGGTTCCAACACTTACAAGCCCAAGAAGTTGGCAACCCTTTAATTTTCCGCATTATTTGGTCACTTACATAATAAAGCGATTTGATTTTGTAAGCATACTTACTATCAGATGCTATTTTCATACACAGGTAGGTGGTAGGGTATCTACCTAAGTAAAAAAGCCTATTTTTGATCTGAAGAGATTTTTAAAATTATTTTACCAATATAAAAACATTATTTCTGGTGTCATAGGATATAATTAACAACCTCAAAAATGTGAAGACATTTACGAGGACCTAATGTTGGATATAAATAAATGCCAACCCGTGCGAAGCAGGAACGGACCTCTAGTGGCTAAGAGAGAAATTTCAACTAACGTGCTCATGAGGCACGTTCTTGAAAACGATGGTACTAGCCTAATTATTTGTAAAACTTAGCGCGAGATAATTATTTAGTAAGTATATAGATTTAGAGCTATTTATTGGTTATTAAAACACATCGACATCAGCAACACGCAACGAGGGCAAATCTTGAGAGATCGTATTTCGTTCCAGACTAATTTCATCGCAATACATTACCCGAGCCGAACCTACGCAAAAAGGATCACAGGCGAACTTATAACAAGGTGGAGTTAATAAATTTTTCTGTCAGGACTCAGGCCCGGCGGGCCCGGAGAAGTTTAAATTGGGCTTGTCGTATTAAAGTATCTTGGAAGTAATCCGATAGAATCGGGATTTCAATGTGTTGCGTGCGTCGAGTTTCTTTGGGAGTTAGCGCCTGCCTTGAAGATGTTAGCAAAGTCATTTGAAGCTGTACATACTTATTGCTATAACGGAAATAGCAGGCGGATGAGTAAATCTTCATAAAAAGGATTTTTTATATTAGGTGAAGCGCTTCGTGGTTTAGCCCGTGTTAACTACTATCCAGCGAGAACCGTTAATTTTTACGGGATACAAAGTAGCCTATGTCACCCGGGGATAACTTAAATTTTTCAAATCAGTTCAGTGGCTTCGGAGCCTATTCAATGCAAACAAACAAACACACAATCAAATCTTTCCTCCTTCTTATAATATTATATTATTATGGTAGTTATATAAAAGAGCGCCATTTTTAATTGTTATGGTTATGGCATTTTAATAAGTATAATTTTATAACCTTTATCCTACATAATTTTATTATACTTTAGTGTAACTAACCTATATTAGTCGATCATTTACTGAAGTAATTCTACAAAAGTAATAATGTATAATTTCATATTCAGCAGTGCTCACATAATAAGTAATTATTTTAGTCCAGTGACACAATATTTAATTCTTACAGTAGGTACTACCCTAGTAACTTTATAATAGTTTTGTCTCCGTTGACGCCTGAAAACAATTTTATTAACAGTTTGTTACCAAGTGAAAACCTTTTCTTTTTGGAACGGCGCTATAATTATTGTATTCTGTTTTAAATTTTAATTAACATATAAAGCAATTTATTTACGTGTGATTTAAGGAATTGTAGGTTCTAATTAAGTTTTATTTTAATTTGGTTTTCATTAAAACCAAAACTAAAATGTTTTGCTGGCTCACACATATCTACTTATTTACGAGGTTGTCGTGTAAAAATCACATGAATACGCCGAGATCCCAAGAAATCAAAGTGGAAAAAAAACTAAATTGGAACTGCGATAAAGTATACTTACTTACTTACTTCTTGTTTGGTACTCATTATTATTGCTTATGGGTCATACCTACCTCTCGTATTACCGTCAACTAACTCGCAACCAAATCTACCAAATGCTGAAACTCCATACAGAATATTATCCAGGTATAGTATTCCATAGGATGTAGGTACATGTAGTATCTAATTAGTTAAGTATGTATATAAAAATGCCAGCGGCGGCGCGGCCGCGGGACGACGCTGAATTATTTATTTGTCCGTCCGAGCCTCAACAGTTTATTTGTGAATTTTAACTTCAGTGTGGTATTTTTTCGCTTGCATGTTTAAATATAGTTGCAACTTCATGTGCCTGCATTTAACTTTGTCGTAGGAGGATAATTCTTTCTTACTATACCTACTGTTATAAAATCAATAATGGTGTTTAAAATTTACAATGAAGACTTTTTCAAGGTTTTCAACACGGGAATGGGAAATGGTTTCCGAAAAGAACCACACTTGCCAAATAATTCTCTTTCCCCATATTTTCCCGTCCTAATTGTACACGGTCACGGTAGCTTGTTTGCAATGAATTTGATTATCTGATTCTGTTCAAACACCAAATTTGTAGGGGGAAAATGGGAAAATTGCCTTATCTTTAACGAGATGGGAATAATCCTTGTTTTTCGATGGGCTGGAAAATAATTTTGATGGTATAACTTGCTAAATGCACAAACCGTGCGAAGCCGAATAAAAAAAGTAGGTTTAGCAGATAGTATTTATTTTATCAAAGTAAGCGACTGTAGCCGAATACAATTTTAAATTCAGACATTAATATCCTGTGCTCGCTCGTGTTTCTGTTTGTAGGTAGGTACACCTGTTACCTATAAATTTTAATCTAAAAATTGAAAATCATTTTGATATATCTGTCACGTGAATATGAACCCGATACAGCGACAGACAGATCGCAGGATGTTTAATTTCCTTCTGCAAAATATTTGAATTTTTTTATTCGCTGTCGGTGGGAACATTATTTTTTTTTGGCAAGGCAGGTTGAAGTTAAAAATCGGGTTGTTTTAATGTGCCGCTCTTGAAAAGTTGTTTTATTTTTCATTCCTTTTATGTTTCTAGGTCTCACCCATAGCTTTTTCAAGAGATTACTTTGTATTTTTTTTCTATAGAGAACATAATAATTATAGTTTATTTGTGCTTCTGACTTGACATGCATTGAAAGTAAATAATATAATCTAAATTATAATGTATTTTTTCTATGTTTCCAAGTGATATTAATAAGTAAGTTTCGTTAGTAAGTTTCATTTAATTTGAGCGTATTCCTTACCGGATTGAATGAATAGCCCATTTGCCTGTTTGTCTATCCAACCGCACCTATAATTATTCTACCATGGATAAGACATTTCACTCACAATATAATAGGTAGGTACGTACACAGTTTACTGAAAAATAACGCCAAAAATAAGTAAAAGCGTTTACATATTATCAAAACCATTAAATATTACGGAAAGACTGAAACAAAAATCCCCTTCAAAATTATTATCCCCTCATTTTCTACGCGTAATATTCTGCTAAAAGAAATAAATAACGAACATTGAGTTATTTTATAATTCCTCGAACCAAATAAATATGGCGTGTCTTGGGTGAGAAAATACTAATAATTATAAGAATGGTTGTGCTATGGACGTACCTACCCTTTTGTCGCCAGTCCTGTTCTAGACTGAGCATGATGAGCACTATACGTCGAGGTATGTCAAAATTATATATTTTGATATTAGTTTGTGCGCGAATTAGACCCGTTTAAATACTAATTAACATAGACTGAGCATGTTCACCACCTTCGACCATATCGTCACTTCAGAAGAGAAGCCGGATTTACATTACGCAACTAGTAGAAGAGCTGTAGGGCGAGTAGGAACCTCTATCGAGAAAGTATTCGATACGTTAACTGTCAAATTTGTTTTTGATTTGATCAGCGCCTTGTAATATCGACAAGATGCGCACGCGAACGGTTACCTTGAACCGTTAAAATTTTCGTGCTTGCCCTATAGCACTAACAGCGGTATTGATCAAATCTACAACAAATTTGTCAGTTAACATATCGAATACTATATCGGTAAGTAGAGGTTCCTGCTCGCCCTACTGTGCTAGGTTTTGCAATGCAAACTTCTGGGGCTGGTGCTTACCATTAGGATAATTATTTGTTCGTTTAGTTTCATAGCATAGGTAGGTATGGCTACAATAATAATCAATGCCACCATTTTCAGATGGCGTAGTAGATTTTAGAAGCAATAATGAAAATGTTCCAAAACAAAGAATATCCATACTAAATGAACCCCAAAAATAATATGATATTTCACACAACCACCCCAAACATAAATAGACGTATACATTTTTTAAAATATTCTCTTATATTTATAAAATTAAGTATGCCAGGCGTGTTGCCATTTTATTGTCAGTCATTACCCGTCTGAAATATCCTGATTTGAATTTTTATTTAGGTTTTTAGACATATAAATAAACTGAAGAAGGTTTCTTTGAGGTTGGCTTGCGCCCGAGCTATTACGTTAGCATACTACACGTTAGGTTCAATAAAATTTGAATGCTGGTAATAAAAACATCGTTTTAATAGCTAACAGAATGTAATACGTAAATATAATAAAGCACATATTTAATATTACAGTTATACCAGTCAATGACACAGGTACTATTGGAAATGACCACCGTTTTGTTTGAACAGTGTATTATCAAAAACAACACAACATTGGACATTGATGTCAACCGACCCAACCCTATACCTGCTGTCTATCTTGTCCATCCAAAGGTGGTTTATAAGGGCCGTATTAATAAATCAATTTCAGCTCTGAGAGCTATCTTCAGTGTGCACTTGCTATTTCATTCTATTTAATAAATAAATCTTAAGTTGTAGATTAGGAACCGAAACTTACCTACATGATATCTGGCAAATTAATAAATGACACTCAGCGGTTAAGTGCTATCCGATTATGACACAATCGACACATACAAGACAGTATCTAGTAGCCAGTGCTACATCTCAATATCCATTTATTAAATAGCAGCGATTTCAAGATGTAGATTACATTTTGAGTGTTGATCAGCTGGTAGCGCACTTGGTAGCGCTATTGAGTTTCATTTATTAATACGGTCCTAAGAGTTATGCGATAAGACCGTTGTAACTGTTAATAAGTTGTGTACATTTTGGTGTCAATAAAGACTATTTACTAAGTGGAATGATCGTTCACTTGGTGCACTCCTAGCTCAATCTATCGAAAACATTTCAATAGGTAATGGATCACTCAAAGCAGCTAACAACAACCTTCCGTAGAATTGCAGGGAATAATGGGCAGTCATTAATTACTGGACGAGAAAAACATCTTTCAGGTGAGCGGCAGACGAGGGGCTGTATGGTGACCATCCCGACCTTATTATGAAGTGAAACTTTTCTACTAGGATTTAGAGTGAAATATGAAGGACGCGTCACGTTTCAAGAAGAGAGAAGCAAGATACGACGTAGAGAGAAAGAGAGCTATAAGTAGGTATACCTACATTATTTGGAAAAGCGAACGAACAATACAAAACGATAGGAGATGATTAATTATTGACTTTTTGATCAAGAAGATTCAGTTATATCACGTGTAGTGTGTACGCAGTGCGGTGCTGCAACTGAAATTTTCATTTTTCACCATACATATAAATGGAAGTAGCTCGTTGATTGGGTCAAGACCTAGAGAGGGTTATTTTTTACTATCTGTTGCCCGCGGCTTCGTCCGGGCGGACGTTATCATATCGCGATAAAAACTAACCTATGTCCGTCTCTACTGTCCAATCTATCTCTATACCAAATTTCGTCGAGATCGGTTCACCCGTTTAGCCATGACACGGTAACAAACAAACAGTCACATTCAAATATTTAAACTTATTTATTTATTTTAGTACCTATGTGTGTTAAACTTCAGTAAGATATTGGTATGAAATAATATTGTCTTTGTTTCTGCCAACCCATGGTAACCACTCCAAGAGGCAAGGGGCGAAGGGAAATATGGTCTTGAAGAGATAGCAGAGAGTTATTGCTCCACCCGAGAGGTGTTAAACCTTGATAGTGGTTATTCGACGGCAGTTTTATTGTTTTCCCGTAGGTAACTAATGTGTAAACGACAAATGGTAGAAGAAAAACCAAAAAAATATTTATTTGCAATAACATTTAGGCAGTTAAGTAGGTAGGTAAGTAGGTAAGGTAAAGGTAGTTAAGTAAGTACAGTTAAGTAGGTAGGTACTCGGACGATCTTATATACTTACCTACTAATACTAATATTTTAAAAACGAAAGCGTGTAAATATAATATTCTAAATACATATAATCACCAGTATTACACAATAACACTCGAAGAAACACAAGTTTGAGAAAATAATATAAAACCAACAACGTCTCACTATCGGATTCCCGCCAAAACTCCATTATTATAATTTATTACCACAGTGCAAAATTAGAGGATTTATTAGGCTGTGATATTAGAGTAGATGCTTAGAAGCATAACACATAGAAGTCAAGTATACTCGCCAGCCCCGTGTAGCCATTTTTACTGAGACTTTTTGGGCCTAGTTCGGCCTTTGACTCGCTATTGCTCGAAATCAAAGCTTTTATGGTAAGTATTTATTAATGTTCCCTGCTTTTGAACTAAATACCAACAAGCGTGCGACATTTTCATTGCACTTGTGTGTGTTTTTGGAGTAGATAATTACATGGAATTGCCATGCAATGTAATCACGTACACATTGATAAAAAACCGGCCAAGTGGTGACGGACTCGCGCCCAAAGAGTTCCGTATCTATAAACACGGCAAAAAATCACGTTTGTTGTATGGGAGCCCCCTTAAATATTTATTTTAAACCCTTCGCGTTGGTTGGGGAAATATTCCCTTTAGAACACAAGGGGTTGAGAGCATGTGTATCTGGTATTGTCTTCACCGTGCTATATGCTGTTACTTTGAAGACTACTCCAGTTTTGATGAAACACACCGGTTTACACGGTACTTATTGTATTTACGGAGTGTCTCTAGCTATATGTTTAATTTTATTATACAAAACTGTACCTGAAACTAAAGATAGAACGTTGCAGGACATCGAAGATGAGTTGAATGGTATTCAAAACAAAGATATCAGGTATAATTAAGAAAAGAGAAAGATTTCTGGATTAAATTATTTTTATTTCAGTATGACTATTCTTAGTTTCATTTAATTATTTTCTGTTGCTGTTTATTTGATAATGTGCCTAATGTGTTAACTAATATGCTTCACTTTACTGGGCTCTAACACTGAACATAAGTCATTTTCATTGTGTGGCAGACGTTGAGCATGATATAGTATGTATGGCAAAACTGGCGTTAGTTTTGAGCTACGTATCACATGTTTGGCCGCGCGTCCCGCCCACTTTTCACTTCCACTTGTCTCTCTTTCGTGGCCACTTCACATAGCAAACTCCCTGTTTGTTATTGTGGACATTTTTAGTAACATTGAAGGCTGCGCGCGTCCCACAAGCCCGCTGATCATTTATCTCAGTAACTGGGTGACAGTTCTGACAGACACTGACAACCGCGACCGCGAGACTGACACTGCGGTTTTATGACCACGCGTTGTGTGGGAAATATTGCGGGACTCTGAAAGAAACTCGCGTAAATTACAATCAGTCTAACGTTATTGTATAAATGTACGTTTTGTAAGAAGGCATTAAAAATAGACATAATATATAATCTTGCAAGCTGGTCTAATCTGCAACGTAGCCACATAGGATTGCTCCTGTATCGTGGGTACCGTTTACAGACATATAATTTCATACACATCACATCCAGACCAGAACAAATATCTGTGGATCACACAAACATTTGTTCCGGGCGGGAATCGAACCCGCGACACAAAGCGCAGCAGTCCGATTGCTCAACCACTACGCCAAACGCGTCGTCAAAATAATATCTAACCAATGCTTGCCAAAATTATGCACGCATCAGTAAATACTTCAGTGTGACTTCAATATAATCTACACTAATATTATAAAGAGGAAAACTTTGTTTGTTTGGTTGTAATGAATAGGCTCCGAAACTACTGAACCGATTTGAAAAATTCTTTCAGTGTTGGTAAGCTACACTATCCCCAGGTGACATAGGCTACCTTTTATCCCGTAAATATTAATGGTTCCCGCGGGATAGTAGTTAAGCGGATGAAACCGCGAGGTGCTTCTAGTAGGTATACAATATTTTGGCATATTATGCATTATTAGTCGCGCAGCGAGCAAGCGTAACCAAATTCATTGTAGGTATTTTTTTACAGCCCTAGTTTCTGCCTATTGAATTTTGTTTTATAGCAATGTGTAGCATAATTTTACGTTAACACACAGTCAAATCTAATAACAGACAGACCGACAACATTGAAAAAAAATCCAACTACAAGTAGGTACGTAATATAGGTACCTATACTTACCTACCTAAATTCGCTTCTATGGGTTACTTACTGCTCGAGTGAGGAGTGAGGTGGCCCATACAGTTTAAGTACTTTTTAAATAGACTAGGTTTGCGTTTGACCGATAACTATTTCATCTTATGTAAAGGGACGATGCTTCTACGATGGTACGTACTTATATGACTGTAATTTAGTAGAAGTATCAACCCATGCGAATCCAGGCGCGTTAGTTATTGAAAACTCAACGAGTTCAGTGTCTTATTTGAATAAAGGCAAGTTAGGGCGATACCACACGGTGCTAGTTTGCCGCAGCCCAGCCGCAGGAAGAACGTGTTCGATTTCCGTACCGTTTTAATGTGCGATAACTTTACGGATGCTTATCGTTGCAGGGTCAGATGTGGCCAATGTGGTCATGTAGTGCCTCGGCATCCCTCAGCTTACGTGGCTAACGGCTGCTGGCAACACACAACCAGCCCCGACGGCAAGCAAAACTTATGTGACTAGTGAGTCTCTGGGCTGTCTCTCTGGGAGTCTCTCTCTGGGCTGGTCCGGCTAAAGCGAGCAAAGTGACATACTGTACCCCTATTGTGAGTTTTTACTGGGTCCACATAGTACGCGTCAACTAGCGCTATGTATGAAGATCCTGTACAGCGCCCCTACCGGCGTGTTTATGAACGAAAAATGGTATCCTGCCATTTTACCAACTTTTAATTATTTTATAAATGTTCGCTTCATAACCAACATTTACCAAAAATATGAATTTGTCAAGTCATTATTTTACAAACAAAGATTTAGCAAATGGTTCATTTATTGAAATGATGATTCGACAAATTTATATTTTACAACGTGACATCAGATGTCACTAGATTCTGACAAACGATTCATTTTATATTTGTATTAATTCATAAATATTGTGGCTCCAATTTTAGGTTAGGTTAGGTTTGAACTGCGGGGGGACCACCCCACAGTGCTTTACGTCCACGTCGTGTCCCCTGGTAACGACCCAGTTCTGTCACCGTAACGGAGTGGCAGACTGGGATCGGCTAAAGTTGCACTGTGCGTCGTAGAACTCTTACGGATTGATTTTCTACGGCATTGGCGGAGGCAGAGATCTCTGCGATGGACTCGGAGAGAGTCAGAAGACTGGAGGTGGCGAGGGAGCCGCGCGTGGTTCTGCCACGCTGCGATTCGCCTGCCAGTGGTGCTTCGACGCCCGGTCCTGGGGGCGGGAAGCGCCTGGAGAGTTTCGACTCTGACGACATTGACTCAGATGTAGGGTCTCTTGACGGAGGAGACCGGAAAAGGCGGCGCGGGGAGGGCTCGTTCTCCTCGAACGACGGAGACCCGGACCGCAAGTCGCCTTTGTGGTCGAAGGTTGCTCTCCGCAGGCAGGCCAGGGAGGGGAAGCGCCTGGACGCGGAGAAGCGGCTGGAGGAGCTGACAAGCGACGCCGGCAAGTCCAGGTCGGCGCTTGGGATAGTGCCGGACGTGAGTGACGCCCGGACAGCCGCAGCCCTTCTGGAAAGGGTTACTGACGATGTCGGCATCATCCTACAGGTGGCGACAACGTCAATGAACCTGAACGGCACGACGGTTCGGGCGTTGAAGGAGTCAGCGGGCTCCATTAAGGCCGCAGTGGATGCCCTGCATAGCAGGACCATCACGGAGGAGACGGCGAAGCTGCAGGCGGACAATTCCCGCTTGCAGCGTTTGCTGGCAGGTCTCCGCCAGGAAATGGCGGATCTGCGTGCGGAGTTCCAGAGGGAGATGGCGCAGGCGAGGAAGGCGGTGCCCTTGCCAAGGGCTGCTACCGGGAGGACGGAGTCGGCTGAGCCGCTCGCCTCGCATGAGGTGGTTGAGCAGCTGACGCGCTCCATCATGCTGCAAGTTGGCGGCATGGTGAGCGCGCGGCTGGAGGGGCTGGAGGGGCGGCTTCTGCCTGAGAAGCGACTCCGGCCCCTACTTGCGGCGGACCGCAAGAACGCCACTTCGGCGGCCGCAGCGGCAGCCCCGCTTCGGGAGCCTAAGGTGGGGACGAGCCCATCGTCCAAAGGTGGGCAGCCAGCGCCTGGAGCTGGGGCTCCTGAAGCAACTGCTCTGAATCCCCAAAAGGGGAAAGGAAAGAAAAAGGGCAAGAAGACTGCCAGGGCCAGCGCATTAGCTTCAGCCCCAGAGAGGGTGGCACCTCGCCCCCTCCCGCCGGCATCTGTGTCCATGGACATGGAGTGGTCGACGGTGGCAAAGCGAGGTGCAAAAAACAAGAAGAAGCAGCCAGCGGCAGCTCCTGCGCCTGTAAGCGCTGCGATTGCCAAGCCCAGCGCCAAACAGGCGCCGCCGGTAAAGCTGCGCCTCCCTCGGTCTGCAGCTGTGGTGCTCACGCTGCAGCCGGGGGCGGCTGAAAAGGGCATCACATACGCCAAGGTGTTACAGGAGGCAAGGGCCAAGATCAACCTTGCCTCCTGTGGCATCACGTCGGGTCTCCGCCTCAAGGTGGCGGTCACGGGAGGCCGCATTCTGGAGATCCCGGGGGCGGTGAGTGGCGACAGGGCGGACACCTTCGCCCAAAAGCTGAGAGAGGTGGTTGACCCGGAGTTGGTCAAGGTGTCAAGGCCCGAGAAATGCGCCGACCTGCGCGTCTCGGGTCTCGACGACTCCGTTGGTGTCGCGGAGGTAGTCGCGGCAGTCGCAGGGCGGGGTGCTTGCCCGGTGGGGTCGGTGAAGGCAGGCGAGCTGCGTACCGACTCCCGAGGGTTCAGCACCCTGCGAGTCAGTTGCCCTGTGGCTGCTGCAAAGAGGATGGAAGAGGGTGGTCGCCTTCTAGTCGGGTGGACCTCAGCGCAAGTGACGCTGCTGCAGCCGAGGACTCTGCAGTGCTACCGATGCTTGCACAAAGGGCACGTGCGGGCTAGGTGTACTGTGGAGGAGGACCGTAGCAGCGAATGCTACCGATGTGGGCAGCCCGGCCACAAGGCGGCCGGGTGCAAGGCGGCTGCGCCGAGGTGTTCGCTCTGCGCAGCTGCGAACAAGCGAGCGGACCACAGGGTGGGAAGCGGGGCATGCTCCCCCACCCCACCCAGGCTAGTGAGGGAAGTAAGGGCCCCTGGCCCCAGCCACCCCCCTCCCTCAGGGGGTGAGATGGCGATGGACGCCAGCCAATAATTGGTTGGGCGAATCATCCCACCGTGTGGTCATACGCCATGGAAGGACAGTGGGGGGAGAACAGAATGGTCTCCTCCCCCAAGCGTTGGAGGTCCTGGAGGAGGCGCACCTACTGCTTCCTCCACACTCCAACTGAGGCCAGGGCGGCAGACCCGGGGGGGTTTCTGTCGCCCATTCACATGCCTCGAGGTGGCGCGCGCGGTGTTTCCGCGCGCCCCTCTAAAGTATGCAGAGTGGAGGTCACCTCCACCTCCACTCTAGCACTGGGAAGGGTCCTCACCTAAGGACCAACGCCGCCGGGGCCGCGGAAGATATACTCACGTTCCCCGTAGCCCCGGCACTCAGCGTCCCTGAAGGAACACCGTCGGGTTTTAGTCAGTAGGAGTCTGACATAACCACCTCGCCGCCCCCGCGGTGGGGTGGTATCCATAAGGATTTCCCGACGTAAAAAAAAAAAAAAAAAAAAAAAAAAAAGGTTTGAACTGCGACAAAACAACGCGCGAGCCGAGCGAGCGAAGCGAGCGTGCCGCGGCAGCGGCCGGTATAGCGCTCAAAACTAATTATTAAAGATTTAATTGTGATTATAATGATTTTATTTATTTTTATGCGCTTGATTTTACAAGAGAAGCGTTTGTAAAATAGATTTGTAACGTGATTGTATGCGAAACAAAACATTGCTAAAATAAGAGGTTTTTCAGACGAGCTGTATTCGAAACGCTGTTTGTAAAATGAAACATTTGTGAATAACATGTTTAAGAAATGAATTGTATACGAAACGTTGGTTGTAATGTAATATTTTGCAATAAGTATTTTGGTCAATCATTAGTGAACCATCTTACAGGCAGTATCCTCTTAATTAGTTATACTGAAACATTTTTTAAATTTTAATTATTAAGTTATTGTTTGACAAATAAAACTATAATTCCTTTTTTTTTTTGATATGATTATTAAGAATTGTTTATTTAATAATTTGTAACACTTAAAATAGCTATTTTCATATAAATAAATTTTTTTTTGATATGATTATTGAGAATTGTTTATTTAATAATTTGTAACACTTAAAATAGCTATTTTCATATAAATCATAATTGAGAGGACGTTTATAATATAAATATGCCTGATATTTACTTTTGGAGGCAGGTAAGTTGGTGCTTGGATTAAATAACGATGAAAATAATAATATTAAATAAGGCTGACCTAAATGAAGTTAAATCCTGGCATAGACGAAACAACGAACAACAATTTTTTGGACGTGTAGGTTAACTATCGATTTGAGTACCCCTGCCAAGTGCGAGTCGCACTCGCGCACGAAGAGTTCAGTGCCATTGTCCATAAAAACGAGCATAAAAACTCACGTTTGTTGTATGGGATATTTTATTGTATATTTTAGTATTTGTTGTTATAGCGGCAACATAAATACATCATTTGTGAAATTTTCAACTGTCTAACTATCACGGTTCATGAGATACAGACAGACAAACAGACGAAGGGAAGGACAGCAATATCTTAATAATAGGGTCCCGTTTTACACTTCGGGTACGGAACTCTAAAACACTAAAATTAGAAATCCATTCAATTTTATTGCATGAAGAACTGCTTGCTTTGACGTTTCCTCTAATGACTTTCAGTGTTTCATCGCCTCTGCTAATCTACTCAATGCTCTGGGCACCGGTATGATGCTAGCATTTCCAGCAGTCTTGAACCCTGCCATCACGTCTGCCAACAGCACCGATATCAAGACTACAGGAGACCACGCGTCTTGGATTGGTAAAATTTCCGTTTCCCCTCCAAACTTCTAAGCTTCACTTAACCAGTGAGAACCATTGTCTATAATAACAGCAAAAAAATCACCTTTGATGTCTAGCAAGCCTCGTAAATATTTATTTTATTCTGTTTTTTTGTATTTGTTGTTATAGCGGCAACAGAAATACATCATCTGTGCCAATTTAAACTGTCTAACTATCACGGTTCATGAGATACAGCCTGGTGACAGACGGACGGACAGGGAAGTCTTAATAATAGGGGCCCGTTTTACCCTTTGGGTACGGAACCCTAAAACAAGCTCAAATACTGCCTTTCCCACAGCTTCCATCAACGGCATCGGAGGCCTCTTCGGCTCCTTCGGAATATCTCCAATCATGCAGCTTCTCGGCAGAAAAGCAGCCCATTACAGCATCAACGGGTTCCTACTCATCGGCTGGATCATATTTCCTTTCGCCAAGGACATTGGCGCTCTGTACGCAGCCAGGTTTCTCCAGGGTTTCACTAATGGCGGCGTCTATGTGGGCTGCATCATTGTAAGCGAATACGTCCATCCCAGTCGAAGAGGATACTTGGTGTCGTCAATGAAAGTCATGATTGCATTGGGCACTTTGAGCTGCCACACCATGGGCGCCTTTTGGACATGGAGACAGATATCGATTGTAGCCACAATACCCCCTGTTGCCGCTATAATTGTGACAGTTTTCTGGCCCGAAAGTCCATCACACTTGGCACTAAAAGGCAAATTCTCGGAGTGCGAGACCTCTTTCAAATGGCTCAACGGGAATTCAGAAGAGTGCCTCAAAAATTTGAAATCACTGATAGAAGCGCAAAGGGAGAAAATTGCGAGCAACAGGAAAAACAGTTTGCCGGAGCTAATGAAGACATTTCTGAAAAAGGACTTTCAAAAAGCCCTTGTCGTGACGGCTCTACTGACTCTGGCTTTAGACGTATGCGGACGATACTACCTACAAGCGTACCTCATACAAATTATGATGGACTTATTGGACAACACAACCTCGGCTACGTACTTCACTCTCGGATCTGATGTCGTTACGATAATTGCTTTGTCCTTGTCCACTGCAGTCATAAGGCACGCCAAACGCCGTACTGTATTGTTTGTAACAGGATCTGTCACTGCATTTTTAATGCTTATAATCAGTGTTCTAGTATATTTAAAGACTGCTTATACTTTATCTACGTATTTCCTGTGGTTTACAGCATTGGTTATTATACTTCAATGCTTTGTTGTTAACATTGGCTTGAGCTCTGTGGCGTTTACTTTAGTAGGTGAAATATTCCCTTTAGAGCACAAAGGTCTGGGATCATGTATGTCTGGAGTTATTTTTGCGTCGTTCTATGCAATTATCATGAAGATAACTCCAGTTTTGATCGATTGCACTGCATTGTACGGTACATATGCTATCTTTGGTGTGTCTCTGGCAGTAACTTTGATTTTGTTGTTTGTAACTGTACCAAAAACTAAAGACAGGACGTTGCAAGACATAGAGGATGAGTTAAAAAATGTTCCGAGGACGGAAATGATTCTAGTGGAACGAGAAACATTGATGTATTCTAATGAAATTGACAGAAAATGATTAGTTCTACTATATTTATTAATTCAACAGTATGTAGGATTAGATGCAATGTGGTAGGATATATTTTATGCTTTTGCACACACTAATTCGGTCCTACGATTGTTGTTGTATCGTAGGCAACCGTCAAAGGTCTTTGGGTGAACTGACAAATTCTGGTAGCTTAGTAAAAAATACCAATAGACTGTTAGGCCATGGTGAATTTTATCAGTTATAGTATTTTTTGATACGCCTCGGGGTCGAATTCTGCCTTATCAGGCCATTGAGATTCGTTCGAAGCGTTCTTAAATTAGCAGAATTTATCCCGAAATAGTATACACGTACCTAGATTATTATCTTGTTATGAAATAATCATAATACTACTTGTTAATTAGAATTTAAACGGGTCTATTTCACATAATAGGTACTATTTTAATGTATCCTTTATCAATATATTTTAGTTTTATTTACTTGCCATTTATCTTTTTCATCTTGCATGTACCTATGTGGTTTCACATTCATCCCATCCATAACTGAAATAAATATTTAATTCTGTTCAAATGATATAATTTGATAGACTGTTTAAATTGCCATGAGCGGCGACCGGAAGCTCCGTCTATTTCCGGTGCATTCCCGGTGCCGCAGTCAGCAAACGGTTATCAATTATTCGGTAAGAGCGCTTCCCGATAAACCTATTGCCTAAAATGTTTTGGAAAGAGCTGCCAATGGTCCTTTTCATGGAAGAACTAACTAGTGGAGTTTTATTGGAAAGCCACACCTGACGATGCTACGATCAACATTTTTCTCAAACGCATATTTCGTCAGGTGATGATGTGTATAGTATTGGTGGAATATGAAGTGCTCGGCAAATTATATAGGTAACCAAGAAAATTTAAGATCTATTACGGTTCTATAAAAAAAAAGTTGCTTTGGCTTCCCATGGTTTGTGCATTAGCCTACTTTTTTCTAAATAATTATATGTCAAAATGAAACATTAAAAAGTCGACTCTTCAGCCTATTGATAATAGCAAGCCACAAATAAAAAAAAATACATTCACTCACTAGGGCCTAACAACTTATTTTAGGTCCGCTAAGCTAACCTCACATGACACACTTTTCTAGCATGAGATGTGAGAAACTAATTATGATGTACGTCTACACCCTTTACCACCCTTTCCTTTTATTGGTGGTTGACTGGTAGAAAATACTTTCAGTACTACTCACTAAGTTTTGTGTACAATAAAGTGTAAAATAAACAAATAAAGAAATGTTATAGTATTGGTGATATAATTATAAGGTGTTCGGCAGATGATATAAACCCAGAAAAAGTGACATTTCGTGTTCTCAATTATCACGATTTATTGTACTGAATCGTGATGTCGACTGCGATTTGATTACACACTATACCTACCGAGTACCTACTGACTATGTCACTAACTGGGATATGAAATGTTACCAACAATCTGCAAATAAATGATTTATCATCACAATCCATATCCCCCACTGCTAAGCACCGGGTCTCACCACACTTTCGTGAATTCGTAATCCACCTCGAGGACCTGTGTGCCTAGTGTGAGTTTTGCCAATTTCTTTACGTGCTCGGTCCGGTTAGTGTAAACTTGAAATTGTGTGGAATAAGAGCAGCGCCATCTAGTGACTGACTGACTGACCGGACCGAGCACGTAAAGAAATTGTCAAAACTCACACTAGGCACACTGGTCCGGACTGGTGGACAGTCGACTGAGCAAACGCGTCTATTGATGAGATAATTTCATCTACATTGCTAATTGGTCGACACCCAAAATATAAAATACGGACAACGTCGTCTTTAAATAGTACAACAGAAATGAATAGATCACAGTGTAATAAAAATAATTTAATCCAGAAATCTTTCCCTTTCCTTAATAGTAATATCTTTGTTTTGAATACCATTCAACTCATCTTCGATGTCCTGCAACGTTCTGTCTTTAGTTTCAGGTACAGTTTTGTATAATAAAATTAAACATATAGCTAGAGACACTCCGTAAATACCATAAGTACCGTGTAAACCGGTGTGTTGCATCAAAACTGGAGTAGTCTTCAAAGTAACAGCATATAGCACGGTGAAGACAATACCAGACACACATGCTCCCAACCCCTTGTGTTCTAAAGGGAATATTTCCCCAACCAACGTGAACGATACTGGTGTCAATCCAATGTTAACAACAAAGCATTGGACGATTATTAACAAAGCTATAAACCAAATTAAATACGTTGAAAAAGCATAAACAGTTTTTAAATACACTAGTAAACTGATCATTAACATCACAATAACAGCTAACACCCCCGTTGAGAACAATATAGTACGACGTTTCGCGTAACTGATTAGTATAGTGGATAAAAACAAAGCTATGGCTGTGAATAAATCTGCACCGAGGGTGAAATATACAACTGAAGTGTCATTTCCCAAAAGCTCCTTCATTATCTGAATGACGTACGCTATGATATAGTATCTTCCACAGAGGTCTAACGATACAGTCAGTACTGTGCTCATCAAAAGCGCTTTTTGAAAGTCCTTTTTCACAAAAGCTTTCATCAAATCCAATAAATTGTTCTTCTTATTCCTATTGCGTTCAAGTTTCTCCTTCTGCGCTTCCATCAATGCCTTCAAGTGTTTCTGGCTCTCCTCCGAGTTACCGTTCAGCCACTTGAAAGATGTTTCACATTCAGAAAATCTGCCTTTCAGCGCCAAGTGCGAAGGGCTCTCTGGCCAGAAAAAGGTCATTATTATAGCTATAAGTGGCAGTATCGCTGCAAATATCGCGATCTCTCTCCATGTCCAAAAAGAACCCATTGTGTGACACCACAAAGACCCTAACGCAATTGAGACTTTCTTAAAGGTTATGAAGTACCCCCTTCGCTTGGGATGGATGTATTCGCAAATGATGATGCTGTTGATGTAGATGTTGCCAATACTGATGCCCTGGATAAACCTCGCTGCGTACAGAGCTCCGATGTCCTTGGCGAAAGGGATTATGATGCAGCCGATGAGAAGGAATCCGTTGATGCTGTAATGGGCAGCTTTCCTGCCAAAGATCTGCATGATTGGGGACAGCCCGATGGAACCGAGGATGCCACCGACGCCGTTGATAGCAGCTGGAAAAAAGAGCCGTTTCGGCTTAAGAGTTCTCTTTCATAGCTCCTGACAGAAAGAGAAAGAAGGCCATTGCAATCATCATGCTAATAAGGGCACGATGAATGAAGTGATATGTTTTGACACAATACTTTATTATTGTAATTTACTTTAGCCTTATTGTAAGTTACTTGATTATTATAGTTTTCATCTACACCACCAACCTATGATATTCAATTACTTCATTTCATTCAAAGTTTGACAGGAACAGATCGCTTCTAGCGACAAATCCGCCCATTGTACTATAATATAGCGCTTAACTTTGTCTTTGTCTAATTTTTAATAATTCTAATTTTTATTTTTATTATTTTTAATAGTAATTATTTCTAATACCTTCGGTCATTACATTTTATTTGGTGCAATAAAGCACGTATTCTATTCTCTCGCGGTGTTGACTCGGTATACTCTTACAGCCGAAATTAATGTTGTATCTCCTATCCAAGATTGAAATCGATCTTGGATTGCTGCCTATCGTTCGATCGATTCCCAATCCGCGTGCCTTTATAAACCAATTCACGGATCGGTTATTGGCACGTTTGACCCTAAAAACGGATTGTGATATCAATCCCAGATAGCAAAATTTGGATTGGATTGATTATTAATTTCGGCCATTAGAGGTTTTTCTTTATAAGTAGAATAGTAACCTATCGATGGTCATAGGTTGACACCTCGTAACTACAATAAGTAAAATTTTCAGGGGACGAAAAAAACTTTCTTATATCTGCTACAGTTGCTAAATAAATAAAACAAAAATATAGTTGGTAGGTAATTAGTTACTCTTTTTAATTATATGTAAATATAAGAAGTCCACTTGGGCTTTTTTACCATTAATGCGAAAATAAACTAGATACGAGGAAACTATTCCAAAAAAATCTTAGAAACATCAAGTTACGAGAAGTCAATTCAATCACTCACGGCCAGTTTCTGAAACCCTAGTTAACTTATCTGGCAAATTGTCATACAAGCTGTGGTAATCTGCGGGTATAACCATGCTATAACACTATTTATATTATAATGCTCATGATAATCATTTTTTTAGTAATTAACAAACTTAAAATGAGTTACCTACCTACATGATTCAAATTAGGTACTCAATTTATCCCCCGATCCCCCGATAGGCTATTATAGTGTAACGACATTGTATCCCCATACCATGGTGTGGTGGGAGTCTGATAACAATAATAGCACACAAAGTGTAAAACGTCCATTTGTATGATTCATTTCCATACATGTTTTACACTTTATATTATTAAGGTTGGTACCTATAAAAAGTAAAGAATACCTCCTAGTTTTAGGCGCTATATTAGTACCGGAAGCACCAGTTACCAGGATAGCACAGGACATAAAGGAGGTATTACTTCTTGTTCCATCCAATATGTCTGTGCTTACAATAGGAATCCCAGCCATACTGGTGAGCACCAGAATCCCTGTATGATTACCAAGCCATACATGGATTCAGGTACCCACCTTCTAGGTCTATCATACAAAGTAACACAAGTCAAAGAGGTCAAGCTATAAAAAAGGGTGTTGGTAATTATTTCTCTGAGTAGGTAACTATAAATACAAAAAACTACTATTTTTTTGTAAACTAATAGCATAAAGTGATGTTTCCTTACTGGCTATGCTACCATGGTACCTACTTCTAGTTTAAATATATTCTAAGTTATTTCTGTTCAAAAGCTAATAAATGTATGTCTCATAGCTATATCAAAGGCGCTAGAAGTAGTCAGTGTTTTATTAAAATTGATCCAATTTAATAATTTGGAAAAAATGAGCCTCGAATAAGTCCTTTTTTGGGAGTAGGGCGTTTTGCGAATAAGTTATCAATCTACGAATCCCACTTTTCCCAGAGATAAATTTTAATTATCTTGTTTGCCAATTTTTTAACAATTAAAAATCGTAGGATAGTCCTACCTTTTCAATGAATAGCGGCAATCTAACCAATACGTTCATACAAAGTATAGTGTTGACAACTCGTAACTGTATGCAAAATTTGAGCAGGTCGATACTTGAAACTTGTGAGGTGTCAACTTTGGACAGAAATGTTCGAGAGACATTTTCTGTTGGTTACGAGTCCGCTACCGTTAGATGCGGCGCGTAATTTTGAGATTTTTCATGTGCATAACTCGTTTTCGAAAAAATGTTAGTTACGAGGTGTCAACGTATGACCATCGCTATGCGTAATATAAAGTGACCATTCCGTCTCCGATGGCGCACGATTACCTAGAAGTAGCCTGTTCACTCGTGACTTGAAGACGTGGGTTATAACTAGAGGAAGAGGTAACGACTTGAAACGATGGCAGATCTCTTACCGATCCAAGAGGCGTGGTCGGCCGAGGTGTGAATGTCGGTGGTGTTGGCAGCCAGGATGGCAGGGTTCAGCACTGCTGGGAAGGCTAGCGTGATGCCCGTGCACACGGAGTAGAGCAAGCCAGCGGATAGCACGAACAGCTGGAACATAGAGATGGACCGGATGAAGAATCCCCCGGGATTCTTTTGCACCGTCGTTCGTTGGACATTTGTAAATCGAACTATAACTACGCACTCATTAGTATTATAGAAAGTGTAAATTCACCATGTTGTTTGTTTTGGGCTCCCGACATTTCCTCAATATAGTCTGTATAATGAATAGACTTTTCACAGCCCATGCTTAAAAAGTGTGTCATATATTTAGCTCAGCTTAGCGGGCCTAAACGTGATTGTTAGGCCCTAGTGAGTGAAAGTGGTTTTTTTTTCTTTGTACTCGCATTATCATCAGCCTTAGATTCAAATTTTCAGTTTTCCATTTTTATATAATTACTTAGAAAAAAAGAAGGGTATTCTATTATACAATCCATTATTTTTCTCCAAATATACGAAAATAAAGTATAACTTACCTGCCTCCAAAAATAAATGTCTCTCATATTTTTATTCCAATTCCAACAAATTACGCGTGAGGCTAATTTGTTGACTTTACTTCAACTAAATTTACCTGGCTAGTGCATGGTGTATTACGTTGATAACAGTTGGGTCATCGTTTCTCAAAGTTTTATTATATTAGAGTTAATTATCAAATCAGTTAGGTACAGTAAAATCTAAGGCTGTGTGGAAAGTCAAGAGATATTTATGAGATTTTTGGACTGTAGGTATATATATATCTATTCCAAGCACTTTCCCAAAGAATAATACATACTACCGCCAGCCAGATGACGAGACAATGTTTTGTCAAAGGTTAAGAACCGCTGTTTAGTGCAAGACATCTTTATAAATATTCTTATAATATTATTTTTCGGCCAAGGCTGCTAGCTGATAGCACGCTAACTGTAATTATAGAACCACGGTTGGATTCAGACGTCCAGAAAATTATTGTCTATGGAAATTTAAATAACACTACTATAGGTAAGTAATTAGGTATTATACTTGTCCAAAATTATATGGCGTTTACGTTTTGGATTGAAATGACTTGAACCAAAAAATCTGATATAAGTAGTGTCATTACGGAACACATTATGAAATGAAATAATGGTGCAAATACTTACCCCCGGTTTCTAGAACGCTAGTTGGCTTTGACAGTAGATTAAAACTATCGTTGCCTCTATCTAACACTAAACAAATGACAAGGATGGCAATAGAATTAATCAGTTGTCAACGTTGACTGACGTTTCAGAAACTGGGGGTTAGTATAACTTTATAGTAAGAACTCCAACCGTGACGTTGTTGAAATTAGCATTATCGCCAAATAGTATAGAACTAATTGAAATAGCTAAATTAAACGTTCAAAATTGCCTATCAATATTACCAAGTGCGCGATTACTATTTTAATTTATGTAATTACGCGTTTTATTGGGAGTAGTGCTTTCTAAAACACTGCTGCGATAACGCCACCGGCACGTACAAGACACGTCGTGCCGCTATTCATTAGCATTATTTTAATTATCACCCGTTATCAATGTGGAGACGGCTTTGTAAATGCAGTACCCGTCTAGATGGGCCGACGACATCAAAAGAGTCGCAGGCAACCGGCGGATGCAAGTGGCAAATTGTCGTTAAATACAAAATTAGCAGATATACTCGTAATTAGAGTTAGGTGCCTCTCTAATTATGTATTAAAAATGAGCACAGAAACATTATCTAATATTTGTATAGGTATATACGCCAGTAACCAACCAGTTTACAAAAAAAAACAAGGTATTTAGTTACATAAAATATAATGGTTATACAATAATTAAAATAATGAACAATGTATGCACAGAAGGATGATAAAACTCTCTGAATAAAATGCTTAAATTTCACCTCGTTTTATTCACAACAATAAATATCTCTTAGTACACTCACTATCCTATTCCATTTACAGCTTTCCCGAAAGATCACCCCTATAGGAAAATAAATAAAAACACAATTTGTGAAGATTAGCCATCATTACAGGAGCGAAATTGTTTTTGTCACTCTCAGAGCCGTCGTCACTCTGTCTCTCAGGTAGACTGATAAATGACCCACTAGGGCGAAAAAATAACATTAGTTATCTTTCACCCCCTTTAGACCTTGAATCCTCTCTCACCCACCCCACCTGACCTGTTTGGAGTAAGTACCTACTTAGTTTCGGCAATCGATATAATAAGTGTTTTTCTTCGGAAAATTATTTAGAACGGTGACTTGTCGAACAGACAGCGAAGTGAACGCAAGCCGGGGCGTTTTGTTTTTCCCGACTGTCCTGGTATCCTTCTACATATAATTATCTATTTTGTGACATGTATTTTGGAAGTAAACGTTTAGTCTACTTCAAGTTAAACTAGAAAAGCTATCAGAATTTCCCTGTTTTCGTATTTTTTTATGATCGGGAGAAGTAGTAGGTATCGTGTTTTGAAGGTTTAGCTTATTTGTAATGTTTCAGGAACTGCAACATATATTTTTTTCTGATTAAAAATATGGATATTTCATCTTTAAAATGTTTAAAATGGAACCGCCTATAGGTCGATCCTGAGTAACCTGCCTTTAAAGCGGCAACAGAAATTCATACTTTGTGAAAATTCAAATGTCTAACTATCACGTTATCAGGATGATGAGATACAGTCTGGTGACAGACAGACAGACAGAGAGACAAACATACAGACAGACGACGGACAGCGGAGCATTAGCAATACCGTCCCGATTTACCCTTTGACAGCCTAAAAAAGAAGAAGGTAAATAAAGCTCTGGTTAACAATCAAATTCATTTAATTGACAGAGAAGATTTACAGTTCATGACAACATTAGGCATGCAATTTTTGATCATAAGACTAGGCTAGGCTTGAAATTATCGGCAATTTTGGAAAAAATTACAACTGTCTTCTGGGACGTAAGTCGTAAGAAATTGGATGAGGTATGAACACACAGTACAGAGATAAATAAACTAATAATGACACTACTATCCAGAGAGAGTTTGCAACATTCGCGAAATCCGTCCAATTCTTAACAATGTTGGTCGCACTCGCGTCGCTTCCGACGTCAGTGCCCCATCGAGGCCAAATTATAAACTTAACAAACTTCGTATAAACAAAATAATTGCAAGAGATGATCCACTTGGGACATTCTGTCTCTTTCATACACAACACTTTTAAAGCGTAGCTCAAAACAATCGTAATACTCGTCAATATAAAGGAACCTCGATAGTACAGGAGAAGTTTAGGAGATTCTTTGCTGTGCTTCGGAATATCCAAAGCCAATTCTGATAGGAAAATAAAATGACACATCAAACTAAAACAGATAACTAACAAACGTATATCACGCCTAACGTCGATGAACAGAGTTGAAAGGGTGAGCACGGATAGTATGAACGACGGGAGTATGACAATAGCCGCTAGGACGTCCGCGTGACGGTCCAATCTAAACGTCATTATCAACTGCTTTTCAGAAGTCTGATTTTCCTCCTGCTGGTAATCCATTATGTCCCATTCAGCCCCGTATTCTGACGCGAACATCACTATAGCTCTGCCATTAAAGCCCAGGAGCATTTTCGGTGTTTTGCTATAAGGACCAAACTCCAATTTACAAGTTTGTGCATCATAAGGCCACTCTCTCAAATCAGTACCGCACTTGGCTGCGGAGAACTCCCGCGCCATACAAAAGACCGTACCATCGCTGGTAACTGTACAGGGACCGTAGAAATTCGAGTAAATATATTCGTCATTAATACTGTTGATAAGTTTGATTCCCGGTGTCCATATACTGTGGCTCATCAGCACGATCGATTTCAAGTCGTCGTAACTTTTTGGATCCCATTTTAGTCTCTCGTCATGCCATAACATATAAATCAATGTATAAACAAAGAACGTCTCTTCCTCGCTAATTAATTTGAAGCTCTTTAGTCCAAATGTCACTGTGATTCGTATAGGCTCTGACGTGTTTTGTGGCGGTGGTTCTGAGACGTCGTAGTTACACTTGTTAAGGTCGAGTATTAACTTTTGTTCCCACATGTTCTCTAGCGACCGATAGTCGATGGCACAGTCGTTTATGTTGAAGTAGTTCGCCAGGGTCTGGTGGAGCACCAGCAGTAATGCGAGCCGTCTCATGTCTGGTCGAGTACTGGTCGATATCGGAGTCCATTGGGCTTCGTTGATACTCAATACCAGGTACGCCCACCTACACTGATAACACTCTACGCAGGGCTGTACTTGCTCTGTAATCCAACGGATATGGGCCATCATGGCTCTGAATTTGAGGAATATCCGAAACGGTCTACATTATTTTTGTGGAATCTAGTAGGTACCCATTACTTTGGATATCTCGCTAATAATATTGAAATTCAAGAATTCACTTACAGATTTGTAACTGTTTTAGCTACGGTAAAGTTAAATGGTATTTTATAATTAAGTAAGTAGTTTTAGTAATTCGGCTTATCCCGGGAACGTGTGGCATAGCCCAAATTTTAAACCAGGCCACGTCATCGCTGGGCCTAAATCTGGGCCTATATTTATGGGCACTAGAGGGCATTTATCACCAGCCAGGCTGATATTTACTTTAACGGATAGATTTTTCTAACCATAAATATTTTTTTCACACCTCTTGCTCAAAAAGTGTGTCATATTAGCTCCGCTTAGTTGGCCTAAACGAGGTTGTTAGACTCTAGGGAGTGAAAGTAGTTTCTTTTTTAATCTGTACTCGCTATTATAAACAGGCTGAAGATTCGACTTTTCAATTTTTCATTTTTACATACCTATTCACTTAGAAAAAAAAAGGGTATCTTAATGCACAAACCATGCGAAGCCTAACCAGTTCACTTTTTTTAATGAATTTAATTCTGGTCTAGATTTTGGCTATCATTATATGTTTAGGTTAGTACGTAGGTACGTGTGCGTTTGCCAACATTGGAATTAAAAACAGTTTGTATTGCCGCTATAATCTGTAGGGGAGTGTAGAATATTGACAACAATGCAATTTGGTTTAAAAGGATTTAATTTGATTATTTTTCTATTTGAAAGTGAACGTGAGTACTTGTGAAATGTGTGAGGTATTGTAAGCTTGTTTTAATTGTTTATTTTATTTCTCGCTATCTCGGTGTGAAAACTTTTGTGTTTTACGCGGATCTGAAACGACTCAGCCATACTCGATTCTATGTGCCACACTCGCTACGCTAGTGACAGTTGGATGGAAGGTATCATATAATTGTATTATAAGAAGTACACACAACAGCCAAGCAGTTCTTTAGATTCCCTTACACAGTCACAGACTAAAAAAACATGTTTATGAAAACCACGCCATGAAAACGTTAAACATATTTAGACGTCGTAAGAAATTGGATGCGGCATGAACACACAGTACAGAGATACATAAACTAATATAGAGACTACTATCCAGAGAGAGTTTGTGACATTCGCGAAATCCGTCCAATTTTTAACAATGTTTGTCGCACTCGCGTCGCTTCCGACGTCAGTGCCCCATCGAGGCCAAATTATAATCTTAACAAACTTCGTATAAACAAAATAATTGCAAGAGATGATCCACTTGGGACATTCTGTCTCTTTCATACACAACACTTTTAAAGCGTAGCTCAAAACAATCGTAATACTCGTCAATATAAAGGAACCTCGATAGTACAGGAGAAGTTTAGGAGATTCTTTGCTGTGCTTCGGAATATCCAAAGCCAATTCTGATAGGAAATTAAAATGACACATCAAACTAAAACAGATTACCAACAAACGAACGTCACGCCTAACGTCGATGAACAGAGTTGAAAGGGTGAGCACGGATAATATGAAAGACGGGAATATGACAATAGCCGCGAGGACGTCCGCATGACGGTCCAATCTAAACGTCATTATCAACTGCTTTTCAGAAGTCTGATCTTCCTCCTGCTGGTAATCCATTATGTCCCATTCAGCCCCGTATTCTGACACAAACATCGATATAGCTCTGTCATTAAAGTCTAGGAGCATTTTCGGTATTTTGCTATAAGGACCAAACTCCAATTTACAAGTTTGTGCATCATAAGGCCACTCTCTCAGATCAGTACCGCACTTGGCTGCGAAGAACTCCCGCGCCATACAAAAGACCGCACCATCGCTGGTAACTGTACAGGGACCGAAGAAGTACGAGTATATGTATTCGTCATAAATACTGTTGATAAGTTTGATTCCCGGTGTCCATATATTGTGGCTCATCAGCACGATCGATTTCAAGTCGTCGTAACTTTTTGGATCCCATTTTAGTCTCTCGTCATGCCATGCCGTATGAATCATTGTATAAACAAAGAAGGTCTCTTCCTCGCTGATTAACTTGAAACTCTTCAGGACGAATTTCATGTGGATTCGTATAGGCTCTGACGTGTTTTGTGGCGGTGGTTTTAAGGGGTCGTAGTTACACTTGTTGAGGTCGTGTATTAACTTTTGTTCCCACATGTTCTCTAGCGACCGATAGTCGATGGCACAGTCGTTTATGTTGAAGAAGTTCGCCAGAGTCTGGTGGAGCACCAGCAGTAATGCGAGCCGTCTCATGTCTGGTCGAGTACTGGTGTAGTAGGACTGGATATCAGCTCGGTGTATTGAAACTCGATTCGTGTAACGCCCCTTCTGATAACACTCCAGGGCCGTGTCTAATTTACTCGATGATCCAATGGAAGTCTGAATTTTTGTCTCTGCATATTATATCGGTTGAGTTATTGAAAATTTATAAAATGAAACTAATTTATGCACTAAAGATAGGGTTTCATAATAGTGTTCATTTCATTTCATTTAAAAAAAAATAGGTTATGATCACACAATCTGATAGATCGAACTATCAATCAACTTGTTCATGAAGTATATATTTGCATCTTGAAGTGTCAGTACATTATTAGTGGCTGGGATTCGAAATTAATAACTCGTCATCATCGTCATCATCATCAGCCTGGAGCCATCCGCTGCTGAACATTGGCCTCCCCCTTAGACCGCCACACCGAAGGACAATTTGCTACTCGCATCTACCGGTTGCCTGCGACTCTTTTGATGTTGTCGGCCCATCTAGCCTACCTACACTGCGTCTTCCAGTCCGTGGCCGCCACTCTAGAACCTTTCTTCCCCTAACTTATAACTCTTGACTAAGCTTAATGCCAGACAAATCAAGTAGGTACCATAGCTAAACTAATGGACAGAATTAGAGGCGTAAGAGTTTTCGAAAAGTCTAGACTCTAGACAGTTTCATCTCAACAATATGAACGCAGAATCCGCAAATAATTTCCGATGCGGCGGCGGGATGCAATTATGAACATCGGATGTTGTGACGTGTCTGGCTCCGGTACACGGGAATGCACTTTAACAATGGTTATGAGGACGTCCGCAAGCATTCGATTTAGCTTGGAATGGAACTGTCTTAATACCTACCTACTGTAATTTTAAAGTTATAACTAAGTAGCTATGTTTTGTAATTGTATAATGCGCTCTTAATTGCACGCCGATTTAGGCTCTAGAGTCAAACCGACTTCAAAAAATGGTACTCAATTCAGTTGTATATTATTTTTAAAGCTAATACCATAACATTGTTCAAAGACCTTCTGCTAATGGCAACCCTATCCGAAACGCCAAATTAAGAACGACCACCACAAAACCAACGCTGAAACTCAGTTCATTTCAGCGGATAATTAACCCGCGATGAATTGTAAATATAATATTGGTTTCCGATATTAATAGCGTCATCTGGCATCGGCTGACAGTTGCACAGCTCGCGGCCGAAGCGGGATCCCGGGATAAAACCGGGATTTGTGAATAATGACGGAGAAAATGTTTCTTTTCCGGCGTTTTAAAATTTCAACCAGACGGTTACACCACTAGTCAATATCACTCGCTTTTTTGTATATGATAAGCAAAAAATTATAATTAAACAAAGGAAAGAGAATTAAAAAAAAAAAAAAAAATAATTAGCGGACTTACAGTCTTTTTATTAGAAAACCCTAAGATTAATCTTAAGATACTTAATGTGAGATAGCGAGTAAAAACCCAACAAATGTAATAAAAAATATTTTGAGCAAACAAAGGCATTGACCTACCCAAGTCGATGGTAAAAGTAGTTATTAAAAAAAAAAAAAAAAATATCACTCGCTTTTCGGCGAAGGAAAACGTGAGATATGCCCGTGAATTATTTCGGAGGCATGTATCCACCGATCCGGACCGGGCCCCCGTGGTGGATCTGGTCTAAAGGCGTGCCATGCAGTTAGGGGGTAGGGATCGATGATAATGATACAACTTTATTTACGTATTGCAGTGCATTAAAAGTAACGTTGTAGGGAAAATAATTATTTTTGTATGGAGTACCTTGCATTAATTATACTTCTGGTGATCTTTTGGCCTGTCGTAGAATACTATTCAAATAACATAAATCCGAAAGATCACCAGTCTCGTATAGTGTTTGTAATAAAAGGCTTCAAAGTTTGAATACAAAATGTTGTATGAAAAGTGTGTAGGAGACTGATGATTTTGGTAATATTACTTGTTCCAATTTATTGTACTATCGGTAGTAGGATGAAACAAAACGAACGGTAAACTTTAAAGCCAGCACTATTATCATTCTCATAATATATGTAGGGCACAGACTCCAACCCTAACCGTCTTACCACAATAGATTAGAACACAGTTAAACAGAAATTTCTGAAATTTGGCTCCACGAAATCGACGTGTACTTATCACTCGCGTTTTCTTACTCAATCCTGGCATTCCTAATTATTGTACTTGTGAATATGTTATTGAGTTAGAAAAAGCGAGGGCTAGACGTTGATTTATGGAGAAAATATTTAGACTCATCTGTTCAACTCTAGTTTAAATCTTTTCTGGTAAAGATACGTCGCAACGATTTAAGTAACGAACAACACATAATCACCCCACTTATTTTAATTTACCCCATTTGTCAAACTTTACAATACCGGCTTAACAACACTACAACATAAAACCAGTATGGATATTACAGATTTACAATAATTCTTACTATACGAGTATAACTTTCCATAATTATGCTAGCCTGTATGGATGAGGTTGCTGTGTAGCGACATGATAATCGATTTTTTTATTGTTTCATGTTTCGATAATATAATCGAATTACATGTGAGTATGTAAGTACTGTTAGATATTTATCATGGAGTCTTCTTTTGTATCTTGCTTGTATATCTTGGAGTGCAATGAAGAGTTGCTATCTCGTCGTGAATATGATATTGCTCTCATTTTGATTCGATATTTGATCCATATTCGTCCACTGCTTGCTTAGGTACGGTTCTCATCTCTCCTCACTGTTACGAGGACGTTTAGGCCCAGCCCATACTGTTTTCATAATATTGTAAAGCGAGGTTATTAGCGTTTTACGAGCCACATTTTTCGGCTGTAATGTGTAACTTAAGTTGTGAAGTTCACGCAGAGGTCTTAAAAACGATTTAGAAAACTTTCTAGGTAAAAGATGGTAATAGTCAGACTTGAATTTATGTAATTTGGCTAAAATGGTATCTGCACTTCTAATAATTACGGTAGGTTTAATTCACTTTATTTTCGACCTCAGAAGGTTAGTAGAACTTAATCAGAATTAGGATAAATTTAAACATTTGCTTAGATTGATTAAACGCTATAAATACCTGTTAGTCCATTGTTGTGTTGTCCATTATTAATAAATAAATAAAGTTATTGTATAATTAAATGTTATCGTAAGTTTACCGCTGCATGAATTGGTCTATAAAAAAAAGCAAAAAATAATAATCAAATATTAATGTAGTACGGAGAAATAATCCTACTTCCTACTAATATTATAAACGCGAAAGTTTGTCTGTATGGATGGATGTTTGTTACTCTTTCACGCAAAAACTACTGAATGGATTTTGATGAAACTTCACAACAATCTAGCTTACATATTAGAATAACACATAGGCTACAATTTATAAAGATATATTATCGTATAGTAACCAAACGCGGGTGAAACCGCGGGGCGCAACTAGTTATCAATAAAATTCAGATGATATACCAATGAAAATGACCATGCGTTTCAGGAATAATTTAATGTAAAGGCCCATTTAGACAAAATCGACGTCTATCACTCGCTTTTTCTTACTCAATCCTGGCATTCCTAATTATTTTACTTGTGAATTTGTTATTGAGTTATAAAAAGCGAGGGTTAGACGTCGATTTGTGAAGAAAATATTTAGACTTACCTATCTTTTAAACTCTCGTTTAAATATGTTGTGGTCAGACCGAGTTTCTTCACTATTGCGAACTATACTTAGTATATAGCGAAAAATGACTTGTATCGTCTCTTTTAAACAATCGTTTCCTATAACAGTGTCATACTAAATTTTAGGTTTCATACATTATTTTGCTCTTGTACGTACCTACTTATAAAAAAATAGCTCAGGCATGGAAACTAAGCTCGCTTCGACTAGAGACCTTGTTATCGAAAATCTGGCCAAAAAATTTCTGAAAACTATATCCCATTCCTGCCTGGCGCTCTCCATGAAAATCGTGCTTAGGTAGCTACGATTTTTCAGTGTTATAACATTTCAGTTTTCGGTCCATTCGTATCGTATGTATGAAAACTGTCGCTGCACAGTATACAAATATTCGCTTTTCTGTGGAACCGGTAGAAAATACGTTTGTTTGGTGGTTATAACTTTTTTTTTTTACTTTTTTGAAATAGGTTGTTGAAACACGTTTGGTCGTTGGTTGTGCTCTACGAGGCATATTTTGAGCTCGTCTCAGGTTTTTGAGGTCTCTTTGAGAGGATGGGTTGGTTGAGATACCTTTTATAGGTATATCTTTTTTGGTATAAATTAATCCTAATTAGCATAAATTTATACCAAAAAAGATAAAAGTCAGGACTATTACTCAGTCAGTATTAACTTTCATTTATTTTATTTAATAACTTCTTAGGTTTACTCCCCTATATTTTTACATGAACCAATCATTTATCTTAAATAATAATCACATAACTTTAATACTGACTAATAAGCTATGTGTGACTGGCATAAATCTACGGTAGAAAAGCAAACATACATTACCACCTGGAGCCCGCTAATTCGCTAACTCCCCATACCATTACGTAGTTCTAAAATGTATAAAAGTGCTCCGTACTCGAGTTAAAATCCTAATTCGTTTATAGCAGTTTTCTGCATCGCGCCCGACGAATAGGAAACTACTTTTCGCGTTCATTTGAGGTCGGCTGCGGTGTGAGAAGTAAGAGCAGAGCGGTTGAACCTAAACGAGCTTGAACCGGTGTCTTCGAGGATTTCACAAACCGAGATTTGACAGGTGATCCTTGTTTTTTTGAGTCCACTCAGAAGTCTTTATTCCTATAGCCCCGAAGAGGGCGAGAGATGAAAGTTAACTCTGCCACTGGATTAAAAAGACATCTATGTAGAAGAACCGGCAAGAACCTCGACGGATAAACTTAAGTTATACTATGGCAAGTAGTCGCGAAGTGCGGAGGTTCATTCCAATAGACTTTACTATAGTACTTACTCGTATATAATTATGAGATCATTTAGAGTTATGATAGCAAGAGACTTACAAACTGACTTATGTTGGAAACAAACGTCACGTAAAAGTGTCGTGCCACTATTTTACCACTAGTATAATTCTGGAATTTTCACTCGCCATCAAGCATCGACCTGGGGATCAATTCTGATAAATTAAGAACGCTTGAATCGAATCTCACCCAAGTAACAAAATTTGGTACTATAAAAGTCCTGAGAACGTTTTGGAACGTGCTAGTTAGTGTTCAAGATTAGTACTATAATGGTGTTGTAAACGTTTACAAAACCCCGAAAAGGCCCTAGTTTTATCACTGATTTATTATAAAAACATTACATAAAGGCTCTTACGGTGATAAATCAGCTCTATAGTTGAAATGTAAAAGTGTCGAGAAACGCTTTTTAGTACTAAAATAGTGCTGTCTGCAACTTTTATATCACAAATTTGCACTATTAAAGTAATCAAAACATGTTTATAGTGCTATATGGCACCGTAAACGATTCCAGTGATCTTTATTATCACACTTGTTTGCAATTTTGTTCGTGTTGTGGTTTCGTCGTGAGTATAGACTATACACATAATATATTATACAGAGAGTCGTGAGTGTTCCCCAAGAAAATAAAATAAATCGGTAAGTTATTCTTTATGTCATTTGCCATGTTTGCTTAGCGTAATATGTAATAAGGACATACTAAAAAAATGTAACTCTGCCATAAATTGCACTTGCGAAAATAATTGTATCGATAAAATCATTATGCTGATTTAAAATTTGACGATGCGCCCTCATATTTTTTATGTTTTAATAAAATTTTAATTAATAAAATAAGGACTTGTCCCGACTATGGCTGCTATAGTACATATTGGCTCCAGCCGTGCTGCTAATGTGTTATCAAGGCAAAAAACAGCAGCCATCTTATTTTCACCACAAGCGAATTAGGAATTAGTACATTTATATTACGGTTTAGTCTCGTAGCAGTAACAAAAACTCACCAATAGAGCTATTTAGAATTTAAATTATTTAGCAACTGCACCAGGAGTCGCTATGGTGCTATTTAGTACTATAGAAGAGTGTTCATTACTTTTACATAACTACCCCATAGCGATGTTGAAGGAGCTCTTAAGAAGCTAACAGGTTACGTAATGGTTTTGCAAGGTACTTTTATAGTGCAGATTGATCCTGTAATAGTATTTTCGATACTGCTGCAATACTAGCACTGTAAAAGTTATTTTGACGTATTATTAGTGCAAAATAGATACATACAAGTGTCAGTAAGATCATCTATAGTACTAAATAGTACCATCATGGCTTTTTCATATCTATTACAGTGCAACACTTTAAAGATTCTTTTGTATGGTCCTGTAAGCGTTTTAAGAGCTAACTTATAGAACTTAAATACTCTTTAATCTTATAGAATCCAAACGCTCTGTTAAAAATCTTTATAGTACAAGCAGTCACAATGGTTACCATTATATGGTTACTATATCACTGTTTGGTGATAAAATGCCTTGGTTATAGAAGCTTTTGCTACTTGGGCAACGGAGTGACTCGGTGGTCGTCTTACCCATTTCTGAACGAGTCAGCCATCGGATTCAGAATAGAGCCGAGAAGAACCGGCAAGAACGAAAACCGCCGCTACATCTTCTCGCTTGACCCCGACCCGACACCCTAATTGAGTGTACAGTTGAGGCGGTCAGGGAGGCACAAATGAGATTTATTATCTGTTCCCAGTCATTCAACCGGATGTTTGCAGCGCCATATTTTGTTCTCTACGCATTTTTAATATGCTTTTATGTTTGAATGGGACTTCGGATACTGTTGTTGTATGTCGTGACGGTTACGTTTTGTAAGACCAAACGCGGGTGGTTGGAAACAACACCTGCCGCGCCGGACGGTGATACCCGCATTCTCCATTCTTCTCGTGACCACGGCGATGTAACTCAGCCGAAACATCGAGGTGTGTCAAAGTTATATATTTTGATGTTAGTTTGTGCGTGATTTAGACCCGTATTTAGCTAGTTAATAACATGCTTAGCATAAATAAATGAAAGAAGATGAATAAGATGGCGTGTGTGAAGTTTTGCAGTGCATGATTATAATAAGAAAATGGCATCATTGTATGTTTGAGATGATGAAATTGACGTGACAGCCCAACTACACCAAATTCGTTTCTCGCCCCAACACCGATGACTTTCATAGTTATTTACTTAGAATAATAACACATAGAAATCAAGTACCCACTAGCGCCTTGTAGCCATTTTTACTGAGACTTTTTGGGCCTAGTTCGGACTTTGACTCGCTATCGCTCGAAATCAAAGCTTTTATGGTAAATATTTATTCATTTTCCCTGCTCTTGGACTAAATAGCAACACGTATGTGACATTTTCATTGCCCTTGTGTGCGTTTTGGAGGAGATAACTACACGGCACTCACGCACTAATTGATAAAAAGGTGGGTTCTCTTTTGTGTGAAACTATGGATGGAACTATCATTATCTGTGTTATTATTCTAAGGTTATGTGCGGGTTTCCATTTTCCATCGCTCCGTGCAGGGTACGTTGCGCCGTCGGTCCCAGCTGTCGATTGACGGCAGTCGGTAAGCCGTGTCAGAGGCACTTCGGAGGTCTGATAGACTGACACCTGACGCCGTCACTACTTAGAAAAGCGTTACGCAAAACCTGAACATATAATCTATTTTTTTTTGTTACTGCATAATAAGGAAATAATCATGTCTCCAGAGGTACGGAATCGTTTTTAATACGTTTTTACAAGTCATTTTTACCATGTAAATTACCAATTGGCGTCGCTTACGAGACCATTTGATTCAAGATTTAAGGTTCTTTAAAATAATAATTTTAAAAGAGACCGTATAAATTGTATCCAATAGCGAATAAATAGCATTTTCAATTTATTATTGTAAAATCATGTTCTTATTGGGTGCATGTACCTACTTATTTATGTTATTATGTCGCTTATGGTTGAATAAGAACACAATATTATGTGCATTGTGCATTCAAAGCTCATTGTCTAGTATTAAAATTAGCTAAGTTTGCCGAGACCACGGAACATAGACAAGAGTTTTCCCTTCCACTTATCTCTCTCTTTCGTGGTTTAGACAGTGTTTCCATGTTCAAATAATTTTTGTATAATTGAAGTGAAATACAATTAGATATTTCAATTTTCAATAAAGCTTACGTTGATGGATAAGTAGTTTAATTGATCTTACCGTAGGATATAATATTCGCTCCTATAAAAAGTAAGCTCATAATTTCACTGCTGGATATTATTAATTTTGCATTAAAATCAAAATTGCTTAACTTATAAACGTAGTATCCAACGCTTCTACAACAACACGTAATGAAATCACTATCTTCCATTCCCTTGTTCTATTTTTTCTGTTTATTCGATGTAAAATATTTACCACTTTAACCTTACCTACTACTATTTAAAATTATACGTACCTACCTACTGGCCACATTGTGCCCAATAATTCTTGCCATGTGAGCTAACAGCAAAAACAAATACGTATGAAAATTGAATTTTAAGTAAATAAGTACATCTGGACGTTAGTTAATTTTGTCGCATCATAGCACCAATTCACTGTTTACTGATAATATGTACCCACCAGCTGTGGTATAAGTATGCTTCACTTAATACCAGTTTTTGAAGTCACCAGTCGATATAATCATCAGCCTATTGGTCCCATAAAACTCAAACTCAAGTAGGCAATAATATTATTGAACTTTTATAAGTCAAACACTTAATACTCATAAACAAAGAGTAGAATAGATTAAAAAGTATGGGAAATAGTGTTACAACCTACAGCCACCGCTCCTAATAATAATCTCAATAATATAAAATAAGTAGGTGTAGACGTTAGTACTAGATGCGTCGGTACATTTGCATTAAGATTACTTATTGTTAAATTTATTTAGAATATCCTTTTACCTTTTGTTATAATTATTTATCATAGAAGTTGGTTACGATATTTTATTTTATATAATTTCTTAAGTTGATATTTTTGAACGAATTATTATTTAGTACTGGCCACTCTTGTAATTTTTGAACGAAAGGTTACTCTATGGAAATGTTGGCAGGGATGAGTCACTTTTTTCCGAACGGTTGAATAAACCACTGCTTTCAAATATCTGCGTATTATACTTGATCATCATCAATATCCCCATCGTCCCCTTGTTTCATCTCAGAAGTGGGATAAAGGATGCTGGGTCCATATGTTCACGGTTTAGGGAAGAGAAGAAAAGGAGGGTTAAGTTCAATTTCTGCAGATGAAGAAACCGCTCAAAATAGTGCAGATTTTTTCTTACAACATGAAGAACAAGAAGTAACCTCGAAAAAACGAAGAATAACTCATCTTGACGCTGAAATTATTCCAAAATTCGATCCTGGAAAGAAAACGACGAATGTCAAGGGCTGGCTCAATAAAATCGACCAGCTTGGAGATGTGTACGAATGGGATCAGCGGGACCGTATTTTCGTCATGCAAATTCGTCTACGTGGTGCGGCTCGTGATTGGTACGATGATTTGGAAGACTACGCAGCCACTTGGACCCAGTGGAAGGAAAACCTATCCCGTGCATTCCCACGTTCCACAGACTACGTCGATCGGCTAGAAGAAATGCTTGCTCGCCATAAAGGTAACAATGAGACAATGACTAAATATTTTCACGACAAGATATCACTCTTGAAAAAGTGTGACATAGAAGGTGATGCTGCCATCTCTTGTCTGATTCGCGGTTTACCCGTTGAACTACGAGCAAATGCAAAGGCTTATAGTTGTGACTCTCCGGATGAACTGTACTACGGATTTTTGTCTTCACTGGAAAACTACAAGAAAGTCGAAGCAAGAATGTCAGAATCAAGATCAACCTGGCAACGTGGATCAGTCTTGCCGAAGACCTGTTACAACTGCCGCAAGACGGGACATGACGCACAGAACTGTCGCACTAATCGCTGCCAGATCTGCCAACGCCTTGGTCACGCTGCTACGACTTGCTGGTATGCCGCGACCTCGTCGAGTGCCGGTGTTGGATCACGAGATGCACATGCATCGCAATCGCTACGGAACAACCAACAGGTACGTCAGGTTTCCTTTGTTTCATTTGAAATTCTGTCAGATATCTATAAGAAGCGTGTCTTCATTAACGGCGTCGTAGTTCTTGCTTACATTGATACAGGCAGTAAAGTAAATATAATTAAGTCACAAACTGTCGATGACCTACAGCTTAACATATCGCATTCAAATGTATTAATGAGAGGTTTTGGCGGTTCACGAATTATGTCTCGTGGTAGAGTAAAGTTCCAGCTACATATTGATGATTTACATCTTGAAAGCTACGCTGAGGTTACCGATGCAGATTTGAAAGACATCGATATCATAGTAGGCCAACCGATTATTAATCAATCGCACGTGACTCTTATAGCCAATTCTAAATTGGTAAAATTAATCGCTGATAATGAGAAAATTTTCTGTCCTACCCGCGAACTATCGAACATTCAATTGTCAAAAAATGAATTGTTAGAAAAGATTCCCTTGTTCCTCACCAACGATTTAGAAGTGCCACCGGGAGCTACATGCGATATAGATGCTTACACAACACAGGCCATTGACTTAGATAGTGTACTTACAACGCGACCTATCGTATTTAGTCTAGGTAAAGAGTCTTATTTCATGCCTCAATCTATTTTGATGAACGGAAATTTGCGCTTACAAATCACAAACCTTGGTGATTCAACCATACATTGGTCCGCAGGTAGATTGCTCACTCGCGCTAATTTTTATGAACAATCAGATGTTTTAAAAGTTTCAGAACATTGCGATTATGTAGAGGGTAGATTAAATTTAAGCTATGGGTTACACAAATCAATAAACGCTGCAGAAATCGATGTAGGTGATATAGGTGAGCACCTTAGTGAGCGGTTGTTGAATTTATTAAATGTGTATAGCGATTCATTTGCGGAATGTAGTAATGAACTTGGGTGCACCAACTTGGTTGAGATGCATATATCTACAACTACTGATGTACCAGTATATAGTAAACCTTATAGGTTACCTTATGCAGAAGCAAAAATTGTGGAGCAAAAGGTACAAGAACTGGTTTCGGCTGATATAGTTAGAGAGTCTAACTCTGAATACGCCAGCCCGGTGATATTGGTGAAGAAAAAGGGGGGTGATTACCGCTTATGCATTGACTATCGTGCGCTCAATGCCCGCACAGTGAAAGACAGATTTCCCCTTCCCCACATAGAGGACCAAATTAATCGGCTTTCAGGTAAACTATACTTTACAGCATTAGATATGGCGCAAAGTTATTATCAAGTCCGTTTGACAGAAGACTCAATACCTAAAACCTCCTTTATAACACCAACGGGACAGTATGAGTTTGTTAAAATGCCTTTTGGCCTAGCCAACGCTCCTGCTGTCTTCTCACGCCTTATACGAAAAGCGCTAGGTCCTCTCAATAACAAATTGGCAATATATCTTGATGATGTTACCATACCATCAGTTACGATAGATGATGGTATAGACTTACTAGAAGAGGTTCTCAAACTGCTGAAGCAGGCTAATTTAAAACTGAACTTAAAGAAATGCAGTTTTTTGAAAACAAGTGTAAATTATTTAGGGCACGAAGTAACAGCGGGATCCGTGCGTCCCGGACAAGGTAAGATTGACAGTGTTACAAAATTTAGGACGCCTAAGAACGTGCACGAGGTGCGTCAGTTTATTGGTCTAGCATCTTATTTTCGTAAGTTTGTTCGTAATTTTGCTGAAATTGCTCGTCCCATTACATATTTGACGAAGAAGGAAGTTGACTGGGTATGGGGTTTCGAGCAGGAAGAAGCGTTTCAGCGACTGAAACATATTTTGACTGAAAGACCCGTATTAGCAATATATGAACCACAGGCCAAAACAGAACTGCATACAGATGCAAGTAAGGTGGGTTTAGGAGGGATTCTACTACAGTACCAGGGAGATCAAACGTTAAAACCAGTTGCTTATTTCAGCCGTGTAACGAGTAGGGAAGAACAATGTTATCACAGTTATGAATTAGAAACCTTAGCTGTAGTAGAATCCTTAAAACGGTTTCGCATATACCTTACTGGAATCCCAGTTAAAGTCGTCACTGACTGCGCTGCGCTTAGGAGTACACTTACAAAAAAGGACTTGGTCCCTCGTATTGCCCGCTGGTGGCTAACCATACAAGACTTCGATCTCGAGATAGAATACCGTCCTGGGGATCGCATGCGTCATGTGGACGCCCTTAGCCGCAATCCAGTTTATACAGTTGATGTGCTTGGCATTGATGAAACTGATTGGCGTCTTACATTGCAACTTCAGGATGAACACACCCAGAGTATTATTAGGCAGTTAGGAGAAGGTACAAATAACCCGGATATTCAAAACAACTATGAGGTAACAGATGGTTGCTTATTTCGCAAAACCATACACGGAAATAGGTTTGTGATTCCTAAACTGTCTAAGTGGAGCTTGCTGCAAAAATACCATGATCAAGTTGGGCACTTGGGATTTGATAAGTGTGAAAAGGCTATAAAGTCTCAGTTTTGGTTCAGTGGTATGACTAGGTTCATTCGAAAGTATATTAATGCTTGTTTACAATGTGCCTACGCTAAGGGTAATTACGGCAAGCTAGAAGGTGAGCTACACCCCATTCAAAAACCGCAAATACCTATGCACACTATCCACGCCGATCATTTAGGACCATTCTTGAAAACGCGCAAGGGTAATGTGTATATCCTGGTTGTAATCGACTCTTTTACAAAGTTTGTATTTGCTCGGGCCGTAAAAAGTGTTAGCTCAATAGAGACTATCAAGAATCTCAAGGAAATAATATCTGTTTTCGGTAATCCTTGTAGAATAGTGACTGATCGGGGAGTAGCATTTACAAGCAGGTATTTCAAACAGTTCATAAATGAAAAACAAATTAAGCATGTACTCAACGCCATTGCTTCTCCGCGCTCAAACGGTCAGGTAGAGAGAGTTAACCGAACAATCATTAACGGACTCAACACCACGACGGAAAGCGAATGCACTTGGGACGAAAAGTTAGCTGACGTCATCTGGGGTATAAATAATACCCCACATGCTGTAACAGGTTACGCGCCGTTTAACTTGATGTTCGCTCACAAAAATACACTTTTTCCCGCTTACCCTACATGTGGTAGTGGGAACCATACTGACATAACCAAACAATTAGAGGATCGTAGATTGAATGCGAAAGTACGCATTGATAAGCATATGACAGTCATGAAAGATAGGTACGATAGAAAACATAAAACGTGTAAAAAGTACAAAGTCAATGATTTAGTACTTTGGAAAGGTGGAATGTCTCGTGATCATACTACACGTGTAACGAAAAAGTTAGGTAGTTGTTATACCGGACCGTATAAAATATCCAAGGCCGATCATTCCATTGACCGCTATACAATTGACAGCATAAAAGGCATTAAAGGTTATAGGAAGTTCAGTGCAGTTGTACCTGGTGAAGCCCTACGTCCTTACAAACCCTCAGTATCAGACAGTTCCTCGGAGTCAGATAGAGAAGTTGACCGTGATGATTTAATTGATTTACTCGAAAGTTAGTGACGAGCGTTAATCATATTTGCTTCTGCCTTCCTGAAGGAAACTTAAAAATGGAATGTAAATAACTTTAGTTGTTGTAAGTACATAAAATTGGCGATTACATTATATTATGTACCAGTATCAATCAAATATAAGAAGGTATTGTACTCACTGTAAGTAAAAAAGGATATAAATATAAATGGCTGTAAATAAACATATCAAAATAAAATGGCATTTATTGTATAATAATTTAAAACATCTAGGTACTGGTCAAGAACAACAATAATATCTAGTCGATGGAACTAGATCTGTGTGGCACCTGTATACAATTTTATTAAAGAACAGAACAAAATTATGTACATTTCCAATAATATCTAATCATCTATGATAGATCTGTGTGCTTATAAACAAATATCTAATCACAATTATTATTAATATCTAGTTCACTATACTAGATCTGTGTGTTTAACGTAGTACAAACAAGTTGATCAAGTTAAGTAATATCTAGTCTAATATGCTAGATCTGTGTGCTATAAACAAAATAATATCTAGTCATGAATGCTAGATCTGTGTGTGAATATGATTATTAATATCTAGTAATTTGCTAGATCTGTGTGCGACAGTGAAGATAATAATATCTAGTCATTTGACGAGATCTGTGTGTTACCTACATAGAATTGTATAAAACTTACAAAATATCTAGTCAACTATACTAGATCTGGGTGATAGTGCTGATGAAAGAACGGTGCTTACCTTATATTTATTTCGATGGTATTATTGCGCTAGTTAGTAATAGGTAGGTATGTAATCGTGTAATAATTACCAAAGAAAACCTACTGCTCTGCATTTTCTTTTTTTTTCAGACATCCAGGCATGCCGACAATTATTATGACCGCCGTGGGACACGGCCAATGCAGGATGGCCGAATGTTACAACCTACAGCCACCGCTCCTAATAATAATCTCAATAATATAAAATAAGTAGGTGTAGACGTTAGTACTAGATGCGTCGGTACATTTGCATTAAGATTACTTATTGTTAAATTTATTTAGAATATCCTTTTACCTTTTGTTATAATTATTTATCATAGAAGTTGGTTACGATATTTTATTTTATATAATTTCTTAAGTTGATATTTTTGAACGAATTATTATTTAGTACTGGCCACTCTTGTAATTTTTGAACGAAAGGTTACTCTATGGAAATGTTGGCAGGGATGAGTCACTTTTTTCCGAACGGTTGAATAAACCACTGCTTTCAAATATCTGCGTATTATACTTGATCATCATCAATATCCCCATCGTCCCCTTGTTTCAATAGGTAGGTAGTGTTTTATGGGTTGAGTTTGAAATTATGCTTTCTTCCCATCTATTCGAATAGAGGCAAAGGGTTCTTCGATAAGTGCGAACAAAGTAGGGCATTCCCACGCACGCGACGAAGTTTACCACGTACTTTGAATCCCTCGCTACGTTTAAGATTCTACTATAGAATCCTTCGCTTCGCTCTGGACAAAAACATTCGCTCTCGCACTGAATAGGCGTTATTTTGTTCCCTTGTTGTACAATTTATTATTCCACGGCTGCATCTCGGACAAAAATATGAAATTCGACTTACTCTCCACATGAATACTCCTAAATGATTCAAACAAGCAATGAATTCTCGACCAACATTTATTTCACGTTACCTACAACACGACATATCGTTGGAATACATAGAATATCTTATGTACGAAGATGAAAAATATGTTACTTAATTGCTTGTTTTATCTAATACCTTGCTATCTCTTGGAAAATAGTTATTATCAACGGCTCTGAGTAAACCCACGAAATAAGGACTCTAAAAAATTTGTCAACATAGAAATAAGTTTACTGAACAGGCATGTACTATTGGAGCTGTCTTTAGAGCAGGCTTCTTTTTTCTTCCCCTTAGGGTGGTCTTTATTTTTCTTTTTACTAGGATCAATTTTATTTTCTTGTCTTTCGTTTGTCTCAGATCCGTTATTGTCTTTCGTCTGAACTTTAGAGCGCATATCTTGAACGTTTCGTTTATCTACGTCAACGTTTTCCTGATTCAGTTGTTGTTTCTTAAGTTCGCCGTTGCTGACTTCTTTTTCTTGTATGGTCTTTTCTGCTTCTTCATCGGGGGCTTCTTTCTGTTTTAAGTCATCAGAGCTGTCGTCTTTCTTTATCTTAACAACGCTGACAGCTTTGTCTTTGTCTTGGTATGTATTGTTGTCTTTTATTCCATCTTCTTTGCTATCTAGATTTTTTGCTGTTACATGATCTGTGTCCATTTCTTTTGATTCATTAGAGTCATGTTCTGCTTTTGTCGTTTTGTAATTTACATTGTTTAATTGTTCATAATTATCAAAATTTTCAGTAACTTCAATAGAATTTGCTTTTTCATTCATGTGTTCATTCTGGCTGACATTTTGTTTTTTTGCTTCATTGGTATTATCTTTTTTTATATTTTCATGGCTGATATATCTTTCCATTGGCGCACCGGTATAATCTTCATGTTTATCGTTGTCATCATGGCTGGCGACTTGTTTTTTTGCTTCATTGGTATCGGTATTCAGTTGTTTGGTATCGTTGCGGCTAATGATTTGTTCTGTTGTTTGATATGAATGTTCTTCTTCTTTTTTGAATTTATCATGGCCTATATTTTGTTCCATTGATTCACCGGAATAGTCATGTTCTGTTGTAGTATCACCATGACTAACATTTTGTTTTCCTACTTCATTGGTATTGGTATCCACTTTATTGGTTTCGTTGCGCCTAATAATTTGTTTTGTTGTTTGATATGAATTGTCTTCTTCTTTTTTGGATGCATCATTGCCCATGTTTTGTTCCATTGATTCACCGGAATAGTCATCTTCTTGTTTAGTATGATCACGGTTAACGTCTCGTGTTCTTGCTGCTGTGGTATTGGTATCCACTTTTTTCATTTCATTGCGGTTAATGATTTGCTCTGTCGTTTGATATGGATTGTCTTCTTCTTTTTTGGATTCGTAACGGTTCAAGTTTTGTTCCATTGATTCACCAGAATAGTCATGTTCTTGTTTAGTATCATCACGGTTAACGTCTCGTGTTCTTGCTGCGGTGGTATTGGTATCCACTTTTTTGATTTCGTTGCGGTTAATGATTTGTTTTGTCGTTTGATATGGATTGTCTTCTTCTTTTTTGGATTCGTAACGGTTCATGTTTTGTTCCATTGATTCACCAGAATAGTCATGTTCTTGTTTAGTATCATCATGGCTGACGTCTCGTGTTCTTGCTGCAGTAGTATTGGTATCCACTTTTTTGGTAGCGTTGCGGCTAATGATTCGTGCTGTTGTTTGATATGAATATTCTTCTTCTTTTTTGAATTTATCATGGCCTATATTTTGTTCCATTGATTCACCGGAATAGTCATGTTCTGTTGTAGTATCACCATGGCTAACATTTTGCTTTCCTACTTCATTGGTATTGGTATCCACTTCATTAGTTTCCTTGCGCCTAATAATTTGTTCTGTTGTTTGATATGAATTGTCGTCTTCTTTTTTGGATGCATCATTGCCCATGTTTTGTTCCATTGATTCACCGGAATAGTCATGTTCTTGTTTAGTATCACCATGGCTGACGTCTCGTGTTTTTGCTGCAGTGGTATAAGTATCCACTTTTTTGGTATCGTTGCGGCTAATGATTCGTTCTGTTGTTTGAAATGAACTGCCTTTTTCTTTTTTGGATTCGTCACGGCCCACGTTTTGTTCCATTGATTCACCAGAATAGTCATGTTCTGTTGTAGTATCACCATGGCTGACATCTTGTTTTTTTACTTCATTGGTGTAAGTATTTTCTTTTTTGATGTTTTCGTTGTTGATGTTTCTTTCCAATGATTCATCGGAATAATTATCATGTTTCTCCACGTGGTCATGGCTGACGTCTGTTTTTATATCTTCATTGGTATCCACTTTTTTGGTTTCGTTGCGGCTAGTGATTTGTTCTGTCGTTTGATATGGATTGTCTTCTTCTTTTTTAGGTTCATCACGGTCCAAGTTTTGTTCCATTGATTCACTGGAATAATCATGTTCATGTTTAGTATCATCATGGCTGATGTCTCGTGTTCTTGCTGCAGTGGTATTGGTATCCACTTTTTTGATTTCGTTGCGGCTAGTGATTTGTTCTGCCGTTTGATATGGATTGTTTTCTTCTTTTTTGGATTCGTAACGGTCCACGTTTTGTTCCATTGATTCACCGGAATAGTCATGTTCATGTTTAGTATCATCATGGCTGACGTCTCGTGGTCTCGCTGCATTGGTATTGGTGTCCACTTTTTTAGTTTCGTTGCGGCTAATGATTTGTTCTGTTGTTTGATATGAATTGCCTTCTCTTTTTTTGTATTCGTTACGGCCCATACTTTGTTCCATTGTTTCATCGGAATCGTCAACATGTTTTTTGATGTCGTCATGACTGATGTCTTGTTTACTCGCTTCAATGGTTTTGGTATCGACATTTTTGGATTTTTCATCGCTAACGTTTTGTTTTCTTGCTGTTGTTTGGGATTCGTCATTGCTGATGTTTTGGTCCAAGGCTTCACCAGAATCTTCTTTACTAGTTTTATCATGGCTGACATCTTGTTTACTTGCTTTATTGGTGTCTCCATTTTTGTATTCCTCGTCGTTTATGTTTCGTTCTCTTGGTTTATATGCATTATCTTCTCCTTGTTCAGATTTTTCTAGGTCACCGTTTAGTTTTCTTGTTTCATCAGAATATCTGTCTACTTTTTTGGGTTTGTCATCGCTGAAGTTTTTTTCCGCTGCTTGATAGGAATCGTCATCTACTTTTTTTTTATCGTGACGGTAGGTGTCTCTATCATTCACTTTAGTAGGCTTATTATTCATAGTTGACGGGTAATAAGAATCTTTATTATTATCTTTGCCATCATTAACGATCTTTTTATCTTCTTTTGCGACGTTAACGTGGTCTTCTGTTTGAGTATTGGACATATTGTATTCATACAAATTAGAGTTGGTATTAAATTGATTGCGGTTAGCGTTACCGACATTAGTATTGTAAGGTGTGGGTGTAACGCTCTGTTTTGATGGTTGGTTGCGGTTCTTCCGGCGGTTAATGCGGCGGTGATATAGCGGTTTGCGGTTGGATAAGTTTATTTTTTTATTGTTGTTGCGGGTGCCTTTCTTAGTCACGACCACAACTTTCTTGCGTTTAGTGGTTTTAGGTTTTGCATGTTCTGAAATGAAACAATTGTTCATGAGCTATTTCCAAACAGTATTTTATGTTATTTTATAATAACTGTTAAACTAAACTGCTATAAACCAAACATGTTATTCCTGAATCAGATGCATGGTATGAATACGACAAACTTCTTACAAAAAAGAAAATATCTACGTAAAGAAAATGTCTTCATGTTAAAGTCGATTGAATATACCACGCGCAGTCGAAGGCTGGTAGTGTTATATTCTCGCCATTTTGTAGTCAATGGTAATGGGTTGCATCTTACTTATATATAAAACTCAGGTGTGCGTGTGATTTTTCTTCTCCTCCAAAATACTTTATCGATTTTGATGATATTTTTCGTTTTTAGCTAGGATAACTGCAGCTTACTAGCTGCGCTGTTGTCGCGAGGCGACAGATTGGCAAAGCTGTCGCCTCTTGGGAACCCTCAAACCCCATCGGAGAGATCCGGCAGCGTTCTTTGAAAGCCACTTCTAGGCTGACCATGTTTACCATCTTCGATATGACCGCTGTGATGGTTAAATGCTAGCCTATAACCAAACAAGGAAGTCATGAACTGAAGCAACTCACCAATCTCAACCCTCATTTGCATGTGCATACACTTGTCCATGTCAATAGATTGCATGACCGTCTGCATGATGGCGTCGTGGTCGCGGGCCACGTCGCGGGACAGTAGCGCTTTTTCCACAAACTTCTCTTGAATTTCCTTGACACATTCGCTTGGCAAGCTCACGGGGAGGGCAGCTGCTATAGACAGGAACCAGAACAGGAACAATGCTGCGTACATCTGCAACATCATCGTCAAACCGTTGTGAAAATGAGATAAAAAATGGCGGAAATTGAGGAAAATTACATCGCTGTGGAACCTCTTGGAGCTGTCATCTTTAACGGGCATTTTACCGTAACACTGGTAGAGTTGACGGAGTTTCCTTTTCCTGTCCGAGATTCAATAATTAATCAGCGCATGAAAGGGAAACGTCCTTATCCAAACTCAAATCGTATAATCAGTTACTATTCAACATATTGCAATTTTTTAATTGTTCTTATCATTAATGAAGATTAAGTATTTGACTTGTAAAAGTGCGATAATTATTGTCTACTTACAATAAATGATTAGAGTTTTGAGTTTCGAATATCTAGCGTGTCCTTTTTCAACAGTTGAATATAAAGAATAAGCAAACAAAAAATAGACAAAATATACATTAACAAAATTCGAGTTACCTTGATAGATGCTTTGACGCTACTGAAAACAATCCACCTACTTCCAAATCTAAAACGTTTTTAAGTTAATTAAGTATTATATCTAACCATTATCTGAACAAAATATCACTTGAACAAATTCGAGGATCCGAATTCAGTTGTTTGCATAAGGTTTACGTTTATTTGATTCTAGAATCGATTGTTTCATGGCCAGCCATGGCTCACGCTTGTTATTACCGACTTTATTAAAGTGGAAATAATATTGTTAAATAATATGTTAATCAGGAAAATAATTAAATGAAATTGGCAGCCGAATGTCTCGGTCGCATTCCACCAAAACTTCACACCATGTCTGTAGCTGAGTTTCTGTTTTGCAATTATTATAATATTATAATAACTAATAAGACCAGAAATTTAATGGTTAATTTTTTAAATATTCGGTTTTTATTCGCAACGACTTTTTATCATTCCGTAACACGATAATTTAAGACGACACTTTTCGTGATAGTAGGAACGTAATAGGAAATCTATTGACCATCATCAAACATGAACGCCAAAACATTCCAAAAGATTTGCGTAGCCATTCCTATCCTTTGCAATAAAACACAAAAGCTGATCAAGTATTTTATTACAGACGTGGATGCATCAGAGTCAATATAAATACGATTGTTATTTGGCAATAATATTGATTATAGTTCCACGTAAGTCGCCATGTTTGCAACGCCGCAAGCGTTGAGGCCTCTGCGTATTCTGCAAAATAAATAGCCAAGACTTTAGGTAATAAACATGCGTAATTATAGCGAATATTACGTCATTGGTATAATTACTTGCGTAGTTTGTTTTATATGTAACATTTTCAGGTGTGGCGATTGTGTATTTTTATTGCATTTTCAATCAAATACGAGTCTGCGCAGTTTCTAAACCAGCTGGTTAACCATCAAAATTCTCCATTGGTGTTCAGGCAGCTACTTATCCTTGAGCATGTTGCCTTTAACTACATCTTGAAATCAATACCCCCAGGGTGAGTTTTGACAAGCTCGACATAGTAGGCGTCAACGCTTTGTATGAAGATTTTTCGTTCATAAACGCGCCGGTAGGGGCGCTGTATAAACAAAAAACATACAAAAAAGCTAGTTGAAATGAATGGCCAAATGCCAGCCTAAAAAGTACATATAAAGGCCTGACCTCATGTATCCGTCTTCCCCCCAGTTCCTCCCCCACCAGTTGAGCAGGATCCAGTACTGAGGAGTGTACCCGACGAGGAGCATGGCGTGGTTCAGCTGCCAGGGCGCGCAGAACGGGTCGTCGTAGATCCCGCTTCTGATGCCGCGGGAAGAAAATCTTTGCGTTACTGGTGCCTTAAACACCAAGACACACAATACATAATTATACATATACATATTTATATGTTCCTATACAAAGAACTAAAATTGCGTAAAACTAACAGCATTTTACTAAACACAAATGCAAGTAAGATAAACTGTAAAAGTATAATTGTACCTATGACAAAAACACTTTTTTATATTTTTTGTTTGTATGTCTATTTGTTTATTCCAGCTAATCACACCGAAACGATAATTCCGAGACGGCTAGACCAATTTCGGTGGGACATTCACTAGTTGCAGAGATGTTACAAGCAGTAACATAGCATAGGCTAATTCTATTTTAGGCCTCGCCATTTTTTCCGCAATTTAATGAGTTATGGTAGAAATAGACAGGACCTTCGAGAAGGACATTGAATAATGTTGACCGCGATAACCAGTCCGCGGACGAATTCGCGGGCGACCACTACTTACCTGTACAGCTGGAATGTGTATGGCGCAGCGTTCACTCCCACCGCTAAGGGCCCTATGGACGCCAGGGCTTTTTCCATGGCTCCTTCGTCAGCCGGCAGCGTGGCCCAGCGCCGGGCCCGGGCCTTCGCCATGAAACTGGTGGCCTTACAGCGGCCTTTCTAAAAACACACACATTTTAGGCTTTGGTCTCCTTTATACTGTTATTTATAGTTCAAACGAACTGCTAAACAGGTGACGTTCAGAGGAATTATACCTAAGTAATCAATTCATTAGGTACCTATATTTTGTTTTCTTTATGGTTCTACTTGTTAACGAGATTTGAGTGTTGGACTTGTACTCGTAAAAGTGCGATTTTATTGTTTATTTACAATAAATTATCTGACTTTGACTTCGACTAACACCATCGGTCGCACGCATCGTATCACGATTCGTGACGGATTCTTGCGGCGTTTATAGGTAACCACAGCCGTAGACTTTTAAAAAAGTAGGTACATACCTATCTGGTAATAAATACTTAGTCCTCGATTTAGTTTTTTGCACCTTGTACTCGTATATCTATTAACTTATACAAAACAAATAGTGTTATAAATGTTCTTTTATTAGGTACGTACGTTTATTACGTATGGAATTCAATGTCATTACAAAGCATTTCCTATTGTATTTCATTCTCAGCGGTCAAGGTGTGGGCACTATATTATATATATTTTTGGACATTACTTGTGCGCTTTTGTTTCTCATGCTCAATTGCTCACCCTCCCGGTGTAAGGGTAGGCAGCCTCCGAAGCGAGACCGACCCTGGCCGCGTACCTCAGGGCACCCTTAAGCGACCCTCCCCCGCACCCCATGTTGCCATCTTCATGACTGCAGTCCACTATCTGTTGGGGGCTGAAGATATCTCACTGTTATACTACGGACAATATCACGCTGCTTGCATCAAACGTGTGTTGTGAAGAGTACCAAAACAACGAAATCACACTAAACCGCATCAAAATCCGTCCATTGTTTTAGGAGCTACCATGCCACAGATCACACAGCTACACAGATACACACCTTACCTACATACTACAAACTTGAACCACCCCTCGTTTTGAGTCGAGGGTTAAAAAAGAAACTATGTAAGACAATGCCATGTAAGTTATACCATTTCTAACTCAAGACTGACTGGACCGATTTTTATGATCCTCACTTGTTTTAACTCTGAAAAGCAGAACATGGGAACAATTCACGAAAACGAGAGAAATATTATATTCATTTTCTCATACATTTTTCAGAGAACAACTTTGGGCTACCTAGTCTACCTAAGAAGATAAAAGGTAAACTAAGATGGAGAAAGAAGAACTAATCACCTGAGTTCAGGCCATTTTCCATGTGCTTTGTACAGCTGCGCTTGCAAGGCGTGTGTGACTGCGAACGCGTAGCACGCTCCGCATTGGTGCTGCTGCTCCCGGTGCGGCCTGAACCCTCGCCGGCGCCAGTCCACCTGCAGCCACGAGGATCATGAGCCCAATGACAGTATCCAACGAGGAGGAGTGACACATTCTGGGCTGGCCTGCTGAAGTATGCAGTGACATACCTCTGCTTCAGCCGGCCCGAGTCGACCGGAGCAAAAGCACAGGGGCCTTACCATGACGTCTTATTGCGATCCAATTGAGGACCAAAAACCACCATTGTACCAAAAACCACCTTGATCAAAAGGAACTGCTACTCAATGTGCATAACTGTCTTTAATAATATACCATCATCGATCCGAGAGCTCCCCTTCGGTATGTTCCGGAGGAAGTTGAGATTATGGCTAGTTGAAAAATCTTTTTATTCTGTTAATTACTTTTTGAAGGACAAACCCTTGGTATAAAATATTTTTGACTCGACATTGTAAATCTAGATTTTATTGACATTAATTTTACTATTATTACCTATATCTGACAATGTTATTTTATTTTTCTATTCTTATTTTTATTATATTTTGTTATTATTAGACATATAATTTGTATCTATACCAAAGACTTCACATGCCAGGAAATGGCAAAATAGAAGAACTAACTGTTGACTGAACACCTTATCTACTTACTACTATTTTCGTGAAATAAATTCATTTCATTTCATTTCACCTAAACATAATCGTTTTAAGTACTACTTATTCGTTCCGTGACGTCTTGTTGTGACATCTTGACGCTCAAATTAGGTTGATTTTAAATTTAAAGGAATTGACGTCTATCTAAATGATATTGAAAGGCATGTGTTACTATTATTTAAAGTGAAACGATTCTGTTTAGGTCCGCAATTGGATCCCAATAAGACGTCATGGTAAGCCCGCAGGTGGCGCAAGCAAAATTGACTGCCAATCAGATCATTATTATCGTCATCATCATCATTATCATCATCAGCCTGGAGACGTCCACTGCTGAACATCTGTGTCAGATCCTCACTATAATACTATAAATAGTCGTTCTTCTTTGGAACCGTTATTGTGTGGGATAGGTATAGGTAGGAAAAGTGTGAGCATCTGTAATACGTCTGCATTTCATGACTTGCCATGATGATATGCCAAGGAAGAGTTTTGGTTTAAAATATCATCAAAGTTACAATAACTTAGTTTTTTTTTTAACTTGGCCCCACGCTAGTAGGATTTCGCCTGTGTTTCGTTGAGTTTGAAGTAGGTACGAGTTGTTGAAACGATTTTTTTTTTACTGTTATGGGCAGGAGTTGCCCTTACTTACTATCAGGCGAAATTCTTGCTCATCTCTAAAACATCCGATTTCGGTACCTACCTTTAAACTTTCCAGACACTTCCTAAACTCTCTTAATAATAATATACTTCATTGATATTTTAAGTGCTTTATGAACAGTCAATACAATTTAAACGAAAAATTTGAACGAATGATTTTTCGTTCATAAACGCGCCGGTACATGATCTTCATACAAAAGCACTAGTTGACGCGTACTATGTCGAGCTAGTACAAACTCATACTAGGGGTACCTTCTGTTCTTCCTTCATTATGTGACTTACATGAGTAGGAATTCGTTTCCTCAAACTCCTTCTATAGGCAGTCTTGCGATGGTCTTCCGCGGGATCGAACAACGGCATCGTCTTGAACAACTTCAAGATTGTACTGAAATAGTCTGCGACACTCTGAAAATGCATTTTGGGGCGTGGTAAGGCGTATTTGGAATAACAATTCGAAATAATAGAGAGTAGAATAAAGGCATGGAATAGAAATGAATACCTAGGCATAGAATAATCACTATAATATCCAAAAAGACGTAAAATCTAAATTCAAAAGAAGAATAGGTACAATAGGTACAATGACTTAAATTTTTGCATGCCCGATCTTGACATAGGCGCGTCTAAATACTAATTACTTAGCTAATTGAAACAGTAAACCTTCTTTATCTACCACACGCCACCTCAGTTGCTTTTAAATTCATAGAGCAATCAATCAGGATAATTATTACCCTAATTCATCCATCACCCGAATTAGTTTACGTGATTGCCATCTGCTCTAGATATGACTAATTGTAATCACACGTGTAATTGGTATATTATGATATCAGCTGTGGTATCTAGTCATATATATCATAGCATAGCGTTTCCAGAAAACAACGCAATTTGATACCTACTAATTCAACAGAAAATCTAAACTAACTAGGTACTTATTATTATTACAGAAACTTGAGAGATTTTAGAGAATTAATAATGATGTTTTTGGTAAATATACTGACGATAAAAGGCTTAATTTATTACAGCGATATTAAAGTCATGTTCACTGCAATAAAAATAATGTATAAATTTGGCGTTATTATCTTTAGCGCCACCTAGCGAAAATACGTAGAACTTTAATGCAACCTCGCTCAAGCAAACTTGAGCCACGCGTTACCTTACAACGGTTGGTAAATTATTCTCAAATAATGTAGCTAGCTATCTACCAAGTCTCCGAAAAGGTTTAAATGTAGCGAGTAAGATTGTTCTCCGGCTAGGAATCGCCGGTTGTGGTCCGCGATGCGCTTCAGGTTCTCTCGCCATTGCCGTTGTGCTGCCATCTCGTGGTAGGCAGTGGGGTAAGCTTTATTGTGAACGGCCTGAAATAAAGTACGGTAAATATACACAGATCCTGAATTCATGACCAGAATTAGGATTCTCTGTTCTATTTTGGCGTATGCGCTTGTGCTAGCCTTTACTGTCAAAGTTTACTAGGCCGCCCAAGAGCACAGCCGTATAGCATTAGAATTTTCTGAATCTAGAGAATCATTAAGTGTATTACTAGTACAGTACGAGGCCTTACGAAGATCATTCCACAATCCACCCAAACGAAAAACGATTTTTTGCCGCATGGGAATAGAAGCCTTATGCTTTAGTCACCATATTTTTTTGGTATTATGTAGTATTTATTATCTAAGAATAATGTAAGTACCTATAGTTGGGTAAATAAAAATATCTACATGCATGAGAATTGTTTTAGGAGATAATAATACTTATAATTATGATCTCCCAAGTGGTAGATTATGGCCTAAGCCTTCTCACGAAAGTAAAGGGAGACCCGAGATAAGAAGTTGGTGCGAAAAGGGGTTGAAGACGATAAAGATGAATAATGAATATGCAGTAAGAACCAATGACTCAATACTCAAGAACTCAATACTTTTCTTACCTTGTATTCGTGCCAATGTGAATCAGGCAATTCATCATGAACCAACAACCCGTTCAAAACGTGTTCACTTGTATAGCTTGCGCTTTTCTCTCCATCTGCACACTCGCTCACATTCCTCCACTTCAGGAACTCTCCATACCGCTGAGTGTTATCAAAAAAGGTCAAGGTTTTATCCACGAACCTGCCCAGTTTGTCAGATTTCAAGCATCTGGGGTATCTGGTGTTGAGCGAACTTTTATATTTTTCCAAAATTGTTTTGATTTTGTAAGATGTGTTGGTGAAGTTTAGATTGCACGTAATTAAAGTTATTTGTAGAAAAAAAGTGAGGAAATACATTTTTCTGGTCACTTAAGTTACAAACTTAATTACATAGTAATCATACTTTAAATTGGGTTATCGAAGTGCATAAAGTACTACTAATAGGGTTCCGTAATCAAAACTCAAATCATTTAATGTATGTATGCGATAATATCGCAAACGCATACACTTTAATCCTATACACAATGAGAGGATTAATTGCTATGAAAAATTAAATGGATGAGTACCTACCTGGTTTGACTTGAAAAATCGGTGAAGAATCCCTCATAAGATCGTCAATTCTGTCGTTAAAAATTGGGTTTAATGCAATGGCGATTGTGTTTTACGTATAAATAATTTTATCTTTTTATAAATAGATTCAATGAAAAGATTAGAATAAGAATACATTTATTGTAAAAACTGTTTAACTAGTGCCTACATAAAATGATTATGATTATGTAAAATAAATCTTGGTCACAAAAAATTTAGGCTTCTAGTTTTATCCATAACGAAGTTACAGGGGGTCGAAAATGGCCCGAATCGCTTCGAGAAAAGGATAGTACGGCCGTGCCTTTTGTTTTGATCGACTTGGCGGGGGCACTGCCGTGCCCCCAGATTGTTTAAATAGATACCTACATAGGTGTCAGGAAGCCAACTGTCCTCACGTCGTTGTAGGCAAAAATGGACCTACGGAACCCGATCTTAATTTGCGTCATCCAACCCGTCCAATGTCGATGACATAGATAAAATTTGCCTTGAAAGCAGTAATTTGAGCTAAAACATTTTATAATATTTATTGTCGAATGTGAAGAGGAATGCTTACTGGACAGCTGGACAGATATTTAGTAATACAAATTATTCAAATTATATTGCGTAATAGGCACAAAAAATTATTGAGTAAGTGAAGATTAATAATTGTGTGTATAAATTACAGCGAATAAACGTCATTGGTTGATAATTTTACGTATGTACTCAGGTACATGTGAATATACCTACCTACCTACCTACAGTATACTTTATTGTTTTTTATATTGTATGACCATCAATTATTATTGTAAGACAGGGATTTCTAGTTTAGGAAATGAAGCGTAGGCTAGTAACTTTTTATACTGGAAGTGTAGATAATCAATAAAATTTAACAAAAAATAAGTAACAATAAGTTAAAGATACAAAAACAAAACACCATGGAATAATTCATAAATCTTATTTATTTGTCAAAAAATTCATTCTACACTATTCTAATACATGACATCACAATTTAACATCAGTATCGAGCGCCCACTGGAAAAAGGCAGTAACTCCAAAACTGAGAAAACGTGTTTAAAATATCCAAAACATAATTGCCTAGGAACAAAATGGCTACAGTTACAACTTGATAGGATTTATATACAAAATAACATATCACAAACGAGTCTGAGGGCGTGTGTAATAAAAACATACAGTGTAGTTTAATATTGACGATCTGTTACAGGTACTTTTAATTGTTTATACATTATTTGATTAATGAAAAGACAATGAAAACAGTGCCTTTTCCTCGTCATTATAAAACAAACATTAGGACAGGCACGACATTTCCCATTATAAGCTATTTTATTTCCATTAATTCATTTTACTTTTAATATTATATCGGGCAAATGGATGTTTTCATTTCTGGCCTTATGTAAACTGCCAATAGTTATACAAAATATATATATCAGGACACCCCCAGTAACTCGATTCATTAATACAACAACGCAACCGTTCAATGAATTCGCTAATATATCTACTACAAAACAACCTAAACATTAATAATTATGACGCCTACGCTATTGTTAAATACTCATTACATGTCATGATTTTTATTATATTTATGTACTTACATAACTATAATATGAGATTTAATACACTTGGATGATAAAATAAGCATTTATGACTTACACACTTTTTAGCCATGTATGTCGACATTGTTACAAGATATAAGGCTATTATAATGAGTTCTTATTTTTATAGTTTGTTGATAATAATTGTTTTATTCATTAAAAGTATAGGTACTTCGAGACTGCAGCGACTACTACAATCGATTATTGAAATCGATTATTTGATAAATATTTTACAATTTTTGCCTCTACTGGAAGCGTGAAAATATTATGTAGGTGTCAAGGATACATTCGAAAGTTGTTTCAATTTGCTCAAGAGATGGCGCCTAACACAAAATCATATCACTGATTATTATTAAACAGTTTCTAAACAGATTCAATTAAATTGAAACTGTATTATAAGTATAATATGCGATTAAATAGGTTTGTGCATTTATAAAAAATAAAAATAACGTTGAGTTTTGCCATCATTGAAATGGTGTAAAATCAGTGTTTTGAAATCACTCCATGAAATAAATGCAATAAAACACATAAATAAAGCTTCACCTACATTTGCAATTAAACAATAGCTTAGGTACTTGAAAAATATGTTATGACAAAGTTTCTTAAAAATGGTTTCAAATGGCTCGATAGATGGCGCTGACATCAATTTTTTTTATGTACTTTAAATAAATAAATAATTATGTTAACGCCATTTATGTACAAAAAAACAAATGAGGTAAGTATACTGAAAAAAAAAAGACAAATCTATCACAAACGATCTCAGCGCACGGTCGATGATTATCTACGAATATGGCTGCGTAGATCTGTCAAAAATACTATTGAAATCATTGAAATTCTTTCAGACTCAATTTCAATTAAACCATGGTTTAACCAGGGTTCCATTGTCGGTGAACCACTACTAACTACCAAGGCATTAGTACAATAAACGGGAAAAATTGTCTACTTATAACTACATTTAACTAAAAACTAATAATACTCTGTTAATAACTATTCATACAATAGACATACATTTCTGTGGCATTAGTCAGAGGTTGCAAAAAAGAAAATTCTGTCAAAATTGTCTCGCGTTTGACTACTAGTCCAGCAAGCAGTAGTGTGCGAACACTATAAAGGACAAGAGACAGAGAGCGAGCGAGAGGCAGTACCTACATCAGATAAATCTATCAATCGAGAATTGGAAAATTAATTTCATTTTGCCAAAGATTTATTAAAGCGACTATATAGGTAGGCACACATGCGCGATTTTATCGGATGGCGTTTATTATATTCATATAATGCGTTTCACGTCTGTTCCCGCTTATATCAAAATGTGCTAAAACAAAAATCGCAAAACGATTACGATTAACGATAATAACGCGCCGGTGAGGAATAAGCTCAAAACGTATAACATAATAATCGTGCCAAAGGTAGAGATCGTTATACGAGTAGCTTACACAATTCTAATAACAATATAACATTCAAAGATATAGGTAGATATGTAAGAAGATGATTTCAAAACACTGATGTTAGGGACAACACAAATGTAGGTACTTATACAAAATATTGCTTATAGCTTTACATATTTTCACACAAATATCTAAATAACCACATTAAAGACAATACCCCAATAAATGTGGGTTATTATCGGTCGATAAATCGCAGCGTATTTACGATGATTGCGTCCCCCGTCCTTTCCACTTCGCAAAATCGCCTGCGATAATATCGACCGATAATAACGCGCAATCGAGTATGTAGCTTGTAATTAAAAACAAAATATTTTTTTCAAATTTTTTTTTACTTCTTTTACCCTATTTATTTTACTCTATAACAGCATTTGCATACATTCCTAATAATTACAAGATTATACACCAAGCAATGCATAGTACTGTGTCATAATACATTTCGTGACATTTCCTTACTAGTTTATAAAGAAACGTCAACCATAATATTATTGTGATAAGATACCAACTACACACATCATAATATTTTAGACAAAGCTATATTTTTGGAAGCTGTATTAATTACCTTTATAATATTTAATATTCAATTTATTCACAGCGCTTAGCAACTGGGTATATCTAAAACCCGTTATATAAAAAAATAAAACGAGATTTTACACAATTAATAAATTATTAATTAAAACAAATAAAATAAACAGTTAATTATAAACATTTTGTACGTGACTGACTCAGAGACCCAACTATGCGTTTCAGTTGTTAGAATAACTCGAACCTAACTCGAATTAGAATTCGTTAGAAGTTTTCGATGTTTTATTCTTATACTGATGTGTTATACTTCTGATATTTGACACGAAAACTTCATATAAATATTAATTTATTTATTTCTCAACTATCTGACGGTGCTCTGAAACCTTCCTTAAATGCGGTTATACCGCACTGGATATCATTGAGCTTGATAAAATATGCCAATTTCAAAATACATTGTCATCACATTAAAAAAAACTACAATACTTGAATACGAAAATACATATTTTATCAAAAATAAAACATTAACCGATTCTGTTTTAAAGATTTACCATTCTTATTTCCGCAAGACAATTTGCAAATTGTATTGTTCACTTCAGTTTGACACATTACATTACATTTTTATAGATATATAGGATCCGTTTATATATCATTCGCGAATCAAAATATCTCGACGATTTTCTCGCAAAGCAATCCTCACTATCTTTACGTGAACATCGCTATTTGTTACAGTACAGTGTAAAAACGAATTTACTACAGACTGTTACATAATTTAGCAGCTTGTTACAAAAATACGTCAACTAACTCGGCGAAAACCATATCAATCAGTCGAAGTAGTCACTCTGTTCTCGATCGCGACCAGGAGTAGGGGGGTTCACCGTTATCTTTGACCCAAGGACCCATTCATACTCCTGAGTTCCGTATAAGGTCTTCTGGAGATCAGCTTTTCCTCCTCTCCCCCCGAGAGGGTCATGTAACCCTTCCTCTTCTTGTATACCATGAGCCTGGAAACAGAAAACATTCTTAAACTATCGCGAAAAGAAAATCATAAATATTGGATACAAATTTGACGGCACGTTTGGCGTAGTGGCTGAGCAATTGGATTGCTGCGCTTGGGGGCGCGGGTTCGATTCCCGCCTGGAACACATATTTGTGCGATCCACAAATGTTTATTTCTGGTCTGGGTGTGCTGTGTAGGTATGTGAAATTATATGTCTGTAAGCGGTACCCACGATACAAGAGCAATGCTAGCGCGGGGCTACGTTTAAAAAGAAAAAAATATACAATCTATATACATGGTACTAGGTTAATATGTTTGTTGCATTTGAATTTCCTGTAAATAAACAAACAAGCTATACATAGATAAGTAAAAACCATTACATACTTCACATCCTATCATACTAATATTATAAACGTGAAAGTTTGTAAGTATGGATGGATGGATGTTTGTTACTCTTTCACGTAAAAACTACTGAATGGATTTTGATGAAACTTCACAATAATATAGCTTACATATCAGAATTTATTTATTTATTTGATGCACAAAACAATTACAATCATTGCAACTTAAAAGGTAATTAAAGTAGTGTTTAGGATCTGGATTGCAACTCAAAGCATGTACATACAACAAAATGTTAACATATCGAGCGTACAGCACAAAGTACTATAATAAAATAAAGTTATAATAACAAAACCAAGATATAAAAAATCCAAAATACCTTGGCACATTGACCAACCAAAGCAATAATAAAAAATAAAATAACAAAAAAATTAAAAACTAAAAATTAAAAATGCCACGAGAAGATTGGATCATTCGGACAAACCCGCAGCAGTAACTACTGCAGGGGCATCCGAACCATCCGGTTTGAGATAGAGGACATCTTTTACAATTTTAGAGTAATAACCAAATTTATCGATGAGAATATCTAACTCAGAGTGTTTCTTTGCCATTTCGTACTGTCTAGCCATTATAACTATACTAGAATAACACATAGGTTTACAATTCATAAAGATATATCGTATATTATGCAAACCCAGGTAAAAACTGCGGGGCGCAGCTAGTTAATAATAGTACTGAAATACATTATCTAATTAATTAATACCTATATACACATGAGGCCTATAAACAAAGATAGCGAATAACGCACGATAACTTTTAAATTAGGACGACAATATGTTTTCTCATTATTAGCTTAAGTTATCTTAGATAAGTAGAATAACAAGTTTATCAGGTAAACGTCATATTATGTCCTTAAACTGAAACTACACGACCTTTCAGGTAAGTACTAACGGATTTCGCAAACATATCGCAGGGTGACGAGCGCAGTGCCTCGTAAGACTTGATTATTTACCAACTATTAAGTTCTGTGTTCTATACATTTTGGTGTCAATAAAAAGTTAATTATATCTATCTATAGGTAAGTACATAGTGGTAAAATGGTACCCTATAAATAATTATATTAAAAAATGCAACTGTTATAGACTGGCTTGGCGCATACCATCAGGATAAGCTAATATTATATTAGTTCATCTCGTCATTAAAAATATGTTGCTATGTCAATTATTGGTCTTCCTGACAGTAAATCTAAATTACATAATATTATAAGAACTAACTTCTGCCGCGCAGAAATTTTATAAATATAAAGTACATATCCTATGTCCTTATTCTACAGTTCCTTCTATCTCTATAATGAATTAAATCACGATCCGTAGTGAGAGTAGAGTGTAGAGTGCAAACGGAGTAATTTCGCTTTTAAAATATTAGTATGATAAAGCATTTGTATTTTTAGGTCTTATCAGGCACCTGGTAAATGTTTGAAAGTTAAACATTGACGTCAGTACGGTAAACAGTTTTAGGTGAAGTCATAAAAATAAACAGATGAAAGCAGGAAGATACGTTAGAAGTCAAACTTTAATTTGTAAGTCGTGCACTTTGCAACCCAAAAACATTGAACAAAGTCTGAATATGTTAGGTGGTATTGGTCTAGCCCTTGTCTAAAAGTTATGTAATACATGGTAGATAGCCAATTTGGAAAAAAAAATACCATTTGTCGTTAGTTTTAATGCGGAACTTATTTAAATTACCTAAAACACATCTGCAACTTATTTTATCATTTTTCCTGCTACAAAAATTAGTTACCTAACCGAAATTATTTAAACCACCAATATGTGGATAATCATAATTAATAAAAACCATCGAACAAGATCTGAATCCCAAAAGTGAGAACATGAGAGACCAATGGAAAGTGACGGCCTTAGTCGCATTGAGAACAACGCTAGTAAAAACATAATTGTGCCAACAGTACGTACTATACGTGCAACGAATCTTGGCCCACCTGACATTAGTGATGTAAGAACAGTAGTAGATGATACAACCGAAGCTAGCTGTCAAATCGCTCACTTTTCCACGCAATGCCAATATTAGACACAATAATCTAAGCTAAATTTATAGAACGTCTGTCGGCACAGCATTTTTGCTGTTCATTTGTGTTTCTACTATAATTTACCGCTGACTTTAAATGCACGAACGAAATTTCAGTACCCACATATTTTATAAGAAGTACTAGCTGACCCGACAGACGTTGTCCTGTTATTGTCTCATGAGTCAAAATGAGTGACAGCTGTCAACTGTACAACCCAATTTTATCAGATATATTTTTCCCAGTTTAAATTTTTTCCTGTGATAACGGGATAAATAGTATCCTATATCCTTCTATTGGTTCTCAGCTACCTTCCTACCACTAATTTTCAGCCAAATCGGTTCAGCCGTTCTTGAGTTATAAAAAGTGTAACTAACACAACTTTCTTACATTAATATAGACTGTAAAAAAATGTGCTTAAATACAAATACCAAAGAGGTAAATGACTACGTACCTACAACTCAAATTAGTTCAGTCAGGACAGCCAAGATTCGTTGTGCGTATTGTACGGTGTGTTTACATTTACACGTAGTAGCGATCATTGCCATGCTCTCGAATGCGCAGATGTGATGCAAATGTCACTGGTTTACGTTCAAGAACGGAACCAACACGATTCCATAATGACTTCCGATGTTTACAAAACTGTATGTTTATAATTAAATAGTAATAAAGCTGTTTGAATAAGCGAATCAGCCTGTATATTGATATTTTCTATTGTTATGTGATAGCACATTAAAATGTAATATATAGAAAATGAATTGTAACCTATGTGTTATTCTGATATGTAAGCTATATTATTGTGAAGTTTCATCAAAATCCATTCAGTAGTTTTTACGTGAAAGAGTAAGAAACATCCATCCGTCCATACTTACAAACTTTCACGTTTATAATATTAGTAGGATTAAGTAATAGGCACTCAGAATGATACAAATATTACAAGCTTAATATCCTAAAACCTTGCTTGTTGCATGTTTGTCGAAGGAGGTAAAGTCGGCCTGTAGTGTCTGAGTTTGTAAGGCTGCTCAAGGGCTTCTTACGTATAAAAAGTAACAAAAAACCGTGTAAAACTTGACATGTAGGTGAAACTGATGTTGCGCCGTATTACAAACTGTTGGGCGATACAATTATGATTTTTTTAAGTCAATGTATAAACAGTAATAATAAAAGCGACAAAAATAATCACTATCAACATTTGGGAAAAGGAACACCCTGTGTTGCGGTGAAACGATTGAATCAAATTAAATGCGCAAACGCAGCGAGATCAGTGAATGTGGCCGCTGCGCCGCTCAGTCCTGTTTTGACCTAGGAGTCGGACGGTCGTTCCGTAAAAAATATTTTTATAACCATAAAAGTTCACTTCGTTAAAAATGTAACTTTTTTTTAATAATCACGTATTTTTTACTGCAAGTCACTTTAAATGTTATAGTCATTTAAGATTATTAAATTAATATTTTATCATCGAATATTCTTAAGTATATCGAAATCCAGAATGTCATGTAAGTACGCTTTTCATCTAAAATGTATTTAATTTTTCTAAGAACGCAAAAATTTACATATTAATCTTTGGATCCAAAAGCATTTCTTTCTTTATATTATTGAAAACACTCGCTGGGTGCCTAATACAATTAAATCATATTTCGTTAATATCCTATTTAAAATAAGAATAATTACACTCTTTATCTATATATATAAAAGCCAAAACTGACTGACTGATTGACTGACTGACTGACTGACTGATCGATCAACGCACAGCCGAAACCGCTGGGTCTAGAACCATGAAATTTTGCACAAATATTTCTTATGTGACGTAGGCGAGCAATAAGAAAGGATTTTTGAAAATTCCACCCCTAAAGGGGTGAAAAGGGGTTACAAAGTTTGTATGGAGCAACGTGTTTTCTTGGTCCGATCAACTTCAAACTTTGCATTTATATTCTTTAAAACATTTCATTAAACACGTGTTTCATCGTTTTCTAATATTCAACCCCTAAAGTGAGAAAAAGGGGTTGCAAGATATTTTCATCAGATTTAGTTCATATTTGAAATTTGGCTCAATTATGCCATAAGTGACATAGGAATGCATTAAAATGTGATTTTTAAAATTCAACCCCTAAAGGGGTGAAAAGGGGTTGTATCGTTTATGTGTAACAACGTGTTTTCTTTGTCTGATCAGCTTCAAACTTGGCATTTACATTATATATAAAAGATTTATTTAAATACATTCATAGTTTTTTAACATTAAGCCCCTTAAATGATAAAGAGGGGTTGCAAAATATTTTTATCAGAAAATTTAGTTCAAAACTGAACAATGCAATGCAAAATATTTAGTAAGAGACGTAGGTGTGCACTAAGTTTTTTTTTTTTAATTTAACCCCTAGGTGGGTGAAAAGGGGTTGCAAAGTTTGGATGGAACAACGTGTTTTATTGGTTTGATCAATTTCAAACTTAGTAGGTATCTATGTTCTTTAAAAGGTAGGAAGTGGTAGATTTTGGTAGAAAATGATAAATTAAATGTAGAAAACGGTAGATTTTTGGTAGGAAATAGTAGATTTTTGGTAATAATGGTAGATTTTGGAAGGAATGGTAGCTTTTGGTAGATTTTAGTGAATTTGAAATTAAAATGGTAGATTATGGTAAAATGGTAGATTACGGTTAAAATGGTAGATTTAATTTAGGAAATGGTCGTTTTTTGTAGGAAATGGTAGATTCTGGTAGGAAATGGTAGCTTTTGGTAGAAAATAGCTTATTTATAAAGAAAATAAAAGATTTAGAAACACAATTTTAGATTGTGGTAGAAAATTTTAGACTTTAGTAGAAAATGTTAGCTTTTGGTAGAACATGGTATTTTGGTAGAAAATGGTAGATTTTGGTAGGAAATGGTAGATTTTTGTATGAAATGTTAGATTTTGGTATAAAATGCCAGGTTTTTGTATAAAATGGTAATTTTGATAGAAGATGGTGGATGTCGTACGAGAATGTTGGATATCGCATATCGGATGTCGATGTCGAACTCGAGGTCATGATCTATTTTTAATTATTTGGAATTATGGTAAAGTATATAGTCCGCGCGGACGAAGTCGCGGGCAACAGCTATCTATACAAGGTGTATCGGCAAGGTGTAGTAATATTGAAATGTGGGTATGTGTACCTGGTGATGAATCATTTGCCAGGGTACTAAAACCTGAAATCGATAATCGATTTTTTCACTAAAATTCACAAAATAACTAAATATTACAACCCTAACATGATACGGATGACGTCACGTTACGCGGGTCACTGGCATTGAATTATTTTTGTCGCAAATAGACCGCGGTGCACCGCGGTCTTTGAATTTTGCCGACAATATTTTCTGGCATTGAATTATTTCTGCCGCAAAGAGACCGCGGTGCACCGCGCGGTCTTTGAATTTGCCGACAATATTTTAGGGTTCAGTATTGTTACAAAGTTGAAAGCCTCTAAAATTCATTTCAGATACTTACCGCCTTAGAATAGAATTTTGGTATGTACATTACACGGACCAGATATCAATCAGCCGCCAAGGAATACTTTTGTCCGGTTGCATCTGTCCGGGTCGGTACAAATCGGTAAAAATCATTATTTAAAAAACAAACGGAACCCTAAGTACTTTTATGAATTTGTCTTGACGGATTTGACGTTCACTGACATTGCCCAGCTGATAACTAGGGTTGAACGATGGTTAGTTTTGCAGTAAACTTTGACGTGTCTTAATTCATTACCCTACCTACTTACAGATTTATAGTACCTCCAGACTACTTCGAAATAAGTATGTGTATGCATAGTTTCAGTATTACTACACCTTGCTGTTACACCTTGTATATATAAAAGCCAAAACTGACTGACTGATTGACTGACTGACTGACTGATCGATCAACGCACAGCTGAAACCGCTGGGTCTAGAACCATGAAATTTTGCACAAATATTCCTTATGTGACGTAGGCGAGCAATAAGAAAGGATTTTTGAAAATTCAACCCCTAAAGGGGTGAAAAGGGGTTACAAAGTTTGTATGGAGCAACGTGTTTTCTTGGTCCAATCAACTTCAAACTTGGCATTTACATTCTTTAAAACATTTCATTAAACACGTATTTCATCGTTTTCTAATATTCAACCCCTAAAGTGAGAAAAAGGGGTTGCAAGATATTTTCATCAGATTTAGTTCATATTTGAAATTTGGCTCAATTATGCCATAAGTGACATAGGAATGCACTAAAATGTGATGTTTAAAATTCAGCCCCTAAAGGGGTGAAAAGGGGTTGTATCGTTTATGTGTAACAACGTGTTTTCTTTGTCTGATCAGCTTCAAACTTGGCATTTACATTGTATAAAAGATTTATTTAAATACATTCATAGTTTTTTAACATTAAGCCCCTTAAATGATAAAGAGGGGTTGCAAAATATTTTTCACCAGAAAATTTAGTTCAAAACTGAACAATGCAATGCAAAATATTGAGTTCAAAACTTAAATTTTGTACACATATTCCTTAAGAGACGTAGGTGTGCACTAAGATTTTTTTTAAAATTTAACCCCTAGGTGGGTGAAAAGGGGTTGCAAAGCTTGGATGGAACGTGTTTTATTGGTTTGATCAATTTCAAACTTAGTAGGTATCTATGTTCTTTAAAAGGTAGGAAGTGGTAGATTTTGGTAGAAAATGATAAATTAAAGGTAGAAAATGGTAGATTTTTGGTAGGAAATAGTAGATTTTTGGTAATAATGGTAGATTTTGGAAGGAATGGTAGCTTTTGGTAGATATTAGTGAATTTGAAATTAAAATGGTAGATTATGGAAAAATGGTAGATTTAATTTAGGAAATGGTAGTTGTATGTAGGAAATGGTAGCTTTTGGTAGAAAATAGCACATTTAGAAAGAAAATAATAATTTAGAAACAAAATTTTAGATTGTGGTAGAAAATTTAAGACTTTAGTAGAAAATGTTAGCTTTTGGTAGAACATGGTATTTTGGTAGAAAATGGTAGATTTTGGTAGGAAATGGTAGATTTTTGTATGAAATGTTAGATTTTGGTATAAAATGCCAGGTTTTTGTATAAAATGGTAATTTTGATAGAAGATGGTGGATGTCGTACGAGAATGTTGGATATCGCATATCGGATGTTGATGTCGAACTCGAGGTCATGGTCTATTTTTAGTTATTTGGAATTATGGTAAAGTATATAGTCCGCGCGGACGAAGTCGCGGGCAACAGCTATCTATATATATATAAAAGCCAAAACTGACTGACTGATTGACTGACTGACTGACTGATCGATCAACGCACAGCTGAAACCGCTGGGTCTAGAACCATGAAATTTTGCACAAATATTCCTTATGTGACGTAGGCGAGCAATAAGAAAGGATTTTTGAAAATTCAACCCCTAAAGGGGTGAAAAGGGGTTACAAAGTTTGTATGGAGCAACGTGTTTTCTTGGTCCAATCAACTTCAAACTTGGCATTTACATTCTTTAAAACATTTCATTAAACACGTATTTCATCGTTTTCTAATATTCAACCCCTAAAGTGAGAAAAAGGGGTTGCAAGATATTTTCATCAGATTTAGTTCATATTTGAAATTTGGCTCAATTATGCCATAAGTGACATAGGAATGCACTAAAATGTGATGTTTAAAATTCAGCCCCTAAAGGGGTGAAAAGGGGTTGTATCGTTTATGTGTAACAACGTGTTTTCTTTGTCTGATCAGCTTCAAACTTGGCATTTACATTGTATAAAAGATTTATTTAAATACATTCATAGTTTTTTAACATTAAGCCCCTTAAATGATAAAGAGGGGTTGCAAAATATTTTTCACCAGAAAATTTAGTTCAAAACTGAACAATGCAATGCAAAATATTGAGTTCAAAACTTAAATTTTGTACACATATTCCTTAAGAGACGTAGGTGTGCACTAAGATTTTTTTAAAAATTTAACCCCTAGGTGGGTGAAAAGGGGTTGCAAAGCTTGGATGGAACAACGTGTTTTATTGGTTTGATCAATTTCAAACTTAGTAGGTATCTATGTTCTTTAAAAGGTAGGAAGTGGTAGATTTTGGTAGAAAATGATAAATTAAAGGTAGAAAATGGTAGATTTTTGGTAGGAAATAGTAGATTTTTGGTAATAATGGTAGATTTTGGAAGGAATGGTAGCTTTTGGTAGATATTAGTGAATTTGAAATTAAAATGGTAGATTATGGAAAAATGGTAGATTTAATTTAGGAAATGGTAGTTGTATGTAGGAAATGGTAGCTTTTGGTAGAAAATAGCACATTTAGAAAGAAAATAATAATTTAGAAACAAAATTTTAGATTGTGGTAGAAAATTTAAGACTTTAGTAGAAAATGTTAGCTTTTGGTAGAACATGGTATTTTGGTAGAAAATGGTAGATTTTGGTAGGAAATGGTAGATTTTTGTATGAAATGTTAGATTTTGGTATAAAATGCCAGGTTTTTGTATAAAATGGTAATTTTGATAGAAGATGGTGGATGTCGTACGAGAATGTTGGATATCGCATATCGGATGTTGATGTCGAACTCGAGGTCATGGTCTATTTTTAGTTATTTGGAATTATGGTAAAGTATATAGTCCGCGCGGACGAAGTCGCGGGCAACAGCTAGTTCTTCATATAAATATTTCTACAGAATGTGGTCTGTTACATTAAAAACTTATCTGTAAACAGACATAATGTAAACGATTGATTCATTTATTTTCAGATTTAAAATGGCTAATTAGTCACTGGTGAGATAAATCAGATAAAGTACCTACTCAACAAATATTTCCGAAAATATGATAAGTAGCAAATCACCGTCCGCAAAATAAAATTTGCCAATTATTCGTTTCTTATTAGGGTTTCGTACCCAAAGAGTAAATCGGGACCCTATTACTAAGGCTCCGCTGTCCGTCCGTCTGTCTGTATGTCCGTCTGTCACCAGGCTGTATCTCATGAACCGTGATAGTTAGACAGTTGAAGTTTAAACAGATGATGTATTTCTATTGCCGCTATAACAACAAATAATAAAAAACAGAATAAAATAAATATTTAAGGGGTACAACAAACGTGATTTTTTTGCCGTTTTAATAGATAATGGTACGGAACCCTTCGTGCGGGAGTCTGCCTCGCACTCGGCCGGTTTTTTATTGTTTGTTGTTTTTATTTTATTTTATTTAGTTTTTGGTGCAAGACTGAATGAAGGTTAAGACGCGTGGCACTTACTATCAGGTAAATAACCTGCACGTATCGTTTGTTCCATAAAGATAAGATTCCTATACAGTTTTAAATCAAACAGTATACTTAGTAGAATACTAAGCGCGTGATATAAAATTTAGTATCATTGCTGTTTTTATTTGCATAATAAACGTTTGCATGTCTTTGTTTTTCATTTTATGATAATATTCTTAAATAGATACATATTTTATACATTTTAATTATTTATAATATTATAATTAATACTTTAATTATGCATCGGTATTATGCTATTTAATAGGTAACAATAGCACAATACTTAATGCCATTATTTATATTTTTCATTAAGGTTGTTTTTATTAATTTGTAGACAAAACGAAGGATATTGACAGATGGTTATTTATTGCACCTTGGAAACATTATTCGTACTAAGATTCGAAGCGAAGGGGATCGAAACCTCTGCCCCGCAATTACTTTACAAGCGCGGATTCACGTCGCTTAGGGGGCTTACCATGTCGTCCTATTCCGATCCAATTAAGGACCTAAACATAATTGTTTTACTATATTTTTTATTCGTACCATAACGTCTTGTTGTGACATCTTGACGCTCAATTTAGGTTGATTTTAAATCTAAAGGGATCTACTTAAATGAAAGCCATGTATTTCTATTATTTCAAGTGAAACGATTCTGTTTAGGTTCTCAATTGGATCGTAATAGGACGTCATGGTAAGCCCCCTGAGCTTCGTGTCGGGGCTGTCGTCGATCTCGTTTGTTATCGGAATGATAGCACTCGTTAAGCCACGTCAGGCCCTTGGGCGGTCTGACAAGCTCTGACACCTGACATTCCATTGGCGTTACCACAAAAGTTTAGACCGTTAAACAGAGGTTTAAAAAAATTCGTTCGACAAACTCGACGTCAATCACTCGCGTTTTTTTACTCAATCCTGGCATACCTAATTATTTTACTTGTAAATTTGTTGTTGAGTTAGTAAAAGCGAGGTTTAGACGTCGATTTTTGGAGAAAATATTTAGACTCATCTGTTCAAGTCTGGTTTAAATCTTTTGTAGACCGTGTTTGTTCCTGAAATTCTTTCAAACTTCGATTCTAATATTATGCAGGTGCGTCATAATAAATTAACAAACTAGCTGTTTGGTTTCACCCGCATTTACTATTAATTGCGCAGGAACCGTTAATTGCGGGTGGAACCGGGGGGCGTCACTAATTCTCAAATGAAAGTAGCCTATAATACTCCTTGTAGCATCACCTATCTGCCAGTGAAAGTCCCGTCGAAATCGGTCCAGCCGTAAGTATATAATTTCATGCATTTAGTAAAAAACTTTAATTACAAATAGACACTTCAATTTTAATTTATTTGTAATAATAGAAGCTGTAGAATAGGTACATACAGGTTCTTAAACTTTCGCGAACAGGAAACATATTAACTAGCTAAAAACGGGTCTAATTCGCGCACAAACAAATATCAAAATATATAATTTTGACGAGAAGACTTGAGTCTTCTCGTGACCACGGCCGATGTAACTCGGTCGAAACGTCGAGGTATGTCAAAATTATATATTTTGATATTTGTTTGTGCGCGAATAAGACCCGTTTTTAGCTAGTTAATAGGTACATACAATCTATAATGTTATTAATTATATCCATACAAATGTTGTGAACATTTGTATGGATACAATAAAGTCATGTAGCAATAGCAGACAATAGTAACGTGGCGGTGCGAGTAGTAGGTGCGTGATAATTTGCAAGGCGATTTAGATACGAGACGGTCAAGTTACAAACTTAGGCCGTATTAATAAATGAACCTCAATAGCGCTACCAAGTGCGCTACCAGCTGATCCACACTCAAAATGTAATCTACATCTTGAAACCATTGCTATTTAATAAATGGATATTGAGATGTAGCACTGGCTACTAGATACTGTCTTGTATGTGTCAATTGTGTCATAATCGGATAGCACTTAACCGTTGAGTGTCATTTATTAATTTGCCAGATATCATGTAAGTTTCTGTTCCTAATCTACAACTCAAGATGTATATATTAATTATAACGAAAGAGCAAGTGCACACTGAAGATAGCTCTCAGAGCTAAGTTTGATTTATTAATACGGGCCTTAGAGCGTCTTCTTTTTTAAACGACTTCAAAAAGGAATTCTTAATTGAGCTGTATTTTTTTTGTTTATGTTCGTTACCTCTGACCTTCGTTATTGTAACCGATTTGAATATTGTTAATGAACGCATTTAAATTCAGGTTAGTCGCATTGAAATTACATAAAAAAACAGTTCGTTTGAATAAAAATGGTTGGAAATAATAAGTAGGTATATACCTATCATAAAAGTAACGAAATTCTATTCGAGCCAGTATTATTTGTTTGTATCGCAGGATTTATTTCGAGTTTTGGTATTTGTGAGACCATAATTAAAATCCTCGTAGTACCAGATTCCCATAGGGGCACTTTTTAGATACAGGAAATCCTAATTAAAGGTCAGGGTCTATACAGGGTGTTTGGTAGAGGGTTAGACAAACTGAAAGGCTTTAAGGGCCTTTATACCTCAATATGTATTCTCTAAAAAGGTTCATCTACACGCCCTTTCAGTTTGTCTAATCCTCTACCAAGCACCCTGTAGACCCCACTTCTCAGTTCCCAATAGCTCCCGAAGTTTACCCGCTCATAGCTTATGCTTTAAACAATCACGCTGGCATAACACCATGGAATAGAAATCCCATGACAAAGAGTGTTGTGGCCTTGGCGGGACACTACCATGACTATGTGATAGTCACATAATCATGGTAGTATCAGACTAGTTTTATTTTTTCTAGTTTTGGCTTCGCACGGTTTGTCCATTTTAGCCAGTGGCAAGTATTAAAATATTTGCTTATGCTAATTTCAAACTTTATCTGTTCTGGTGTACAATTTGGGAATCGAAGTATGAACATTGACCGTCTAACAAAAGTTTAGACCAGAGTTAAACACATGTTTCTTAAATTTCGTTCCACAAAATCAACCTCTATTCCTCGCGTTTTCTTACTTAAACCTGACATTCCGATTATTTTATTTGTTTATTTCATATTGTAGAAAAAGCGAAGGTTAGACGTCGATTTGTGGAGAAAATATTTAGAATCATATGTTCGACTCTTGTTTAAATATTTTGTGGTAAGACTAACTAAACTAGGATGTAGCCTTCGATTCACATTAACATTTTCATGACACTTCAGAGCATGAAGTATTTTATACACACACGTCTAACTTACATTTAGCATCATTCCAAAACAGATGGTATCAGTACAACAATAGAATTTTATCTCAGGCCTTTGTGTAATTATATGAGGGCTCAATTAAAATTGCTGCGATGTGGCAATGCGGTGAGTAAAGGCTATGTGAACGAACTTAATTATATATTCAGGTACACGACTGCAGTATTTTTTACAAAGTACCTATGTAAGTGGATATACGATTTTAGATACAGGTTTTTTTTAAATTATTTATCACCTTTTCGTTTCTATGTGAGACTGTAATGACATATTTTTTCTGACTGGTACATACATGATTCTAGGTATAGGTGCTAGATACATTAATGAGGGGGCTGGCTGGATAAATCATATTATTACATGGTGAGTATTATTATTATACTAAAAGTAAGGCAATTAGGTAGGACGAGAATTTCTAAAATACAAATAAACCGACGGAAGTTCATAAACTTTCGCGAACAGAAAACAACTAGATTTAACGTCTAATTCGCGCACATACTAATATAAAAATATATGATTTTGACATAATATCTCGACGTTATATCTCGTATAGGTATTGATATTAGTTTGTGCGAATCAGATCCATTTAAACTTAGTTAATAAATAAAATGACAATAATACATAACTCCAAACTTAATTCATTTATAGTACATAAGTAGGCAATAACTACTATAAGGACTTTCACGAGTCCAACACTTGAAGTCTGGGAGCAGAATAAGCAAATTTAGAAAAAATACATGCGATGATTCATGGCTGAATCTCGGACAGGAAAAGGAAATTACATAGACTTGACCAGTGCCTCAGAATTACGTCAGTGGAGAAGACAGCACCAAGAAACTCTACGGGTGTAATTTACACCACTAGTTGACCCGACAGACGTTGTCCTGTCATCGTCTCTATGGGAAAAAGCTTCCTCTCCTTCTATATCTATCTCTTTCTCCCTCGCACTCTATCTCTCTACCTCTATATCCATCTGTCTCTCTCCCTGCCCTAGCTGTTAAACTGATTGACAGCTGTCAACTGTACAACCCGATATATTTTTCCCAGTTTCAAAATGTTTCCCGTGGTAACGGGATAAATAGTATCCTATATCCTTCTCCTGGTTCTCAGCTACCTTCCTGCCAATTTTCAGCCAAATCGGTTCAGCCGTTCTTGAGTTATAAAAAGTGTAACTAACACGACTTTCTTTTATTCATATAGAAGATAACTACAACCATTTTCAAACATACCTACATATTTTTTTATACCAATGACACCTACTATTTTGTAGGACGCTAATCCTACTTGCGAACAAATATTTTCAAGAGCTCACATAATTTTCCACCGTGTTATTTACCCGACAATGTACACATAACACACAGTCAATAATATGATCTTATCATCTGTATAATATGGCGTGATAACAATAAAAATATCTCCGTGAACGTTACGGAAATACAAGAAGTAATTTAAGGCGAGGTTTTACTCAATTTCGAAGTTTTTTAAGCTCAGGAAATCAATTAAATTATAAGATGATAAGTGATTTTTTTTTGTTAAACATCATATAAAACAGACGATTGGAAAGACAGAAACGCGACTACGAATAATTGGCTCTATAACAAAAATCACACATAGATTACACTAAATTGCATCTTAACTTGTCACCTACTAAGAGATTTCATCATGAAACCACGTGAAAGTTATACCAATAAACGGGGGTTTTTATATAGGAAGCGATTGACAACTAACATTTTCTAATTTTGTTATCACTTATGTCCAATAAATAAAAACATAAAAAAACACGTACCCTGACCGCTAATCAGGGTTCCCTATAGGTATCTACGGATCCAGGAACTACGAGCAAACCCGCGGTTTACACGATCCTTTGCACTACTAGGATCGAACCCGCTAGAAGACACTTCGCAGTCCCATCACACTCCACGGATGTCGTATGATATAGTTTCAGTCGTTAAGTCATTGTTATCGATTGATAGCAATCGTTAGGCAACGTCAGAGAACTGGGGCGCCCTGACAATCCCTGACACAAGAGACCGCCACTATACCTCATTCAAACAACTAACAAAGGCTGATTCTTCTTCTTTCGTGTCATGTCGGTTTCAACCACTGTTTTGGTTGAACCATCTTTGTTGTAAAAAGATTAGTTGAACTAGACATCGACAGTATAAGAATATGCGTTAAAGCATTTCATAATCCACTTCATTTTATTATTTTAAGTATTAAATTCAATGCAATGGCAGCAGAATATGAATATCTGTTACAAGTTGTTTAAAAACATTTATTTGTTTTAATGCAAGGTTATGTGAATGCAGTTTGCGATGCTCTTGAACGTTATCTTAAGTCCTTATGTTTAAATGTTGTTAATTTTATTGCACTTGGCAGATAATTATGTCGAATTAAATTGAGGACGGGGCTTTGAAAATGTAACTTAGTGACTTCGAAGAAAAGGCGCGTCGTGATCACGTAAATAGATCCTGACCTCTATAGTAACTAGGGTTCCCTGTGTTTAAGGAAACAGGAACTTCGAAGGTCTCATAAACACTCAGACTAGGGTTCTAACGGTTTCGCTAAAGCGTAGACACAGATGAAGAGAAGTAAAACAAATTCGTGTTACTGACACCACTTAGAACTAAATAAAAGCTGGACCCATTTTCATGAACTTTACATTGTTGGATTGTAGAAATGCAGAATAAATATTAAAACATGGGGAAAATTCACGAAAAAGAGAGAAACTAAGGTTTTTTCTGAAATGTTCTGAACATGGCAAACATTTAGCAAAAAGAATTAAAAAAAATATTTTTTCACAATTTTTTAATAACATCTCAAACTATATAGTAAAATAGGTCTATTGTTATACAGTAGAGTCACAGAAAATAAATTAGATCTTTACGATACGTAGGTACTAGGTATATTGTATTGAAGGCAATATATTTTTTGTTATTCAACGTTGCATAATTATTGTCAGTAAGTATTACAGCATTATTTCCTACTGTGACGAATAGATTTATTTTTTGATTACGTTTAATTGCTTTTTTCTATTCTATTCATTTAAATCAAAATGTGTATCAAGACTCTATAATGATTGGATTTTTTTATGCGGTAGTAGTTCATATTTCATCATACTGCTCGTATCTACTATACTTCTACACTACTATTCAAAGAGTTAAAGTTTGGTTGTTTGTAAGTACCTTTGTAGGGATAATCACCTGAACTACTGAGCCGATTCTGACCATTCTTTTACCAATGGAAAGCTACACTATTCCCGTAACATAAAGCTATGCTTTATACTAAAAAAATATATCTGATTAAATAGGAGTTATGTGGGTGAAACCACAAGGCAACTAGACTCCTATAAAACGCGTCAGCAGTATCTACAATAAACTACAAAGTATATTCTAACCACGGTCAGTTCGTGGTCTCCCTGGTGGGTTATGACCTCATCCTCCTCACGTAGTGAGTGAAGACCTATGCTCCGCATAGGGCGGATATGAGATGTGATAGGGCTTATTCCAGAAATCCCCTGGCAGTATCCCCTGGATTTCTGGACTGTTTGTCCAATTTTCCCCTGTGCATGCGAAAACTGTACGCGCAGGGGAAAAATGGACAAAAAGTCCAGAAATCCTCTGGACAGGATACTGTCAGGGGATTTCTGGAATAAGCCGATGATAGTACGAGTTGAAAAATAATTATTTACAAGTCAGTAACAACGAATGCTGCAACTGTCCACCAACTAATCTTGATAGAGACTATCCGTGGAGGAATTAAACGACAGAAATAGAAAGATGGTAAGAACGTCAGTCGTCGCGCAACCTTGCATGTCTGCTCTAATGTGGACGTCCTGTTATAAATCTAGGTATGAAAACGTCCAGACTGTTCCTTGTAGGGATAGACAAATGACTTCCTAATCCTCAACTACTAATATTGCAAATACGAATAGTTGTTTGTTTATCATTATCACTCGAAACGGATTTTGATGGAAATAGACACTTTATGTGTCAAACAACATTTCGGGAAGTTGAACTCTTGTAAGATCAATGTGTGTACCATGCGGGTAAAGCCGCGGAAGCAGCTAGTCTATACTAATATTATAAAGAGGAAAACTTTGTTTGTTTGGTTGTAATGAATAGGGTCCGAAACTAATGAACCGATTTGAAAAATTCTTTCACTGTTGGGAAGCTATGCTATCCCCGGGTGACAGGCTACCTTTTATTCCGTAAAAATTAATGGTTCCCGGGGGATAGTAGTTAACGCGGGTGAAACCGCGAGGTGCTTCTAGTCTATATATATAAAAGCCAAAACTGACTGACTGACTGACTGACTGACTGACGATCAACGCACAGCTGAAACTACTGGGTCTAGAACCATGAAATTTTGCACAAATACTCCTTATGTGACGTAGGCGTGCACTAAGAAAGGATTTTTGAAAATTCAACCCCTAAGGGGGTGAAAAGGGGTTGCAAAGTTTGTATGGAGCAACGTGTTTTCTTGGCCTGATCCACTTCAAACTTGGCATTTATATTCTTTAAAAGATTTTATTAAACACGTGTTTCATCGTTTTTGAATATTCAACCCCTAAAGGGGTAAAAAGGGGATGCAAAATATTTTACATCCGATTTAGTTATACATTGAAATTTTACACAAATATTTCTTAAGTGACGTAGGTGTGCACTAAGAAAGGATGTTTGAAAATTCAACCCCTAAGGGGGTGAAAAGGGGTTGCAAAGTTTGTATGGAGCAACGTGTTTTCTTGGTTTGATCAACTTCAAACTTGGCAGTTATATTCTTTAAACGATTTAATTAAACACGTGGTTCATAGTTTTTGAATATTCAACCCCTTAAGGGATAAAAGGGGGCCACAAAATATTTTTCGTCATTTTTATTTCGAAATTATTTTTTTTCACAAATATTTCGTAGTGACGTAGGTGTGCACTAAGAAAGGATTTTTTTAAGTTTAACCACTAAGGGGGTAAAAAGGAGTTGCAAAATTTGTATACAACAACGTGTTTTCTTGGTCTGATCAACTACAAACTTCGAATAAAATTCTTTAAAAATTAATTTAGCACCTGTTTCCGCGTGTTTTAACATCAATCCCTAAAATCTACGCAGGAAAATGGTAGATTTTGGTAGAAGATGATAGATTTAGGTAGGAAATGGTAGATTGTTCTAGGGATTGGTAGATTTAAGTAGGAAATGGTAATATCGGTAGGAAATGGCCGATTTTAGTAGGAAATGGTAGATTATTGGTAAAAATGGTAGATTTCGGAAGGAAATAGTAGCTTTTGGTAGAAAATGGTAGTATTAGAAAGAAATGGTAGATTTCAGTAATAGCGGTACATTTTGGTAATAAATGGTAGCTTTTGGTAGAAAATAGTAAATACAGAAAGAAAATGGTAGATTTTCGTTTAAATGGTAGATTTATATAGAAAATGGTAGATTTTGGTAGGAAATGGTAGATTGTTGTAGGAAATGGTAGACTGTTGTAGGGGTTGAGTAGATTTCGGTAGGAAATGGTAGAAAATAGAAGATTCAGAAAGAAAAGGTAGGTTGTCGTAGAAAATTGTAGATTTCAGTAGGAAATGGTAGATTATGGTAGAAAATTGTACATTTTGGTAGAAAATGGTAGATTTTAGTATGAAATGGTAGCCTTTGATAGATTCTGGTAGCCTGATAGATTTTAGTAAATGGAAGCTTTTGATAGATTATGATAAAAAATTGTACATGATAGGAAATGTAGGAAATGGTCGATTTTTTGTATAAAAAGGTTATTTTGGTAGAAGATGGTAGATGTCGTATGTTGGATATGGGATGGCGATGTTGATGTCGAAGTCGAGGTCGATGTCTTGAATTACTTACGGACCAACCGCTGATTGTAGAAACCTGAAACTTGGAGGGTGTGTTCTTTGTATGACGTAGACATCCGATAAGAAAGGATTTTCCGAAATTCTACCTCTAAGAGGGTGAAAAAGGGAGCAAAGTTTGTATGGGACAACGTGATTCGCCTTGGTCAAATCTACTTCAAACTTGGCATAATTATATTATTTGAAAGATTTACATGTAGGTATTTCATCGTTTTTTAATATACAACCCCTAAAATTATAAAAAAGGGTACAAAATATTGTCATCAGATTTAATTCGAAATCCGTATTAACACGGAACATAGACAGGGTAGAACTTTGACATGTTTGAATATTTTTTGGATTATTTGAATACTTCTTAGGAACTTTCTCAACCCCATCCATACTGTGCGTCAATCAACTGTTCATCCATACTTGAAAGTAACTATTTTTGTTTCTTCGTTACCTTTTCACGGCTAAACGGCTGAACCGATTTCGATGAAATTTGGTATAGAGATAGATTGTACTTTCGAGACGGACATAGAATACTTTTATCGCGATATAATATAGTCCGCGCGGACGAAGTCGCGGGCAACAGCTAGTATATAATAAAAGCAAGGGTTAGTGTCTGTTGGCATTGAACCGCTCGTAATAGGATTGTTGAAATATATCAGTTCACACGCCAAGGCAACATTACTCCGTATTATGTTTAATTAAAATAAATCTGAAATCAACTTAATTGTCGTTTTATTTTATCTATAAAAAGTCACTGTATCCATTGTTACTTTGGCTATTTCTGGATCGTTTAAACTGTGCCAGTGACATGAGCAAGTAGCGTAGAAGAATTGATTTATGACGACTAACCACATAGGCTTTATTAAGGTTAGTACAATTATATACAATTATAAAAAAATATAGTGGCAGTAAAGCAATCGGCGGCATTAGTGTGCAGAACGCATTTTATGTCGCAAGGCCTAAGATTATGGCTGTCAATGTATCGCTCAAGTAGGTTTATAGTCTGTAATGATACTAGATTAACGACGGTTATTAACTAGCGAGTACCTGCCCGCCATTAAGGAGGATAATTATCCACTTATTTAAAGATATCTCTTACAAATACTGTTATTATAGACGCGTTACCTAACATGAGATTTTCTTGGTCATAGAAGAGGTGAATGAGTGAATCTATACACTTGTTCAAATGAGAAGAACCGCTGTTCAAAATGGTTTTTTTTCCAAAAAAAACGACAGTCCAGTGCAGTAGGAGATAATAGCGAGCCTAACTCGACTGTCTAACTAGTGCACCTCACTGGATATACAACTGGAACGATCTAAACTGACTTATTTGATTAGCTATCAAGGTTAAGGTGAAACTGCAGACTACAGTTAAAAATATCCCAGTACGGACGCGTCTCAGACTATTTGTATCATACTGGTAAAATACGATACGTAGCCTAGTTGATCATTATTTTTTTAATTGTAACACATGATAATGACGACTCTTTTTGTCATACTGGTACGTATATTAAACACTGTATCAAACAGTAAATCGAAAGAATTTCTACGTATTTTGAACTGTAAATCTCAGCAAGCGTTTTATTCATCCAATTATTAGGCAACCAGGATATGAGAAGAAGCCATGTTAGATTTCAATTCCAATTCGTGCGAGTACACACATTCAAATAAGACAAACCTGGCGTGAGAATTTAGTTCAACAAACGAGGTCTGTAAACGGTTTCGCGAATTGTGAATGGAATAATCCGCGTGTGAATTACCGGCGTGTTCCCTTTGTTAGAAGTAATTCAAGGTCTGTGTAGGATTACAATTGATGTTAGTGCCGACACTGTGTACCGTGTGTGTATACTGTGCCGACACGATCACGTGCAGAGTGAGTTTTTGACACGGTACAGTAAGGGTAGGTACCATAACCGTTACAGTTACAGGAAAACGGTTTTAGGAGAATATCCATAATTTTTTACAGTCAGCACGAAAATGGCAAGTTTACAAAGAAACTTTTTTTTATACCTGATTAAGTTTTCTTGAAGAAACTTAATTCGATCCTGTTTTTTATTAGGATTACAGGTCTCTACTGGACCGACTCAGGTTTGAGTAGGTTCTAAAAATGTCAGATATTGCGGAATCTTTTTCCATACATTTCGGGAAAAGAGACAAACTTCTTAATTTTCCTAACTTTATTGGGTGAATCGCTATACTTAATCCGCTATTGAGAAGACTGGCTGAAAAAGTAGATACCTGCCCTTACTGTCCCGTCAAAAATTCACCGTGTACCAGGAATCCCCAACCGGTGGGGCGTGCCCCCTGGGGGGACTCTAGGGGGGCACCATGCAAAAAAGTTTGGGAAACCCTGCTGTATACCATTGTTTTAACAGTGTCATGCAGTGTTATATTATACAATAAATTTGGACTTCACGATATCTTCAGAATGGAACAATGAAACGAAAAGCAATCTACAGGCACTGAAATAGTCCCAAATATAAAGTGAGTTATTTACGGCCGAAATTAATAATCAATCCTAATTCAAATTTTGCTACCTGGGATTGATATCACAATCCATTTTTAGGGTCAAAGTACGTGTCAATAACCGATTCGTGGATTGGTTTATAAAGGCACGCAGATTGGAGATCGATCAAACGATAGGCAGCAATCCAAGATCGATTTCAATCTTGGATAGGAGATACAATTTTAATTTCGGGCGTTAGACAAAGATCAAAGAAGGGCCGCGCGGCCCATCTCGCCGTCAACCGAGCCTGGTCCGTACGGTCCAATTTGCCGCAATAGGATTAATAATATTATGACTTATGGCATTTAAATCACTGATGACTATAATAACCATACCAATTAATTAAAAAAATAACCATAGTTAAAGTCTAGTCAAACCATAATCAACAAATTATATTTGGTTTTGTTTTATGGCTCTATTTGTTAATGAGCGATTTTATCGCGTATTTAGTGTAAATTATTTGAATTTGACTTTTAAAAATAGCCCCCACAGGGGGTCATCGATAATTTAAATATCATAAGTCATATTATTCTCAATGTAAAACCAATGGTGTATTGGATTCTCATACTCCGTCTTCCAACATAATATGTACAGAATTAAATTATCAGTGAAACATGTAAGAATAAATGAAAAAGTGTTTATACCAATTCAGTAAAAATATGTACTTACTTCTATGTATTTTTTATCTGATTAAAATGATTTTTATTTTATTTATTTGTTTTATTCTAGTTTAAAAGGATTGTTACTACTAAATTAGCAATAACATAACATTTGTTCACAACGGAAAAATATCATTTACTTATACTAATTAATTTACAGTATTTCAATAACTACAAACTAATATACTATAGTTAATTTATATTACACAAAAAAAAAAACCAATTTATTATAATCTATATTCTAAAAAAATACTGCTTATTCCATCATATCACAAATTGAAGATCTTCAGTAAAATCTATTTCGAATAATACAAAGCAAATCATAATCTAGAGATAGTAATTAGAAAAAATGGAGAAAAATAATTAACTTCATTACACTGGTACTCATATTAACGCGTCATGGTAACTATGACCAACCGATAACTGTATTGCTGTCCTTTTCATTTGCTTAATGCCAGATAGAGAAAACGATAGGCTAAAAATATTTCGCCTGCGCCGGATTCGAACCCGCAACCTGGACGTTTCGCAGTCGGCTACCAACTCAAGAAACACAATCCAATAAAAGCATATAAATTGCAATACAACTTTTGTATATAAAACATGGTTTACTAAATAGTACACAATATTGCACGGGATTGTAAAACAGTGTGCCTAGTGTGAGTTTTGTCAATTTCTTTACGCGCTCGGTCCGGTTAGCGTAAACTTCAAATTGTATGGAATAAGAGCAGCGCCATCTAGCGTCAGTCAGTCAGTCACTAGATGGCGCTGCTCTTATTCCATACAATTTCAAGTTTACGCTAACCAAATTGTATGGAATAAGAGCAGCGCCATCTAGCGTCAGTCAGTCAGTCACTAGATGGCGCTGCTCTTATTCCATACAATTTCAAGTTTACGCTAACCAAATTGTATGAAATAAGAGCAGCGCCATCTAGCGTCAGTCAGTCAGTCACTAGATGGCGCTGCTCTTATTCCATACAATTTCAAGTTTACGCTAACCAAATTGTATGGAATAAGAGCAGCGCCATCTAGCGTCAGTCAGTCAGTCACTAGATGGCGCTGCTCTTATTCCATACAATTTCAAGTTTACGCTAACCAAATTGTATGGAATAAGAGCAGCGCCATCTAGCGTCAGTCAGTCAGTCACTAGATGGCGCTGCTCTTATTCCATACAATTTCAAGTTTACGCTAACCAAATTGTATGGAATAAGAGCAGCGCCATCTAGCGTCAGTCAGTCAGTCACTAGATGGCGCTGCTCTTATTCCATACAATTTCAAGTTTACGCTAACCAAATTGTATGGAATAAGAGCAGCGCCATCTAGCGTCAGTCAGTCAGTCACTAGATGGCGCTGCTCTTATTCCATACAATTTCAAGTTTACGCTAACCGGACCGAGCGCGTAAAGAAATTGACAAAACTCACACTAGGCACACTGTACGCAAGTCTATGAACAAACGAAGCTCTTTTCGATCCCATTACTACGGTTTTGTGTAGCTAAAAGTGGTCCATTTTTCATTAATAAAGGAACTAAGTATACAATTTCAGAAACACAGGGAAACTTGAAAGTGCTCCGTGTATTAGGACGTTGTTATATAAGTAAGTGCTTATACTAATGGAATGTGTATAATAATCGTCATTTTAATAATTAAGGGAAAAATAGGAATGTTTACATAATACATTACCTACTGCTTATCAATATTATCAATACCATAAGTATAACCAATGAAAAAACACTCGATTGTAAATAGCATTATTTGTCCTGTATCAAATTAAAATCAATATCTTTTTATTGTACTTTTAAATACCTCTTTAACCTACAATTTTACCTTCTTTACCTGTATATTTTAAGTTTATTCTCCCAAATAAATGTTACTAGTTTGTAAAAATAAATTAATTAACATAAAAAATGGAAAATTCTTACTTTATAGGCCTCGTGTGGTGTCGTGTAAACCAGGCTAATATGTTATTCCAAATAAAATTATATCTGAAACAAGAGAAAACATCGGTTTAGAATTAAAAAAAAAGCGCAAATGTTAGTTTACTTTATTGGAAACTAGATGGCGCAATTGTAAACTTATAGATATTATCATTAAAATACATTGAGTGTTTCATTTCAAAACAAGAGAAAATGTTAGTTTACTTTATTCGAAACTAGATGGCGCAATTGTAAACTTATAGATATTATCATTAAAATATATTGGGGGTGTTTCATTTGAAAACAAGAGTAAAGACACAAGATGTTTTAAGAGATATGTACGGAGATGAATAAAAACGAATAGATACGTACCTCACCCAAGCGTGCCCGCCGCGAGCGACGCCAACACCACCAGCAGGGCGGTGGCGACGCCCCCCGCCCCCACCCGCGCCCCGTACACCGCCCCCGAGACCGCGCCCGCGCCGAACGCGTCAGCTGCCGACAACGCATCTGTCAAACATACATCGGTCAGCGCGCGCGCTACCGATGGGCGTATCTATGTGTTTTATTTATCTGTGGTTTTGTAGCTTGGCCTCGATTTCATCTTAGAAGGAATAGCTGTAAATTTTGATTTTTACAGCGGTGAATGTACAAGTGGTGGTATGGCCGGACACCATGTCGTGGGACATGGGTTCAAAATCAAACAAAAATTAAAAATAAACCTGAGAAATGGATAAAGAAATACGTCGTACTTGAAATCTGATATATTATATAGTACTTTGATTTTCAGCTATTCAAATCGAAATGTGAAGGTATTGGAAAGGTACTTTTAACTGCCTCAGTAAGTATATACATAGATATATTTATTACATTTCAAAAATATGGTCATTTTAACATAAAGAAAGTGTGTAGGTACCTACATAATATGTATGTACAAATTACGTAACACTTTAGAGTAGGTACATACAAATACATGCACATAAACAATTTGTAAACCGCGCCACCTGTTAGCAGAAATTTGCAACTTATTGCCATACCTTTATACAAAAAATAATATTCCATATAATATATTCCGTAAACCAAAACCATAGAGACACCAAGCTACTAAACCCAGAATTAGCCATAGATTCACCCATAGATAGCATATCATGCAGAGCGGAAGGAAGGAAGAATGTTAATTAGTATCCTGAAATAAATATTTGATTTAAAATATTATAAAATTCTAGAAATAATATATTACAAGATTACAACTTAACTAACAATTTAAAAATTTTCTAGCATTAAAGAAACAAAATCAGAAGGCGTATTTGTCATGTAGGTGTAGGCACTTATAAAATTTATAATCTGAACTGTAAAGTTTACTATCATTAGAATTCATTGATGATGCCATCAGGATATATATGCGCAGACACCACCATTTACAATTTCAAATCTTTACTAACCATAAATTTGAATAAAAACTAAATAATTTTATTACTAAACTTGATAATAAAATAATTTCACAGAATCGAACATAACACATAGAATTATAACTTTCATTGATGTAGGTATATTTATTTATGTGCTCCGCATTAATAATTGCATTGTATAGTATAATTATTTTATAGAAGTTCGTAAACTTTCGCGAACTGAATACATGTTAAGTTACATCGGCCGTGGTCACGAGAAGACCACGAGTGAGTCTTCTCGTGACCACGGCCGATGTAACTCGCTCGAAACGTCGAGGTATGTCAAAATTATATATTTTGATATTAGTTTGTGCGCGAATTAGACCCGTTTAAATACTAATTAACATAATTATTGTATAATATAAATACAATTATTATTGTTTATTTTATTACAGTATACAATTTATACCACTGTACAGTGAGCAACGAAAGTCACTGAACAATTCTCAACTTTTAACTTACTATTTTACGCGAAATTTATTTTGCATGGTGTTAGATTTAATTTAATACCATGGGGGCTTACCATGACGTCTTAATGCAATCCAATTGAGGACCTAAACATAACTGTTTTACTACTTATTCGTGCCATAACGTCTTGTTGTGACATCTTGACGCTCAATTTAGGTTGATTTTAAATCTAAAGGGATTGACGTCTACCTAAAAGATATCGAAAGCCATGTATTACTATTATTGAAAGTGAAACAATTCTGTTTAGGCCCTCAATTGAAACGCGATAAGACGTCATGGTTAGCCCCTTGTTCAATGACTTTTGTTCCCGAGTGCACTACTATCATGCAAAATATTTTACCAATTATTATAACAAGCAAAATAACTAACTACTACATTTGGGCAACCTACAACCTTTTCAGGCACATTTAGTTAACCCAAGAGCTTAGCCCGCCACCAGTTGGCAGTGCCCAACACGGCATTGCCTCGTATTTGCAATGCTGATTCCAAAGAAGCACCTGCACCACGCGTCGAATCAATCGTTGTTATTTATATACTTAATTTATATCGGACGATATAACAATCGGTAACAGTCAGATGCATTAGGTACCTATATTTTCAGGGTTGTAACATTCACAACAGCGATATATGCGAATAATATGTTGTACTAAAGTACTCGACCGAAGAATTAAACAGGCCTGTTTAATTCTCTACATTGCTATTCCGTTGAGCGTCGAACTTGGTAGGTCCGACCGACACTCAAAAGGTTATAAATCTTGAACTATTGTAAAGCACTGTTGACTATCTGATAAGATATACACCAATTACACACGTATGAAGACGTATGAGAATGAACATAGGTACATACAACAAACTACATGTATGAAGAATGTGTGGACTAGACGTGTGCGCCGATGAAAAATCCATCGGCGGCGGGCGCTGATCAAAAATCGGCGGCGGCGGCGTGTTTTCGGCGTGAAACCGGCGTGAGAACATTTTTTATAGACTTTAATTAAAACTAGAATTATACTGTTTTTTCCAATTAATAAAACACTAATAAACACACATAATTATATAGAAATAACTAGATAGCGTTATTACGGAGCTCTTAGAAGCCGCAGGAAAGCCGGTACCTACTTCGTGAGCTCTTAAAGTTGTTCGATTTGCTTTGAACAATGGGAGAACTGCAAATGCATTGAACAGATTATATTGTGGTGCTGTTTTTCAAGAAAGAAGATAAAATGCTTCTAAAGACCCATCTCTCTTTTGAGTTTCGACTACGAGCTGTATTCGAAGGTAGTCTCGAGTCTCGAATCGTCAAGCAAAAAGACTTGACGAGTTTAAACCGCCAGAGCAGGCTGGATTTCGAAGGGGTTTCGGGACTTGGGTCTACCATATTCACACCGTGCAGCTGGTGTACAAAAGTCTGAAGAATCCAGCCCCTGTGTCTCGCCTTTGAGGACTATGAGCAAGCCTATGAGCAAGTTTAATAGCGGTACACCGAGGTGTTGAGATGCCTGTGCATGATTCCGCGACTATGTTCAAGTACAGAACCAGCTGACTAAATATAATTCAGCTGCGCAGGGGAGTGAGACAGGGGGATTTTATATCCCCGTAATGGTTCACTCGCCCTGGAAGGTATATGTTTACGACGCTCGAATGGAAAGAAACGGGCAGTTAGGTAGGTCCAACTTCGACAAAGAGGTCGCCCGAAGAATCCAACTCGGATGGTTAGCGTTTGAGAAGTTACGGGGCATCTTCTCGTCCTAAATTCCACAGTGCTTGAAGACAAGGGTCTTCAATCAGTGATGTTACCAGTGATGACGTATAGAACGGAGACGTGGTCCTTAATTGCTGGCCTTTTGGAGAAGCTCAGAGTCACACAGCGAGCAATGGAGAGAGCTATGCTCAGAGTTTCTATGCGTGATAAAATCCAGAACGAGAATATACGCCAAAGGGCTAAAGTTTACGACATAGCTCTCAGGGTTTGTAAGACGAAGTGGTAATGGGCACGCCACATCGCTCGTAGAGCTGATAACCGATGGGGAAGAAAGGTTCTAGAGTAGCGACCACGGACTGGAAGACGCAGTGTAGGTAGGCCTCCCACTAGATGGGCCGACGACATCAAGAGAGCCGCAGGCAACCGGTGGATGCGGTGGCGAATTGTCGTTCCGTGTGGCGGTCTAAGGAGGAGGCCTACGTCGAGCAGTGAAAAGTATAGGCTGATGGTGATACAAAAATCAAACCATGCCGCCGTTACGCAAAAATGTTCAAAGCACTGAGCTATCACGACAACAAAATAGGGTTTAATTTCGTTTGTTGTATGGGGTAACTTTTCCGTTGCGGTGCCTGCGCCGCACAGCGCTTTTATTATTTTCCCCCAATATTTTTAACAGTTGCCACAGATCTATTAGGTTAAATAGCTAATAAGCGAGGATAATAAAATAAATATTACTGGGGTTAATTTAAAAAATGCCCTAAAACAGTATAATATTTGACGCCGATTTCACGCCGGTCCCAAAATCGGCGGCGGCGGCGTGGAAAATTGACCGGCGGCGGCGGCGCGCCGGCGCGGCGCACACGTCTAGGTGGACATACCGGTTTCGCCGACTGTCAGCCGCGAGTGGCGCGTTGGGTGAACAGAAAATATTTTAGTAAAAAAAATTGGACTAGATATTATATTAGTCAAGAGGTCGCATATCAAGGAAATTCATTTACAGGAGTTGTTCCGTTTGCCTCGATAGATGGCGTTGTACAAAATTTCTTGTTACGTGTCGATAGATGGCGGTGTAGCAAACTTTTCACTGGCAGATAGTTGATGTTACAAAGAGTGACTGGGGCTAATTTAATGTTAGAACCATTTTACCCCGGTTCCATTAACGGTTCCTACGGGGTAATTCTTAATGCGGATGAAACCTATTTAGATGTTTCGTGAGTAATTTGTCTGCACTGAAACTCACCTCCCCATCGGTTCAGCATAGCCATGATGACGCCGTTGGACCAGCCGAAGCCGGTCTGGAGGACGTACTCGCCGCCGCCGCCGATGCCGCCGAAGATCGTCGCGTCGTACTAGCAAATAAATATAATGATATTACAAAATTGACTAATTTACAGAAATAAGAATTTCCTAGCTGACTCTGACAGATATTCCAGAATTTGCTGGCAAATTTTCCAATTAAGTGATGCGCGTGCCAACGAACACGATTTCATTTATATGTTGCAGTTAAAAAAACAGTTAGCCCTATTTTTAACCAACTTCATTGGGTAAAACTTTTGACTAACCTTTTGATAAACTGATGTTGATACCTTGATTTTTTATTTGATTCGATGATTGCAATATACATAGATATTATTAAATGGCTATCTGTATGCCTGTTATCACACCACGTGAAACAACTGAACCGATTCAGACACCGTTTTCACCATTCCGGAAAAGCAGCTAATTTATTTTTTAACCTAAAATTCGTTCGTTCCGTTAGTGTTACCATTACCATAGAATAATCATTAACCCCCCCCCCCCCCCTCTCTACAAGAATGGATACCCCCTCTATTTAGTATTTTTAATAGCACGATCGAGATTTTTTATGACGCGTGTCAGTATGAACGCTATCGCTCCGCATAGTTTATCCCCCCCCCTCAGCCGTTACCTTCTCCAACATGGCCGTCTTCTGCCGCCACACCGCGTAGTTGCTGCGCACCCACTTGGCGGCCATCTCCGCGGCGTACCGCGCCGCCTCGGGCAGCCCGGAGTCCGCCAGCCCCATCACCACGATGTACTGCAGCGGCGGCCAGGCGTTGGGGTAGTCCCACTGCTCGCCCGAGTGCTCGAACGTGGCGGGGATGCCGCCCTCGAATATGTCCACCTGGCGAATGTTGTTGTTGTTTCAAATGTTGTTGTTGTAACAAATTTTGTGTTGTCACAAATAGTTTTTTTTTTTACTTTTTTGTTAGTTGCGATTATACGCTCCGACACGAGGCAACAAGAATGTATTTATTTCATCCTCATTAAACAATGTTAGGATGTTATAGTATCCCGATGAAAATAGTGTGAATGTATTTGTGTTTGTCTGTGACGTCGTAGCTCCTAAACGAATGAATCGATTTAGATCTATTTTTTTGTTTGGTTCCTGACTTCACCGAGCGTATTCCTATTCCTATAATAAAAGAAAAAATAAACCATTGTGTCGGTGAGGTTTTTGAGAATTGTGCTCCATAATTTTTCATAGCATATCAGTAATTTGTGTAACCTAGTGTGAGTTTTTACCAGCTCGACACAGTACGCGTCAACAACCGCTTTGTATAAAGATCTAATACAGCGCCCCTACCGGCGCGTTTACGAACGAAAAATCTTCACATTATGTCGAGGTAGTAAAAACTCACACTAGGTGTACAGCGGTCTACCGCCGGTCGAAGGCTCACCTTGACCTTGTCGAGATAGTTGATGACCCGGCTGACGTAGTACTCCTTCCGCCCCTGGTCGTAGCACCCCCCCGCCCACAGCGGCGCCAGGTTGGAGGGGTAGAAGTAGTCCCGGCGCCGGCGGGACTCCAGGCTGTAGTCCAGCCACGCGCCCACGTCCTCGTGCCACAGCAGCTGCGGATCAGCGGCAGCGTCAGCATACAGCCCGCTCCGCCGGGGAGCGGGGAGCTGGGGAGGTGGGGGGTGGCGCGCGGGACATGGTAGCTGGGAGATGACACACGGGACATGGTAGCTGGGAGATGACACGCGGGGCATGGTAGCTGGGAGATGACACGCGGGGCATGGTAGCTGGGAGATGACACACGGGACATGGTAGCTGGGAGATGACACGCGGGGCATGGTAGCTGGGAGATGACACACGGGACATGGTAGCTGGGAGATGACACGCGGGGCATGGTAGCTGGGAGATGACACGCGGGGCATGGTAGCTGGGAGATGACACGCGGGGCATGGTAGCTGGGAGATGACACACGGGGCATGGTAGCTGGGAGATGACACACGGGACATGGTAGCTGGGAGATGACACGCGGGGCATGGTAGCTGGGAGATGACACACGGGACATGGTAGCTGGGAGATGACACGCGGGGCATGGTAGCTGGGAGATGACACGCGGGGCATGGTAGCTGGGAGATGACACACGGGACATGGTAGCTGGGAGATGACACACGGGACATGGTAGCTGGGAGATGACACACGGGACATGGTAGCTGGGAGATGACACACGGGACATGGTAGGTGGGAGATGACACGCGGGGCATGGTAGCTGGGAGATGACACGCGGGGTATGGTAGCTGGGAGATGACACGCGGGGCATGGTAGCTGGGAGATGACACACGGGACATGGTAGCTGGGAGATGACACACGGGGCATGGTAGCTGGGAGATGACACGCGGGGCATGGTAGCTGGGAGATGACACACGGGACATGGTAGCTGGGAGATGACACACGGGACATGGTAGCTGGGAGATGACACGCGGGGCATGGTAGCTGGGAGATGACACACGGGACATGGTAGCTGGGAGATGACACGCGGGGCATGGTAGCTGGGAGATGACACACGGGACATGGTAGCTGGGAGATGACACGCGGGGCATGGTAGCTGGGAGATGACACACGGGACATGGTAGCTGGGAGATGACACGCGGGGCATGGTAGCTGGGAGATGACACGCGGGGCATGGTAGCTGGGAGATGACACGCGGGGCATGGTAGCTGGGAGATGACACACGGGGCATGGTAGCTGGGAGATGACACACGGGACATGGTAGCTGGGAGATGACACGCGGGGCATGGTAGCTGGGAGATGACACGCGGGGCATGGTAGCTGGGAGATGACACACGGGGCATGGTAGCTGGGAGATGACACGCGGGGCATGGTAGCTGGGAGATGACACACGGGGCATGGTAGCTGGGAGATGACACACGGGACATGGTAGCTGGGAGATGACACACGGGACATGGTAGCTGGGAGATGACACACGGGACATGGTAGGTGGGAGATGACACGCGGGGCATGGTAGCTGGGAGATGACACGCGGGGTATGGTAGCTGGGAGATGACCCACTTGGGACCAACAGAAACCAAACAGTTAAGTCACCTGGTCGATGGCCTCCATGAACCTGGCGTGCACGTCCCGGTAGTACTGCGCCTTGTCCCGGTTGTCGAGCCGCGCGTGGAACTCCGACATCAGCTGGGCGTTCCAGCACATTATGGAGTTCAGGTCCACCGGGATGATGGAGCGAGTCTTCAGGTTGGTGAGGTTACCTGGAAGAGAGGGGGGATTCAGATCGTGGTTTACCCGAACCGTAGACGGATTTATGGAAACACTACAGAAGAAAGGAAGCAAATAGAACAGTACACTAAATAACAATTTAAGGTCTATGCGCGGTCTTATCGCTCAGAGCGAGCTCTTTCAGACAACTATGCATGTAGTATTATCGACAGCGGCTTTCAGTATAATATACAATATAATAAATAATAGATACTCAAAATATTTTGTAAAAAACACTACGTTACGTTATACTAAAACGCGTTTTTAGTTTTTTAAACTAAATATTTTGACCTGTTACTTGTACAGTTAGTATTTGTAATTAGTACACTAAGAAGATACCTTTATTAGTTCCATTGAGTATGAACCATCGCGATGAGAAGTCCCATCCCGACTCCGCAGCGGCTTTCAGCTCGGCGTATAGCTCCTCTCTATCATCAGATTTGTCGAAATGCCTGTAATAATTGAAACACAAATCTAGATAAACAAAGTCGTGTTGGCTACACCATTTATAACTCGAGAACGGATGGACCGATATTCATGATCTTTGCTTTGTAAGATGTCTTAATAAATTGTAAAATCATGGGAAAATGTACGAAAAAGAGAGAAAAAATATTATTAATTTTCCCATAAATAAAGGACAACGTCTGTCGGTACAGCTAGTGAAGGAATATTAAGATGTTGAGGGTTGCCATCTAAACTACGAAATTACGTTAGAATGACGGAAATAGAAATATTCAATGTGCTTATTCAATTTTTTTTCAAGCTTTTGATTGCATTGCCTTCCGATAATATATGAATGCGAAAATAACACTCAATTGGAAACTGGATCGTAATTAGAGATGACACAATTAAAAATGACATCCCTGTAGAGTTTCTGGGTGCTGTGTTCTCTGACGGGCGTTTACCGAAGCACTGGTAGAGTCAATGGAGTTTCCTATCTTTGTCGAGATTCAAATGAAAGGGAAGTATCTTTTTGCAAACTCCAACCACAATCAGTTCTCATTCCATGTTGTTACTCTTATCTTTGTTAATGAGATTTAAGTGTTTTTTTTTTGTTTTAGTTATGGCTTTGCACGGTTTGTGCATATAGCCAGTGTCAAGTATTTTATTTTAAGTATTTCTTAATTTCACATTAAGAAAGTCACAGCAATATTATAGCAATCGTGGTCAAGTACTCAAGGCAATTATTTACATCGTCAAAGTCACGATTCAGTAAAGTAGTGGATGCTTTACTGAAACTTCCTGGAAGTTTTGTAAAAAATGCGAAATGACACGTTTTTTGAGTTTATATCATTCGCCCACACTCGTGCAGGTTAACGAACACTTAATGACTAATATTCCACCAATATTACACATTAACACTCGAAGAAACACAAGTTTGAGAAAATAATACAAATCCAACAACGTCTCACTATCGGATTCCCGCCAAAACTCTTTACGTGTTTGACTTGTCAATAAATGATTTAGATGTTTGCGTTTCGAGTAATTATTACATTGTACATATTTTGATTTATTTACCTGGCAACATCCACATCTTCTTTGTAGCTCTCCGGCCTTGGGCCCTGCGATTGGTCGTTATAGCGCACCATTTTGTATCTGTAATAATGATAAGTTAACATTAAATAATCACTTAAAACGTAATGTGAGTTATTTATTGGCAAAAATGCATACAATTTTACAATAATCCCAAAGAAAGCAGCATATTTACAATACTGAGTGTTGCCTCAAATAAGTCGCGACTCAGGTCTGATTCTTTTTGATAGGAGGGCCCTAGAGTACAAAAAAAAAAATAGATATAGAAGTAATAATCAGGAACTATGAACACCATGGCCCCTAAACACCCAGATTGAGAGCAAATTAAAAAAAAACCTCTTATAAAGAAAGATTGTTGATTAATATTTTGTTTAAATAACATCCAAACCAATGTTTAGCTACTTAACTACCTGACCTTGAGAAAACCGGCATTCGCTAAGGGATACAAGTATCTTAGCTCTGTCCTTTTCCGTCACGAGTAATATCATACTCCTTCTCATTCCTGTGGGAAAGAGACAACCGATAGCAGCCGTCTCCAGCTTTCTCCGTCTAATTAAATCCTCACCTCTGTCCATTTTGATCGATGTCCACGGTATGGTTGGTCATCCAGAAGTCGAACTCTTTGTCTAGCGTGTGGATGTGCTGGCGGAGGAACTCCAGGTCGTTGATGTCGTCCATCAGCAGCCGCACCATCGGGATGAGGAGCGGGGGCTGGGACCTGGAGACAAAGGACGCCGATACTTTATGGTTCATCTATCGTAAGTTTTAAAATACGCCATGTAGTTCATAACGAGCGAAATCAAGGTAATACGCTACATGGCCAATAGATGGCGCTCATTACAACTATTTAACAATGAGTAGGTATGTGTGGGTATATGTGGGCTTTGCCATAGATATAAAAAAGAACTGTGTAGTATGTGTGTAAATTTATGGAGTAGTAACGAGTACGAGCTACGACACAGTAGGCTATTGTGCCATTAAATAAAAGTTGAATACAACGCCACCTGTCGGCCAACGCGGCGCAACATCTCCGACAACCTAGCTCCTCACCTCATTACGTAATAAATCCGCCCACCGTTCGGTATCAGGCCGATCCGCTCCACGATGTCCAGGAAGTTGGTGATCATGCCGCGCGCCGTACTCTTCATCTCGGAGAGGAGTAGCCCCTTGATAATCCAGTAAGAGTCCCAGTAGTAGAACTCACGGAAACGCCCACCTGGAACATAAACACTCCTGGGTTTATATAAAACCAAAAACCTTAGAAAAATAACACATAGAAACCAAGTACTCGCTAGAGCCGTGAAGCCATTGTTACTGAGTGAGGACTGTGAATCGCTATTGCTCGAAATCGAAGCTTTTATGGTAAATATTTATTAATTTTCCCTGCTTTTGGACGAAATACCAACACGAATGCGACATTTCCATTGCGCTATGTGCGTTTTGGAGGAGATAATTAAATGCCAATCACGCATACATTGATAAAAAAATGGCTTCACTTTTGAGTGAAACTACCCAGGGAACTATCCTTCTTTGCGTTATTATTCTAAGTCAAAACCCCTATCCGCCCACAGCTGGGCACGGTTGCACGGCCTCTCCTCACTTTTATGAGGAGGATGAGGCCATAACCATCACAAGGCTCTGTTCGACCTGGGAAATAATTCTCAGGCATGCTGGTTTCATGTTTTTTGACACCGAAAGAACAAGCGATAATTACGTTCATATGTTTTAATCACACATAAATACCCGCACTGGAGTTTGAACTCGCTACTCTAGTTTCATCTGTACGGGAAAAAGGCGCTAGAGTCACTGGTCACGCTAGAAGTCACTGCTTCGGATCGAAAGTGGTCGTTAATTAAGCCAAAGAGCTAAGGAACGCAAATAGTGTGAACGCTCTGTCTTTTTCCTTCACGAGTAATATTTTAATACTCTTCTGCTTTATGTGGGAACGAAACTACGACACCAACAGTCTATAGCTTTCTCAGTCTACGTTTAAAAATGATGACGCGTGCGAGTGAGACGGTTCGAGAAGGTGAAGACACTTAAAAACCAGGAGTCCTCACCTGGCACTATGACAGGGTTGTCCACGTAGATGATGGAGTACTGCTCCTGATTCTCCTTCACTTCTCTCTTCATCTTCCTCCCCAGCTGCAGCCACAGCCGGTTCAGCTCTGATGCCCACTCGTTCAGTTGGGGGTCTTTGATGTTCTTCAGAAATGCTGAAAATCAGATGGATTTAAACTATCTTCAATGCCAATAAATGGAAGTGTCCAGTTGTAACGTCAAATATCAGCTTTGCCAATTAACTTAACTTTTGCTTAATACCAGGAAAATGCAGTCCCATGGGAAAACAGGGATACGCAGAACCCTGAGCAAAACCTTTCCGAACTCCATCGAATCGGGAATCGAGCCCCATAACCGCACGCTTGCCAGTCGGCATGACCAATGCATTCAACGGCCGTCTTTCAAAGTAAGGTTCAAAACTCACCAGGGTTGTCCTTCCAATCCGTGGGCAGCCACTCCTCAAACTCTGACCCCTCAGGGTCGAAGTTCTGGTTCACGAACTCCTGGATATCAGCCTTGGTCGGATGGGAACCTGTCCTGGATGAATACAAGCATTAATTGACCCGTCACTATTCCGAGCAAGGGTGTTACTTGTAAAAACATATGTAAGGAATTATCACTCGCTTTTCGGTGAAGGAAAATATCATCGCGAGGATACTCATATGCTAGAGAAGTTTCGGAGGTAAGTGATCGACCAATCCAGACCGGGACCCCGTGGTGTATTATGGGTGTCGTAAATATTTAGTAATCTGTGATTATGGTCTAATCCTGCTCACTCAAGTGAGGCGAGACCCGTGCTACTGCTCAGCAGTGGTGGTGATGATGATGATGATGATGATGATGCCGATGTTACGAAACTGTTTTATTTTTTTTACACAAACGCTCGCGTCGTGTTCTATCCAATCAATCCCCAGGAGTCTAGAAACCTCCGGTGTACTGGGAACCTGTACTGATGATCTCTTACCTAGCTAAACCTATCACCGCGATTTTCCACCAAAACAGCTTATCTCAGGGCATCACAGTAGAACAATCTGAAGATCTGGTTCCAAATTTCCTATTCCAAGTAGAACAAAGTTTACCTGTTCATCATCCTATAGAAGTGCTCCATGGTGATGTTGGCTGACACCCTGATCTTCATGTCCACGAAGGTTTTGGAGTCATTGTAGAGGCCTGCCATCTGCACCGTGTCCAGCAGGGGCCCGTGACAGTAGATCATACTGGAAGAAGAAGAAATACGGGTTGAACCTTGGATTATTAGTTAGAATGAGTACTTGAGTAGATCATACTGGAAGAATAAAACATATGGGTTGAATCCAGGATTATAGGTTAGAATGAGTAGATCATACTGGAAGAAGAGGAAATATAGGTAGAATCCTAGATTATTGATTGTTAGATAATGTCTAGTTCGGATAGAAATGCAACACTTCAGCTCCTAATTTGTACACACTTTCTGAGTCCCAGTAACTATAAAACATTTACATTATATTAATATATTTCGTAAATATAATGTTAAATCCCTAAATCTTTTATTACTTCAGTGAGTACTACAGCTGACATAACTCGTAGAATCCACTTCATTTACAGCCTTATTAATAGTATCTACTTTTAATTGAATCACAGATTATACAGCAGTAGATTCAGGTTGGCAATTGTCAGGGCTGTCAAGGCTACAGAGCGTGCTTCCGGCTTGCATAAAGCATCGTGTGCAGACCCTATGTTAAACCATTCATATGTTAATGAATAAATTTATTATACCTATTTCCAAGCTATTTTTATATGAGGAAGTACCAAATACCAATGAGCTATAAGGTGCTACAGATTCGCAATATTAAATTTGGTGACTGGCATTATTTCGTTGTAGATAGAATTTTTCACGTAATAATGATAACTTGATTTCGGTTTCTTTTGTACTTATTGAGTTTACGTCTGAAATAAAGCTTAATTGTATAAGCAATGACTGTCAATTTTGCTGTAAGCTAATTTCACATCAATAATCTCAAAGATAACACCTATGAATTGATATAACGATCGTAGTTATAATAAATTAGCTGTTTGACTTGTAAAAGTGCGATTTTATAGCCTATTTACAATAAATGCTTTGACTTTGACTTTTAAATTAGCAGCTAATAAGGAAAATACACCATTTAAAGGAAACACTGATGTAATAAATAGTAAATAACTAGATTTAACAGTAAACCTAGAGAGCAATGAAGCGGAAATCGCGAGATCAATATATCTAGACATACTGGAAGTTTTTAAATAACATGGGCACTAAATATTTGAATGTGTAAAATGAAGCGTTCAGGTAAAACGAGGATCTTTTAAGCAAACGCGTGCAATCGACGACCGTTGATAATAATTATTTTGTCGAACGAAACGATTTCATGGTAATGATCCCATTTGTAATGTTGACTTCAGAGCATACTACATACAATAGGCAATAAGACAGACTATTGTTGTACCTAACTTAACTTTTCATATTTTATATCTTTCGTGTTTTAAATATGTACCACTAGGTATTAATTTTTCCAGTTAGCTTACAAATTATTTGTTATTCCAGTTATTCTGAAGAAGCAACGAGGCAGAAGACAATTCTGACAAAATGTGGGAGTTACCTATGTAGATATTGGAATGATACTATGCCGAGATTTGCTATCTATAACCTACAACAACGTCAGATCATCAGGTAAGACAGAAAAAAAAAAATTATTGCCATAATACTCATAATTATACAAACAAGTAAACAAAAAAAAACAAATTAATAAAAAAAATACAAAACAAAATTGTAAAAAAAATATGATTGAGACGACCGGCACCGAACAAAATTACATAATGATACCATCGGTTCAGATAAAATTCACATGCAATGTGCTGCCTTTAGTTTTAGAAAAGCGGAAGAAGGACCTACGTATAAATAAAAAACCAAAGATACCCACAGAAGGAGGGGGAGGCCTATGTTCAGCAGTGGACGTCTTCAGGCTGATGATGATGATAATGATGTAGGAACTCACCTGTCACATGTAGGAGGTAGATTGCTCCGATCGGCGGCAACGGCCACGATCAACAGTACACTTATCAAACACCACATCTTACTAATTATCCTTTTCTACTTAAATAACAACAATAATAAATAAACTATATCAGCAATGGCACAGCACTAAACACTTAACACTAATATCACTCAATAAATTAAAGGAACTTAAAACTTTGCAGTTTTATTTGGTCAGTTTGATTTTGTAGAGTTTTCTGTTCAGCTTTTACGTGTTCAGGTAAGTGCTTAGGATTTTAAACGGCTTCCTTCGGAAGGGCTGACCGGTCATCTTGTGTGGTAGGGTCGTGGTGGTGGCAACTCAAGGAATGACAAGTGACATGTCAGGGTTGAGTCTGAAACAAGGGAAAAATCGGTTAGGAACATAATATTGGTAGGCGATTAGTTTTGTCAAAGGCTTTCGACAGTGTTGCATTGAATTTTTGTTGGTCCTATAGAAGTCTTCCAGCATAATACTTTAATAATGGACGTTTTTGCGTTGATTTAGTCTAATAACTGGTTGAGAACAAACACGTTTTTGTTTGTCAATCGCGTAGAAACGGAGGTGTGTTCCTCAAGGACACCTCCTAGCTCCGCAGTTACTAACTATTTTTACGAATAGCCTCAAAGTCTGTTGACGACCAATTGACAAACGAAATGTCCGACAAAATGAATGTCAACTCGACAAAAATACACTTAACTGACGAATGACAAACTGACTGGTTGATGGGCGAAGTTATTGTTGTCGAATACAATAGTAACATGACGTAAGTTGGCTCGATTATATCGTTGTGGATGGAATTTCTTTAATTGTATTTTGTAATCATGGGCTATTTAGAATAACCGGCCAAGTGCGAGTCTGACTCGCGGACGAAACATTATATCCATAAAAACTGCAAAACTATCCCGTTTGTTGTACGGGAGCCCCCTTAAATATTAATTTTATTTTGTTGTTTAGTATTTGTTCTTGTAGCTGTAACAGATAATCATCAGCTGTGATTTTTTTTTATAATTTACTTTTATTTTTATTATTTATTATTTTTATTTATTATTTTATTTTTTTATAAATTTTTGAACAGACAGGCAGACAGACGGACGGACGGACAGCGAAGTCTTAGTAATAGGGCCCCATTTTACCGCTCGGGTACGGAACCCTAAAAATAATACAATACCTACATTTAAAAAAAGTTTGAGAATCATGTAGTTCATTTTGAAGAAGATGAGTAAACTATTAATTTATACTTAGTCAGAGAGCGACCACAGGGATAGGGGTTTGTGATTGTTTAAGAGCTACATAATTAAGATGTCACAACTACCTTTAACGGAGCCACATCACACTTAGGCATAAAAATAAGTGCTTAAATTTGGATATCCCTACGTATAATTATATTATTCTACGCTGATATGCATGAGGATTTTGTAGAGCATAGCGTTGGCAAAGAAGAGAAGATAACTGGCATAGAATAGAATCAAAAACTCTTCATTGTACACCAAAAATAAATAATATAGAGAAAAATACAATAGTTAAACAGGGTTAGTACAATGGGCAATCGTATCGCCTAAAGAGATTTTTTCCAGATAACCATACACAAATCCTTCCGTATACCAATCACAAAACGATAATTTGGATGACTTTTCTCGGATGTTTTAAAAATAATTGTTGATCAACATGATGAACGTGGCAAAGTGTGAACTTCACACTAAGGTACAAACGAAGAAGCTACATATGTGTATATAAACACTAGGTACAGTAAAAGTTTCCGATGCTGAGCGGAATTTTAATATTATTATGTCAAGAACTCACAGTTAGAAATATTTCTGTTAAAAGTTTGTTATAGGAATATAGTCTGACTAAAATTTTGTTAATTCACGATGAAAACCACAAAATTGGTCACAAGAACATAACGTGTTACATTTAACGACAGCATTAGTTAGTAACTAATTATCGCTAATTATTTGTTCGCAAAATTTCGCTACATAAGTAAATTAATTCGTGGTGAACAATTATTTATACGAATGCGATATTAGTTAGCATTGCTTAAGTTCTGTAAATAAATGTATAATTATGCTGTTTAGATCTTTCTATATACAACAAGATTTACAGCTGAATAACATAAAAAATATACCATGCCAAGTCTTATGCACAGTATAAATAAACACCTATCCGATGCACGCTGTAAAACTTAAGTCACCTGAAAAGTTTAACTCTAAGTTTTGAGAGGTGATCATCTTATACTCAGAGTCTTAACAAGGTCACTTGACTATAGTCGGAGGATATATTTTACCCCACTTAGAAACTTCTCACATATTTAGTTGGAAGTCTGCGCGACATGTCTCTCTATCAACAAAATGTCCTAAATCGTCATTTATTCCACACATATCCATAATCTTAGAGTCCATTACACCAGCGTAATTTGACCTTCTGTAGTCACGGGTCAAAGACAAGTGGTTAATGAGAATAATTGCGAACACGAGACTGGACGGTAGCTGACAATAACCCACATGGTGATGAGGCATGGGGCTGAAAGATTTTGAACCTTACGGACCAGGCTTTAGGAACAAGTAGGAGAAATAGACAGTATCTGTTCGGTGGCAATCTAATTTTACACGAAGAGATTCTTATGATGAGTGGGTTGTGAGACGAGCTGAGAATGATGACGATGAATTGGATAATAATGATATTAATGAAGATCTTGAATGGTGTTTGATAAACACTGATACAGAGGAAGTATTAATCAAGGTAATATTAGAAACAGCTAGTCTTACGTAAGATAATTTATACAAACCTACGAGTAGGTATTCCCTGTATCAAAACACTAGACTTTTATAAAGCTGAAAGGTCTGGAAAAGGAATAGAGAACCATATAAAATATAAAACACACCCAATTCTCAAAAATTCAAATGCTGCCATATCAGGGAGTGTCAGTTCATTAACACCAATACAAACATCAAGAACCGACTCATACATAAATCAAACGGCACAGAACAATACAAACCAAAAAGGGAGGTCTATCACTCAGAGCGATGGTTTTCAAACAATCGTAAATGGGAACGAATATCTATAAACGGCGTCTTTCCTCGTATTGATCTTGATTATAGCTAGACATAATAAACCATGTTTTAAAGAATTGATTAAAGTTAGTGAAACAAAATCGAGGCTCTTATTTCATTATAATGTGAAAATGAATTTACATGAAGAGGTGTAACGTATACACCATGATATTTAAGTTTAAAGAAGAATTTATTCTCAAAAAGACTACAATAGTCACTTACATGAGAACGAGAGATATCATTATCTTATATATATATAAAAGCAAGAACTGACTGACTGACTGACTGACTGATCGATCAACGCACAGCCGAAACCACTGAGTCTAGAACCATGAAATTGTGCACAAATATTCCTTATGTGACGTAGGCGAGCAATAAGAAAGGATTTTTGAAAATTCCACCCCTAAAGGGGTGAAAAGGGGTTACAAAGTTTGTATGGAGCAACGTGTTTTCTTGGTCCGATCAACTTCAAACTTGGCATTTATATTCTTTAAAACATTTCATTAAACACGTGTTTCATCGTTTTCTAATATTCAACCCCTAAAGTGAGAAAAAGGGGTTACAAGATATTTTCATCAGATTTAGTTCATATTAAAAATTTGGCTCAATTATGCCATAAGTGACATAGGAATGCACTAAAATGTGATTTTTAAAATTCAACCCCTAAAGGGGTGAAAAGGGGTTGTATCGTTTGTGTGTAACAACGTGTTTTCTTTGTCTGATCAGCTTCAAACTTGGCATTTACATTATTTAAAGGATTTATTTAAATACATTCATGGTTTTTTAACATTAAACCCCTTAAATGATAAAGAGGGGTTGCAAAATATTTTTCATCAGATTTAGTTCAAAACTGAAATTTTGTACACATATTCCTTAAGAGACTAAAGTGTGCACTAAGAATTTTTTTTTTTTAATTTAACGCTTAAGTTGGTGAAAAGGGGTTGCAAAGTTTGGATGGAACACCTGTTTTATTGGTTTGATCAATTTCAAACTTAGTATCTATGTTCTTTAAAAGGTAGGAAGTGGTAGATTTTGGTATAAAATGATAAATTAAAGGTAGAAAATGGTAGATTTTTGATAGGAAATGGTAGATTTTTGGTAATAATGGTAGATTTTGGAAGGAATGGTAGCTTTTGATAGATATTAGTGAATTTGAAATTAAAATGGTATAATGGTAAAACGGTAGATTACGGTTAAAATGGTAGATTTAATTTAGGAAATGGTAGTTTTTTGTAGGAAATGGTAGATTCTGGTAGTAAATGGTAGCTTTTGGTAGAAAATAGCACATTTAGAAAGAAAATAATAGATTTAGAAACAACATTTTAGATTGTGGTAGAACATTTTAGAGTTTAGTGGAAAATGGTAGCTTTTGGTAGAACATGGTATTTTGGTAGAAAATGGTAGATTTTGGTAGGAAATGGTAGATTTTTGTATGAAATGTTAGATTTTGGTATAAAATGCAAGGTTTTTGTATAAAATGGTAATTTTGATAGAAGATGGTGGATGTTGTACGAGAATGTTGGATATCGCATATCGGATGTCGATGTCGAACTCGAGGTCATGGTCTATTTTTAGTTATTTGGAATTATGGTATATAGTCCGCGCGGACGAAGTCGCGGGCAAAAGCTAGTATAATATATTTACAAACAAGCACGCAGAAAATCGAGTACGGAACCGCAAACTGAGATCTTCCTGTGTTGATTCAGCCAATTGACTTCAGCACCAATTGGAAGATTATCTTACCTCCATCTAACCTTGGGCGAATGTGAAGATTCTAGACGATTCCGGCTACTATAATAGAGAAATGTAATTTGGAAAATAACTGGGGGTCTCCTTGGTATGTTCCATAAGCTAGATGATCTGAGCATCGTTGGAATCGGGAAAAGACGGCACTTACGTGAGTACTATTTATTTGGAGGATTCATTCTGGTTGGAGACGGGACTCGAAGTCGAAACCATAACGCGTCTGCTCGTCATAATATGCACTAAACCAATGGAGGTACCGTTAGAAGTACCAACAATTTGGTAATTCCTCTTATATATCTCCATTATTGACTATAGAATATGTCACGCACGTAACTTACCAAAATTATTAAAGTAGGTATACCTATTGAAATAATTTCACTAACTTAGATTGGGTCACACTCAAAAATCTTTATTCCTATGGACACGAATGAAAGTCAACAGACTCTGCCATCGGATTAAGAACACACTATGAGAAAATCCGGCAAGATGGCAACATCATTATTCAACCAATCAAATAAATAAATAGACCTTTGAAGACTATGATTTATAACGGTTGAAATAATGAATGGAACGGCAGTTCATTAAAAAAAGAATAATTCTGTACGTCACATTAACCTTCGTTGATTCAAAGATGAAGCACGGAATTGGTATGGAAAAGAAACGTGCGCTGTAATATAAGCTAAAATTATATTGCTGCTACATACTAACTTTGCAAAGAGGAATGCAGAATTATCGTTGAAAAACGTTGTATAGTGAACAAGTGCAATTGACATAAATGATATTCTATAGCCAATGAACTTGACGCGGTCGCCTAGTTGAGCGGAGCTAATCTCGGAAGGCACTATAAATACACGTGCCCACGTTCATAGTGGCACGACTTGAAGCACAATTGAAACCAATATAATATTATATTGTTATTTGTGCATTTACAAAATTCAACTCTATTTACTACGTCAAAAACAATGAAGACATCATCTTTAGAAATGGAATAATTCATGTCGAAGATTAGAGTAAATACGTTTAAAACGATACTGAACTTATGCACTTGCGGGACAGTGAAAGCGCCATTATTAACGTACAGCACATAGTGCCGAATTATCTTGACGTCGTTATTTTGCATAATATTAATAACAATAATGATGTAACCCAAATAAATAAGACAGGCGAAACGATTTAATTACATGTGTTTACGATTCCAACAAATGCCGCTGTTGCTACTCACAGTAATAAAGCGCACTATTAAAATAGCACCGAACCACAATGTCCTTCGCGAAATCAAAACCGCAACTGAACCCTAAAATCCTACCACACAAAAGAATGATGATATACACTGCTCGGGTCATGTGAGGGGCCCGCCCACAACACCTCACCCGACCAGCAATGGAACAGAGTGGACGCATGCGACTATGCACGTGCGCACGCGCCGCTGCCAAGTCGCACTGTCACACCCCCCAAACCAATGACGTAAGAGGTATAATTAGTATAAGCCCTCATAGACGGGTGTAGCTGAAGATAGCTGAAGCCTAAAGTACAACGGATAGTGAAACATGTGATGTTGAACAACACAAATTGTTGCCTTTAGTCCAAGAGAAAGTGCGTCAATGAAATACAATAGACACTCGTAAACATTGTCATTAGTGTTTTAATTGTAGGAGCAATGATAAGGATGTCGAAGAATCAAATGAATGATATGACGTAATCAACTAAAGATTATGACGAGAAATCGACGGAGATATATATCATAGCGATGCATTTGAAGAAACTAAGCCCGAACCATAGGAAGGGGTTGTTAATTTTAAGTACTAGTTGATCAATTTACAATTTATGCAAAGTGCAAGGAAATTTATTTCAAAACGCGATAGCACGTGAGTAAACCGTGACAACTGCGTCATAATATAAAAGGAAACATATTATACAATTATACACAATAGTATTTTGCATAGTGATAAATGATGTAAGAACTATGCCAAAGTATACCTATCTTTTCATCATTATAATGTAATGAGTATTGGGTGAGTTTTCATTCCTTAATTAACTCAATAAAATCAACAAAACATGTTTTGTACTCAATGTTATAAAAGCGAAAGTAATGTAGCCGCTGCTGTCAGTCTGTTTCCTCCCTTTTCACGACTAAACGGCTGGACCGATCTTGATGAAATTTTGTGTGGAGATAGCTTAAACCCTGGGTAAGGACATGGACACTTTTATCGCGACAAACTGAAGCCAGCGCGTACGTTAATGTAGGACGAAATCGAGTGAACAAATTGCACGTCTCACTTCACATAAAAAAAATCTATCAAGGTCCATTTCCACACATATCATAGACTGCATGTCTATATATAGCCGATTGCTATCTTCCGGTGTATAGAACCGAGAGGGGTCGCGGTAATTCGCCTGCCGACCTCTAAACTGTTCTCACGTGGAGGAAATAAATACCAGTTCATACAGGAATCTATTTAGGAAGATGTTCAAGAGACTAATAACATCGATACTTTCATTGCCACCAGCCATATTCCGCTAAAATACAAGTAAGAGTATAATCAAAAGAATGACAAAAGCTAAATAGAAAGGGCGACCACAATTATCGGACGTGCGAGTGTTTCGTGAGAAACGAATGTATGCTTTTTGTTCGAAACTGATGTCGTTTTAGTTTTTGAACAATGGTTTAAAGTAAACAAGTGTTTTCCTTGAAAAAATAGGTCAAAACGGACAAAAACATCTCCGCATAAACATATTCAAATAACATAGGTATTACAAGAGGTACAAAGGAATATAAAACAAGACAACTATAATACTCTGGAAAACTATGTTAAGTTACATATAATTGTAGAAATAACAAGTTAATAACAGCATAGGGAAAACCCCGATTCGGAATTGCAGTATAAATATTTAAATAATATTATAGAAGGAATTTCAAATAGTGACAGGAATATTATCATGTATTTAGAGTTAAGTATGCAATTAAAAATACGGGGTAGTCAGTTAACATACAAACTGAATATACGAATCATCACGGTATTTTTAGTTATAACAAGTTCAGACAAGCTTCTGTAATCATATTGATACTCATCATCATCATCATCAGCCTGAAGACGTCCACTGCTGAACATAGGCCTACCCCTTAGACCGCCACACCCAATGACAATTTGCCACTTGCATCGTGCATTGTGGATGCAATAGCAAATTTGATACTGCTAGGATCTAAATGAGCCCATAAATACTATGGATCTACTGTTAATCACCGAGTAGTTCCTTTATCTAACTTCCGTCTAATTCATCCGATTAGTTCGACGCCCTCATAAATTCCTTTCATTACTTTCTTTAGTTTTATGATTTTTTCTGGCAGTTCCTAATACAGAGATTTCTAGTTGGGTGAGAGTCAGGAACCGTGTATTTAATCAAGACGTGTTATTTAATTTAAAGTGGTTCAAAATTTACTTTCAATATATAACCTTCACGTTCCATACTAACACAGAGAGTATAAAAGCTTGTAATGACTAAATTGGCATGAATGAATGCGGGTATCGAAGGACACCCGCAAATAATGTTGGGTTGCCCAGCAGTCGCACTTTTGGCAATCTTCCCTGGCACTGGGTAGGAATCTTTCACTGCTAATAAACGAAGTAGCTTACCCGAACACCTGACAAAAACATATTACAGGTGATTCAGTCATATAACGTCATGTTGCAGTTACAATGGCAGATGTATCGAAGATCAGTGAACTCTTACACGAAGGAAAAGATATTTGAGATAGCGAAGGTGTTGGTGAAAATCGCATGCAGACCCAACAATGCTTGCAACAATCTCAGGCCTCCAAATCAACTGAACCAAGCGGTTGAAGATTATTATTTATGAATTATACAGCAAATGCGATTGGAGACCTGTGCTCAGAAGGGGACGGTTATGGGTTGATGATGATGATGATGTTGTGGATGGTATAAAAGCGCTTCTCAAGAGGTAGTTCCGTCGTACCACTGAGAAAACTCGAGTGATCGAACACTCAAATAAACTATTAAAAAATTCACTAGATTTATAGTGTGTCAAACATAATATTTAGTACAGAATTTTTTATAAAGATCTTTTTAGAATGCGATCCATAAATCAAAATACATTTTAGTTGGCTGTTGCCAAATGTTTCTAAAGAATTTGGTAAGAATATTGCGACCGCCAACAAAATCGGAATGATATTATTAGCACGATAAAGTATGTAAGAATACGTAAAGTATGAGTGTTTGTTTCGTTTTCATATTTTTATTTATTCAAACAATAATGGATGCACCTCGTAAAATGCTAAACCAGTAGGTAGAGACAGTGTTCCTAAAATTCTGGCTACATTACCATTACCGAGTTCACTTGTTTCATGTAAAAATAAGGTTAGTTTGGTTGTTACGTCAACTGAGCCCACTCCAAACTGTATCCGCGGGATCAGTTGACCTAATCAATATTTGAATCGGTCAACTGAGCCCATCAACATAATTTTAAATATATACAGTCACGCTAAAAGTTTTTTAAAAGTATATTAGAATTACATGACAACACAGGTGGCAGGCTCAACCGTATGTAGGTACCCAGTGGTTTAAATAATTTTTATTATAGACGTTAAATTCTAATACTAGTGGTCCCGTGACCAGTAGACCTCGCGATCAGAGCTTAACCAAAATCATGGTGATAGGCATCTCCCCCTCCCCATATTAAAAATCTTTTTTCACATCAACTTGTTCAGAATTTAGTCCTTAAGATTTTCACCAAATATCATAACTCTAGGTCAATAAATGACGCTACAGCAAACTTCCCCCTCTTTCAAAAAAAGCAATAAAAATCAAAGGACCTGTATACCAAATGTTGTAAAAATCTGTTGATAAATGTGACCTGCAGCCAGGAGCAAACATACACCCGGACAAAGCAAAAACGGCCAGTTAAAATAGAGACATTCGGTCGGTGAATAGTAAATAGGATAGGTCAAGAATATGTGGGTGAAGCTACAGATATAATTAATGTACGGACACATTTAAAAAGGCCTGATGAAGTAAATTGCGATTCAGCCAAAACTGGTTCGGATATTATCTGTGGTGCAGGCTCTTGCAGATATTTTGGCATTTGGACAGGTCGACAACCTTGTGAAGGTTGACAGGAATAATTCTACAGGTGGACAAGAACGAGTCAATGATCTGAGCTCCGAGAATGGATTGAAATAGAATCATTATATATTATAATATACCATACAAATAAAAATTAAGACATAGGCACAGAAAACTGGACACAGGTAATTGATTTCTGGCGTGGGGATGCGGATTCGATTTATTTGTTCATCATCGATGATGCGTGGTGATGCGGATGCGACTCATATTCGTATTTGTTCAGTTCACATTCGACAAGTATTTGTGTGAACCATAGGTATTTTCTGTGAGTACATTTTTGCTTTTTTTTACATGTTAGAGCATTTTACATGTTTCGGATTCTTAGTGAATCTAGAGGGCATTTTGCGATTTCTGTTGCCGACTCTACCACTAAATATGTTTGCTCTACAAGGTGTAACAGCAAGGTGTAGTAATACTGAAACTACGCATACACATACATATTTCGAAGTAGTCTGGAGGTACTATAAATCTGTAAGTAGTTACGGTAATGAATTATTACACGTCAAAGTTTACTGCAAAACTAACCATCGTTCAACCCTAGTTATCAGCTGGGCAATGTCAGTGAACTTGAGGCATAGGCTAACATGTACAGTCTTACCCAACTTATATGGTGCGTCGTGAATCTTCGTTCGCGCAGAAAATAAAGTATGGTCCGAAGATTAACGAAAGAATGCTTAACACTTACAATCAACCTAAGATCACTATTATAAGGTTCATAATACACTGCAGCTGTTGCACATCGCAGTTCTACCTGCGCAGAAGATGAATTTTCAAAGCGCGGGAAATGCTATTGACCGCTATTGGTCGGCAGCCGCCCCGCCATCTTAGCGATCACCGCGTGGCATGAGTGAGATGGAACTAACAGCTGCAGTGTATTATGAACCTTATAATAGTGATCTTAGGTTGATTGTAAGTGTTAAGCATTCTTTCGTTAATCTTCGGACCATACTTTATATTCTGCGCGAACGAAGATTCACGACGCACCATATAAGTTGGGTAAGACTGTACACCTCTAGCCGGCGGCATTACTCAAACAACACTAGGTGTAGAAGTAAAGTTGTGGTAAAAGTTCCACCAAAAATTACTAGATGGCGCCAGGGCCGTTTCTAAGAAATCCTGCATCGCGTAAGCGTTGTGTGACCGGCGTAACGTGACGTCATCCGTATCATGTTAGGGTTGTAATATTTAGTTATTTTGTCAATTTGAGTGAAAAAATCGATTATCGATTTCAGGTTTTAGTACCCTGGCAAATGATTCATCACCAGGTACACATACCCACATTTCAATATTACTACACCTTGCCGATACACTACAAATGTGCAAAGAATAATGGGCAGATATCAAAGTTATCTATTTATCAGTAGATCAAGGCTTCGTTGATATAAATGCGTACGTACACACTTCCGCCATTATTGTGTTTTGCAATGTTTGTGAAGTGCTCAAACGTGATTCTGCGTTGATGTGTTCACAATGATGATTCAGCCTGTAACTGTCCCACTGCTGGGCAAAGGCCTCCCCTCACTATCGTGAGGAGGGTTAGGCCATAATCCACCACGGGGGCTGGTGGCTTATGTGGTCACATAGACACTTCATTAAATTATTATATAGTTATGGTTTTTAGCGTAGGTATCTTTAACAGACCAAGTTAATAAATAATGGTACACTAGGCTTGAAAAGTAGCTAAACATGTCCATAGTTTCAATTTACTATCGGATGGATGGTTTGGTCCAATCGCAAGTCGAATTAGATCCAGGTCCCGTTACAATAGGCTCGATAGTGCCGAGTCAAATTTGCATCGATTATTAGCTACTTTTTTGCGGACCGTAGTTTGACAGCGGGTTGGCAAATTTTACGGACGACAAATACGAATCCAATCTGCACGGGCACCCGAAGCAAGGTCTAGAGACTAATTATAACCTTCTACTTTCCCTGTTCGAGGCCGAGCGCATTTTGCTATGTACTACGCGCCGACTGTCTGTCGTAAAATGGACGTTAGATGAAAAAACAAATGCATGTCTCATTACCATTGCTTACACTGAAATAAAAAAAGATATCTTTATTTTAAACTAGCTGCGCCCCGCGGTTTAACCGCGTTTGTATAATATACGATATATCTTTATGAATTGTAGCCTATGTGTTATTCTGATGTATAAGCTATATCGTTGTAAAGTTTCTTTTAAATCCATTCAGTAGTTTTTACGTGAAAGAGTAACAAACATCCATCCATACTTACAAACTTTCGCGTTTATAATATTAGTAGGATTAGGTGTGAGTGTGACCAATTTACACTAAAAATAAGATATACATACTTCGATTAAACTTGGCATAAGACCAAATTGCACTGAAGTTGCGAGTTCGAATCCCAGTACGGACACGCTCCAATGTGTTTCTTGTAAGTAAAACATCACGTAATTATACTATCACTCGCTTTTCGGTGACGGAAAACATCTCGAAGATACCCACTTGCTCTAGAATTTAATTAGGTATTGCTCCACCAATCCGTACTAGACCCTCGTGGTAAATTACGGTCCTCACGAAAGTCTGTTAGACCCACCCGTGCCCGGCATTGGACGGAATAACCCTTCTCGCCTTATTTTTGTCTATTTTTTAAAACCTTAGCTATATTAATACCCGACTGCCATAAGAGTGTTATATTTTCAAATATTATTAGGTACGCTTGTTGAGTTCTAAAACAAGTTGTGAAATAAGGAAGACTAATATTCATTAGGTGAGATTTTATTTCGCATGTAGACGACCCGACACCATAAAATATTCCATAGACCTTGTTATACAAGTATAGAACGTCAGTATAGACAAGTTCAACAACATTGGATTTAGGAGTGAAGGTCAATGGCATGGTGTTGCCATGACCGGTGGCCCGATACAAATCAGTGGCTGAGAGATCCGTGCGCTTTGCAACCCGACGACATGCGACAGCGGGTTCGTAAGCTCGGCCATCTTTTCTGAGGATGACGAGCGGTGCCGCAAAAGATTTTGCAATGTAAGGTATTCGTTGGCACTGCAAGCAAGCGTTGCGTTTACGTAGATACGTTAGTTTGTGGTATTAAAATAAAAGTTACCTATTAGAATTTTAGTTGTTTGCCAATTTTTCGCATTTAGACACCATCAAATGCTGCTATGTTCATGTATAGTTCTGGACTTCTATTCAGAAATCTGGGCCGTATTAATAAATCAAACTTAGCTCTGAGAGCTATCTTCAGTGTGCACGTCTTGCTCTTTCGTTCTATTTAATATATACATCTTAAGTTGTAGATTAGGAACAGAAACTTACATGATATCTGTCAAATTAATAAATTACACTCAGCGGTTAAGTGTTATCCGATTATGACACAATATACACATACAAGACAGTATCTAGTAGCCAGTGCTACAGCTCAATATCCATTTATTAAATAGCAACGATCTCAAGATGCAGATTACATTTTGAGTGTGGATTAGCTGGTAGCGCACTTGGTAGCGCTATTGATGTTCATTTATTAATACGGACCTTAACCGCTGAGTGTCATTTATTAATTTTACAGATATCATGTAAGTTTCTGTTTGATGTATATATTAATTAGAACGAAAGAGCAAGTGCACACTGAAGATAGCTCTCAGAGCTAAGTTCGATTTATTAATACGGCTCCTAGTCAACGTCACGATTAATTAAAGTGGTAGAAGGATCATTGTGGTAATGGTGGGTGGTGGAGGTGCCTCATGGTAATGTAACTATCAGGGAGTTTTGGAACACGAAATGATATGTTTATGGGTGTGTATGAAGGCATTGTAGTATAATATGGCCACATTTCCCACTTTAAAAAACAAGGAAGGTAACAAAAAGCGTGATTTAACCAATTTCTAAAGTTATGCAAATTATATATACTCCTATTTACCACAGACATGAAGCAATTTATGTTATTATCGTAGTGTGAAGATTTCAATTGCTAATTAAAAATTGTCCTTGACAGCCTCCCAAGTTATGTGGGTTGAGGTTGGTTCGATTCCCGCACTCATTCTCATTGCCTTTGAGATTCTGGTTCAGATCAGTTTACTATGCAATACTATGCATGTACATATTTTTTCTTCGAATTTTGCAAACGTATTTAATTAGCTAAACTTTTGCAATGAGATTAATCATCAGGTGGGATCCCTGACACGACACTTCTCACTTATGACGAAACGTAATATGTAACTGTGATAATAGCTGTAGTCTGTAGACGAATTGCGACCTTATCCTCAAGGTGGAGGGTTAAAATCAACAAACTCGTCAACGTGTAGATAGGTATAATCAGACACGCTGATGTAGCACGTTGCAAATTGTCTCTAATTCGATCTTATTTCCTTGTTACAGTCGCCTACGCCGTTTCTAAAGTAGCCGGTGTTGTGGCAGTAATTGGATATTATCTATTTTTAGGTCTGTTTTCTTGGTAATCAGAATCATATATAAATCATATGAAAATCGAGTGATTTCTTTCAGCAAGGTAATCAGGAAAACAGGGCCTCAAAGTCCACTTGTCAGAGAATAATAACGCACAGAAGGATAGTTCCATGCGTAGTTTCACTCAAAAGTGAAGCCACTATTTTACCAATGTGTGCGTGAGTGCCATGTAATTATCTTCATCAAAACGCATACAAGCGCAATGTAAATGTCGCACGCGTGTTGGTATTTAGTCCAAAGCAGGGAAAATGAATAAATATTTACCATAAAAGCTTCGATTTCGAGCAATAGCGAGTGAAAATCCAACCTAGGCCCAAAAAGTCTCAGTAAAAATGGCTACACGGCGAGTACTTGACTTCTGTGTGTTATTCTTCTAAGTTGCCAGTTAGATCTATTAGCTAGTACCACGGCCTGTGTTTTGTAAGGCAGGTCAGGCCAAGCCACTCCTGGACAGGCCGACATACCTTTTGATCCTGGGCTGGAAATCTTGTACGTGTAGCTTGTCGACGCCCGTCCAATCTGTCGTCGCAAATCGACTTCAAAAGCGTGTCGCGGACGGGCCTGTCTTCGATAGCTGACGATTGTATCTGACCGCTTACTGCGATCTTTATCATTTGATATGATTAGTAAAATAGGGTAATGACATGCAGGTTTAAACTGCTAAATGACATTCGAACTGCACAGGCGCGGGATAATTCTCCGCACAGGCCTCATCATGCCGAAGGTGGTCTAGTCTGGCTTGTGTTAAGACAGGCCATGGGGCATTATCTTCATTCACGTGGTTCGACAGTAACCAAGATTTCAGAAAGGATTTTTCTATTGGTTACTATTTATGTAGACGTCATGTAACCAGTTATGTAGACGGTCATGTTTGATAATGGGACAAATAAATATAGCACCCGAAGTGAATTTATTTTTAGCAATAATAGAGATAAAGGTGTGAAAGATTGATCAAAGATTTTGTGTGGTTTAGCGATAGGTGTGTGTCATGAATGTTTATCTTTAGTATCTAAATTAATTGAGTTATCATACTGCACGTTATTTTTGGTTGTATGGTTTAACTAAATTCCCTATGACATAAAAAAAAACATTCTTCATTTGAGTAATTTAAAGTGCAGGCGGAGTCTTTACGCAATTTTTTGTCTGTATCTTGGAAAGGCCTCGGATGGTATTTACTGCTTTTATATTCAGCTGCAGTGATCAGGGAAGCAGGCAGAACGGTTGGCAGGAGGAGTATGTAAGCACGATACTTCTCATGGTCCTGCCACTGCCGTGCTGCCGGCGAAAGTGAAAGCGCAGTGAGCGGCAGGGCAGAATGTGAATATACACTTCGGCAGCGGGAGGAGCACCGGCAGAGGCAAAATCTAAATGGAATGTGAAGGCGAGGTTTTACTCAATTTCGAAGTTTTTTAAGCTAATCCAATGAAAAATATAAAGTTACGCGGAATTTTTTTTTGATCATACAATGACATAATGGGGTAGACAGAAACGCGATTATGAATAATTGGCTCGATGAAAATCACAAAGATGACACTAAATCGCATCTTTACTTGTCACCTAATAAGAGATTCCATCATGAAACCACGTATGAAAGTTGTATTAATAAATGGGGCTTTTTTACATAGGAAGCGATTGGGAACTTACATTTTCTAATTTCAAAATAAATTTTTTCAAAAATAAAAATATACCAATACTACCAGTTTAAGCGCTCGCGGCCATCTGCCAGTACCACCAGTATAACCTTAGTTATACAACCTGGCCTTACTGAAGACTAAGCTTGTTTGCGTCTTTCTAGGAGAATATAGTATGGGCATACGGTAAAAAAATATTACGGTAAAACAATTGCAATTTCACATACGACTGGTCAACTGACAAGACCACGTGGATTGGCACAAACCGGATGACGACACCTCGTCGTTTTGGTGGTTAACAATCTAGATGTAACCGGTTTAAAATTGGTATAACATTGTTCAGGTAGAAACATCTAAAAAATGGAATGTACTTGTGATATTATTTTTACTACCTGCGACTCACGGTTTCTCATTTTCCCGGAGGAAAACATAGTTATTTTTTTATGCTTTATAGGCTAGCAATTGCTTACAATATCATGATGATGTTGTCGAAGGTGATGAACATGCTCAGTCTAGAATGTGGCTGGCTCTCAAGTGCCGCGGCCGGAACACCCCGATAAGGATTCGCCGACAGATTTGCTACTTGAGAGTCTATCGGTGTTACCACAAAAGATTTAAACCAGAGTTGAACAGATGAGTCTAAATATTTTCTCCACAAATCGACGTCTGACCCTCGCTTTACTAACTTAATAACAAATTTACAAGTAAAACAATTAGGAATGCCAGGATTGAGTAAGAAAACGCGAGTGAGAGACGTCGATTTTGTGGAACGAAATTTTAGAAACATCTGTTTAACTCTGGTCTAGTATTTTGTGGTAAGACCGTATAAGCTTATAATCACTCATAATGTAACTTTGTGTAAAGTTATTTTCGGAATAGGACCGATTAATAGTTCCACGTACGAATTTTAAAGACGGTTATTATATATATATATATATTTTTTTGAGTATACATAATAGTATCAATCAACATAATTTTTGGAATTAGGTACAGTAAAAGATGAACCTACGTTTTTAACCAACAAAAAAAACGGTTGGTATAAAACATGAAATTTACAATTGTTAGTTCGTAATGTCAGTACTCAGTAGGTATCTGCTGTATTCTATTATTTACAGAAACGCTACCTATTGTACCTATATTTAAGTCTTCATTAAGTTCGAATTCAGTATTAATATCTATGTATATGTAATGTTGCACAGACGAACGAAGGAAAGTTGTTTCTGTGAAACTTTGCTGAAAAACAAAATAATAAAGCAGGTTGGCAGTATACTTGGAATTTGACGTAGGATGTCGATGTCAGCATTTTGGAAGCGTTGCCTGGTAGCGGGTTGTTGTAGCCTGGGGCAGTTCTAACTTTACATTGTTTCACGCCTTTTCCCGTTAGAGTAAGCAACCTACGTCTTCCCACATGCTACGATCCTCATAATAATTCATTCGCTTCTTCCACTTAAAAAAAACCGTCCGTCGTCTTCGTCCTAGTTTTACCACGGAAGTTATATTTTTGTTTGCCCGTCTGTCTGTCGTTCCGGGTGGAATCTTACGACTCAAATTTCGAGCACATCCCGATTAGTTTCACGATCGATGTATTTGGCTGAAACTTTCAGGTTGCTCATAATAATAATAATAAAACTTTATTTCAGATGACCAGATGATCCATATTAGAGTTAGCTTAGGTATGTAGGTACACGGGGGACCACCCCACAGTGCTTTACGTCCACGTCGTGTCCCCTGGTAACGACCCAGTTCTGTCACCGTAACGGAGTGGCAGACTGGGATCGGCTAAAGTTGCACTGTGCGTCGTAGAACTCTTGCGGATTGATTTTCTACGGCATTGGCGGAGGCAGAGATCTCTGCGATGGACTCGGAGAGAGTCAGAAGACTGGAGGTGGCGAGGGAGCCGCGCGTGGTTCTGCCACGCTGCGATTCGCCTGCCAGTGGTGCTTCGACGCCCGGTCCTGGGGGCGGGAAGCGCCTGGAGAGTTTCGACTCTGACGAGATTGACTCAGATGTCGGGTCTCTTGACGGAGGAGACCGGAAAAGGCGGCGCGGGGAGGGCTCGTTCTCCTCGAACGACGGAGACCCGGACCGCAAGTCGCCTTTGTGGTCGAAGGTTGCTCTCCGCAGGCAGGCCAGGGAGGGGAAGCGCCTGGACGCGGAGAAGCGGTTGGAGGAGCTGACAAGCGACGCCGGCAAGTCCAGGTCGGCGCTTGGGATAGTGCCGGACGTGAGTGACGCCCGGACAGCCGCAGCCCTTCTGGAAAGGGTTACTGACGATGTCGGCATCATCCTACAGGTGGCGACAACGTCAATGAACCTGAAGGGCACGACGGTTCGGGCGTTGAAGGAGTCAGCGGGCTCTATCAAGGCCGCAGTGGATGCCCTGCATAGCAGGACCATCACGGAGGAGACGGCGAAGCTGCAGGCGGACAATTCCCGCTTGCAGCGTTTGCTGGCAGGTCTCCGCCAGGAAATGGCGGATCTGCGTGCGGAGTTCCAGAGGGAGATGGCGCAGGCGAGGAAGGCGGTGCCCTTGCCAAGGGCTGCTACCGGGAGGACGGAGTCGGCTGAGCCGCTCGCCTCGCATGAGGTGGTTGAGCAGCTGACGCGCTCCATCATGCTGCAAGTTGGCGGCATGGTGAGCGCGCGGCTGGAGGGGCTAGAGGGGCGGCTTCTGCCGGAGAAGCGACTCCGGCCCCTACTGGCGGCGGACCGCAAGAACGCCACTTCGGCGGCCGCAGCGGCAGCACCGCTTCGGGAGCCTAAGGTGGGGACGAGCCCATCGTCCGAAGGTGGGCAGTCAGCGCCTGGAGCTGGGGCTCCTGAAGCAACTGCTCTGAATCCCCAAAAGGGGAAAGGAAAGAAAAAGGGCAAGAAGACTGCCAGGGCCAGCGCATTAGCTTCAGCCCCAGAGAAGGTGGCACCTCGCCCCCTCCCGCCGGCATCTGTGTCCATGGACACGGAGTGGTCGACGGTGGCAAAGCGAGGTGCAAAAAACAAGAAGAAACAGCCAGCGGCAGCTCCTGCGCCTGTAAGCGCTGCGATTGCCAAGCCCAGCGCCAAACAGGCGCCGCCGGTAAAGCTGCGCCTCCCTCGGTCTGCAGCTGTGGTGCTCACGCTGCAGCCAGGGGCGGCTGAAAAGGGCATCACATACGCCAAGGTGTTACAGGAGGCAAGGGCCAAGATCAACCTTGCCTCCTGTGGCATCACGTCGGGTCTCCGCCTCAAGGTGGCGGTCACGGGAGGCCGCATTCTGGAGATCCCGGGGGCGGTGAGTGGCGACAGGGCGGACACCTTCGCCCAAAAGCTGAGAGAGGTGGTTGACCCGGAGTTGGTCAAGGTGTCAAGGCCCGAGAAATGCGCCGACCTGCGCGTCTCGGGTCTCGACGACTCCGTTGGTGTTGCGGAGGTAGTCGCGGCAGTCGCAGGGCGGGGTGCTTGCCCGGTGGGGTCGGTAAAGGCAGGCGAGCTGCGTACCGACTCCCGAGGGTTCAGCACCCTGCGAGTCAGTTGCCCTGTGGCTGCTGCAAAGAGGGTGGAAAAGGGTGGTCGCCTTCTAGTCGGGTGGACCTCAGCGCAAGTGACGCTGCTGCAGCCGAGGACTCTGCAGTGCTACCGATGCTTGCACAAAGGGCACGTGCGGGCTAGGTGTACTGTGGAGGAGGACCGTAGCAGCGAATGCTACCGATGTGGGCAGCCCGGCCACAAGGCGGCCGGGTGCAAGGCGGCTGCGCCGAGGTGTTCGCTCTGCGCAGCTGCGAACAAGCGAGCGGACCACAGGGTGGGAAGCGGGGCATGCTCCCCCACCCCACCCAGGCTAGTGAGGGAAGTAAGGGCCCCTGGCCCCAGCCACCCCCCTCCCTCAGGGGGTGAGATGGCGATGGACGCCAGCCAATAATTGGTTGGGCGAATCATCCCACCGTGTGGTCATACGCCATGGAAGGACAGTGGGGGGAGAACAGAATGGTCTCCTCCCCCAAGCGTTGGAGGTCCTGGAGGAGGCGCACCTACTGCTTCCTCCACACTCCAACTGAGGCCAGGGCGGCAGACCCGGGGGGGTTTCTGTCGCCCATTCACATGCCTCGAGGTGGTGCGCGCGGTGTTTCCGCGCGCCCCTCTAAAGTATGCAGAGTGGAGGTCACCTCCACCTCCACTCTAGCACTGGGAAGGGTCCTCACCTAAGGACCAACGCCGCCGGGGCCGCGGAAGTTATACTCACGTTCCCCGTAGCCCCGGCACTCAGCGTCCCTGAAGGAACACCGTCGGGTTTTAGTCAGTAGGAGTCTGACATAACCACCTCGCCGCCCCCGCGGTGGGGTGGTATCCATGAGGATTTCCCGACGTAAAAAAATAAAAAAAAAAAGGTATGTAGGTACACGGGCGGGCCTGGGTTTATCCGTCACTGACGCATAAATCCGGGCCCTCCGTACTCATCCCGGATGGGTGCGGAGGCGTCGGTCTTGAGGGAGAGCGCAAGTCGTGATGATCCTCAAGGCAAGTCCAGGGTAATCCTTCACGTGGTTGCTGCCTGTTATTGGTCTGGTCCCCTCTGGAACAGACGTAACTAAAACCCTGGGCGCCGCGGTAGCCGGGGTGAAGATTGTCGCAAAGCTTGCTTTGCGGCGGTCTACACACCGGATCATTATGTATTGATATGTATGTTTATTTATTACTCTATGTATCTATTGATCATCTTCATCTTCATTCTTTCCATTACCATCTCATCTCCACGTATTTTTCTTCCTCTTTCTTTTCATTTTTCCGTCTATTTTCATGTATCATTCATTTCTTGTGTTTTCATTTGTGTCTTTTAACTCTTCTTCTTTCAGGTATCTTCTTCTCCCATGGAGGGGGGGCCCGGGTGCTTGGCGCAGGCTCGAGGAGGTGGGGTCGTGGCGCGCGGCGCCGACTCGAGGAGGTGGGGCCCGGGCGCTTTGGCGCAGGCTCGAGGAGGGGGGGCCCGAGCACAGTCGTGCGGGCTCGAGGAGGTGGGGTCGTGGTGCGCGGCGCCGACTCGAGGAGGGGGTCCGCTCCCGGACAGCTGCCATACGGTGGATCGTGGTTGGGTTCGGGAGTCGGACGTGGAGGGGGGGGCCCGGGCGCTTGGCGCAGGCTCGAGGAGGGGGGGTCCGAGCACAGTCGTGCGGACTCGAGGAGGGGGTCTGCTCCCGGACAGCTGCCATACGGTGGATCGTGGTTGGGTTCGGGAGTCAGACGTGGAGGGGGGGCCCGGGCGCTTGGCGCAGGCTTGAGGAGGTGGGGTCGTGGCGCGCGGCGCCGACTCGAGGAGGGGGTCCGCTCCCGGACAGCTGCCATACGGTGGATCGTGGTTGGGTTCGGGAGTTGGACGTGGAGGGGGGGTCGTGGTGCGCGGCGCCGACTCGAGGAGGTGGGGTCCGAGCACAGTCGTGCGGACTCGAGGAGGTGGGGTCCGAGCACAGTCGTGCGGACTCGAGGAGGTGAGGGGAAGGCGCAAGCCGACCCGAGGCGAAGTCCGCTCCCGGACAACTGCCATACGGTGGATTCGTGGCCAGGTTCGGGAGCTGGACGTTGATGGGGGGGGCCCGGGCGCTTCGGCGCTTAGGCCCGAGGAGGTGGGGGGGGGGCGCGCTGTATGTTCCAGTGCGTCCCTCCGCGGAGGCGGGTTTGCCCTCGGGCGAACGAGGCTAGAGCGGGGTTGCGGAGAAATGCGACAGCGGTCCCGCGACCCTGCTCGCATGGCCAGCAGGAGAGAACATCCCGGGGTCCTCTTCAAGGGCGGGGGAGTCCCACATAACCACCCCGCCCGCCTCCCCTTCGGGGGGGAGGGGCGGGGTGGTATGCGTAAAGCATTTCCCCGGGTCAAAAAAAAAAAAAAAAAAAAAAAGGTATGTAGGTACACAGACAACTAAAAAATTATACATTAAAATAAACATAAAGGTCATCATTGACCAGTCTCACATTAGGTTATACCTATCATGGGCGGGCCTGGGTTTATCCGTCACTGACGCGTAAACCCGGGCCCTCCGTACCCATCCCGCGATGGGTGCGGAGGCGTCGGTCTTGAGGGAGAGCGCAAGTCGTGATGATCCTCAAGGCAAGTCCAGGGTAATCCTTCACGTGGTTGCTGCCTGTTATTGGTCTGGTCCCCTCTGGAACAGACGTAACTAAAACCCTGGGCGCCGCGGTAGCCGGGGTGAAGATTGTCGCAAAGCTTGCTTTGCGGCGGTCTTCACACCGGATCATTATGTATTGATATGTATGTTTATTTATTACTCTATGTATCTATTGATCATCTTCATCTTCATCCTTTCCATTATCATCTCATCCCCACGTATTTTTCTTCCTCTTTCTTTTCATTTTTCCGTCTATTTTCATGTATCATTCATTTCTTGTGTTTGCATTTGTGTCTTTTAACTCTTCTTCTTTCAGATATCTTCTTCTCCCATGGAGTGGGGGGCCCGGGCGCTTGGCGCAGGCTCGAGGAGGTGGGGTCGTGGCGCGCGGCGCCGACTCGAGGAGGTGGGGCCCGGGCGCTTTGGCGCAGGCTCGAGGAGGGGGGGCCCGAGCACAGTCGTGCGGGCTCGAGGAGGTGGGGTCGTGGTGCGCGGCGCCGACTCGAGGAGGGGGTCCGCTCCCGGACAGCTGCCATACGGTGGATCGTGGTTGGGTTCGGGAGTCGGACGTGGAGGGGGGGCCCGGGCGCTTGGCGCAGGCTCGAGGAGGGGGGGTCCGAGCACAGTCGTGCGGACTCGAGGAGGTGAGGGGAAGGCGCAAGCCGACCCGAGGCGGAGTCCGCTCCCGGACAACTGCCATACGGTGGATCGTGGTCAAGTTCGGGAGCTGGACGTCGATGGGGGGGGCCCGGGCGCTTCGGCGCTTAGGCCCGAGGAGGTGGGGGGGGCGCGCTGTATGTTCCAGTGCGTCTCTCCGCGGAGGCGGGTTTGCCCTCGGGCGAACGAGGCTAGAGCGGGGTTGCGGAGAAATGCGACAGCGGTCCCGCGACCCTGCTCGCATGGCCAGCAGGAGAGAACATCCCGGGGTTTTAGTGGGTATACCCGTCCTCTTCAAGGGCGGGGGAGTCCCACATAACCACCCCGCCCGCCTCCCCTTCGGGGGGGAGGGGCGGGGTGGTATGCGTAAAGCATTTCCCCGGGTGAAAAAAAAAAAAAAAAAAAAAAAAAAAAAAAAAAAAAAAGGTTATACCTATCATCAGCTTAACCCAATAGGTATACTTTAAGATAGGACAGTCAGGTTTGTCATAACTGTATGATAATTATATTATCATAGTCTATTTATTAGCTTGCCATATGCCACTTAACCTCAAAATGTGGTTTTAAGATTATTTTTTTACATTACATTTTTAGGATGGTTTTAGAAAAACTTTAGTGCATTTCTTTAATTTATTTCTTTATTGAACTTTTGAACCTTCCATTACGTAACTGTTTCCGTGGCGTCAGTTGCTGATGTAATATTATCTGTGTGATCCAGATCCGCTAAGGTGATCTGAGTCCGGGTGTTTGTGGGACCATGGTGATCATAGTTCATGATTCCATCGATACCAGTCAGGACGTCTATGATTATGACTTTATTCATCATTTATTTCACAACCACCAATAAAGTTTCTAAAATCTTATAAAAAACATACAAATCAGAGATCAAAAAAGATAAAACAGTCTGAAGTCTCTATTGGTTCCCCAAACTATGTGAACAAAACTGAAACCTTTTTCGTTACGAAGCAAAATGCTCAAAGAGATGCATTCTGCTGCAAGTTACATAGTAAGTATATCTAACAAGCCAAGTGACATGACCAAGCCATGATAAAACCGTAATTGCATTCGTATGTATGAAAAAAACTGCAACTGATTATATTTAATCGGCAGTTATACCCGTTTATCGTGATATTTTTTTGCAATCTTATCTATTAACACAGCATGATCCTAGCTCGCGAAATCTAAGTTAATCACTTTTATAGCATAGCAACACGAAATATATTATATACTAACTAGTAAGTAAGTATATCACATGTATAGTTTATGAATAATTTTTGGAGGCCGTATATTTATTATTTTCATTCTACAACAGTTTTTTAATGATCCAAAACATTAAATGTTAATAAAGCTAAATTTATCAGTTTATTAGTTGTCTGAAAGACACCACTTTCAGCGGCAAGGGCACACATTGCGACACGTAAGTAGTAGTTGTATGAAAAGAAACGTATTAATTTTTCAAGGTTTAAGTGTGTCTGTATTATAATGTATATCTCATTTATTAATATTTTTATTTCATACGATATTTTCTGTATCAGCGACGACAAACCTGAAGTAAATAATACTAATAAAGTCGAGAACATAATGAAGGCGGATGAAAGATAGACTTATGCAAATATTGAAGTAGGCATTAATAAGATCGCAGAATCTGAGACACGCGACGACACGGAAGGCATGTGATATAACCAAGACTTCGCATTGCCAAGAACTGCGACGGCTACTTCAATGGCAACCATCAAAATAACAAGTAAAGCGTACACTTCAGTACGTCAAGGGTAGAGAATGCTTGCCAAAACGTTTATTTGTGGACGCGACAATTCAATATCAATTAAAACACCAACAGAATTGAACTTACCAATTCAACGTTCATACAAATCACTGCACAACACAAATCCACTGCTGCATCAAAATCCGTAGACGACAACTTCAGCCACAGCACAGAAACGACGTCCGATCCGTCCGACGTTCAGGTATAAACTGAATTGTTGTATCGTATTGTATAGCTGCTGGATGGACACACACGTAAGGTTTCACGAAAGTTGCGTGCGTGTAGTCGTTTAGCAGTGTGTGTGGATCAACAAGAACTGTCTGCAATGACGCACTGGTTTAGTTTACTTTATGATTTGTCCGGTCTTCGGCGGCTGCTCGTTGCTAATCAAATCCCGTTTGACAGTATTGTTATAGTAGGTATTGTTACGTAACTTTCACGCTTAGTAACACTCCGTATAGCTAGAGTTGGCAAGATTGACAAGCATACAAAATATTCTAATATTAGTTTACGTAGTCTGCCTGAATTCCACGCCTTCAAGTGACTCAGATAAAATATATTTGTTAAGAGATTTGTACGGGTTATGCACTAGAGGTTTTTGAAGTCATTGACTGTAATTTTGTTATATTCGTTGATAATGATGCAGTAAAAAGTAATGACAATGATAAAAACTTTAATTATGCACGGAAATGATGTAAAAATAGCATCACGTAATAAATATTAAATACTTACTTAATGAAAAACAGAAGACACGAATAAAAAGCTAATGATAAATTCATAAATAACTTGAACTTAATGAGTGCAATTTTGTCTTCTTATAAAATAATACTCCTGAAGCTAATACTAGTGGGTAATTAGGTACATGATGTATTAAAATTACAATCTAAAATTATTGAACCAAATGTTTTTGAATCTGTCCTTGTTGGAAAATATCAGCTCGTGCATTTTAATGAACTCGACATTCCACCAATCACAGAAATGTATCAAATTATTGAAAGAAAAAAAAAATGCAAAATCAATTACCCATTTGAAATAATTAGGTAAGTAAAATTGGATCATATTACGTAAATAAATAAAATAGAGAAATCAATAACGCCAGTTTGAATCTCAGTTGTGATAGAAGTAAAAAGATGCCTGAACCCCGAAGAGAGATAGAAGAACACAAAGATCTTCTTCGACTCTTCAGCACCCGAATCTTCAGGCTAGTAAAAACTCAGCGTAAAAATACAAACCACAGTCGTATGCCTAACTGCGCAGTAGACGTGTGCGCCGCGCCGGCGCGCCGCCGCCGCCGGTAAATTTTCCACGCCGCCGCCGCCGATTTTGGGACCGGCGTGAAATCGGCGTCAAGTCAAATATATTTTTAGTGCATTTTTGAAATTAACCTCCTCTTTCAGTAGGTAGGTAATCTTTATGTTAGTATCTTCGCTTATTAGCTATTTAACGTAATAGGTATGTACTGTTAAAAATATTGGGGGAAAATAAAAAAAGCGCTGTGCGGTGCGGGCACCGCAACATTAAAGTTACTCCATACTACAAACGAAATTAAACTCTGTTTTGTTGTCGGGACGGCTCAGTGCTTTGAGAACTTCTCTGCGTAGCGGAGGCATGGTTTGATTGTTTTATCACCATCCAGCCTATACTGTCCACTGCTCGACGTAGGCCTCTCCTTAACGCCACTGAGCCCAATATTCGGCTCGCATCATCCAGTCTCTGCCAGCCGTTTTTCGCAACTCCACCAAGCCAGCGGGCGTTCTACACTTTGTTTTCCTCACGAAAGAGACAGACAAATGGAAGTGAAGTGAGCGGTGCGTGCGTGCCAAACATAATATGACTCGTAGCTCAAAACCAACGCCAGTTTTGCCATACATGCTATGCCACGCTCTACGTCTGTCACACAATGAAAAACGTCTTATGTGCAGTTTTCGAGCCCATTAAAATAAAGCATATCAGTTAACACATGAGGCACATTTTCAAATAAACGGCAGTTGACTTATAAACCTTTTGACACAGTAGCTTTTAATATTTTTTTGTGACAGCGGTTTCGATACAGATGCAAGTTAAGTCACTTCCACTCTCGTCTATGTTCCGTGGTTTGCCTAGACGAGGCCTCTACTTTAGATCTCGCCTACTGCAGCAGTTGTCGGTTCTTCGAGAGATGTGACCGGTCCACTTCAGCTTACTAACCCTTTGAGTCAAATTTGAGCTAGGTCCTTTACCTTTGTTCTCTATCAGATCACTTCACTGCGGAGGATCCGTAGTGAAGTGATCTGATGCGGGGGAACGGCAGTCCTTCAGAGTCATCATAATCATCAGCCTAAGGACGACCACTGCTGAACATAAGCCTCCTCCTTAGACCGCCACACGGAACGACAATTTGCCGCTTGGATTCACCGGTTGCCTGCAGCTCTCTTGATGTCGTCGGCCCATCTAGTGGGAGGCCTATCTAGGCTGCGTCTTCCAGTCCGTGGTCACCACTCTAGAACCTTTCTGTACTGGTCAACAACTTCGAGAGTATCGTTTCCAACGATCAGAGTTCCTTCAGAGTAACTCCGAGCATTTAGCTCTATGTCCATAGCTCGCTGAGCGACTATAAACTTGTCGACCAGTCTTACTCTGAGTGTCCACGTTTCGGCTCCGTAGGTCATGATTGGTAGGATGCATGCATTTAAGACTTTCGTTTATAGACCACCGTGGTGTGGACGACGAGAAGACTCGAAGTTGTTTCTACCTAGCTGCATCATTTACTTCTAACAATGATGGGTCTTGTAGGTGTGAGACGTACTCGCCATTGACGTTTATGCCAGTTTCTTTCCATTCCACCGTCGTAAACATATCTTGCAGGGCGAGTACATTTACGTATATAAAATCCCCCTGTCTCACTCCCCTGCGCAGCTGGATTATGTTTAGTCTGCTGGTTCTGTACTTGAACATAGTCGCAGAATCATACACAGGCATCTCAACACCTCGGTACCGCCATTCAACTTGGCTTCGGTGCTGACACTCGAGAATAGGCTAGGCTTTCGGCTATCCTGCTGCTTCTAAGAGCTCTGTAATAACGCTGTCTAGTTGTTTCTTTATATTTGTGTTTATTAGTGTTTAGTTTATTGGAAAAAACAGTATAATTCTTGTTTTTATTAACGTCTATAAAAAAAGTTCCCACGCCGGTTTCACGCCGAAAACACGCCGCCGCCGCCGATTTTTGATCGGCGCCCGCCGCCGATGGATTTTTCATCGGCGCACACGTCTACTGCGCAGGCGCATTACTTGCATACCGTATAAATTACTCGTTCGCTGTGGAGCGACACACCTGCCTCGTGATTGGTCCATACACATCTTACGATGTGACGTATGCGGCAATTTTCTAATGTACTGAACCCATTGGAGAATAAAATATAATCATGAACCCTGGTTCAGCTGATCGCACATTATAATACAAGGAGTTGGTATTACATATTATATATTCTGTGGGTTAGGATGGTTGGTTTGTTACTCGCCAGTAAATTTTAGCCCAATTCCTGTTATTCAATTGAGATACAGAATTAGATAGAGAACGTAACTGCTCAGAGAACAGATTTGCAGTGGATTGAAGGCATGCTGATTCTAATTAGCTTGCGATATCCAATTTTATTAAGATTCTTTGGAAAAACGGTCTAAATCAGCTCAAAATTCTAGTGAAAGGAGTTTTCCTCAATAATATAGTGGTTAAGGTAATTACGGAAGGTACAGACTGGGGTGAAGCCACAGTGAAGTTATGAAACCCATGGCTAGATCCTACTCTACATCTACTCGTTGGTTATAAACGCGTCAAAAACACAAAAACACTAATGCTTCCAACAAAATTATATGAACTAACTAACATGCGTTCTTTCCATCATTATTAACTAACAAAGTGAGCTAAACAAAACTATGTAATAGAAAACCTTGTAAAAAGAAGGAAAATTACAAACAACACTGATAACGACAGCGAAATCTATCATACTTACCGCTGAAAGGTTATATCACCCGTTATTTATGAGCGAAAAGGGGACCATCCATCATGGCAACCCGTGCTAAGAGAGCAAGCAGTAAACAAGCCACTTGTTTGTTTCATTTGTTTAAACTAATAGCTAAATTGTGAGGAGACAGGCAAGCGGGGTATAGGAACTGCGGTCGCAGGTCGCCCAAAATCGTTTTGGAATATTACGACTGGGAGTAAAAACCACTTGACGTGACGCATTTACAAGTGGTTACGTTAAATGTAGTTGCCAGAAAAATAGAAAGTTTATAATATTATTACGTCATGTTTCAGTAATGTGGGGCACAAAAGTAACTGAAATTGAGAGTTTTGGTGAGAATGCAAAATCACATATTTTTGTTTTTATAAATTTACCCGCGCTCGTGTCATGGATCAAAGAAATACAAGTATGAAACAGATATATAAAATTGTAGGTTCCTCGACGACTGAGCAACACTCAACAACGGAGAAAAGGAAGACATGAATGACGAATGGATCTTTGTGAAGACAAGCTAGATTGAGCTCATAAGATACAAATATGTCAAGATGATGATGAAGTAGAGATCAGAGGCGGAGATTGGAGAGTAGAAGAAGTAACACCAAGTATCAAAATTAGTGACTCATATTTCAGAAAAACAAATGGACGAGTATATTCAGCGACAGATGCCAAGAGACGAGCAAGCGAGTCAAGGTTCCACGGTTGCTTTCGATTTGAACAAGGCTACCGTTGGAAACCAAATTAGCCGAAAGATGACGACGGGGGAGTAACCTGAAGTATAGGGCAGATAATTTTGTCGTAGAGGATACTGACTTATTTACATTATTTTGGTTTCGCCGTATTCGACCTCAGGAAGTTTGCGGTCACGGCGGTCCTTGACTACTGTGTAATTGTGTATACCATCAATAAACGTGACAAGTGACACGCTAATAATTAATTAAAAAAATATATTTTTATAAAACACTTGTTCTTATGCTAATTATTCAAATTATAAAAAATAAGTATTGTGTAAATATGTGTCATTAGCATGTGAAAAATATATTTCAAAATGCCTACAACATTATTATGGAAATATAATGAAGAAAATATTTTTTTTTTCTGTTCTGTTGAAGCTAATGCATTTGCGTTGGCTTATGTTGCGCACGACATTGAAATTATATAAAGTTGATAAAAAAAACCCCTGTGAATACTAAAATAGAATCTATATTGTTATTGTTATACGAGGATCACACAATGCATGCAGCAAAAGCGTCGCACAAAGCAATGTCGCTCTTGCCTTCTATAAAAAGTGGTGCAAGTGACAAGCGAACTGCAATAGTTATGGTTTAGAATGCTTGGGAAAAGCTTTAATTAAATACGTACCTATAGGGCAATGCAAGCGGATCAAAATATATATCAAGTAGAATAACGACTATGTAATGGTAAGCAAATCAATTCGCCCACGAGGAACACTCGATCAAAACCGTCCATTAATCTACTGTCACAGGAGTTTCGTCGTATATTTTTCGTCTTAATTACTGAAGTTAATGTCACAGGCTTACAGTTGGGCAATCTATGGCAGTCAACTTTAGTTAACTTTTGAATAAAAAGCCTCTATTTAGTAGTATCCCTATAGTTTTGCTATGGTACGGTTTGTTTGTCTTGAATTGTCTCTTAGTTACGGTAGGTGGTATTTTCAAAACTTTTTACTGTGGCTTAGTTATATTTGCACAAATGCAACTTTGTTTACGAATAGGTATTATGTTATTTTGCGTGTTAATTAGGCACTAGAGGTCTTAGGCTCTACTTCAAGGTCTTATACACATAATGTTGATTATTATATGAAAATTCAGATCATGGCATTTGCATGATTATGTTTAGGTGCATTTGTCAAAAACAGCTCTTCTAAAAAGAAACAAAATCCGGAGGATCTATGTTAATTCTTCACAATATTAAGCCCGACATAATTATTTGGAAACAGTAATCCTTGGAAGAATTCTTGAATACAGAATATCCAAAAAAGATTTATGTGGCATGTCACAGGGTCGAAAGAAAAATTCTGAGCCGACAGCCAACATCTGTGGAAAGTAGCCGGGAGAAAGAGAAAAAGAAAGTCCACGAGAGCAATGCGAGGAAGATGAGCTAGGACAAAAACGCTATAAAAATTGCTATGCTCGGCATATATAAACAAAGAACTTATCTGTCGCGTAAAATGGTGATGCGCTGAATGCGTACCTAGCGATTCCCGCAAATTGCCAATATTTGTATGATCCATGATATTTAGCTTCTAGGTGATATTTTCAATAGTCCCTGATTAAGGACTGATCTGATAATTGTGGCTAGAGGTTAGAATCGTGTGGTCGTGACACGTTACTAATTATTTCAAAAGGTCTCGCCCCCCTCCATTGCCTTGCACCAGCCTCGTCATTATTGTATGATAGGATGTAGTTTGCTTCTTCCTACACGTTTGCGATCACGTTTCTAGATTCAAGCATCAACTACCTGCTCGAGTCGAGCAGTTTTATCGAACTGAGCGGTAATCTGTGCACTTTGCAACACAATGCCACCTTCAAATCCTCTGCATCGTTCATACAATTGCATTATATGCGCTGGTTTCCAACGTTCGGTGCTTCAGAGGGCATTTTTACCAGAAGATCCTAGTTGTTATTGATGCGTTAACATCGTCCTACCTACTATTCCAGGCTGTTCGTCTGTCCTGTATACGTTGGCTTCCTTTTGGTCACCACTTCGTTATAGTTCTTGACCAATCTTGGTCTTCCCGCCTGACCAAGTGTCCTGCCCATCTCCATTTAAGCTTGGTATATGTGTGAGTACTACATAATATTCAGTATTAGTTTGAGGTTTTAAAGACTGCAGTTGATGCCTTGATGGCATTCGAAGATTTTGAAAAATTTACAAAAGTAGGTCTTACACGCCACTGCCTGGGGGGGTTAGGAGATTGATATTTCAGACAACCTTTGGCACTGGAGATTTTAATGGAACGCTACCAAAGATTTATTTGAACGTTAAAATGGCCATGCTTGAACCGGTTGGCGGATAATACTCGTATATGGACTTTGCATACTAGTTTCTGCTCACGTTTTTAGAATAGGAAGGTAGATAATTAAAATCCATGACATTTGCGATTGGCGGCTGGAATATAAGCCGTATTACATTTTTAGGGGTCCGTATCCAAATTGGAAAACGACCCTATTGATAAAATACTGACTCCACTGTCCGTCTTTCACCAGGCTGTATCTCATGAACCGTGAAAGTTAGGTAAGTAATCGAAATTTCCACATGATGTATTTCTGTTGCCGCTTTAACAACAAATACTAAAAAACAGAAAAAAATACATTTATTTAAGGGGCTCCCACACCACAAACGTGATTGTTTGCCGTTTTTATAGATTGGTTACGGGACCATTCGTGCGATTCGTTCGATTCACACTTGGCCGGTTTTTTATTTGTGATGAGATAGAAACAGGTTGTTCGATTGATTTTAATAGGTCTACTAGTATTTCAGCTCAGGCTTTCTGGGTAAGGTAAGCATAGTTACATCTTGTTACAAAAAATGGATACTCTAAAAAGTTAAGTAAGTAGGTACTTCTTTCAACTGTATTGCATCAGAAAGTATTGCGTAAGAATCCCGTTACAGGCATCTAGACGCCTTCAATTCAAACGCAAACACACCTAATCAGAATAAACCTCTACAAATACAGTCTGGTATTTCCTTTAGTTGACAAACTGCTGACCCGTTCAAGGAAGCACGCACACACGCGCACGCCGCGGCCATGACAGTTCCACGCCAAGCCTCTCGGTTTCCAGCGCTGTGATTGGCGGAGAGCAGCGTGCCTACGTGACGTCATACACTCAAGCGCACGCGATTTATAGGGAAACTGTGCGAGTATAAGCGAGCGATTCGAAACTGTAGATGCAAAGACGGATTCAATTTCTCCTTTTTCGTATTTTGAAACCCACTTGAATAGAACTGCTGAGTTGTCAGTGAACTTTGATTAGGCATTCGTTTAACCGGAACTGTCTGATTCATCATATTATTTTGACCGATAATTTTGGGCGTAAATCCAAAGTAAGTATAAGTAAAAGCAGGTAGCTTTTCTTGAATTTTTAAGTTTGTCTTTGGCATTATTCTTGAATGTCATCTAAAATTTTGTAACGATTGAAAACGGAGTAGATATGTTCATGTACAATATTACGGAAATGCTACTTTTGCACATGTTTAATTGCTAAGCGTAGGTAATAGTTTCTGACTAAGCTATAAGTAAGTACATATCTTTTTGCTTAGCAATGAGATTGTGTGCTATAAATAATTTTGGATTGTAAGCAGTAAATTAGGGTCACGGTCTCAACAAGTCTACTGAATAAGCAAAAAAGTGCTGCCTACATTACACCATTCAGGTCCAATCTGAAATTAACACGATGACGCTATTCTATGAAAGTTGGATTTTAGAAACCAGTCCAGGTGATTTATCACCTGAGTTCTATAGCTTCTATTTAGTTTCACCTGTCCCGGATCAGTCCGTACTTAATCAAAATTTGCGAGTTAAATTTGACTCATTTACAGGTTTCCGAATGAAATTTTGCATGTATATACCAATACAGACCGGGCCCCCTTGGTTATGGCCTTATCCTCATGAACGACCCATACGCAGCAGTGGACGGATAGGGAATGACGATGTAAATTAGATTATAAAGAGTTATTACAGCTTGTTTTTATCCGACTGCCGAAAAAGAATTATGTATGTTAGTTTTCAATTAAATTTTTGACGCCCTACCCGCTATTCTAAGCACCATGCCCTCCCACCTTTTAGAAAGTAGACGACCTCCGCGACGCAGCGCAGTGCGCCGCACCAGTGGCACAGAAAGGCATTGCTCGGGAGACACACCCACCCGCGTGCTATGTTGTTTTTCAGAGACACTGTGACATGTCTGTGCTATTTTGTGATAATACAAGTGGTGGAGCTTGCATTCGAGTACTCGAATTATTGCACGCCATAGGGCAAAACATGTCTGCAAACAAATAATAAGTAGGTATAAGGTCTTGCATGCATTGTATATAAGTAGTTATTTTATCTATGTTACTAAAGCATGTAATCACACGTGTTGATGCAAATAAATTTATCTTTATCTTTATCTTTATTGGAATAGGTACAAAACTTGGTCGAATATTGGAATAGTAAAATTGCGTAAGTATTCCAATAATATAGTCGACTAACTTCCTTCACACTGATATGAACCGATAATAATAGGAATTGCAAGGTTGGTAATTTTCTAAAAAACCGGATGAATGGTGATGAGACACGCTTTTCTTTATTATGACGTCACTTTTTCGGTTTCTTTTTTAAAGCCTAATCTGTTTCACTAGAGTAACCAACCCCTCGCTATTAAGGTACTTACATAATATACCTAACCCTCTCTATACAGAGAGAGCGAAGATCCAAAATAATCTTACACAGCGGTGTTAATTTTAATGTGTAATCAGGATTTTTTATACTGAAAACAGGTCAGTCAAAATGGTGGCGTTTAGATCATCTAATTACCAAAGAATTATTGTCAAATAGTATACGAGTAATGCGATAAAATTTTATAATACCTTTTAGATAATTTATATGCGACCAAGTTTAGTTTTTGCATGAATATACCTACTTGTATTAAAACCATGTTGCTGAATTGTAAATTCATCATACAGTCAACGGATGACGCAATACGTGGACAAATCGTGCCATAGTCGTCAGAAATACACATAATTATACTTACCTACTTATAAACTGCGACACGCATTTTAATCTAGTTTGCGTCTCTTTAACTTCTAATAATGTTTTGACGTTATTGTAGATAATAAGTACGAAACACCTCGTGGGCGAGTCCGACCCACACTTGGCCGGTTTTTATACGTAGTCTTAACTAAACACATCAAAAAAGCCTAAGCAACATATACTACTAATTTCTGGTTCTTTTCTGGTTCGCCGAGCTGTATGTGGACGCGCAAAAATCGGAGCCAAAGGTTTGTGCAAATGGATGGACATAAGGTCTGAGAATATCCTCAACGTAACTTTCAGCGTTCATGTTTCCATTTACAAAAACGAGCTCAGTTCGCCTGTTCTTCATAATACCCGCCCATACCATTACTGTTGAGCCGCTGTATGGATGAACTTCCTGAACGCACCTGAGCCTTTCAGTATTTCCGGGCCGACGGTACACTCGCACCCTTCTTGTATCAGGCCTAAACCCGATATCGACTCATCGGAAAACACAATTTTATCCCATTGTTCCTGGGTCCATGTTATGCATGCATGTTGCTTAGACTTTTTTGATGTGTATATTTTTCTATACGACGTAAAACAAACCTTTCGTTTTTAATATAGGTATTATGCTCGGTATTCAAATTAGCTACAGAATAGCAGAATAATGAAAAATAAATTTTTCTAATTTTATGAAGTTCTGCTGTTGGTCTTCCAAATAAATAAATAAATACGACTACTTTTCGCAAATTTTGTGTGAAGAAGCGATGGAAAATCGTTCCACAATAGGTACTAGAAATCATATTTTTTAATTATATTTTCTAGCTCTTTGCAAATAAACGAGTCTATCTGTGAAAATCTATCTGTGGCGTTTGTTGGTTTTGCTTGATTTGGATACATTTTGTCGCAAAATCCGATATAACAACAACTAATTATGTCAGATTTGAGAGCACGTCCTTAATTCCAATGAGATTTTGCATAAATCATTGCATTGTTCTATACTTGAGGGATCTTAGCTGCTCCCAGCGGCACAGTCTTGGATTGGTCCTTCGCATTACAGACAACTCGTATGTGAGTTGGTTATAGACATACCTACATCACAATTGTTGATTCTATGTAGTAGGGAACAAATTTCATTATATCTGTGGATTAGGTATTACATTAATATGATCTAGCCTTGGGTAACCGGACTAACCCAACTAGTCAGATAAGTTTTGAGCTCCAGAACGTTGTCATTCAAGTGGCCTTAAGAAAGAGGTCATTCATCATTCCTCATTCTATCAGTCAGAAAAAGGTGGATATTATCTACACTAATATTATAAAGAGGAAAACTTTGTTTGTTTGGTTGTAATGAATAGGCTCCGAAACTACTGAACCGATTTGAAAAATTCTTTCACTGTTGGGAAGCTATGCTATCCCCGGTACACATAGGCTACCTTTTATCCCGTAAAAATTAATGGTTCCCGCGGGATAGTAGTTAACGCGGGTGAAACCGCGAGGTGCTTCTAGTAAGTATTATAAAGTCACGCAATATAGTTTTTTTTTAATTTCTTAGTTCCATTGACAACCAAAATGTGGAACTCTATTTTGGTTTTACACCAATTTCTAAAGATTTTGAGGGTATCTGGTCATTGGTAGAAGGCAACAGACGATAAGTGCGAGCGTGACTCCAAACGCGTACGTCTGGTGCGTCAATCGTCTATATATACAATTTGTGCATCACTGTATTGGGATGCTGGCTTGCAATTGGAATAATATGTCCAACACTTAATGAAGTAAGTGCTTAAGATTTTAAAAGCTTAGGTAGTTATTCTGTTAAGTACTTAGGTAAATACTTACGTTATCAAAAACATTATTTATGGATTCGGTTTTATGGAAAGAAAAATTAGAAAAGTTGCCAGGAAAATTGATACAAAATTGTGTATCTTTCGTAATAATAATAATTAAAGTATTATGGCTGCCAGATCAGCTAGTTGAATTTATTAAATTACTTAATGTTTATAATATAACTACGAGGATACGTATAAATAACCATAATTTAATAGGTAAATTAGAAACGCTTGTATATCTACTCTTAGATGTATAATGCATTTTGCTTCAACATAGTTTTCGCGACAGGACGGTCATTGCTCTTTTCTACTTATATAGCGATGAGTAGGTATAAGGTACGAGGAAAATACTCTCAACTAAGTGACTAGTGTACACACATTACGAAAACACTTAAAGTAAGTAGATATACAATTATAATTTTTAATACTTTACTAGCAGACACGGCCACGCGCTGTTGTGGCTAAGGTTTTTGTTATTGCGACTAAGTATAAATTGAGATGTAAGCTACCCTATCTTTTTCAAGTTAGATCCAACTGCACACAGTGTGCAAATTTGATTGAAATCGCTTAAGTAGTTTAGGAGTCCATCGCGGACAAACAACGTGACGCGTAATTTATGTACCTATAAGATTTAAGAAGAAGAAATAGACTAGCATTGGACCTGTATCTTAGAAGGTGAAGGTGCGTGCTCAGTCTAAAATGGGACAGGCTTTTAAGGACCGTTGCCGGAGCACCCCAATAGGGGGTTGGCGACAGATTTTCTAGGAATATACACTTACCTACTTCACTAAATAATATTACAATAATATACTTGAGAAATACGGCTAAATGCACAAAAATTGCGAAGCCTAAACAAGAAAAGCTAATTATTAGAAACTAGCTGCGCCCCGAGGTGTTACCCACTGTTTTCTGAATAAAAAACAACCTGTGTTAATCCAGGGTGGTAGCTACCTCCATATCAAATTTCATCAAAATTGGTCCAGCCGTTTGAGCTTGAAGAGGTAACAAACATACAAACAAACACACCCTGTCGCCTTTATAATATTTGTAGGATTAAATAACATAACATCATCGAGCTCTCCGATTGTTATACAATTGAGATTTTGGCCATTTGATCTGAAGGCATTGTGGACACAATATTATGTCATAGGTACAATCATTGTACATACTTAATCGATTCGAATTATGATTACGAGTACTTCTTTGTCTATTTATCAGACTAGAAGCGCCTCGCGGTTACACCCGCGTTAAGGCGCTGTGGGACTGAGTTTCAGGCTTTTGAAGCTAAGGAAACCTATTAAAATGTAAGATTTATGAGTAAAAAAAAATATTTTATTAAAATTTAACTTATTATTTTTCATTTTTTAAAGACAAAAACACGATTTATAATGATTGGCTCGATAAAAAAAAATGGCAAAGATGACACTACTTCGCATCTGACTTTATCTCCTGCTAAGAGATTCCATCACGAAACCACGTGAAAGTTGTACCACTAAACGGGGATTTTTATATAGGAGTGGGGTTAAAAGTACTTATTCTAAACTCGTTACCACTTTTTTCCTATATAATTAAAAACATACAAAATCTAGGAGTTGTAGCGCTCGCGGCCATCCGCCAGTACTCGCTCAGGCGTCTCGAAGGGAGGACGTATCGCCGTTTGCTCCAAAAATACCTCACCCCCGCATTTGCCTGTGCCATGAATATGACCTATATGTAGCTAGCAATATACGGTTGTGTACGCCCACTGACCAATCATGGTCACTTAGAACGGTCGAGCATCTCTTTCATTTAGACTGTATAACAATTTCGCGTGACTATGCTGTGTCTAAATGGCCCAGGGGTACGGACGCGACTCCGCTGTGCCGCGTAGGCCAGAGTTCGAACCCCACAGCGGCCGAACTTTTTGCATGCGTTGATTTGCGTTTTTTGAAGTTTATCACATAAAAAAACAAACACGTATAATTATTTATTATGTTTACTATTAAATATTATTATAATGCTATATTACTATAATATTATATTATTATGTAATATTATATAGTATTATAATAATTACCTTGATGAAACGAAGTTCACCGAAGAGCACTGGTGCTTATTATTTTTAACCGACTTCCAAAAGGAGGAGGTTCTCAATTCGACTGTATTTTGTTTTATGTTTTTTACCGCATAACTTTCGATTTTAATGACTATTTTTTATTTGAAAGGGTATATTATAGTATATATTATATACTTTTCATGTGGTCCCATATACATTATATCAAAATTTGCTCAGTAGTTTGGTTTTTAAATCACAATAACTGGAAATATTATAGTATTTTTATTGAAGTCGGTTCTTTTTTGTTAAAATTTTACTTGTTAATCTGTGTATGATACTTTTTATAATAATAAGACAATTTCATATTCACTAATAAATAGTTATGATTTATTTGTCATTTATTTATTATAGGTACCTACTTATGTATTTTCAATCAGTTAAAATTACATTACAAATCAAAATTACACAAGTCAATTAATTCTGGCACGCTTGTTTATTCCCAACGACCACCACCGATGAATTGCCACCAGTGGTGGCGTTAGAACAAGAATATTTTCTTATCTTGGTTGTATTGCATTTATTTGCTGTGATTAATTTTATTAGTATGTATGTATTTTAATTTTATTAGTTACTGGATAGGTAATGCACTACCGGTCGATAAAATTTTATTTTTATTTAATCCTCTCTATCCAAAGGTTGCCTGGAAGAGATTGCTGTGTAGCAATAAGGCCGCCCATTGTACCTATACCTACCTATATATCTTTTTCTTTATTTTTAAAACTGTATGTCTTGGAGTGCAATAAAGAGTTGTTATCTTATCTTATCTTATTTTTTCCCAACCGCCCCCAGTGGTGGTAGTTGGAATTAATTATATCCAACGAGCTCCACAAACTGCCACCACTGGTGGTGGTTAGGACCAAATCATAATTTGTTTGCCCATCCGCCTTCAATAGTAGTGGACGGCACATGAAAATAATTAGACTAATGAGGTATTGTTAGAAGCGTCTCCATCGTCCGATACGTCCACTGGTGCCATGTTGGGTGGGTACCAAATGAAGGGATGAATTAAGCAATATTATATATTTGGTTAGCTACCTATTGCTCGCAGCTTTGTTATCTGCTACCACATCTAATTAGTCCATTTTTACACCACTCACTGATTCATATAGTAATCAAGAGAAGATACATTTAACCCGTAATGTGTGAACGAAACGTCAATGTCTTGTTTGTGGTGCCAGAATTCTGTACGTTTGCATTTTGTTTTTTCGTCGGGAAAAATGGATTATTACGTGAAAACGCTATAACTAAATTAGAAACACATTTATACCGTACACTGTAACTGTTTTATAAAATGTTCTATCCGATCATACAATTATTGTATTATAAATACTTACTTGATATAGAAATTATGCGTTATACGGCAAAAAACGGAATCCTTATGGATTTGTCATGTCTGTCTGTCACATTTTTCCAAAATTATAAGAACTATACTACTATCTAAATTTATACTAACAAAATTTTGGGGGTTCCCCATACCTAAAACTGAAAATCATTTTTTTTGTTCAGCAGCCCTTTTGCATGAAATAATCTATGGATAGGTCTTAAAAAATATATTGAGATTTCTATTTTTTATAAACTGAATAGTTTGCGAGAGAGACACAACCAAAGTGGTGAAATGTGTCGTCATCATCCCCCCCTCTTATTTTAGAAGTTCTAAAATAAGAGATTGATAAAACAAAAAAAATATAATTATATGATGTACATTACCATGCAAACTTCCACCGAAAATTGGTTTGAACGAGATCTATATTATAGTAAGTAGTTTTGGTAATACGTCATAGATCGTAAAAAATGCACTATTATTAAAACATCGATCTATCGATTCTATACTGTTAGTCTGTAGTAATTCAGTAGATGAATGAAGTAAGTCTATTAAATGTACGGCGTTTAGCACCCTTACTTTTTACTTACCCTTACTTTACTTCGCTCGGGCGCTAACTTCACGCCGTGTATTAATATACTACTTAGACCACTCCTATCGTAATAGACTATAAAAAATGACAAAAACAGGACTGAAGCAAAATTCTAAAACATTTCCTTTCTTCAGTGGTAGTTGATAGCACTAAACATTATGATTGTGTCTTAACCTCCACCAGTGGTGGCAGGTTTAGTGGGGGTCGTTGGAAATAATCATTTTTTCATGTCCCGACTAGAGAATGCAAAACGGGAGCAATATAAAACCCGTTTTTTTTCGGTTTTATATAAATACCATTTTGAAAAAATCACTGGAGGGAACAGTTACTGTGGATTTCCACATTTTACAATGCCAAGTACAGTACAAGCAATAAATTTAAAGAATTGGCTTAATATTAGCAATTTTCATGTCACAAAAACTTTAAAATGAGATAAACTTATCAATATTCTATAAAAAAACGTGCTTGATACTTACTGTACCTGGATAAATGGATATTGGATTCCTACTGACTGAGTATAAGGGCAAATAAGAATTACATACCTATATCATAAAAAAACCTAAATAACAAAACAATGTGTATGTTGTTACTTATTACACAAACCCTTACGCGTCATTTGGTAGTAGGTCACTGAACGAAAGAAATCAAAATGGTGGCACGTATTTTCTTTTTGAGTGTGTCCCAAACAAGAAAACCAAATTAACCAAAAATTATAAAAACCGGTTTAGTGAAAAATAAAAACCGAGTTTATTTGTATGCTTGAAATAACCGAAACCCCGGTTTTCTGATATCGGTTAAAACCGGTTTGCATCTCTAGTACCGACCACCACCACTGAGAGCGGTTGGGCAAACAATTTATGATTTAGTCCTAACCACCACCAGTGGTGACAGTATGTGGAGGTCGTTGGAAATAAATATGTTTTCATATTATCTCAACCACCACCACTGGGGGAGGTACGGCAAACCATTTATATAATGTGGTCCTAACCACCACCAGTGGTGGCAATTTTTGGGGCTCGCTGGAAATAATTACTTCCACTTACCACCACTGGTGGCGATTGGGAAAAAAAATATTATTTTTTGTGATGATCAGCTCGCTCCATAATTTTTACCATACAAATACCTACCTACCTACCTGTACATTATTCTCATTTCGTGCTCTTCGCGGACGCAGGAGATAAGTCACAGATTTTATGATTACAAACTTGAATGCTTTTACATAAAGTGCAATTTCTATTTACAACTATAGTACAGAGTTCATGACATTTTTACATTGTTTTGTCGTACGGAAATTCGCCATAGTCTCAGTGTTAAGTTTTCATTTGAATAATACACAATACAGGGAAATTCTCTGTAGATTTAGAAGGGAGTAATTCCTTCGTTTACCTTAGTATACCTACTTTAGTTAAGTTTATTAATTTAGATATCGACTTAATTATTATGTTTGTTTTGTGTTGTTATCGCAATAAATTACGTAATATCCAAAAACTAAGTGCAAAAAGTTTGCCAGTAGGCGGATTAGAACCCACGCCATGCCACCTGTCGTCACACAAGCGTGGTGCGGGACCGTTCGACCATTCTAACTTACGTCGATGAGGCGAAATTGTCAATCGGTCGGAGCTAGTAGAACACAGGCAAGTGTGAGGGAAACATTTTTACGGAGCAAACGAGCCGCGTTCGAATAGCGCCACGTTTCTGCGGGCCGCGATTATACGCGCTCGGCATTTGCGGGGACGGAGGTTACGCTTAAATACCTAACCACCTTAGTACAACCTGGCCTTAACTACTATCCCGCGGAAACCGTTAATTTCTACGGGATTTAAAGTAGCATGTCACCCGGGGATAGTGTAGCTTCCCAACAGTGAAAGAATATTTCAAATCGGTTCTGTTGTTCCGGAACCTATTCAATGCAAACAAACAATCAAACCTTCCTCTTTATAATCTGAATATATATAAATTACGTTGTTTGTCCGCTATAGACTCCTAAACTACTTAACCGATTTCAATCAAATTTGCACACCGTTTGCAGTTCGATCTAACTTAACAGATAGGATAGCTCACATCTCAATTTATAGCCGCAATAACAAAAACCTTAACCACAGCAACGCGTGGCCGTGTCTGCTAGTATTAGTATAGATTATACTATTATACTGCAACGCTATTGTTATCAAGTACCTACCAATAAGAAGTTGACTATCAAAGATAAGCAGTGTGCAAGCGGCATGGGCTGCAGATGTGATCGATCTGCCAATGTACACATAGGGAGTTTCCGCCGAGACGTGACGTTCTAGCAAACATCTTGACTAATCACTTCAGTAAAGATAGGTGCAATTGCTTCACACCTTCCATATCTATTATAGTATACACGAGGCATTATTTTTTAATTTTAGTTAACGCCGCAATCCGCCAAAGCAACGCAAAGTCAATGGATCCGTAAAATAACCACTGATAAAAATTGATGTGCTAGTTTGTTGACCAACCTCCATCCATTAACTTGCACTTTCCGAATACTTATCAGTTATGAACGGGCCACATCTACCGTGATATCCCATTGACTATCCCGTAAATTCCGTTGTTTGACATTCGGCGTAAGTGTAACCACATAATTGGGATATGGCATTGCCATTGCTGTTGAATATCTTGTTGTTTGACGTTACCTGTTTTTTTTATTTTAGTTTTTTTTTTATTTGGCTGTTGACGATGACGATAATCAGTCAGACGATCAGTCAAGTTTATGGCGATAAATCATCGGGACAATTTCCGCGTTGTTTAAAGCAATGTCGGCCTTTGACGATGACGATAGTACCCTATCCATTAGAAGACGAGAAAAATGCAAGCACCGTAAAAGCAGCTAATAATGACCACAAAAGACTTCATACTTTTCACTGGTTCTCAAATGACGCTGTAGCGTAACTCAACATATCTCCAAACATTCAACAAGGAAGTATCACAAACAAACCAAGGTCAATATCATCAGCGTGATTGGAACATATAGCTCCCCTAAACAGGCCATTAATCTTGATTTTAAAACAAAACATGCTAATAGGGAATTACGGTCCTGATTGCGACTGGACTCTCCAAAATTTGAACCTTAAAATCGGGAGCGTAGAGCTCCAATTTGACACTGCATGTACGATACGTAGCAGTATCGTTAAATAGCAATTGACGTTAGCATTTTTACGCGTAGGACAGACACATTAGTATGTGAATTAGAATGTATTGGCGTTTTGGCTAACGAATTCTGCGAAAACAACCGTTGTCACGCGTATGCTGGCATCGCGCAAACACAAGATAGGTAATTCGTATTATTGAACTAGTAAAGTCTCTTCTAGAGAACAGATGTCGCAATGACCACCCCCACTTGTCATGTGACCTAGAATACGTAAAAATAGTGTTCCACCAGAGATAGGTAGAGTAACTAACTATCAGATTCTAGAAAATTCATTCTCATTTCCTAAGGGCTTAGTATCGCGCACCGTGTCTGCTTTGTCTTTCTCATCTGTTGGCACAAAATAAAAAAATAAAAATTTTACAGCTCTACAGTTTTTTTTTAATTTGGCTATGCACGGATTTCGCATAGTGTCGAGTTTCGCTCACTAGTCATTAGTCTACGTCACGATTCCACTTCCTGGATGGCAATTTTGGAAAGAACGCGACGTTTTTGTGTTTGTTTATAGCATTTGCCCGCTCTCGTGTAAATTTTGTATTGTAAGATTATTGTTTTAGTTGTTTGTGAAGAGAGAATTGGTGGCATTTTCAGATAAGTTATCATATCAGAAATCATCAGCAGATTTATTATTTTTGCTTTATCATCATTTTATTTAACTTGGGGCGGCAATGCATGCTTTATTATACTAGGATAACGGGATCACTTACCTACTCAAAAACGGCTGAACGTATTTTAATGAAATTTGGTAAGTAAGAATGTTATAAATATACCATAATATGTGGAGAGCAACGGGTGAAAACGTGGGGCGTAAGCAGTCGTAAATATCCAAGTAGACATGTGTAACTAGTTAGTATTCAAGCGCTTTATCTTCCTGACATTTAGAATACGAGTAAGTTATTCAGGTTTAGAATAACAAGTCACATATTATTCAAGACTGAATTTATATTTCAGTCTAAGTATGAAGTTTAATTTAAATCTCACGAACAAGTACTATGTGATGTAAACGTCAACCAGAATAAAGTTGTTGTGTAAGTACCTACCTATTATTTGTATTATATTTTAAAACGATTACAGGCATCTAAGATGATGCCCCATTAAACTTAGAAAAAATATTGATATAAGTAAGTGCCGTATCTATAATAAAGGTAAGCTAGAGAAATATCGATCAAACGAAACTATTAGAAACACTGAAACACCTTTGCGTCGTCGAAGCCAACAAAACATGTAGATAGACTTCATATTTTATTCATCTCTTTTGCACCGCTACAGACGAGAAAGGTAACCGGGCCCGTGCCACTGCCTTGCGGTACGCCTGCATACGTGAGCTGTGACTGCGCTTACGTGCAGAAGGTCACGTGTGGCCAATGGTGAGCCTGATATAGAGAGGCACGGCGATGACGCGGCCTGACGCAATCGTGCCAGATATTTACGACACTGGGTTTAGAGTGGGCCAACGTTATCGAAGGCTTGCGCCGATTCTATAGAGATTTTACTGAAAAGTTTATGGTTTGAAATTAGTGTGAAAGAGCTGTCCTTTTTCAAACTCACACCATAATCAATTACCTACCTAATTATATTTCGTTTTATGATTGTATTTGTTAAGTGTTTAGTGCGATTTTATTGCCTATTTACAATAAATGATTTGACTTTGCATTTGACTATGTAGCCAGTTTTGGGCGCTTGTATATTTACATAGGCTCTACCATAACAATGACCAATTATTCTAACTCTGATTTAGGAAAAGTTGAATAAGTATTATAATTTTAGTTCTTGAAAACAGACAAAATTGTTAGCATTACTGTAATGTAACCAACAACTCCATAGCATTTATGAGTGAAGCTACTGGCCGCGGCTAATTTAAAAGTATACCCATAAATAAATAACCGGCGAGCATGTATGAAGGTGCTCATGATGAAAGTGGAAGAAGCGATAGAGTTGTCAGGATCGTAGCATGGAGAGATGCAGTCTCTGCCTACCCTTACGGGAAAAAGGCGTAACTAGTAAGTATGATGTGCAAAAGCTTTATCGATTTGTCGTTCTTAATTTTGCAGGGAGAGGGCTGTCAAGTGACATGACTGTTAGGGTTAAGTTTAATCCTGGAAAAATGCGGTTTCTAAAGGATAGTAGGTAACGCCGCTGAAACCGTTTGGCGTGGCCATTGATATTTTAATAAGGTCAGTCATGGTGCGCTATGCATTGTACGTGACGCCTGCCAATAACCTATTAGCTTTTCATTCATAAACACTCATGTGGCTGCTAAGATGTTTTTCACAGGCGTTATTTGTGCCAATTATAATTTACGCAGCAATACTTACACTTATCGGTTAGTCAATCAAAATTAACTAGGGACTCAGAAACCAGGCATGAGCCCTTAATCTTTAGTAAATAGGGGCAGGATCCGACTAGGTATAGCTACATTAAAAATATATTTTTTTTGGTATCTATTGCTTGGCCCAAATAATACATTCAGCCAGTGGTATCATGATTATTTAAAGTATTTTTTCAAAGTATTATAAATAATTATAAGTAAAGTCAAATGTTGAGACAGTTGTTGAATGACAGTTAGGTATGTTGTGAATTCAGTCATTTCCTGAGAGTTTTGTATAGAATGTCACATTGGACATTTTCTGAGTTAGTATCATAAGCCCACATTCGTCCTATAAACGGTTAATATAATAACAATAAATAATAATTCAGCCTGTAACTGTCCCACTGCTGGGCAAAGAGCTTCCCTCACAGCCGTGAAGAGGATATTCCACCAATATTACCCAGTACCTACATGGTTCAAAGAAACACATTTGATAAAAACAAAAGTTACAAAACCAACAAGTTCACTATTTAAATTCACATATTCTGCTATCAGAATATCAAGAAGATATTATGTAGGAAGTACTTTCTGGAATAAGCCATAGAAACCACTTGACATGAGATAAATGACTTAGTTACAAGTACAAAAACATTATACATTACCAAACAAACCAAAGTTACAGGAATTTTGGTTTTAATTTGAGCTAGATATATTCATTTTAAGTTTCTAAGTACCTAGTCTACAACAATTAGGTTATACCTACTCTTAGACAATGTTTCTGAGGTAGCAGAAACAACATTGTTTGGGAGTTTACCTTTGGTCATATTCTCATTGTTACCTCCATCGTCTGGTACCTTTTGAAACCAGCTCAATACTCAACTCCGGGCTAGCAAAAGTGAACATTTTATGAAGATAATTTGAACATAGTATGATGTAGATATAATTTTTTTATCTGGAGACATTTTGAGTACCTCTTTGGCGCAATCTGGTCCATACGGGCCAGGCATTAATTTAATCAGGTGATGTCTTGATGGACCATGCCACCCTTATTTAATCCTTATCTAAAGATTAAAATATAAGGGTAATAATTTAATTATTTACGTTCAAGACTATTTCAGATTAAGTACTTTTTGTTTTATTGAAATTGGGCATTCTATTTAAAATATATATCATGAAATTAAATGTGTAAGTATAATATCTTTTATTGATTTTTTTTACTGTATTACCTATTATGGAATTAATTAAATTAAATTATATAAGGTCAATGTGGGGAAGTCCGTCTAGGCGGTAAGTCCGTCTAGCGGCAATAACTTCCTTTTTTGAATAGCTAGCGCCTTAGGGCTCGGTCAGTAAACCAATATTATGGAGCTACTTCGAACTGAGAATCATAGATGTCGCTCACATCCTTATGTTAGGAGAAATTTACTGTTTAATTTTTTTCGCGTTTTGTACTTGTAGATGGAGTGTGACGTCTCTTTAAAACTTCGAAGAAAATGCGGAAAAACTAAAGAGTTTGTAGAGGTTCTATGATTTAGCAAATAGTTTAATGATCCATACGATTATTCCTGGTCTTGAATTAATTAAAAACGCTTCAATTTCGTTACTTGAACGTACAAGAAATTGTTCACATTAAAATGTAACAATTTGGAAGACCGTCTACCAAGCTAAAGGAAAGTCCGTCATATGCCGGTCTTGCCCCAAAGGCAGATATTGTCAACATTTTCAACAGCACATATTGTATGGATGACTCATATAATTATTATAGTATTACTATTTACTTGCTATTATACTTAGAAGTTGTAAGTAGTCCACTAAAAACTATCCAATCCATTATTTTTTCAGAAATGATTATAAGTCATGTAGCTTTTCACATTATGGCGATTTTTTGGTATCGATGGTTTATTGCAAAACCGATTTTAAAAGTTTAAACAAACAATAACGGTCTTCGCTTATTATGTTATAACCCACTTCATACTTGCTTGCTACTTCTTATTTAGTAATGTTCTACATTATCTTGTATTATGAATTAATAATAATATCTTCTCCTGAACAAAAGTGCGTGCCCATGTGGGGCATGGTGCCAAGAAATAATAATTGTAATACGATAAAAAATGATTTAATGATCAAAGTTCATTGTTGATTTTGCAGCTACTAATTTTGAATTAGAAGGTACCTATTTGTTTTTTTGTTATTTGGTTATTATAAATCGCTTATTTTTTTTTGAAAATGTTTGCAACTACTGTCAAGAAAAATATGACGGTCTTACCCAAAAAGTAAATAAAATTAATTATCTTTGAAATGTAAACCTTAGGGCAGGCAGATACGACGATAATTTCATCACCAGGTTACCATCAGTGCAACTTTTCATACATATAACATATTTGCCCTACAACTTATGATTTTATTGCTACTAGACGGACTTACCTCAAACTACATGGGAAGACCGTCTACACGCCGACCTTTTAAAAAAATGCTTTAAATCTAAGGATCATTACAATAATTTGATCTTATTTTTAGACTATTATAGGTAAATCAATATATTATCCACCTTTTCCGACTACACAAATTATTTTAAAAAGCATATTTCGACTCATTAAGTTAACTTGAATTCAATTTGAAGAAAAGTATGCCGGACTTCCCCACATTGACCTTACCTACTAATAATGGATAATTAGCCATTACCTACTTACTTACTGATTTTACTACTGAGCATTAAATATAATTTGTTTGAGGTTAATTTTATAATCATGTGTGGTATTGTTAGTAGGTGCCTATACCTACCGATTTATTCAAGATTCTATAAATAATGTACCTATAGGAAGGTAAGTATATTATTGGTAATGTGTTATTATCTGTGTAGGCAGTTAGTAATGTAGGTAAGTGGCTCTTTAATAAAAGGCACAAGAACTTTTAATTAGTTGTAGGTAAAATACCTGTCTCATATCCTAGGTCCGAAGAAATTAATACCTACCTATAATCTGTGTTAAATTTTCACGTAAAGGAGACTACGTTGCTGGCTGAATAGGAACATTTTTCTGTTACAATTGGATAAATATGGGACTGGCCACTTACCTGAAAACTTCGTCTGGAACGTCCGGTTTCGAAATTCAAAATTGCATCACTAAACTCAATTATTATTGTTTGTCTGACTTCATATTTATTTCACAGTATCAAATCATTGTTACTTTATTTCAGCAACTTAATAAGTTCATAGTATAGATAGTAGACTAGAATACAAAAATAAATACAAGTTATAGGTAATAAAAAGTAGAGCCAAACACACACATCGACCAGCGTTTCAAAAATTTTAAAATATTTCTGAATTGTGACATTGCTGACACAGGTAACGACTTGAAGTCTCGAATATTATTGACATTGACATTGACAACAAGCACTTTTTCTTTTTTCACCGTGCCGTGCCTTTTATGGGATGCGGTGAGGAGGGCCATAGAGGAAATAAATACTGGGAGGGCCTTGAGCTTACGACCTAGAACTTTACCCTGGAGAAACGAATCTTCCTGCTTTTTCGCGAGTGTTACATAGGTACTATAATTATATTATACACCCAAGTGAATTCATACAGACACTATTTAACTAGCCGGCTGATGACCGATCGCATGTGTGGATGTGAAAATAAAAATAAATTACAATAGAGCTTCAGATAAACGTATCTATATAATATTATAGTCAACGACACTCTCGGGAAAGTTGATGCAAAGTGTTCTACTAGGTACCTACCTATACTAGTATTTTCATTGAACACTCGTAGGTAATCATGTGGCGATCGTGATATTTCACGACCGCCTTCTTTATTTTATAAGGTGTTAGTTTTAGTCAACTATATTGTTATCTGTGGATCGACGCCACAACACTAGTTGCCAGCGCGCGATCCACATCACTAGGCTCCCGCGCGATGTTCGTACCGTACACACACACACACAGATGTACAACTCTCTTCACTAAGTACGACATCGCACGGAGACGATAATATTATATGTAACACCAAACTATAAGCCTCCTGATTCCTATTACTGGTTAAGCCTATACACCTTGTGTTGTGCCGTGTCATGTTATAACACCGTATGTGACAATATAACAATAGTCAATACCTTCTGGAGCGTATCATTACAATACCTACTACCGACCGACTTCACCTCATCTCTAAGAAGAAGCGAAGCAATCGAGGGACCACGGGACGCTTCACATACTCTCCCTGTTTCCCAAATTGGTGACCCCGTCGACGCGCTTGAATGTTACGCTCGTCAACGTGAGGTGACAAACCAGCACGGACCGGCCAACTTACAAATCAGCGGTAATTCCTGTTTCTCGGCCGTTACCTACTCAGTGCAGTGTTCACAGTTCGGTATTAGTGCTCCGATAGTGTACCTACCAAGGTGTCTACCTACTCGAAATCATCGTAAAAACTCGTCAGCAATCAAATAAAGTGCATCCAAAAAGTTCCTAATATCGCGGTAAAATTGAACAAGTTCAAACTTGTTGGCATCGCTCGGTTCAAACATCGGGTCTTAACGTCCGCTTGGTCGACCAAGCGCCAGCGCCACCTGCCGTCATTCAACGAGAACTTCGTCGGAACTGTCATCGAGCCGTCAAACTGTCATCGACTATCACTCGGACTGATGACATTTGCCCCAACGTTCTACGTTTCTGTTCACGCAAGTACCCGTTTGACATTTTGTGCATCTTGTTTCGGACACTGCTGATATACCTAATAATTATAGGTTTGACTTATAGAAATAGGTACAATAAGTGTAGTCAGGATTTGTTGCTTACTATTTACCAATTAAACGAGGAGCAACTACTAACCCTCATTGTTTGTATGACGCCAGAGTTTGTTTTGTTTTAGTGGGGTTATTGTTCCTGTGTGTGTTTGTTTTGTCATAGTTGGATATTTTGCTCTGGTACTAAAAAGTTTTTTTTGTAGCTATATTTTTGTATAGTAACGTGTATGTACAACATTTTTTATTTTTACAGTTTTATTTTATTCTTTCTATTTCACCATCTTTGACAAAACTTAATTTTAATTTTTGTGTGTGCATGTATAAACTTATGGGAATCTGTGGTTGTTATTATTATTGGTATTTGTGTGTATTTGCCTACAGCAGTGTTATTGGTGTGATCGCTCAGTTACTAAATTTTTTTTCAATAACATTTTTGTATGACCTTTTGGTTTTGCTCGGGTTGTGTGTGGTATCTAATTTGGTCCTAGGTTCCCTTCTAACCTTAACCCTTTAACCCTTGCCACCTACTGACACTGTACTCATTCACAATGAATACTGATTTAGAAGCACGTCTAGCTGCCCTTGAGGCTGAAAATTTAGCCTTGCGTGCCCTACATGAACCCAGTGTGATGCAGCTTACACCAGAACAAGCTGCTGCACCCGCTGTATGCCGAGTTGCTGTTAAGCTACCACCCTTGTGGCCTGATAGGGTTACGGTGTGGTTTGCTCAAGCCGAAGCACAGTTTCACCTCGCAGGCATCAACACTGATGATACCATGTACTGCCATGTTCTCAGCCAAATTGACCACAAGGTGGCTGGTGAAGTTGAGGATGTAATTACCAATCCTCCTGCAACAGGGAAATATCAGAAACTGAAAGACACACTGATCAGCCGTTTTTCTGCATCCGAAGATCAACGAACGAGACGCCTTCTCAGTGAGGAAGAACTGGGGGATAGGAAGCCGTCACAGTTTCTTCGTCACCTTCGATCACTTGCAGGGTCAACGCTGTCCGCCGACAACATCCTTCGTCAGCTATGGCTGCGCCGCTTGCCTCAGCATGTTCAAGGCATTCTTGCAGCACAAGCTGAACTCCCCCTAGAGAAGGTGGCGGATATAGCTGATAAAATTATTGAAGCTCAGCCAGGGCCGGCGAATATTTACTCAGCTACTGTGTCTCCGCTCACCACCATGATGGAGCGGATCGAGGAAATTGGTAAGCAAGTGGCTGCACTGACTTCTGCGGCTTCTGCAACCTCTCGGTCCAGGCAGCGTTCTCCATCAATAGATAGCCCAGTTTCACGCCGCGCCAGCCCCGACCGATCTGACAAACGCTGCTGGTACCACAGGAAATATGGGGCCAAAGCTCTTAAATGCATTTCACCCTGCGATTGGAAAGCGGAAAACGCCGCACGCAATCAGTAGCGGCGGCATCTGATTGCGACTCCAGCCAACACTCAAGCCGTCGACTCTTCGTCACTGACCGTGTCACTAAACGACAGTTTTTAATTGACACCGGTTCTGACCTATGTTGCTACCCCCGCTGCTGGCTCTCAGACCGGAGGAAACCCTCCGACTACGAGCTCAGTGCTGCAAACGGTAGTAGTATCAGGACGTATGGAAATGTTAATTTGACCCTTGATTTTGGTCTTCGGCGGCAGTTCGTGTGGTCTTTCGTCGTCGCTGACGTCACTACCGCTATCATTGGCTCAGATTTTCTGGCTCATTACCATCTTCTGCCAGACTGTAGAGTCAAGAGATTGGTTGACGGTATCACCAACCTATCAACGTCTGCTTTCGCCGTTACTTCGAAACAGCCTAGCGTCAAAGCTGTTGCTTCGTCGAATTCTGCTTACGCACAAGTGCTAGCAGAATTCCCCGAAATCACTCGTCCTCCTGGCCTTCCCAGAGTCGTCAAGCACAATACTGTGCACTATATAAAAACAACGGATGGGCCTCCGATATCTTGCCGTCCTCGACGCCTGGCACCACAAAAATTAATTTCAGCCAAAAAGGAATTTGAGGACATGGTACAATCCGGGACCGCACGCCCTTCCAAAAGTGCTTGGTCATCTCCGTTGCACATGGCTTTGAAGAAGGACGATTCCTGGCGTCCTTGTGGCGACTACCGTGGATTAAACGCTAGAACTGTGCCAGACCGGTACCCAGTACGGCACATCCACGATTTTGCTCACAACCTTTCTGGTGCCAAAGTCTTCAGCACTTTAGACCTGGTGAAGGCCTATCATCAGATTCCTCTGGCCGAGGAGGATGTACCGAAGACCGCCATCGTCACCCCGTTTGGCCTCTTCGAATTTCCTTTTATGACATTCGGTCTTCGCAATGCTGGTCAGACATTTCAGCGGTTTATCGATGAGGTCACACGGGGTCTTGATTTCTGTTTCCCTTATGTGGATGACATTCTCGTCTTCTCACTGGATGAGGCTCAACACCGGGAACACCTGCGGATCCTCTTTGGGCGACTCCGGGACTATGGTGTGGTGATAAACCCTTCCAAGTGTGTTCTCGGCATCCGAGAAGTCACGTTCCTGGGTTACCACATCAGCCCTGAAGGCACCCAACCTCCATCTGATCGGATACAGGCCATTTTGGATTTTCCCCCTCCGAAAACTGTCCAGGGCGTGCGTCGGTTCCTCGGCATGCTAAATTATTACCGCCGGTTTATACCGCACGCTGCGCAATTCCAGGCTCCACTTATAGACGCCGTAGTGGCTACCAATGGCAAAGGTGCCAAGCCATTTATATGGTCACCTGAGCTTCTGGAGAAATTTGAAGCCTGCAAAAGGAGCTTATCCAGTGCCACCTTACTACAACATCCGATCAGCGACGCACCCCTGGCATTGTTTACAGATGCCTCCAACGTCCACATCGGATCCTGTCTTCAACAACAAGTAGACGATGAGTGGTTTCCGCTTGCGTTTTTCAGCAGGAAATTGACGCCTAAGCAAACACAATGGCCGGCTTATTACCGTGAGCTGCTAGCGGTATACGAAAGCGTACAACACTTTCGTCATATCCTCGAGGTCCAACACGCGACAATCTACACGGACCATAAGCCGCTGCTTTATGCGTTTTTACAGCGCCGGGAAAAGCTCCCGCCTGCTCAGTTGAACCAGCTGTCATTTATTAGTCAGTTCACCACTGACATTAAATACATAAAGGGGGAGGAAAATGTCGTGGCAGACGCGATGTCGCGTGTAGACGCCATTGCCCTCGAACAAAATTACGAGGCTCTTGCAAAATCGCAAGACACGGACCAAGAGTTGGCTAACTTGCATAACCAAGGCTCCAGTCTCCGATTGACCAAAGTCGTTATGCCTGAAACCAACATCTCCGTCACTTGCGATGTCTCTACTGGCAAGCCTCGTCCATACCTGACCCCCGCCTTCCGACGATCAGCTTTTAATAAGCTTCACCAACTTAGCCATCCTAGTGCACGAGCTACAACCAGGTTGGTAACCGATCGCTATGTCTGGCCCGCTGTTAATAAGGACTGCAAAGAGTGGGCCCGCGCTTGCGAAGCGTGTCAGCGCGCTAAAGTGTCGCGGCACAATTCCGCCCCTCTCGGCAATTTCGATCTGCCTTCTGGTCGATTTCAGCACATTCATATCGATATCATCGGCCCTTTGCCGATCTGCAACGATTTTCGGTATTGCTTAACTGCCATCGACAGAGCCACTAGATGGCCAGAAGCTTGGCCGATGCGCTCCATTACCGCAGAAGAAGTCGCCGAAACTCTGACACGAGAGTGGATCCCTCGTTTTGGCGTCCCATCAATCATCACGACAGACCAAGGTGCTCAATTTGAGTCTGACCTTTTCCGACGATTGATGACACATTTCGCCACTAAGCGAGTCAGAACTACCTCGTACCATCCCTGCGCTAACGGTATGATCGAGCGCGTTCATCGCCAACTCAAAGCCGCACTTATGTGCCACGATGACACTTGGGTTCGGTCGCTCCCTTTCGTACTCCTCGGCATGCGTTCCGCCTTCAAGGAGGACCTGAAGGCCACGGCAGCTGAGATGGTATACGGTGAAACTCTGCGGTTACCTGGTGAATTGCTCGTTTCAGTTTCCAGTTCTGACAACTTCGACAATCCTGCTGATTTCGTTGTGCAACTTCGACATAAAATGTCGACGGTACGTCCAATCCCTGCATCTCGTCATTCAGAACCGTCTTCCTTTATCTTCAAAGACCTATCATCGGCGACTCACGTATTTCTGCGGGACGATACAGTCAGGCGCCCCTTACAGCCACCTTACACGGGCCCATTTCGGGTGATTGACCGTGCCAGCGATGGCAAAACAGTGACTCTGGACATCAAGGGCAGACGCGCCATCGTCAGTATAGACCGGGTCAAACCGGCTTACATAGACCACGACGTCGTTCCTAATTTGCCTGTCCCCTCAAAGGTTCCGATGAGTCCAACGCAACCTATACCTTCTCCTAATCTTCTGCCTCCTTCTACTCGTGCTGATACCACCACGACCACTACTGACAAACTGCCATACACCACACGGGCTGGCAGGCGTGTCAAATTCAAAGATTTTCCTGATTTTTGTTAAATCTTTTCATCGTTCTCCGTGGGGGGGTGGTGTGGCGATCGTGATATTTCACGACCGCCTTCTTTATTTTATAAGGTGTTAGTTTTAGTCAACTATATTGTTATCTGTGGATCGACGCCACAACACTAGTTGCCAGCGCGCGATCCACATCACTAGGCTCCCGCGCGATGTTCGTACCGTACACACACACACACAGATGTACAACTCTCTTCACTAAGTACGACATCGCACGGAGACGATAATATTATATGTAACACCAAACTATAAGCCTCCTGATTCCTATTACTGGTTAAGCCTATACACCTTGTGTTGTGCCGTGTCATGTTATAACACCGTATGTGACAATATAACAATAGTCAATACCTTCTGGAGCGTATCATTACAATACCTACTACCGACCGACTTCACCTCATCTCTAAGAAGAAGCGAAGCAATCGAGGGACCACGGGACGCTTCACATACTCTCCCTGTTTCCCAAAATCATATCCTACTAATATTATAAAAGCGAAAGTTTGTGTGTTTGTATGGTTGTTAATAAGGATGTTACGAATGTCATATTTGTCACATTCGCGAGTGCGAATGCGAATGTGCGAATGCGAATGCGAACGCGAATGTTACGGAATGACTGAAGAAAAAGTCTTTAATCTACTTAAGTCACTATGTTCATTACTAAAAATAGGAATATTAAAACAGTGTCAAAATTATACAGAAATGATATCGAATAATCAAAGTTCAAAAAAGGCATATTTATACTTCAGGAATAGTAGTTTTGCCACCTTTTTCACTAAAACTGTCAAAATAGTCCAACACAATAATTTTAAGTTCACAAACTACTTATTTATTTACGTAATCATTGTTTACAACTCACTGACCAAACAGCTAAAACGAAACTAGCTAAACTAACAATAACAATGCATGCAGGCAGAAATAAGTGCTTTCTACTGGTCAAAATAAAACACGTGATGCCTTCCTGCGCCTTCTGGGCATGTCAGGATCGCCCAGATGCCCAATCGCGTGGCCGCCGGGCCAGACTCGACACGACCTGTACCTACAGTGTACCTACACATTCACATTCGCAAAACGTTCGCATCGCTTGATGCGAATGCGAATGCGAATGTTTGAAATGATGCGAATCATTCGCATATGCGAATGCGAATGCGAATATTCGTAACATCCCTAGTTGTTAACTACTTCTTTATGCTCAAACGGTTGGACACATTTTGATGAAATTCGGTATGGAGGTAGCTAGTGCCCTGGATTAGCACATAGGCTATTTTATTGAGAAAACAGCGGGTAACACCGCGGGGTGCAGCTAGTTAGATACTAATAAAATGAAATGACAAAATTTATATGCATTATGTACTCGTATATAGTTTTTTTTTTTTCAGTTTTTACCTTTGCTCATTATTACTATTCTAATAAAGATTCATAAATAATACTAATACACAATATAAATCACGATACATATTATACATAAAACGTATATATAACATAACTCAAATTTTAATAAATAATTATATTATACAACCAAAAGTTTATATAAATAAATATTGTATTAACTATTACCACTAAAGTTCGTTGTCATTTTCATACAGCCATTTTGTTTGATCCTATGCTTAGAAAACTAGTAAGTACTTGTCTAAATCTAGATTTAGGCAGTGCACGATGTAGGTACTTTGTATTGTTTCAGCTGAGGCACTCCAGAGATCTTAGGGTTCAATCCCCGCTGGATCTGGGTCCTGTATGACCTGAACTGCTCATTCAGCTTGGGTCTGCAGACAACCTGCGCTGGCTGAACCGTGTAACCCTCGCCGCGGCAGTGGGACTGGCAGGCCGGCAGAGGAGTCGTGGTGATGCAGATCTCCCCATGGTTCTCGAAGTACTGCACCTGCTGCTGCAGCTGGCACGCGCCCTTGGTCTTGTCGTAGCTCCTAGTCCTGTAGACGGTCTGGCCACCCCAGCCTTCCTCGGAAGACTGCATTTCGTTGGTCCACTCGATGTCTGAGCGTAGGATCGAGGTGAACTTGTTCTTGCGCTGGTACGCCTTCTGCTTAGCCTGGTCGTGGAGCTGCTGGGTGTTGGGGTCGGCGTTCTCGTCGCTGAGGGCGTAGGAGGCGCCGTAGTACTCGGGCTTGTCGACGAGCCCGTTGGGGGTTTCGTAGTCGTCACGGGGTTCGCCGCTCATGCGACCACAGATGCCCCTGGCGGTGTTCCGGTGTTCACTGCTCAAAACCACCATCCTTCGTTCGTCACAAAGGACACGGAGCCGGTTCTCTCCAATCGTCAGCATCAGAACGCCGTCAGGCAGCGTGTAGTACTGAAGCAGGTGGGTGTCCTCGACATCGTTCCAGTATATGGTCAGCTCGCCTTCGGACACTTTCTGGGCGTTCGTTTTGACCTGGATATCGTATTTTTGAGATCCCTGGACGGGCTTGATTTCGATTTCCAACTCCTTGCCGTTTTGAGTTCTGTAATGAAAAATATATAATCAGCAATCGGTGTTAGGAATCCTGCAAAAAAGAGTACAGGCGTAAAAAAGATCTTTTAGTCTAGGAATGAGTAATTTGTATCCATCGTCCATGGGGACTTAACTGATTCAGCTTTTGTTTTAGCGCTCTATACCTTAAAGTTGGCTTCTGTTTTCGTCCTTCAGTGACTTAAAACAGAAAAACATGCTCTGAAGCACTTACAGGTAAGAGATGTAAACCTCCTGCTGGTTCTCACTGGGTCTCCTGGCTAGGATGACGATATCGTGGTCGTTGTAGCTCTCGCTTGCCAGGTCTTGCATGACAACGTGCCAGGAACGGGTCAGGGTGTAGTCGTAAGTGCGGTTGCTGAAGGTGCGGATGTTAGAGCCGTCGACGGAGCAGTAGGCTGTGGATATGGGTAAGGTTAGTCTTTTAATTTATTTTGTTGCTACTTATAAGTACCGACTAGCCTTAAAGACATTGTATGTTTTTTGCTTGAAATTCAATGGTTGGAAACCAAATGAAGCTTAATTCAAGCACAATGAAAAATATTTCTGTAGAACAGAGCTGAACAGATTTGAAGATACTCACGTTGGTACTGGTGGCGAGTGTAGTAGTTCTGGATACGCTCATACACCTTCAATGGAGTGTAGAAAGACAGGGCACCAGGGGTCCACCTAGGGATCTGCACGTTGTCCATGTGAATTTGACCGTACTTGGAAATCATCCACCAGCTGAGGTAGGGGCCGTGTAGGTAGTGAGCGTCAACGTTGATTTCGATCTTTCCTTCAGGGTTTTTCTTGAATGGGTTCACTTCACTGTCCCAGAAACCAAGGTTCTTGACTATTTGGTAAAAGTGGTAGGTAGCGTTCATGCCTTGCACGTCGAGGTTCTTGTAGGTGACGGTAGCCTTGAGATTGTCGGGAGCATGAGCCATTACGATCATATTGTGGCACGCGTTTAGGTAGAAATTGTTTTCAGCCATCTGTTGAGAGCATTGCTTTCCCATAGGTAAGTTCTGGAGCTCTTCAGCGAACCTTTTGCTGCGATGAGCTTCTCCCTGGATATGGATTCGGCTGTTCTGCCCCGGTCCGTATTTGATGTCGAAGTCCATCGTCATCTTCGGGTCTTTCTTGAGAGCTTCCAGGTAGTTTAAGGCTGTGACTTCTGGTTTGTTGACGGTACCGACAGCGTTGACTTGGTTTTTGCCTTGAGGAGTATTTGCGGCAGCGAACACGACGTACTGTATCTTAGGGTCGATGTTGCTTACTCCGAGAGCAGCGGTCATGATGTACTCCATCTTCTGGGGCCCTTCAACGACGGCGCTGAGGTCTACGACTTGTACCCTGGCAGTCTTGATGCCAGCAGCAGCACGCTTTACGATTTCTTCGCGACGAGCTTCACTGTTGGGGGTGACGTCACTAATTTCTGTGGGCTCACCAATCTGACCGCCTTGTTTCTGGTTGTGGTATGAATCTGAGAAGTAAATGTTAAATTTAATGTAGATATGTCTTTGCTTAAACACCTACTTCAATGCTAAATTGAGGTGGTATAGTTAAATATCTTACCATAAACACCATTGAAGGTGACGGCCTTGTTCTGAGACTGATGGAGGTACTTGAAATTGAAGTGAGTCATAGCCACGTCGCGCTGGTAGAACAAATCAACAATGTTCGATAAAAAGTCACTAGCAGGGAACAAGCTGTAAATGTTCTTGAAGTCTTCTGAGTAGGAGTAACCTTGCAGTTGGAATTGCATGCCAATTTTCTGTCCGAACTTGGCGTCAGTGGAATAGACCTTCCTTGGTCCTCCTTGAATGACCTTGGTGGTAGGGTCCTGAGAGATGGTCACAAGAGATTCTTTCTTCTGGCTAGCGCTGTAAGGCCAGACGCTGTAGTGCATCAAAGTGGCATCCTGTTCAGGGCGCAGAGGCTGTACCTTTATTTTGAATTCGTTCAGCTTAATTTCAATGTTGAGCTTGATAGGAACGTTCCATTGGAGCTTGTTCACCAAGCCGACGCTGGAGTACTGGTTGGAAAGAGTATCCATAAAACCGACACTGCCGTCAATGTTTCTGGCGTAAGTGAACTGGATTTCCTTGTCCATGTTGGCTTGGACACCGCGTTCTTGGGGCAAGAATTTAAAGTCACCCTTAGCTTTGCTCTGGATATGGATGACGGTGGGTTCCTTGTATTTGAAGATGAAGGGCATCCCCGAAGCAACTGGGAACATGATGGATACTTGAGCCTGGTTGATTACTTTAGTGTAGTGCTTGTCGACACCTTTGGAAACTTCGTCCATATAGTTCTTGATGTCTACAGGCAGCTGTCTGAGGTCATCTTCGCTGAAGGTAAAGAATCTCTGTTGGTTGACGAGATCGATGTAGAAAGAGGCTTCCAGGGGCGCGTGAGGATCACGCTTGATATTGAGCATTTCAGCGATTTTTTCAGCAGTGTACTTGTGGTCAGCCGAAGATTTGGCGAAAGGTCCGAAAACTGTGCCCTTCAAGTAGTCAAAAAAGTCCTGCACACTGGAGAAACTGCCGAGGATCTGTAATAAGTATAATATGCAGGTCAGCCATTATATTTACTATCAAAGGAAATGTATCAAATAAATTAAAAATATAGTTACTGTGTTCTGCCTGTTCCAGCCGTCCTTTTTGCTTCTCAGGGAGTATCTGAACTGCTTAGGGAACATGCTGTCTTCACTGCCGATAAGCGCAAGCGAACCAAAGACGTCCTGTTGGTACTCTTGGTCGAAGTTATCGTTTAAGCTCTTGATGGACTGTTGGTAGCTGAACCTTTCCTTTGTTAGCATCCATCTGACAGCTTGGGCAGACCTGGCGCTGAAAATGAAAGGCGACATTAAGCATCACTACTTCTTATATTTGTTACACGCATAAGGAGCTGCGGTACTTACAGTTCAAAGTTCCGTGGGCTCTTCAGTTCAGCAGCAGAGTCGATTCCTGACTTCAAGTATCCTCGAACCTGCACGCTGGGGTCACTGTGTGTCATGAGAGCCATAGCCTGCATCATAGCGCCGGTTGGATGAGCCATGAAGATGTTGTTGATGGCAGCCACTCTCACTTCGTAGGGCTCAGCTGTGTTCTTCAAGATACTGTAAAGCACAGCGCGAGCCTGTCTGTCTTTTTCCTGAGCCAAAACTCTCAGATTGCCGACCATTTGGACGCGAAGGTAGGTGGTTGTGGGAATCTTGCCTTCCAAGTAGGGGGCGTATACCTTGAGGATCTCACGATGGCCTAGGTTGCCAATAGCTTTAATGTACACCTGAGCTTTGCCGCTGTCGCCTTGTTCGATGGCATTCTTCAACATTTCCGAGAGTTCAGGAAGAATCTCTTCGAGGACAAATCTGTCGTGCTTGCGGGCGAGGCGTCCGTACATGTGGGTGGGGTAGAAAGAGTGAACAGTATAGTTGTTGACCTGGCCCTGGTTGATTAGCCTGGTGGCGGAAATCAGGGCAGATGTGTTCAAAAATCTCTGTTGGCTAACTTCAGCGCTTACGGCGAGCTTGTAGAACTGTAGCATTACTTGCTTAGTTGGGTAGCGGAGAGTGTTAGCCAGAGTGGCGACGACCTGTGCGGCCTCCTCGCCTTGGATCTTCTTGGTCTGGATCCAGGTTTTGATCTGTTGGAAGGCGGGAAGAGTGCCGGCCTGCGCGACTGCATCACGGTACACCATCCACATGTCAGACTTGATGTAATTGTTCGAAGACTTGGCAACCTCAATGCTGCGGCTGGTCTGACCGAGCTGCTCAGTGCTCATGGTTGCGATGACGCGTACGAGGATATTGAATTTCGATAGGAAGTCGGCTTTAGGCATGTTGTTGGGGTTCTGCAGCTGTTGAGCGATGTCCTGGAGAAGCTTTTGCGAATTCATGGTGTTCTGCTTCTTGTCGGCATGAGGCTGAGGGCTCATGTACAGAGCTGCGTATGCCGGCTCGTTCATATCAGGAATCTCGTCGTTCACATACGCCGACAAGGAATCGCTGCTTGAGCTGGAAGAGCTCGATTCAGAGCTTCGGTCATTACGCTTGACGATTACTTTGCTCACTGCTACTATTTTGGGGTTCTTAGCAGAGCGACGTACCCTGTGCGCATCCTCGTTGTCTTGGTCAAGGACCTGCATGTGCTCGTGTGACTCAGAGGAAGAGGATGAGGTGGAAGAAGACTTGTCGTGGTAAGCTTGTTGCTTCGTAGTCATCGAGTACAAGAGACTCTTGATCACGCGGTTGCCTTCCGGTTTCTGCCAGTCAGCTTCGTTATCTTGCTCCATGGATTTCAGTGTTAGCTTCACCCTGCTGTACACTTCAGCTTTCTGCTTGCCATAGAGATGGGGGTGGACGTGGGCGGTGCTGGTAATCACGGTCTTGTAGATATGGCCCTGTTTGGAGGCGAGGATGCGGGAGACGGAGGCGCGGCTTATGAACTGCTCCTCTTCGGGCGTGTGCGCAGTTCCGGTCCATTCGGCGCCATTGGGAACTCCGTAATTGTACGCGACTCTGTGGTGGCAGTGGCCGTAGTTCTTGCTCTTTGTGATTTCGATGGGATCTTCATGCGACGCGAAGTCGGGCAGCTCGCGGCGCCACTCCGCAGCGACAGGAGACACGACGTAAAGCGTCTCACAGTCACCGGTGACATCAGACTCCATCTTCCTGAAGAGGCCTTGATGCGCGTCTTTGTCGTAGTTGTCTTGAGAGCCGTGAATGTTGCGGTAGGTGGACAGGTCTACCTGCAGTGCTCCGATGAGACCCTTGAGGAGATTCTCGTGGGGCAGAGAGAGAGTTGCAGGCAGGCTGAGAGAAAGCACGCGGCCTCCATCGTAAAAGATCTCGAAAGGCTTGTCGAGGTTCGACACGCCTTCGTATTTGAGGTCTTTCGGGAAATCCTTGCTGGTGGGTAGGTGTTGGTGGACCAGAGCGTGTTCAGGGTTTTCGAGTCTGGCTTGGAGCTTGCCAGGGGCTCGGGCGCGGATGATGAAGTATGCGCGGAAGGCACTGCCGGAGCTGGCGCCTTCGTGCAGACGGGCTAGAGTGTGGGAGTGGACCTCGTAGCGGTACTGCTTGCCGACCTGCCATGGTGACTGCTGGTCCAGCTGCTGCTGCTGCCCGCTCAGCTGGGTTGTTGAGACGGCGGCTGGAATTTAACGGTAACCCAGTTTAAAACACAAAAACAAACTAAAAATTATTCAGCTAGTAGGTACTGTCCTACTGCTGGGCAAAGGCCTCCCCTCACTTTCATGAGGAGGTTTTAGGCCATAATCTACCACGGTGATTTAGCCGGCTGGTTTGGCCGAAATAATGATAATTACGTACAGTATGTTTTTACAAGAAACACATTGGTATGTACGCCCGCACCGGGATTTGAACTCGCCACCTCCGGGTTTGGCAGGCGTACGGTAGCTTACTAGGCTACCACCGCTTCAGAAGCGTACACATAATAGTAATAATAGGCTGACGTGGTTATATACCTATACAAAAAAAAATACATAATAATAATCTACACTAATATTATAAAGAGGAAAACTTTGTTTGTTTCGTTGTAATGAATAGGCTCCGAAACTACTGAACCGATTTGAAAAATTATTTCACTGTTGGGAAGCTATGCTATCCCCGGTACACGTAAGCTACCTTTTATCCCGTAAAAATTAATGGTTCCCGCGGGATAGTACTGTAGGTAACGCGGGAGAAACCGCGAGGTGCTTCTAGTAATTAAAATAGGTACTTTTTAGCATCGCTCTTATCGGTGGAGTAACGGCCACCGTTCCCTATCTTCAGTCAAAGCTTTGACTTTCGTTGTGACGTGACATTTGTCTTTTCATTTCTCTGATTTGTGAATATCCTTCTAGGTCTGCCTCTTCCTCTCTTCCCTTCTACCTCTATAATGTCATGTACATAAGCTGATAAACACATTACCTTCCTTTGCGTGGCGAAGTCGGGTGAAAATAAAGAAATCGCACAGGCGTATCTAGCGCGTACGCAAGAGTGTCGCTAGGTCCTACCTACTTAGATAATAAATGGTCATAGTTGCTAAATCGATTTTATTGTGTTGATAGAGAATATTATGCACTATATACGTAAGTAATATATCTCAATGGAGAATAATAAATCGCAATAAATTCTTGAAGAGGTTAGTTATATCGAAAATAGTGATCAAACGCTAGCCCAAAATTATCCTATCACCATTAATAAATAAGCAGAGCATCACACTACAAACCTAACTATATGCCCTACAAGTACCTTATCTAGTAAGTAAACCTTATTTTAAATAGGCCAGCTAATTTGCAATTGGACACATACAAGTTGCACAGAAAACGAAACGAACACAGCACATTATTTAAATAAGTTTAAAATCAAATCTGCATGCATTTAGTTTCTTCGGGGAAGCAGAATTTAATATAGTGGGGACAGTGTCGCAGGGGGCAGTTAGAAATATGCGCTATTTATGTAAGTAGGAAGGTACTAAGTTTAATTAAATTCTGTTCATTAAAACGTCATTGCATAACAATCAAAGAAACATCCAACACTTTCGCATAAAACCAAAATACTTCGTCCACGCAGACTATAAATAATACCCTATGTTGCTCCCTAGGGTCCAAACTATATCCATACAGTACCCGAAGGTGGGTACAGCCACGAAAAGGGAACAAACAGTTACATAAATTTTAATGATATTAGCCAAAAACAACTTACCGATAATCGCCGTCAAGACAAGTAACTTCATGACCACGCCGTCAACCAATCCGTGGGTTGTCGGAGAAGCTCACAGGAACACTTCTGCCGTCCCCATCCAGCTCCCAGCTTATATACCAAGCCTACACGTGTAGGTCTCAGCAATGACCCTAGATAGATACAATATGGCTACATTGTTGCGCGCCGATTGATAGATTCGAGGGGGACTTTAGACCGCTTCTGGTTCTAGATTTTCCGATCAGTCGTTACTAAATGGAGCGTGTCATGGACAGTCTGCGCGTGGACGTCCCCAATCTGGTTGTTTGTCGAGGAAGGGCTGGCCTTTGGTCTATGCTCTTATTGTCAAAGTTTGTCCCGTATATCACGTACCTACCCTCTGAAGCATGGCGCGATGGAAAATCGAAAATCGCGGTCTAAAAGTGCGATGCTCGTTGGGTTGCAAAGGATAACATAGATTTTAATTTTGTATTGAGTTCTAGCTAGATTCTAGATGGATCCATATGCCGTGGATCCCTACCGTATCATAATAATTATGAACCGCATATAAGCCATGATCCCTCGAATACAAATCTTATGATTGATCACAAATTATTTGTGCAGTTTTCTATCGAAAGCAAATCTCGGATAAGCGGATCCCGGATAATATGCCATTTAATATTTTACGGTCAACAATGTTTCCTATAGTTGAAATTCTAGAGTTCTTTAAAAATGTCTTTATTAATTGGTTTTATGAACAGTATAGGTACCTATACTTGCAATGAGAGGATTTGGGTCACTGCAAAAGCAGAAAATAAAACACAATGCATTTTTTAAAACTATTTTTATTACATTTTTAAATGTTTCATTAATAATAACGACAGTAACTGTCATAAAACTAAAAATATAATAAAATGGTCCGTTAATGTTCAGACACTTACAAAAATGAGCATAAAAGAGATCTCTCAATGGAAAAAAGTCTTAAAATATTCCTAATACGAGATTCTTTGGAAAGCGTCTATTTGTACGTTATTATAAGCATACATTCATACTTAAAACTTATCATAATTTTCAGATAAAATGAAAGAGGTAAGTATAAATAAATATAATTATACCTAAGTGAAATTATAATTTGGGAAATACATAATAATATATAGTAGTTATAAGTGAAATAATAAGATTGATATAAAATAATATTGTAGGTAAGTACCTCCATGTACTCGTGTTATATTTAATATATTAATATATATATTTAAAGATTTGACTTTGACATTGGACAATGTGAAGTACCTACCTAATCGTAGTGAAATAAAAGGGCGAAATGGCCGAAAATTACTTAACTACGTATACCATAGAACGGATACTTAAAAATAATCTTACAAAAAGTTTTTAACAAAATGCAAAAATAAAGATGAACAAGAACTATGATAATTGAGCAAATGTAGGTGCTTTTGGAATTGGAACATTTCTTACTAATTAACATACTTACTTAACTAAGTACAAAATTGTCTTTAATAAAGAGATCCAATCTAAAACTAATACCTAAGGTCGTATGTGCTTACTCTTTGTCATTTCTTATCCAAATCTTATAGTCACTAACTTTGGTCTAAGCTATAGTCAAATATTGTGTTTGTAACACAAAAATAATGTATACCTAAGGAAATCTACAGTCAAATTCATAGTCGAGAGGAAAATAATCCCTCAGTCGTATAGATCTATCTTGTTGATAGAGTGCTACAACTTGTACTAGAAACACGAACCATTTAGTTAGAGGACTGTTCGCTTCTCGACTCTAAATCATGGTAGCAATTATTTTCTACTAAATACAAGAAAGAAGAAATTCTAAATCCTACTTTGAGCCAATTTTTGTCCTTTCAGTCTTTCATTGAGCCACAGTATAACATGTAACAATATAATTTTGATATTGAGCTCCAATGAGCAAATCCTACCTTACTTTGGGAAATCTCGGTTCCTAAGTTAAAGGTAAGAGCCTGAGAAAGAAACCTTGCGGTACACCTTTCACAGCAACTTGCCATGTTTCTACATTTACAATTTCTTTGAAACAATTATGTTAAAATGAAAAAAAAATGGACCATAGTAGCTAAATCAGTGGCGTATACTATATAATATATACATACTTATAATAAAGTCCTTAACCCATAGTTTCTACAAGCGTTGCAGTTTTGGTACGGTAAGCTTATCCCTAATACATCTCAGGGTCGCCAGCTTAGCTGGTGAGCTCGGCACCGACTGCTCCTCCGGTCTCCTCATGGACCTGGCTGCAGGGATGCAGGAGCGAGGAACTGTCGCCATGTGGGGGTGGGACTTCACGTGCTTGCGGAGGGAAGAGGGGTCAGTGTAGCGCTTGCCGCAGCCTATGGCGCCGCACGCGTAGGGCCTCTGAAACAAATGCCATTTTGAGTAATCCACCACGACGCCAGTGAAAAAAACCGGTCAAGTGAGAGTCGAACTCGCGCACGAAGGTTACGTACGTTTACGTACCTATGTATACAAAATCGTAAGTAATCATATTTGTTGTTTCGGAGCACCCTTAATTTTTTGTAGTTTCTGTATGTAACAGAAATATTTTTTCTTATATTTTTTATTTACGAACAGATGGACAGACAGGCGGACAGCAGAGTCTTAGTATATAGGGTCCCGTTTTAACCTTTGGGTAGGTACCTACGAACCATAAAAATGACTTCGGAAACAATCATTGAAAATGTTATGATAGGTATGAGATACCCAAACATGAAAAAAAACAAAAATTAAAAGTTATAAAAACATTCATTAAATTAAATTATATTACGTTGTAATACGAGTATAATTTAATTTAATGATAGGAAAAAAATCATATCGGTTTATCAATGACGGAGTAATTGTGAACTAACAAAAGGGATCACGAGGAGAGATTATAAATCGAATCCTCACCGCGTTGAAATGCGTCCGCTGATGCTTCGCCCGATCCGAGGAGTTGGAGAATGCTTTCCTGCAGTGCGGCGCCGGACAGGCGTACGGCCGCTCCCCGGTGTGGGAGCGGACGTGGATCTTCAGGTTCTCTAGGCGGGAGAAGGCCTTGCCGCATCCCGGGTGCTGGAAACATTTAACCACTTGATATCCTATCCTACTTCCTACTAACAGCCGAAATTAATATTGTATCTCCTATCCAAGATTGAAATCGATCTTGGATTTCTGCCTATCGTTCGATCGATTTCTAATCTGCGTGCCTTTATAAACCAATCCACGGATCGGTTATTGGCACGTTTGACCCTAAAAACGGATTGTGATGTCAATCCCAGATGGCAAAATTTGGATTGGATTGATTATTAATTTCGGCCATAAGTAAGTACCTAGACCTACTAAGTATCTTGTCTTACTAGTATTGTTATAAAGGCGAAAGTTTGCAAGTGTTTTTGTTTGTAACACTGCTACTTTTTATTCTGAAAGCCACGGGTAATACCGCGGGGCGCAGACAGTTGCTCAATAAATAAATAATAGCTTATGTAAATCGAAAATAACAACACACAATGAAAATAAACGTGAGCAGAGTGAGATAATCTACACATATTCTACGCAAGATATGAAACTTCTATTTATGTCAGCATACAATTACTGAAAAATCTCAAATGCAAAAGAAATCTTCAAATTATATATAATATTATAAAGACCGAAAAAATAACGAAAAACTAAAAGAGATTGATAGTGATAACTCACATGACACCGGTTAGGCTTATGCCCGGAGTGAACCCGCATGTGAATCAGAAGCTTGTATCTCGCATTGAACGGCCGACGTGCGCGGGCGCAGTCTCGCCATAGGCAGCTGAATTCATCACCTGAATGACATAGTGTGATAAGTAGATGTAATATTACAATAGGGTAGTAGCAAAGATCCAACATAACCTAGGGCAATATGAAAAGGTAGTAGAGTATGCTCAATACGTAACACAAGGTAAAACGAGAATTACTAAGGTAACGTTGAAAAAATACATTTCAAATTTAAATGTGAATTGTTTACTAGTTCTTGGGATGTGATGTGGCACATAATTATTATAGTAATGGAAAAATGATTGTTACTAGAAATTGTATTGATGAAAATTCTATTAATCTAGAAGGTTAAGCACCTATCAGAAGAAAATAATGAGAAATTAGAAGAGAAAAATCCAAAATTCACCTTTGTAAGTGTTCACGTGGGCCCTTTCAATGTGTTCTACTAGGGTATTTTGATTCGGATACTTTTCATAGCACTGTTCCCAGACACATACTCTTTCACCTGAAAATTAAACATCTTTAGTTTCTGCAGTGCTGTGACGGAGAATGTTGAATTACATTCATGACATGATATGAAAGCGTTTGGTTTTTACCTTGACTCTTGTCTTTTTCAGACTTCCGTTGATTCTGATTGCTCTTACCCTCGTAGGAGCTCAATGAATTTTCATTGTCACCTTCCAAATGAATTCCAAAATCATCCAAATTAACAAAGAGTTCGTCTTCATCAAAAGTTTCTGAGTTTTCATCGTAGTAACTTGAACTGTGCACGTCGCTCTCTACAGATTCTGATACAGAAACCTTTCTTTCGTTTTTATCGAAATTGAATTCTAAACAGCTTGTCGGCGTGTCGGGAAGAATGTATCTGTTATTTTGGTCCAAATTGTAGAGAATATTGTTAGGATAGCTATAATGTTCAACACTGTTTACTTGGTTATTAGAAGCAGGTAAGTTAGCGTGGTTGTAGTCCGCCACTTGTGTTTCTTCATTGTTGAAATTATACCGCTTCGAGAATACTGTGTCTATTGACGGAAGAAAATTCTTCTCATTCATGTTTGTATTGAGATACTCTTCTTTGTAGCCGTCAGGTGTAAGTCTCGATTCGTCTTCTCGGCAAAGCTCGTCTATCAGTGATTCATCATCTATGTAATCGTTGCTTTCATATGTTTTCGCTTGTTCTTTGCTATTCAGCGAGTCAGTTGTATAGCTCTTTTCTTCAAAATCGATGCTATCTAGATCTAATAAAACTTCCTTCATGCTTTGTTCATTAATGTTGCTATCAATGACTTTGTCTATAATTTCAAAGTCTGTTTCAGGATTAACATTACCATTCCAGTTGTCTAGTATTTCAAAATCAAAGCTTTCCTCCACTCCATATTTGAAGCTGTCATTCTTTTTCTTATTACTATTCTCTAATTCAAGATTGAATTGCGTCATATAATACGCGTGTAGATCAGTGACATTGTTTTTTTTATCACTAAACATCTCCTCGTCGTCGTAGCAAGGTATGATATCATATTCCGCCATATTGTTAGGTTCATTTACCTTATAAAGTTCAGTAATCCTTAGGAGGTGTCTGTAATTGCCATGTGGTGTTTACGGCTTAGTTTCGCATGTGGCTGTTGCTATTATTATGAAAATAAACTTTCTAAAGTTTCATCGCGAGCACCGCATCTGCGAATTATAAATTTAATCGTTAGAATTCGACACGTGTTGGTGTTCCAGGCGCTGTTGCTTACCTATCTTCTTATTTTTTGTTCTGAGGAAGTGTTACGGTACTTTTTGTTGGTGTAGTCAATCATGTTGAGTGATTACATCTGCTATTAAAATGTATTGTACCTACCTACTAATAGCTGCTAACTACTATTTTTGTGATGATATTAATCACCTACTCAACCATGTCGATTAGTAGAGTTTGTATAGCATCTAGAGTAAGAAAATATTTTGTGTTTTTATTAAGATAGTGGTCAACCGAATAATAAAAAAATATATTTTGATTAGTATTTTTGATAAAGTTATTTTCTACTTTGATACCATCTTACCTAATGCTAACTTAAATAAATAGGAACAACAAGAAAAGTAAGGAAGTAATCGATGATATTATTTTTTTAATAAATTTCTTAATAATTTTTCTATGCATATAAATAAAAATTAAATCAATCACATAAACAACTACGTAGGTAGGTAGTATAGATATTTTTGCAACGTGTATTAAAATTTTACTGGAAACATATCCTAAAAGTCACAAAAATGACTAACTTAGTATAATATTATGTCTATGTAAGTAGGTACCTATAACTAGGGAATATACTATTAAAAAAAATCTTAGAACCATTTATTTTGATTTTTTAAACAGTAGGTTACATACTTAGTACTTATATTACTTTTTTTTAATTGGTGTAATGAGAATTACAAAAACGATTATCATAATAAATATCCTCAACAAAAAACATCTAAAAGCAAACTTACCCCCAAAACGAAAATGTCACATTCAAACTCGGAACGTCACAAAAATGGCGGCAACTGCAACTGTCAGATTGTCACAACCAACTCTTGCGCACACGTCTTCACGTCACCACGCACGTCACGGGAATGCCGCGGCGGATGGGGTGACTGTCTACCGGGATCGGGGATAGAGTCCAGGAACGTGGAGGTAAAATACGCTAGATGTGTCTAAACGTTTTTATTAGACTGACAATTATAGCAGCTGTCAAGCTTAGTTTAACTTCAACAATAGAGCGATGTTTAACTTCGCCAATTTTTAGCTTAATTCAACTTCTGCAATTTCGAGATAAGTTTCATTTAAGCAACAAAATTGATAGTTAGCCTCAGCTGCCTGGATATTTGAATTACTTACTTATTTTCTCTTTTACTTCCTATTTTCAATGTTTCTTCTTCTATAAGCATTTTTTTTGACAAATAGTAAATGTACGTACATAATAATGTTAAGCCAGTTTTGATAAGGCGTAACATAAAATTAATTATTTTAATCATTCTATTTGACTGCCAACGATTGCATGCCATATTGCAAAATAAAAAATCTAAAGCTTAATTGCATCAGCTTTGTTCCCCCCTATGGGGTTTTACTGACTTACCTACGTTTCTTTAATTTATATATTTTAGTTTCCTCTACGAAATGTTTATCTTGGGATAGTCTAAAACGCTTTTAAGGGCTTGCCATGAAATAGCACTTCAACGTCTTTTAGTTCTGTGTCGTGACATGTGCTTTTCAGGTGTCTAGTTTTTATTAACCGCTGAAAGAGATAAAGCGAACGCAACTCCACTCTTATTTCAATACATACAAGGCCTAGAACCCTTTAACTGTGCACTTTTATGAGAAAATGCTATGTTGGTAAGAAAACTTAAACCATAATTTGGCGCCAAAACGATTTTTATTGATTCTCTTGTCATTAATTTTACTACAGGTTGTTTTTGTGATTAATAGTAGTGAAATAGGGCCACCATGTTTTACCATTATCTGCATACCCTACTCCTGATGTATGTCTTGACATTTCAGTTGTCTGATAGAGATAAAGCGGTAAGACCACGCATGAAACCTACCTTATTAAGATAGTAGAGGTACGCTAAAATGTTAGTAAAGTAGGTAGAGAAAAATCGTGTAATTTACATTGATTACCCTATAATATTTACCATGTAATAGTTTTCTTTCTTATATCAGAAGAATTATCGTATTTCAGAAGCAAAATAACAACATTAGACTAGAGTTTTACCAATAAACAATTATTTAAGTACAATTTATTTATTTTAAATACAAATAAGTCCCGCACAAAAATACCCGTAAAAAATTATCACATAAAAAAATCTCTACAAAAACTCGTTGACTCCATGTCTTCTGCGGCCACTTTTTGTGACATTTCAGTTAATTTTACAGAAGTTCATAGCATTTTTTTGAACTTAAAGGATTATTTTAAGTGCCTACGTCTCCCTGAGGAGATGTCTATTTTTTTCAGGAATTTTAATGATGTCCTTGCAACTAATTACGACTCGCATAATTATAAAATCATCTGCGTAACTGTATATAAAATAATAATTATGAATTGTAATTATTACTCATTTTATTACACTTTGAAATCCCATCGAAATCCGTTGAGCCCTTTTGGCTTAATTATTGAATAACAAACATACAAAGATTCAATTTTGTGGTAGGTATAAGTAACTAGGATAGGATCGGTATGGTATTGTAAAACCCCTTATTATGTAGAGTCTATTTCACGAAAGAAGTCCCGCAGACGCGGCGCTAGTTTCTATGCGAAAGCTGAAAATATGTAGGGGTTGAATGTAGTTCTTCGTAACGCCGCGAGACTTCTTTCGTGAAACGGACTCTATTGTATTGTGTCATTACAAGTAGACTAGAAAGAGACCTCTCTAAAACTAAGTGCATAATAATATAGTTATGTTGGCGACGCGTTTGGCGTAGTGGCTGAGCAATCGGACTGCTGCGCTTGGTGTCCGGGTTTGAATTCCCGCTCGGAACAAATATTTGTGTGATCCACATCATATTTGGTTCTGGTCTGGATGTTATGTGCATGTGAAAGTATATGTTTGCTGGATCTGTGTATGTACAACCAGGTGAGATTGTGGTCAAATGCTAAAATATAATTTAATTAAAAATAATAGAATATAATAGAAAACGCTTTATTGTACCTACACCAAAAATTAAACAATAAAATTTAAATTAAAAATTAAACAAAAATAAACAACGAAACAGAAAAAAACACAGGTAGTACAATGGGCCGTCTTATCACTTAAAGCGTATAAATAGTAGTTTGTTTTACAAGGGTAGAAAACGATTCATACTTTACCCGATGTTTTGCCTCACGAGCGTAGCGAGTGTGGCACATACGAGTAGAATCGAGTATGAGTGAGTCGTTTGAGACCCGCGTAAAACACACAATTTTTCACACCGAGATTGCGAGAAATATAATAAGTAGGTGTACAATTAAAAAAAGCTAAGAAAATTTCACGAATTGTCACGTTCACTTTCAAATAAATAAATAATCAAATTCAATCTTTTAAAAACAATTTGCATTGTTGTCAAAATTCTACACACACCTACAGATTATAGGCGGCGATTACAAACTTTTTAAAATTATCTAAATCTCGCAAACGCACACGTACACATAGCGTACATCCTATGATCGACAAAAATGTAGACTAGAATTACACTTTCATTTAAAAAAGTAAACTGTTTAGGCTTCACACGGTTTGCACATTAAGATAGGTACTCTTCTTTTTTTTCTAAGTAATTATGTCAAAATGGAAAATTGAAAAGTCTAATCTTCAGCCTGTTGATAATAGCGAGTACAAATATAAAAAAAACTACTTTCACTCCCTAGTGCCCAACAACCGCGTTTCCTCCCGCTAAGCTGAGCTAATCTGACACCTTTTTTGAGCATGAGGTGCGAAAAATGTTTTTTTTTATAATTAAATTAGCACAAGTGTGTATATGGGCACTAGATAAAACCTAACCCCGTTTATGTTAGCATTAGAGACCATACAATGTTGTAATCACTGGGTGAACAAACTTTAAACGGTTCCTATTCATATTATCGCGTCAACACGTGTGAGCGAGATCAAAGATCGATTAACTGCAATAGAATTGCGATTAAGGTCCCTCAGTAAGTGGCCTGAATTTCTGCTATAAAGTTACATTTATCAATACGCAGTTCAATTATATCCACACAGTTTCCGATAGAGAGCTCCGCGCAATAGCTTTTTTAGACTAGCCATTGAGTACTATCTCACCTGGCCTTAAGTGACGATGTGGTCGAACGTGCTAATCATGCTCAGTCTAGAATAGAACCAACTCACAATATTGCGGCAAAAATATATCTTTTTAATCGATTAAAAAATTAAGATCGCTTACTTATTAACAATCGCAAAGTTAACCGACAAGCCTGGATTTACACAAAAATAGCACGATTAAAAAAAGTCATCCCAACGGCTTACAAAAGGAGTTGAATAACAAGAAAGCATGACTGCACGCGCATCGGATGACTTTTAGTATTATTTATACATCAATTTTATTATCTTGTTTCACTTATGGTTGACATGTGTGAGACTTTGTATTGCTCCATTTACATTCTGTCTCTGCCGTTGCTATCGCTGCCGGCAATCATTCCCTCGGCAGAAATGTGTTTACATACTGCCCTTTTTTTTTTTTTCTTGTCGAGGGGGAAACCTTCAAAAAGGTACCCGGCTGCATGTAGGGGGTGCGACCGGGTTATGTGGGATTTGTAACCGCACTAAAAACCCCCCGGTGGCCGACCTCTGCGCATTCAAGGGGCTCTGGGTTCTCCAGAGGACCGCACCAGTGCCCCTCTTGCACGTTGCCCTGAGGCCCATCCCAGGGGTTTACATACTGCCCTGCCCTTACCTTACGCTTTCACTTTCGCCGGCAGCACGGCAGTGGCAGAGGTATGAGAAGCACCATACTTCTCCTCCTGCCAACCGTCCTGCCCGCTTCCCTGCTCAATGCAGCTGAATATAAACGGTAGGTACAAGGTTTAGGCATAGTCATATAAACTTATGTTTGTAAAGTGGTTGTATAGTGCAGTTGTAGGTAGGGTAGTTAGCCTATTAGATTGTAATTATTAGAGGCATCGTTGAAGTACTTATATTATTATATTATACGTAAAAATTATGTGTTACAATCACATAGTAGGTAGGTGCCTGGTACATGGTGTAGTATACAGGGCTGACGACATCAAAAGAGTCACAGGCAACCGGTGGATGCAAGTGGCAAATTGTCGTTCGGTGTGGCGGTCTAAGGGAGGCCTATGTTCAGCAGTGGACGTCTTCAGGCTGATGATGATGATGATGATGGGAATGTAACCTACAACCTCAAGTTTCGTAGTCGAATGTGGCCACGGTGCACGACATTACATGCAAAATAATGCACATACTATTGAATAGACAGTGTTTTGGTCATTCCCCCATTTGAAAATATTTTTTGACGTTATTAAAAAATTAAAGATTTTTTTAAATTGAACTTTTTTTATGGCGTAGAACTGTTACTAGCCAAGAAGAAATCGCCGCGTAAATCGATCCCTATAATTCCATAAAGGTCCGATGCCTCTAATAACTAGACTGCTTCGTTGCAGGTTTGCTATCAAAACATAAAAACGTATATAGTTAGACACATTACACACATTCTAAACTTTTGATAGTGTGGTAAGTAATTTTTTTACTAAACAAACAAAAACATATCATAAACACAAAGTAAAAACGAAATACTAAAGTGGTAAGTAGGTAGGTGTTAAAATAACCAGAAAGCCTCTGGGGGGATTCGGTCCCATTATGGTCTAAATGACCCTAATGAAAAATACGCCCCATAAATGCTTATTTTTTACAATCAAGGTCGTATTGCTGTCACCCTGTCACCACGATGTTGTGCCAAAATAGAGCACAGTGCCAGTAAGATCGCCCTGAAAGAAGAATAATCCTGCACAACTTCAAAACATAACAAAATGCTTCAAAAATACACTACGAAATCACCAGATTTTCACCACATTTGGCTAACTTATTCACTCCCAAAAATACTACTCCAAGGCCTTACACACACTGACCTATAGGCATAGAACAATAAGCTCCAATAAAACATACCGGTAGGTATGTTAGTATGTATTAATTTATAATTAATGGGCATATTAGTTTATCTAGGACAGGTTGCTAGAAATGCTTACACTTGTTGCGGTTAGTGGCTCTCAAACTTTTTCGAAAGATCTTTAACGGTTTACTCGTATACGCCCTTATTTGAAAATGGTCATATTATGCGGCAAAAGGTCCCAATCGCATGTCCTATTTGCAAATCGTCGCATTCATAGACTGTCCTATTCATAAATGGTCCATAATGATTATAAAGTTACATCGTACCAATATGTGTTTATTGATTTGTTCTTGCTGTTATCTAAACTACTTAACTACTAAGTATTTTAGTTCGTTGTGTTTTATTACCTACATGAGTTATAGAACAACTACCTTGTTACGAAACCTACTAAGTACCTATAGTAATTAATAATTATGTGTAGTCTTTAAAACAATCTAATCATTACATTGACTAATCCTATCTATTATTAAGTTATTCTCTTTACGTTTATTCGTAATATTCGTTTTTAAATAAAGCTAAGATTTCTATTTTTAGTGAAAGCACTATTAAAGTTTGAGACACACTGATCGTCGCGGTGGCACACCAAATTAACACACTCGTGCTTGGCACAGATAGTCAACTGTGGGCCCGCAGTAAAGATTATTGAATAAAAACAAACTCATAATAGAACAAAACTCTTAACTACCTCTCAAACTAGCTGCATTAGTCAGTATTCCAATATTGAATCATTACAGCATAGTTTTATTCTGACTACTGACTACAACTGCAATGGCAGACTCAAATCAAAATCATTCAACAAGACTCGTTGCAAACAAGATTATGTTGCAAGTTTTGCAACTCGTTTTTATATGGTAAACTGTACGTACAACAAACTACAATAATATCTCTACATAACGTTAATGCTCGAAGCGAATTAAACTTAAGCCTTATTATATCTGTCTAATATTTATGAACTTGTTAATGGCAGGTACTTACATAATACTTAAAAATCAGCGTCTCCTAATAATTGACCACCCCTGGAATAGGTACGTACAAGCGCACGCGCACACACATGTGTTGAAAAAACAGAAATAAATACAATAATGGTAGCGAGTAATTGTGCCACTCTTTAGGCACATGGTGGAGAAAAAAACTTATTTATAAATAAGCTTTCCTTTGAAAAAGATAAGATGAATTGGATGTGTGCGTGGAGACGCTTCCATAGAATACATTTTGAACTGCAACCAAAATTGAAAACGACGTGAAATACTTTAATGCACTGTATCATCTAAACTTACTAATAATTCGTTGCAGATACATAAGACACTTAATGCATTTTTTTAATTGGTTCAGTTACAAACAATATTAATAATTATTTATTTAATAATAGTATAAATAAAATAAAATAAACTAAAACTAGCTTAAACTAAACCTTACAAATCTAACAAAAGAGGGTGTCCATGTGGCATGGTACCAAGAACGCTGGCTGCATTACCTCGCTGAATAGCAATGGCTATTCTCTGTGCGAGATAAGAGCCAGCCCTCTTGTCACCAGCGGCGTCGACCAGCCGAGGAAACAGATTGTTGAAAAATTTTTTGGAACTGGAACCCCATGGACCAAAAGTTTCGAAGCCAAGCGGCACAAATATGTAGTCACTTGAAAGTGTCACGTACTTGCGCCGCTTGGCCTCTTCTGCGGCTTCCGCCGCGGCTCCGGCCTTCAAGACAGATCCGCTGAGGCGAGAAGGGGCCAACGTGTCGACGCATGTAGCGTCCCACACGAGAGCCCTTCCCCGCTCCCAGGGGATCAAAGTGAGGCCATCGGGACGCTTGCCATCATCACGCACCATCCCGACAGGTTCTAGTGTAGAAGGTACGTTAATGGTGGCAAGCGCCCGTTTGATAATATCGTTAATGGAGCCGTGGCGGGAGAATCTGCCTGCACTGCGTTGGCAGAAAAGTCCATGGAGTCCGTTCCTGTCGACGACGCTGCCACATGGACACCGGTGACTCTCGACAATGGCAGCACCCAGTCGGAGTCCGACGGCGATGCGGAAACTGCCATTGTCGAGCAGCGTTCCGAGGTTCGCAGAGGGAAGAGCGTGCAGCCACTGTCCTGATTCGTGTTGCGAGACAGCTAGAAACCTTGCGCGTTCTTGGTCACTGGAAGAATTTTGAACCAGATAATTGTGGGTTCTCTGCACCAGTGAAACATCCCAAAGTGTTTGACTTGTTGGTTCCTTGGGGAAGTTTTTACTGGGACAGAGAGTCCTCCAGGCCTCCACGGCATCAGCTGCACAGTGCAAAACCGGTGCTGGCGTTTTCAGAATTTGAGCGCATAGGCTTGATACACTGTGCAGGGATGACAGGAAAGCCGGAAGAGCAATACTAGAGGTTTTTCTTATGACGATACCACCAGATCTAATAGGTAACGTGGCTTGAGTCCAGGAATTGTCCTCGTAGTTTAAATTTAGAATTTTTTCTAGAGCATTTTTGAGGGTGGCATCTAAGTTATCCAAAATGTCCGTATGTTTCCAGATTGGGCATGCTCTGAGAATGTATGTAAAATTTGGCACAAAAAGACAATATTTTAAAATGGTATTTTAAAATATTATTATTTAATAGGCAAACTAAGACTTTTAAAGAACCAGAAATACCTATAATTCTGTTTAACTGTTATGTCCGTAGCTTATTGGAGTACTGCAGTCCGATTTGGAGTCCCTCTTACGCACTTCACATCAATAGGCTAGAGAGGCTTCAAAAAAAGTTTCTGTATCACCTTACTTATGCCAATAATCGCTGCCACAGTCTAACATCCTATGACTCGCGTCTGGAGCATTACAATATGATTCAGCTAGACCATAGGCGTATGATTGCTGATATTATTTTCCTTCATAAAATCGTTAACGGCAAAATTGACTGCCCTGAGATCCTTCAAAAAATTCAATTCTCTGTTCCGCGTATCGGTAGCCGTCTGGTGAACCGTAAAACATTCGCTCTACCGTCGCGTCGTACAAACTACAGTCAACATACTCCCTTGTACCGCTTGTGTTCATATTACAATGGTATTAGTAATTCAATGCATCGGCCAAAACTATCAAACTATTTTTGTATTCCAAATTTAAATTATAATCATCTATCTTTAAGTAGGTTTCATAGAACTAATCTAATATTGAGTGAACTATTTGTATGCATGCTGTGTTCGTACATAGAAGGTCGTTCAATTAACAATGTTTAACTTTTGTTATTTTTTTTTTACCTTAAATACAACTGTTGTAACGACTAGTTTACGAACCAAATAAAAAAAAAAAAAAAAAAAAAAAAAAAAAAAAAAAAAAAAAATTAAAATTTAATTTAAAATTTTAAAACAATATTTGGCGAATTAATGTTATAATTATTATAAAAGTTAATTAAAGTTATATATGTTTTAATATGTTGTAACTTAAAAGGTAAGCGTGTACCATCGTTGACCGCATCATCATTTTACATCAGGTGAGATAAGATGTCAAAGCTAATCTATGCCATAAAAAAATCTCAAGTGACTAAAACGTAAGATTCGCATTCCGGAGAGATGGGGCTCGTCATAATGAACGTAGACGCAAATCGCTTCGTGAGTAGAGGGGGAATGTCCACCATGTACCTACCTACCTGTGTAGTGCATTGCCGTACGTGAATTTTCAAAGCGGCCCCATTAGCCATTAGAATAAATATTATAAAACTAAATCAATCCGGCGAAAGGGACCGCGGTCCCCATACTTAGCGGTCCCAATCGATCTATGTTATGTTATGTTATAGGTAGCCCGCCATATCTACCTACCTGTGGTACATTGCTGTACGTGAGATTTTATAACATTAACTAAATTGGTCTCAGAAGTAGCCTGCTTGGTTCGGATAAATTATGATTGACTAGAATCCGTAACAAAATAAAATATATTTTGTATTGATTGACAGAGGGAAGTTATCGGATGCAATAGTGAGGCATCTTGTCTATGTAGAGATAGTGTCGTCGCCTCAGTTTACATTGTAAATAAGTACAAGTTTATTCGAAATACTCGCGGTTCTTGTGTGATATATAATGTTGATAAGAATTCGCATAAATTGTCTATTTTAATCAATCTTCTGTCTCATGTTTTCTAGGCTCAATCAGGCTAATTTGACTGTTTGTACTGGTGCGTTTAGCAGTAGAGAGTATTAATTTTCAAGTCAGCCAGCAAGGTGGGTAGGTACCTACTCGGTCTTGTGACGTTTTAATGAACCTTTGAAGATCTAGTTATAGCAAACAAGGGTGTTTTATTTATATGCGAATAACAGACACTAAAAGCGCAATGATATACCTAGATATCTAGATTATATTTTGATATTAGTTTGTGCGTGAATTAGACCCATTTCAATTCTAAATAACAGACATAATATAATTGAATAGAATAAAAAATACTTTTGCCTTATTTCTTTATTTTTACTTCCTCTTCTTTTCATGAACCATTAATAATTATTAAAGATGATCCAAAACAAACTCATTACATGTGGTAGGTATTACATTAACCACACATCAATGGAAGCACACCGACCCGCGCCCGGTGCGGCGACTAGTGCAGTGATATTGACGTGCGCGTACGCAAACGCTAGCATGATTTATATTATACGGCAAGTGCGCTAGAGACTATACTGTCGATAAACTGATCAAATTGATCCATTTTCAACTCGCACGAGCGATGACAGGAAAAAGGCGAATATTTCCAATATAATATACAAAATGAGTAACGTGCACGTTTGCACAACTAATGTTTGTTTCTGGTCTGGGTGTGATGTGTAAGTATGTGAATTATATGTTTGTAAGCGGTACCCACGATACAGGAGCATTCCTAGAGTGGAGGTCCGTTAAAAAAAAACTGTTTCTGTAATTTTATGATACCTACTTATAAATATTTTACGTCAAGCTGTTATGTCAGTGGGGTTGTTTATATCTACTTGTGACTTTGACTATGGATAGGCTACTTTCCTACTTACCCGTTATTATGAACCGTTTTTCAGAAGACTGAACACTTTTCAGAAATCATGTCCTTCAGTATTTTGTGACCATAAATTTGGGTAATTTTGTCGATAAAGACAACATCAAATTCCATCGAATTATCGATGAAATTAATCGTTGCTATGGTCCATCTCCATGCCTAGCAGACATGTGGCTCTTAATTATAACTCAACGCAACTACAAAACCATGAACCGACAAAAAAACTAAAACTGTCTTCGAACCAAACGATCTGGTTACTGAACTTTTACATTAGAAAAAACATTTTTTTTTTTCAAATAGTTTTTACCACATATGGTAAGGAATGGGTTAAGATTTTTTTTTTCAAGTTTTTGTAGTTTTTTATTAGTTGGAAGTGTCATTTCGATTCGAAATGGAAAGTTGGGGTATTATAAAGTATATTTTTGTTGGTGTTTAATGCTTTTTTTAACCGTAGATGAGTAATGGTTAAGCATATGGGAATGATTTTTGGAAGTCGCGCGGCACATACACGTGAGATTTTTTTAGAGACCTGTGTCAGTGTCTATTTTGGAAACGATGGAATGACACGTTTGTGTCGTGGGCAATTTCAGCATTTTATATAGGTACCACCTACTTAAAATCACAGAATGAAAAATAATAGGTAAGTAGCGTAGTTTTATCTGTAAAACGGACTGGAGAACGGGCGTATTCCGAAGCACTGGTAGAGTCAACGGAGTTTCCTTTTCCTCTCGGAGATTCAATCCTGGATCAGTGCTTGAATGGGAAACATCTTTTTTCAAACTCAATCCATAATCAATTAATTTTATTTTGTTTTTTTTTATGGTTCTAATAATTTATTAAGTAGATCGAAGTGTTTGACTTGTAACAGCCGATGTTATTGCCTATTTACAATATATAATTTGACTTTGACTTTGACTTTGAACAAGTTATTATTGTAGAGCTTGCAGAGTTCGTCGTTATTTTCATTTTGAATTCTTTATTGAAAATGCTAACTTCATAAAACATACATCATCTAACATATTCTTTCTAAATAGGTATTTGCATGAAGAAATCTTAGAAAAAACATATAAACGTAAGAAACTATCGTATCGGTATTACGTAAAAGTAAACTCAGTGTAAAATTAGTTTAAAACCTAAAAGTAACAGTTGAACATTATCTTTTGATGGAAATGAGACAATACTTGAATCGGAATGTCGGTGTGTGATTCACTCACCGTAGAGATGGCACATTTGCGCCGCATGCGCATCGCTTCCGAAACTTAACCCTGGAGCATGTAGTCGCTAACGCGCAAGGTCGAAAATACCCTTTATTTATCATCATCATCATCAAACCTTGTCCCCCACTGCTGGGCACGGACGGATCTCTCCTCACTTTCGTGAAGACACCCTTTAGATATTTATATTGTCAGTAATTTTACGTTGAAAACATATTTTTCCAGATAAACTTTTATGAAAAGATGCTGTAGCCGAGTCATGGTGACACTTGAATCGGATCTCATAATTAAAAGTACTATATATCAGAAACGGTGAAATATTCTTAACTAGGTACCTATCTTTTGTTTTATTGCAACTCCTTCGACAAGCTTTTTGAGACAAAAAAAAAGTAAGTAAGAGTAAACGATAACAAAGTGCAAAAATACCGCCCGGCCACTTTAGGGTTCACTATAAAAATAAAAATTAATTATTGAACATTATTAACATCCGCTGAATGACACACGAGTGTTATAATAATATCGAATCAAGATATTTTCGGACAAGTTTTTGTCATGGCATCTAAACGTAGCCATTTACAGGATGGGTCACAGCGAAAGGTGTACACCTATGTTATTATAATATTAGAATACACGATCTTATGTCATATTATTTTATTTTGTTGCACTCTGTATAACCTACCCATGCTTGTCGCATAGAAATGTCAAAATGGACCGAATTGCGTAATAAATACAACGAGTAAATAATCAACTAAATTCAGCTAGAAACGTGGCTGAATATTTCACTATGTACCTACGTCTATTTAGCTTACGCATGCAAAGTTTCCACGCGTTTGATTTTGCTGTGTTTGAAAAGGTCTTAAGAAGCGAGCCCAACTATAAGGGCAGTCATATACGGACGGCTTGGAGCAGCCAAAACCGAACGCTTCAAGCTGTAAAGAACTGCTGTGAACTGTAGTTTTTGTTGCATATAGATACATACACGGACCACTCGAGCAACCGTCAAATATTATTATTCGAATAGGAGACAAATAATTCCTACTAAGTAATATTACAATAGCGAAAGTTTGTGAGTATGTTTTATATTTGTTAGTTCTTCACGCTCAAACGGCTAGACAATTTTGATGTATTTTGGTCTGGTTCTAGCTAACACTCCAGATTAACACAAAGGCTACTTTTAATTCCCAAAACAGCGGGTAATACCGCAGGGTGCAGCTGGTAAATAATTAAACTCAAATAATGAAGTATTTGCAAGACAATCATTGACTTCTCTCGACTACTGACTACGTCGATTGCTCTGACTTCTCGTCTAGACCGTCGGTTTGTTTGTCGACTGTTAAGCAGTTGGCACCGACTGCGCGAGTTGTCTGTGTGCGGCCGGCCTTATAGGTATGAAATTAGACAATCCATTAGCCATATCCCATCAGCTGAGTGACACGATTGATGGCATGTATTTAGGGAGTGGAAGTTGTAGTAATGGCAGTTTTTTTGCGAGTTTCAGACAGGAAAGGGGCTTAAAAGTTAATTATAATACGAGCCACTTAAGCGGTAGGTAACTTAGGAAATTAGCACAGATGACACGCCCGGTAGAGAGTAGATTCAGTTATATTTTCAATAAAATCATTCCATTTTTTTTTTCAAAAATCTTTCATGCTTTTATAGAAAATCGTATCAAAATGAGCTCAAACACAAACTATGATTTGGAAGCCACTGAGTAGTTCCATTGTCTTCCTTCTGTCTCTATCATTAGAACAGCTCGCTGTCACAACAATATTATTGTTTTCTTCAAAAACCGAGTCCATTCCGTGACATTTAAGTATGAGAATTGAAAAGTATTGCTTCCAATATTTATGGTCTTAGTTTTGTGAGTCGAGTTCCAGCACTAGGAATATGAAGAATAAACTGTTTTTTTTTACATAAAATAAAACCCACGTACTTATTGTAATGAATTTGTTTAATACAACACTAATTAAGTATAATTTACAATGATCTATAAATGTAGCCGTGCCCAGACATGGGCTTCAACAGTCATCCGTCAAACCATCAAACTGAGAAAGAATTATTAGAAACGTATAATTTTTACTATTTTTATCTCCAGTTGTTTTAGACAGTTTTTGTGTTATATTGTTCTCAGTTTTTGCACTAAAAGGTTTAGAGAAAATTTAGTAAAAATAAACGATTGCGAAAATTTGAAAAAAAAACAGTTTTGTTTATGAAAAAGAAATAATACAAATTTAACTGTTTACTGAAGTTGAAGTTCAAGAAATAAAAACTAAATTTTAATAATTCTTTCTCATTTTACCTATAATATCATTCCGTGTAGCAACACCAAAAAAAATATTTATTTTGTAAAATCAATTCCGACATATCAATTCTGTTCTGTGCATTCAATTCTAAATGTTTTAGTACATTGTACTTGCTTGGAGCTTGTGTGTGCACGATGTTATAATAATGTTTGTAATTTGAAATATTAATACAATATTATTATTAACTGTGAAAAAAAAAATGTGTAGGTACCTATATAAAGAAATCATACAAATATAGTTTGCACAAATTTACTGTCGCTTAACTTGTATACTTTCAAAGGCAGTTATTATAACTTCTATAATAATGAAAAATTGTAATTTATTTCAGATTAATTGCGATATACATTTAACAATTACTTTTTCGTATTACAGCACTAATTTATAGTATAAGTATACATACTTAGTTGTGATATGGTTATCTTCACCCTTGTGAAAAAAAAACATATTGTATCAAAAACAAAAAAACAATGTTTCACAAAAATATAAACAAAAAATATTAAAATATTGGTTGAGTTACATTATGTAAATTCAACAATAAACAGTACTCTTAATGCCTTTTTAAATAAATGCAGGAAAATGCACAAAAAGTACGTCTAAACTGAAATTAAAAATTCGAAACGGGTTACAATAGGTTACATACATTTAGTGAAAATTTTAAACTACACATCATTTTTCTAAATTCTCTACAACATGAACGATTTATAAGCAATAGTTTATAAGTAAGTAAACGTTTACATGGTGCTAATTTTTTTTATTACTATATTTAAAAAGAATTTATACAGTTCATGATAGTCATGATAAATATGTACAGCCTAAACTTATTCGCTAAAGTTAAAAACAATGGAATAAAAATAGACACAAAAAAGTGTCACATAAAAAAAAAGACATGCTAGCACTAAAAATAAGGTTGTTTTATATTCATCAGATCATTCATCACAAGAAAAAAAAATTAAAACAATATTTTTAAATATTTCACGTGTTGGTTTTCACCCATTGGCTGAACATTGAGATCCAGATTTATATTATGTTTTTCAGCTATACTAGGTAAGTAGAACGAACAAAATTTTAAAGTCAACTGAAACGCTTAGCGTATTTTTTATTCAAGACCAATACATCTACTTATTGTTCTTATCGTTTTATATTACAAACAATGGTTAAATATTTTTATATATTGATATGGACCTTATAAGGTTACAATCGTTGACATCTTGATCATCATCATCGCAATTCGTTTCGCCTAGAATTCCCTAGTACTTATAACTAACTATCAACTAACAATTTTGGATTAGCGCAGCTACTAAATCTACCAAAAAATAAAAATAAATGTTAAAAAATAAAATCGTAAAAACTATTAATACTTCAAAGTGTCCCGTTAAACCGGGCTAAAAGAACGCAAAAATAATATTTGGTTAACTAACGTACAATTCCTCAATCGAGATCGTCCATTATTATAAAAACATTACCCTCTTTCGGCGGTTGGGTAAAAATTCTGTTTACGTGAACACATTACACTTCTATTACACCATTCTAATAACTTGAAATAGATCTACACCCGTAAATATATGTATAACATACTGTGATATTTTGTAGCGTTCTTTCGCAGCAACGTTCGGTCTTCACCGTGATGAACACTTTCGTCAAACCAGATGAACACCAACACTATTTTATGAACACTCACTTTAATCATCGAACGTAATAATTATTAAGCGTCTCAAATGAACACGACTGGTTCAACCGAATGAACACGATCGTCGCAATTGTCGATTACGTGAAACTTTCAACACGGTCGCTAACTCGAGTGTGCGCGATCGTCTTCCGTTGTTAACACGATCAGCTGTTGTGAACTCGATCATCAAAGTACGTGAACTCGATCATCAAAGTACGTGAACTCGATCATCAAAGTACGTGAACTCGATCATCAAAGTACGTGAACATAATCATCCAGGTTCACCATCTCCCATCGAACGTGGCCAATGGACAAGTTATTTGTCAGATCTCTGTTCGTTGAGCGACAGGTTCTCGGCTTCGTCCTTGATATGAGACATGGAGGGGCGGTATCTGTCGTCGGAGCGAGGGTAGTCGTCGTAGGGGCTGGTCTCGCCGGAGCGATTGCTCGACGACTCCTTGATGGAGTTTGAGTAGTCGCCTGGAAGATGGACATCATTTTATATTAATAGGTAGGTACTAGCAGACACGCACACGCGTTGCTTTGGCTAAGGTTTCTGTTATTGCGACTATACATTGAGATGTACCTAAGCTATCCTATCTTTCAAGTTAGATCAAACTGCACTCGGTGTTCAAATTTAATTAAAATCTGTTAGGAGCCCATCGCGGATAAACAACGTGACGCGTAATTTAGATGTTTTAAGATTAAGATAACATGATGCATTTAATATCACCTTTATCTCATTTGGTGGGAACGATGTAGTAAACGGTAAACTTAAAAAAGGCTAAAGAGGGACACAATGGACCGGTACCGACTGGGCTTCCATTCACGGCCACTACCTCAGCGGCCAAAGATATGATTTCTATAGGCTTTGTGAAGCGCTCGCGTGTTGGGCGGACCACGGTGGGCTAGAGTTCAATGTTAAACCAGCACATTACATAAAACATTACACAAGTACAAACAGTCTGAAATTGGCCTATAAAAAGATCTGGTTTTGAGCAATAAGAAAATATTGGGATGGGAGAGAGTTCAACAAAACTTACCTTTGTTAGAATAATCCGATGCTTGCATCTCGTTCTTGAGCGCGTAAATGTTTGGTTTGACGTCCGGCACCTCGTTGGCGCTCAGATCCTCGGCCTTCACGTCGTGTGTGGAGCTGCTGCTGCCATACCCATTCATCATCGGAGGCCGGCTGAGAAGGGAGGTATTGCTTTGAATGGGGCTAGTCGCGAGAAAAAGACAAAAAGTGCAAGTCCTCCCGAATGGCGTAAAGGAAATTGATCCCTATTTCTAAAATATCGTGCAGCTTGGGCAGCCCAACTGTTTGCTGCTAATGTCTTATATTGCCAGCACCAAAACAGCCCAAGACATGAAAGAAGTAGATTATCTTCCCACTGCTGAAACAGCTCTTTTGGAAAGCACAAGGTCCATTATACCTTGCATTTGATTACTTGCCCGGCAGGCAGTCACAATCTAGTGCCGTACCTGTAGTCATCATGGGAAGATGGATACTCCTCGGTCTGCATCATATGGTCCTCACCAGACATGTAAGACAAGTTGCAGTCTTCCATCATACCCTAAAATATCACAATTTGTATTAAATTTTATGTGAAATCGTAAGCAAACATTTGTAATATCGACATCTATTAGTAAGACAAACATGAACGCACGGAAAATACCTGAAGGTTTCTCTTTAGGGCCTCGTTGTAGCCATGGGGGCTGGTCATCATTGGTGGACTCTGAGCACCCATGAACCTGAATAAAACATCATCATTATCAGTAAAATTGACATTTTTTTTAATCGTTTTGTAAATTCAATCATAATCTCTTTTTAATGGATTCAGATATTATATTGGACAACTTTTTTTTTTCACAAATATTTGAGGTGACTTTAAAAGGAAAATATAAAAATAATAATAATCATACCCGGGCCACAGCAGACCTCTTCTAAAATAATAACTTTTGTAACCATCATTTGAAGAGCACCAACAAACAGTAAATTTTGTATCGTGTCATTTTGTGAAGTGTACAATTTTGAATAATAAATCCAATTAGTCTGTATAAGTGGATGTGTCGATTGTGTGGGTGTCGGTGTGTATGAAAGAGAAAGATATAAATAGAATAAAATAGAAAATAGACAAAAGGCAAGCTTAAGAGTTGGAAAAATAGTACACTGAAAAACTAGTCTACCATGCGACAATGATGCAACGTGCAAAGCTCAAAGCAGACACTTACCTGAACATAGAGGGATCATACATGCAAAGATTAAAGATGGGAATAGAAAAAGATTAAAATTACATTTTAATCTTACTTGGGAATCCAACGACGATCCTTTACAATACACGTTTTAGCGTAACATGCACCATAATAACATTTTCATATAATTGGAACCTTCCGTCAAATACAAATCAAAATATCGGAAATTACATCAGCAACATATGGATTAAGCTAATCATTAAACAAGTCGTATTAAATGTGATGTTAAAATCTAACGCAAAACAATCGGTTATAGCTTTGCAGTCTAATGTTTATGAAACTAGTGTGAACTCTGCAATCTATGATGACTTTGTGATCTCAGTGGTCGATCGATCAGACCACACTGTTTCATAAAAACTAAGTATATTTTCAAACAATCACGTGTTTCTAGTTACAAACTAACATAACAGTTGAATTAATCTAAGCTTACACAGTGAAACACTTTACATAATGGTCAGAAACATCAATCTAATGTTGAACACCAAAAATTATCAGTTTATTTTGAGTCGATAATTTTCGGTTGTGTCACAAACAATTATGCTATTGGACGCGATCGTCCAACGACTCTTTTAAATTATCAACGTATTAAAATAGAAGACCATACTGGAAACATTTTTCATTTTATTGTCATTTACAAATGTATAATCCGTTATATTTGTGTTAAATTTATTTGTTCAGGTAAATAAATCATGACTCTTCTTCGACATCGAGGGCGGTGAGGCAAAATCAGATTAGACGTCAATATGTGGATACAAATTCTGGTGTCCCACACTAGGCAAAATTGTAGTTTAAATCAAAATAATGATTTATCGTCAATATAAATTATAAATGATAAAAAGGATGGCAATAACTTTAGATTTGCTTAGTTTGCGCCAACAGAATCGGCATCAGCGTCTGTTTCTCTTTGGAGCCCTCAATGTGTATTGGCAGAGATATAGAGTAATTCATGATCGCCCTATTGGTTGGTAGATTCGTTGGACGGTCGCAACATTCCGGTGCTGCATCGCCCTTACTGTGGAGGGTTGGGTCCCGGCGCCGGCTCATACTTCCTGGGCCGACCACGACTCAGGTGGCGTCTCTTCACGAACTCCGCGTCGTCCACCATCCAGAACGATCCGAAGTCGTCCTCGTACCGCACGAAACATTTGTGCAGAGACAGGTTGGTCCGGATAGCGTTCTATAATGTATCGCCATTTAGCACAAATCTAATCACTGAAAACTTTCACAAACATTTTGTGCTTTCATCGTCGTGCCGGGGAAGTTAATGATGAAATGTGGAGTGGTGAAGCAACGATGAAAGCACAGTTAGATCGTCGTGGAATAGAACATCTCCATCATGCAGGACAGCCCGGACACCCCGAAGGAGAGGGAGTGAGAGGATCAGGTTAGTAGGCAAGCGAGAAAAACGTTATCCACCCTTGCGCCGAAATCCACGTACACACACAAATAACGAGACCTACATACGAGATAAATGTACAAGACCTCACAGTTGGTGACGCCACAATTGGTATCGATAAACCCAAATGTAACGTCACTCACAAATCCAAAACCCACTACACAAACAATTAAAAATTCAAGTCTGAAACGAGACAAAACTTTTATTTACACAATAGGAGTTACATACATTGCTAGATTAGATAGAAAATATTTAAGAGAAGATTAAAATGTACCGAAAATTGTTTAGTGTCGATATAAATGTGTAGGTGAATGTTTGTGTGAACAGTATAGTGTATTCAAGAGCAAACAACAGCGTGTACGTTTGTTTTCAACGAATTAAGAAAAGTTCGTTATAGTTTCTAAAATAAATGAGTTATTAGCTTTTGATAAATAGCTTACATTATGGTTTTATAGAATAATTATTTACCTTCGTAAGAATTGTGTTTCAAAAAGTTGGTCAAAGGTTTTCAATGAATTATTATTATGCATAGTAATGATTCTTATAATAATTATAATATTTGTTACAAAAAGTAGAGATAGGTAAGTAATCGAATTTCGTAGCATTTTTTTGTAAAATTCAGTATTTATTTATGTACTTTCGTAAAGTGCAAAAAATACTGTAAAATGTATAGGTAGTAGTGAAGATTGTAGAATGTATGGCTTTGTTTGTGTGATTGATTATTAGTGATAGTTATAATATTAAGTGTTGTATATTTTGCTATAGTATTATTAATGTTGTTGAAGTAGTGATTTCAATAGTTGGTATGGCTGTGTTAAATAATTTGGAATCTATTTGTTGTGATGTTGAGGAAAGTATGTGTCAAGGTATTAAATATTATTGTGTTAGGTACTGTCAGTCGTTTCGAGCATAATTTTGTAAGTCCTTTAGGGCCAGTTCAATCGACTGTGATTTATATTGTTGTTTGATTGAAATGGTTTGACATTTTTATATGACATGGTGGTACCTACATTGTACACATGTGCGTTCGTGATTCGTGACGACTGTTTATTGTGATCAGAGCTATTAGGAGTTGTGTTTGAGTGTACTAGTGTTTGTGTGATTGTTCAGAATATTTTGTATTTGTGTTTTGTGTTTAAATAGCAGTGGTTTGGTGTTTCTATATGGATGTGTGGTAATAATATGTAGTTTTGTCGTGTTTGAATTAGTTTTGCTGCGTTACAAAATACTTCTTTATATCCAGAATATTTTTAATGAACCGTTTCATCAAACATTAAAAATACCGTTGTCTTTGATGTAACAGTTCATGTTGAAATAGTATGTCGAAATACTTGTAGTTTAAGTTTACCTAAGTATTTAGTGTTATTGTGTGGTTTTTGTGAATCATCAAAACCAATGCGGTTTGTTACGAGCTTAGTGTAGTTCTTATTATGTTTTTGTGTAAAGATGATTTTGAAGATAGAAATCAAAGAGAAATAAATATAATAATATGTACTTTGTGTTTATGTGGGGTTTTTTTTGTGAAACGTGTTTATTTTGCTTAGTGTTTTTCTGAACATTTGTTTTTGTGTAAAAGTGTAGGTATAAATTGTTTAGTGTAAGTTTGTAAAAAAAAATTGTAGAGATATTATGATTGTGTAAAAGTGCGTGTAACTTTACGTCATTGTTGTTATAATATTACGAAAACACAAGTTTTGGTCATCATGTAATTTGTCTCGTGTGCTTAGTGAACAATCTAGTATCAGGTAAAAGTGTACGAGTGTTTTGAGTGTTGTACAAAAGCATATTCTAGAAAAGGTAAAAACAAAAAAGGATTTTTTTAGTTTAAATTTAACATTATCTCGTGTTCTGTGCAAAAGTTTGACTAGTATTTTATTCACAAAAATTGTAAACCATTGTTTTCATGTAAAAGTGTATAGTGCTCCAGTATTCCAGTGTTCTGTACCAAATGTTTATACTTAGTGTTGAGTAAAAAAAAAGTGAACAATTGTTGCCACGTAAAAGTGTATAGTGTTCCAGTGTTTTCTGTACCAAAAGCCGATTAGTGTTTTTTCCAAAAGTGTTTGCGAACAATTGTTTGCACGTAAAAGTGTAAAATGTTCCAGTGTTTCCTGTACCAAAAGCTGACCAGTGTTTTTGTCCAAAAGTATTCGTGAACAAGTGTTTTCATGTGCCCGTGTCCCGAGTGTACAAGCATATTCTAGAACAGGTCTGGGCGGCCGCGGGCCGTACCCTGGCAGGGGCGGCGGCGGCGCGTGCGCGGCGCGCTGCGGCCGGCGCTTGTAGAACTCCACCTCGTCCACGGTCCACACGGCACCCTTCACGTTCTCCACTCGCATGAAGCATTTGTGCAGCGAGAGGTTGTGTCGGACGGCATTCTGTGCGCGCACTTGGCTAGTATTTATAGGGTCGGGGTTGGTCGACAATGCGCTATTTATATGGAAGGGCATAGAGACACTTTCCGAAAAAAAATTGTAGCTATGAATAAGACTTTTGGCCGAATCATACCAGAAAGAGTTCATGAAGTGGGCATCTCGTCTGTCAGTTTTGGAGCGAGGTGCCCTACTTTGACTAGGCCGGATATCGGCCCTTTCATTTATGCGTAGATATTATGCGAGACGTAGTTTTATCAAGCATGGTTTGTACGAAGTCGTGTCATGAAACGGAAAATTGTTAAGGACCTCAGTCCTTAAACCTAATTTATTCTGTCTTGCTTTAGTTTGATGTGCAATAGTGAGACTTTAGACATTACCGAGCTTTATCTGGTCTAATCTGATTTTATTGATTAAAATCATGAAGTGAAAAGAGTTTTTAACATCAGTTCAAGAGATTATAAAGTGATATAATATAACATTTGTAATACTAAAGTTGGTACCTATTAGATCAATTATACAAACTCTTAAATCGTAGAAGGGACACTCTCAATTAAAGCGAGATAGCATGATTGGGATTTTGTATGACATTTGAGCGTTGTGTCTCTCTCTTCCGTGAGTTTGAGTACCTATTAGGTACGGGGTGTCCACCCTCGGACCATAAGCAACATTAAACCAATAGCGCATTGTCATCGATAGAAGTTCACGTAAAGGCAGCAAGTATTACAACTAAATAAGATTATGTTATTACTAAACAAATATTAGAGTACACAGACACTAATGAATCAGCTACTTGAAAAGATACTATCTTCAATGAAAATAGCAATGTTTAAACAATTGTGAGGGAGAAATGTGGCACAAGAATTGGTAAAGAAGACACAGGAAGGCACATTAAGAAAGTCAACAAAGATATTGGTGACTTTAGTAATGGTGTACATAATAATGATAATCCAGATTTCATTGAAGATAGTACACATTGTAAATTATACTGTATGCTATGCAATGATTAGAATTTACCTTGTTCTTCTAACAGCATTAAATAAACATTGAAAACATTAAGAAGTACAAGTCTATTGTTTACCGATATTTCTTGTATCTGTTGTCCCAAAATAGTACACAAAAACTGACTCTTTGGTCTACTAAGCGTATAATAATAGTTCTATCTTGTCATCATTTTCGTCAATGTCTTCATCAAATAAATTGTTGATGAGTTTAATACAATTTAAAATTTACTTTTCTTTCATTTAAGGTTTCAATGGTTTTAAGATTTTTGTACATTCTAAATGTTCTAAAATTTAAATAAGATTTTGTGCACTATTATGGGACAAATCTGTTTGAGTATCTAGGTACTTCTTTTAAGTAATCTTCCAACAAATGTAGAATTCTGTTAAATTGATTCAAATGAATATGAAATCTTTAAGAGATATTTATCTTTGTTTGTCTTGTATAAAATGTATTTGATCTATAACATACCTTCCAAGTAGCAGCATTGCGCCGGAAATAGCAGAATGTAGTCTGGAACCAGTTGTAGATCTCGTTCAGAGTCAGTTGTTTGTCTGGAGATTCGATTATAGCCTGAAAAGTTACGTTACATAAGGTTATAATAATAGTTGATAATAGGAATTCTTTGGGGTTGATCCATTGCTAAAACATTGGAGAACACCAAATGATTAAAGTCTAGATTGTTTGTCTTATTTGCAAACCCATTATTATAAGGTGAGAGGTAGATTATTAATTTTATAAATGAATTATCAATGTGCATACTTTTACATCATAATTATGAATAAATTAAACTAAGAACATTCATATTGAGAGCTGGTCCAAATACGAAACCTTGAGTGACTCCAAAAAAATTATACCGAACTATTTCTATATTAAACCATTTCTAATGTGATTGTGTTACGAAATATGATTCAAGATCCTATCAGTATATTGTTTTGAGCAGTATTTAAGAAGTATATCAGCAAAGTAAACAGTTATTAAGCTAAAGTTAACATTTTACAGGTCAAAAGCTTCATCAAAATCTACCAACCTGCCGAATAAGCGAAGCGTACGTGAACGGAGGCCGCACATCCGCTGACTTATAGAATTCACGATTGCGTTGGATCTCTGAAATATAACAGAATATACTAAATATAGCGGATACAGAGAGCAAATTTTAAGATAATAATATGTACTATGTTAGGTTAAGGCGTTTTTAAGCGACTAGCATGCTTTCTCACCTTCTTTGATGAGGTGTTTTCATAGCATCATGTAATAAAGGAAATGGGCTATACTTTAGATCACATTCATAATGTAATAACAACCGATATTATAAGAATTTTCAGACACATACTAAACGGTCATGATATTGAAATGGGACCATTCTAAAAAATGTATTTTTAAACAGAAATGAATCCAAATAATTATCATTATGCGGTGAACTATTTCATTAATTGAACATTGGACAGATCAAAATAATTTCAGTATACAATAATGAAATAACTATCATAGAGTCGGAACATAGTATAAAGACTGTAATTGATAAAATCATTAAAGAACTGCATAGGACTCTATAGAATTATAAACTCCTACAGAATGTTCGTTACCTTGTTGCACATCTAATCCCGCTCTTTCGAGCATATACGGAAGACCTTTGAGACCAAAAGATGCACATACTTTATACACACATTTTAAATACAAACAATGTACGAACAGAAGTCACACTTTTGGGAAAGTGTATTTCTTGACGATAACATGTAATTATTATATAACGAGTAATAATGAAATGATGTTAGTAACCCATAAAGTAAAATTTAAACAAATAAGACAGAAAAGAGGGAAAGAGAAAAAAAAAACATGCAGCGAGCATGTTAAATTAAATGCTAATCCAGTTACGTTACGTGGAGTTTTTAAAAAAATCTTTATTTTGTTTTTGCCCTTGAATAAATCTCAGATTGACTCAAGTCTCCTTAGGGGCGTATTGGCTGAGTGGTTTTCGATATGCTTAAGAGATAAGATTATATGGTTACCTCCAGCGATGGCGACACCAGATTTGTCGGAGACGCGGCGCCGGACCGGGCCTGGAGAGGCTCCCTCGCTGGCTCCTCCTGAAAGTAAAGATTACATGATGTATAATTTTATATTTTACTGTTTTTCATATTCGATAAATATTTTTTTCTAACTAGCTGACCCTACAGACGTTGTCCTCTCATTGTCTCTATGGGAAAAAGCTTCATCTCCTTCTATATCTATCTCTTTAACTCGCACTCTATCTCTCTATCTCTACCTATATATCCATAATAATATCTTTCCCTCGCACTCTATCTCTCTTCCTCTCCCTCTGTCTCTCTCCCTGTCCAAGCTGTTAAACTGAGCGACAGCTGTCAACTGTACGTACAACCCGATTTTATCAGATATATTTTTCCCAGTTTCAAAAATTTTCCCGTGGAAACGGGATAAACAGTATCCTATTGTGGAGGTCAAAGGTGTGGAGTGGATCGTGGTGATGATGATCCACTTCAGAAGCGCCTCCAACATTCCGGGAAGTCTTCCGACCGAGCCAGGTGATATTGCTCGGGGACAGCTGTCCGATTGTTCCTCGTTGAAACTTCTACTTATACGCCCGGGCCGCGCGAATATCGTTTGCGCGATGCAGGATAGTTCCGTAAATGCCCGCTACGTGCCGTTTTTTTTTTTTGTCTAGTGTGGCGGATGAGGTTCGCCACACTATATTCTTCTCCTGGTTCTCAGCTACCTTCCTGCCAATTTTCCGCCTAATCGGATCAGCCGTTCTTGAGTTATAAAAAGTGTAACTAACACGACTTTCTTTTATTAATTTGAATTTGAGCTTTGTACAGAGGTAATAAAGTGCAAATTGACTCTTTGACGTTAGGAACATACCTACATTGTTTAAACAACAGTGAGTGCTTGTAATTCAATATGCAAACATATATGTAAACAAATAGCAATAAAGCTCGTTTTAGTTAGAAAACGTTTGTATGGGATAAAGAAAAGGGCCGTTTTTAGGGGTTTTCCGGCAATCATTCGATTTTTTTTCACCGTAAAAACCATCTTTGAACTTCAACAAACATTTAAAAGAAAGAATTGGCCAAATTGGTCCTGGCGTTGTTGAGTTATGCGCTTACCAACACATTTTGCGATTCATTTTTATATTATAGATTTGTATCAATGTCAAATGTCTTTAAAAATACGGGTACTTTCCACAAGAGAAATTATTCACAATGGTCTGTTTGTTTTTTTGCAGGAATGTTATTTATATATAGCTTTACAATACTAATGTTTTGGGTGGCACTGCAAGTGATATCTGGCTATAGAAGCAATATTTCAACGCTACATAAAACCAATACCGCTACAGAAGCAATGGCCGCTATGTAAAAACGCCATCGATACTATGATGGTTACGCAAAACCAACACAAGTTGTAAGATTCCAACCTGCATTAACAATGTACATGTGGAAACAGAACAATAAATGAATATGAATATGAATTTGAACACCGCTACGGAAGCAATATTTGCTGTTATAAGCAATATTCGCTACATAAAATCAGCGGTGTTGATTAGATAATAGAAGCAATACGCTACTTTAAACCGAAACCGCTGTAGACGCTGCTACGTAAAGACATACCGCTACAGAATTAACGATGGCTACGTAAACCAACTCAGCGCTACAGAAGCAGGGCCCGCTACGCGAAACCAACTCCGGCTCTAGGAGTTTTGGCGGGAATCCGATAGTGAGACGTCGTTGGTTTTGTATTTTCTTCTCAAGCTTGTGTTTATTCGAGTGTTAATGTGTAATATTGGTGGAATATTATTCATTGAGTGTTCGTTAACGCGCACAAGTGTGGGCAAATGATATAAAAACGTGTCCTTTTGCATTTATTCCAAAACTACCAGACAATTTTATTACAGTGTCCACTACTTGACTGAATTTTGACTTTGGATTATGTAAATAATCAACTTGACTACGAGGATTGCCTTAATGCTATGACTTTCCTATTGTGAAAATAATAAATACTTAAATTATAAAATACTCGACACTATTTAAATGCACAAACCGGGCGAAGCCATAACAAAAACAATAAAGAACCTCCAGCTGTACGTGACCACCAGCATCGCTACGTGCGGCTCACCGTGCGCGTGCTTGGCGTGGTGCGAGGTGTCCCGCGCGGCGTGCAGGTGCCGCATCATGGCGGCGAGGCGGTCGCGCTCGCGCCGCAGCTGCAGCTCCAGCTGCGCCACCACCTGCATCTGCACGCGCGCCTGCGCCGCCGAGCGGTCGTCCAGCGTGTGCGCCGCCTCCAGGTGTCTGCGGGGGGCAGGCTTTCTTACCCAGGTGAACATGGAACTATACCTGCTGACTGATCCTGATCCCCTGTATCTAGGAAGTCAGACCATAACTCCAGACGTTTGAGCGAATACCTGCGGTTCACACATGAGATCTACTCCTTAGCACATGATGAAGGTCGAAGCAAAATCCTTGATGCGAACAGAACAGATATCAAGTAATCAATGGAAACCTTTAACAGCTATAAACATACTTGAGGAATGCCTGGTAATCTTCAGCAAGGGCATCACACCCCGGCCACTTGCAGACGCCTCTCCCGAACAGGGGATGTTCCTCCATCTCGCTCCCCCACAGCATCAGCCCCGGGGGCGCGTTGGGCGGCACGGAGAGGGGGCCGTGCATGAGGTACTGGCGCTGCACCGCCTGCAGCTGCTGCACCAGCTGCTGCTGCTGAGCTCCAAGCTGCTGCTGGAGGGAGCCTGCAGGAAACACGAACCCTCAATATTGCGGCTTTAAGGGTGAAGTTTATGAAGCAAACATTGACTTTATCTTCTTTTTTTATCGATGCGTTGAAGGTCAAATCATGGTCTCAACGTCAATCCGCGGTTATACACGTTTCCATTGCTAGGCTGCTGGCCATGGAGAGACAAGGAATCTCTGAGCACCTTTAAAAAGTCTTCAGCTGCGTAGTCTAGGGTCAATGTTGCAGATGGAACTTACCAGGGGAGCTGTCTGGTGGTGGGAGATGCGGCTGCGACAGCAGGTTCAAGTTAAGCTGGTCTTGCAGCCGAGACTGCTCCAGCTGCCTCTTCGCAGCTTCCGAAGACATGTGCTGGAAACGGAAATTTTTAGTAATTAAAAAAAAAACACGGAGACACTGATTATTTGTTCGTTTTAAGCATATCGAGCACAACTCAGCATCTACATTTTCAGTTTTGTTCCTCCCACTGCTGTGTATAAGTCTCCTTTCGCTAGTGCCACTTTCCACGATCCTGTGCTAAGTACAAATACTTTCACTTGATTTGTTTACGCTTGAGAGGTTACTTTAGAGAGAGAAGAAACAGGAAGCCTTGGCATAATGCTGGCAGATCCTTTCCAAATGTCTTTTACGTCTCAACTCCTCACCTGTTTCTGCATATGGTGCTGATGGAACAGGCGCTGCTTCATCAGCGCCTGCAGCTGCGAGTGCTGGTCGAGCAGCTGCATCGCCAGCAGGTCCGGCGCCACCAGCGGGAGGGGGGAGCGGCCCCCCGCCCCCGCCGAGCCAGAGGGGGAGACTGGCGCAGGGCTGGAGTGGGCGGATCCCCCGCCCGTGGGTGAGGTCGGAGCTGATGCCTGGAGCAAAGGTATCAGTCAATTTGAGTCATTACGTCACGCCTTATATGAGACGTTGACGTTTGTACCAACATGTTTAACCTGTGAATTGAAATCCAGCCCTTTTTTCAAAGGTTTTGTTTTGGATTTGGGTAAAGCAAGGCTTCCCAGTCACTGGCTTGATCTGCACACATAATGTTAATGGAGTAAACTGGTAAAAAAGAAACTGGCCAATGACTGTTCGCAATGTTAGATGCGGGCCGTGACTATCCCTTTGCGTCAAGACAGAGACAGTTGCCTGAACTCCTCACTGGGAGGAACCTGTCTATTATAACTTACGCGTGCGAGAGCGAGAGGCTCATGGTCGCGGGGCGGTGAGGCGCGGCGCGGGGGCGAACTGCGCCGGCGTCGCCGCGCCGCCTCCCCCCACCTGGACTCCTCACTAGAAAGCAAGGTTCCGTCAGTCATGTCATGAGACAAAACTGAAATCCTGGATGTCTGGCTACAGGAGACAAGATAGCAGCAAATAGAGATTTTCGTATTACCTAGCTAAGAATGGGTCTAATTCATGAAGGTATGACTTTGACAGACTTCGAAGTTTCGATTAAGAGATTAGTCTTTAGGGTTAGATTAGTCACACGAGAAGACTGGGGAGAATGTGGGTATCACAGAGTGCGGCAGGTTCTTGAATACTAGTTTTCAGTTACTCATACTGATGTAATTAGGATTTTAAGTACTTCTAGATTCTGGACAGAGGTTTTGTTATCGTGTAGGTAAAATAAAGGTCCATAGACTCTGCCTTTGCTGCTGTTCCTTCCACTGCCGGCAATAATTCCCTCGAGGAAAGTGTGTTCACATTCTGCTTCTTCTTTCACTTCGCTTTAACTTTCGCTGTCAGCACGAAGAGCATTGGCAGAGGCATGAGAAGTGCCGTGTTTACATTCTCGTCTAGCTCGCAGCCTTGCCCAGGGGCCGTATTATGAACTCTTAATCCCAGTCAGTTTACGCCGTAAACTGAACTGCCTAGCTATTGCGTATTATGAACTTATTTAAAACCAGGCAAGTTCCCGACAATTATTTTTACGGCCGTAAACTGGATTGTTATTTAACGTATTAATGACTTACATTATATCAAATAAAAGTTCGTAATGCGAAATTGTCAGCGTGTTATTAGGTCTGAAGTAGGTTTGGCTGTCACGTCACGTTACTGGCTGGCATTAGGAGTTCATAATACGAAATTAGCCAGGCAGTTCAGTTTACGGTGTAAACTGACTGGGATTAAGAGTTCATAATACGGGCCCAGGGCCCACTGCTGCCGAGTGCAAATTTGTACTTCTTGATTCTATATAGAGTTTTTTATGTAGTATATAATTATATATATATAGAAGACTTACCGATCCAGACAACGGTCCAGCTCGAATGAGTTGATGAGCGGCGGCTTCGCAGCGCCACCCGGGTTTGAATTCAGTGCCGGCTCAGGACCCTGCAACAACAACAACAAATACAGTTATTATTCGCGATCACATCAACTTTCCAATAGTAAAAACCGCATCAAAATGGGGCATTGGCTTGGGAGCTACCTACGTTGCCACAAACAATACACCTCAAACTTATAGCCGTCCTCGTTTTTGACGGCCGTCAAAAACTATACTATATTTACTTACAACGTTTTTGGGGTAGTTTTTTTTTATCCCCGATATAAATATAGGCGTGTTATAAGTTAAACGTGTGTACTTATGGGTCTTTCTAAGGCATCGCAAGTCCCATGTATACCTAGTTACCTAATGATGGAGATAAATAGGTACATTTCTTTGAACTAAACTCTAACCGTCTTCCCACATAAGTTAGGACCAGAGTTAAACAGATGTTTCTTAAATGTCTTTCGACAAAAGCGACGTGAATCACTCGCGTTTTCTTATTCCATCGTGGTATTCCTAATTACCATCTTACCACAAAATTTTAGACCGGAGTTAAACAGATGTTCTAAAATTTCGTTCCCTATAATCAAGGTCTATCACTCGCACTGTCTTACTCAATCCCGGCATTAGGTACCTACCTAATTATTTGACTTGTGAATTGTTTTTGGGATGGAAAAAGCGAGGGTTAGACGTCGATTTGTGGAAAAATATTTAGACTCATCTGTTCAACTCTAGTTTATTTTTTTTGTGGTAAGACGGTTAGACCAATTTCAACAAGTTCACAGTTCAAAAATAACCGCAAATGTTATCACACTAAGTTTTCCAACGACGCAAACATATTTACATTATGAGGTCACTCGGTATCGTACAGATTTGTTTTGATAAATAGTCTGTCGCTATTATAAACATGAAACCCACAGCTGCTGTATATAAACTATTTTTAATAACATCCTTGGTACTTCGTTTCAAAACAATCCTTGATGCGGACGAAGAAAGTCGTATGTCGCTGCCTGTAAAGCGCACGCCACACAGGCGTCATGCTATCGGACGATAATAACGCAGCGTTACTATCTGTTTAGGTTTTTTTTTCTTTTTTTTTTTTTGGACAGGCACGTTCTTTTCTTAAACAGGGTGTGTGGATATAAGGTACTCAAAACCACGGAAGAGAGAGACAACACGCTCAAATGTCATACAAATACCCGATAGTGCTACGAGCATATCGCTTTCATTGAGAGTGTCCTTTCTTCTAGCACTTATTGGGTTTTATCACTCGACCCTCGATATATAGGTATTCTGTGACACTGCATAGGGTATAAGTATTGTATGACACTACTGGTACCTGGGGCCACAAAGTTCACGTAATAGAAGATAATAAGGCAAAAAATAAAACGCACCACAGTGCGTTTTTTTTTGCGTAATTATCCATAGGTATTTCATTATAGTCCGATAATATTTCATGTGTGTGGGAGAGGCTTAACTCGTCTGTTTCATTGGAATGATCTCATGTGACTCTAACTACCTAGTTAGTAGTTCGTAGGTAAGTATACTAAGTACGAAACTACAGATTTTTTTTATAAACGCGTACTCGTATATATGTAATTTGAAATTGTTTTTCTTTCAGGAACTACCTGAAGATAAACATTAAAATACAGCCAAATGTTTTCATTTTCTGGAAATGTAATAATAGCCCACATTAACCCCATGTGTTATCGTGCTATGTTTAATCCCGGAAAAGCCGACATCCTACGGGAAAATTGTACACCGAGAAATGAGATTTATGTCAGAAAAATTGTGTCCGTTCTAAGTACAAACTTCTGAATCCGAAACAATTTCACTTACAGGAATATCTTTCCACTTTGGGTAAAACGAAAATAAATCATAATACTAAGCCGATTTTGATAAAATCTCCATAGGACCAATATGAAAGTGTATCCTTCCATACTTATAATTTTTTTTTTTTTTTCTAAATCGATTAATCGCAAGAATGCAGTAAGTACTGAGATAACAAAAATAAAATGAACCCGAATTGAACCTTCTCCTTTTCTGAAATCGGTTAAGAGGCAGCACGAACGGCCCGATACCTCCTTGTCTGACCTCGAAGGAAGGCATTATCAAACAACTTCATTTATAAACACAATAAATTAAATAATAACCAATAAATGCCTATACATCATTTGCGTGACACGTAACATGGTATTAGGTATAATGTACTTATTATCAGAACGTGCTGATTGTAACGTAAACAATATGATGACGTCACAGCATTGCATTGTTGCAAAAACAACCGTAAGGTATACAAAAATATATACATACAATAAATTAGTTGTGTACCAAAAGTCTGTACTTTGAAGATATCATCATCATCATCGTCAGCCTGAAGACGTCCACTGCTGAACATAGGCCTCCCGCTTAGACCGCCACACCGAACGACAATTTGCCACTTGCATCCACCGGTTGCCTGCGACTCTTGATGTCGTCGGCCCATCTAGTGGGAGGCCTACCTACACTGCGTCTTCCAGTCCGTGGTCGCCACTCTAGAACCTTTCTTCCCCATCGGTTGTCAGTTCTACGAGCGATGTGACCTGCCCATTGCCACTTCAGCTTACAAACCCTGAGAGCTATGACGTAGTTTCTTTGCGCGATAAAATCCGGAACTTTGAAGATATACAAAAAATAACCCAAAAGGATTTTTAATTTTACAAACTTGAGTATAAAACATTGTCGAAAATGGCAATCTGTCTGTTTGTATGTTATCGCATCACGTTAAAACTGCTGAGCCGATTGTAATGCAGATTCCACTGTACGGTAGCTTAGAATCTTACTCAAATAAATTGTAGAATCCGGACGAAAGCAAAACAGCCACTCTTAAAATAGATCCTTCGCTCACTTCGTTCGCTTTTACTCTCACTATAATAATATTATACAGTAGATAAAGATGCATTACAACTTTAGTTCAGAAGGTTCCTGTTTTTCCTATAAATAAGGTCTGTATTCTTCACTATAAATTAAATAGTGTATTTTCTGAACAGCTCAGCCTCAGTTCCCATACATCAGAGACACCCGGCGAGCGCGGTGTCATGTTGTAGTGTTATACAGACAGACTGACAGATGATGTCATCCATATTTTAACAAGCAAAGTACAAGAACAAGTATGCAATATCCAATTGGCAATATTATGGTGTCAATTATTGGGTAGATTACTTACTTGGCTAGTATACGCGGGCTGTTCAAAATGATATTGGAGGTAATAAATGAAATTAGTATGAAAATAATTGTACATGGGTATTTCATTATTTTCACCTTAGCTCACAAACGATTACGTTTAACTTTGTCCCACGATCTCGGTTTCATCCTAACCTATATTTTTATCTTTCATATTGTTTCAACTTCGGTACGTTAGGACTTAGCGACCGATATCGGTGGCTAACTTATGCTTATAGAAGTTCTGAAACTTTAGCGAACAGATATAACATGTTATAACTAGAATTTATACGGGTCTAATTCGCACACAAACTAACTCTTCTCGTGACAACGTTTGATGTAACTCGGCCGAAACGTCGAGGTATGTCTAAATTATACTCAGGCTTCGTCCTCGGGATTAGCAATTATATACTTGTAGTACCGCCTGTGGATCGCCGTTCACGCACTTTATTTGAGAGTAGATATTTTATAAACAAAAGCTTCCTGCCCCTTGCCATACCTACCCACTTGCGTCATTCGCTTTTAAGTGCTCGTCCCTAACGCACTATTCGTTTCTATTGTGCTTAAAGTGTTTAAGTGTTCATAGAAATATGCCAAAACCTACAACTGAAGATTATGATAAATTGATGAAGAGGATGAAGAGATTGGAAGTTGTAACGTCGAAGACGTCACAGGAGGAGCCGATGGGCCTGCAGAGCTCGGACACCTGACGATGGTAAATCATCGTCTCGAGGTCAGTTAAAGTGTGATAATTCTATACATAGTATCAAGCGATTGTTAAGGTCTTGTTTTACAATCAAATGTTTACGAGTTGGTAGTTATAATAATTTACCCACTCTTTCGATAATTATCATTTAATTACCGTATGTAGTCTGGTAGACATCATTATACTAGATCTATATGTAGAATTGTAGATGATACAATATAAAGTTCTTGTCTACGGTGTGATGTTGGCCGCTTTACCAGCGAGCATTATAACAAAGACTTCATTGTCTTGAAATGTTCTTATCGAACGTGTAGGCACTAGTCGCTAGTCAACATAACATTCGGCATTATAGCATGCAGAATTGGCAGAAAGCTATTAATGAACATTGAACAACTCGTTCATCTCTCTGGGTTTGCGTACTTTTCTTTGGATCTGTACTACCCACTGAACTAATATTCACGTGTCCGGGTTTGCGTACTTTTCTTTGGATCTGTGCTACCCACTGAACTAATATTCACGTGTCCGGGTTTGCGTACTTTTCTTTGGATCTGTACTACCCACTGAACTAATATTCACGTGTCCGTGTTTGCGTACTTATCTTTGGATCTGTGCTACCCACTGAACTAATATTCACGTGTCCGGGTTTGCGTACTTTTCTTTGGATCCGTGCTACCCACTGAACTAATATTCACGTGTCCGGGTTTGCGTACTTTTCTTTGGATCTGTACTACCCAATGAACTAATATTCACGTGTCCGGGTTTGCGTACTTTTCTTTGGATCTGTGCTACCCACTGAACTAATATTCACGTGTCTGGGTTTGCGTACTTTTCTTTGGATCTGTGCTACCCACTGAACTAATATTCACGTGTCCGGGTTTGCGTACTTTTCTTTGGATCTGTGCTACCCACTGAACTAATATTCACGTGTCCGGGTTTGCGTACTTTTCTATGGAACTGTACTATCCAATCTTCTAGTTTTACAAACTGGGTTTGCGTACTTTTCTTTGGATCTGTACTACCCAATGAATTAATATTCACGTGTCTGGGTTTGCGTACTTTTCTGTGGAACTGTACTACCCAATCTACTAGTTTTACAACTGGTTTTGCGAACTTTTCTTTGGAACTGTACTACCCAATAAACTACTATAACGTACCTATTTGGGTTCATGTACTTCTCCGTGGAGCTGTATTACCTAAGAAACTAATATTTCGTATCGGGTTTGCGTACTTCTCTGTGGAGCTGTACTACCCACTGAGTTAGCGAACAGTACTCTAGTCTGTTTCTTAACTAATATCATGGAAACTAATGTTTTCGTAACGAGGACACGCGGCTGACATTAAATTGTGCGAGACTTTGGAGCATATCAGAGCTGAAGTGCTCGATGAAAACGATACCGACCTAGTAAGTCGAGCAAGCCGCGATGATGAGCCTGACGCAGAGTCCGCTGCCGAATTCGCTGACACCACGGCCCCCATGTCTACGGCAAGCACCAGTGTTGCTCTCGCTTAGAACTTACAGCAAGTCAGTTCACAAGATGTGAATGAGCTGATGCGATACTGAACGGTGCGATTCTCGAAATATTAGGAGATGCCCCTACTTTATTAAAAGTTATGGAATTGAGGTCCACAAGTATTTGGCCGTCCGTCTGGAACATGTCGCTTCTCATGGATTATCCAGAGAGGTCCATAAAGAGTTGTATGAAAAGTATCTGCCTCAAAACAACTGCAGACTTATTAGCGCTGCAGGCTTGAACGCTGAAATTAACAATATCTGATGCAAACATCAAACGCGATAAGAACATCGAGCTAAGGCAAAAACAGATTGTAACGGCTAAAGCATGCTTTAGTACCTATGGCAATAAATAAACCTTTTACAAATAAGGATGCCAACTCTGAGCTAGTAACAATGCTCATGGACACGGAGAGGCTATTATGCGACAGCCAACACCACGACTCGGGGGTAAGACGAAGTTTCATCCTTTCGGCCGTAAACAAGGAAATGAAAGAACAAATATAAGTTACGAAACTAGATTGTTTGCTCTTTGGTCAAGACTTGGCAGAAACATTGAAACAAGCCAAAGGTATAAACAAATCTCTTGCTGTGTTAAAAATTCCAGCGCCTAGGCCGCAGAAGACCAATTTCAATAAAAAGGTACTAGCGACTAACACTGCCAAGAATTTAAACTGGAAGGGCCAATCCTGAACGGAAGCAGCCGAATCTACTGAAGACGATGGAGCATCCTCCAAAGTATATTGGCAACCCAACTCATCGAGACGCTCACAGCAGCAGCCGACGCGCTGCCACCGTTAGATTCGGTAAAGTCACATTGCCGGTATTTTCTGACTAATGGTCACTTATTACTAAGAATCCTTTGATACTACTTGCATCCAAGGTTATAAAATTCCATTTATACTGTCCAGTTCGCCAGATAACTCGTCCAGCCATTAAGGCCTATTCAGAAACAGAAGGACATTCGTTTCGTGAGGCTATGGATAAATTATTATCTAACGCCGCTATTTCGGAATGTAAGACTACCGAAGGCGAACCTTTCTAGCATATTTTTGGTACCCAAACCTAATGAAAAATATATTTTTTTTTCTTATATCCTGAAAATCTAAATAGATTAAAACTGATAATTTCAAGATTGAAGATTTACGCACTGTCTTAATACTTATAACAAGAGACAGTTACATGATAAAAATTGATTAAAAAGATGCTTATTAAGTATTATATGTATAAGGATTTATCTTATGTCAAGACAATATTTAATTCGAGCAAACATTGTATCAGTTCAGGGTATTATTACCTTGAGACTTGAACACCTCACCATAATTATAATTATATTCACTAAGGTAGTGAAACTTAAGTATAGTTCGCTTACTGCGTTCTGCTGATTATTGGCTGATGGGTCATTCTTACGAAGATTGTTTGTTTAATACAATACAAATTAAGAAACTAATAAATTCTCTTAGTTTCATATTAATGAGGAGAAAAGCTCCATGATACCAAATAAGATATTATGTACTTTTCTAGTACGTTCGTATTAGATTCAGGGAATTCCCAAATCACGAGCCAACAGAAAAACCAATTGAGTTAGGTTGGAAATACAACCATTTATAACTCTAACTAAACAGATGTATAATACGTGAATCTGAACAATTAATCGGTTTGTTAGTGTCAATTTGCTCCGCTGTTGAATACAGTTGGTTATATACAAAGTCATTAGAACGTATTTTAATACTTAAATTTAAAACCAGACGATAACTATAATAAATACAATATGAATTTGCCCGTTACCTGGCAACCTGATCTGAAATGGTGGATTAACGCTATCCGAAGGCCGTCAGATCAGGGAAGATACACATGATCTGGAAATTTTCTTAGATGCCTCAAAGACGGGGTGTGGAGCTGCGTGTAGAGAGGAGACGGCCAGGGGGTTGTGGAGTGATCAGGATTAATTACCCCAGCACATAAACTGGCTAGAAGTTCAAGCAGCATTTTTTGGTTTACTCCTGCGTATTGACAACACAACGGTCATTTCCTACATTAACCGAATGGGGGGCATTCAGTTCCCTCACCTCACATATATTACTAGAAATTTATGGCAGTGGTGTGAATGTCGTAGGCTTTAAGTTATGGTTTCTTATATAAAATCGTCCGATTACAAAACGGCAGATGCAGAATCCAGGCGCGTGCATCCTGATATAGAATGGAAATCAGCTGGCTTAGCTTATCAGGAAATTGTTATTTAATTTGGTGTACCTGAAATAGACTAGTTCTCTAGTCGAATATGTAAAAAATGTGTCTTGGCATAGAGATCCAGATGTTATGCATGCAACGCATTTACGATTTCCTGGGTCGATTATTATTCTAACACGTTTCCCCCATTTTCTATAATTTTGAAAACCTTGAGAAAAATAATTTTGGATAAGGCTAGGGGATGGTCATTGTACCCTTAAATGGCCAAATACTCAACCGTGGTATCCAGTCTATAAAAGCCTTTTATTATCAGAAACAATACCTCAATAGTACTTAATTAATAATCTAAGTCAATTTATTATACCCGAACCAAACACGTTACTACCTCTCGAAAAAATTAGTTAAAAACTTATTCTTCCACCGGATCTTCATTCGGACCATCTAAGTACGCCCCTGAAACCTGTTTAAGTATTACCTTATTTTTCAAATAAAAACCAGAAATTGGCCCAGGGAAGGCCCTTATGACGTATATACAGAGAACAGCTGTCCACTACGAAAAGATACTGAGTATCTTTTCATAGGTTTTAGAAGACCACATAGCGTGGTTGGCTCCCAGAACTTAAGTCGATGGATTAATGAAACCTTACGAGATAGTGAGATCGATTATATTCACAGCTCACTCTACAAGGCACGAAAGTACATCTGCGTGCCATAGCTTAGGTGTAAGTCTGGTTAAAATCGAAGAGTCGCTGAATGGAACGGCTCTTCTGATACATTATATTGATTCTAAGCTACGTATCGACAATGCTCATGATTCTTTTGCTACTACTTACTATTTGTCAATGCGACTCGCAATGATAACTAGAATACTCGTATTCATGATAATGTTGATCATAGTGTATTAAAATAAGTATATTTGTATTATTTTTTGGCATAAAACAAAATATTTCACTGAAATCTCTAAAAGTCTACAAGTATATAATTGCTAATCCCGAGGACGAAGCCTGAGTATAATTAATGATTAAACGAACTTACCTGTACGTGAAGTTCTATCATAATTATGCGAAGGCTTCGTCCGAAGGGATTAGCAACCCTCCCACCCTTCAGTGACCATAGCATATTGCACCCCTATTGGTGAAATATTTTTACCTCTAAACTAAATGACGCAAGTGGGTAGGTATGGCAAGGGGCAGGAAGCTTTTGTTTATAAAATATCTACTCTCAAATAAAGTGCGTGAACGGCGATCCACAGGCGGTACTACAAGTATATAATTGCTAATCCCTTCGGACGAAGCCTTCGCATAATTATGATAGAACTTCACGTACAGGTAAGTTCGTTTAATCATTAATTATATGGTATTATGATTAGCTGACACGGCCACGCGTTGCTGTGGCTAAGGTTTTTGTTATTGCGAGTATATTTCGACTATATTTGACTATATTTCGAGATGTAAGCTATCCTATCTTTCAAGTTAGATCAAACTGCACACGGTGTGCAAATTTGATTAAAATCGGTTAAGTAGTTTAAGAGTCCATCGCGGACAAACAACGTGACGCGTAATTTATATAGTATTAATAAATGTCACTCAGCTATCCGATTATAACACAATTGACACATACAAGTCAGTATCTAGTAGCCAGTGCTACATCTCAATATCCATTTATTAAATAGCAACGATTTCAAGATGTAGTTTATTTACATTTTGAGTGTGGATCAGCCGATAGCGCACTTGGTAGCGCTATTGAGGTTCATTTATTAATACGGCCCTAGGTTGGTCCTGCTGGCCCACTTAGTCCAGGAGGCCCACGTGACAATGGCAGGTCGTAGCCTGCACAAACCCGCAATCAGTGTACCTTTGAGTCAGCTGAATGATGTTTACTTATCAAGTTTCATTGTTTTGTGTTTTTTAGTAAAACAACCGCGAGTTGGGACCGGCGACCATAACACATGCTGTGTTTTTGAATTGACGGTAAACTAGCGCTTAGGTGACTAACTAATACTAACAATCTACATTGAACGTGATGGTATTTGTCATGTAGGCATATCTAGTGACTGGTGGCGGAGTGGTTGCTTGTGCGCTTTATTTTACAACGGCACAGGTTCGATACTCGGCCCGCACTAATTACTTCGTTAGTTGCGGATTCCCATCGCTCCGCGCTTCGGAGGGCGCGGTCCCGGTTGTTATCCATTGGTAGCAGTCGTTAAGCCACGACAGAACCCTTGGGCGGCCTGACACGCCTGCACTACCTACCTCAGTTGATATACAAACTAACAATGGCATAAAAATATAATATTATTATATCCGCACCATAAAGTCACAACGGCGTAACCCACAAGTGGTTGGTGATGATGATGATGATGATGATGATGATGGTGACGATGATGATGAGTCTAGATACATACCTGTCTAACAGCATACAGCATTTCAATGTCTTCTGTCTTCACTTTGTTCTAACACTAAAATGTCACTTATCACTTAGTATGCCGAACTGTCAGTCTGTCACTAACTGACAATCATATTTTTTGCCAATAATATGTACGTTATATCACTTGTATTAAAGCTCATTTTATAATTTTATTTTCATTGTGTTCTCTGTAAAAAATTGAGTTTGAAACTGTCACTGAACAGTGGAAAAAAGATAAAAAAACTAAAATGAAAAAAGAGCTGTGCTATTAAATTACTCCATAAAAGGTTATCGAAAACCACAATAATGACTGATCTCATATTATTATAGGTATATAAAATATATTATGCATAAATACGTGAATGCTACGAGTATATGAAAAAGGATTCCGTATAGGTACCTACATAATTTTTCCTCTATACCTGGAAAATTTCATCACAGGATGTCCGATATCATTTTCGTTGAGAGTCCAGCGGTTACCAGTTGATAACAAGTTTAGAAAGGGGGGAAGGGGAGGGAGGGGGGCATATTATTAGGGTTATAGTAAGGTACTGAACTTTCAGTCGGTATAGATATGGCCCAATGGAAGGTACTCTAAAATCACATATCGATAAAAAATTATAATCATGATGATATCTGGAGATAACGTTTTATTTTAGGTGACCGCCTCTAGTGGAAACCCTTACGTGTTTGGAAGGGACGAGTCCTTTGGCCATCCAGAGAGGGATTATTAAAATAATTTATCAGAGTCTATTTTTAAAAGGGTTTAAATTACTAAGAAATACGGTACTACAATTAATGGTGGATGAGGTAGACGAGACTCGGTCTCCAGAACTATTTTTTTAAGTTAATCATAATTGTATAATTCAAAAACATTATTTAATAACGAACTTGAAATTGTATATGCGACTTCCACTTCTTCAAACAGTATTACCTAAGATATATTACGAAAATTTATAACAAAAAAACTTGAGAACGCCGTCCATTCCTAATTACGCCGCGAGCTACGTAAATTACCATAAAATCTACTCCAATAAATAACCTGAAACCTCCTGAAAATGTAATATCCCTCTGAAAAGCGCCACGCCGCCCCACTGTACAGTGATGTCGGCGAGATCAAACCAGCTCCCGACCAATGGCAGAGCTCCGCTGAAAAGTAACACGCCCACCCGCTTTATAGTGCCGCCCGCCTTGATCTTAGCCGACTGGGTTTACTTTTTTTTAAATCCTGCTCAATCTAGATTGAATAAATTAAATGCATTTTGTGTGCCCTTTTCCAGTAAAGTTAATAGTACGATATGCATTATGCATGTGAAAATTAAGAGGTGTAACAGTAAAAAACTCACACTTTGTTCCTAGTAACATCGTTTTTATATTACTTACTAGAAGCACCTCGCGGTTTCACCCGCGTTAACTACTATCCCGCGGGAACCATTAATTTTTACGGGATAAAAGGTAGCCTATGTGTACCGGGGATAGCATAGCTTCCCAACAGTGAAAGAATTTTTCATATCGGTTCAGTAGTTTCGGAGCCTATTCATTACAACCAAACAAACAAAGTTTTCCTCTTTATAATACTCGTGTAGACTAATATTTAAATGAGGAAAGATTTGATTGTTTAATTGCATTGAATAGGCTCCGATACTACTGAACCGATTTGAAAATTTCTTTCACTGTTAAGGAGCTACACTATCCCCGGGTGACATAGGCTACTTAATACCCCGTAAAAATTAACTGTTCCCGCGGGATAGTAGCTAACGCGGGTGAAACCGCTAAGCGCTTCTAGTATTGATTATTTTTGTATGTAAGCATCGCATCGTATTCATAAACTTCGAAATCCCATATCTAAATAATAATTAAAGCACAATAATAATGAATTCATTTCAGCACGAGAAAATTGTATTACTACGAGTGAAACTAAAAACAACACCTAGTCTTGAAGTCGAGAAGGAAATAATTGTATTCGATGACAAAATTAAATGACTAATTTCTGCGCGTTTTACGAGACAAGTATTTACAATCTATTATTATGATAATTTTGATAATGCCAAGGTCTATTTAAATGATAAACCATTTAGATCTGGATACGCGAGCATCTATCCAGTTGGCACAATCTTTAGTTTATTAACAAAAGAACACGTGACTATTTTTAGGATTCCGTACTCAAAGGGTAAAACTGGACCCTATTACTAAGGCTCCGCTGTCCGTTCGTCTGTCTGTATGTCTGTCCGTCTGTCGCCAGGCTGTATCTCATGAACCGTGTTAGTTAGAGAGTTGAATTTTACACAGATGATGTATTTCTGTTGCCGCTATAACAACAAACACTGAAAAATAGGATAAAATTAATATTTATGGGGGCTCCCATACAACAAACGTGTTTTATTTGCCATTTCTATAGATAGCGGTACGGAACCCTTGAATGGTGCGAGCTCGCACTTGGCCAGTTTTTTTTAATTATACCTACTGTCATCACACGTGAGCATAATTAAAGCAAATGTACATGACATAAACATTTTATATCAACGCATCTTTTCGTGAATGAGGATGATAGCACGTTCCAAGTTACATTCGCTGTGGATTTTGACAATAATTTAACAACAACAACAACAACAATAATCTATGATTCAATTTATAATAGTCTTCTAATCAGTGAAAATTTAAAACAATCAAACATACAGGACAAGTAAAGATAGGGTCTTAAAATAATTCGAACGTCTGAAAGTGGGTGAAAATTGAATCGAAAGATATCATGTCATACGCATGGAAGTTTAGATAATAAAATACTTTTACCGTCATAGTTTCTAACACGTCTGCAGAATTTGAAATGAAGACGACGAACGCCGTAAATTTGATGAAAATTTTATTGTACTTATTAAGAATCCATGACGTTTATAAACAAATTAAGTTTTTTTTATATCTTACTGACTAGCAATGTGACCACTATCCGACCTGGTCTTAAGTGACGAAGGTGGTAATCATGGTCAACCTATAATGGGGCTACGGCTCAAGGAAATCCGGAATATTATCCCTATAGGATTATGGCGACAGATTTCGTCAAATCACAGAAAGGATCACAGTCAACGTCACGATTCAGTAAGCATGGCTAAACTGAAACTGATTGGGTAAGTAGTTGAAGACTGATTGGGTAGAGAAGAAGAAGTAGTAGACAGACCAAGAATTAACTACACGTGTTTGTGTATCGTGGAACTGAATAGCAGTAGAAAAAAAAGAAATCAATACTAAAACTCCAAACATCTTGTTTAAATTAAATTAAACAATATCCATAGTGTAGTTGGTGGCCAGGGCTTTTAATACCGGTATTTACGAGTAGGTACAGGTACCATTATTTTGACATTATACTTTCTAATCAGTACTAGAACCGGTACCTAACAAAATATTGGCGTAGAGTGAGAAAACAGACGTAGTAAAAATGTATAGTAGCGCGTCGCTCTACGCCTCGCATACTTGAATTGAGTACCGGTACTTAGCGGTGCAGGTACCGGCAATAGTCTGGAACCTTTACCTTGGTACTAGAACCGCTAAATATCGGTACTGAACCGGTACTTTTGGTTCCAAGCCCTGGTTGGTGGTGACTGGTGGTGACCCGCCTGCGAAGTGTGATGTTCTAGCTTGCACCCGCACAAAGCATATATTTGTGAACACATAAGATTTTGCCTTGAATTTGGCTTTGGGTACTAATAGGGCCATGGACCTCAAAGTGCCTGATTTTTAGATTTCATTTTTTCAGGGATTCTGAGTATGGTTGCCTATGAACGGGATCGTGAAGTGTTAGACCCTATTATTATTTGTAATCTCACGATCCGTCAATAGATTAACCGCATTTCGGTTTTATCCGGTTTTAAATTCACGTCTCCAGTTAACTCTACAGTGATAACATTACCAAAATAATTGTGCTAAAAGTATATAATTAAGTGGAACCGATTTGTTACTTTCTTTCGATGGCAATGATGTAGGTATGCGTATCATAATTATTATGATATAAAAATAAATGGAGATAAATAAATAAAGATTACATTTAATCTACACTTCTACATAATAATCTACACAAAGTATAACAGGAGGTGAAGTAATTTGTGAGTTGACTTTGCAGGGTTCCATGAACAGAAACAATACAGAATCTGCCCAATAGCTGATTCTGTATATTCTTTCACTAATAGGAAGCTATATTATTCAGTATTTTATACCGGGGAAATGAAAAGTTATTGCGGTAAACTGGAAATTCCGCGGGCAAACCGCGGGGTGCAGCCAGTAAGTAATTTTATCGGTAGGTACAGATTAAATAATTTGCATTTTAGGCGACGTTTTGTATGCTCAGGAAATCAATTAAAATATAAAATTATGAGTGAAACATAACATTGTTTTGTTAAAATTGATCGTGCAATGAAGACGATTGGGAAGACAGAATCGTGATTACGAATATAGGGCTCGATAAAAAAAATCACAAAGATGACACTAAACCGCATCGTTACTTTTCACCGACTAAGAGATTACATCATAAAACCACGTGAAAGTAATACCAATAAATGGGGCTTTTTATACAGGAAGTGATTGAGAACTTACATTTTCTAATCCCGTTATCACTTTTGCCCAATAAATAAAAACATACAGAAATTTGCAGTTCAAGCGCTCGCGACCATCTGCCAGTACCACCAGTATGACCATGTTAGTACAACCTAATATTTTAATTAAGCTGACCCATCTGATGGTAAACAGCAACTTACCAATACATAGCAACACTCGAGGAGTTGTATGTAACATCCATTTTTTTATAGATATAATAAGTTGTCAATAAAAAGGAAACCAGAATAGTAAAACTTTTAAATCCTTCAACCTACCCTACTGATCTATCAATCTAACGTAATCGACACAACTCCTATACACCCACTGCTCAGCATGGCCTCTCCTCTCCTCTCCTCACTTTCGTGAGGAGGATTAGGCCATACCCCACCACAGGGTCCAGTCCGGACTGGTGGATCACACCTCCGACGTGATTCTTTTGCTGTGTTATTTAATTACTTTAATTAACTGGAACAAGTTGCTAGTTGTCCGATGGTTTTTACTTTCACCGTTAGGGATTTTTATTGTACTTTTTTGCTAAGATTTTGCATAAAAATAAGTTCCTGGTTTTTAATTGTGCTTAATGAAATATACTTAATATGCGACTCACTGACATCTATATTATAAAGATTATTAAATATGTGTGTAGACTGTACAAAAGTGCCGAGAAAAATGTCTAGTTTTTGTTATTTTTCGCATTAGTTTCTCTATTATTAGGGATTTGAATCTATAAATACTTACTGATAATTTAGGTACCTCTACCTTTAAAATAAGGTCATTTTAAAAACTAATAATTAAAACAAATTAAAACTATAATAATAGCTGTAGATAGGTAAATGAGTTAGATACATATTTTATACGAAAATAATTTCTAAAGGTACAATATAAAAAATTAGGAAATAAATACCTTGACCACCATTGCCGTAGAACAATTTCGAAAACTGCGATGAAAATATGAAACAACTAAACATTTATAGAAACCGATTCTAGTAAATGCGAATAAATGCGAAATGTTGATAAATTGTATTACAATATGAAAACAGAACGTGCCAAAGCGCGCATTTTTCATCCATCGCGTATTAAAACGCAATAATATGCAATTATCTCTGTAGGTAACACTTTCTTTGAACAGATCACGTAACACATTTGCCAATAAAATATGAAGTGATAATTAAAAAAAATTAGGGCAACAATATAAAATTGAAAATCGAACACGATACTGGCCGTCCGTAGTGAAATTATAAATGGTTTACGTCAAAACGACGTTTCACAATGACGTGTATTAAAAAGTGGCACTCGAAAATGGAATACGGTTTTCCCGCGTGTCTCTTATCAGCTGTCAAAAATAGCGCTTTACAGTGGCCGCCCCTCATTGGCCGAGCCGCTCATGAGCGACGCTGCGATTGGTCGGCGCGCGGAGCACATAAGCGACAGACCACGTGCTTATAAGTTCCGCGGTGGAAATCCAAACTTTTCGCGGCGCCCGAACGAGCTGCGTTCGATTTTAGAACATTTTTTTCTTAAGCTGTGAATGATTTTGGTAAAGATTATGTCAACGAAAATGTTGACAATTTTGTCACGCTCATTTCAGTGTTTTCAAATGTGCAATTATTGCTTATTTTATTGAGAAAAAGTCGTAAAAACTAACCACTCTTCTTTTATATTTTGTTTTTATTTATTTCTAATTTGCATAAAGAAGCAATATAATGAACCCCCAACTCATTACCTGACCGAATTCACAAAAAGGACGCCAGTCAACGCCAAAAAAACTTACGCGCATGTTGAAAAAAATCCGCTGATAAATCGTTATTTCACTCACGTAGCTCACGAATACCCTAAATAAATACGGATCGATCATTAAAAAGTAATAAAAAAAGTATGACACTGTTCAGTGACGGAAACTACCACTCATGAGCACCGTCCGAACTGCAGTTCGAGATGCAAATTATTTACGCGACTGCACCCGCATGCATCTACACAAAACACGTTCAAAACTCGAACAGTCTAATTCGAAAAAAGAATCCAACCGCCAATTCGAACTGTGTTCTAAAAAAGATATTTGCTTGGAAAACGCGCGGATAAACAATACACAACAGCCTTCGACGCGGCGGCAACAACAATGCTAGGGCGAAATAAGCAAGAAATATTTAACTACCCAAGAGGGGTGGGGCGGGCAGTGGCCCTCAGTATTGGCGCTACGCCTGTGGTAGTTATAGTTTACGTGATACACAGCTCAAATACAAATAATATAAACATTACTGCCGAGCATGCGCCGTGCCCGCAGACAGGGACAGCGATATCCCTCCCTCGCTACTCTCCCACATCCAAAACTGCATTGGAACGCACTTTTGAATGATAACTTTAAAAAATATGACTTCTGAACTACATTTAATGGTAGTTGTGGTGTTAAATCGCTTTTTTTATGGATTTTAATTTGCATATTTTTGACAGGCGGCGTCGTTTCGGTGACCCTGCACGCATGCGCGTACCGCGCGACTGTTATCGACGATGCAAAATGTTTATTTTTTCTCTCGCATTCGGTTGCTTCGCTCTAATTTAGGTTCTTATTTTAAAATCCTATACTAATACATAATATTTTAAGAAAACAGCTGTGAAACTTAAGGCAGGTCTTCATACCTCGTGTTACACGTAGGTATACGTAAAGCGTCTAAACTTTGTCAAGAGTTGCCAGTCGCTAACGTTTACATGCCCCTTTGAAATCATAAAGGAGATCGTGATGTATAACGTTCAGACAAGATAAGGAGTAATCAGTTTCAGTCTGCGAGGTTTGGATGAATTTATTTCAATTATAATCCGATATGGACGGATACGCATGCGTGCGACACCATTTACACCGTAGCGTATTCTTATGACGATCATCCCGATTCGGTTGGTAAAATTAACGGTCTTAACTAACGATATTACTATGCATGGTATTCGTTTAAATTAAATTATATGCTGTGGTGAATAAACGTCTCATTTCATACAAATTAATCATATATGCATAATATATAAAGATTAATTATTATTACTTATATACTATCAATATTATACTCGAATTAAAAATGCTAATAAGTAAAATTGAATACCCACCTATAATTATTACATCCACCTCGGTTCTATTTATAATTTACTTGGGCTATAATTAAACATTTTGTCAGTTGAATTATTCATACCATCTTAGTTAAAGCGAAAAATTACAATATTTAAAATACTTATATCAGGCCAAAGGCTACTGAGATAAAGTGTTGAACGTGGTATGGGTGCATGCGACGACCATTCAAGGCCCTAAAAATATTCTTTTCACATCTCATGCTCGAATAGTGTCATAATTACCTCAGCTTAGCGGGTTTAAACTAGATTGTTAGGCCCTAGTGAGTGAAAGTAGTTTATTTTTAAATTTGTACTCGTTATTATCAACAGGCTGAAGATTCGACTTTTTAATGATCCATTTTGCTTAATAATATTCTATTATAAAAGGTAGGCAACGCATTAGATCACGGGACGGCAATGCAAAATGCAACGGGCGTGTAGAGTGCAGTTGTATACCAGAATACCAACCAAAGTCATTTTTAAGTACCTAGGTAACTAGCTTCATCGATATTATGCTGAGTTGGGACCATTTTGTGTGAGTATGGACATCAATAATTAGTTTTTTTTTAATGTTACTTTGTATCCTACCTGCTTATTGGTGTGACTATGCAATTTTTTTTTATTTAGATGCTCACAGGCAACCAGGTACGCTTAGCATCGGGTAGGCTATTTGTTTGTCACTACAAGTAATAAAAACCAAGGCGGGAAATGTTTGCTCAGTTCCATCCAAGAATTTCGAATACCCACAAACTTAACCGGCACCGCCACTCGGAGGCCCAAAAACTCACGGACGCGACGTCATGACTAAAATCTCGATCACTATTGAAATTTAGTCAATTTAGGGATGTGATCTAGAACTAGAATGTCTATTCGTGCTGGACTTCCGCTTCAAGTTGGATCGAAATCCATTACCGATCCAATTCAATCCGACCAATTCATGCCATGTACCTACTTATCGATCGCCGTGGGATACGACGACATAGTATTAACGATAAGCGCCAATTGTACCTATTGTGTCTGTGGTTTTTCAGCAATATGTTTCTTTTTGGTGTACCTACCTACTTACTTAGAATAAAGAGATTTATATATGTGGTTCTATTATTATTCAAGGACCTTGAGCGTCCAGCGCGGCTACACGAGGCGTAGTTATAAGCGCCTCTAAATTTGTTGTTTGTTTGCATATTTATTGCTTATGCCAAAATTATACAAGTGCGATGACAAGGCCGACTAGTTCCACATTTTTACATAAGTAGGTATCTAATTCTAGTTTTAACTTAAATCTGGTGTGCTTATTTTTAATATGAAATTGTATTAATAGCCGTGACTTGTTTCGCCTGGGAACCCAGCCTCTGCCTTTCAATAAATAATTGAAAACGATGATCATTTGCTTTATAAAATATGTCATCACAATTTTATAGGTACTAAATTGTTAATGATCTTAGTTGAGCTAACTAACTAACTTTAAAGCTGTCTAGTTTTCTATTAGTATGGTGCCGCAGAATCACTACCCCCTAGACTTCACAGTGGTCAATTGACTCACGTTTTCTAAATGAGATAACAATAACAAAGGCGAAGAATAATATATTACATTATTAAAATCGATACCTGACAACCATCGATATAAAATAAGGATCTATCGATGCTGACAGTGGTATTGAATCAAACAACATTTTACGTCATAATTTTATAACTTATACAATAACACAATAGAGACAAGTGACACAAGTTTTGAATGTTGTGCTACTTTACTCATATTACTAAAAATCCAAGAGACATTATCGCGATTTTTTTATAATGGCAATGCATATTAATATTAATCTACTTGGGTGGCAGTGTTTATACAACAACATAAAATAAAAATGGAAAGTAATATAGGTACCTATAATAATATTCAAAATGTTAGTTTCAACCAGCCAAGAGTATGCTGATGTAACTAAAATTGTCCGTTGAGCTACTCAAATGGCATTCTTTACTTTATAAATTATATTTACTTACATAGAATACTATTGTGATTTTTATAAATCGAATATATTTTTTTCTCACATAAATTTTCTCCCAAACTAACATCACATGTTATAACAAATGTTAATAGATTATTGTATGAATAATTACATTTCATAAGTCTATAATCGTTTAATGATAGTAAAGTATACCGCCCTAACCAGATTGAATTTTAACCGGTTTACACCGGTCTAAACAACTTTGATCAAGCGTCATAGAAGTTTCCGTATGTCTCTACAACTTTTTAAATGTCATTAAAATACATTATAATATGGTGATTTTAAATGTGTTAGATATTATCCTAAATTACCATAAACAATATGTAAAGGCATTGATCAGAAGAATAATTAAATATGTTTCTAATTTATATCTATCTATTACATTTAATTAAGAGTTCACAATAGAGACGGAATAATTATAATGCACCTATTATTGTTATGATTTTATGACAAAACCAATTTCAATTTATATTCAACCTATTTTGCGTTACAGCACATACTCGTACATTTAGGATTTACGTTAAATGGAACACAAACATATTAATAGGTATACATCAGTATGTTTCTGGGCTAAAAATGTAGGTTACAGAACTTTTTTAAGAGTTTGTTTAATTAAATAAAATATGTGACATTGATTTTACAAAATAAAATTATTGGGTTAACAATATAACACATAATATCAATAGCAAGACATTTTTCAGGGTTTAAAATAATAGGTGACTATTTAAAATTGATTTCGCAATATACAACTATTGGTATAAAAAGCCGTTAGTTAACACTTCGGTGTAAATGCACCCGGGCTAGGCGCAGGCCATTGACATTTTTATCGGCAGATGATTTAGGAGCCATCGATTGCCGCCACTACTCGCCACTGGGACATTGGGATTTATGGGACACCTGATCTGTTGGGCCCGGGACATCTGGGACAAGGTTCAATTAAAGCATTTTAGAACGTGTTTTTATGCCAAAATTTGATCAGTTCTATTTTTAGATTTGATCGTGAAATATCTTAGCGTAAAAGTGAATGATGTTGATTTAGTTACTTTTTGAATTATTTACTAGGTTTTAGGCATAACTACGTCGAAGATAATAATTTCAGGATTTTTTTAATACAGGTGCCTACTCAGAACATTCAAATTCATCAATAACTTAACAATCCACAGCCTCATTTACCTCAGATTATTTTTATAGCTTTTGACCTTAGCTAGCATTGAGCCAGTGTGAAGTAAATTATAAATTCATAGTTTTTGATAAATCAGTCATGTCACGATTCAGTAAAGTGGTGGACCCACCACGATGACTAAATAACACGTTTTACGGTTCTGTATAATTTGCACACACATGAACACAAACAAACGCTAAAGGATTCCTTGTCAATCCATATTACAGCACATTGACACACGATGAAACATACATTTCAGAAAATAGTAAGAATTCAACGTCACTATTTCGGTTTACAGCCAAAACTTTCATTAGTTTTACAAGTCTGCCAGTGACGGCAGATTTAACATCCACTCACATAATTTACTAATCGAAGGTAAGAATTCTACCTATCGGATGTAAAATGCAAATACTCGCGGAAAAAACTCCATTCAAATAGAGAAGTTTAGTTAAAACAAACGTAAAAAAAAAAATAACGAGCTCGTAAACGAGCGAAAAAAAAACCTGCCATAAAATTAAAACCAGCCAGTGGCAAAAAGTCAGCTTAAAATTATTAATTAAAAAGTATAGTCGGCGTAGTTTGCGAAGCTCGGCTGGGCGGGGCACGCCCACTGAAAAGCGACGCCCTACAGAGCTTTACAGCGACGCCTACTCGCGAGGAGATGGGGGCTATAATCATGGAAATAATAATATTATTATGTACTGAAAAAACTGTCCTATTTCGAAGTTGAAACAATAACACGAAGGAACAATATCAATCAACCAACGCGTCTCGATCACATGACAGAACGTGCGTGGCTCGTAACTAGGTGACCCTATCTATGGAATCAGCGTGCTGAGGAACAAGACATGTAAAAAAAAACAAATATAACATGTAACATCGGACTCAGGCTACCTCGATACAGGTATGCCTAGTGTGGTAGCCGAAATTATATGTTGTTGTATTTGCCTAGCCTTTACCTACTTCTGCGAAAATACTATGCACCTACCTAACTTGTCAATTGTCTGTATTTAAAACAGTTCCTTTAATTTAATTAAGTTATTTGTGTTTATTTGCATTATTTTTGTGGTAAGTAAATGTGTTCTGTTATATTTCCATTTTATTTTTTCATTTTCAGTGCTAATACTTGGGATTCATACAGACAGATGTTTGAGCTGTGCGGTAAAACAATCCGCAACATCACGTTTCGCAATTTCTTAACAAAAAAAAAACATGGCTAAATCGCAACTGTATAAAAAATACAACATACATCCAGGAAAATCAATACGAAAATATCGAAAAATTCCTGCTAGAAAATGGAAAATATCCGTGAAAACTGAAAACGTCCCAATCAAATCAAATGTAAATTCTAACACTACCTGTAGGTAAAGGGAAGGGAACTGAATAAATTCCTAAAATACCTACGATACTAATACGAAAAACTTTTTAACCGGATACAGCCTCCTAGCCTATTCCTCGTTAAGCGCTGAGTTGCGCGATATAGCGCGGCAGCTCCTCCACTGAACAATAAAGCGCTAAGCATAGTTTATGTCTAGTAGGGGGGGGACCCCCTACTGAACCCTAAAAGTGGGAAGGGGGGGGGGGGGGCTCGGTGAAAGACTAGGCTTCGCAGCGATTGAGGTGGAAGTAATTGCTGAAGTACAGTATTGATTTCTTTCACGTTCATTCCCGTTTATAAGAAACATGGATGGATGGGTTATATTCTTCTTGCTAGATATTGTGTTAAAGCACCATGGTCCTCGTGGTTGCAGGTTCTAAAAGAATTATACATACACTAGCTGATCTGTGTGAATGTTCGTAAGTTGGTATGTATGTTTGTAATATATTGTGTTTTTGTCAGAAATAAGTAGGTACCGTATCAATTATCATGCATTTAGTAAAAAGCTGTTATTTTGACATTACAAACAGACATCAGTTTTATTTATTAATACAGATAATAAATACTTACTACTTTAACAATTCGCATATAACTTAACCGACTAAACCCAATCGTTACAGTTTTATGGTCGGCCTGTAAACGTAACGGCCCGAAATAGGCCGGTCGGGTGAAAACAGTATTTTTGAGTGAAAGCAGTATTTTTACGAGAAAACTAAACTTTATTGGCTATTCTTATATTCATGGGTGATTTTTGGTGACCTTTGGGTAGGGTGAACGAAGGGTAAATTGTATTTAAGTAAGGCTGAGGGTTGAATTCTGGTAACTCTATAGTCGACATTGTGTTTTTGAAAACTAAAAAAGATTTATTTTAATATCAGTGTAAAAGCTAAAGTATTTGTTTGTTTGTTATGTTTTCATGTCTATGTTACTGAACCAATTTCGATTAATATTGGTATAGAGATATTATATCGCGATCTAACGTAGTGAGCGCGAGAAAAGTCACATACAAAAAATTAATTGAGTAAGCATACTTAAAAAATTAAGCAATATATTATTAGTAGGTAATAGAAGCACAGTAGGATCGCCTTCTATATTTTGGTGTAGGTACTATTTTGGCTGGGAATATCTTAGTTCTACGATGGCGCTTACCATCACCCTAACAACCTGCTACGAGTGCTACGTTACTCTGTCCTTCAAAAAGGGAAAACAAAGGAAGGGCAGATAGAGAGTCTCTACGACACCTCTACGCAGCCGGCGCGTAGACTCGTAGATGTTATGTCTACGCAACGTTATTACATCTACGAAGATATTGAACCAATATTGCATATTTTTTTGAATAATGAAAAAGCTTAATATTTCTCATAATATGAAATTTCGAGTAAAATTGCCTAGTATTTTTATTACTGTTATTTATATTCAGTGCTTTGTTTTCAGGAGTATTAAATTCGCTACTAATGCCCGTATGCTTACCAACTCGGATGTTTATTGAAGTCTGTTTTTGAGCGAAGGGTGGACACTCCATACAAACGGCTCAAACGAACAAAAGACAAGCGAAACTGTATGCGTAGCGTGGATACTGCGTTGGTACTCAATAGGTCACCCAATACCAAAATGTCATACAAATTCCGGATCGTGCTATCACGCTTTAATTTAAAAATAGAGAGGGTTCTTCTACCTAGGCTATTAATCGTTAGTATGTGGATTATGGCCTAATCCTCTTCACGACAGTGAGTGGAAGCCTTTGCCCAGCAGTGGGACAGTTACTGGCTTAATGAGTTCTTTTAAAAACAAAACCTAAATGTGGCATGTTGCGCAAGTGTTTTATTAATTTGACGAGCTGATTAGCTGATTAGTTATAACACACTAAACATGTAAAGTTGGATTTCAAGATTTGTTTTTAATGCGACATGTTTTTGTTGCTTGTATGCAATAATAATAAGTATTATTTTTAGTTAACTCTAACCAACCTGACCTGTAACATAGTGTTATGAGTATATGAATATCAATATTACTTATTTTATGGTTTGGTTGTCGTATGTGGTTGTGCTAGCATCTAGTGTCAGAGCTTGTCAGGCCTCTGACGTAGCCTGACAGCTGCTACCAATCGCTAACAACCCGGGCCGACGGCTCCGAAGCATGGAGCGATGGAAACCCGCACATAAATTATGAAAAGTCATTGACGGGGCTGAGGATCGAACCCGATATCGCTGGATTATATAATGGCTTTCTGTGGCTGACCCTGTGAGGGTTGGTATGTCATAAACCCTTGATAGTAACCAATTCCTAAGAACAAAATTACACAGGGGAGCGTATTTAGGCACTGCAAGGTTACCCCTTCGAGCCCTTTGTCTAACATCTTGCCCTTCGTACAGTATCAATAAATAATCTTCTAGTATATAATTAAAATGCGTGTTTGTCTGTTTGTCAATCAATTTCGCTAAAACGGGTGAACGGATTTTAGTTACAAGTTGTATGAAATATACCATTTTTGGTGTTGAAAAAGGCTTCTTTTTCCAACATTAAAAATGTCTCCTAGCGAAACTTCATCGAGGTCGGTTCAGCGTTAGCTGTGAAACTGTAACAATCAGCTTTCGCATTTGTAATAAAAAAATAATGTGTATGTTATTAATTATTGATTATATTATATTTGGTGTTGCCATATATTTTAACCTCCGATGAAAAAAGAAGGGTGGTATGTTTGAGGTGTGTATATATAGCAACGCAATTTTAAATTTAGCTCGAACGTTACAATAAATTATTTCTCCGGATGATGGATGAAATCTTCTATTTGCCGAAATTTAACCGAACCCTTATGTCGATTGTTCTGAATAGCTCAACAATTTGACGTTCGATTCGAGAACGATACCGTACTGAATCGATTCGGTTCCGCATCGAAATGTTCCGAATAATCTCAGAGGGTGCTAAAGCTGTAAAATTTAAAGGTGGGTGAAACCGCAGGGCCGGGCTGGTCACAAAATAATTCCTAAGGTTAAACATTTTAGTCTTCCTGCAAAGCAGTCTTACATTGTCCAAAAATGGACAGATCTTATGCACAAACAAGGGTGCGGTACGCGAACTGTATTGCCAGGCTTGGCTGGTTTACCCTGAAGTTGGTTTGGAACAAAGTGCGATGGAGTTACAAATACTTTACAGAAATTAACAAATATTAACTTTTCCTTTTCACAGTCACCAGATTTGATTTCGGGCAAAGCGGCCCTTTTAAGTAGGTATTCTTCGAGTATAGCAAAGGGGGACTTGTGCAGAGCGGAACTAACATAATATAAAAAATGTTTTGTGTCTAATACGTTCCTGTCAAGATTGCATTTTTATCACTAATTTTACACAGACTTTTTTATCATTGTCAGTTAAAGTCTACGTAAAAATTATTTGTTAACAGTCACAGTACGCAGTAACAATTTGCTAAATTAATAGCACAATTTCAGTTTGCTTATTAAACAATTTGCTATTAATTAGTTGATAATTATTATTCTATTACATAACAACACTAGGAAAAAGTGGAAACCGTAAGAAAAGACAAAATGAGTATCTTAAAATGCTATAAACTACTTATTCATTTCGTAAACTATTATAGATTTTATTTTTTTAAGTAAGTTCGAATTAAACATACAAATCTAGCAACACTGTATCCAAAGTCTGTACCGTAGCGGCGGTACAGTACCAAGGTATTGATTTAATTGTCTGGAAAGTTCAGTTTGATTACATAATACGTAAGTAGAATAGAATAGAATACTAGGTATATATATCACTGTTTCGTATGAACTTTATTGGTAGAAAATAATAGATAGCAATCGTAGAAAAGTTTATACCGTTATTCTGCTACCTACTGTTTCGTATTTTCAAAACAGATAAAGTTAAAAATTAATATATACTTACCAATAAAGGTAACTGCACCATTGGTCTCTGTAACAAAAGAAACCCCATAAGAATAGTTTTCAAAGAAACTACAATTAATTTTTTTTATGACTTTTGTATTTAATCGCATCCGGCTTATAAAACCTTTAAAACTCTTTCTATTTTAGCGTTTAAAATTTTCGAAATATTAACATCTGTGATGCCATTATATTATGTTTTCCTTTGAAGCAGCTGCTTTTAAATTATACTTCGGATTGTATTTGTATTTTTATATCTAAACTAGATGTGCCCGCGACTTCGTCTGCGTGGAATAGTGACTTCACCTTTTAAACCTACCCTGGACTTCCACAAATAATTTTATTCAAGACCAAAATTAGCCAAATCGGTCCAGCCGTTCTCGAGTTTCAGCGAGACTAATGAACAGCGTTTGATTTTTATATATAAGAAGAAGAAGATTATTGATTAACTTATTTAATTTTTAATAAATAGGGCGTGTACCCATAGTCGGTATTTTAACCTCGTGGAGTAAAATTGATAATCGGAATGAGATGAAATGAGATGCGAGAGAGAGAGATTTTTGCTCCATGAGGTTCAAACCCCGACTGTAGAGTAGGAAGCCTATCCAACCAAAATTCAATCAATAGGTGATCAGTCATCTTGACTTAGAATAAATAAATTGTAAAGCGTAATCAGCACGCAGATTATTAGGAATAAATAATGAATAAATAAATAATAACTATGTTTATTCAATAATACATAAATTTAGTTGTTTAATATTTCTTTTGAGATAACAGATGGGTGTGTTATGAATGAAGAAATTGTCACGAGTTTGTCTTAATTACTTTGTTCGTTATGGGACTAAAACAAGCCATCAGATTCAGACACTCAATGTTTTGACTTATACCATAATTATAACCATAATTATATAGAATCGAGTAGAATTAGTCGTTTTAGTTCCATACTTTCGCATACATCGAACGATTGGCAACAATTTAGGTCATATCAGTTCAATTTTCAAACTATTCGAGTGTGAGAAGTGAAAAATAAATTATTGACGGCTACTACTCAATTTTGGGTTCCAATTTACGTTCCTAATATTACGTATTTCTACTAGGTATATTATAATGTTACTAAAGATCCAAGTTGTTTTTGTTTTGCGCCGTTATCTTCATTAGATAGGCTTTAGTAAACATTAAGATAATAGCTTGTAGGTAGATAGATTGTGAATTTTAACACAAATGAAACATTTAAATACAGATATTTTTATGAAAACAATTACCTATAGAACTAAATATATATTATTCCGTTATTTGTTTTTTTTTGCTTAATTTATTATAATAATAATAATAGGTAATAAATAGTTCAACCTGTACTTTCCTACTGCTGGGCCAAGGCCTCCCCACACTTTCATGAGGAGGATTAGGCCGTAATCCACCACGGGGGTCCGGTCCGGATTGGTGGATAACATGCCTACGAAATAATTCTCAGGCATGTTGTGATGACAGGGTGCTTGAGTGGTGGGCGAATAATAATGTGTCGTGCTTTGAAACCCTATTGCTCTCGATTACAGAGTCAATTACAATAGGAAGACTAATTTAAAAGTCATCCGATATTGTATCTGAGCGATTTCATATTTAGTATTATTACAATACAGAGCTTTTATTTACACAACGTCAATACCTGCAACACCATGTATACATACAAAAATTACACCAATAATCATCACACCTGCACTTATTTATAAAATAATCGACGCCGTGGCCCGCATCGAGTGTGTTTTCATTCGATTTTCATGTTTATAATAATCGATGAAAGCGTACCTACCATAAATCGATATATGTACAGAAAAATTGTTTAGATTTGCGTTTTTTCTCTCTCGCTCAAGTTTACCTTTGGTGTTATGGTTTCTATAAACATGAACAGTATTTGTTTGATTGATATTCGACGATAAAGGTGCGAAGCTGTTTTGGTATGTGCGTGGGTGGTCTAATTTTCTATAACAATGGTGTTTACCTACTGCGTATTTTATGTGTTAGTTACTTCTATTTACAAGCAACTAACACGTTAATTCACTAGCTGCCCCCGCGGTGCTACGCGCTGTTTTCGATTTATAAAGTGGTGTCTGTGTTAATTTAGGGTGTTACCTACCTACATACCAGATTTCATCAAAATTGGTACCCGTTTGAGTGTGGAGAAGTAGCAACATACAAATACACTCATACAACATACAATTTTTCACCTTTATAATGTTCTTAAGAAGTGGGATTGTTAAATAAAAAGAAGCCGATGGACTACGTAAAAAGTATCCTGCAAAACGGGGTGAAGAGGAATCCAGGGTGAATGAAGACACAATTTGGGCTACCAACGGCCGTCATTAACCTGATGTCCGTCACTGGTGGCTTTTGCTTTGTAAAGTTGCAATTGACCCTAAACTGGACGCGTGTCCCAAAGGCTGTTATTTTAGTTAGACGACATTCACCCCTGGATTTCTTGGTTATCGTTCCACACTCGAGGAATTGCTGTTCTCCGCTTGGTTCTTGGTCTCCCAGATTATAATTTTGACTAGAAACCTTACGCCATATTTTTATCTGCAATTTAAGAGGCTACTGGTTCGATCGCCGTAGAGGTCTAAGATTTGTGTGAACTGTATGCCACGGGTATTGGCTCTGAGTCAGGGTATCGTGGGACCATGGCCCTCGTGAATTCTGTTTCGTTAGATATAGAGAAGATCTAGTAATAATATTATACGATCGTGACATTTTATTATTGAAAAAAAGTTTGCTTTCTGCCAGCCGGCGTCATCAAAATATGTTTTTCCCAAAAAGGGTCCAGTCATGGCAGAAACTGTACTATCATCGCGAGAAAATCAAAAGAGCCCGCCCCATTGAAGGTTCAATAAATGCTTTTGAAACTCCCTTGGACATGCCTCTCATTGAAAAACGATTTAAAAATATGTTTTGGTTATGCTAATATTTTTGTTGGAGGATTTTTTGCGATGGACCTTTTTGTCAATCCATAATTGAGTGTGAGTAGTGCAATTTATTGATACTATAGGTACCTAGTCTTAACATTAAGTTTGTATTATAAATAACTTAATATAGGTAGGTACCACTGTCAGCACAACAGGGCTGAAGCTACCGGTGGTTAGGGAAGCAGAGAATCTCCAGACAATACGCGCCGTGTTGAGGAGTATTATAGGTAGCAAATTGGCACCAATTGGAACTCACCGTTTCATCTACGTGGTCATCTTCTTCCCTCTGAAGACACATCCAGAAGGCACTGCCAATTCCAAAATCACTCCACTGTCAAAGTCCAAAGGGCCGAGCGCACTGCCTTGCGGCACACCTCATCCGTCCTCTTGAAACGACTGAACCGATGCAAGTCTGATGTTTTGAATACAATCTGTAACGGAGAGAAAAACAATAATAAACTCTGTATGGCTTGTACGTTTGTTTGTGTGGATAGAAAGAGTGTTTCGTGACGGTGTACGCTGTCCGAAGCATGGGAGCTATCGAAATTTGTTTGGTGAAGTTGTGTATTGGACATAATCTGTATGTTTTTACTGGTCCAACATATTTAAATTAGTTTTCATAATATACGAACTCGAATAGAGCCGGATTCAATCTGAATGGTTTGTGAGAACTGCAATGGGTGAGCAAGACACTAGTAAAACTACCAAAATATATTCAAGCACCTCAAACTAAAGGTATTTCATAACTACCATAATAGTATCTTGATGTAAAGCATACTATGTGCACGGTAAGTTACTAACAAACATAATGACACATGAACGAAGCCCTAATTTAGAATGGTCGCCATATAATTAAAATCGGCCAGAAGGGCATTATCATCATCAATAAGAAATGTGTGTTTAATGTGAGACTAGTATTTGCTGAGCATTATGAGGATTGTCATAACAGACGCTAGATAATTTGCAGTTTTTATATTATTTTCTTCTGTCACCATAAATTGGTAACTAAGTAGGTACATAATAGGTTATAATTTTATAAACCAGCCCCAACTAAGTTCATTTACCGATAGCTTCGCCTTTTATTCTTTATAGGTACCTACATGTTTCATAAACATATTCAGCAATATTTTTGAAATAATATGGTCTAGCAATCTTCGTTTATGACTAATTTCCTAAATAACATAACAAATAACTTTAGTTACTGTTCTATTATAAGAGTAGAAATAAGACTGTAGCTAAGGTAATATTTACTTATCCTAATTTGTAATCGTAAGGTCATTTCTGTAGATGACCTATAGATAGTCACGTAAATAAATGTTCGCAAAATAATTGTTTAGTCTATTGAAAGACTACCACCATCATAGTAATCATCATGCACCTTGATCACTGTCATCTACTTCAATGACAATACTTTAGTCTCACAGATTAATCCTGTGGCGAGAATCGAACTCACCACTTTCGTGTTATGAGTTACGTCTAATTTCCTACGTATCAAGAAAGGTGATAGGGACAAAGTACAAAGGGCTTTAGCTAGATAAATAAGGTTCTCATCATAACCGTTTGTCTTATCGTATCTCGATTTGATTATCGATTATTAAATAATTTACATAGGTAATTATAACATGTATTGAATGAACAGGCTCTTTCGATACCATTGAATTTTTGTAAATGATATAACAAATTCGATTGTTTTCTGAATATTTTACTTTATCGCCATCTATCCCTTCACAATTGAACTAAGTTGTCATCCAGTTCTCCATCGACAACTACCGCCACCTATTGAAGATAACCTGTAGCATTGTTTTTTTTTCGTGGCACGTCACGCCTGTTGCATACGGCCAGCCAATTGTTTACACAATACAAAAGACCCTTGTTTGTTTTTCGCTAGACGTTTCCTGGTTTGTTTTGTGTGAGAATGCGCGTGTGTGTACGTGTCGGTGTGTTTTCACAGCCGGCTGTGTGTGTCGAGGACGGTACACATACAAAATGTTGTTGTTTGCATGGCCCGACTTGAATAAATTCTGCCTGAACGACGACGATGAAATATTTTTAAATGAAATGAAAAGCAACTTATCGCGTGATTGTTACTGGCTGTTTGCAATTACGTAAATTATTTTTTTCGGTCTTTTTAAAATACAATTTGGCCATTTGTGTTTTAAACATTTTTAAAATCGAAATCCTTTTTGACCCCAAATCCAAGTCAATTGGATTAGAAAATGCAAATTATTATAAAACATTTTATTAACAAATGTGAACTTGAATAATTATGTTAACTAATAAATTATTTATAACTAGTAGGTACTTCTTGTTAATCATTGTTCTAATTACTTACCTACCTCAGTACTCATATTATAATTCTTGCAAAATATCAACCACCCTAATTAATTTCTCTTGTAATTTATGTTTTCATTAGTCTTGTTAATATTATGTACTTGGTGGGTACCCGATTTTGATAATTTACCTAAACCTACACCGACGACATTAACAAAGAATTAAACTCGTTAATTTTTATCATTAACTAGCTGCCCCGAGAGACGTCCTGTCATCTGTCAAGCTATTCCCAAAGTATTTGTAAGAAAATTGATTATCTTAATAGGTACTCTTTTTTTCGTGAATTATGCCCGCCCACGTTTTAATAGTTACTCTGCTATTCGAAATGGAGACGAATCTAAGAAAGCAAAGATCATGAAAATCGGTCCAGTCGTTCTCTAGTTATAAATGGTGTAACTAAAACAATTTTATTTTATAAGTAAGTATATGAAATTAATTAAGATTCAAAATAATTAACATACAATTCTTTGAATAATGTACTACTTATTAGATTAAACTGGATTATTTAAATATCTATTTAATTTGATTTTAAATATTCTAAACGGGCGATAATTTAGATAACTAAATCTTGGCAGGTACATAATTATTAACTGGAAGTATAGTAATGAATAGTGTATAGTATAATACTTATGCTATATAATATACGAGTTATTGTGATAAAAAAAAGTTTTGATAAAATCAAAATTTACTGTTTCGATCTTCCATACAACGAGTTGGTTGTTATCTTGACCGCAATAAACTCGCCCATGCAGTCGAGTCACCACTCACAGAACGTCTACAACTACACCTACATGATTAATTATTATAGTATCTACTTATCAAAATTACGTGGTCTTAAACTTTTTCATTCTCCAATCTAAGCCTTTAAGTAGACCTTAGTAACACTAGCTTCCCTAGGCAACCTAAACTCAGATAGTACCTAAGTACTATTATGCTATTCGTACAGTTAGTTACACAATCAAGTAAGTAGCACAGCACGCGGGGAGAAACGGGAAACAATGCGATGGGAACCTTTCTTAACATTGTGTGTACAAACTACAAACACACAAACAAATTAATTGGCTGTGCAATTATAGCCACTAGTTTTGTAGAGTTCCGTACCTAAGAGGTAAAATGAGACCCTATTACCAAGGCTCCGCTGTCCGTCCGTCTGTCTGTCTGTCTGTTGGTCTGTCACCAGGCTGTATCTCATGAACCTTGATAGTTAAAAAGTTTCCCAGATGATGGAATCTGCTCTTTTAAAAACAAATACTAAAAAACAGTATAATATTATAAATATCTAAGGGGCCTATCTACCACACAGCAAACGTGTTTTTTTGCCGTTTTTATAGATAAATCTACGGAACACTTCGTGAACGAGTCCGACCCGCACTTGACCGGTTTTTAGTGTGAAGATTGTTATGTTCGTGATTGGCTTAGTACAAATAATATTGCTAGAAATAGGTACTATACTTAGCTGTGGAAGTATTTCTTCTTTTGTCACGGATCAAATAATAACCGGATTTCGGATTAGGACTTCACAAGCTCGTAGATACCTAATATAACCTTCCAGACTCCTAGCTAGGACGCCCTGGGAATCAAGAACTTCAAGGACGAAGGACCCACACACAACTAGATTCAAAGAAAATACGTAAAGTTCACATGATCTGCTATACACGAGGATTTGAATCGCAAATCACCATTCACAGTCACCTAGGCATTTAAAAATACGACAGACACTATATTTTATCATAAGGCTTATGTATCACCTTTTTACATTTTGATCTATATTTAATGCAAAGTGATTTATGTATGGCTCTGTATATAATAACTGCACGAAACAAGGCGATCATTTTGTATAAGTACTAAAATTTCCATTTTAATTCATTTGGAAACTTTAGATTTTATGTTTCTTAAAATCTATTAAAAGTGAAAACTAAATTTGGCAAAAAAAACTCCAGATTTTGTAACTACTAAGTAGGTTATAATTATTAACAATTATTTTTTTAAGCAAGATGAGCGTTTCATTTTAGCAACTAAGCATTATTTAATCGTCTAAAATTTACTCATTATATTCGATAGATAACTCTTTATTGACGGAAGGACAAACTAAAAATAGATACAATGGACGGTCTTATCGCTTAAATCAAACTCTACCAGACAACTTATCAACCTGTCACACGTCTATCTACTTGCACCGAGGTAGGCAAGTACTTATAATTAATTTTCTCATTAATGTAAAATTAATCGTCTAATATGATTATCTCAGGAATATGCATTACTCTGAGACTAAATACTATTTACCTCGATCTATATTGTTAGTACATTCTCTCGTAGGTAGTGCTTAGAAAATTTGATATAGGTACTTTTTAAATAAACATTAGGTCATTTATTGCATAATTCATATACCTATGCTACGTCACGGCTAATAGCTGATACAGGTACAAACCACATTAAAATTTATATGATTCACCAATTGTAGTAAAAACAACTGAACCATGAATTGGACAATTCGTACCTATTTATTATTAACATCATAATGCTGAATCGGCAATGTTTTAACAGGTAAACAATATTTTTTAGTTAAACAAGTACTAAATGTGTTACCTAATGCATGTGCTTATAGTAATATTTTGTAAATAAAATACAAGTAAATAAGTAGATAACACTTAGTAAAGCTGGCATTATCATCATTTTTCATAGACTTTGATTGTTTGATGGGGTACCTTACCTATGGAAGAAGAACGTCCCTAATGGTGTCCGGATTCTAAACGTCCGGCAAAGGATTTTTTTATTTTTCACTTTAATTTATTCCATTGCCCAATAATTTATTCCATAGCGGGGAGAAATGCTATACAGCATTTAATTTTCCCTTTTCTCCCCTCTACTGGTGTGGGAAAAGGGGACACTTGAGACGATACGTTAAACTGGCCAATCCTTCATGATGTTTCTAACAGCCTATCTTCAGACACAATGGTTGAACGTCTACTAAATATGGATAAATGAACTATACATTTCAGCGTTTTCAGCAAATAGCCTTACTTCAAACGATCTCTTATAAGATGTGATTAGGGAACTCTGGTGTCACTCTGTAAGGCCACCTAAAAGCTTTCAATAAAATAATGATTTAAATACCTACTTAGAAGTAGGTACATTTCAATCAATCAATTAATATTCATTGACTCCTCTTGTCATGAAAAAAATTGTCAAATGTTGGTAGGTTCACTTAATGGCTCATGAAGACTGCTAAGTATATAGGTACAACCTACTTATGAAGCGGTTTTCCAAAATAATTATATTATAATATGAATATAAATTTATTTTATTTAGAAAGTATTATCTTCCAAATTTTAAGAAATTGTATATCTATTCTATCAAATAAATAATTGTGCTGATAGAAGAGGGCGCATGTCACTTTCTGAAAATATAGGTCCCTAGGTAATTCAAACAACAAGTAAAAATATTTACATATATAGCTTTAATTCCGACTGAAGTTTGATCAATGGCATAGAAAAGCTACAGAAGACATAACTCCCTATCCCTATTCTTATTCTTAATTATCCTATTATTAATAATATATCTTTATGAATTGTAGCCTATGTGTTATTCTGATATGTAAGCTATATTATAGTAAAGTTTCATCAAAATCCATTCAGTAGTTTTTGCGTGAAAGAGTAACAAACATCCATCCATCCATCCATACTCACAAACTTTCGTGTTTATAATATTAGTAGGATTGGTTTCATCGTTTTAAATGCCTACCTACGCTATAATATCTTACAATCGATACCTCTATCGCGGTGCCTATATATGTATAGGTAGGTACAGAAGCGAAAACAATATGTTTACATTTTCACCAACGTAAGCACTCACCGACATTGATAACGAGACGTGTTTTGTATACGATATAAAATAAAATATTTGTACGTAAGCTGGCCGTTAAATTCACGTAACACCTCTAATGCCCACCTCAGAAGTGGAGGTTTTCAGGGTTCAGTAGGGCGAGCGGGAACCTCTATTGAGAGAGTATTCGATACGTTAACTATCAAACGTGTTTTAAATTTTATAAGTAGGTACTCCTAAAAACAGGGCAAGCACGAACATTTTAACGGTTTGTATCGTTAACGTATCGATCAAGGTATACGTTCGCGTACGCATCTTGTCGATATTGCAAGGCGCTGTTCAAATTAAAAACATATTTGACAGTTAACGTATCGAATACTTTGCCGATAGAGGTTCCTGCTCGCACTAATGCAGGCAAATTGAAGAACGCTAGGTACTTCTTCATGTCCGTCCACGCTGTAATGAGATTATATGGGTCTTACGTGAACCGCCCACGCCACACGAAAATGTAAAATTGTTGTATAAACGAAAAAACAATGTGGGTACAGCCAACAACGAAAGTTTTTAGACTTTTCCAAACTTCTTGTTCATAATTTTACGATTATATTTTTTATGTTTTTGCGTAACGTTTCATTAAATGTCAGCGCTTATTCAGTGACTAAGTTTTTCATAAGTTTCCCCTCACTTTCCTCTGAGGATTATTATAAACTAGCCGCGCCCCGCGGTTTCACCCGCGTTACATAGTATATATCACCTATATATAGCTAATCGAACCGATTGACATGAAAGAAACACTAAATGACCACAATTATTAGTCAAAACCACATCTAAATCGGATAAGCCGTTTCTGAGATTACCCTGCACAAACGCACACACAAACTGACAAAATTCTAACGATCATTGTTTTGGGTGCTATTTGCGTTGATAATAGTCCCAATAATTATTATTGTTTCTTATATAAGTATGTTCCGTTTACAGACAGCGATCCGATAAATTTTTATTATAAGTATAATTATATAAAAGAAAATGGACTAGCTGGACCCGACAGACGTCCTGTCAACTGTCAAGCAATTCCCAAAATGTTTGAGAAAATGTATTATCATTATATAATATTACTCTTTTTCGCGAAATTTCCCCCCGTTTTAATAGTTATTCTATAGTTATTCTGATATTCGGAACAGAGACCAATTTAAAAAATCGGTCTTGCCGTTCTTGAGTTATCTTATCATCTTTAAATGAGCAATATATAATTGGAATCTCGGAATCGGCTCCAACGATTTTCATGAAATTCAGTATATAGGTGGTTTCGGGGGCGATAAATCGATCTAGCTAAGAATCATTTTTAGAAAATGTCATTTTATTCGTGTTTTTTATGATTTTTTCTTTAAATAACCAGTTCATATTTTTTTATTATTCTATCGGTAAGATCGAAAAATATTATTCATATTTCATCATGTTATTAGTAATAATTTCCAAAAAATACAATTGATAAAAAAAAAATACCGAGCAAAGCTCGGTCATCCAGATATTTAAACTTATAGGTGATAAAAAACCTTACATAATATACAAAACTTACTGTAATCATACTTTATGTTTTTATGATGCTCGTTGTTAACGAGAATTAGCTGTTTCACTTGTAAAAGTGCGATTCAATTGCCTATTTACAATAAATGCTTTGACTTTGACTGATGTACGCCACTTTACCTGCGTGTATATATTAGATCCACATTATGCAAGGGCCAACCCGCTCTATGGCGACAAAATGTTTCATCGAGTTCGGTGCAGCCACGAAAGAAAGAGACAAGGGTGCTGCCGTGTAGCCATGAAAAGGGAACAATAAAAAAAATACTAAGAGAAAGTTATATTCGAATTTATTTATTAGTATTGATAAAATTAACTTTTTCCCTATCGTTAGGTAGGTACTTGAGCTTTTATGTGTAGTGCGAAACGACTAAAAGACCACTGGGTCGATTCGCGCCGCAATAAGGATGCTAAATACCCAATACATGAAAGTGACTGGTTCGGTAAAAAAAAATCGATTCAGCCTCACACTGAAACAAAAATGTCTTGCATTATAAAATGGAGGCGCGCACTAGTTTCAGAATGTTTAGCCAACAAAGGAGGTCGGAAGCGTAGCTGATAGGCATTTATTTAGATTTCGAGGCCGCTACATTATTTGGGTTGTTTTGTTTTATCAGTAGGAAGGCGCAATTTCGTACTAAAACGCGTATTCGCTAATATTTTAGATGAAACATGTGAGACTATTTGTTTTTCTTTTTTTTTTTAACCTCTCCTGCCTTGTGGTTAGGATGATGGATGGATGTTTGCGAGTCGATTTTGATCGAATTTTTGCAGTTACCAAGTTTTGAAGGCAGTATGACCTAGTCACATTTTTTGGCAATAGTGAGAGATCAGATCAGCTGGTCTGATCTGATCGGGAGGTAGACCACGGAACGCCTCAGTGACTGACAGTGGACGGTATATTTTTTGATCATAATTGACTACATTATGATAAAAAGGTCCCGCGAGTTATTTTGCGATGTGTTTTGTTTTGGTTTATTTATGCAATGGTATAAACATCATGTATGGTAGATAAAAAATAATTATTTCGGACGAAGTTGAACTAACAAGTTAATAATTTAAAGCTTCATGCCCCTGATGCAAAATAATACTACTTAATTGTATATAATATATGCGTGTTGACTCAGCTATAAAACCATGCTTATACAACTAGGTATAGGTACTTATAAAACCTTACTCTACGTTCATTTAATATTTTCTTTCCAATCTGTGTACGGCGAAATAAACATTAAAAGCAAACTGTAATTCAACTAAACAAACAAAGGCGAGCGAAACTTATGCAAATCAAGCCAAAAATCTAACAACTAGAAAACACTTCATACCAAATCTCATACAAACAATTCGGCCATTAAATGACCGTTTTTTATTTATTTTACCTACTTAATTATCGCACTAAAACAACACCACACCTGTGTTGTATGTGAATACGTGAACACTATACGTATTATATATATATATATATATATATTTGTTGTGTATTTTTGCAAGGCGCGTAGGCACCGATAACATTATCGCCAGTTACGCCTACACGGACACGACGCACACAAGCGTAATGTATGAAAAAAAAACACATATCGTATGTTGCTAAGTTGTTCAAAAGAGCGATGTTTGTTTAACGTTTGCTAGGCGATTGTGGCCGTAACCTAAAGCGACTATTACATTATTAGATTTGTAGAACGCTACATCTAGTGCGCTAGCTTACTACAGCCGAAATTAATATTGTATCTCCTATCCAAGATTGAAATCGATCTTGGATTGCTGCCTATCGTTCGATCGATTTCCAATCTGCGTACCTTTATAAACCAAGCCACGGATCGGTTGGCACGTTTGACCCTAAAAATGGATTGTGATATCAATCCCAGATAGCAAAATTTGGATTGGATTGATTATTAATTTCGGACGTAAACGACCAAGCGTGGAGACTCCATACGATCGCGCTAGGTTGGAACACTGGCTAATACTTACCATGCTTTAGCACGCTAACTCACGTCATATTGCACTGAAAATTGCATAATGTGATCGGCGCTTAACTTTGGTAATTTCAGTCTTCTTGATACATAAATTAATTATACAGAGTTGGAATAGGCTTGTACGGTTAACAAGCGGAAGTGGGACGTTAGCGAAATATTATTATGTACCTAATTGGATGAGTGTAGGTGGAAATAGAAATAAATACCGCGTCGCGATCGCATACATACTCTGGCCTTAACTCTAGCCCTAACTCTGGGGTTACGAAACCCTATTTAGGGTTTAGTTTTATAGGAATTAGGGAATGTAAAACTGAGAGTACGAGGTTTGTGGTCTCAGAAAATACTCGAGTAATGTTTTTACTTCGATTCAATATCGGTTGGCTCAAAGACTTTTTAACAGCTAAACACGAAGCTATGTTAATTCGTTCCATAATGGCAAGAATTTGAATGAAATTCAGTGATGGATAATTGCACTTAGGTTACTTTTCAATTTATTAGAACACCATAGGAGTAGGAGATTTTCCATATCTTATTCAGTCTCTACTAAAATTCGTATAGAGCTCAACTCTATAAGCTATAACTACACTGTAGAGTTTATCACTTTTATTTCATAACGAACTTATGAAAAGTATAACATCTATGTAACTATGGCTCGTACGTCTATACTCTCTCTACTAGTCCACTTGTCTACTATGTACGCAAGTATTTCAGCTGTGTTCAAAGGCAAAAACCGAGATCTCTCCAGGCTATCTATTTTTATAAATCACCTTTATTGGTTTCAATAACCGAATGGCTACAACGGAACCTTTGTAAATTCTCCATGTCCGCCCGTTCATACTTCAAGTGGATTTATATGCCATATTCGTCCCGGGTTTTCAGTCCGCACCATTAAAAGTTTTTATTCGTCCCGTACGATAACATTTGTCCATATTCGTCCCACATGCCAAAATTATAAGTACAGCTAGCGACAAAAGTGTAATGTATCACCACAAACGAAACTGTGGCAGAGTAGACCTTTCACTCACTGATAATGTTTTTTCTCAGTTGTTCGAAAGTCGCACTTATTTTAATAGAGAAAAAGCGACTGCTATTTTATTGGGAAACTATCGGGGCCAAATGGTTGAAATTTGGCAAGTCTCGGAATAGGCCGAAAAGACCGTATTATTACTATACAATCGTATACTTAGTGAATTTTCACGTGGCACTCTATATTCATAGGTCATGACTAGTCACACTTAACGGACGTTTTCACCCTATTTACGGAACCCTCACTGTTAATTGTTTGACACGCAGTTGTCGACTGGTTTTTAACCTATGAAGTAGACCTCTATTTTAGAACCTCCACATTAAGTCCACGCATTAAACATATTAAACAATGTTTTATTTAGATACACGCATTTTAAATTTAAATTTCATACTTCTAGGTACACGGAAGTGCTTTTGCACTTAGCACTTTTCAAAGTATTTGCGAGCAAATGTATAAGTACTTAAATGTGTTTTTCTTACATATAATACATTACTATTTGGCTTTCTATAATTACTATCCTTAGGTGATTCATTGAAAATAATTTGTAGCTAACATTTTTGTAACTCATAATGTTAGTAGGTAGGTTTGTACGTATAATATGGCACATTTTATTATTTCACTTTATTAATAAAACAATAAATTTTTGTAACACTTGTTTCTCTGACTGTACAAGTACCTATACAAATAGCGGTCGATAGTTGCCTACAAAAAATTATATTGAAATAAAAGGTGGCGACTCGACCGCGCGGGCGAATTTTACTGCGGTCGAGATAACAACCAACACTTATGTTCATCATTATTGGTGTGCAATAATCAACAGGTTTTCTGGTACCTATGTGACACACACATCCGTCGGGAGATAAGGCGTTGCACGATTTGTCAATCGATATTGATCCTTATCGTTTTGCATCGCGAATAAGTACCTACGGATGTAATCTCTTATCCGTATTTTTGATTATCGTGGAGATTGCTTTTTTCTGTTTCCTATTTTATTAGATGTGTCGCGCGATTTTTTTTTTTTTTGGTCTCTACCGACCTTGCGCTCAGCCGCTTGGTGCTAGCGCAGAAGACAAGTTGCCAAAATGCAAAGCGCTAAGGCGTAGAATAAGTTTTCTCGCGATTATACCCGCCTGGGTTGCCACCCGTATTATAGAATAAAGTATTGTACTTCATTCAGGTAATTGTCTCTATACTTTATGAGAACAGTATAAATTACCTACACGAAAATACTTTATTTCTTTGGAAGTCGTAAATATTTTTTCGTTCAATGGTCGTGTAGATGAGATGCTGTGCAATTGTTTAGTAAAGATGCTTATTTGATAGAAACTGCAAAAAGCAATAAATAATATATTTTCAAACATAATAAAGAAGAAAAATAAATGTAGGTACCTTATTTTGATACTCTGTAGGTACTTTTTTATCTTACTTATAATAACTTAATGTACTTTAATTGCTAAATGCTAAATACAAGTGTGGCAGCCCTAACTGTAGTCGACGAGGATCAAGTCGCGGGCGACCGCTAGTTTATTATAATGTAAGTACTTACTTATCGAATCGTTTGTGGAAGTCAGCGCGACACTTCGAAAATATATTCATGTTATGCACTAAAAATCGACTTTATTGTGTTTCATTCATATTATTATCTACAGCTCGGATTACTATAAAAGTTAACGGTTCCGATAAACTGTCAAAGGTTAGAAATAAACAAAGCAAAGGTCACTAAAGATTCTGACTGAAATAAGGTGATCATTTTATTTTATTTTACAAAGTGTCATTATTTACAGTTAGGTACGGTACCTCTACCTGTATTAAGAACTAGCTGCGCCCCGCGGTTTCACCCGCGTTTGGATAATATACGATAATAATCTTTATGAATTGTAGCCTATGTGTTATTCTGATATGTAAGCTATATTGTTGTGAAGTTTCATCAAAATCCGTTCAGTAGTTTTTGCGTGAAAGAGTAACAAACATCCATCCATACATACCTACAAACTTTCGCGTTTATAATACTAGCTGCGCCCCGCGGTTTCACCCGCGTTTGGATAATATACGATAATAATCTTTATGAATTGTAGCCTATGTGTTATTCTGATATGTAAGCTATATTGTTGTGAAGTTTCATCAAAATCCGTTCAGTAGTTTTTGCGTGAAAGAGTAACAAACATCCATCCATCCATACATACAAACTTTCGCGTTTATAATATTAGTAGGATAGTAGGATAATGTATAAATGTAGGTAATAGTAGATTGTAGTTTTTAAGAACAAGAGTATGGATAAATTTATTATAAATACGTGTAGGTAGGTAGGTACCTAGATACTTTTATAAATGTAAAGAAAAAACTAAAGAGGAGTGTCAGGATCGTAATTGTGGAAAGAAGCCTATCCCAACAGAAAAGAAGAAGATACTGTTTGATTATAATGATGTTATAACGTGTTATACAATGTAATTATGTGTATATAATAAATTATATGTTGCAGTCAAAACTCTTGATCACTCAAATTCAGTCTAAACTAGTTTGCTCTAGCCTCTAGCTAGAGCAAAGTCTATTTATTTCTGTTATGCACTTAGGTAGTCAAAACTGTTAATCGGTCAATACTAGTTACAATGCCAAAATCAGAAAAAACTAGTTTTGACTGATTAAAGAGTTTTACTGCAACCGACGACATTGAAAAATTATAATAAGCATTTTCGTAGAGTTTTGGCGGGAATCCGATAGTGAGACGTTGTTGGTTTTGTATTATTTTCTCAAACTTGTGTTTCTTCGAGTGTTACCTAATGTGTAATATTGGTGGAATATTAATCATTAAGTGTTCGTTAACGTGTACGAGTGTGGGCGAATGATATAAACTCAAAAACGTGTCATTTCGCATTTTTCCAAAACTCCCAGGAAGTTTCAGTAAAGCATCCACTACTTTACTGAATCGTGACTTGCTTTCACTTTGACTGTGACCACGATTGCTATATTGCTGTGACTTTCTTAATGTGAAATTAAGAAATACTTATTATAACAAAATACTTGACACTGGCTATATGCACAAACCATGCGAAGCCATAACTAAAACAAAAAAAAAGCATTTTCGTAGCTTTATAATTTTAACATGCACACAGTAATACAATCTAAACACAGACAGACCTCGAGAGGTTGCACGGCAGACAAACCCTGCTGAAGAGTCCACAACCCCTTGTTTTTGTACTTCCATCCCCTATTTGCCTTTCCCAGTCCCAACCCGCCGCGACATTATGAAGATCAAACCTTTTTTACAACTTTCGACGGGAATGATAACAATATTTTCTTGATATTTAAGGTCAGGTACGAGTACTTACTACCTCAGTCACCGCAAATATTATGCCGTGATAACGAAATTAGAAAATGTAGGCAATTTTCCAATAGCTTCCTATTATACAAAATAAAACATTTATTGGTATAACTTTCACGCGGTTTCATGATGGAATCTCTTAGTAGGTGATTAAGATGTAATTTAGTGTAATCTTTGTGTTTTTTTGTTATTGAGCATATATTGTTAATCGCGTTTTTGTCTTCCCAATCGTCTTAGTTGTCTTATAAATTTTAATAAACAATTTTTTTTCACTCATAATTTTATAAGTACTTACCTACTTTAATTGGTTTCCTGAGCTTACAAAACTTCATAATTTATTAAAACCTCGCCTTAACTTTTCCACTAACATGGATTTGTTTGTACACTGTTTGACTGTGGGATAATATTATTAGTTGGACAGTTTTTTTTCATTGCAAGTTTTTTTTTTATATTAGTCTGTATAATGAGATGGCTAATGGCTAATGAGATGGCGTTTGGTAAACGTCACGCCATCCTTTCACATAACAGTTCTGTTGCAGTATGTAGATAAGTGGGTAGGTACTTACCTACTTTGCATTGCAATATTTTGCGTTGCATTGCTCTTGTCACCCTGAGGTGACAAGCCTGTCCTACTATGAAACTTATTTACATAAGACGTTTGACTGAAGACTATCGTTTATTTTCGCATATTTTGTTTTTTTTTACCTAGTACCTACCTACGTATGTACATACCTACTTAATTTAATATACTACGTGTAAGTTGAGTACCTAGGTAAGTATTTAGTTTTTTATTAGTCTTTATCAGAATTATGTTAATAGGTAGGTACTTGGCTAGTAAATAGGCCTACATACCTACTTACGAGTACAAAGTATACCTATTGCTAATCTTAAAAACACAACAGGAAAAATTAAAAATATTTGTAGGTACTTATAATTATAACTACTGGGTAGTTAAGGTTAGGTATTTCTAGCCTACAGTTTTTAGTCAATTAAGTATATTAAATTTTTGACAAGTTTGTATGGTAATAAATTAAGCACCTATTAAGTGTAAGTAATTACTTTTTTAGCTCAAGTAGGTAAGTAGATTCTAAGTAAGTAGGTACTTACCTATTTCTTTTTTTATATTTAGGTATTATACCCTAGGTGTTCGTGTCTACCAAGTCGGTTAAAAACAACTTTTAATTCTTTTAATTTATATACAATTTTTATTATCTGTAGTTCCGCTGTTTACTCTAAAGTTATCAAATTCAACGTTGGTGTTAATGAGTTCGCTAAATTTAGTTTTATTAGTGATAGGTACTAAATTAGTCAACTAGCTAGTTGTGTGAGTAGGTATTATCACGTATTATGTAGTATAATACTAGGTAGGTACCTAATATTTATCGCTGTTGTAACTAATTTGATTGTTATTTAAGTATTATGTCATGTCATAGCGTTAATTACCTACACTTACTTACATAATAGGTAGGTACCTACTAGGTACTTACTTTACTTAATAAACGCGCATTTTTTCCTGGGCGGCATGTTCGCAAATGGCGACAAAGCCCTTTTTTTCTATTATTGATTAAAAAAAAAAAAAAAAATTTTTCCTATTCCTTTGGTACTATGATATTTTTTTTTACTAGGTAATAATGTTATAGGTACAATGGGCGGTCTTTTCTCGCCACGGTGATAAATTAATAACAATAATAACTGACAAAAATAATTAGGTATATATAAGTACCTACTTACCTAATATTATATTTATACCGCATAGTATCCATTTAAATAATTTAACTTAGTTGTAAGTAAGTGTTAGGTAATATTAGCTTAATGATAACCAAATTAAATTAATTTGCCTAGGTACTTAGGTACCTCAGTAAATAAAAAAATACCTAGTAGACAGGTAGTGCTTTTAGTGGTTTAAAAATTAGTCATGTAGGTATCTACCGTCTTACCACAGAAGTTTAGACTAGAGTTAAACGGGTGTTTCTAAAATTTCGTTGGTCCCACAAATTATTTTCGTTTTTCTTACTCAAACCTGGCATTCCTAATTATTTTAGGTACTTAGGTACTTTTAAGTTTTACCTAATTATTTTACTTGTTGTAATTGAGTTAAAAAAAGCGAGGGTTAGACGTCGATTGGTGGAGAAAATACCTATTAAGGCTCATCTATACAACCGGTAGGTACCTACCTGCCGATGTTTTTAATTTTTTCAATAAGTAAAAAAAAGTCCTAAGTAGATAGGTAGGTACCTACTTACCATAATATAATAATTATGAGAGTACCTATAATTATTAAGGAGGCTCTACCTACACTTAAACTGCTCCAATTTTGTAAAAGGATATTGACCGAAAGTTAAACTTATTTAATTAAAGCTGTAGCTTTAATTAAATAAGTACCTATAGTACCTACCTTTTTCACGTTTATGTACACATAACATTAGGTGGCGTGATGACAAAAATCAATAATTACCTACATACAGATAAAAATATATGAGATGCTTGATACGTGTGCAAACAGTGAGTGACGTTTCACGTCCCGTCATTTTTCCTACTTCCATAAAAGGTGGGCATAAAATTAAAAAGTCAACTCATCAAAGTTTTGACTTCGCCTAAATACATGACAAGTTACCTCTCCCTCCTTGTCTCCCCTCTTACACAAAGTGACAATAAGTCGCATACGCACACCACCTCATTGTTTGTACACTCACACATCCATATAACCGGCTAGGTATTCGGTTTCCCGCCACCGGCGCGAACACGCACACAAAACACGAAGAGCAAACAATACAAACACCAACACACAAGTAAATTTAAACTCACCTCAAAATAAATCCATTAGAAAACACACTTGTTCAAACAACTAGCGCTTAGCCTCGAAAACGCGTTGAAAAAACACTCGCCAGCATCCGATATTGTGTGCTCAACACTTTTCCAAACTTTCTGTGCACCCCACCTTCTTGGTTAGCACCTCCAGCTTCCCGCCAAAACAGTTATTTGAAAATAGAGCGAACTCGCAAAAAGCGCGCGCTACGTAATCTAATCACTCACAAAATTAAGAACTGTCAACAAATTTATCGTTTATTTTTATCAGAAGAAGTCAATCGAAAATATAACTTGTTATCTCTCCAGTTGAGTTGTAAACGCACAGTCCCGAATCAGAAGCGTGAATTCGCGAACATTAGTTTTTTGCACACCCGAAATCGCTTCCGCAATTCAACGCGCGAGTTTCAATCAAACACTACAACAAAATTATAAGAATCGCGACAAGTGGCCCCAACACTATTTAACACACGTTACGCGGTAAAAATAAACTATGATTAACTGCCATTAAGATTCGCGGAGACAACCGAGGCGGCACCGGCGACCGACTTGCGAATATGTTATGAAAAATAAATAGGTAAATACGTACATACCTATTCAAACAAAAAAAAAACCACCAACGATTGTTATACTGAACAAAGTGAACCTGCCAATAAAATCGCGAATTTGTTTACCGCGAGCTATTTCGGTCGCTAGAAGCGGTTCCGATATGAATAATTATTATCGCCGGCGGACGAACATCGACGCATAGTTGTCGTTTCATAAAACGTTCGCGTTAAAACTGAGTCGAAAGGCTCGCCCCGTGTCGGAGCGTAGCGCCGAATAAAATAAACAACAATATACCTAAATAAGCGGCTCGACGGGAGCGGCCGTGTGTGCGTGCGCGGGCTAGTGTGCGTGTGTAAACAAGGGGCGACAGGGCATGTGTGACATCCTTGACGAATGGCCAACAGATCTTGTGTTTCGTGAGACGTCCATCAGTGGTCCGGAGTTGTCACAAGTTGAGGTTAGATTTGCTGAATTTATATAATATTTGCTAATAAGATATTCAGAGCTTCTAAATTTATTATTTAGTACTAGGTAGGTACCTACTCTACATTTTACTAACAACAGCTTCAAGACGAGCAAAATACATCCGAAATTCTAATCACACAGATACTGCTTCAACTTGGTTTCTTTTTCCACGCATCAACTTACTTTAGCATTAGTAGATACCAAACTATATCTAGGTATAGGTATATAGCTTTATAAATTAACATTGCAATATCTTCAATAATCTAAGGTGTTTGTTATTGCGACTATACATTGAGATGCAAGCTATGCTATCTTTCATATTAGATCAAACTGCACACGGTGTGCAAATTTGATTAAAATCAGTTAAGTAGTTTAGGAGTCCATCGCGGACAAACAACGTGACGCGTAATTTATATTAAGATATAAGATTATCTGCAACTGCACACTGCACAGGTACAACATTGCTTTTTACTGGTAGCATTTGACTACAACACCTAGCGTAAGATTTATAAATAGGTAATTATTTAATCGCAAAAAAATCCAATCTATTCCTCTTCATAAAAAAAATATTCACAAAATATAATAAATCGAACACGGCCCGTACCGCCCCAACTCACTCGCGAGAATAAACATAATAATATGACGTCACCGGCGGGTAAACAAACAAACAAACACATGCGCCGCGCTCATGTTTCCTTAATACAATTATTATTTCGAATGTGGAGCGCGGGCGGGACAGACGTACCGCGCCGCGTCGCCACCGCTTCGTTTTATTTTTAATATTTGCGAGTCGAGGTTATGCCATGTGCCGGCTAGGCCTCGCGTAGAACAAAGCCGCTAACCATGCTGCGGAAATTAGGCATTTTTCGCGAACACTCACAGCTCAGTCGAGCAAGACATAATAATTCATAATAATAATCATTTGTCATAATGATTTGGCGTGCAGTCGTGTACAGCGAATGTAGTAACAGACAACTGACAAGCTATATTTTTCGCATAGATACGACGGTGATCAATCTAATCATACGATGTTTTGTTGTCCTGGAAAATTGCCGTATAATGCCTATTTTATGTATGGAGTACAGTTTGGCATGGCAACTTTTTTATTTAGGTAACATTGGTTTGGTGCGCATCGTAAAATTTATACAACAAACAATCGGTGCCTCAACGATAAATAACTCGCACCATAAAACATCTAGTCAAATTGACGTCATCATAAAACAATTATTGTTATTACGCTTACTTACGAACGTTTATGAATAATCAGTTTGTCCTAAGTATTTATATCCTTGAATAGGCACTACAAGATAATAAATATAATGAAGCGTATAGTAGGTACATAGTAAAATGTTGTTTTATCAGTATCATTGGCTTTTTCATTTAAAGTAAATTATGTTGAAATTAATACTATTCGCCTAACGCAACTTATTTTCCCTGTGTTCAGCCTCGAATTCTTTATAATGACATGGACCTACAATGATAACATGTATCTACGTTATCAAACTAATCTGTTGACTTTTAAAGATTTATATAGTTTTGATCAGCTTTTAAAAGCTTAAATTAGATGCAATCTTTTTAATTGCATTTTAGCTACTAATAATTAAGTATCTACCTACCTACCTATACATACAATGCAGCAAAATTATAATAATCAAACAAAACAATTGGCTTAATTAACCAAATAAGGAAATAAATAATAAATATACATGATTTCCTTCCGCGAGCTCCAAATTGATTTATAAATTAATTTATACCTACTGCCTATGCCAAAATTCAATGTGTTGTAGTAGATAATGATGCAAAACTGTGTTGAGAGAACTCGTAAAATGGCATAGTAAAAATATGTTTTAGTCCATAAAATATTATGTCGGAGCACTGATATAAAAACTCTTTGCACGCTAAGTACCTACTGTAGTATAAATTATGCCAAAAATTACCCCAATAGCCTTATTTCCACTAAGTAGGTAGGTACCTAGGTCGGTTGATATAGTTTCTAATATTGTTGTATATTACTTGAAACTGGCACAATGTGCAAAAAGCACCATGGCCAAAGAAGAAAAGAAAAAAAAAAATGTTGTCATTAATTAGGTAAACTTCCTCTTTCGATCAGCCGATTGAATTGTCATAATAAATTATGCATTATCATGACAAAATATGAGATTGTAATAAAAGCGCGTTGAGTGAATTTGCAAAATGGCATTTACCGCATTTCTATCTATTCAAGGCCGTGTGTGGCACCAAAATAAATTATAAATGAGATCTAGTGCTGGCATGTTTAGTTTAATATTTTGTTTTAAGTATTTAGTAGACATTTGTTTCTGTTTAAATGTTTCCGTACTTATTAGTTTGTATCTACTCGCTGCGCCCCACGGCTTCACCCGCGTTTTTGAAGTTTTTTAAACTCAGGAAACCAATCATAATATACTTTTATAATTATAAGTGAAGAACTTAGTTTTTGTTAAATTAAATTGATCATACAATGTAAAATATTGGGAATACAGAAACGCGCGAATAGGTAAATTGTCTCGATAAAAAAATCGCAAAGATGACACTAAATCGCATCTTTACTTGTCACCTACTAAGAGATTCCATCATGAAACCACGTGAAAGTTATACCAATAAATGGGGCTTTTATATAGTAACTATAGGAAGCGTTTGGGAACTTACCTTTTCTAATGTCGTTAAGTACCTATAACTTTTTTCTAATAAATAAAAACATTATACAAGAACTAGCAGCTATTCAGGTCATCTGCGAGTAGGTACCGCCGGTATAACCACCTTAGTACAGTAGTACCCAACTGATATGGCTTACCGATGTACCTGCGCAGAAGATGAATTTTCAAAGCGTGGGAAATGCTATTGACCGCTAAATTGGTCGGCAGCCGCCGCCATCTTAGCGATCGCCGCGTGGCTTGCGAGTGAGATGGAACTAACAGCTGCAGTGTATTATGAACCTTATAATAGTGATCTTAGGTTGATTGTAAGTTTTAAGCATTCTTTCGTTAATCTTCGGACCATACTTTCTTTTCTGCGCGAACGAAGATTCACGACGCGCCATATAAGTTGGGTACTACTGTACAACCTTAGGAACCGTAAGAATAACTTCACCTCGCATGCTCGAAAAGGGGGTCATTGTACACTAAAAAGAAAATACGGAAAAAATACAATACGTAACCAGGGGTAGTACAAAGGGCGGTCTTATAGCTTAATGCAATTTATTCGAGACAACTTTTGGATGGACAGTGAAAAATATTTTTGATAGTGTGGTCGGTGGAGTATTGTGTTGTTTGTCTGTAGGTGTTGTTGTTTACACTTTCCGAATAACTTTTTTATTGCTCCCAATGTATTTTGGAAGACATAGGTCCGTATTAATAAATGAACCTCAATAGCGCTACCAAGTGCGCTACCAGCTAATCCACACTCAAAATGTAATCTGCATCTTGAGATCATTGCTATTTAATAAATGGATATTGAGATGTAGCACTGGCTACTAGATACTGTCTTGTATGTGTCAATTGTGTCATAATCGGATAGCACTTAACCGCTGAGTGTCATTTATTAATTTGCCAGAGATCATGTAAGTTTCTGTTCCTAATCTACAACTTAAGATGTATTTATTAAATAGAACCAAAGAGCAAGTGCACACTGAAGATAGCTCTCAGAGCTAAGTTTGATTTATTAATACGGACCGTAGACTCAAGACTTATCTAGGTATGTTTGTTCTCGTACCTCTACGCTGAAATCGAAGAACGGATTGTGATGAAATTTTGTACTTTTACTTAGGTACATACTTGATTCAAATTATATCCTTCGCTTATTCGGTTTCCTGCCGCAAGTTGTGCTTGAGGAAGCGTCGGCCTAGTGTCAGAGTTTGTTAGAAAAGCCTCTGACGTGACTTAACGGCTACTCAATCACTAACAACCGGGACCGAAGCACGGAGCGATGGAAAATCTCACGTACAACTTACCAGAAGTCATTGGTGCCCAACCCGATTTCGTTTCTCTCAGTCAGATTAGCATGACGTTATCGAAATACACACATCAATAAAAGTCTCAGCAACATGTACTAATTTCTGGTTCTTTTCTGGTTCGCCGAGCTGTAAGTATGTGGACGCGCATTGTCGGAGCCAAAGGTTTGTGCAAATGGATGGACATAAGGTCTGAGAATATCCTCAACGTAATTTTCAGCGTTCATGTTTCCATTGACAAAAACGAGCTCCTTTCGCCTGTTCTTCATAATACCCGCCCATACCATAACTGTTGAGCCGCTGTATGGATGAATTTCCTGAACGCACCTAAGCCTTTCAGTATTTCCGGGCCGACGGTACTCTCGCACCCTTCTTGTATCAGGCCTAAACCCGAATCGCGACTCATCGGAAAACATAATTTTATCCCATTGTTCCTGGGTCCATGTTATGCATGCATGTTGCTTAGACTTTTTTGATGTGTAGGTATAGTTTGACCACCATGGAATCTGTCACCACATACCACAGTGTGACGTCATCCCTCCCGCGGCACGGCGATAAATCACGCTCATTAGCAGTCAGCGACGGGCGCGGGTTTGATTCCCAGTTCGTTGTAAAATAATTTTGTATGCTGTCGATGTTTGGATTTGACCATGAATAGATGCGAATTTTAGCTATAGATGATTTAGCTATTTTTTCTTATTAGCTATATTTACTCACAACTAGCTATAGGCACTAGTTTATTATTCTGTGCTATAGGTACATACCCCGACGGACGTCATCACTACAAGTACAAAGTATAAAACAAAGTCTCTTTCTCTGTCCCTATATCCGTATCTTATATTATCTTTAAATGAGCAATTCTTGTATATATATTATTATAATATACTTAATTGGAATCTCGGAATCGGCTCCAACGATTTTCATGAAATTCAGTATATAAGGGGTTTCGGGGGCGATAAATCGATCTAGCTAGGAATCATTTTTAGAAAATGTCATTTTATTCGTGTTTTTTTATGTTTTTTTTTATTATTCTATCGGTAAGATTGAGAAATATTATTAATATTTCATCATTTTATTAGTAATTCGTACTTAAATATAATTTCCAAAAAACACAATTTATAAAAAAAATACCGAGCAAAGCTCGGTCATCCAGATATTGTACCTATGCTTAAATCTTAAAAACTACGCAACGGATTTTGATGCGCTTTTTTAATAATAGATAGAGTGATTGAAGAGGAAAGTTTATTATGTATAATAACGTAGCGACACCCGTGCGAAGCCGGAGCGGGCCGCTAGTAATAATATATTATATCTGCCGTGAGTCCACGGCCAAGTTTAATCGAGATCGGTTCACGCACAAACAAACTAACCCCAAACCATAACTTTCAGTTTTTCTTGAATTTGCTCCATTTGATAACCATATTCGCAACTATTACGAACATTATAAACGTATACTTTACCTATCTACTAAAAACTGTCCATCCGTTCTCACGTGGTGCGTTCATCCACTAACAGCATTTGATATTTCATCATCATCATCATCATCAGCCTGAAGACGTCCACTGCTGAACATAGGCCTCCCCCTCCTAGACCGCCAATTAGGGCTTTCATCCCGGGAATCTCGGTCTCGAAAATTTCGAGATTCTCGACGATTTTTGGCATTTTCGAGACTTGAGACTTTCAGGGTTACAGTCCCGGGAATTTCGAGACTTTCGAGACTTACTTCAACAGTACTAAAAACACGTTACGAGCACAAAATTCTACTAAATCAACCCCAATTTTTATCTGGTTAGGTACAATCAATGGGCGTGACAACCACAACACAAATTAAAGTTAATTCTAAACATATGCAGTAGATTTATTCGGAAATTTTCTGTGTAATAGATATTCTGAATAATAACTGCGATTTTTTTTTTGCCAACAGATAAATGAAAATATAATGTATCTATCGCAGCCAATGCGTTCGATTCACCGCTTAAACTTTTTACAAAATGGCACCGATCACCTAGATTCCTGAATGATAGTCGGCCATTCAACCGTACAGCTAGGCAAATTGGCAAAAATGCTTAGATATAACATCACAGCACACTAGATTAATAAGCCGTCCAAGTCTATCTTTATTACTAAACGGTGCCGTTCAACTTTAATGTACCCTACCCTATTTGTTCTAGGCATGGTCGGTTACAATGAACTAAGGGTCAGGAGAGAGCTCGCGCTCATTTCGTATATTTTTAAAGTGTTGAGAGGTTAGTTGCACGATGCTGATGTGCTGGCACAAATATGGTTGTGCGTCCCCGATCGGTATGTCTGGCGGCGACGGCGGCCACAAGTGGTGGCAGTGCCGCGTGGGAGGACCAACCTCCTGCGAGAGGCGCCCCTTACGCGTGCTCTACGCAATATTAACTGGATTGCAATAGAGAGGGACTTGTTTAGTTGTACTCTGTGTGAACTCACAAAAGTAGCCTTATGGGTATTGTGTTATAAATAAGGTTTTATTTAGATTCTATATGTTGTTAAAGTTGCTACTCTATCGCATTGGTGAACCTGTAAGGATAGCTGTAAGTTTTGAGAAATAAATAAATAAAACTTCGTGTTATATATTCAGCCGTAGAGTCTAATACAAGATTAAATGAACGGCTGGCTGATGCTTAGGCCATTCATACAATAACTCTATGGTTTTAGTAGCCCTACCAACATTTAACAAAAATAATGAAATATATGACATAAGAAATTGTTTTTTTAAAATAAACCATTTTGGTAATTATGTAATCACAAACTGAGAACTACGTACAAAAATATATTGCTTGTTGGCGCCATATTTACAGTGAGTGCGTTTCAGTGATACGTGTTGGAAAATGTAACTAACTAAACTTAAATGACTTGGTCAGGGAAATAGTTAATCGTTATCGTTCCGTGATATTTGCCGGGCTTATTGATTGAATGGCTGAATACCATTCAGGAAGCTAGTTAAACGGCGCCGTTTTGTGAAAAGGCTAGGCTGTTAAACGACTGATTAAACTAGTTGACTCCGTGCGACAGATCCAAGTCATTTGCTTAAATGTTTGATTAAATGGTTTATTAAGCTAGATGGGTGACATAGGCTAAAATATCCTATACTTATATAGTGGCTTAGACTGCTTCTAATTATCGAGCCATAATTACCAGAATCCGATTTTTTCGGTGGAATTACGCTGAATATTACATACCATAGAGAAAAACTACTCTATCTATGCGTTGTCTGTCGAGTGCCATGTAAAATACCATGTTTTATGGCCTATACAGCTAGCCTAAAAGTGTGGAAACCTACTTTGGAAACGGTCTCGAATGTCTCGCTTTTCCCGGGATTTTCGAGACCGCACCGAGTCTCGATTTTTTGGTCCCGGGACGGCGCCATGTCTCGAGATTGAAAGCCCTACCGCCAATGCTATGTGTGTAAGTAAGAATCTCAAATTAGTTAAACTTAATTATTAAAAGCTGTACCTACCTAAGCTGGTTTGGCAGGTTATTTTTTATTTAGTTTATTAGGTTATATGTTTATTAGGTGCCTAATTAATTATAATGTTGTTTATGCTATGAATAACTTATCTATTAATACCATAGGTAGGTACGAATCTTCAACCTAGGTATAACAAAATACAATCAGAAGTAGATACATAGGTACCTAATCTAGCTATATCTTATATCTTTATATTATTATGAGCAATTCTTGTATATTAATATATAATTGGAATCTCGGAATCGGCTCCAACGATTTTCATGAAATTCAGTATATAGGGGTTCAATTCAGTATAACCTACTGTTGTTGCTCTTTCGAACATATAAAATAAAGAATTAAAGGCTCACTAAATTTCTAAGTAAGCATAGATACAATGCCGTACGTCCGTACAATATGGACATTTGGCTACGGAATCAAAAAAAATCATGAACCCCACACCTTTGAACAAAGTTTTAGTCTCGAATGCACCAATATTAAAGCGTTTGACATTTTTTCAAGAACACTGGTAGGGTATGTTTACATTAGATATAAGTAACCTACTTACCTTACGTAATACCTAGATCATTTTTATCTTCTCAGATTATCATTTTTGTAAGATAATAAGTAGGTAAGTAGGTATAATATTACCTATCTACCGGCTTCCTTCCTTTACGAGATCGCGAATTTGAAGTAGGATTTGAGGTCAATAGCAAATTTATAATTATTCATCAAAACATCCTTAACTGGCCACGTGTAAGCAATGTTGTCCTTCACTGTTGAAATTTCTCGAGGAGGCGCATAAATTTGCAAAAATTTGGATTTATATTGTGACATTTTGCATCTTAAACAAGTTCCTGCTTACATTACCTAAGTAAAAAAGAAAAAATAATCTTATTGACTGACAGGTACCTATCGAGGGGTCTTCGCAGATAGAAGGCGGTAATGAAATTACGATTTATTTTTTGCTGCGTAAGTAGACCTTTTTACTAGAAACCGGTGGACAATGGTCACGACACCACACCAACCCAATAATATGCCGAAAGACCAAGCAACCCGCAGCCAAGCCGGCTGTTTTTCTTCTTGGGGGCTTCGCGTTTTTGGGACCTAGCTGCACTTCTGAATCAGAATAAGTCATGCTGTAACACAGAATAAATTAATTCATGTCCAGTGTCCACGTGAAGTCTTTGTTGCGTTTTCTTTGTCATAAAAAATAAAAATTTACGGTTATTTATTGTTAAATTGGAGAATAGCGCCATCTGTCTGCTATGGCACATAACGAGAAAGGTGGAGAAACAGAAAGCACGACCTAGGTATTTCTCTTTGATCACAACTAAGGAACTAGATGGCGCAAAATTCGAATGCCAGTAATTTATGACTTTTATTTTTTTAATTATTATATTTAAAATATTGTTTAAAAATATTCCTTTTTTATCATGTAGGTACCTAGTTATCTTGATACCTATATAAGTTTATAACAAAAGTATAGAAATTAAAGTGGCTGAATAAACTCATGCAATTGCTCCACGTTGCACGAACAAAACTTCAATCAAGCCCAAAAAAAAAAAGTGTGAAGCAGCGAAGAAATGGCGTCGCAAGTTGTTTTTTATTCCCAGTCAATGTGTTTCTAATCATTATATTTGATAATAAATGCTGTGCGTGTTGTTAAGATAGGCTAAATTACTTCCGTCGATGTTTCATTGACAAACAGTGTTTATTTCGCGTTGATTTCAACTCTCGCTGTCGGACAATGGCGTCGTCGGAAGAACCCAGGCTCTCTCATGTAAAAGTCGGTGAAACTCTTGATTGCATCGACGATTACTGCGGTCCCAGCAGCGAGAAAGAAGCCGGCGAGGACGCGAAGCGCCGTCGTGTGTCGCACGATTATAGAAAACTATCAAAACTGGGATACAACCCAAGTGTGTCGACCGAGTCAAGACATGCTACGTCCCTGGGTTCCAAAGGTAAATCCACATCTGTAACAGCAGTTCAACATACTCTACAGCTCTTAGCCTCGACCCAACGCAGAATTGAGCAAATTTCCGTCATTGTCTCGTATTATATTTTGGTGGGAAAACGATTAACCTATCATTTCGTTTCTTACATCACAACAGAGGTCAAAACTGTTTGTAAACATGCTTCGTGGGGTTTCTTTCTATTTTGTACGGTTTTAGGGCCTTCCTTGGCATATTTTCACCACTGTGAACGTATTCATAGCTAGGTCAGAGGCTTCTATGCGGTTTGGTAAGAATTGCATCACAATGTGACCTTGTTCCTTGATGCAGTAGGTAGTACTTTCTATTTGCTCTAGCAACTAAACCGCCCAGTAGAATATTGAAGTAAACTTACAATTTGTAAAAAAAAAAGAAAATTATAGTAATATATTACTAAAATAATAAACAATAATTCATCCTGTACTGTCTTACTGCTGGAAAAGACCTCCCCTCACTAATAAAATGTATATAATTATATAGATCTGAGCATTTACGTAACTAAATTATTATAATATGATGAAACAAAACTGAAAATACTCATCAAGTTTATATAAAACACTTCCAAACAGTCATACATCATAACTCGTTCACAAAGACCAACTAAAATGCTAAAATTCCAGTATGAATACTGGAATTCTATTTCTGAAATGAAACATAAAAGTTCCTCTACCGGAATGTTGAATTCATCACCAACCAAACTTCTTCTCATTAGACGATCTTCTTCATTTGGCAGTCTATCTTACTATGCTTGCGAAATCGACTTCTTTGCAGACACTACTGTAAAAGAGTTATTGTAAAACTAAAGCATTAATTAGATTGTACTGCGAAGAATCGAGCTCATGTAGAAAATTTATTGACAAATCCCTATCGGGGTATTCTATTAGTAATCGTAATGGTCAATTGCGATCCTACAAAATGTCATTATTATCACAACCCATACTGCCAATTGCTGAGTAAGGGTCTCATCTCACCTCACTTTCATGAGGAAGATTAGGCCATAATCCCCATTTGTATGATCTGATGGATTTTAATTTGCAGAGGTCCATTCTGATAATTTAACAATGCTTCAATTGAATCGCAATAGAGTGGCTTTGGAATAGTTTGTGAAATTGGTTTTAAATGTTCTTAATATTTGACTAGCAGTGTAATTTAAAAAAAAAGTAGCTGAAAGTAGACCTCCATATGTCACAAACTATTCCCGAGCCACACCATTGAGATTTGATTGAAGCACTCTTTAATCTGCAGAATTAACCCTCTGATTAGTGAAGCAGATCACAATAATTTACCTCCAAATAGAAAATAAATTACAATAATAGATCACTTGTGAGAGTTAAAGTTCAAGTTACATAAAATCACAAATACAATACAGATGAAATCTGTAAAAACTAGATAAGTAAATAACTATTCTATTGTTGCCTTTCCTCGGGGTGACTGTCACTAAATGGTAGGTATTTGAGTGTTGTATATAACAACACCTATTGTCATAATTAAGTAGGTCACCCAAAGCTCTCAGTGGGAGATGCTGTGAGTGGGTTGCTTTAAATCTCATCGCCTCTTCATACTGAAGTCATTGACTGGTAAATAAACTAGCTAAGGTGTTTTGTGACATAGTGGGACAGGATATGCCAGGAATATGATGATAGGTAGGGACATTGCAGTATTTAAACTGCACGAAACCTGGAAACAGGCTGATAGATCAAAAATATGTCTAAATATCAGCCAAATGTACCTCCCTATATACATACAACACTTTCATACAATCGCTTTGTCTGTAAGTTGATAGTACAAAGTGGATTATAGTATGTCTGCAAAAGTCCATTGCTTGCTACAAAAATTACATAACAAGCGGTTTTAATTCTGCCTCATCATAGCATAATTGGTTTATCTGGTTGCCAGTGTTTGAACCAAAACAGTCAATTTCTTGGTACAATGGTTGAAACATTGACACAAGAGAAATCTCTTGTAGTATAATATATACAGAGGTTCTCTGAATCTAAGAAGAATATTGTTTAGTTCTGCGGTCTAAGATAGATGCCACCTCCTATATACATTAACAAACTACACTATTATTAATGATTGTGTTCTTAAAGCATTATCCCATTCTTTCCCAGTGAGAAAACGTAAGTTGAGTCAAAACTCCCAAGATCTCTGCATTTGGGGTGAAAACGCTACTCCAGCCAAGCTGAACAAGATATGGCCAGTGTTCGACTCTGGAGGGTTTGGAGACGCAGCCATCCTTAATCTGCATGCTCGCAAGAAAACCCAGGTGGCCAAGAATCCACTGCTCTTCGACATTCAGGGAAACTGCCTGTTGGACATAAACAATGGTCCATTCAGGACAGACTGGTTCGGAGGCCTGCATGCAACGTGGCAGCAAACGAAGATCCACAACAAGATTCCAGACGATGACATCACTAAGAGAATCTTCTCTTCGGTGTCCCGTCAGCTACGGATCATCAACACTCACATCCATCAATCAATGTTCAAGTATAAGTACCCCAGAGTGACACGTTCCAATGTGCTTCTGGAAACATCCAACATGAGAAAGCCGGCTACGCACTTCAGTCTCACGATGAAGGCTATTCGTTTCCAGTCTACTCCTAGGAGAGAGTTGCCGTGCTATGGCAACTTGGAGTTGCCGTTCAAGATTAAGCAGGAGAATGCGACATCTACACAGTTTTTCCCGACACTGGGGAAGAGCATTCAGACGGAGACCGATAAAGTGATGGATGTTAAGATGAAGATGGAGAGCGAGAGAAAAGATAAAGAAAGGGAACGGGAGAAAGAGAAGGAGCGGGAAAAGGAGAAAGAACGGGATAAGGATCGGTGAGTTGCTTACTTGCTTTACTGACGTAACGCGGGATGCAGTGCACGTTTATATTTGTGAGGCAGCACAATGACTAGGTAACTTTTCTAGGGGAATCCCAATTAGCAATATATATTTTGCACTGCAGGAATTTCATCTTCGAGAACTAGTAATTTGTTTACATATCCTTGATTTGACGTACTTACATAAAGGAGACAGGTGACTGGGACCACGAGGTACTGGAACCGCGGTCCCAGCCACCCAATAGCGTTTTTTGAATCAGACAACTGGGCCCACAAGCCATATGACGTAAATTGTACAGTCACAAGAAAAATCAAAAAGTCAAGAGTGAGAGTCTTAATTCAATTTCCTCAACAACATTCAAATAAATTACTCTTAGGGAAAGCCTGTGATAAATAGACCGTTATGATTCAGTTAAAAATTATAGGTAGGTATTTAGCTTTTTTGTGTTGGCTGTTTGCCACCAGCGGTCCGTGTAATAATTTAGGTTGTTGATGTTTAAATGAATTCACTTCAAGGTCGAAGTCCTTGCTTTTATTTGCCTTTAAAAAATACTTTTAACCTGTTGCCTGTGTAGTGTGTATCTGTCTTGGATCCGTACCAGGCACTGTTTCCATTGTTTTAATTTGCCACAGCATAGAGGACAGGCGGGTTTATTCAGCGCTATTGTATGATTATCCTGTACAGCGCCCCCACCGGCGCGTTTATGAACGAAAAATCTTCATACAAAGAGCTTGTTGACGCGTACTATGTCGAGCTAGTAAAAACTCATACTCAGGCAGGGCACTGATAACAAAACAACCACTAGTGGAGACACTTTTTTTCGTCATTTTTAATTGGACACAAAACAAGTGGGCACTTTTTTTTTTCATCTTTACCATAGACATAGGGCCGTATTTTAATAAATCAAACTTAGCTCTGAGAGCTATCTTCAGTGTGCACTTGCTCTTTCGTTATAATTAATATATACATCTTAAGTTGTAGATTAGGAACAGAAACTTACATGATCTCAAGCAAATTAATAAATGCCACTCAGCGGTTAAGTGCTATCCGATTATGACACAATTGACACATACAAGACAGTATCTAGTAGCCCATGCTACAGCTCAATATTCATTTATTAAATAGCAACGATTTCAAGATGTAGATTACATTTTAAGTGTGGATCAGCTGATAGCGCTATTGAGGTTCATTTATTAAATACGAGCTATAATACAGGTCCCACTCGTCCCGCCACTCGTCGTGCGGGGCGTGCCGGCGGCGGGCGCGGGTGAAGCGGTGCTCCATCGGCGTGCAGTGCCGGCGCGACCGCCCCGCGCTGGCGGAGGGCTGGACCGCGGTGGCGGACAACCCGGCCGTCAAGGGACTCAAGTACCACAGGTAAGCAAACATATACTTTTTTTTTCACAATTGATGTTTTATGGTTTAACTTGTAAAAGTGCGATTTTATTGCCTACTAGAAGCGCCTCGCGGTTTCACCCGCGTTAATTACCTACTATCCCGCAGGAACCGTAAATTATTACGGAATAAAAAGTAGCCTATGCCAATCAGAAATAGCATAGCTTCCCAACAGTGTAAGAATTTTTGAAATCGGTTCAGTAGTTTCGGAGCCTATTCAATGAAAACAAACACACAAACACACAATCAATCAAATCTTTCCTTTTTATACTATTAGTATAGATTTACAGTAAATGCCTTGACTTTGACATCTTCATCGGTGTAATTTATTGGTACTGTGGCTTGGAAATAAAGTACCAATAAGTGAGAATGAAATTCAAACACATAGCCCATGTGTATTTGGACTGCGGATAGAGTGTAATGTCACACTAAAATTGAATCACAAAGGTTCTTGAAGTCGGGTTCTGGCGAATCATTCCACAACGATTTCTCACCTGTGTTCCAGTTTTTGAGCAGGCGAATAGATTATGTATGTAGATAGATTGCTGTGGATAACATGCCTCCGAAATAATTGTCGGACTCCCGTGGCTTATTTTTTTTTTTTTTTTTTTATTTATTCAGGTCTGCCAACAATTGTTACATCAACTCATACTTATTTCTTAAAAAATATTATTCTTATTACTAAATGCACAATCCATTACAGGCAAACACCACATACATTCTAAATCTGACAAGGGGCTTAAAACATGGATCAGAAATATAACTAAGATCCTACGACATTGTGTTGATTATAAGATAAGCTATAAAAGAAGGTAGGTTAAAAAATAGATTGCTTGTGCCGGGCCCAGAGTCTATTTATTTTGTCAGTACATTAAGTCAAGACATTCAATAGAATTGGGCCGAAAGCGTCGCAAACTATTTTATGAACTTAATAATACAGTTATTGTTACATTGACTGACGATTTATTTGTTGTAGAAAGATACAACATCTTTCCGAAATTTGGAGAGAGAATCTCCAAATATATCGACGTTATCGTTGCATTCGTTAAGAAGCCTGCACAATCTTGGGATGGGTGAGTTACTTCCAAGAACTGTTTTACGGAACGGCAACGCAAGTGGCTTTACTAGATTACGCGGGTACCTGTATGGTACTTTTAGTTTGAATTTGCTTATAAGCTGGGGACAATCAATTTAATTTCGTAGAATTTTGTATAAGAAGACTAGGTCTAATATGATCATACGATTGGAGAGAGAAGTTAGTCGAAAATGAACAAGCCTATCCTTATATGATCTTATTTGAGAAGCCACCCCTGTGGTCTTTGCCAAATGCCAGAGGAATCTCTTTTGTAGTCGTTCAATTCTCAATGCATGATTGGAATAGTGGGGACGCCAAATGGTACTGCAGTACTCAAGGTGACTTCTTACAAGTGCATTGTATAACCTAATTTTAGTGGTATGATTTTTAAATACTTTGCCGTTGCGTATGACTAGTCCTAGCATCTTTGATGACTTTTGTATTATGAATTCAATATGGGGCGTGAAAGTAAACTTTTTATCTAAGATAACACCTACATCCCGTACAGATTCTGCTTCTCCTAAACTATTATGTTCGATGTGATATGAGGATGGAATGGCTTTTAATTTGCGTGTGAACTTTATGAAATGACATTTATTTGTGTTAAGAAACATTTCATTCATTTTACACCAATAACTTAAGCTGTCAATATCCTTTTGTAGAAGGTCTATGTCAGTCGATGACTTAATTTCTCTTAACATTTTCAAATCATCGGCAAAAAGGAATGGAATAGAAAAATTTAGACAAGAAGGCAGGTCGTTGATGAAAATATTAAACAGAATAGGCCCTAAATGAGACCCTTGTGGCACACCTGAGGTAACTCGGAAGACAGATGATCTGAACCCTGTGACGACTACATAAAAATTGCGATTTGTTAGGTAAGAAGCGATCCACTCAAGTAAACTGCCAATTAACCCGTACTGGGCCAGTTTATGCAAAAGGATAGAGTGAGAAACTTTGTCAAATGCTTTGTTAAAATCCGTATAAATAACATCCACTTGACTGCCACGATCCAAAGCTTCACTTATGACATCAGTGAAAGTAACCAAATTGGTGTTGGTCGATCTCATTCTCACAAATCCGTGTTGGTGATCAGTTAAATAGGGTTTGAAGTAATTTTGAATATAAGGACAGATAAGCGATTCGAATACTTTGCCGAAAACACTCAAAATGGAGATGGGTCTATAGTTGTACACCTTCCTATCGTCTTCGGATTTAAAAATAGGAACTACTTTGGCTGTTTTCCATAGTGATGGAAATACTCCGGTAGCGAGTGATGTGTTAAAGATCATGGCTAAAGGCGTTGTAATAGTAGATGCGCATGACACAACGAAAATCGGTGGTATACCGTCTGGACCAGCACCCTTCGAGATATCCAAACTTTTGATCTTGTTTAATATCATAGCCCTATCTAAACGCAAAGAAGGGAATGAGTTAGTATGGCAACAAAAAATATTGTTATCATTATTATAGATATTAGATGAGTTATGAGAAGAAGCCGAATAAACTGACGAAAAATACCGTCCAAAGAGCTCACATATATCAGTCCCATTGGTGGCCGTTGTTGAATCATCTGATATAGTGGTGGGATAGGCACTAGTGCCTCCGCGCTTATGCTTTAGATATGACCAAAAATGTTTTGGGTTTCTATTTATACTGGATTCAATGTTTTTAATATATCTGTTATAACACTCAATTGCCAATTTATCACAACGTTTACTTAATATTTGTAATGACAACTCGTCCAAGGGATTTTTATATAATTTATAACGACGGCGTATATTTTTTTTTTCGCGTAAGCATCTCTTCAGTTCAGGCGTAAACCAAGGTGGTGTTTTGCTTCTTCGGATTCTAGCAACTGGTGCATACTGGGTAATCATATCCCACATATTTTTGTATAGAATGTCAACCATTTCATTAGCATTTGAACAACTAGCAAAAGAATCATACCAATCAATATTCTCAAAGATATGATTTATTTCGGTGTAATTAGCTTTGTAAAAATTATATCTTTTATCAAAGTTATACTCTAGGGTCCTGGGTGGAGACAATTCCAAATTAATATCAAGAGGGGGGTGCATTGGATCTATGTTGCACAAGGCACTTGAAGGATTTGTGACATGGCATTTAGGGGCATCACTAAAAACCAAGTCAAGCACTCTTCCCATATTATTCCTAATTTGGTTGTTCTGATATAAATTATTTGTATTAGAAAAGTCTACTAAAAGTTGTTCAAGTGTGGTTAAGTGATATTGGGATTGGGAAGTGCTAGGATTATTACATAAAAAGGACCATTTTATACAACCCAAATTAAAGTCTCCGATAATGCATGTAATATTATCAGTTTGATCCAAAACAGTGTTACAGTGAGTTAAAAAGTCGTTAAGTGAAACCTTAGATACTGGAGGTGGTAAGTATACAGCGCAGAGTGTGAGCTGCTTAACAGTGTTTGATAATAAAACATCAATAGTGACCCAAAGATCTTCTGCGTGGCTTTCCCAATGTATATCTCTGTGAGAATTTATGGTTTTCAAAACTGCGATTAACACCCCACCTCCGTCTTTTTTTACAGACGAACGCGAGCTTTCTCTATCTCGCCTATAGACTACATAACGGTCGTCAAATAATTCACCGCTCAGTACACTTCCATTTAACCAAGTTTCTGTTAATATAATGAAATCGTAATTATTACAACATAAGTTTCGATAGAATGTGTGTGTCTTCGAGCGAAGACCTCGCACATTTTGGTAATATATATTTAACATCGCCATTTTTAAAACTTAAAATAACAATGAAACTAACATGCGTACTGAGTAGATACCAAATATCTAAAGGTGACTAAGACAACTTTTGCAAAGACTCAGTGTTTCTAATAACTATATACTCGGAAGTGTCAGTCTTCCGCATGAAGACCTGACCATTCCTAACCCACACATATTTATAGTTCAGCTCTTTGCTCTTCTGTCTTGCTGCCGCATGAAGAGATTTGTTTGAGGGTGATAGATGTTCCACGACGAAGATTGGTTTTTTTTCTCCAATGAATCCTAGCAGGGAGGTGTTCAATTTTTCCGCTATCGGTTTGTTCTTATTAAATTTAATTACATTTGCAAGTAGACTGTTGCGAGTCTTCATGCAATTAAGCTGGACAATAATAGATCTTGGCCGATCGCTGAAACGATTTATTTTTGCAATACGAGTGCAACGCTGGATTTGGTCTTCCTTTATGTCACTTCCGACCATTACCCCAAGCTTCTTCACAATAGAAATCAGGTGTTCACTCTTTGACTCGGGTATGCACTGTATTTCTATGTTGTTGCTACGAGCTTCCTGCTCTAAATGATTAATTTTGGCATTTAAGGAGCTAAATGCCGTCTCCATGCACTCAGATTTGTCTTTTAATTCTTTGACTGTTTCCTTAGCGGCTTTATGCTCCTTGATAATGTCTTCGTACTGGGTACTTAAAAAGCTCATTGATGCCTTTACATCCTTCATTTCATCCTTTATAGTTTTCAGCTCCTGAGTAAGTGTATTCGACATATTCTTGTTCACTTGCGCTACGATTTTCATAGTTTGAGCTTGCACAATTTCATCAACAATACTACGAAGATCCTGTCGTGTAATTGGCTTATCAGACGGTTCCTCGACAGGTGATGACACAGCTTTCTTTTTCTTGGGTCTGCGGTTCAAGGGAGTGGAGTCATCGTTACCCTTATTAGATTTAATATTTTGACAAAGAGGGCATTTCCAGTCCTTGATCTGTTCGTCCCCTTGAAAAGCACTAGACAATAAGCAGTCACAATGGTAGGCTTTTAAACATTGAACACATTTTAGGTAATTTCCGGCTTCAATGTTTTGATCACAGCATCCCCAGGTTAATGCATCCATGGTAATAATTTGTATCAGACTCGTACTGCTGATGAAGTACAGTGATCTACTTATCTGTTACAGAACGTGGTACTTGCTATTGTATTTTCATCAGGCGAGTGCAATGCCACTGGTCGGCGAGATAAAAATATGTAAACAAAGTCCGGATTCGTCACAACACTTTAAACTTCTATTCAAATTTAAAAGTCACTAACAATTTCAATAAGTAGGCGTAATGTACATATCAATTAAGTAAATTTTACTATTATTAAAATGCAAAAATGTAGGAGCGATCAAAATAACGACTTGTTATTGTAAACTACCCGCAAGAAGCCCAATATTATGACTTATTTGATGATAATGATGATGATAATGATGATGATGATGATGATGATGATGATGATGATGATGATGATGATGTTTGCCCCCTTCCACAGACTGATGCGCGTGGAGACGCACCCCAACGGCGGCGCCAGCGTCGTGTACCTCCACCAGCGTGACGTGGACACGCTCCACGCGCACCAACAGGAGGCGTTGGCCAAGGAGTTCCTCAAGGTGACCGCTTGGCCCCCATGCTGTTTGTCGTATGTGGTGGGGCCGTCTAGACTATTTGAGATTGTGTTCACTTGTATAATTATGCTATTTAGAGACTGGGCGTTCTGCGAGTTGAACACAGTTTCTGGTGTCAGGGTTTGTCAGGTTGGGAAGGTCAAGGAGTTCCTCAAGGTGACCACTTTGCTGCCATGTTGTTTGTTGTATTTTGAGAGTTGGTTGATTAAAATGTGCTTTTGAAAAATTGGTATTATTCGCCTAAATTTCGGTTTTAGAGTAAATTTGTTTGCATTGTGTTTTGGAGCCGAATTAAGCCTTTCAATTTATTGTAATGTAAACGTTTTCTTCTGAATTTGAACATGATTTAGCTTTTATCAGCAACTAGCCACGCCCCGCGGTTTCACCCGCGTTTGTATTATATACTATATATCTTTATGAATTGTAGCCAATGTGTTATTCTGATATGTAAGCTATATTATTGTGAAGTTTCATCAATATCCATTCAGTAGGTTGTACGTGAAAGAGTAACAAACATACATACATACTCGCAAACTTTCGCGTTTATAATATTAGTCGGTTTTTTTTAAAATACGTAGCCCCACACTAGGATTGCTCCTGTATCGTGGGTACCGCTTACGAACATATAATTTCACATACACATCACACCCAGACCAGAAACTATAACCTTATTGTTGTATACTATAACCCCCCCTCACCCCCCTCACCCTCGCAGCTGGTGTTCTCCGAGGACAGCTCCGGCTGGGCGTACTTCGTGTGCGGCGTGGTGCGAGGCGCCGCCGCCGCCTTCCCCTGCCTGCTGCGCCAGCTGGCCCGCACGCACCCCGCGCTGGCGGTGAAGGCGGGCGTGCTGGCTCGCGCCTCCGACATCGAGACCACCACCATCAGCCGGTACTACCACCAGGTGAGCCATAACTCCCCCGCGTGGCAAGGGAATACAGCTGTAAGGACCGGGTTGTACCTCTACCACAGGGGGGAGTGGACATACCATAGAAACGGTTGAATCGAACAAAAGACAAGCGAACCTGGAAGCGTCGTTCGCGTTGTACTGCGTTGGTACTCAAAAGATACTCAATCTCGTTCAAAATGTCAGTCTAACTCCTGATCTCCATCTTGCTCCAATTTAAAAATAGAGAGTGCCCCTTCTTTAAGGTACTAATAGTATTTTCTATACCCCGATGTCTATGACCAACCGATAAGTCCATCGTTGTCTCTCATCTAGCAAATCAGTTGATCAAAGTTAACAAGGGACTCAGAAACCAAGCCTAAAACGAGAAGAAATCAAGTGTTTTGTCCGTATATTAACTTTTATTGCATAATTATCTGATTTACTATTTATTATCCATGCAAAATTGTAGTTCAATCAGTGACCGGGAAGGGAGTCGATTAATTTCACTTGCTAAATTGTATATAACATACAGACACCGGCATGAAGTTGAATCTAAATAAAAAATGGTTATTAGTATAGGTTAATAAAACATCGCTCGCAGTTTATACGCGATAGAAGTACCACTTATTATACATTTGTCTAAATGTGACGCGTCCAAGTCTATATACATACTAGATGCACCACTGTTTTGTGGAATAAAATCTGTAGTCTATGTATGTATATGTGTCAATCCAGGGTGTTTGCTGCAGGGTGTTAGATTTCATCAAAATTTGTCCCACCGTTTCAGTGTGAGGAAGGAACAAACATACAAAGACGCTCACAAACTTTCGTCTTTGTAACATTAGTGGGATTATAATTACAGCCAGCTCCCCCCTCCCCCCAGGTGGAGCAGTCGTACGCGGCGGGCACGTTCCGCTGCGGGCCGCTGCACCAGATCTCCCTGGTGGGCACCGTGCACGAGGAGGTGGGCGGGTACTTCCCCGAAATGCTGCAGATGCTGGCGCGCGACCCCTTCCTCCACCTGGTGAGTGCACGAGGAGGTGGGCGGGTACTTCCCCGAAATGCTGCAGATGCTGGCGCGCGACCCCTTCCTCCACCTGGTGAGTGCACGAGGAGGTGGGCGGGTACTTCCCCGAAATGCTGCAGATGCTGGCGCGCGACCCCTTCCTCCACCTGGTGAGTGCACGAGGAGGTGGGCGTGTACTTCCCCGAAATGCTGCAGATGCTGGCGCGCGACCCCTTCCTCCACCTGGTGAGTGCACGAGGAGGTGGGCGGGTACTTCCCCGAAATGCTGCAGATGCTGGCGCGCGACCCCTTCCTCCACCTGGTGAGTGCACGAGGAGGTGGGCGGGTACTTCCCCGAAATGCTGCAGATGCTGGCGGGCGACCCCTTCCTCCACCTGGTGAGTGCACGAGGAGGTGGGCGGGTACTTCCCCGAAATGCTGCAGATGCTGGCGCGCGACCCCTTCCTCCACCTGGTGAGTGCACGAGGAGGTGGGCGGGTACTTCCCCGAAATGCTGCAGATGCTGGCGCGCGACCCCTTCCTCCACCTGGTGAGTGCACGAGGAGGTGGGCGGGTACTTCCCCGAAATGCTGCAGATGCTGGCGCGCGACCCCTTCCTCCACCTGGTGAGTGCACGAGGAGGTGGGCGGGTACTTCCCCGAAATGCTGCAGATGCTGGCGCGCGACCCCTTCCTCCACCTGGTGAGTGCACGAGGAGGTGGGCGGGTACTTCCCCGAAATGCTGCAGATGCTGGCGCGCGACCCCTTCCTCCACCTGGTGAGTGCACGAGGAGGTGGGCGGGTACTTCCCCGAAATGCTGCAGATGCTGGCGCGCGACCCCTTCCTCCACCTGGTGAGTGCACGAGGAGGTGGGCGGGTACTTCCCCGAAATGCTGCAGATGCTGGCGCGCGACCCCTTCCTCCACCTGGTGAGTGCACGAGGAGGTGGGCGGGTACTTCCCCGAAATGCTGCAGATGCTGGCGCGCGACCCCTTCCTCCACCTGGTGAGTGCACGAGGAGGTGGGTGGGTACTTCCCCGACATGCTACAGCATGCGACCGACATGATGCTCTACCGTCAAGGTTTTAAGTAATATGTTCCGTTACCAGAATTTCATAATGAAGTGCTTTGTGGACATCTGATTTTAAATTTCAACTAGGATGCTGCCGAAGATGGAGAATTGTTACTATTTGTTACTGAAGATGTTTGTTTTAACCAGGATATTGATACAATCATACATAACTTCCAACTAATGAGAATGTTCTCCGCAGACCATGCCTTGGGGCCCCATGTCGGCCGTGGAGATGGAACCCCAGGAGTCCAACGATGGACCCATTCTGTGGATCCGGCCCGGGGAGCAACTAGTGCCTACTGCTGAACTCGGGAAAAGTCCCATCAAGAAAAGGAGGTGAGACGGGATATTGTCTATCTATACAGTGTCTAGATTGAGGAGTTTAAAGGTTAGGAGAGGAAATTATCACCAAACCACTCAGATGAGTGGTTTGGTGATAATTTTGGGGGAAAAAGGCTTTGATATGGGGGGGACTTTTTTGGGTTGCCAGTATATACAGCGTGTTGTATATACATTGCAGGACGGGGATCAACGAGCTGCGGAACCTGCAGTACCTGCCCCGGTACAGCGAGGCGCGGGAGTTCCTGTTCGAGGACCGGACCCGGGCGCACGCGGACCACGTGGGGCACGGCCTCGACCGCATCACCACCGCCGCCGTGGGTGCGTACCGCCAGTGCCCCCGGCGCAGCGGGTGTAGTGTGGGCAGCGCAGTGCAGTGACCGTGTCCGTGCCCCCAGGAGTGCTGAAGGCGGTGCACTGCGGCGACGAGGCGGAGCGCGGCCGCATCACCAAGGACGTGGTGGCGTTCCACGCGGGGGACTTCACCAAGCTGGTGCAGCTGCTGCAGCTGGACCTGTACGAGCCGCCCATCTCGCAGTGCGTCACCTGGTGAGTGCGGGTCCGGCCCGCCAGCGCCGGGCCCGACTGCACGGACGCGTTTTATCGAAAATTTTGTTGATGGGCTCAGTTGACCGATTCAAATATTGATTAGGTCAACTGATCCTGCGGACTCAGTTTGGAGTGGGCTCAGTGGACGCAACAGCCTTTTATCGCTCAATACTTGATCAAAGAGTAGGACAAGTGTGTCTACGGGCCGTATTAATAAATGAACCTCAATAGCAATACCAAGTTCGCTATCAGCTGATTTACATTCAAAGAAATCGTTACTATTTGGGTGAATATACAAAAGTTGGGTAACTTTTCGGGATATTTTGTTTATGATAGTTTTTTCAATCAAACTCCTTCTAATTCGCGTTATAAGCTAGCTAATCTAGTGAACATATTGCTCATGATAGGGCCAGTCACTTTTTAAAGTAGATGCGGAGATATTTCGTTTTTTCCGAATTTGACTGCCAGGGGACTGACGAGAGTGACAGAGTACTGATAAAACACACAACTTCAGTAGATATGCAAGCAATTTATTAAGATTAGAAGAAATCTCTTAGAAAGTAATCATCATCATCATCATCAGTCTGAACACGTCCATTGCTGAACATAGACTGCCACACCAAACGACAATTTGCCACTTGCATCCACCGGTTGCCTGCGACTCTTGATGTCGTCGGCCCATCTGCGTCCAATCCCATACACTGCGTCTTCCAGTGGTCGCCACTCTAGAACCTTTCTGCCCTATCGGTTGTCAGTTCTACGAGCGATGTGACCTGCCCATTGCGACTTCGGCTTGCAAACCCTTAGAGCTATGTCGTAAACTTTAGTTTTTTTGGCGAATATCCTCGATCCGGATTTTATGGCGCAAAGAAACTCCGAGCATAGCTCTCTCCATCGCCCGCTGTGTGACTTTAAGCTTCTCCAAAAGGCCAGCAGTTATGGAACACGTCTCAGTTCCATATGTCATCACTGGTAACACACACTGGTTGTAGACTCTTGTCTTCAGGCACTGTAGAGTTTTGGACAAGAAAATGTCACGCAACTTCGCGAACGTTGCCTATCCGAGTTGGATTCTTCGGGCGACCTCTTTGCCGAAGTTGGACCTGCCTAACTGGACGATCTGGCCAAGGTTGTTGTACTGTACAACAACTTCGAGAGTATCGTTCCCAACGAATACCGTCACGGGTACAACATGGCCATTGGGAATGAGTTTTGTCTTCTTCATGTTCATTTTAAGACCCACCTGTTGGGAAACGCTACCGAGGTCGCTGAGCATAGTATTGAGATCTTCCAGAGACTCTGCCATGATGACTATATTATCGGCACAACAAAGGTAAGTGAAGTATTCGCCATTGATGTTGATGACGAATCCGTTCCAGTCCAAGAGCTTGAAAACGTCCTCCAATGCGTTCGTGTTCAGTTTCGGAGAAATAACATCTTCCTGTCTTTTAGTGTCTTCATTGTAAGATCATTGGGAATGTAAGCAGTCACCTGATGCACCAAGAGTGTCCCCTTAAGGAGATCATTTGAGACGATTAGTCGTTAATCAAGGTGTCGTTAATCGTTAATCAATCTGCTCGATATCACAGCCGTCAATCACCGTAACTTTTATACCTGGACTGGACGTCTCTCGCGGATAAGAGAAGCAAACTCCATCTTGTTAGTTTTATCACCTCCTGAAGCAATCACTTGCTCAGCTGTTCACTTGCATGTGACCCCTATACTATCGGGTACCTTCTTCCCATGTCCGGCTTCATGAAAGATCCAGGAATTAATATTTTTCCATTATATTCTAGTTAATCGTTGCTCCCGAGGCGTCATGTCTTTAATATATATGTTTTGTACCTTTTCTTTCCTTTTTAATTATTGCAACTCTTGTTTATCTTTGTATTCGGCTAGTATGTTGGGGTTGCTTTTAATTTTAGCTAAGTTAGCTTTTACGGCTTCTCTTTTCTTTTTCAATATAATATTTTTCCAATCCTCAGACGTGGTTTGTTTTTCTTTTGGAGCAAATGATGTTTTAAACTGAAATAGTAAAACAAAAATGCTTAGACACGCACAAAAAGTCAGTACCCTGGAAACACGTCAGTCCTTTGGCGCAGTATTTGACAGCGAACTGACGCCAACGGACTGACGAACCCTACATGAATTTGAAGTTATCTTTAGAACTAACGTTTATTTTAATAATTTTGAATATCAAGAAGCTACATCTTGAAAAATCAAAGTTAACTATGTATAAATTTAAACATAACACAGTTTTACAAGGAAATAGCGACTTACCATAGGACTGATATTCTGTCTGGATCTGCCCGCGTTCACACGACAAACACAACTCTAGCACTGGAACAGTAATGTCGACCGGACAATGGCTCGGTCTGCAGTTAGCTTTTGTATCAATCTTGAAATTTAACGCGCATTTGAATTTGAGTCGCCGGTATTTAGCCGAAAATTCTAATTTGAAAAACACACAACGGACTGACGCATAAAACCGAACACAAAGTTTCTTATTATTTTTACAAAACGGTGCAAATGTTATAGTATGAAAGTTGTGATTATATAATAATAAATACATCAAAGATTATAGTGATATAGTAAGATTCATTATTTTAAAGGTAATACTTTATACACAGCTATTTGATTGTGCGATTTTGTGATTGTGACACGCCAAAGTACTGACTTTTTGAGAACATTTTGTGAAGTTTTACAAGTTTGTATTTAAAATAAATAGCTAAAACTGGGTGACCACATAAAAGCCTTTTAATTGTTTTAAAATTAATCGTAAAATATAAACAAAATATAATTATACATTGTTTTATTGGCTGGTGACATCGAGTTACCCAATTTTTGTAGAAACACCCATTTAATAAATGGATATTGAGATGTAGCACTGGCTACTAGATACTGTCTTGTATGTGTCAATTGTGTCATAATCGGAGAGCACTTAACCACTGAATGCCATTTATTAATTTGCCAGATATCATGTAAGTTTATGTTCCTAATCTACAACTAAGATGTATAATTATTAAATAGAACGAAAGAGCAAGTGCACACTGAAGATAACTCTCAGAGCTAAGTTTGATTTATTAGTAAATTGCTTAGCGGCGGGTGAATGTGGGTCGATGATGATGATAATGATGATGATGATGATGACATGATGATGATGATGATGATGATGACGATGACGATGACGATGACGATGACGACAATGACGACGATGACGACGACGACGACGACGACGACGACGATGACGATGATGACGACGATGACGACGATGACGATGATGACGATGATGATGTACCTGTACCTGCAGGCTGGAGGAGGCCAAGCTGAACCAGCTCCGGCGCGCCGGCGTGCGGTACTCCCGGCTGGCGCTGTGCGGGGACGACATCTACTTCCTGCCCCGGAACATCATCCACCAGTTCCGCACCGTCTCCGCCGTCACCTCCGTCGGTACGTCGCGTACAGTAGTACCCAACTTATATGGCGCGTCGTGAATCGTCGTTCGCGCAGAAAAGAAAGTATGGTCCGAAGATTAACGAAAGAATGCTTAAAACTTACAATCAACCTAAGCTCACTATTATAAGGTTCATAATACACTGCAGCTGTTAGTTCCATCTCACTCTAAGCTCGCTAAGATGGCGGCGGCTGCCGACCAATAGCGGTCAATAGCATTTCCCGCGCTTTGAAAATTCATCTTCTGCGCAGGTACATCGGTAAGCCATATCAGTTGGGTACTACTGTACACATACATACACACACACACACCCTTACAAACATACAGGATCAAAATAACTTAAGCCGGGTCTCCTGCGTTTGTTTATACCACGCATATATACATTTTATTTCATACACAATTTATACAATAAAAAAATTATCTGTGGTTTTATCAAACATTTTAATATGCAGGAGACAGCTTGTGTGTGAAATCAAATGTATAAGGGTGAGGTTTTTTGTGTAAGGGCTTTACATACATACATACACACACCCTTACACACATATATACATACAATAATGGCTTTTTCCCGTTAGGATAGGCAGATGCTATATGTTTCCACACGCTACGAGCCTGAAACACCTCTTTCTCTTCCCTCGTACTTCTTACCTTCAATTTGGCTATCCTATTACTTCCTACTATTCTACTGATATTATAAATGAGTAAGTTTGTATGTGTCTGTGTTTATGTTTGTCCTTTCTTCAAGTCTTAACGGATGAAGGGATTTTGATGAAACTAATCCCGCGAATCGCGGGTGAAACCGGGGAGCACAGCTAGTAAATAAATATAATTATAATAATAATAATAATTCAGCCTGTATCTGTCCCACTGCTGGGCAAAGGCCTCGGCTCTCTTTCGTGAGGAGGATAAGGCCATTATCCACCACGGGGGCCTAGTCCAGGTTGGTGGATAACATGTCTCCGAAATAATTCTCGGGCATGTTGGTTTCCTAACGATGTTTTCCTTTACCGAAAAGCGAGTGATAATTACGTACATATGTTTAACAAGAAACACATTGGTACGTGCCCGCACTGGGATTTGAACACGCCAGCTCCGCTTTGGAAGGCGGATGTTCGCCCACTAGGCTACTACCGCTTATAGTAAGCTTGCAGTAAATATAATATAATATTGTTGGAGAAGAGCTGAAGATGGCGCTGCTGTTGCCTACGGTCGCAGATGAGGAACACCTTCACGGTGTTCTAGGCTGCTTGGGGCTGAAGTAGGGAACGGGCGCAATTTACTGCGTAATAGGGACTCGGTGCGAAACGGACGTGTGTTGGTGCTATTAAATATTTTTTTGTAATTCAGTTATGGTGTTTCTCTTTGTTTTCCGCTATTGATATAAGTTTTCCTTATAATATAGTAATGTATCCGTCGCTCTGTCCGCAGCGTGGCACCTGCGGCTGAAGCAGTACTACCCGTCGTCCACGGCGTCGTCCCCGGCCGACGAGCGCCCCGCGCCGCCGCCGCCCGCGCTCACGCCGCACGCCACGCCCCACGCCACGCCGCACGCCACGCCCCACGCCACGCCGCACGCTACGCCTGGTATATACTGAATCACTTACAATATAAAAAACAAAAATTTACCGACTTCATAAAAGGCCAAGGTTTCATACAGCCAAATTGAAGTTCTCAATTTGGCTGTATTTTTTTTTAATCTTTGTTACCTCATTACTTTCGATTGGGTGAAACGATTTTGATTATTTTTTTGTGTGAAAAGGTATACTTTTCGTGTGTTCCCATAGAAGTTTCATCAACATCTGCTGAGTAGTTTGGTTTTTAAATCTCACAAACTGTTCCAAAGCACTCCACTGAGATTCGATTGAAGCGTTCTTGATTTAGCAGTATTGATATGCTGATTGCATCTCCTCGGTTGACGTCGGTCGAGGCATCGATGCGTCTTCGATCGTGGCTATGTAACTTCCTAAATAATTTTATAGTATTTGGATTGGTGACTTTGTGGTTGTCTTGTAGCATGGCAATTTACATTATTCCCACGAAAGTACACCCCACATGAAAAAATTCTGCTTTCGTCCCACATTGTATGCCACATTCGGCCCAAATTATAATATTTTGTTTTAAAATTCTTAGTTCTTACCACTTTTCAGCTCCATATTCGGCCCAACTTTTTTTATACAGAATTTTGCTACACATTAAATTAACAAAGGTAACACATTTCATGGGTTTTAACAAGCAAGAATTAGGTTCGGTTACATTTTTACAGTAGTCATAATGTATCTTTGTGGCTGAAGTTGCAATCGAGTGGGGACACAGTTGCTATAATAAGGTCTAATGTTGAAGGTAAAGAGTGTTGTATGTATAACCGTCTCGCTCTTTTCCTTACGTTTATTGCATCAGTCTGTTTCACTTACTTTATGCAACAGCAAACTTGCACCGCACAAAGAACGGTTATGACTATTGTATGATGATGTTAAACAAACTGTAACCAAGCCATTAATTCAGTGGTACTTAATTTCCTAATAGCATTTGACTACGTGGCACCGCCCGCAGCCCTATTTTCACGAGGGATCTCTCCTTGCCCCCGGATTTAAAAGTATGTGTGTACCTTCCCGCTGTACTGTGTATAGACATTATATTTCACGAGACAGTTTGTCTGTCTGTAATTTGCTAATAGCATATCCAGGGGTGAGCAGTCTCGTAAAATAAAATGTCTACCTACAGATCTAAATCAAATTGTAACATTAATGTTTGTTACAGAGCCTAAGAAGTCCTCGTCGGCGACTAAGCACAAAGTGGGTGTGATAGAGATGCGGGCGCTCAGCGCTAAGTTCCACGAGAAGCTGAACAAGCCGCAGAAACTGTCGCATACGAGGAAGAGCCTCGACGTACACAGCAAAACTCCGGACAAGAAGGAGAAAACTGAAAAGACGGACAAAAATGACGTCAAGCCTAAAGTTGAATATAAAATGGAAAAAGCTGACGGCAAAACTGATAAAATCGACAAAGCCACTGAAAAAACTGAGGTGGCAGTGAAATTGGACAAAGCGGAAAATTCTGACAGAACCGATATAAAGACAGAAGTGAAAGCAGAAAAGCCGGAAGTGAAATCTGTCAAAACTGATACGAACTCCGTAAAATCGGAACCAAAGTTGGAGAAAAACGACATTAAAAGTGAGAAACCTGAGGCCCAGCCAGAGAAAGACAAATCAGATAAAGTAGAATCTAAAACTGACCGAGAACGGTTGGAAAGTAAATCGGACCGAACCGAATCCAAATCTGATAGAAATGACAAGACGGAGAAATCAGACTCCAGAGACAAGAATCATTCGCACAAAGACAGGCACTCTGATAAGCACAGATCGGAACGGGACAAGCATGACCACCACAGAAGACACTCTTCGTCATCCCGTCACAAATCATCACACCACAAGTCTGAGCGATCCCGAGACCCGAAGAAAGATAATAAAAGCACGGATGAAAGGAAATCAGATGACAGAAAGTCAGAATACAAACACAGAGAGAAAGCGGACAGTGTTAAAGATGTCAAGATGATTTCGCAAGTGGTAGAAAACGCTAGGATACCGGAGATACTACACCGGCCTCCGGATTAGTGCTAGTGACGTGTCGAGGACTCAAATTTTAAATTTGTCAGTGTCAGTGTGTGCGGGGAAGCTGAGAGGATAATGTGAATTATTTATGAACGATCAAGGGTGGATGTTGGATGCAGTTTTAGTGATCTCACAGTTTTTAATTCGGACGATGATAAAATTCAAGGCAAAAGTTATGTTGGAATATATTTTAATAAATTGTGATTAGTACTTTTGAATGAATAACTGAGCACATGTAACTCAAAAACGAATGTCTCAGGGCGATAAGTCATTGACCTGATCACCCTACTTAATTATTTTGTCTCTAAAGGCACTTGGTTTAAGAGATTGTATATTGTTTATAACAAGTATCTAAAATATCTTGCCACTACCTACAGATAAAATAACAGAATATAGATGAAAACTATCTCTGGTTACTCTATTGCCAAAATATATCAAAAAGGAACAAATTGTAGAAAGATCTCAATTTATTTTAGAATTTGTATGATTTGGATGATCAGTACATGTGTAATATAATTTAAAATACATAATAAACGCATTGTATGCATTTAGAAAAAAAATATGACTGCGATACTGTCCACCCTTGATGTTTCTAGTAATGTAGGTTAACTTGTAAATATATTATAAGTGGGTCTCTTAGAGGCTAAGAGAAAATGAATATTGAGGGATGGTTGCGCAGTTTTAGATTGATCTTTTATACCAGTGCATTTTAGTTAGCAATTGATTTTCTTATTCCGGGAGGAGTAGGATGGAGAAACTTTGTATGTTAAAAAGCGGTATAAATCTGCGATCAAATACAAGGTAGATCCCCGATCGCCGCTCGTAAACGGCACCTATGCCTTATTTTGAACAACGCTGTCTCAGTGCATTAAGGGTCATTATTTAAATACATAATAAAATGCCTTGTTTTAAAATAATGGTTAAAACTCACACAATTACAACGATATTACGGTGCGTTAAGGTTCATTATTCAATGAAACAATATCCGCTTGGCGGATGGACACTTGCTGTTTGATTTTCATATAGACTGTATCTGTAGTATATTTGATCGAAGTATAAAATGAATAGACTCGAGCTATAAAAAATCCTATTTGAAGCAATACTAAACTCCCTTGACGCTTAGCATATTGAGAAATGGCGTTTTATTATTTACTAAATTTATTGATACCAAGTTTTGAGTGAAAGGAAAACAATAGTTAAAGCAAAATAAACGAACTAAACCGAACTAACTTACCAATTAGTTTTAGTTTGTAAAAGTATCTAAATATTGACGCACTCAGAAGCGTCGTCTTTGCTCGCTTTTCTCTGAGGAAAAAAAAACTCTTTTTAATTCGATATACGACCAAACATTATAAAAAATATCCAGTAATTACTTATAAAGTTGTATAATTATGAAACAGATACCTACTATCTTTTTACTTTTGTTTTTTTATTATCTTACGGACATGTAATATTCACGATATTAATTATAGATAAATCTAAAACTGCAATGTGTATGTGATTTGAAAGATTTTAACAAATACGAAGAAAAGATAAAGTTTAAGATAAATCATAATAAATATAAATTTATGTAATTATGTTCACACCACATTTCTACTGCACTAAGAATAAATTATTATTGTTTTAGGATAAAACAATTTCTTTATTGACCTTGAGTTTGTGATAAACTATTTTACCAAACTTTAGAGTTTGCGCAGCATTCATCACTTAGGTATATACATTTTCGAAATAGACGTAAGGTCATTTAAGACTTTTCCAAGATTTGTATTTTGTTAAATTGTCTAGGTAAACTCGCAAAACAATCACAATGCAGTGATAGGGAAAATGTGTAATGCTCGATTTCTTATATAAAACGGAAAACATTATAATATCTAAGTAAAATTTTTTTAGTTTTTTAAATATCAACACAACTATCGTCGAAAGCACATGTTCATGATAATCTTAACAGTTTTCGTTCAGCGTTTTAATGTAGTTTTCTTGTAAAACACACCTGTTCCATGTACAGATGGTGAAGTTAAATTTTTCGATTATTTTTTTTATATTTACCTGGTTTCAATGATATACTGAGTTAATAATATCTTGATACACAAATACAACTAAATCGTTAAATGATTGTGGAACGGCACTCTGTTGAAAACATCAGACTTCAGTCACCACCTTTATAGTCACAAAGTCATGTTTGTGCTGGCATAGTCGCTGAGCGACTAAAGTCCCTAAACAAAAATTAGATTAAAAAAAAAAAAAAGCCATGTTTGTAACACGTTTTATATAAAACTCGTATCGAAGTTAGATGGGTGTCAAAAAGCGAAAAAAAGTTACAACAGCAGTGGAATACTTACCATTTTTATGCAAACTTTACACGCTCAATCCGTCAATCGTGAATTGCCAGCGATGCCATTATTATGGCGCATTATTATCTCACACTTCGGATTTTGTAGATGAAATTGACAATAGAATAAACGCATCTTTCATTCTGTTGAATTTTTGGATTTCGTCATGTAACATTGATGAGAGATAGACCGTGTAATGTTTGCTTTAGATTTCGATATAAAAGCAGGACAGAAAAATTACAACTGCGATATGTTATGATTTCCCGAGGGAAACTGTATTGTGAATTGTGTCCGATTGTATCATGATGCGAGAAATTGTAAAGTATAAGACTTGAGGAAATAAAGAATAATACGTATTAATGCGATATTTTTAATTCAACACCCTTATAGAGATGTAGGTTCCTTTGTACCCCTATTTAATCTATATAATTTGTTGTGTTCGTTTGTCTGTGTTCTCGCATCATGGACGTCTTAATTTCTTTTTATGTTGCATACATTTATTTTTAAATCTTACAGTATTATTTTTAGCTTAAAATTAGTTTGTAACTACCATTTCTGTTTAGTGTTGGCGATTCAATAAATTACAATGCCATTTGTAGGTTCCAAAATGAGATGGTACAATCTAAGCAAAGTTGTTGCACCATCGAGTGGAGCAACTGGTCTTGAAATTTACAGTCATAGATGGGTGTGGTGGCAAATGAAAGCACTATAAAAATAATTCCCATTTGTCAGCAATGGGACGTCGCCAGTGGTGACATTCTAAAAACAATTCCCATTTGTCAGCAATGGGACGCCACCAGTGGTGACATACTAAAAACAATTCCCATTTGTCAGCAATGGGACGCCACCAGTGGTGACATACTAAAAACAATTCCCATTTGTCAGCAATGGGACGCCACCAGTGGTGACATTCTACAAATAATTCCCAGTTATCACCACTGGGGACGGTAACGGTGGTGAGAATTAGGAATGACCCAAATGCTTGATGAACTGCAGTGGGCTAGTAGATGCGACCCTATAGTGTCGAATCGCATGCATCCTGCTTGGGCAGATTAGAAAAACTTGTCAATCAGAATGGCGCGGGGTTGTGGACATGGGTGAGCATAATATTAATAATATTATGGGTATTTTATGATATCCAACAGCTAATATTTGGTTCCCAAAAACTATTTTTTTTTAATTTGAAGAGGATTACAATTTGTTAACTCAAAAGACGGCTTAGTTTTAAGTGTTATTTTTTGTATATTTTAGTATTAAATATAGGTAAAATAGAGGTTTCGGAAATGCGAATCTTTATTATTTAAATTGTGCTGTAAATATATTTTAAAGTACCCTGCGAAGTTTTTCTATAAACTATAGATAAATTAATGACAATGGATCGTTAAAAAGTATAAGAATTACATTGATTAACTTCAGTTATGACAATTTGATGAATGATCACCATTACCCAGAATTTGATGCTAATAAAATAACGATTTAAGTTATACATCATAGATCATAAACTTGATATACAATTTGGGTGAAAAAAAACTTTATTTGATAATTATGATATTTATTTTTATATGAATACTTAAGTAATAATATGTATCGATTTTCTATTCGACAAAAGTCACGCAAGTATTTTCGGTATCAAATTGTATCTCATTCTGGCAAATGGTCTAAAGTTGTGGGCACACTGCCATTATAGGTAACCATCATTTCGAATATGCCTTATTTTTGTAAATATCACTAATACAGTCGGTAGGTGAATAAATTTATCCGGCCTGCTCAGCTGAGCGTAGGCGTCGGTTGGTGAATATAATTATTTCTCCGGCCTGCTGAGCGCAGGCGTAGGTGATCTATAGTAAACAGCATTTGTCTTGTGTCAACCAAGGACTTTAGTATGTGTTAATTTATTATTTCGCGTTAACTATATTTTTGAGAATAAATAGAATTATTAATAGTACATTTTGTTGTTTTATTTTCCTGTGATCATATTATCTGTACGTAGTCGCGACTTTCGCGTTAGGGTAGATAGTAGACTTGTTCCGAATGCTGGGATATTGGCTTTCACCTATTATGAGGCATAGTCGTGCACGATCATCGTAGGCCTATCTGTTTTTATAACATTTTTGTATTACGCGCGATCTTGTACCTGTTATAAGATCACGTCTTTGTGGTAGAGACTTACCATCATATTTGTATCTAACAATACCTATGTATAATTGATTAAAAAGTTATTCATGAAATTACGTACCGTTACATATTTAATATCTATCACTAAGCGCGATGTTATCGCCCATGCAAGAAATAAAACAATGTGATACAGTTTTCGAGATTTATTTTCCTATACCAACACTTCAAGGTATACAGTAGAAAAACATGTAAAATCGCATTTTTAAGTACAAACAATAAATACAAATCGATATTCAGTCAGATCGAGAAATATCTAAATACTATTGAAAATACGATAAATAGGTATAGGTACCTACACTTAAATATTAAATAATATGTTAAAAGATTAATACAGATGGCACATCGGCAATATTATCAAGGAAGTCATGAGATGATAAAAAATATATGAGAAATACTGTCAAATATTCGAGAAATTAGAGATAAACTATTCCAAATATGGTATTTTAAAATACCTTATTGAATAATTCGAAGACTTGCAAATGCAAGTGTTTGTGCGTGTAGCAATTTCACTTACACTAATAAAACACTAAATATTTTATATAATATCGTCAAATGTTTTAGACAGACTTAAAATAACTGCAAATGTACAATAATGTTCAGTTAGGTTATAATATTATGTATATAAAATTGCACTATTACAAGGCACTTTTAGACCCGAGACGATTTCTTTTAATAACAATTCAACTAGTAGGGACTTTGAACAAAATATGTTTGTAAGTCTATATTATAGAATATTCTTGAATACAATATAGTTCTTACTTCAATAACTATAATGCACATAATAGGTTCACGTTTGAATTACTTCAATTTTTTGATAATTGATTCCTATTGGTATTCTAAGAAAATGGGGTCATATTTTTTTGTATATAGTTTTAATTTTATATAAAAATGCACCCTTCCTTCAGTCCTATTTGTAATAAATATATTTTTAACTAAAGAGCTTTAATATTCCGTCTGTAGGTTACAACAGAGCCTTAACTAGGGAGTTGCTAAAATATGCTACCACTCGAGTCCTTTGTCATATTAATATTTCGCTTTTCTTTGACTAAGTGAAGAAAAATGTTATGTTTTTATTGTGACAAGGCGGTAGAGTGCTAGCATATTTGCGGACTTTACAACGTTAAAAGGGGTTAAAACACTTTGGCAAATCGAGTACAGGCGAACATCCTGTGGTCACTGAAACAATAAAAAAACAAGATGTAGTATTTATATAATACTACCTAAATAAATCCTCGTTAATTCTTTAGCTTTAGTAATTAAATGTTTGAAAACTAAATGGATCGGTATGTCTCAAAAATTGTAAAACGTCATTGATAAAAGTTAAAGCCAAATATAATGATAAGTACCTCAGTAAATCCTTGTTGCATTATGATAAAAATTTAGAAGATTAACAAAGTACTCGCCAGCCCCGTGTAGCCATTTTTACTGAGACTCTTTGGGCCTAGTTCGCCCTTTGACTCGCTATTGCTCGAAATCAAAGCTTTTATGGTAAATATTTATTAATTTTCCCTGCTTTTGGACTAAATACCAACACGCATGCGACATTTTCATTGCGCTTGTGTGCGTTTTGGAGAAGATAATTAAATGGCACTCACGCACACGTTGATAAAATAGTCGCTTTTGAGTGAAACTACGCATGGAGCTATCCTTCTCTTCGGTAAAAAGCTGTTATTTTGACATTACAAATAGAAAAATAAATATTTATTTGATTATTTATATGATTTTTGTTCTCACCACAAATCTGTTGACCTTAGAAGAGACCCCCTTCGAGACGGTCGACTGAGACACGTGCATGCTCTCGAACTTCTGTCGCAAACTGAAACACAGATTAAAATTAAATAATATGAATGGATGAGAAACCTGTGATATGAATTGGAAGCAAACAGCACACGGTTACTATGGACCCCTACCGTCTTACCAGAAAAGTTTAGACCAGAGTTAAACTTTTAAGTTGGATCAAAAAACAACAATGTGTTAAGCAAAATCGGTTAAGTATAGTTTAGGAGTCCATCGCGGACAAACAACGTGACGCGTAATCTACACTACTATTATAAAGACGATAGATTTGTATTTTTGCGTGTATGTTTGTTATGAATAAACTCAAAACTGCTGTGCCGATTTCTAAAATTCTTTCACCATTGGAAAGCTACATTCGCCCTGAGTGACATAGGCTACTTTTTATCCCGTAAAAATTAAAACGGTTCCCGCGGGATAGTAGCTAACGGGTGAAACCGCGAGGCGCTTCTAGTTTATATAATACTAGCTGTGCCCGCGACTACGTCCGCGTGGAATAGTGATAAAATTCACGAACAGCATTTGATTTTTATATATTATACCTATAAAAATCAAATGCTGTTCGTGTGTCTCACTAAAACTCGAGAACGGCTGGACCGATTTGGCTGATTTTGGTCTTGAATGATTTGTGGAAGTCCAGGGAAGGTTTAACAGGTGAAATATAGATATTGAGTAGATAAGATAATATAAGATGTAGGTACCTCTTGGCCGTCTCTAGCTGCGAGTCCCCGTCGTCGTCCTGGCGCTCCCGCTCGATGATGATGGCGGAGGGCGAGCGCTGCGGCTCGGGCTCCGCCCCCCGCTCGAAGCGCCCGCGGAAGCTCTTCGTGCGCGCCAGCTGTTGCGCCTGGACAAACAAACATGTTCTCCTTCATATTTGTATGGTTATATAAAGATTCCGTGACATCACATATTCCGGTTATTTTGATTTACAGTTAAAAGTCAAGCTGATTATTTATGAAATTTCTATTGGTCCAATCTTCCCAATTCGTACTCAGCCCTAAGTACAGTCAGCAACAAAATAGGTGAAAACGAGATCTACTATTATTTCTGTTTTTTATATTAATTGAAAGACATCTTTCATCATTCATTACTGAAATAATCTACATACGAGTAGTATCCTATTAATCAATTTTATTGGCGGAGGTTTAAGGTAAAAAAAGTCCCTCCACTCATTTGAAGTCCAAAAAAAATGTCGCGTGCTCGAAAGACCTCCACACGATCAGCCCTGGAGGCTGCCGCCGCTGCCTCGGCCGCGGGGCTCCGCCCTCACCTGCTGGAGCGCCTCGTCCCGCCGCCTCGCCTCGCAGGAGGCGCGGCGGCGCTCGTCCTCGCTGTCCTCCGAGTCCCCCTCCGAGTCCTCGGAGGAGGTGTCCCCGGTGTGCGTCACCTCCCCGGGCGGAGGGGGGGTGAAGCGCTTTAGAGGCTTGGGCCCTGAGAAGGTATACGCGATACGCTGCATTACCAAGTGAGGATTTTCAAAATTTTGTTTATAAGGGGGTACCGAATTGAACTTTGAACTTTCTCCTACTCATTTTCTCTCTGACTTTTACTCAATCTCTCTCTGACTCTTACTCAATATCTCTCTCTCACTCTTACTCAATCTCTATCCCTCTCAATCTTACTCAATATCTCTCTTTCACTCTTACTCACTCTATCTCTCACTCTTAATCAATCTCTCTCTCACTCTTACTCAATCTCTCTCTCTCTTACTCAATTTCTCTCTCACTCATTCCCCCCCCCCCTCTCTCTCTCTTTCACCCATTATCTCTCTCTCTCTCATCCGAGGTATAGGTTCGCAGCGGGACCTTGCGCCTCCTCGGGGCGGCCCTGCTGGTCCTCCATCTGGCGGAAGACGGAGATCATGCGCGAGGCGGTGCGGCGCGTGGCGGCCAGCGCGGGGTCCGGCGCGGGCTCGGCGCGGGCCACGCCCGGGTCCAGGTACAGCTCCGGGGACGGGGACTTGGCGCGCTGGGGACACAGGACATATTAACACTGCCGCTCCACACGTCCAGCGGCCCGGACGGCTCGCGGAAAGTGTGACGTTATAGCTCAAGGGCTCTCGTAGCGGGACAAAAATTAAAATTTAATCCGAGTTAAACAGATGTTTCATAAATTTCGTTCCACAAAATCGACGTCTATCACTCGCGTTTTCTTACTCAATCCTGGCATTGCTTACTATTTTACTTGTGAATTTGTTATGGAGTTAGAAAAAAGGAGGGTTAGTCGTCGATTTGTGTAGAAAATATTTAGACTCATCTATTCAACTCTGGTTTAAATCTTTTGTAGTAAGACCAATTTACTTTTACTACTTTTGCAATATCCAAGTTTTTCGCATTAACGAATTTTACTTTTAAAGTTTCTGAAACACTGTATCAGCCCCAATTAATTCTCAACTTTTGCCTACCTATAATCAACGACTATACGGTAAATAAACTCTCCAAATTCTCTCCCAATCCTAAAAGGCGTCTCATCTGTTGTCCCTACTCCCCCCGTTGACATAGTATACCTGCGGCTGCCTGGGCGGGGTCATGCGGAACTGCTTGCGGGGCGCGGCGGGCCGGTACGTCTCGAAGAACTGGAACCGGTCGGAGATGTCGGCGGTGGCGGGGCGCGCCTCCTCCAGCTTGTCGGCGGCGCGGACCACGTCCAGCGGCACGAACGGCTGCCGAGGGGAGGGGTATAGCTCAAGGGCGCTCGTGGCGGGACTCAAGGGGATAAGGGCTCTAGGGAGTAAAACTAGTTTTTTTGTTTACTATGTAAAACTCCACTTTTCCATAGTTAGGCTACTAGGGAGTATGACTAGTTTTTTTTACTATGTAATTCTAACATTTGTTAAAATTCGACTTTTCGATATTTATGGTAACTTTTAAAATTGTTGTTTACTGTATTTTCCTCTTCTTTCTTTATTAAAAAACGATATAAATGTTTTAACGCTAGGATTGCTCCTGTATCGTGGGTACGGTTACAAACATAAAATGTCATATACACATCACGCCCAGACTAGTAACAAAATATATCAGTGGATCGCACAAATATTTCTTCCGGCCGGGAATCGAACCCGCGACTCCTAACGCAGCAGTCCGATCGCTCAGCCACACTTGATACCAAACACAACGACAGGTAAACGAAAATACGCAATTTCGTTTTCTTGGATGACTTATCAATTTGGATTGTGTTATATTGGATCGGACTGGAAGACGCAGTGTAGGCAGGCCTCCCACTAGATGAGCCGACGACATCAAAAGAGTCGCAAGTACGTTAAACAACGATAGTTTTGATTTCCGATTGTTATCGATAGTTGGCCGAAAACTATCGATTTTTATCGACACTATCGATAGTTTTGCCCCAACTTTGCCTATAATGAAAAGTAGTAGATCGATAGTAAAAAACTATCGATAGTTAAAATCAAAGGCAAATTTTATGAAAAATAGTAGAAAATAATTATTGATAGTATAGTAAAAAACTATCGATAGACTATCGATGTTTAACGTACACTAGTCGCAGGCAACCGGTGGATGCAAGTGGCAAATTGTCGTTCGGCGTGGCGGTCTAAGGGGGAGGCCTATGTTCAGCAGTGGACGTCTTCAGGCTGCTGATGATGATGGATAGTGGTCACTCGGTACTCACGATCTCCTTCCGCTTGGGCGGCTCGCTCACCGAGGTGGGCGCCGCACCCTTGGCGTTGGCGTCCAGCTCCAGGAATATCGAGCGAGACTTCTTGGATATACCTGCGGAGGAATTCAAGTAGTGACTTGAAATCTGACTTTCGCGGGGTGGTGGCACTAGGAACGGGGTTGATGGTACTCGGGACGGGGCTGATGGCACTTGGGGCGGAGCTGGTGGCATTTGAAACGGGGCTGATGGAACTTATATAACGGGGCTGGTGGCACTTGAAACGGGGCTGATGGAACTTGAGACGGAAATGGTGGCACTTGAAACGGGGCTGATGGAACTTATAACCGAGCTTGTGGCACTTGAAACGGGGCTGATGGACCTTGGAACGGGGCTGGTGGCACTTGAGACAGGGCTGATGGATCTTGGAACGGGGCTGGTGGCACTTAGATTAGGCTGATGGAACTTGGAATAGGACTGGTGGTACTTGAGACGGGGCTGATGGTACTTGAGTCGGAAATGGTGGCACTAGGAACGGGGCTGATGGTACTCGGGACGAGGCTGATGGCACTTGGGGCAGAGCTGGTGGCACTTGAAACGGGGCTGATGGCACACGGTACGCCACACACCTTCGTTGAAGAGCGCCCGGTCGTCGATGTCCCGGTTCCGGGGCGGTTGGTTCTCGTCGTTGAAGGCTCCGCTCTCGAACCGCTCCTTGATGGCGCGAGATTTGTCCACGTCCAGCTCCAGCTCGCGCGAGATCTTGTCCGCCGACGTTATACCTTAAACAAATAGCAATAAGGTTTATTTTTAGTTATCACGGGAAATCGGAAATGTGACGTTGTTGGTTTTTGGTATCTTTTTTCAAATAGGTACCTATGTTACGTGTTCACTTAACTGGCCCAGTATGTAAAAACCATACAAACCAAAAAAATGCGCTCGGTAAGCATGCACCGTCGCATCATCGGTTTACATCAGGAGAGATAGTGGTCAAGCGGGAATTTACCATAATGTATTTTAATAAAATATACCTTGTTCGCTTTGCAAGACGGACTGTTCGTACATCTCCTTTATTTTAGCTTGCTTTCCCTGAAACAATACACGTTGAAAATAAATTGACGAAAAATTGGGCACCAATTATTTCAACACGGTCACCAATTATTTCAGCGAGGACACCAATTATTTCAGCGAGGACACCAATTATTTCAGCGAGGACACCAATTATTTCAGCGAGGACACCAATTATTTCAGCGAGAACACCAATTATTTCAACACGGCCACCAATTAGTGTATAGACACCGTTATCCCTCACCATAAACAGCCTGCTGCGTATGTTCTGTATCTCCTGCTTGCGCTCCCGGTGCCGCTCGCTGGACGCGTGCTGGCCGGTTTCGAACTTGCCGACTATCTCGCTCATGTTGCCGAAGGTGACGGGCTGCTCGCGGTTGCTCGAGTGTTTGTACGAGTTCTTTAGGACGGAGTCCTCGTCTGATGGGAAATTTATTTGATACGTTAAAGGTAGGACGGAGTCCTCGTCTGATGGGAAATTTATTTGACACGTTAAAGGTTATTATCATTAAAAAAACAGAGACGTGTTTATTACATCTTTTATAACTCAAGAACGGCTGGACCGATTTTTATGATCTTGTTTTGATAAATTTGTCTTGGTCCCGAATAGCAGACTAACAATGAAAAGATGTGTAAATTACCGCAAAACAAAACATGTTAAACAAAACAAAATTGGGGTTGAACGCAAACCTAATCTATTAAAAACCTAGCAAAATGGTAAAAAAACCACGTCTGTTTTAGGGGAGGCCCCATCTTCTTTTCTATTTTTTTTGTATTTTGCTGTTATAACGGCCACAGAAATACATCGCCTGTGAAAATCTCAACTGTCTAACTATCACGGTTCATGAGATACAGCCTGGTGACAGCCCGGACTGCGGAGCATTAGCAATAGGGTCCCCAATAGGGTCCCGTTTCACCCGTTGGGCGCGGGACCCTAAAAACAAGTTGGAGGCCCACCTTCCTCGTCCTCGGGCTCACTGGAGCTGGCCTCGACCGGTACTCCGTTGAGGTAATCATCAGAGACTCCGATGTCCATACCCTTCGCTTTGAACCTGGAACCAAGTGGAATGCAATTAGCAAACTATTTACAATGTGATAACCCAAGTTTGAAATGTTTGTATCTGAAACTATTTAGAGATATACCACTGCACTTTGTAAAAAACTCAATTAAGAAGTTCTTAAACTTTTGCGAGCAGAAATATTAACTACAAATCCTACTAATATTATAAGCGCGAAAGTTTGTAAGTATGGATGGATGGATGTTTGGATGGATGTTTGTTACTCTTTCACGCAAAAACTACTTAATGGATTTTGATGAAACTTCACAATAATATAGCTTACATATCAGAATAACACATAGGTTACAATTCATAAAGATATATTATTGTATATTATTCAAACGCGGGTGAAACCGCGGGGCGCAGCTAGTATCATATATATAATTTGTTTTGTGCGCGAATTAACCCCGTTTTTAGATTAGTTAGTAATTTAATTGTAATCAGTTCAGCCGTTTCGGACCTACGATATGATGCGACAGACACACAGAAACACACTTTAAATTTCCTCACATTCCTCTGTTTTCGTAGGGAGTTCAAAATAACCATAATTATCACGTTTACAATATCCAGAATACACTGAAGTGATTATTTTCTGTTAGTTTTGTGGTGTTCAGTAATCTATCTATTAAAAATATCATACCTCTTCATATTTTTCTTCTTCTTCTCATAAAAATATTCACTTCCTTTCCTTTGTGAAACGTACGGAATAAAAATTCAAACGCGACTGAATATTCTCTACTCGAATAAAATGGTGAACCGGCACTTCTACCACCAAAATACATTTACACATCAAACGACACCAGATGACCTCAAAGCCATAGGTGATAAGGTTCAATTTGTGCGAGATTTAGAGTTATTAGTTGATACGAAACATGTGGTTTTGTAGTCTGAAAAAGTGTTTCATTGCTAGCATCAATTTCACGTTGAATTTATCGATATGTTTTGAGTACATTGCTGTGTTGGTTCTTGTAATTTAGCGTCGCTATCAAAAGTTCGTATGTAGCGCGCAATGTATTGGACATGTTTAATCTGGTTGTTTTTAGGAGCGTGGTACGGTAAAGTTCTCAAGGGATTCAAAAATAGACGAATTCGACGCCTCTGAGTGAATGACGCAAGTCGTTTCAGGAGGTGCGATGAGTTTTGATACTTGAACTTTGTTTACTGAATAACTGATTCATATTTCACTTTTATGTGAGTAAGTTTTGAAATAGGAAACTACGTTGTGTAATTACAGTGATAGTGTAAGGTGACGATGATAAAAATCATATCATACTAATTAAACAAAACGAATTAAATGTGCGACAAATAAATATTCGTTCAACTAATTTAAATGTCAACAATAATGTAAACAAATGCGGATTTTAATACCTAAGCCATCATCCAATTTTAAAGAGCCTAGTTTGTCCTTCTTTACAATTATTATTCCTTTTAAAAGATTTCAAATCGTTCGACAAAACTAAAAACAAACACATAAATAAATTAACGGATCAAAATCACTCCATCCACACACACAAAATGAAACAGACCATCTGAGTCCCTAATGGCTCATTCAACATTGAACTATATATCCAGACACGTACAGCTTCAAATAGCGTGACGAGGAACATCTGCTTCGAAAAAAAAACGGATGAAAGAAAGTTATTAATTTTAGGCAATGGTGGTTATCAAAGTAGGCATTTCTGTACGACTTGTTTGATTGTAATGGAGTGTGTTTTAAATAGGTTTGGAGTGTGCTATGTGTGTGGTACATTAATCAGGTGCTTAGGCTCATTGTGAATGACGGACGTTGGATTGACAAAATCAAGCGATTTATCATTTCAAAAGCGCTTTTCATCAAATTCCAGTACACTATTTTTAGAGTTTCCAATGTTGACGAAACTTAAAGAAGCGAGAATAGGTATAATCTAATGTATTATAATTATGTATGACCAAATCATGACAAAACCATGACATTTTATGACCAACTCATGACCAAATCAAGTTACTTAGCGACCAAATCTTGACAAATAATTTTGATTAGCGACCAAATATCAACAATTAATTTTGATTAGCGACCAAAACTCGACAAAACCACGCGATTAAGCGACCAAAACATGACAAAACCAACTAATTTACCGATCAAAACCAGCCAAAACCAAATATTCTGACAACTTTTTTCTTCTTTTTTTAAGGGCCCAATCCACCACGCCACTCACTTGGCCAGCTTGGCGAGCAGCGCTTGCCCCTTCTCCTTGTGGTGGACGGCGGGCGGCGGCGGCGCCTCCTGGCGGCCCGCGCGCTCGAACACCTGGAACCGCGCCTTCACGTCCAGCTGCGACAGCTCCTCCAGCCCCAGCTCCGGCTTGTCTGACGCTGGGGATCATCATCATCAACATCATCAATCAAATCATTTCATCGCATTCACATTCAGTCAGCAAACAGACGTGCAAATATTTTAATAATATTCAAATTTTTTATACATCACAATTTTTCTTTATATTCTTTAATACTATAAAATCAATTGCTAAGACACCAATCAGTCAAAACTCTCCTGAACTGAACCTTTCAATATGTTTATATCATCATAATCTTACTAATATTATAAAATATATGAAAGTTTGTATGTTTACATCCGCCTCATCTGATAATCTACGGAGGCCGTCCTTACAGCTAAATACTGACTTACCCCCGGTTTCTAGAACGTTTGTTGGCGTTGACAGTAGATTAAAACTATCGTTGCCTCTATCTGACTATAAACAAATGACAAGGATGGCAATAGAATTAATCTGTTGTCAACGTTGACTGACGTTTCAGAAACTGGGGGTAATTGTCACATATATTTCTTCACTTTAGCTCATTACAGCTCATACCTCTCACGACATCTGGCGGCAACTCTACAGGGTTGTTTTCGCAAATTATCATCTGGTGTTTTTTGGGAGCGGCTGTAACAATACAAAAACAAGCATTTAGGTACCTACTTATTCATGAAATAATAATAATTGAGCCTGTACTGTCGCACTGCTGGGCAAAGGCCTCCCCTCACTTTTGCTAGGAGGATTAGACTATAATCCTGTAATGATACTTATCCCATAATCAGAATATTTTTAATACTTTATAGTATAGTATTTGAAGTTTGACCACTATCTCACCAGTTCTTATGTGACGATGTGGTCTAAGGTGGTAAACATGCTCAGTTTAGAACGGACTAAACTAGAAGTAGCTTCGCTTAGAAGCATTAGGCTCCACCACGGAATGTCAGCCTAAAGCGAGATCCGTGCTCAGCAGTGGGTCGATATATGGTGATGATGATGATGATAACGATAGGCGGGTTACAGCCTTGTATGATCGAATCGTCACGCAATATGAATAAGTAACAAATTCGTAAGAAAGTGATGAGCAGAGGGCCGATATATGATGATGATGATGAGAGCGCTTACCATCAGTCTCGTCAGCCTCGTCCACGGGCTTCGGCTCGAACAGCTGTTTGAAATGCGGCTTGCAGTACAACGTGGTGTGATCACTCTGGTATGTCTCCACCCTGGAATAAGGTAAGTTGTGATTAGGATATTATATTGATGACTAGCTAGCGAGGCTTAGCATGTTTATCACCTTCGACTACATCGTAGCTTAAGACCAAGTGTTAACGCCTGCGTTTTTCTCGAGAGCAATGTCGCGCGCCTAGAACATTGTTAATTTTAAATTACTAACTTATTTTTTATTCACCGTCACTTTTTTCACAACGTTCTGCCAGCAAGCACTGTTCATTTTTCAATATTAATTTTTTTATGGAAATTACTGTTTAATACAAGTATACAACCAATTTCGGGAGTTTCAATTGCAACACCTGCGTGATTCAACATCTGGCGACCGTCGACAAAACGCAAGAAAATCTTCGGAAGAATAAAAAAATTCACGTCTCGGACGGTCAAGCCGCCCCTTCATCGCCGTGTCGATACTTACAAGAAGGAGCCAGCTGCTGTCCTGATTATATTATATACTCAACAAAGGCAAGAACACGGGATTTGGAAGCACAATACATCCATTGCAGCCACCGGTCATCGATCAGCAATCAGCATCGTACCGCAGTCCCGGCCAATGCAGATAAGTGCCCATCCTACCTTCCCGCTATTTCAAACAATTTTACCTAATTTCACAAACAGAATTCCCGAACCAGTTCCCATACATTATTTCTATAGAAGGGCGTTTACTTGTGCTATTTACATCCGTTTAGTGCTTCCAAACATCATTCAAACTAACAATCTAGGTCAATCAATTCCTTTCACGTTACATACCTACCCACCCATAAAATCACCAAGTCATTACCTATAAATTACCAAGTAAATAATAGTTTTTTCTACAGTTACATGCCTAATGAAATGTCAATGAATGTGTTATTTTCAATATAAACTTCCGTCTTATACAAAGTCTTAATCATCGTCCCTTTCATCTTGTTGTGCTTATTTTATTTTGCTAACACTACTCGCCGAACATTCCAGGCAAACAGTGCGTAATTACGTATTTGCAAGCACAACCAGAGAAGTCCCAGCCTGCCTGGTACCAGACTGCGGGTCAGAGTGCACCAGGGCCGGATTCCGAGTAAGGTGACGCCAAAGTGAAGGACCGTGAGCTAATTTCATTACTTTACAAAGTATACCTACAAAGATTGAAAGTTCAATTCGAATTTCATTTTGTATGTACCTACAGTGAACCTCGACTTTCATTATTACATTATTGTTTTTTTTTATAAATCATGGGAGGTGATACTACTGCAAAGGACTCACAATCTCAAGAATTGCTTGAGTTGTTCGTGAAACGTAGTTCAGTAAAAGGTCAGATAACCAAGTTTAAAAATTATTTGACCCATACTACGTCTAAAGAAATATTAACTTCAATTGAGCTGGCAGAATTGACACTCAAACTAGGGAAATTTGAGTCGCTATCCAATCGATTTGATAACTTGCAAACTCAGATAGAAGTCTTAAACTCTAACAACTTAACAGACGAAATTGATGAACGAGATGACATTGAACAGTTATTTATTTCACTCATTGCCTCTGCTCAGAGCATAATTCAAAGATATAACTCAAGCAAACATGATGAAAGCAATTACAAGGACTTTAATTCAAGTCAAAATACTTCATCACCTCAACGCAACGTCGATCATCATCATGACCCCCTTTCGGGATTTAAATTACCCCAAATACAAGTTGCAAAGTTCGACGGATCATATTTCCGTTGGCTCGAGTTCCGTGACACATTCTTATCTCTAATCCACAACAATGAGCGCATCGCACCCATTCATAAATTTCATTACCTGATATCTTACCTAACTGGCGATGCGGCGCGTATTATTTCTAACTTTGAAGTTTCCAGCGCGAATTACAAAAACGCGTGGAAATTGTTGTGTGATCGCTATGATAATAAGCGTCAATTGATAAATCATCATTTAAATTCGTTGTTGAATATTCAACCAGCCACTCGCGAATCTGATAAATCATTACGGTTTATGGTAGATCATATCACTAAGAACTTGCGTGCATTATCCAGCCTCGGACAGCCTACAGACAAATGGGATGTCTTAATAATTCATATAATGACTTCTAAGCTAGATAACCACTCGTTGTTAAAATGGGAGGAGAGTCGTGGATCTCATAATGATGTTCCTGACTTGGAACAATTTTATAAATTTTTAATTGATCGTGCTGACGTGCTAGAGGCCATAAGTCGAAACAAGTCTACACAATCCACACCTAAGGTCACGGTTTCTAGCAATAATAATAACAGAATTCAGACGAAATCTTTTGCAAGCTCCAGCGGTGACAACACCTCTGCTTCGCCACGTCCAACCTGTGTTGTTTGTCAAGAAGGGCATCGTATCTACGACTGTCCTACCTTCCTGTCTAAGAACGTGGAGGAACGCATAGCTGAAGCATACAGGTTAAAGCTTTGTACCAATTGTTTAAGAGTCGGTCACAGAGTACAAACTTGCCGGTTAGGACCATGCCTTAAATGCAAGGGCAGACACAATACACTCATACACAAACAATCCAATGCTATTGTCAACAATAATGATACATCTACTTCTAGCATTGTCACAACCACGCCAAGCAATAAAGACGACACTGTTGTCAATTTCTCAAATGAAAATGCAAAACAGGTGTTGCTGTCAACCGCTTTCATCGAGGTGGCTAATCCTCGGACGAATCAAAGAGAGAAGGTTCGTGCTCTATTAGATTGCGGTAGTCAGTCCTCGTTTATTACACAAACACTAAAGGACAGGTTATCGTTACCGTCCAATGCGAACTGCCTAATCAACGTGATAGGTATAGGCAATCATGAATCTGGCCAGGTCACTGAAACTTGTACGGCGCAATTGAGGTCATTAGTCAACCAATTCAACGTCACATCAGGTTTCCTCGTGCTACCCCAACTAACGGGCCACATTCCTAAGCATCCTATAGACATAAAGCATTTACAAATATCCAGTGATTTTCCACTAGCCGACCCTATGTTTCACCAACCAGCACCTACTGAAGTACTCATCGGTGCCGATTTATTCTGGGATATTCTTGGTCGTGAGCAACACTGTCTCGGCCCTAATAACCCAAAGTTAAGAAGTTCCCAGTTTGGTTGGATTATTTCAGGTCCTATATACACAGCTATGACGTCACACAATAATATGGTTCAATGCAATCATTCTAGTATTTCGAACAATAATTCTAATGATGATGTTATTCATAAAGATCTCACTAAGTTCTGGGAGTTGGAAGAAGTTCCCCTAAAATCTAACTTAAGTGAGAGCGAGATGGCATGTGAATCCCATTTTTTGTCTCACACCTCCCGCCTAAATTCAGGTAGATTCTCTGTAGGTTTACCTTTAAAAGATTCACCTGATTGTCTTGGGGAATCGTACCGTCTAGCAAAACAACGATTACTAACCTTAGAACGACGCTTTAAAAAACAACCTGATGTCAAATCACATTATATTGAATTCCTGCGTGAGTACGCCGAGCTTGGTCATCTCTCAGAGTCTCCTATAGCTAAACCAGAAAATTCCTATTTTTTATGTCATCACGCCGTCTTTAAAGATAGTAGCGAGTCCACGAAGACCAGAGTCGTATTTGATGGCTCTGCGGCAACTTCATCCGGCCAGTCAGTCAACGACATCTTATTGGTAGGTCCTAATATGCAAGATTCACTTTTCTCTATTCTCATAAGAGCTCGTCAGTACAAATATCTTCTTACCGGTGACATCGAGAAGATGTATCGCCAATGTCTCATTAACAAAGAAGACAGAAATCTTCAGCTCATATTGTGGAGAGAAGATGAGTCAATGCCCATCAAGACGTTGCAACTAAATACTATTACTTACGGCATGGCAAGTTCTAGTTATTTAAGTACGCGGTGCCTTTGGCAGCTAGGTGATGAATGCCCAGACTCCGCGATCAAGGAAATAATACAAGGCGATTTTTACGTCGACGATCTTATTACAGGCGCGAACAGTGAACATATGTTGCGTCATATCCATCAGGCTGTGATCGCCGCTTTACAGAAAGGCTGTTTTAATCTTAGAAAGTTTAAAACCAATCTTCCTTCCATACTAGAAGCTACATCTTCAACTTCCAAAGACAAATTAATTGTCAGTGAGTCATCTTCAACTCTAGGTATGGGTTGGAATCCATCCACTGATCAATTGCATTTTCCTTTCAAGATTCCATCTCAGTCTGTTGATCAAACTCTAACCAAACGAATTATCCTTTCATCGTTGTTTAAAATTTTCGATCCTTTGGGATTGTTGAGTCCCTGTGTAATCAAGGCCAAGGTTTTGTTGCAGCAGCTGTGGCTGCACAAATTATCGTGGGACGATCCAATCCCCAATGATATTCAAAAGGATTGGTATACATTTATCAATGCCTTACCCGTTCTTCTACACCTGGAAATACCCAGATGGGTTTTCAGCGAGGAACCTAAATCCGTAGAACTTCATTCGTTCAGTGATACATCACAGAATGCGCTGGGAGCTTGCATATATATGCGTTCTGTGAATTACAATAACGAAGTCACTGTGAGGCTCCTATGCTCTAAATCAAAGGTAGCTCCAATCAAAGCCACTACAATTCCCCGGCTTGAGCTCTGTGCCGCTCTTTTGGCAGCTAAATTATGCAAGGCCGTTAGGGAATCTTTAAGATATGACATACAAACACAAATACATTGGTGTGATTCGACCATTGTCCTAGCTTGGCTTCGTAGTAGCTTTCAAAATCTAAAAATGTTTGTAGCTAACAGAGTCTCAGAAATTTGTGAAATGACTAACTCTGCTGCATGGCGCTACGTGCCTACATCTGCTAACCCCGCTGACCTCATATCTCGAGGTATTAGTCCAGATCAAATAAGCAACACAACGCTGTGGTGGTCCGGTCCGCCCTATCTATCTGAACCAGAAGATACATGGCCTATACTAAATGAAAAAATTGATCTTATCAATTTACCAGAAACTAAAACTACATCAACTAAAACTTATGCAATAACGAATCATGATCCAATTATAAACTTTAAAAACTACTCTAGCCTGTCTAAATTAAAGCGAACTTTTGCATATTTACTGCGTTTCCTATACAATACAAAAACCCCTAAGTCTCGATTTACTGGTCCACTGTCCGTAGATGAGCTAAATAATTCATTTATTCATCTATGTCGGTTATCACAACAAGAGTCATTTGTGTCCGAGTATGATTTGCTTGCCAAGAAGAAGTCTATAAGTCCAAAATCACACATTTTATCCTTGTCACCATTTTTTAGTGATGATCGAGTGATTCGAGTAGGTGGGCGATTAGATGCTTCAAATTTTAATTTTAACAAAAAACACCCCGTGCTTTTGCATGCTAATCATCATTTCACAAAGATTTTATTTGAGTACGAACACACACGTAACCTGCATGCTGGACCACAATCTTTGCTAGCTACTATTCGCGAATTTGTGTGGCCCATCAATGGTAGGCATCTAGCCCGACGCACGTTTCACAATTGTTTTAAATGTAGACGATTACAAGCAAAGACTATGAAACCTATGATGGGTAACTTGCCATCGCAACGCGTCACCCCAAGTTTCCCATTTCAAACAGTGGGCTTGGATTTTGCCGGTCCTTTTTTCATCACAAACAGGAAAGGACGCGGTGCTATAATTATTAAGGCATATCTTTGTCTTTTCGTTTGTCTGAGATACAAATGCATACACCTCGAAGCCGTTAGTGATCTGTCCAAGGACGCTTTTATCATGACATTTCGCCGATTTGTGTCACGTCGTGGACGACCAACTGAGGTATTTTGTGACAACGGTCGCAACTTCGTAGCAGGTGCAAAGGAAATTAACCAATTTTTCAAATCAAATGCTGACTCTTTATCTGATTTTGCAAGTGAGGATGGTATTCAATTTATATTTTCTCCTACTTATGCTCCTCACTTTGGCGGAATCTTTGAGGCTGGTGTTAAATCCGCAAAGTTCCATATCAAACGCGTTATGGGTAATTCGCATGTAACGTTTGAAGAATTGACCACTCTTTTCGCACAAGTAGAAGCCATTCTAAATAGCCGTCCGCTTTGTCCTTTATCGTCTTCTCCAGACGATTTCCTTTGCCTAACTCCTGGGAGCTTTCTCATTGGTCGGGCTCTTACTGCGCTACCTGCACCGAAGCTGGTGGACTGCAACCCGAGTAACCTGCAACGCTACGCTCGGCTGCAGCAGATACATCAACACTTTTGGGCACGCTGGCAAAAGGAATACCTTGCTGAATTGCAGCAACGACACAAATGGAAGACCAACTCCTTAAGCCCAAATATAGGAGATTTGGTGCTGTTACAAGAAGACGATGTTCCTCCTCTCTCCTGGAGACTCGGCCGAATCTCAAGGCTCTTCTTCGGCCCCAATGACAAGATACCCAGAGTAGCTGACGTCACTACATCAAGAGGATGCGTTCGTCGTCCATTGGTCCGTCTAGCTGCCTTGCCTACTGCAGAAGACTTAGAGGGTTGAAACCCGAAGCCTTTCAACGGGGGGAGGATGTTAACGCCTGCGTTTTTCTCGAGAGCAATGTCGCGCGCCTAGAACATTGTTAATTTTAAATTACTAACTTATTTTTTATTCACCGTCACTTTTTTCACAACGTTCTGCCAGCAAGCACTGTTCATTTTTCAATATTAATTTTTTTATGGAAATTACTGTTTAATACAAGTATACAACCAATTTCGGGAGTTTCAATTGCAACACCTGCGTGATTCAACACCAAGTGAGTTAGCGGTGAAATGCCCTGACGCATAAGCAGACCGAACAAAACCGATATGAAATGAAGCAAAAAAAATTACATCCAGACAAAGTCAAACTAAATCTGAATATTAATGGAAATACTAATTATATATAATATTCAGTAAAGCATCCACCACTTAAGTGACTTTGACTATGTAAATAATTGACTTGACTACTTGACCACGAGGATTGCTTTAAAGATATTACTTTGTGCTTAATGCTTTTACTATTGTGAAAATAAGAAATACTTACTTAAAATACTCGACATTAACTAAATGCACAAACCGTGCGAAGCCATGACTAAAACAAAAAAAACGGTACTCACGTCAGCTGCTTGTTGCACTGTACGCAGCGGAAGCACTCCTTGTGCCACACGCGCCGCTCCGCCTTCACCCGCTCCATCGCGTACACGGGCCGCGCGCACTTCTCGCAGTGCGGGTTGGACTGCCCGTCCGAGGAAGCCTTCAGCTTCTTGTACAGCTTCTCGGAGCTCTTCGACTGGGACGAGGGAAATGCAATCGAAATATGGGTGAGATAACGTTCAAATTTGTGTGCGCTCTAACGTGGCTGTTACGTCAAGCGATCTATTAGTTTCTTGTAGTTTATCTGAGCTCTTCGACTGGGACGAGGGAAATGCAATCGTAATTGGGTTGAAATAACGTTCAAATTTGTATGCGCTCTAATGTGGCTGTTAAGACAAGTGCTCAGTTAGTTGCTCGACATAGTACGCGTCAACTAGCGCTTTTGTATGAAGATCCTGAACAGCGCCTCTACCGACGCGTTTATGAACGAAAAATCTTCATACAAAGCGCTAGTTGACGCGTACTATGCCGAGCTAGTAAAAACTCATAGTACTCAGGGCACTGGTCGTATGCTGGTGGATACGACTCGAGCGCTGATGATGACCTACCAGCTATTAGACCTTACTCCAACTGGCCCAGGATCTGGCTTCCAGAAGAAACTCACCACTGAGATGGTGCCTTCTTCTTTATGTCTACGAGACTTGGTCTTCTTGACCTTCCGCTCGCTGACGGTGACCTCCTGGTAGCTGCGCTGGACCCTGGACTCCGACTGGATCAGGGTCTGCGAGGACTCCATCGTGGCGGAAGCGGTCGCCGTTGCCATTGTGTTGTGTTCTGGAAGGAGAGAGAGCTGGTTAGATTTGAAGAGTTGAAGGTCAAGACAAACATCCTTTTTTTAGACAGCTGGGTAAGATAAATAGACGTTTTTAGACAGTTGGGTAAGATAAATAGACGTTTTTAGACAGTTGGATAAGATAAATAGACGTTTTTAGACAGTTGGGTAAGATAAATAAACGTTTTTAGACAGTTGGTTAAGATTTGATAGAAAGACGTATTCGAGGTTGTTGGTTGGGTTTGGAGAGATTATATAAATAAACGTTATTATATCGATTCTAAGGACGTTTTTTCGTTTAGCATCAGCTTAGTCACCTCTTTTGTTTTATTTTCGCCTTTCTATTTAGTTTTCGTCGGTATTTTTTTGTGTGTCTCTTGTAATGTTCAGATCTATCTCTTGGTCACTTATTTTTTCCACCCTAGTTTTGCAAGAATATAACAATGTTAACACCAATTAAGTGGCGTAAAATCGAAAAAAGGCTTCCAGCGTTCAAATGTAACCACCCGTCACCCACTCCGCGACAAAAATTATTCACATAACCGTTAATTATTCAATAAAAACACGCCCAGTGAATGTTATTCAAGCATTCATCGGAAACTGGCGGAATAAAAAAAACATTTGCGCACAATTTCTAATTTTCCCATGTCACCGTCCGACACGCGATCTCGCTAAACTAGATTGATTTTAATTAATTATGTACCTATACGTAATTATGTTCTTTCGAACGCGTTCATCGGCCATTTGCAAGTCGTATTAAAATTTGCTAGAGATACGCACAGAGTAGTAGTAGCCTAGTAGGTAGATATACATACCCAAGAATATCGGTATCACGGTCATTATTGATAATTTCGCCCCTTTAAAAAAAAAAAACCCGCAACTATAAAATGATATGAAACTTAATCGAGAAAAGAAAATGTCCGATCTCTTTCCCAGTTGAATATGGAATGATAGACTGTGTCAGCAGAAAAAAAAATGCACTTTATAAATAGAATTCACTATCTTTAACAAGACTTCGGCTTTGAATGCGCTCATTCGTTTACTTGCGATGCATTTATGGCCAAAGTATGAGTAAAATCTCTATTTTGATATTCGAATCAGTGAATTACACATCGTAACATTTTCAATGCAATGACTTAGGTACCTACTATTTACGTGAATACGTAATGAAACTACTCTAAGTAGGAAGATAATGTAGGTTGGCCAAACGTTGCAAGGACAGTATTTTGGCGCGAAGCCAGCATTGCATTTTTGTTTTGACATTTCGCATATTTGGGTTGAAACAAATTCAAAATTCGCCATGCTTTTCGTAAACCACATAAACCATTTCTACCGACCTATTTCTTTCCACATCAAAGAAAATTATGGTCTTATTTATTTGCATGAACATAAAATACTAGGTATATAAACGAAATCCATTCCATGCAATCCAGGAAACAGATAATACAGTCACCTAGCCCTAGCGCTCGGCGATTCTAAACCAAGAGCATGGCAACACACAAAAGTCAATTTTCTAAATTTAAAACTGCGCCCCAATTAAAGCCGGTGCTCGCGTAACACGACACCTATTTTTCTTCCATTAAATTTGGAGAAAAACAAAAGAGTTAAACCTAATGTTGAATCAAATAATACTGGCCAGCGAGATTAGAAACAACTTTTCACTTTTCACCGGTAGTGGCCAGTCTTATTTTGGTTTTTCATGGATCGACGAACGAAATACGTTCCTACTTCAAAAATAGAAGACTATAAAGTTCATAGCGTGTCAAAATCGTGTAGGTGCCATTAAAATATTGCTAGTGCTATATCGGTGGATGAGCTTCGGTCAAAGACACTGTAAATTCAAAAAACAAGCTTTTTCGAGATCATCTGGGTAATAAAGTGAATTAATGCGTAATCGGTTTTGTTTGGTCTAATTTAGTGATAAATACCCAGATCAAACACAAATCTGCGGTATCCTGTGAGGTGTCAATTTATTTCTATAATTTAATTTAATGTACCTATCATACTTTGTTTTTATGATTATCTTTGCTAACGAGAATTAGCTGTTTGACTTGTAAAAGTGCGATTTAATTGCCTATTTACAATAAATGCTTTGGTCTTTGACTATATCAATGGATCAATCATCTTTTCCATTTCCCGCGTAATAAGGAAGTAGGTAGGTAACCTACGCACGCGTAAAATATTTAGTGAGGTGAAAATTAGGAATGGTATGATTTATTTCAAGTATTCAATTCAAATTTCATGTATTCAAGGAATTCTCTCAATAATAGCATGTAATGTACACTGAGCAGTCTTTCCTCGTCTTTTGATGAGTGATCAGTGACTTATTTCTCGGTATTCTTATAATGAATGCGGGTCAGCAAGCTTCCGAGAATTCAAACCGCACGGCTAAAACTATGGTTTCTATAACATGTCGGTCAAATATTTGTAAACAGCCGTGGAAATCTGTGTCGAATGTTTAGGTTAACCGACCCTCGGGAAAGAAATAGTGGAAACTTTAAACAGTAACATTTACGCAAGTATTTCATACGGTCTGAAATATATGTGTACTAATGAAAAGACCAGAGACTAATATTAATATAAAAAAAAAAAAATTGTAGAATCAATCACATTATATTCAATGTTGCCATTGCGGAAAAAATCTAATACCTAATGATTAACTTTTTTCTGAATGTTTAGTTAGGAACTTGCATACCTGCAGATCTTGAAATTCCATTCGTTCAAGTGTTCGATTCTAAAGAGCTTTCGAAAGCTTGCAACGAGTTCGCTCCTCGTATACATTTCAGAGCGCGATTTTCACTTGTTTACATTTATATATTTGGAACTGAGTGGGTGTTGGATGCGCACTGGATGAATTCGCGATGTTTTGGTATTGTGTTCATTTGGGTACAGTAACTTGAGAGAATTATATATTTAGCATTTCTCGGGACCACAGGGGCATGGTATTGATATACATAATTAGGTGTTATTGTTGTTGAATCGAAGGCAATTTCTTCCGACTATTGACTGTAGTCTTAAAGCGTATAAGTAAAGTCCGAATTCGACCCAAACAATATCTGTGCAGTTCCTGAAAGATGGATATCTGCAAGACCGCTGGAGTTCAGACGAAAACTACTACGTACTTAGGTAGAGTATGTAAGGAAGAACCTGTGAGGGTAGGATGGCTACTTGTAGGTACGTCACCCAAGTTTTGGTTTGTGAATCGGAAATTGGTGGAGCTCCAGCTTATTGTTTTATTAAAGCAGTCGAACCTTATTACTGACAATGTTTGATTTGACACTTTGAAACGGTCATCGAAACTATTTACCCAACTGCTATAGTTAATGTTTTTATCCCAGACACAATCAAACAGCACAAAATCGGAGCATAACGGTGCCCAAAATCTTTACAATTTCAACCTTTCAAATGTGTAATTTATTTCGTAATGATAAGTTTATAGTTGCACAATTCGCGATAAAAATAATTATACACTCGCGCGGAATCAATAGCCTTTAAACCTTAATGTTTAGCCTTTAATCGATTCAATGCTCGCTTGCCAATGAATCTAATAGTTACTACTTATTCGTACAATGACGTCTTGTTGTGACATTTATGTTGATTTTACCTAAATGATGTCGAAAGCGATGTATTACTGTTATTTAAAGTGAAACGTTTCTGTTTAGGTCCTCAATTGGATCGCAATAAGACGTCATGGTAAGCCCCCACTGCGTTGCCGTGTGAACTATCCAACCAACGGTGCCATGCGGTATCATCGTAGACTGCCTCGGTACAGAACCGTTGCGCCACAGCCTATAAAGCCGCTGGATAAACCTAGTTCCTCCGCGTCTGTGCTCGAGATAAAGCAATTAATGTCGTAGTTATAGCTCTGCAGGCACTTACAAATTAAAGCAAAAACTGTGACGCGGAGACGACCAGCGACCCGTACGGGGGTACCGCTAGTTTACAAGTATGCGGGCTTGTTTTATCTTGTCTTGGAGTTGGGTGAGGTATGGATTCAAATCTGATACGTGACTACCAAGTACTAGGCATTATCTGGTGGTACCTACAGCTCTTGGTTGTGCAGTTCCAGAAAATCTGTATTGTTATAAAGTTTTCTACGGCACTGCACTGTTCCCTGTACCTATAGATAGTGTAGGTACAACAATCAACAAAATATGCTTTTTATATACTTTTTTTTTTGGTGTTAGTTATGGCTCCGCACGGTTTGTGCATATAACCAGTGTCAACTATTTTATTATTATTTCTTAATTTCACATTAAGAAAGTCACAGCAATATAGCAATCGTGCTCAAGTAGTCAAGTCAATTATTTACACCGTCAAAGTCACGATTCAGTAAAGTAGTGGATACTTTACTGAAACTTCCTTGGAGTTTTGGAAAAAAATGCGTAATGACATGTTTTTTGAGTTTGTATCATTCGCCTACACTCGTGCACCTTAACGAACACTTAATGATTAATATTCCACCAATATTACACATTAACACTCGAAGAAACACAAGTTTGAGCAAATAATACAAAACCAACAACGTCTCACTATCGGATTCCCGCCAAAACTCCTTTTTTTATACTTACCTACTTTATAGGCTACCATCTCGACTGTGGCGGAATGGCAAACACTCTAAGCATCGAATTGGGATGGCTCCGTTGAGTATCTAACTAAAACTACAAAATCTCAACAGCCCAGTTAAAGTCAACAGCCGAGTTTACCGCAGCGCTCCTCCATGCGCTGACATTTAGAAGTGAATCGGGGCCTAAATCAGTGCTGCCGGAATGGCATTCGCGGTTATTGATAACGTTTCGCACCTGAGAACGGCTGGCACTACTCCCAAGCGAAAATAAACTGCAGTTTACAATATACATTTGCAGTTACGATTTTGAAGTAACTAAAAGCACTAGTTTTGGGTTTTAGGAACGTCCTCATAGCTCCGGAATAGGATAGAATGGATAGGATATCGGAAATCCTACAAGCGATAACTCAACCTTTCTTAAGTAGGTAGGCTAATTATAGAATGGATCGAAATACATAATTGTGCCCATTTAACATGGGGAAACGTTAATACAAATTAATATGTTTGAGTGGAATTCATTATCTAAGAGAAAACACATTAAAATAGAGAAATGTTAAATATCTTGAAACCCCCACCATCAATGAGCCTACTAAGTGTTTATCGTATTTTTATATCTCTCTTCACCCAAAATCCGGGGAGGATTTTTCGGTGCGGCAACACCACGCACCTGCACGGATGCGCCGGCGCACGCAATATGCGATTGGCTAATTTTAGCTGTGGTTATGTCACAGCACAATGCTTCAGCACTTCGTCCAGTCCAGTTAGAAATGTTGGAATATATGTCGGGTTAGATGCTTCCCGGTTGTTAACACTACTCTAGTAAAATGTTAATTGTGGAAAGGTGTGTATTCTCAGTACATATTTGTCAGGTTCGTTTTATCGTCTAGGATCAGAGTAGCTGATTTTGTTCATTACACTGTGTGAGCTTCGGGATCGGTTTCAGACAATCGCTGATGGTTTCTATCTGTGGGTATCTAGGCTAGGATGATTGCCCATCAATAACTGAACTAGGGAACTGTTCAAAACTTTGCAATGTCAATTCATGAAAATTTAAAAAAAGATAAGGCTTTTAAATGTAGCAAAATTATTCCTTTTTGTAAAATCCTGCATTTCAACTTGTACATGTTGTATCAGCGCGGATTTTGGTAGGTACGGCGAGTTGCAACTGCGCATTTTTCAAGAATATATTAATAAATTATCTATTCTCGAAAGTACCTACTCATAAAATAGTATAAATTTTCATTTGTTTAGTAAATAATTAAGAGACACTCAATATGTAGGTATTCAAGAACTAATGCAAGCAGAAAAAATAAGTATACAAACAAGCTGAAAACCAGCAATTATCGGGACTTTTTTTACCTCTCCAACCGCATTTTTCTATACCCTTTTCTACATACGTTCTATAGATTGAGCCTTTGACAAAACACCATCAGCAACTGCCACCTGTCCTCCATTACTTCAATTTAAGACACCATCTACATTTTTCCCCTACTAAGGCACTCGACTCATTAAAAGGGTAGAGCTTCCGTTTAATCCTGTTAATTGCGACTGCGTCCCAGATACGTGTAATTAAAAGTATTAAAAGCCCGCCTCATGTAATATTGTGACTTCCACTCGGCTATATTTGTTGGGGAGGAAGAATGTGCGACGGGACGTGACTTTTGATGATTTAGATATAACACTGTAATTGCAATTTACAACCCTTTCTCAGTATGCTGGATCGATAAAAAATTATTGCCTTCAAAGATTGATCCAATAATCTGCCGATTAGGGAATAGTCAATGTTGTTATAGCTATTTAGAACATTTTTTTACTGTGACAATTATTTTTACCTAGCCACCCTACTTGGTATTCTTTCTGAAGGTTATAAATAGGCTTTATTTATACTATTACATTCTATTATTTAAAGAAAAACTTAATAAATTTGATTACTTACGATTTACATTTATCATTCCTTTAGTAGTGTCTTCTTGGTCGCCACTGTCATTAATTATCAACATATTTATTAATTATCTTCACACACAGGTAGTACTTATTTATATCAACAAACCCATTGTTACTAGGCACTATAAGAACATACACACAATACCATAGAATCCATGTGCACTCACTAATCTTTAATATTCAAATTCTATACTTAAATTTCAGAAGGCGTTCTGGTTATCCTATAAAACCCCCAAACACTAACTGTTACGATTTAATCACATTGTAGTAACATGGATACTCAAGACAACGCGACGCGCCACTGTATCTAATGACAAAGTTCTACGCATATCTAAAAGGTACTATAATACCTAACTGATGGTCTGCTATCGACACGTCTCATGTGACCACACAAGTTCACGCGACGAAGGTGATGCTAGTTTGACAGCAATCGTTGCATCGCGTCGTGATTCATCTTTTAACTTTACGGCAGGAAATTCCTTTCGAGCAGAATGTCGAGTATTTCTGGATCGGATTTTGGGTGTTACCAAGCTGAAATGTTAATTTGCGGTACCACTGCATTCTTGATTTTATCTCAAAGGATTTCCTCTTCTTCTACTTCGTATGATCTAAATACTATGCATCTTTTTCAATACTATTTAAATTTTCTATTTAGCTGGAAATACGACGCCGTTCTTTAAAACTTTACACGTTGATTATCCTCCTACAATCTTTTGAACTTTTTTGGGAATCGCGAAAGACTTTTAACGAATGGAATTGAGACAGATTCCATTGTGCTCAGTTCCGAAAAGCGGCCAAACAAATTAAATTTACGCCGAACAATGCCCTTTAACTTTTGCCAATAATGATACAGGAACGTAATGGTCCTTCTGACTCAGCCGCTCTTTGGAGAGATGACCTAATGGAGGAGTTATTTTACCCTTACATAAGTATCCATATATGCCCGTAGGCTGTGGGTAATGGGTCTGGCTGTAATGCGAAACATCGTTTAGTTTGTAGTAAGGTTTGATACCTTTTACTGATACGTGCTGTGTAGATGCAATCCAAGTCATAAGTTTCCTTTTGTAGGTTTCGCAAAAAATAATGTTAGTATTCGTTCATGTAATCCCATTATAATTTACAATGGTTATTTTATCAATACAAAAAACTTGTTTGATAAAAGATGAGTGTTCCCAAATTGTCGTCAAAGAATATAAAGAAAACTTACTTTGCAAGTTAAAATACAAGAAAAAACGCTTGTCTCGTTAATCTGTTGTGTCAAAAAAAAACGTTATTACTATTATACTACCTTAGAATCAAATAGATGTACCTATACCTACATTTCCTCCCAACAACACAATATAATATATCCCTATCAAAATCTAAATAAACTCGGCAATGTGTGGTCAAGCGAAAGTCTATCAATAGAGTGACATCGTCAGCGTGCTTGGACTTATTTTTACATCGTAAATGTCAAACAAACGCAGAACAGCTCGCTGGAGACAATTGGGTCAGTCATGTTATCGTTTAAGAGTAGTGACAAAAACAGATTTTGGAAAAATAAAGACGACGTTAGCTCGAAGGACCAAAGAGAGCAGTGGAGGTCGACTCGACATTTTGTCGATTAGTATGTCAGAAAAGGTGTAGAGTGTATTGTTTACCCGGCAGTCGACACAAGGTAACTGGACGTAAACTATTACGAAATAGAGAATGCAGATATGCATTTCTTGAATGCATCAATTCATGGAAAAATGATAATACTAGGCACGTCGTTATAGGTTTCTTAATCATTGAAAAACGATTGAACGTTGTTCTCTTGGCTTCATTCCATTTCAATGCCCATTTACCTTGATATCACTTAGGCAACTGCGCTTGAAAATAGATCTAATAAGTATTAATAAAATGTATCGTCGTTTGCATCGGGGCACATCACTTCAAGGGTCATAATGATTAACATAAAATGAGAATCATCGTATAAAAATATCATTGCATTATCTTTGGGTATGGCGACACCTATTTATCCTGAAGATGGTATACTTACTTTATTTTAACCGGAATGTTAACTATTTCTTTAGTATTTTCAAGGAACGTCTTATCCTCAGGAACGAGGATAAGACTCAGTCTCTGGCACTTCAGACTCTAAACTAAATGATAGAGTAAAACATTGCACAGACCTAAAATCCACACACATTCCCACTAAATTATATCTCCAGGAAGACTGTTGAACTGTTGGTATTTCATCCCAAAAGTGTAATGTAACGTGCAATCGGGAAGCGTCTGTACATCACTTTGTCACGTATACGGTTCGATGTTTATTTTACCACGGCCGATATTTTGAATTGGCACACGTGAAGTAGGGATGATTCACTTTCATAGCAAAGTCTACTGATGTGCCTTAAGGACATGAGTAATTTGAGTTGAATATAAATTATTGAGTATTTATGCAGGGAAATGCCTCTTGACGGATTAGAAGGATCGAAACAGGAATTTTTAAGACAAATCGAAGTTACAAAACTAATCAACATCTCAATCATGTTAAAAAGTGCTTCATCAATTTGAGAGCTTCAAACACAATCCAGATACAAACTATGCCCAAGACTAGGATACTGTAAACAACGTGCAAAAACGTTTAGAATTGGATTGAGAACGTGACGAATCCACCTTGCGGTATTTAGACGCGGTACCCATTTAGATACCTATAATAACTAGGTATACTACTGGAGATCGTTTCAAATCCAGCCACCAGAACTGAGCAACGCATACCTGTGTTTACAGCATTTCAGATCATAACCTGGCACGGTCCCATCTATTCTACACAGCATTAATACAAATCAAAAACATAAAATCTGAAATTGGCGTCGACCATTGAAGATGACATCTCGTTTTCAGAGACATGAAAATGTGATAAAACAATTCTGTTAATAGATAACTTCAGACAGTAATTATAGATGCGTGACTGAATGGTTGCGAAATGCCAATTTGGAGATTTGAGTCTTGTTTTTTTTCTGAAAATCGGTAGAGTTTTAGACGTTGGTGTGAGAATAAAAATCCTATTGTAAACTGTCTTTTTTATTTTTAATTAGTTGATTGGTTTGCGTTTGACCACTATCGCACTTGATGTTAGGTGTCAATGCAGTTTACGATGGTGCACGCTTACCTAGAAGTAATCTTGTGTCTTCTGCTAAAACCACTTTTTTATATTTCTCGGACTGGGTATTTGATGGACGGTCTCAGTAGATCCAAAACTTTGTTAGGGTTAAGAATGTTAGTGAACGTATAGTTATTTTAACATTAATGAAGACGCACCCTAATTTCTGTATTTCTTGCGGTTCCATTAACAAGCGGAACATAATAAAATTCAACCTCGTTTATATTAAAACGGCGTGAAAGTATCGTGTGTTCAATCTTTATTTTCGTCAGCGATTTGCGTGTTTTAATTTAATGCGCGATGCCGAAGAACTTTCTTCCTACGTAGGTACTTAATTAACTATTTCTTTATTGAATTTGGTGTTGCAAAAGTTTCAATTTAAAAATTTGCTGAGACGATTAAGATTTCAGGTGATGGGTTTCAAACCATCTGATGGGCAATCGGACATAACATTCGTATCGTCAACTTCTCAAACAACAGGGGTATTACAACATCAATTTCAGTACCGTCATCAATAAAAGTCTCTAAACATGCCAAGATCTTTACCATAAACGCAATTCAAAATCTGCGTGCGGTATCGTATCAACGTTAACCAATTAACTTCCAGTCCACTACGAAAGTCAGCAGTGCACGTTGCCAGGGATAGTTAATCAACACTGTTTACATACCGACGTCAAACAAAGATTATTGTAACGTTGTCCCTAATTGAATCACTGTTTCAATCGAAGCAATTGTCTTGGCTGCAGGGTTACCACTGGTACCAACAGGAACATTTAGTTCAAGAAGACTGTTTTAGAGTTTAAAAATCGATGTTTTCGGAGCAATTACTCGCTTGGCCAGTACGCCACTGGTAGCCGAGAAGATTGGCTCATATTTTGCATATAGAATACGTAAATACTCGTAGTAGTTAGTGTTAAAAGCGTAATACAGCCAGTCCGTGAGGCACTTGACGTGACACTTTTGTTTTGTCAGTTGCTTCATTTGGCTTCGTAGTTGTATGACAAGTGACATCACTAAGCACGTAACGGAGGGGATACATAATAGAAGGTAGACACAATGATTAGTTGTCTAGGAATTAGATGTAGTCTGCAGCAACACTAGCAACTGTAATATCTAGATTTGTTTAGAATCTAGAGAACAATGAAATATTTTACATAGCGACATAGAAAGCTCTATCTTTTAGAGCTCTACGTACCTAGTGTTTCACAAATTACTCTCAACGTTCTTAGATAAGATCAGGATACTACCTAATCCCAGAACTGGGCATCAGGTAGGTACTACCCAGTTCCAACAAAGAAGATGGGAATTACTACCCAGACCCAACATTGGAGACTTGGTAGATACTACCCAGATTGGGTGGGTAATAATACCTACTTATCAAGAGATACTACGCAGTCACAACATTGAAGGCTTAAGTACTACCCAGAACCAGTGGGTAGTAGGTAGTACTTATCGAAAGATACTACCCAGCCACAACATTGGGATCGTTATAGAGACTGATGATGATGATGACAGGCGATAACATTTCGATTCGTGTCGTTTTAAACATCACAGTGACACGCCAGTCAGACTGGTAACGCAGTCCCCTTAGGCTAAGGACTCACGAAGCGGTTTTCACCCGTGGCCGCCGCGGTTGCGGGCCTGCAGCCTTTGTATAGAATACAGATATTTATGTAAAAAATTAAAGCACATTTCACGACGCGTTTTACGCCCGCGGCGTGTGCGATTGTTTGCGGGTCCCGCTGCACCGGCGGTCATCTTGTACCGGCGGGCGCGGGTCGCGGTCCCGCAGCCGCGGCGGGTTGCACCCGCGCGTTCTGCGGTCGGTTGGCGTCATCTCAACTCAATCATCTCAACTCAACTGATCGTTTAACTGCCCGTCTTGCGATTATCAACCGCCAAGTTTGCGAGCGATAATCGCAACCGCGACGGCTGCGTAACCGCACAAAACTCCGGTCTCGTGAGTTTTGAAAATAAAACTCCATTCCGCCACCGCGGCGGGCACGGGTAAAAACCGCTTCGTGAGTCCTTAGCCTTAGTATGAGTTTTGACTAGCTTGACATAGTATGCCTCAACTAGCGTTTTTGTATGAAGATCCTGTACGTACAACGCTCCTATCAGCGCGTTTATGAACGAAAAATCTTTATACAAAGAGTTAGTTGACGTGTACTATATCGAGCTAGTAAAAACTCATACTCGGGGCACAGTTCCTTCTTCTAGCATTGGATGAATGTTCGAGAATTCCTTAGGATACGTTTTTTGAGTCATATTGATCGGATTTTGGACTGAGACGCCGTGTCGTGAGCCTTGCACCTTCAATGAGGAGTTCTCAGACCCGACAGACTGGATAGCTAGTACCTACTTAATTCAAATTAAACCTTTCCAGAGATGCATTAGTATCATCTTAACTGAAATCCTGAAATGTTGCCAGTAAGCTATCGTTTGCTACTCTTGGCAGCCCGCGGCTCTGTTTACGCCGGGAGGCAAGTTTCGGTGTTATTGAAAGTCGTTTGGCTATTTGGGGAATAATTCGAATTGTGAAGGTCACATTAGTTTTATATAAAAGTTGAAGATGAAATTGCGTGAAACTGCGAATCAAATTATCTGGTTTTTCATATTTTCATTTGATTCATATTTCCATACTTATAATACCTACCCACATAAGCCAAAACATTGTCTGTTGTGTGCAGCTTTTATTTACTTAGTAAGGAGTTTACCTAACTAATATCATTTTATTTCTGTACTTAAAACTCCCAGGAAGCTTCAGTAAAGTATCCATCACTTTACTTCGACTCGACTTAATCAACTTGACTACTTGACCATGAGGATTGCTTTAATGCTACATAATATTTACTTTCCTCTTGTGAAAATAAGAACTTTTTTTTTTTTGACACTGGCTAAATGCACAAACCGTGCTATGCCATAATTAAAACAAAACTAAAAAACAAACTGACCGGCAGAGGCTGTAACTATCTCAACAAAAAAGTAAAGGAATGTTTAAAAACTAAATTCAGTTATTGGCATTTACATTTTTTGTTAGGGAAAATGTGGTAAGTAGATAACCTTTGCAAGTAATTTTTGGAAAATCGTTTTTAGGACAGCCTGCTTTATTAACATACCCTGTTGTGACCAAAACTTTCAAGTATTACTTCCAACTAGGTACTTATCAGAGTAATCCGATAGAATCAGGTGTTAGGTACTTTGCGAAAACCTATACTTACTGAAAATGATGACATTCCTACCTACTTAAATGAATAAACTAATGCAAAAAATAAGAATAGGTGAACAAATAAAGTTTCCACCTGGCTATTAGTTTTGCTTTATCACTCACAAAGAAAGTAAGTAGGTATCTTATCTAGCGCAGGACAATGGTAATCCAGAACGAGGTCCTAATGAGGCGACAACTTGCCCTTTATCTGGCCACTCACCGTCCAACTATTTGTAATGATAGCCGACTAATGTTAACTTAGTTTAGTCGGGTATGCATGTAACTGTGACATCAGATCTGTAAATATTATTTTTTAATACTTTATAGGGTAGCATTTAACCAATATCTCACCTAGTCGTAAGTGAAGAAGGTGTTCCTTGACTAAGCACGGGAGAGATTAAGGACTGGTGCTGGAATACGCTGGTTTAGGGATTTAACAAGTCAAAAGAAAGTTCGACCATAATTACATAATTCAACAATATTAAGCTTTTTTTTCTTTCGTTTAGGCCATGGCGCTGTTCACACATAGTGCTTTACTGTAAAGTTTTTTTTACCTACTCTTTTGGTAGGTAGGCACCTATATTCAAACTAAAATCTCCAACTACCTAACAAACTGTAGATAAGTATTGTAATTATTGTACAAACTAAAAAGTAATTAGCAAGAAACAGTCCAGATGGACTTGAACTAAATTTGAAATAAATTTAAAAATAATAGGTATATTATGTCATTGAGCACACATTTTTCACAAAATATTTAGGCTAAGGTAATTCTTATTTCGGCCACCTGACCATCACCTCCTAACACATTTTCTATTGAGTCATTGCAGTCAAGAGTTTGCCAATCATCTAGCTATTTTAAGATTCAGAAATCTCGGTGAAGAAAATCACTTCAAATTTTTATTATTCGCGCCAAAATCGATTCTATGAAAGTTCTGTGACCCCGCGAACGTAATAACGTCGGAATGCACAGATGATACCGGCTACAAAGGTTTAATTCTCGTTTTTTTCCTTTTTTAAAATAAAAGCCCCGCGTAACAGACGTTTCCGGGAACGTATCGAGTTTATGGTCATTAAATGTATAGTTATCAGTGTCATATCACAGAGAACAGCATGCAATTAATTCTATGTTTATGTTAGAAACTTACCGTTTCCTCGTAACACTACATAAAAATTAATAATTCTTCAAAAAAACAACACACACGTTCACTACGTTCACAACTACACTGCGAAATGTCAAACTATTTCTCACACTGGGTTGCTAGTACACGGTAAAAGTTTTCCCAACTTTTTGATGAAAACAAACTTTTCAAACAATTTTCATGTCTTACAACTAGACCAGTTTAACAGTTTTTTTAGAACCCATTTAGGTGATTATGTATATTTTCGTTTCTACTTTAATATCTCGTACAGTTTCGAAGACAGCGTTATAGTTAGTGTGACCAACGCAAGAAACTCAATGTCCACTGTGGACACCTAGCGGCATTCATCGCCAGCTGAGAGGTTCACGTTACCTTTCGTAATTATTATTAGCGGTGCCTAAAAATAGGTCAAATATTTAAAAATGCCTGTTGGCACGCATTTCGATCCAGAGCGGTCGTAATCGCATTCGCTGAGTGAAAGTAATAAAGTTTCGTGAGATGTGATTTCAATGGGACTGACATTGAATTGCAAAGAAAGATAACTTATATTACAGTGAAACCATAATTATTTTAATATTATATTATGGGCAAAAAATTGGTATAAGTACGTATACTAAGATACATATTATAGCGTGTAGGTAGGTAGTACTGTATAATTATGCATATCACCGTGCCTACATACAAACCGTCTCAGTGTGATTTTGTTGACCCAAATATTTTATACTTGCGTATCCGGCCGCAAAAAAATGTTCAAAGATCCATTGTATTTCAGTTTTAATAATAATATTATTAGCTGCACACAATTAGGCAAGTCACGGATTAATGAGGCTGCCTAAAGATTATAAAACTGCGCAAGTTTTGCTATCAATTTTTCAGTAGGCGTATCGACAGTGCTGTTTTCCAGCCGAGATAGGTAGGTACTAACACGAGCGAGTTTTTCATTTCGACATTAAACATAGTTTAAATACAAATATACCTACAGTAAAAAACTTATAGCAGATAAACTGCTTATTTCAATATAGTAGTAGTGTGAGTATAATACATAGAGTGGGTTTAAATAAAACATCATAGGAACAGTAAACATTTTTATTGTAAATATTTTTATTGTATCCCTTACAATCGCGATGCACTCGATGACATGTCATTAACAAAGCTTCTCCCGAACTTACGATGGTTTTTGTACCAAAAATGTGTCTAGTTCAATTTAACTCAACTGTTCTTTCATTCATTCACCAGTTAATAGGCACATCACATTTATTTTGATTTTTGTTAATTCCACCATCGTAAGTTTCTATTGCAAAACTAGGTACAAGCATTCACCACAATTTCAGTCGGCTCTTAATGATCTTAAATCCTACCAAACCTGACTTTTACCCTCTTATGAGTTTTAAATTAATTGGGTCCGAAATAGTGTAAGGAAATTGATTTAAGGAAAATTATACCTTTCATCATAAAATAATATAGGTACATTTAGACATTCAACAAAGAATATTTTGATAAACTTAAGTAGGTACAGATTCTTTATTTTCTGCTGACATTAGGTACATGATAATACGAGTAATTTGTCTCACAAATTGTCATTAATTTTAAGACAGTCATTTAATCATTATGACGCATAGAGTAATAATTATTGTGATTACATCAAGTGTGTAGTAAAGACATAAATCTAGAATAGTTGAGAGTTAATATAATTATAACCCTTTACATAGGTACATTCCTTTACATCATGTTTACCGTTCTACATTACCATGCGTGGTGTTTTTACCTACATACCTAATCTTCTTCTAAGTAACTAGAGATGGAGAGTGAATATAAATTGCCAATCTCGTATGTGCTTTTAATCACTCTACAATACATAATAACGTTAGTCCTCTTTTGCTGTTCTTTATTATTATTTTTCTAACTCAAACATACATAGATAAGGCAAGAAATACATGAATACAGGTAGGTATAATGATTTTCAATCATTTATTATAAACTTAAATAAAGTAGGTACCTATATGGATGGTTATTAATAAATAAAATTACAAAACTTGAATAATGCGTAGTAATAATATACTAGGTATGAAAATAATAAAAAAGGGGTTGACGAAGAGGAAATTTTTGATGAATCTCAAAGGGATTCTATTTCAAGCCGTTCCAACAAGACTTTATAAGGCGATTCAGCACAGCGACTATAACCGCTATTACTTTAATTAGTCCTCAAAAGGTTTACCTAAGACGTTTAATTTTTCCTAGTTCAAAATTTGTAAGGTATTTAGCGTAGAAGAATATTATTTTGACAACTATATATAACTATTATAATATGATTTTTATAAATAGTTATTATTTTTCACTAAAGTGTCGTTAGATTAGGACCTAGAAGCAATAAAATATTAAAAAAGTAGGTATGCTAATAGCGAAAAGTGGCTACTTATTATATATATATAGGTAGGTAGGTATGCATTCTTATAAAAAACAAACGCTTTTCCCAAAAATGGGTCATTATTTTATAACTGGTAATACTCGAGCTCGAAAAATAAATGAGACATTTCACGCCAATTTGCATTTTTATAAAAATGCATAGGTAGATAGATCTGATGTGCATTTCTGTTTGCAGACAAAATGGAAGTTTAAAAAACTTAGACCCACTTAGAAAAATATGTTTTTTTTTTCTTAGGCTTAGACAGATTGCGTTGGATTCGTTGGAACTAGGTACATGCTATCACTCGTAGTTAGATTAAAAGTGAAAATTATCGTAATGCTGAAAATCTTATAAATGCAAAATCACGTAGGAGTCAATAACAAGATTAAAGAGTTTCAAACGTAACGCTAAATTTCTAATAGATAAAGGATTTATAACCATCTCACACTGAAATTCTTTCCCATTTTATTATATTTTTTGTAAATAAATTTTAATACTACCATCGCGATAGTAATAATATTATTACAATAACACAAATATATTATTTTTGTTTTGCCAAAGCGATATGTATTTTTATTGTAGCATTGTATTTATGTATGCTTTCGTACTAAGTATATATAATTTTCCATAATTTTATTCAATCGTGATATCAAATACTACATCTTATTTATTATACACACCTATTACATTTGCCTGATAAACGAATGATGTCTAACTGTACACAAAGCTTAATAAAATAAAATCTAATCCTTACTAATAAGTCACACTAAGCTATACGTTAACTGGCCACTTAAGTATATTAACCTAGCACGATTAATCAAGCTTAAACCACGACACTAGACTTATACTCGTGATCTTGCAAGAGTTATCCAACACTGATATTATCTTCATGACTTCTTAGATCTGCAGAGAATGCAGCAGACATCAATATTTATATTATCAGCAGTTACCTCTGAAACCACTATTACTTCGTACCCTCAATAATAATTAGATTTTATTCATTAATCACTCTCATGTCTAATTTAACAATAACGCCAATAATTATTATGGTATTATGAGAAGCGTGAATAAATTTTAATGATTATGCTCACATTGTTGGTCCTACTCGTAAAAGCAAACCCAACAATATGTTATTGAGCTATTATTATTTTGAATCATTGCAGTAGGTAGGTACCACATTATTGTTTGCTGTCCAGGATCGAAGTTAAAGCTTGGTATGCCGTTTATAGCTTTGGTATGGACGCCATTTTGTTTAGAGATACATTCAAAATGGCGGATTAGATTATTCAACGCACAAAGTTTCATTCCAAATCACAGAACAGTTTGAACTTTCTGTGAATGCATCAAACGAGTGATAAACGCTTTTAGTTAAAAAATACCCGTTCGAAGAGCATTTTGTAAAGAAATTTCCTTGTAGTTCGTTACCAAACATATTTGAAGACACGAATACACAAGGAAACATAATTACTTGTCAGCAACGATGCATTAGCAAAAGTTTTATAAACTTCATTATCTCGCAACGGTAATAATATAAAGAAGGTGAGGAGAAATGTAACATTATTATTGTTTTTGTAATTCTAAAACCACGACGAGGCACCGCCCAGCTTTGTAGAGAGTTCGCCGATTCCGCGACCAAACATGTTGCCAACCTAAAGAAGGAAAACGATGTAAAATATTTGTTACCATTATTGAACCAACAGTTTCACAAAACGGATATATTTATGTAGATTAGAAAATACAAACTACTAGCTTACCTTACCAACAACAGCGGTGACGTTACCAAGCTTAGCCTCTTCGGTTAAAGCTTCCAATTTCGATTTGCCACCCCTGGAACCTCCTTCTTCAGATCCGTCGTCACCACCACTGAATACAAAAAGGTTTTAAATAGATACCTAGATAGATAACCTCCTAGTTGAAGAACTAGGAGGAACACGAATAAATATATCGGTTTTTCATCATTTATAAAGTAGGGATTTGATTCCTTTTAGTTATTAAAAGTAAGCACACAATTTATACCTACTGTGCACAGTAAGATTGGATTGACCTGCTCGCTATGCAAATTACAACGCCAAATCTAATGTGGCGGTTGAAATCACCATAAACTCTTATATTTTATCTCAAGCTCTAACATCGCAGGCTAAAATTAAAATACTTAAATAAAATAGATTTAAGTATCCCTCTCACCCGGACTCTTGCTGAGTAAGTAGCAGGCTGCAAGTGGCTTCTTCAGTATGCATCCGAGACGCAACAGTCTGGTACGTCTTCGAGTTCAATTTGTCATCGATAACGCCTTGCAGTTCGAAATCACTGTACATTTTCTGAAAAATATTTTATGTAATATCATTAAACATCCCTTCAAAAATTGTATACAATTGAATTGCACCATGAATGGGTCTTATTGCATTAATGAAAGGTAAGGCAAACAAAATTAAAATTACCATCATCAATAATCCTCGTGTGCATTTTTACCACAAAAATAGGTAATTTTTTTATAGTGGTAACACATTTATTATAAAGCAGGAAGCTTCGTTCTACAATTTCGATGCCCGGAACCGGAAGCTATCCATAAATCTGCACGTTTTGTAGTTTTTTTTATGGCGCTGCACGATTTGTGCATTCATCCAGTCTCAATTATTTTTGAATGCGAAATGCGAAAGGATCGTAATTTTTATTTTATAGCTTCCCACTTGCGTATTCAGCCACAGTAAGGTTTACAACAGAACAGGCATACCTTCATGAGGATGGAGAGGCACGCCACCTGCTGGAAGTGCAGCGCGGGCCGCTCCGCCAGCCACACGCTGATCATGTTGATCTGGATCCCGTACCAGTGCTCGAACAGCTGCAGTATCCAGAGCTCGTCCGTCACCTGGGGGCCAGACACTTCTGGAACTAGGCCGAGGAGGTAGGCGGTACTGAGATACCAAGTGAGAGCACCTACCTACAGGTTACCTATATAACTACCTATCTCATCCCAAGCACGTATGTATCCAGATGCGCGGATAGCGCTTTTTTATTTTAATAGTTTGTATTTGACCATTTTCTCACCGGTACCCCTAGTATGAGTTTTTACTAGCTCGATATAGTACGCGTCAACTAGAGCTTTTGTATGAAGATCCTGTACAGCGCCCCTACCGGCACGTTTATGAACGAAAAATCTTTATACAAAGACCTAGTTGACGCGTACTATGTCGAGCTAGTAAACACTCATACAAGGGGTACTACTGTTCTTTGACGATGTGATCGAAGGTCATAAACATGCTAACAAATGGGACTCGTTCTCTAGGATCACAGCCGGAACTACCCTGTAGGGGGTGTTAAAGCAATTTTATTCGTAGGAACGAATTTAGTTCCTCGATCCAAACTAGATGGCGTTAGCAAACGAGACCCGATTTCTAAAACACGCAAGCGTTTCATTTGCTGCCATCGGGACCTTTCGGACTACCTCAGTTCGTGCAATCGAAAATGCAGTAGTTACCTGTACGGCCTGTACCTACTTGTGAGCATTATGAGACTGATGAAATGATGATACGAGTTTAATTCAGCTCGTAGCCGACAGCTGACCAAAGTTGACCAAACCTTGGGGGATTTTTGAGCAGCATATTGAGCGCGTGTTCAGGGGGTTGGTTTGGTGACGGATTGTCTACATGTAGCCGGATGGGCAAACCCCTTTAGGTATCTACTAATTACCTTTGACCTGATTTGATCCATAGAGTTCCTCATGAAGTTGACGTAGCCCTGGCCTATGTCCTTGCCGGAACCCGATACGTTAGCGATCGTCAGGATGGAGCCGATCAAGCTGAAAAAGAAATGATTAATTATTTAGGAGCAATGCTGCACTCATAGTTGCACCTATACCAGCTATACTACTAGTTAACTGCTAATAATTTAAAATGTAAAACATAATTAGTTGAATCTAAAAATATTATGTTATTTTTAAAGAAACCTATTAGGTATGTTTTTTTTGATGTGGCACGTGTCGTGTGTTACACGTATTTGTATTTGGACCAAATAATAATACTATTATGCTCCTAGAAATCAAACACCAACTAATTTCCAATTTGTTCTCTTTATAGCCTTTTGAAAGTTATCTAACTCTTCCCTTAGTTCCACACCTACTTATCTCTTACTAAAATAATTATTATAGGTATAAATGCGAAAGTAACTCTTTGCTTGTTTAGTTCTTACGGCTAAAACGATCTCGATGAAATCTTATTAGTGATAGATTGGACTTTGGAGAAGGACATAGGACAGATATTATAAGTAATGTAGAACGCGCAAAATAATGCCTTCATTTCCAACTTGTTCTCATTAGCTTTAGGGGGCACTCGCAAAAGTTAACTTACTCTACACTTGGTGAACAATGAAAAATGAAATAAAATGAGTTAAGTAACTTTAGGAAAAAGAGTAGGTAGGTAACTAGGTACAGTGAAGGTTAAGTAATATGTAGGCACCTACAGTCAAAATATTTTTGATTAAAAATAGCAAAAATGGTACCTATTTATGCCAAATATAAATGCCATGTTCTATCTTTTAAAAAGTCACTTACCTACACAATAATAGCATTGTTCCACAAGCTACAATGGAAGATACAAAAATGGAAAGGGCTCAGAATCGTTCTTCCTGCAAATGTATAGAGGATGCCTATATCCAGCAGTGGACTTCTTCAGACTGATGATGATGATGATGATGATGACAATTTAACTTGTTACAAAACATTCCAAGTAAGAGTCGTCTCTCTCACCTGCCCTCATCGAACCGCGCAATCTTCGCCAGCGTCGCCTCCAGCACGGCGGACAGCCGCGTCGTCATGCCGGTGGACATGGCGGAGAGGCACGCCTCGATCTGAGTGTCCATTTTGCTGTGGTACTGGTACTGGAATAGACATCCGACCATTTTTACGGGGTTCGCTAAGTTTTGAATGACACTTTAAAGACTATTATTGTATACTATTACCCAACTTATAAGGCGCGTCGTGAATCTTCGTTCGCGTAGAAAAGAAAGTATGGTCAGAAGATTAACGAAAGAATGCTTAAAACTTACAATCAATCTAAGATCACTATTATAAGGTTCATAATACACTGCAGCTGTTAGTTCCATCTCACTCTAAGCTCGCTAAGATGGCGGCGGCTGCCGACCAATAGCGGTCAATAACATTTCCCGCGCTTTGAAAAATTCATCTTCTGCGCAGGTACATCGGTAAGCCATATCAGTTGGGTAATACTGTACCACTATGACTAACAATAACTTGTAGTCGTGGTAAACATACTCAGCCTAGAATAAGATTGCCTCTTTAGGAACGCTGCCTGAATACCCTTTTGGTGAGAGATTTTCTAATTTAAGTGTGGTAGCTAGCAATCATCTACCACCCCGGGGTATGGTAATGAAGATAGTGAGGTTATTATTTTATTATTTCTGTGGCAGAAAGGTTTCCCAACATTTAAAACAGTCAAAACGTCATCATACTCGATAACTTGCCGTAATATTTGCTTTAGAATATTGTCCACAGTATCCATGGCAACATTCAGTAGCAGTTCGTCCCAAAAGTCGATTACTGGCCAAACAAAACGGCTGAAGTTACAGAAAGTTCTCAACATTGCTGAACAAAATATTACTAGCATAATTTGGGGTGAAACCACTAACAATGTCCACTCCCTCCACGGCGCAGAGCTTCAGGGCCTGGTTCTTGGCATCCAGGGCCACGTTGACCATGGCGCAGGTTTCCGCGGGGAGGATGTAGTCCGTCGACATGAAGGTGACGCTCTTTTTGAGCCAAGTCTGAAAAGAAACATGGTTTATATTCACATTATTTTGGTTTTTACGTTCTACGATGAAACACATACCGACATTGACACAGGCCATTTTTAAATGTTAATGCATGAAGAGAATTGAAATTAAACAATCTAGGTAACGTGATACCAAGCGTCACGTCTTCTCATAACTATAAAATACATTGTCTCCTGATGCTTACTTGAGTATTTGACTTCCGTGTGTTATACGAATTCTCATCACTTGTTAAATCTCGTTGTTCAAGTCTGGATTTTTCATAAATACCTGGAAAGAAGCCTCAGTCCTCTGGATGCATGTCTCCATCATATCGCTAGCCATCAACTTCAGCCGCTGCTCCAGATGCGACCTGAAGTCCGGTTCAGGCCAGTGAAGGTCCCTGATGAAGCATTGGAGAGCGTCCAGCTTCCAGAACAACTCTTCGCTGGTTGAACAACCGTTCCTGGACAAAATTTTATTATTTAATCGAGCAGTGTACTGAAATACTGACTCCATGGATGTTACAAAGTGAAGTATCATTTATAAAAATTACAATTGAATATGGAGTACCGCAAGGCAGTACGTTGGGTTCCGGTTTGTAAATAATAGTACTCTTTGGGGTGCCTCCTATTTGTACAGCTGAAAATATTCGGCCGTAGATAGTCTCAAGTTCTAAAATCGACTAAATACATTACTAGAAACAAATAAAACTAGCAAAACCGCGAAATAAAACTCATACCCTTTGATTTCCCATTTCTCCTTCTCAAATCCCTTGTGCAAGGACTGAGCGATGGAGGACTCCATGAGGTCCACATACCGGACCACCAGGGGCGCGAAGGTCTCCCTCAGATGTTCATGGAACCTGCCCCCCTTCAGGTTCTCTGAAGACAAGGAGGGGCATAACTTGTGGGAGGCTGGAGAGGCCGGGGCGGCGGCGGCAGCTGGGTGCGGAAACGCTAACGAAGGTGTTAAGGTTCCTAGAGAACCTTTTCATTCCTTATTTTAATTTACTTTACCATGCAAGCTACTGTCCTTACTACTACTGAGACTTTAATTGCTCTAACCATGTCTAAAGCTGAAACTAATAGTGTAAAAACTACCGAATTGTGATTATCCAATATACTTAGTCAGGTCATAAGTATTGTCACACAGTAAAAACTTTTCTTTTAGAATGCTGGCCACAAAAAAGTTTATTGAATTCGAATTTCGAATTGTTCATGAAAATAAAAATGTATACTTTTTAGAATTTTACTCATTTATAAATATGGAGTGGACGCTTAAAGAAGACCGTGTTGCAGTTATTGCGTTGCATCGTTGCGGTTACGCGCCAATTCAAATTTTTGACATACTGAAAAATTTGAATATAACCAAGAGATTCGTTTATCGTACCATCAAACGATACAATGAAGACTCTAGAGTAGATGACAGGTCAAGAAGTGGTCGCCCTCGGTCTGTTAGGACTCCAGCAGTGATAAAAGCTGTGAAGGCGCGAATTCAAAGAAATCCCAAACGTAAGCAGAAACTGTTGGCCCTTCAGATGGGATTAAGCAGAACCACGGTGAAAAGGGTGTTAAATGAAGACTTAGGGCTTCGGGCATATCGAAGAAAAACAGGACATCATTTGAATGCTCGTCTAATGGACCTGAGACTGAAGAGATGCCGCGCTTTGTTGAAGCGGTACGCGGGAAAAAAATATCGGGAAATTCTTTTTTCGGATGAAAAAATTTTTACCGTAGAAGAGAGCTACAACAAACAAAATGATAAGGTGTACGCACACAGTAGTGAAGAAGCAAGCAACCGTATTCCGCGTGTCCAACGAGGTCATTTTCCATCCTCGCTCATGGTATGGTTGGGAGTGTCTTATTGGGGCTTAACAGAGGTACATTTTTGTGAGAAAGGTGTAAAAACGAATGCAGTTGTGTATCAAAATACAGTCCTGACGAACCTTGTGGAACCTGTTTCTCATACCATGTTTAATAACAGGCACTGGGTATTCCAACAAGATTCGGCGCCAGCTCATAGAGCGAAGAGCACACAAGACTGGCTGGCGGCGCGTGAAATCGACTTCATCCGGCACGAAGACTGGCCCTCCTCCAGTCCAGATTTGAATCCGCTAGATTACAAGATATGGCAACACTTGGAGGAAAAGGCGTGCTCATAGCCTCATCCCAATTTGGAGTCACTCAAGACATCCTTGATTAAGGCAGCCGCCGATATTGACATGGACCTCGTTCGTGCTGCGATAGACGACTGGCCGCGCAGATTGAAGGCCTGTATTCAAAATCACGGAGGTCATTTTGAATAAACTTTAGTGTCATAAGAATCTATGTTTTGTTAAGTTCATTTTGGTATATAAATGGTTACATAATGAATAAACTTGTTTCAATTATTTTATATAAAACATGTGACAGAATTTATGACCTGACTAGGTAGATATCTCATCGGAAAACGACGCCAATTATTATTCTAATGCAGTTCCATATTTTTTTACCATACTTAGGACTATTAATAAATTGGCATTATTTAATGTGCTCGGACAATGGGCCGTTGTGTTATATCTAGTTAAACTAACTAATAGTGAATGTAAAGAAAGAGAAGATTTAGCTATAACACGAAACAGTAGGAAAGGTAGGTTAGATTTGGAAGTGGTTTCTGTGATTGGACATTCTAATAATGCTTAATACGGAGTTGTTACTGTTAATCAAAACTTTGCTTCTATCAAAAGTACCCTCCTCACAAAGAGCCTCACTTACCATCCGTCCTCAGATAGTCGTTCAGTATTTGGAACAGCGGGAAGGAGTCCCAGGTGTCCGGGGGCTGCTCCGTCAGCACCCGGTCCATGTCCACGCCGAACAGAGCCCAGAAGATCTCAGCATGTTCCACCAGCAGTTCAGAAAACCATGCGAATGCCTGGATAGAAGGAGATTCTGATAATTCCGGGACCAGTTTAGCGATTAACCCGTCGAATGTGTCGCGCACACCGTGTCCTAGGATCACGCTATCCTGAAAGTGTATCTGTATTGTGTGCTAGAAATTTACTGGGCTTGAAAGAAGCGTTTTGATTTCAGTACGATATGACGTTTTAGAGTTGAACAATTACAATAACGTCCACTTTTTAAGAATGCTTATTTGTGGCCGCTTGTGTTATCAAAAGAAGTAATTTATTTGGAGGAGATAGTGACAGACACGCAAGGAGTTTGTTAAATTTTGTGCTGTTTGAGCTTCAGTGTCAATTACTAGGTGCAAATTAAGTAAAATCCTTGTACTGATTTTATTTTCACCAATGACCACAACGATGATGAAGAAATGCATAGATTCAAGTAAGTTGAAGACATGAGACAGCTGAATGCCTTGGTTTTATGCCAAAATTAGACTTATTAGCGTTAAATATGCATAAAGTAGATGCTATAATAATTATTATGCTACCAAATCTATGAATTACAATTTTAACATTTAGTTAGACTCAGATAATCTGAAAAATTTAATCAGCACAAATTTTTGGTGTAACAAATGCAAATCTTACTTTATTGCATAGTGTCCGATTCTCGTCCTCAAAAGATTCACTTACCCGATAATGAAGCTTATTAAAACATCACCAAGATCAAGATCTTTGACTTTTGTACCTACTGGGTACTAAACGATCTCTTAGACATTTTAGTAAACTTATCACAGACGACAAAATTAAGCACTTATACAGAAAATCATGCTTACATTACATCATTCCGGACAGAAGGATTTAAGCTGATGCTACGTTAAAACTAAGAAGCCATAATATAAAAATATTATCTTGAATTAGAAATAGTATTGTTTTCAAAGTGTGTGCTCCTAAAGTATCAACTGTCTATGTATGTGTAATATGAAAGAATCGAAGCGCGATTTTACTTCAGTTAGCATTCTACAAAAGCTTAATCTTTGTGTGTTGTGCTCAATGTTGTCAACCAATATTGTATACGTATGCAGAATGGAGTTACAGTTGTATTCTGTGAATGTAAAAACTGGAGTAGACGGCATTGAAATATTAACACTTTTCATTGAAGACATAATAATATTTTAGAAAGTCCCTGCCAATTAGAATTTTATTAAGCAATTATTCACATTTATTTTCGAAAATTTTGTCCAATCACAGCCTAAAATGAAAAGTTGGGATTTCAGTTCGTGAATCTAGTTACCTATTTCTCTATTTTTGAAAATCCATGCGATGCTTTTGAACATCTAAGCATTTGCCCAAGCGAGTTCGAACTATCATCGAGTCTACTCCTTAAACGTGATCAAACCAATCAAAGTGAATTATGATCAATATCGAGTGAACAAAACGTGATTTGATCAGCTGAGCAAATATGAGTAGTTACATTTGGTTGACCGCTAGAATCCGGTTTTGTGTTATAAACCTGTGGAGAGATAAAATATAAGATAGAAGTGGAATACAAAGTCGTAGATTTAGTATTATGCAGACATCTAGTGCCGAAAAGTGAATTGAGAATTCTAATAATTGAAGCTATTAGAATTCCTACTAACCCATCCAATTAAGAAGATTCTGCGCTAGACTATGACATTACTAGTAAAGTCGTTAGATTTAAAAAGGAAATAAAAGTTAAAAATGGGTTCTTTTTACCTGTTTTTTAATACATTCACTTAACGGCAAAGCGACATTAAAATATAAGGAAAATAAAATACTTAAGTACGATAACCAAAACCAACGCACACAACAGAATCTAAATAGTTAATTGGAATATAAATTCAAAGCCAATGTTTGAAGATTCCGTCGTGAACACTGCTGAAGAGAAAAATTCCACAATAAACGAAATATTTTCTGCTCAGACAAATAAATACAATAATACCTACTGCCTGTTCATTCCCCACACTAATAGCGATAGGAGAGTAGGGTGCTATTCAATGAAACATTTATAGTTTTGATGAAACATTTCTATAATACGTTTTAGAGGTAAAAAAAACTTAGTTCTTCTCGATGACGACAAAAAAAAACAGTATTGATTCTATGATGACCAAATAAACCAGGAATAGAAAAACTGGTTTGGGTTGTGATTCCAGATTAGAACATCAATGAGTAAGGTTTATAAAGAAACTCAGATAATGTTTCGCCAAAACGAAGATACCATACAACATTGATTATAATTATAGACACGGACATTATACCAATATTAATTTTGGAGTGCAATACTGTGATTTTTTGTTTAAGAACTGTACTTGGAAGTAATTCACAGGTTTGTATTCCAAAATGATTTTAACGTCGATAATTCTAACAATGATCTAAGTATCACAATGCATACCTCCGCATAGTGCTCTTCGTTCTGCTGCAGAAGATCAACACACAGTTCCGCTAAGTGGATCAGATCTTCCAGCTTCTTAGATGGCGTTACCATTGTTTCGCCTCTTAGATCCTCTGAAAGTGAAATGCTAATACTTTATCTGTCTATGATTATCATCATCATTGAGCTCATAATTGTGTCTTAGTTAATAGAGCCTTTTTCCAGTAATGTTAATATTACCACTGTTTCGTGTAATGAATCAAGTATTTTGCACAGTTATTTAATTTTACAATTGTAAGCTGTCTTTTTAACTAGGTACTTCATTTGTCTATATCTTCCTTGGATAATTTGCGTGTCGAACCAGAACTCATAATCATTATCATCAAGCAGCCGCGCCATCTTTCCTCACAACTAAGCAAGTCTCCCGTAAGTCCGTAGTCTCTTCGTAGTCTCCCGTCACTCTCATTTAACATAATAATCTTAAGGTAAGTTTTTATTTTCCCTTATTTCTTTGAACTCAGTCGCATACCTTCGATATTCGCTTTCTGGCTCAAAGTTGAGTAGTTCAACAGTGCCGCATGCTCCAAGCTCGACTGGATCATGGACCTCACTTCCTCTGGTGCCACCGGAGTCACGACGTCCTTCATCAGCACTCGTTCTAGTAGGGATAGTGTTGCCTGCAACGGCATTATTGCAGGTTTTAAAGGTTTTGTTAGAATCCATAAATTATGAACTAGCTTTATTAAATGATTGATTTACATCTTTATTAGATTTCACGATGTTCTGTGTAGGTGTGAATCTTGGCCCTTACCAATAAGCGAATCAGACTTCTATGTAATAGAAGTATTTAACTATTAATTACTTCAGCCATCACTCCGCCACAATTGTATCTAGTGATGAGTAGCCATCATGAAAGGAGTTAATTATATTTGCTTCATTTTACTTATCATCCAAGTCCCTACCTTCAAGGCCCCCTCCGGCCGTCCGAACGGGAATGAGTATCGGAAGTTAGTGATCTGATTCTGCAGCAACGTCTTCAAACGTTCCTTGATCTCCGCGAATTTCTCCTTCTCTTGCACCGTGATGCTGCCCACGCCGTCGGGCCTGCCAGGCAACGTCGCGTGACTGTGAACCACTTCCATGGTGGGGCTTACTCTAGTAGGGCACAAGCGGGGTTAGGTAACGGTTGTGGCGTTGGCAGCATGGACTTTAACTTTAGGTAAATTTCTTGTCCTATCTCTTTGACCTTTATGGGTTCTGTGCGACCGGGGTTTCGAGTTTTGGGACGATATTGACGCTTATTTTGTCGTATTTTCAATTATAACATTTTTCAAGTTTACAAGATGTCATTGTTATATCATTTTACATGTTGGAAATGAAAAAGATGTCGTTTGAGGTTGCAAAAAGTGATGTAAATTCGCTTATTGTTTTGTTGTTAAATGCAATTCAGTAGCATCAACACCATTGAGAGTACCTAATGATAATTTATGTACTTAATTGCAGTCATAGCATTATTATCAACTTTATTTCATTGTTGTCTTCAGCACACCTGTGACGTTTGGTAGAGCTAAAGACATAATTGTCTAAATTAATTTTCTAATCTTTATTACCAAAAGCATATTCATCTACTTATATTGTAAAGTCGGCATTTTATACAAAACTTGAAATCCCAGGTCTTTTTCAAATTGTGATGATTATGACTTTGCCAACCCCACAAACCGAGGAAATATACATTAGTAAGGTAAGCAGGCACAGATTATTAATAAGCACATTCATAAGTAGGTACCATCGCATGGATAGTATAGGGCGTTATCAGAGTTGATATCGAATAGGCTAATAGATTAGAGGAAGCACATATCACATTCAGTGTGGCGTTCAGAGGGGCGTGAGATATTTACATTCCAGTTTCCATGAGCTGTATTTGGCATAATTATGTTGCGAGAAAACTCAAAATACTTAGTATTTAACTGGAGAGACGAGATACGAGGATACAAAATGAGTGTGATGTCAAAGTGACAATCCGTATATTAATTAAACGATAGTATAATAACTATTATGGAAATGGAAATATAGATCTAGATTCGTTGGCGAATTTGGATTAATCAATGTAGTTTTTTTTACTGTGTACATGTTTTAGGAGTTAATCCAAATATAGCTCATGAAATAGCAAGATGCATCAAAAGATTCCACTAGCAACATAGACATTCAGTAGTCGGGGGCCTAAATCACTTCCTTGTACGACACCAAACTAACACCAAGGGATAATGCAAGTACCAACCTTTATTTTAGACTTTTAGCCGTACGCTGTCTATTGTATTGCCAAATCATGGAAATTACTACTAACGATCACGCCTTTGAATTCGTATTTAAATTATATTTACAAGAACGACGCGATCAAATGCTTTTGTGATGTTTAAATCTCTATTTTTCTGTACAAAAGAGCTATTTTGCGAGCGACGGGCATATAGACACGCTTATTGCCGATCTGTCTGTACACAGGACGTCTCTACAGTATACCCGAAGCCGAGAACCCTTCGTGAGCTATACAATCTGTAAGTATACTCGAAACTGCAAGGAATTTTCCAAAGCATTTCGGTCTTTTTATAGTTGAAAGTGGACACCTGCGCCGTATGTACGTATACTTACCTATTCCCGTGGACGTGGCTGGCGCAGAAGGCGAAGGAGTAGTGCATGAGCGTGGGGTCGACGGTCTGCGCGCCGCTCTCGGCCACGGCCAGCAGGTCGCACAGGTAGCACAGGTGGCGGTAGCAGCCGCGCACGCCGTACCGCGCGCAGTACTCGTCCAGCACGAACACCTGCCCCGGGGAGAACCAGCCCTGCGAGCGAGGAGGGGCGCGTCACACAACTGTCTGGACCATCTGGAGCTTGTACTAAGCTGAGACGTTGCTTGCGCTTGTGAAGCTATAAGCCCTTTCAATGCTAGCGTCAGTGACGCTCGTTTGTCACTTGAAGCGATCAGAAGCCTGCCTGGGACTAGGCTCATATCTGCCTTAGCTTAAAGACTTATTTCATTTATTGTCAGACTGTATGACGTACCAAGGAGCAGTATGGGTCTTGCAAGCGATACTTCAGCGTCAGGGACTGGAGCGTGGAGAACAGCTGATGGTGATCGAACTGGCACGGATCAGCCTGGATGTAGTCTTCCATGCCGTGCTTCCTGGCTTTGTCTGCGTCTGCAAATATGTCATGCCATACTCATAGTTTTGGAAGGAAACCAAAAATTGTTGATGCATTTTTGCTTTGTGCGGTGAAAGGTGTTATTTTAGTACTTAATGTGTCCATTTAACGCCCTCCGACAACAAATTCCGTTCACCTATTTCGTGATTTACAAACACTACAGGCAACACCCCACGTGCTTGTTTAATGTATCTCTCTCTTTCTCTCTCTATCAATCTCAGAGTGCCAGAAAAGGACAGCTTCTGGAAACGTTATTCTGTGAGATCAAACGGGGGCCAGCCCTCACCTCCCATTATCTTGTGATGCGACAGATCGGACGTGGTCGGCGGCGTGGGCTTGTGACTCTGCCCCGTGGCTCGGTACAGCGCCATCACCCAGAGATGGCACTCGTTCTCATCCGTTACCCCCATCAGGACCGATTCTCCATCGCGGACCGCGTTCATGAAGTACTTGGCTCCTTCCAGTTCTGCGATGGAGAGAGAGTTATAGGCGAACGTACGACTGTACCTACTTTAGGAAGACCGCCACAGTTTTTGAAGCCTAACAATCTTACCTTGTCCAACGATTAGTTGAGCTGTGAAAAGAGAAAAGACGTATTAGTAGACTGAGTTTAAAAAGTGTATGTTTATTGCTATTGAAAGTTTTCCAGCGAATGTTATGTGCGCTCACATAGATTCTTTTTGTAGTTCATTTTGAAGTTAAGCTTCTAGACATTCAATATGATATCAGCAGTAGTAATATAGACCTTAATAATTGTCCTAAATATAAAACTCTCCTATAGTTCTCACCACTAACAAGTAAACAAGATACAATCAACTTATTCTTAAAAAGGCACAGTGAGAACATGAACTGAATCACTCACATTGATGCAAGGAGTCCACAAAACATCATCAACTATACCGGCAGGATTAAAAAATAACTAGGTCTCACCACTAGCCAGCTCGATATAGTCCACCGTGAAGCCGTCCAGTTGCATCATCTCCGCCGGTTCCGATTTCTTGTCCTTATACGAGCACAGCGCGAAGGTGTACTGGCTCACTTGCACCAGCACCATGTACCGCCTCTTCCACTTGCGCCACACGTTCTTGCCGATCACGTGTAAGTAGCTGTATAAATAGCTTAACATCAAAACCTGATTGAAGGTTGAAATAGCGTTTTCCGGTTCATAACGAAGTTTAGCCGTTGTATACGTGTGCTGGAACTTACCCGCAATGTTTCATGTTCAGCGGCTTGTCCATACGGCAGGCTATCTTGATTCTTAGGTCTTGATCTGGTAAATTTTTGGCCACGTTCATGCGATGCCATTCTGGTACCTATAAGTTAGGAAGGACCACCAAAGTTAGGCAAAGCCGACAATCAATCAGTGCCTTTATCGAAATGCGACGTCAATCTGACACTGGTTAGACATCTCTTTTTAGATGAACTTGTAGTTGATTTCGTCCAAGCAAATGACAATGAAATGAGCCTCATAATTCGTTTTTCAGATACTGCTGGTATTTTTACCTTGCTTGACAAAGGCGTGGGTCTAAGCACGACCTTTCCCAATTCCTTGTCTTCCAGAGCCAAGACTCCAGGGTTCTCGGTGTACAGCTTGATCTTAACCGCTGGGAGGGGCTGCGTAGTACTGAAGTCTCCTTGGGTGTCCCACCTACATGCGATTTCTAATTAAACCCATACATCATCCAGTGGGGTCATACTTCCAGGACTTACATTTTTAATTTTGAAACATTGTCATAAATACGTAACAGTTCTCATAAAAAATCGTAAACTTACATAGGTTTCGACGCTTCTGCCTGATCCGTCTGCAGCTTGTCCCCACCCTCCACCTCCATCGTGCAGTAAACTATTCTATTCGGCGCTAAAGACTTCAGACCTTTAACTTCCATCACAACCACCTACAATTGTGTCAAACATACAATAATAACTATAGAACCTCATTAAAACATAATATAATGTTATAAAGATAAATATTGCCAGAGAATAATGAACAATTCAGAAAGGAAATTCGTTACGACTCAACTGCGCCCATAAGCACATTACACGAGAGGAAACTCGTCACGGCAGAATCTCTCTCTCTCTCTCATTCATCCCTGATTCATTGGTTGAACTGGTAATAATAGTTCCAATTCTCTCTGATATAACTATCTCAATACTCCAACGTTGGCCTTTGGTTTACAACAGCGGTAGGTCCATTTCCATATTACGTTTTTAATCAACCTACACTGTACACGTTTCTACCATACCTCAATCTGGAAAGTAAGAACAACATCCATTTTGGTGAGCTGAGTATCTACATCGCCGCTGTCCCCTTCTCCCGTCAGCTTATTGGCTAGAGAGCCTTGTGATCTGAAACATAGCTGCTTACTCAGCCTTGGGCTCGGATCTGGTCCAGCGTTTGATCTGTTACCAATTACCACCACCATAGAAAAAGATTACCCGTTTGACCATCGTACATTTTAGCGTTCGGTTGTATTGATAGTAATCAGAAAGTCACCACCAATTTGGTATTTTGAGACGGTATTAATCGATCAAAAAAGTATTTGAGATTTGTAGAGGTTGTTGGCAAAATCAATCATGTTAGAAGAAGTAAACAATGTGTTGGACATTTCACAAAAGGAAGTAACGTTTTCAACACAGACATAGATCTCGATCATATTAAGGACATTGTAGGACATTTAAACACAAGTGAAACGGGCATAGGGAATGTTAAGTTAATCAGGGTTGAAGCGAATTTGGATCAACATTCACAAGGCCGTGGGACAAAATGCATGGTGGCATATAGGACGGAACCATCACCGATACCAAGAATGATTAAGCATACAGAAAGGAAGGTATTACTAATACTTCTGCGACGCACACAGCTAGCGCTAAAACTAGGAATACCTACTGTGAAATGCAAAATTGTGAAATACGAGATTTTGTAATAGACAAAACTGTACAATATCAAGTTTTGAGTATTAACAATGTTAGTGAGATTAATGATATATAAAATATGGTGTATTGTATATAAGCGAAGCTTATTATAAGCTTGAAGCTTTCGTATTAGTATTTTTAAAGATTTATAAAAAATTAGGTAGGAAATGAAATATAAACAGAAAGTGAAACCAAAAATGTAGAAGCTGTGATATTTAAGAAGCTTATTTCTATTAGTTTCTTTAATAAACTTTATCAAAATACGCTAAGCTTTTGTAGGTTTACTGTAGCTGTCTATGGTTATAATTATAAATTAGTTTTAGTCTACAATCAAAATTTCTATAAGCTTAAAATTTTCTGGCAGTGTTGTGGAAGCTAGATTTAATCCTTTGTTGTCATTATTCACTCATTTATCATGAGGACCACATAGTATTTAATTGTCTACAAGGGTATTACTCTGGCTAAAGCTTGTATCTACTTTCAATCTATGTATATCTACGGTGGTCTGTTTGACAACATTAGGATTTGAAGAGTTGATTTTCAGGCTAGGAAAGTGTAGGGTCCCTCTACACAAGACACGTGCGCATATTATCAATTCTGTACTCATTACTTGTACTTCCTTTATTTTACCATCCGGATAAGTGCCAGGGACAGAAAAACCAAAACAGAAATGAACAAGTTGAAATTATAACCGTGCGTCTGGATGTACGTCTACATGTTTTTACTAATTCGAATATTGGTTACAATTAAAAGGTTTGGAACGTAGTGTAGCTAAAGTAAGTATATAGATACTACTGTTATGTTACAGCGAGATATTGAACTAAATATACTTAACAATATCGAAGAGGAAAATATACTAAGTGATATAGACAAAACGATACATCCAGACTATGATGACAAGAAACCAAACCTAAGTGTGAAGAAGACAGAAATTGATAACAACCAAAACTCAAACTTCTGTTGATAGTGGTTGATGTTTGGTAAGTTCATGTCACTGAGATGATTACAAGTTTGACAGTTTCTATGAATAAAACACCAAAATAAAATCCATTGATCTGCATCTATTGGTCGATGATTGATCAACTGTTGAACTTGATGAAGTAGATAAGTAGATTGAAAGTCAAACGATTGATCAACCAAAAGCGACATAACATTGACCCCATCGAATAATGTTGGAATGATCATAACATCACTTTTATGGTAATGTCTGAAACTTTAAACACAGCAAAGTTTTTTTTGCAACGATATGACTAGACATTTTAAATTTATGAGCTCAAAAGGACTCGTTTCAATATCTTTATTCAGTCATATCTCTGCACTATTATTAAGATTCTTATCTTAAATATCAATTGTATCATCAAACACGTTACTAATCTCATCGAAATGCTCATTTTCATCTTTCTCTTTCAGTCTCTATTAACCTTAATCTATTTCTTATCTATTTTACATTCTATTGCTATTCCAAACTAAACACTGACCTGTGATTATACCGCTTGATTTTATGTAGGCCGTACTTAGAGTCAGCCCCGCCTTTGGACACCGGTAGGGACTCCAAATTGGCCATCAGGAGGTTTATCGAAGACTTCAGCTCCTCAATATAGAGGGATTCCATCTCTTTGACGACAAACTTCGGCATTAGCTTGCGATTCTGGAGTAACAGTGTCGTTCTTAGCATCTTAACAATCTGTGTCTACACGATATCTATTTTATATCAAGTGTTAATGTTATTAGAACAGGATTTACTGAATATTTTATTATTTTCAATAAGTTAATTAGTTGCGCGGTAATAGCCTAGTGGGTGAACGTCCGCCTTCCAAACAAAGGTTGGTGAGATCAAACCCCAGTGTGGGCACGTACCAATGGGTTTCTAGTACTTAATTTTATTATCACTCGCATTTTGGCGAAAACATCGTGAGGAAACCAACATGCCCGAGAATAATTTCGGAGGCATGTTATCCACTAATCCGGACTGGGCCTCCGTGGTTAATTATGGCTAAATCCTCCTCACGAAAGTGAGGCCTTTGCCCAGCAGTAGGTCAGTTACAGGCTCAATTAGTATTATTAACTAATTGGTTGATAGCCACACAACATGAATAGACCTATAGTGACGTCTATACCGTATACTGTGGCTAAAATAATTTCTCGTGAATGTTCACTTTGTGGCAGGACTGAAATAAAACTGAGAATAGTCTTGCCAATAGAAATCGCTGCATTGGAATTCCTTTGCTCTACCTTTTCCATCTCGTTGACTTTTTGCATTCTTCCGTCCAGCTCTCTTCTGATCGCGGCTGCTTGTTCATCAGCCGAATCCAGCTGTTAACAGAACGTAATCATCATTTGACTGTTATATCTAATAGTAATAACGTTTCACAATCCAAGGGCACCTGGTAAAGGTTTATTCCTAACGACCACCCCCGATTCTGCCTCCAGTGATGGTCTTTGCAACAGAATGTATAAGTACAAATTCTTGGTGGAGCCAAATTTCGATTAGAGCTATGTAAGGATTTTCGAATTATCGCTCAAAAAATGTTGAACTAAGTTGAATCTAACATTGTTGTTGACCAAGTTGACCAATATTCAAAGGCATTGCCATTTAACGACGATTGAGATTTATTTATATTAAAAACTACCAGCTAAATACTTATAATTCAATGCTTGTACAAATCACCAACGCAAGTCTTTGAACATTGTCAAATTTACTATTTACTATGTTATGCAAAATATTAGTTAATAATTTATAAAGACAATAATAAATTATTATTATTTGGGCGTCTGGTCGAGGCAACACGTGACCAAAATGCTGGCCGTTATTTTGGTCAACGATTGAGCATTGCTATAGGTAAAATGTGGCAATGCAGCCAGCATTTTGGGAACGTTGCCCATTGGTAGCGGCTAAACCTATTTATTTTTAGTTTTCACTTTGTTTTTTATGTTACCCAACGATTTTATTGAAATAAATTTCCATACAGAATAAAAGTGCAAAACATGGTACCTATGTAAAAGAAAAATAATGCGTGAGGAAAGTTAAATTGAATGTCAAAACTGTTAACTGGCTTTCGTTGGTGGCTAAACCTAACACAATTTTAGTTGGCTACAGTGTTTCAGCTACAGTCGCTTCGTGCCAGCTGCTCAATTTCTACTCACATAATATGCCGAATTCAGCTGATACAAAATTCCAAATTGGGCCTACAAATTCCATCTGCAGTAATCTGCACCCTATTTAATTATTCGCGTCCAACTGCTTCCGGGGAGCATCGGAAATCCGGAAACCCGGAAAATCCCCTCCTTACAGCATTAGAATAATCCCGTTGTTTATGAGTCCCCTTTTTATACCTACATTTTGAATTTCATATTTCAGTGTACTTTACGATCTAGGACAGAGTTGTACTAAAGATAACTTGAGGGGGCAAGAACAATAAATTGTTCAACTTATTCGGGAGCTATAAAATGAGCTATAAATGATGGTTTCATATGAAAAGTAAAACCATAACTCAAATCGATTATACTTGGAGTTCAAAATAGAAACCACTCAAGTAATTTTCACAAATCGATCTTTGTTGAGATATCATTATCATCGCATTTCCTCATAAGTAGACTTGGAAAGAACGAAGCAATTTAGAAAATATTTGGCCCTTTTTGCCAGCACAGTTTTAAATTATTTAAGCCTTCGTGGTCTGGTTTCTCTTCACTGCTGGATCGTTACATTGGGTTTTACCCTTCAAGGGTAGTTCAAGAGTTGCAAGCCCCAAACACGGAGGTACTAGACTACGTCCCTGCGCTGCTAGGTGCTGTTATTATATGCCCACCTTCCATAACTCCCTAAAGGTTAAAATTACCCATTCAAAGTACGAATAATTACTCCAAGGGTTATATTTGGCTTTGTTATAAACATTGAAATTAATTAACTTGTGCATAATTAAAACGTTGGGAGTACGAATGTTTACTTTGCGAACTTCTGTGGGCAAACTGTAGGATTGTGTGTTATATTGTTATGAAGTACCTACCTACTGTAGGTCCTATGCAAATAAACATCGGAGGTTAATGCTAAACAGCTCACCGGTTATTTACTCTTAAAGTTTCTGTTGTCTTGAAAATTTCAACAGTAGAAAAGCTACCGACATTGAGCTTTATATGAAGGAAAACATCCTTAAAAACCTTGGTGATAGGGTATTAAATGCCCACCTGGCTAGCTAGAGTAGTAAGTCCTAGCCGGGTGTTCCAGCTACGATCCTTGAGAGTCAATCCCATTCTAGGCTGAGCATGTTTATCACCTTCGACGACATTGTCACTTAAGACCAGGTGAGATAGCTGTCTAATTCTAGCCTATAAAGTAAGAAAAAAACTATACCTAGTAGGTACCAACATATCTTACCAGTAAAGCGTTAAACAGTAACTGATGCTCGAACTTCTTGACTCCCAGGATCTGCTGGAACATGTCGTACAGCTGTTCCTTGCTGAGGATGCACTCCGCGTTGAGGCTCTGCTGCTGAGCTCGAGAAGGGCGCTTGGAGTCATCGTCCCCAGGAATGCCTGAGGACCAAGAGCTGATGTCAGGCTCCCGCTGAAGCTGGACGCTTACTGAGGAAAGTGTTAGTCTATTTACTTGAAAGAATTGATTTTAAAGATATCCAAAGGTAAAAGTTAAACCACGAAAGAGATGTTGAACTAAACAAAATTGTCAGACGACTGATAGATGTGATGAAGACACTTAAAGGTCCCAATCGTCTGACTGATTATTCAGCGGAATTAAAGCTGCATACATTATCTTTTTCGTGATTTTGCATTGATTAATGAAGTTCTGCAAAGTTACGTCAAACTCAATCAACTAGATATCCAAACGTAAGTTGGAAGAAATGTTCTCTTAAGCAAGGGGTGTATTCTTCAATGCCATAAAATAAAATCAGATTGTACTCGTTTAATCAACAAAAATTGGCTGAAGAGATTGTAAATAAAGAAGTCTTCAAAAACAAGGTGCTCAAGGAATTATCAAAAGTGACTGTTATATCGAGTTAGTTATGTTTTAGTAATTATTAAATAATGTTTACAAAACCTCTGCTCCTTAACTGGGAAAATTGAAAAATACAGTATCTAATAAAAACGTCAAAAGCAACATTGATAACATCGAAGAACGTGCAGTGCTTCTTACCTTTTAGAGTTCCATAGTCCGTTTAGAGACCCCTATATATCATTTGTATTTACAGAAAATCATGAAATTAATTAACAGCTTGAATTGCTTAACCTACCTATTTGTATTACAGATTAAAAAAGTGTAACATGTAAAGATTTAAGTGTAAAATTAGCAAGGTATCTTTAAACTCTGAAAATATAATACCTAATTAAATAATTTAACAACAATTCTTATAGTTAAAACTCCCAATGTAATAAAAATAAGTAAAAAACCAAAGCAAATTGTAAATTTTTACAATTTATTATAATTTACGCAAACTTTAAAATAAGCGTAAACTAAGCAACTTCACGTGACGTAAGCTATAAAAATTATAATAATATCATAGAAAAATAAGGCAGAAATAAATGATACATTTTGCCAAGTGATACCTGTTATTCCTGCTCAGGGTGTGTGAGAGAGACATGTTGTGAAAGACAGGGAAAGAAACACAGACAATGAGACAGACGCAGCCACACACAAAATATAGGATACAACACTTACATTGTTATAATATTGTGAACTAAGTACCGAATATCTCATTCTAATGAAGTTTACAATGATTCATTTATTATACTTTAAACGACAAGGATAACACATCTAAAAAGTAATGGTGATTCACACGAATGAAATCCAACCTAGTGAACAATTAATTCCTCGTTACTAATATCAGGGGTGCTATGAAATAATTAATAATGATATTCAAATTAATCAATTGGTTGATATAATTATGTATCGGAAAGGGGACTTCTGATGTCTCTAGTTACCTACGCAAATTATTAAAGTTATAATAATACAGATTTTAGTATCCAAAACACGTCAAATATTACAAAAGGTTTCAATGAAGGAATTGGACAGGGCATCGATTTTTATACTGGATAATATAATGATTATTTTCAAATAAATAATTGGGTTGTTACTTGTTATTCAAGTCCTTACCTTTCAGCTGTGTCTTTAAGATTAAACCAAGGTCCTCCTGTTATTTAAAATCTAAATGATTTCAGAAATGAGGAGACACAAGCGTTTCATACAAACATCCATGGCACATTGCAAACACAAGCTTTTTATTGCATGGACACACATTGCTTGCAACATGCTTCCAATATTAGTTTTGTTTCGACTGATTGTTAACGAAAACTAACTTTCGTTGGTATCTTGATTAGTTTTCAAGCCAAAGTGAGTATAAAAGTGATGATATAATATATTAATTCTCATATGTTGGAAGCTTCTAAAATGCTTTGATTTCGATTGTTTGCAATCAATAATATCCTTAGGAAGTATTTTTATAAAACGTGTCGATAACAATCAGCGTCAAATGTAGTAATATAAACTCGAGAACATCAAAATGTTTATCTGTAACATCGCATTCGTCTTCAATACATTGTTATCTTTTAATAACTCGTGTGAAATAAAAGGTATCGTCTAAATAGTCTTAATCAGTTAATAAAATGATGTTCTTAAGTAATACATTGATAATTTCAGTAATAAATGTAAAAATCTTACCCGTGCCCTTCATGATGCAGTCAAACTTCGCTAGCCACGAGGAAAGTACCGTTTCTTTGCTTAATCCATCTATTTCTGGTAAAGACCTGTTAAATTATAATGAAAAAATAAAATAAAATGGAAACGTTTCATTTGAACAAGGCTTATGAAATAACGACAGCGGAGAAGGAGTTACGGGCTCAACACTAGTATAACGATACACACTACAAAAATAGAGTTAGATTCAATGAAAGAGCTGAACCAGAAGTAGGTACTTACTAGGTAAAGACTAAACTTAATATTGCATCAAATAAACGCTTATAAAATTAAGGGGGTAGTGGAAGATAGTCAATTTTAAATTGTAACAAGAACGCAAAAAATTGTGATAGAATGCAGTTACGCGCTCGCTTTAGGGTATGAAACAAGACAAATAAACCCGAGAGAGAACAATACAAATGAATACAAATCACTGTTCCGACACAAGACTAACAAAGTTTATTTACTTAACCAGAAAGCAAATTGAATAAGTTTCCTTAATGCAAAGAATTATGTATTTAAATGATGTTGTCCTAGCAAAACATTGACATTGTTACAGTTAATAATAAGTAAGCAAAGACTCTTCGCATCTATAGGGATTCGCATTATTATTTTTCTTCTCAACTTGAGAGTACGAAGCGTCAGCGTTTTTGGCAGATTGCCACATGAGCAACCTTAAACTGAATCGATCGCTTGGCTCCTAAGTTTGCTATAAAGCCCCAGTTTATATTTTTCAGGGAAAAAATAATTTGTTTTTAGATTTTGCGCTGTAAAATGTAAAGATAAGAAGCGGGAATAGATATAATATTTGATTTTGCAAGGTTACTGTAGAGCTCAAAGTTTTCAACAAAGAATTTAAGTTAATATTAATCCGAAAACTCACATGCAACATTACAAGACCATCAACATTATAATCAAACCTGACTCTCTTCTCGATGTTATTTCTGAAGACCTCGCGGAAGTCGTGGTGTGAGCAAGCGCCAGATTTCACCATCTGCTCCACTCGCTCCGACTTGAGGAACACGTCGTGGTAGGATTGGACCGCGTTTTGGAAGGCTTCGTCAGCTAGGATCTGGGTTTCACCTTTGAGGAAAGCCTACAAGAACGTAACTTGATTATGAACCTAGTTCTTGGTGGGTTTGGAAGTCAAAAGTTTAATTTGTACGTGAAATCTGTAAACTCTACATTATAATAGCTAAAAAGGCATCTTGAGGCAGGGCGCAAACATTAGCTTAGTTTCACCGCAACCTGGAGAGGTATCATAAATAAGCTGTTGTTACATGAGTCTGACTCCAACTCAATCGTTTTCATTGAATGCAAAATCCTGTGTTATATCCAGCGTTTTCGGTTATTTGTTTTAGGTACTACTACTACCTAATACCTACTATCTTCCTTCTATGAATTCCTAGTTATTATTACCTTTATCGTGATATGGCTTACCTGAAACCGGGCTTGTATTGTCTCTAGCTGATGTGGCGTGAGCTTTGTATGCCGTCTGGTCATGTCTGTCGGCTGCTTCGCATTGAACGGATGAGCGATACATCGGGACACAAACACGTACAGTTGGAGGCGTCGCTTCTTGTCTTCTTCTAGCTTTTCAATCTTCTCCTATTGGTGACGGTGAGAGATTATCAGAATGAAGACTAGACAAGCTATATTTATTATATTGGGAAAGAGAGATATGCGTTGCGTGATTTTTGCAGTTTGCCTAATATGGAGCTACAATTATTCACTACATGGCTCCAAGAATGTAAATATTATGATATAATATTATAATAGTATCTAACACATACTTTTGACTCTGGAATGCAAACATGTATAGATGTATGTTAATTGTTACATTATTAGAAAGGTAGTATATAGTAAAATACATTTATAATTATACTTATACCCACACAGCGTCTTGTGAATTAATATTGTGTGTGCCATTAAATTTCACTTCACAACATAAACTTCGTTAAGTATTTAGGTTAAGGTAAGAAACCGCAAGCGATAATAAACAACCCGTAAATGATTTTACCCTTTACCAGTTTTTATAACCTTCCGTTACATTTGCCGCTAACATGGTTACGTAATGAAATATTGGTACAGTCACGCACGTGCTAGAATTTGCAGCCTTTAAAGTCAACTATAAATTTCACGATAGTGTCATGAATTAAATGTCTTACTGCCCTTGCCTTTATAAGTTGAAATAATTACAATAATAATAGTATGTAGCCTAGAAACCTTGCCTGTAATCGTGGAATTCTTTTGGAGTTTATGATATTTTTGCTCTTAAAAGGAATTGTTTCAAAATAGTATTTATACAAATAAACAGAGATAGATACCTAATCTGCTACAGTAAAAAACCAGTGTTCAACTGTGGAGCATAATAACAGAAAATTTGTAAAAACACTTCAAAATATAAATACCCATAAATATAGAATAGATAAATAACGTTACCTGAGTAGTGACTTGAGGGTCTTGGTCCTTATCAGAATGGCTGGCACCAGATGGACTCGGTGAGGGTGCAGGCGCCTCTCCAGAGCTGGCACTCCCGGTAGACGTCCTGCGCAGGAACGATCTAAACGCTCTATAGCATTAGGTCATCAATGTATGTGAAGCGATCCACACAAACAGACTTGCCTTTCCTATTCATCTATCGTTCTCTTGTCCAGGTGTGTGTTAAGCTCAAAATAGAAGAAAAGAAGATTCTGTGTGTGTAAACATTATTTAATGTAGTGCAACTACAGCTTATAAGCCCGATTGCGATTTGCTAGTAACTACTCTATAGATCTAGGCTACTGAAATACTTTTCCAATTGGTAGCAGGTATTAGTATACATTGCGTTGGTATTTAGATAGGTACATATTCAAATATAATAATTTAGCTGATTTTATCTTTTATGATTATGATTTTATCTATTTTTACAAATCGTAACTGATGCTGTAACTTTTTGTTTTAATACTTAAGCATGATCTCGTTAAGTCACTAATCTTATTAAAGCTTCTAATTCCTTAAGCCTCCTTCTGTCCGAGTTTTGTAAAGAAATATTTCATTAGCGTAACTAAATTAGCTCTTTCTATAATGGTCCATGAAGTTAATGGACGTGAATTTTTAGAACAGTGTGATCAGTTCAGAACAAAAGTTGTTCAGTTCAAATACTTACGCATGAGGAGGTGGAGCGAGCGCCGCTTGTTCTCTTTGCCTTGTAGCAGGATGAAGGGGGGCTGCTAAAGGTGCTGTCGTTAGGGCACTTGGAGCTGTATAAAACAATTATAATGATGGGAAACTAGAGATAGGTAAAAATAAAAGAAGCAAACTCGGTAAAAGCACGACTTGGCTTGCAACGGTCTGAACACAATAACTGAACGCGACCAGTGGATCCGGAAGCAAAGATTATTATTACATTATATAGAACGAATTATTTATTTGATGTTGGCATAATAAACAAATGACTTTCTAACAACAATAATCCCTAAACAGCGTCTATTGCAGTTCTTTAAAACGTGATACCAAGACATTTTAAACAGTTGCCAACTACTGGCATCTCGCGTTTATCAAGACAAATAGTATCGTGGATTTCATTCCGATCGCTGATTGAACATCTCTTGTCAAAGCTGCCATCTACCATCCACCCTCTTGGGCAGATTATATTATGATCATCTCATGACCCTATTCTGCCAAAAACAAATTTGGCATAGCCTGATGACCCATCCTCACTTCAAATATTGTATTCTAAGTAATTAATCAATTTGCGTCACGAAACATTGTACCGCAAATTACGACGTGTTCAAACGCACGGAAGAGCGATGTTGATGGTCCCTTTGATAGATTACCTGGAAGGCCGGCTGTGGAGCCCCGGGGGCGCTCGGGCTTGCCTCGGACCGAAGGCCGGCCACCTGCGAGCGTGCCGGGGGGTACCACTGCAACAATTTCACTCATCACTTTCCGCATCTCGATAGATAGATAACTCTTTATTGATACCAAAATGTATAGAAGGCAGAAAGCACTAACTTAATAAGTTGGTACAATGGGGCGGTTTTACCGCTTAAAGCGATCTCTACCAGACAACCCTTGGATAAACAAGCTAGACAGCAGGTGAGCAGGCATAGTATTGGGACGATATAAAGTAGAATGCAAGCCTTTATCAGCCCCGACCCTGGCTAAAGATAGTTACCTGGCAGTTTAGAAGGCTGTTTCTTGTGATCATCATCACTATCTTCTTCAGATGAGCTGGGGTCGATCATGTTGCTGCTTCTGCAACAACGGAATATCAGGATATTAGCTTCGCATACCATTCGCTGCATCAGTATAAGCTACCTATTTGACGTTTTTTGAAGTTGTTATTGTTAATTATTTAATTTTGCATCGCTTTATTTCTTTCTCATATAAAATTGCCTACTTTCAGTAGGTATTACGCTATTAATGATAAAAGATAAAAAATATTTCCACTAAGACGCCATTCTGATGACTCATGACGCGAGACATGCATGACGTCAAACACAATTTAAGTAATCAACTAGGGGTGCTAGGATTATGTACTCCAATAAAAACAGACTATGATATGAGAAAGTGACGTCACAACTCACAATCCAGTATACGTTACAAATAAAGTTTAAGTTTTAAAATGTACCTAGCTATTACTTTTTCAATAGCAAGGAACATTTTGTAAAAATAAGATTAAAGAAAGTTACAAAAAACAGTTGATACAAAAGTCATCTTTCAGGATGACAAAAATCCAATATTTTCCGTAAACTCATATTACCTATATAAACCTCGTAACTTATCGACCGAAGGGAACCACTAAACAAAACGAAGATAATGTTATATAGATGATAGGTATTGTAAGGCAAATGATAAGTTCAGAATATAAACGTTCATTGGTCTAGTCTAGACTGTATACTAACTACTGTTAGACCTCAACCTTTGTCTGAAATAAATCACGCAGCCCAATCTAAAATTCAACCCAATTCCATCACGCTAAAGTTCAAAATCGATATCCAAGAAAAGCTACAATGAAATAGGACAGTGGAATCGACGCGCATGCAAGCTATGAATAATTGAGTAGAATCTGCAAACCCACTCCATAAGTCGGTTTGAATAGGGGTAGAGTTTTAGAATTTCATCATAATATTCAAATGAGAAGGTCCGCTTAATATTGTTTGTTGGTCTGTATCCAACACAGACCTAAGTATTTCTATTTAAATCTACACAACAAAAAAAGGCAGCTTAAATCTTATTACTTATACAAATATTGCCTACAGTAAAGTATTTCCCTCACATTTGCAAATTTTTTGAGCTCCGTAGAAAACAATTGTACCAAACTTTAGGCTGTGCGAAAACAAATAGGTCTGTACCTACAATTTGGCTGAGAGAAATTCATGCTTGGGGGAAATATTTTGTGCTAAATAATATATTTTATAGTCTTTTAAAACCCAAGGCAGACAAACAGGAGAACGAAAGCTTTAAGGGTTTATAATATTTCCTTTGCACCCTTATTTACTCTCTGTAATGGTGTTTTGGTCCGGGGTCGGGAAGCCAGTCAGTCGAGCTGGTCTAGATGGATGGAAGACGTTAGGAATTGATGGGTCCCTACAGGAAAAGCAGGAATCAGTCGTCATTTTTAAGGAACTTCAACAAATAGGTAGCTAACCTTTACAAACCTATACACGTATTTGATGGATTTAGAACGAGTGGTAGTAGCAAGAGTAAAAAGGACCGTTTTCCTTTAAGAAAAACAATAATGTCTATAATGGCTACAAACTGGGTGAAAAGCCTATTAGATACAGCGCTAACCAGGCTTGAAGGAGCCAACGAACATATTGTAATGTCATAACGTGCCCACAAAGTTGTAAAATAAAACGGCCTTACCACAAAATATTTCAACCACAGGTGAATTACTGATATTTTCTCACAAATCGCCGTCTAAACCTCGCGTTTTCTAACTCAACAACAAATGTACAAGTAAAATAATTAGGAAAGCCAGGATTGAGTAAGAAAACGCGAGTGATAGATGTCTAATTTGTCGAACGAAATTTTAGAAAGCTCTGTTTAACTCTGGTCTAATATTTTGTGGTAAGACGCAAAGAGCCGAGACACGAACCCTAACATTCATTTCGAGGAAAGAATTCTAAAAACACTGAGACATCCAATAAGGCTACTATTTCGCAAATGGAGTAATTCAAGGGATTGGAACAACATCGTATCCCACACTTCCCGGCTCAGAACCAAGCGAAATACAAATACTGCCTGAGGCATACATACTCTCTACAATATGTAGCTAAAGATTTATAAATGAATTTTTCTGAGAGAAAATCAGCTTTGCTTGGAGAATTTGGGATCATAGTACCTATCTAGGAAGCATAAATAACTATGTAATCATATGACCTCTGAACGGTGCTATATTAGCTCAGCTATACCTAAATTTTGTGTAACCATTTCCAACATCAAACAATCGAATCATGGATGATTCGATGTTGAATTTCCTCTCAGAAACTCATCTCAGAGATAACACTTTGTAATTATTTTACTCCCCAACTACAAAGGAAGGTCATAATTTATTGTGCATTTTGTCTTGAGAGTTGTGTGAGCTTCCAATGGATAGTTGGAGCCGCAAAGTATTATTCCTTTTGTGGGCAAGTTTAGAAAAATCTCAAAAGAAGTTGTGATTTAAATCACAATCGAAGCGATTATCTCAGCAATTAAAACTTTAAAAATGTTAACGGCCGCAGCGTTATACATTTTCACCGAAAAACAACTAATTGCTAAAAAGTCACGTTTCTACTCGGAAACAACGAAGAGCGAAAAACACTCAGCATTCCATTCGGGTAATAAGCTAGCAAACAACCCTTGGGCGATGAAAATGCTCGCGTTTTATAGTTTAAATTATGTGTGCTTACTGTAAAGTGTAAGTATACAACAACTCTATTCCAATACGGATCTACTATATTATTAATATTAATAAGCTTTTATCAAATACGTGTGTCTGGGGATACGGTAAGCTGATCCAAATGTACCTACTTAACACATAGTTATTAGATCAGCTTTGTATCACTTCAGAACTTGCAAGCATGCAACATTTCAACTGAATTTTGCTCCTAACAGATTTCACCTAATCAAAGATCTATCGAATCCATTATTACACAGTGAGTTTACCTTAGTTTTATTACCTCTGCTACTGCACTAAAGAAATCAAAGTGCACGGTGACATGAACCCTAAGAGGAAAATTATAAAAGTTAAATTACACTGTCACCGACTATATCCTGGGCACGGATAATCCCCATCCTTCAGCAAAGCACTCAGAACTAGCTAGTAAAGTATAAGTTTTAATTGTTATAAATGTCACCGCAACCCTGGCTGGTCTGGTAACTTGGCATGACGCATTGGGGTCCGCGCTTGACACATTCCTATTTAAATAAATAGGTACACAGTGTGTTCACAGATTGCAAGTTTTAAGTTCACAGTTGAAGTTCACAGATTGCAAGTTCATAAATTGATTGTCTTCATTATTAGCTTTCAAATGATACCTCTTTCGTCTTCCTAAGACGTCTACATCGATAGCAATGATTAAATCAGTGTAGGCGTCTGAGCTGCGAAGTAAAAAAAAAACAAAATGGCTGCCATTTTAGTATGGAGAGGCCAAGAGAAAATCGAGATAGTGATTTGTCGATAAAAATCCCCATATTTAACCCCCCTTAAGTCTCCGACACCGGTGACCAGACACATTGTATACATCTGTGTTATAATCTGTAGTACGATCAAGTGGGCTCCAATAATCTAATTCGTCGCATCAGCTATCAACAGCTGCTTTCAATTTAACCGGGCGATGCCACCAGCATGAAGCTGCTAAGCTCCAACTAGTTTGGTAGCAGGAATCTGATCGCCATTTATCACAAACGATAAGCAGGCAGGCCTTGTAATAAGCCTTGTAACAGTAGAATTGACACCACTAACCACTACGTTTATATAAGTAGGTAGTATAATACAAGTAAATACGTAGTGGATCAGTGCAACGCCAACACTTCCAACAGTTCCAACTCAAGCCGGAATATCCAATTTCAAGTGTAGTTAGGGACGTTGCTGTCTAGCAACTTAGTGTTTACCCTTTCGTAGAACCTTTCCCCGAACCGCGGGGGTGTGCGGAGGGGTCTACAACTGTACACATTCCAGGAGCTCGTTAGCTAGATGACAGGTGGAGTAAAAAGTTGTCTAATTTGCAGTAGGTACTTATAACTGTGGTAGCTACGCTATATTTCTAGAGTTGAGGACTCTTGGGCGGGAGTCCATTAGGGCAAAGCCTAATTAGACTGGAAGGAGTGGAATTCCTTGCCGGGGTCTGCTTTTCCTGATACAACCAGGGGCCTTATTGCGATCCGACTGAGGACAAAAACAGAATCGTTTTACTACATATTCGTACCGTGACGTCTTGTTGTGACATCTTGACGCTCAAATTAGGTTGATTTTAAATCTAAAGGGATTGACGCCTACCTAAATGATATCGAAAGCCATGTATTATTGTTCAAAGTGAAACGAGTCTGTTTAGGTCATGGATTGGATCGCAATAAGACGTCATGGTAAGCCCCCAGGGAGTTCTCAAGCTAAGAGGACCTATGAAGAGGACAGAGGCTAAGAAGCAGACCTAAGCTGCCTCCGATGACAAGATGACGTCGTCAAAGTAGCAGGAATGCAGTTGATCTGTCTGGCACATAACTAGAAAGAGTGGCGTGGCATGCAAAATACAAATGAAGTGCTATAAAAAAATCTATTTAACATAGACTGATTATGACGGTCACGGCCACCCAATACGAAGTGATAAGCCTTTCACCTAAACTATAAACCGAACCACTAACAATAAACGTCGGTTCCGTATAGTAGATAGTTCCGTACTAGACTACGTCGCGTTGGTGTCTAAATAATTAATGGGGCTAAAAGTAGAGTGGCCTAATTTTCGAGGCACAAAGGGCTTAAAGTTTTAGAGCACGTATTTTAGTGCTAGTAAAAGTACATCCAGACGAGGACGGTAGAAATTCACACAAATAGAAGAAGCTCTCGTTATTATTTTCGTGTTAAAGTTCCAAAGCGAAGCTAATAACTGTTAACCAAGTTAGAACGACTCATTTCACCTTTGCCAAAAACCAAAATGTTCTAAAGTCATAAAAATATTCACACAAGCTATCCGCAGATAAGGTTTTCCGCTCTCCACCCTTATTACTACCTACCCCTATTGACACAACCCCTGGTCTTTACTCTAGTCATGGTGAAGAAGCCGTCAGTAATGGATTATAATAAATAATAATAATTCAGCCTGTAACTGTCCCACTGCTTGGCAAAGGCCCCCCCTCACTATCGTGAGGGTTAGGCCATAATCCACCACGGGGGCCTAGTCCGGGTTGGTGGATACATGCGTCCGAATTAATTCTCGGGCATGTTGGTTTCCTCACGATGTTTTCCTTCACTGAAAAGCGAGTGATAATTACGTACATAATAATATGTTTTAACAAGAAACACATTGGTACGTGCCCGCACTGGGATTTGAACTCGCCACCTCCGTTTACGAAGGCGGACGTTCGCCCACTAGGCTACCACCGCTTTTTAGTAATGGATTAATAATGCAGAAGTGGAAGCAAAACACAAAAGGGAAACAAATATTACCTACAGAATAGAGAATGCTACAATAATGATAACTAGCAATAGGTAAGAAGACTTGTTTTAATAGTATGGGGGCTTTTTTTTTTTTTTTTTTTTTTTTTTTTTTTTTTTTTTTTTTTTTTTTTTTTTTTTTTTTTTTTTTTTTTTTTTAAAAACGTTGCCCCACACTAGGATTGCTCCTGTATCGTGGGTACCGCTTACAGACATATAATTTCACATACACATCACACCCAGACCAGAAACAAATATTTGTGGACCGCACAAATATTTGTCCCAGGCGGGAATCGAACCCGCAACCCCTAGCGCAGCAGTCCGATTGCTCAGCCACTACGCCAAACGAGCCGTCAACCCAAGTGACAACCGTCGCTTTGACAACGTCGTTAATATTAAAAACTGGCCAGGTGCGAGTCGGACTCACGCACGAAGGGTTCCGTTATCTTTAAACACGGCAATAAATCACGTTTGTTGTATGGGTACTCCCATAATATTTATTTTATTCTGTATTTTAGTACTTGTTGTTATAGCGGCAACATAAATATACATCATCTGTGAATTTTTTTACTGTCTAACTATGACATATATACATTTTATACAGTCTGGTGACAAACGGACAGACAGACAGACGGACGGACGGAGAGCGGAGCCTTAGTAACAGGGTTCCGTTTTACCCTGTGGGTACGGAACCCTAATAAGGACAAAATAGGTTAAAGAACAAAAGTTTAAGAACAAGAGTTTTGGCAGGTAAGAACCTATACTTACCTACTATCAACGTCACTTATACTTGTAATTACTTATTATGGACAGATGCGCATGATTTATCGCGAATATGATGATTTGCGAATCTGATATTTATGAAGTTATCATGGTAACTACTTATTTAGCAAACACTTTTCAGAAAACTGTATACTTACTCAACGACAACACAGAGCTAAATAAAGTCGACCTCGAGTCTAAAAATGTTCAGCGATTTCGTTCTCTAACTGTATATTTAAGAACAGGGTAGTATCCTGGCAAAAAAGTAAAGCTACGACCGCAGGCAGCTGTCTCATAAACCCTCCATCTTTACACTGCCCTGCAACCTTCTCACAAAACAGAACCGAAGTGTTTTGCATAAAATAAACGTGTCACCTACAAGTAGGGTTGCCATACGTCCGGAATTTTCCGGACAAGTCCGGAAATATAGGTCTTTGTCCGGAATGCGGGGGAATCTTAAACCGTCCGGAATTTCTACAAATAAGCCCTCACCCCTTACCATTTCACCGCGCGCGTGTCAAAATTCGAACGATTTGGCAATCGATTTGCTTAGTTTATTTACTTGCACGATGCTTAACGATTTTAATAAAAAAATAACAATATTGTCCGGAAATTTCATGGAATGTCAGGAATTTCCTCCGGATTTTTGATATTTTGATCTGGGAACCCTACCTACAAGTAAGTACGTTAGGTACCGGCACGGCTTCTTGCTGACTCGTGCCTGGAAACTGTGCAGTGTGAGAACTCTTTATTTATTTATTAAATACTTTTTTTTTAATATATATATATTTTTTTTATTAAATAGTAATAATATAGAGTATAGATAGTTCCCGGTAGATAGTGGGCAGTGTAGATTTATCATTGAGTGCCTAGGTAAAGTATAAAATTTACATTATCTAAGTACATAGTTGCAATCGATGGTAGATATCTATCTACTTGATTTATTTCAGGTGGCTAAACTTACTACCTTTTATAGGCATATTTATATGTATTATGCATCATATAATTTAAGTACCAACACCATTTACAAAAATAAATAATTACTGTCCAGTTTCATTTCTTATTAAGTATTTCTTTTATTCCGAGGTTTATGATACGCGTTTATTCCTACTGCAAAGAAGTTTTGTTTTGTCATTACGTATAAACATTTGGTAACTAGATGAGTATTTAAGTTAAAAAGTTTAAGAGTTGCCGGTATTCTCCTTTTATTTAAGCTTTTAAGACCACTTGGTATTAAATTCCAGTGTGTATTGTATAATGTACGGTCAGCCTCGGAAGTAAGTACTTAGATACTTACCTAAAACCAAGTCCATACTTTTAATATTCTACTCTACGAAAAACATTATTACAATAATTATGTTTGTGACTCGCCACCCGGAAAAATATCCGTGAGCTGACTAAGTAATTAAATCATAAAACAAATCAAAATTCTAAAATTAAAAGTAAGTATAATGAAATCATTCAGTCTGGCGTGGCATCCCTACTCTGGAACCTACTTAGTTGTCGACTCAGCTTCAAGTTATCACTTCAATTATACCGGAGACTAGTAATTAAAAGCTTCCTAGATTCGCCCCTGCTAATTCTCAGCTGGGGGAGATTTTCAATTATATTACCTAAAGTAAACAAATGCAAGACAAAAGAAATCAAACCGATGCTGGAACTAAAAATAGAGGTGGTAATAATTGATCTCCAGTTTATATTTGCATGCTGACTACGGTATAAAACATGTTATATTTATTCAAAAATTTCCAACTTCTAAACCGTGGTTTAGCAAATAAATGACTTCATTGATTGATTGAACGATGTCGGATAGATATAGGTAAGTAGGTAATTATACGTATTTTAAAACCGAAATCCGGATATTCGGAGTAACTAATGAACGCTTTATGATCACCAACATTATTGAAATTGTAGGTAGGTACTTACTTAATGAAAATATTATACTTAATTCTACTAGAAGCGCCTCGCGGTTTCACTCGCTTTAACTACTATCCCGCGCGAACCGTTATGTCTATGTCACTCGGGAATAATTGTGTAGCTTCCCAAAAGTGAAATAATTGTTCAAATCGGTACAGTACCTAGTTTCGGAGCCTATTCAATGCGAACAAACAATCAATCAAATCTGTCGTCTTTGTAATATTAGAACAGATGAATAAGTAACATTATTACATACAGAAAATGAAACAAATAATTAAAATACACAATGTTATGAAATTTGTTACGTATTTAATAGGTGGGACTGTAGTAATAACACTATACGGCGGCCATTTAAACACTGTTTTAATTTGGCGGGATACTGGGACGCAGCCTCGCGCCTATGTAGGTACTAATTATTATTATAGGATGGTGTAAGGTCTAATACACAACAAAAAATATTATGAAAATTATCCTTCTCAAGTTCTATACCTACCTAACATTTATTCCTATTACTCCGGTCTGATTAAAGTTTTCCCGATTTTCATTGGCAATCAAGGCTCGAAACCTTAGTAAGATCCTACTACAAGAAAGTTCCTGAAAGGCCGATTGAAGTAATATAATAAGTAACGTTGTAGTTGATTCGTTTACACGTGCCAACACTTTTGTGGGTTCAGAATTTAGAGGAAGTCATGTACAGTCTTGTAATCATTCATCGTTTGTGTACACTGCTACCTGATAAATTACTATTATTAGTAAATTTAAAATGCCTAGTGATTTAAAAACGGCCTAGCAGAGGTGTCTTGTATATACCTACTATAAATAATAATTTACTTCACAGGCAGTACCTATCGCTTTAGTTTTCTGCTGTAGATTCTCTCGACTCTCTCTCTACTGTTGGATCTTATAAATGAAAATAGTATTTCAAGAGTCGTACCTTAGAGAACTCTATTGCTGTGGAAACCGTGTCTGTCTGTCCATTGGCATTATATTATATTGTATTTTTGATCAATAAGCTCATGGTACCTGAGCTTATTGATTAAACATCTTTTTTTTATGAAATAGAGGGGAAAAAAATTTTACGTCTCTCCTGTAGTAAAGGGCTACTTTAAAATAGGTACTCTTTTCATCATTCCTCATTAATCCTCATAATATTACAGTAAAATTATTGCTGTACAAAAAATAACACTAAACCCCAGTTTCTGAAACGTCAGCAAACTTTGCCTACAGAATAATTCTATTGCCATCCTTGTCATTTGTTTATTGCCAGATAGAGACAACGAAAGTTTTAATCTACTGTCAAAGCCTACAAACGTTCCAGAAACTAGGGTTTAGTTAGGTACGCACAGGAATCGATTTATTACAGTCGACACTGCAGACATTTTGGCGAACCGGGCGCTATGTTTTATGATGACCTAGGAATATAATATAGCTAGATAAAGAAACGCCCGGACCTATAAAAGGCACCCAACGTGACCTGAAACCTAGAGACGCGAGATAAAATGTATTTGGCCGAACCCGCATCGGGTAGTCTATTCCGGAGCAGAATTTCCGGATATTTTAGTTGAAGACGATCTAGCAATGATGATATTAATTTAAAAATATGATCAAGATGAAGATTTAATGAACGCAGAAATAGGATAATTGACGATCGTCAAAATTTGACGATTATTTTAACGGGTAACTTCCATTCCGCATCGGAAGACATCTGAAATCGCCCACCGGATTTTTCCGGTCACCCACGGCTACATTTCTCAAACCTTCCTTTCAGTCATCTCACATTTTGGTACAGCCACCTTAAAAAGTGTTCTATTGCTATACAATAGAAAATTCTTTATTGAAACATTTAAGTAAGTATTTGATAAATGAAAACAGGTAAAAAAAGTTACTAAATCAAAACCTAATGTGGCATGGTGCCAAGAACACTGGCTGCATTTCCTCGATGAATAAGTAGCGATAGGTACCTATTCTCTGTGCGAGATAGGAGCCAGCCCTCTTAATGTTACCAATGGCGCGGGCGGGCGTCGACTAGCCAAGAACATAATAAGTAATGTATTTAAAAAAATTAAGTAATTATTTCCCAAAAAAAAAATACAATAATATTTGAACATACTTATAATACCTTATCGCTCATAGATTTTTTTTTCCAGAAAACCTTTATATGACCAGAAAAGACGGCGGTAGGTAAGAATAGGTGGTGGTATTAAGATTTCTGAAACGCGTAGGTAATTAAATAAAAAAATACTTTTATGAATACATAATTATTCTTATAATATTAAGTACCTAGTTACCTACATTTATAAATAGTAAAAATACCAATGGCATAAAAACATTGAATCGTCTGACATTCCCAGCATAATATGTACCTACCGTCGCTGCCTGTACCAAAACAGTTTTTTATTAAGTAGGTAGATAGAGAGATACCCTACAGAGTCCGCCAAATAGGTCGAATAAAGGCCGTTCAGTTCATTGCTTTTTACTCGGATTCTATTCCTTTCACTTTCCTGGTGCGTAATAAATTCTAGGTTTAAAAGCAATGAGATACCTACAAAGTGTATAATAATATTATGGAAAGGAAAATAGGTACTATACAAAAAGCGAACGAGTTAATTGTTGAAACTAGGAAGGGCTGGAAGTTTCATGGTAAGCAGTCCGTGGAAAATGTTATTTTCCCAAAAAACAAACATCATGAGTGCTCTCTACTTGTTTTAGATCCAATTCTGTCAAGGGTGAACTTCCACATAATATTGAGCTTCCACCCACTCTCGTGCGTACCTAATAGGTAACAAAATCTAGTCGAAAAGGTTAAAATTTGTCAGACATTTGTACAACTGTCGTTATGTCGTCATAAAATCTGGATTTAACGTAAAAAGCAGCTAAGTAGGTACCTAGGGTAAGCAGTGTATTTTCTTTTTTTATGCAGGGAAAAGGAACAGAAAACCCCAAAAATCTAACGTAATCTTCCCACCTTTTTCTTTATAACTACCTACTTAGGTACTTTCTTTGTTTACCTTGTTAGCTTCTACTTACAATTCTAATATTGGTATCAAACCAGAGCCATCCAATCCAATAAAGAAACCTACCTCCTTGATCTTATTAGAGCGTGTGAAGGAAAAAAACAACCTTCCTTGTACCACTAGAGCACATAAAATAGCTATATACTGATGCCTATGTTACCGTAGAACCTTACAACATTGCCTTTGCAGTACAACTTTGCCAAAACCCGAAAAATAAACAAAAGTTGTCGTGGTAAATTTAGTTTATAAGATAGCAACAGTTTTGAGTGTTTGGGTAAATCTCAGACATATATATGGCAATACAATTTATTCGTTCTGTTCCTAACTTCGTTCAGTTGCCTGTCAGCGGCCATCAAAGTAGGGGTAGTCGAAGGTGGTGTCAATTCCGTGTCGCAGATTTTACCGTGCTGTCCCAAAAATACTTGTTGCAGGTGAGTCTCATTTCATGTGCTTAAAAACGCTTTATTGGGGATGAGTTTAATTCCTGATTATGTGCTGTATCTGTCTTTATTACGAAGAAATTTAACTGGGCAAAGTAATGAGACATTTCGCGGCAAAGAGTATGAAACATTGCCCACCGCAAAAATGGTGTTAGGGTTGATACTTTTAGAAATTGAAAATTCTGCATAAGTACCTACATAATTATAATAATAAGTACCTAGGTAATAGGTAAATTATTACAAAATAGGTACCTACCTAGGTACTAACTCCATTTGAGAACAATATGATTGTAGTCTAAAATATATTACGTAAGTAGGTAAGGGTAGGTACATACTTCAATAATTTCCTAAGCTATTGCTTTGGATTGTATTTACAATTCCTAACTAGTAAGAACATAAAGATAATTAGGTAATAAGTTTAGTAATTTTTGAGTAGTTTTCAGGCGTTTGATGATTTATCGTTAGTATTTATATCCTAGGTCGGTAGTACTAATTTAAAAGGTAGGTTTTACTATGATAGGTACTTGTTTGATTTACAGGATGGTCAATAGAAAAAAAAAGAGTAGAAGACGCCTGGGTGCTCGCCAATACAAAAATTATTCAACTCCTATGCTCGAACTTGCTGTGGAATATGTAGAACAGAAAAAAATGTCCTCGAGGGAAGCAGAACGCACATTTGGCATACCAAGGCGCACATTACTAAACAAAATAAAATTATCACACCCAAAAAATGTAGGAAAACCTACATTACTTACTAGTGAAGAAGAAAAGAAAATTGTCAAAGTCATAATTGCAGCTGCGGAATTTGGATGCCCCCTAACGAAACTGGATTTAAGGTTGGTAGTTCACGAATATTTAATAAAAAATGGCCGTGAAGGTGTTTTTAACAATCAACCCCCAGGAAAGCAATGGGTAGAGTCTTTCATGGAAAGACACGCTCCAGACCTGACAACAAGAAGTTGTCAAAATATAAAATCAGCACGAGCTGAAAAAACTGCGGGCGAATTTCTTGAATATTATAAGAATTTGGAAGAACCACTAAAAGACATTCCTCCGTCGCACATTTTGAATCTCGATGAGACCAATTTAAGCGATGATCCGGGTATATCAAAATGTATTTTCAGAAGAGGGGTTAAATATCCAGAACGCGTCTTAAACTCCACAAAGGGTGCAATATCCTTGATGTTCACAGTAACTGCTGCTGGCCAACTTCTACCCATTTATGTTGTGTACAAAGCGGAGTCACTTTATTCAGAATGGATAACCGGAGGCCCTCGAGACACGCGGTATAACCGAACAAAGTCGGGGTGGTTCGACTCAGCCACTTTTGAAGACTATTTTAAGTCGGTTGTCGTACCCTGGGCAGACAGTTTATCTGGAAAGAAGGTGGTCATTTGTGATAATCTATCCAGTCATCTCAATTTCGACATTATCCAGCTTTGCGAAGAACACAACATATCTTTTGTATTTATACCCTCAAATTCCACGCATCTCACACAGCCACTTGATGTAGCCTTTTTTGGCCCACTCAAAAAAGCATGGCGGAAAATTTTGCTCAAATACAAAATAGAGAATCCACAACAAACCGCTTTAAATAAAAACCACTTCCCAAAAATGTTGACAAATTTGATTGAATCCATCAAGCTCAAGGAAGTCCATAATATAAAAAGTGGCTTTAAAGCCACCGGAATAGTCCCATTTAATCCGCGTGAAGTCTTTAAGCGACTTCCAGAATACGCCGAAGATATTGGAAATTATAATGTGGATTCTGCATTACTGGATTATTTGAAAAATATGAGACAACCGAAGCCAATGGCTATAAAACGCAATAAAAAAGTATTAGTGGAACCTGGAAAATCAGTAACAGTTACTGATTTTGCGCAAAATTCCGAAAAGAAGGTAGTTAATGCAAATAAGATACAAACATGTCGAAAAAATAACGGAGTGGGAGCAAAGCAAAAGAAATCTAAAGAACAAAAGAAAAATACAGAAAAAGTACATGATTCATCACAGGCAAACGAAATTGACGAAGATGTACCGACCCACGATGCACTACATGCTGACTTACTAAATGAAGATGATTATAATTGTTATGAATTTTTAGACGAAACTAACAACCTATTATTGTTTGACGATGACACTCTTGACTTCACGACCATACTTGAGACTAACCAATGTAATTGCGAAAACCAAAATGATAATTGTGAAACTGAAACGGAACTCATACTCGATGAAAATAATGGTACTCTTCAGCCTCCCATAGTAACTTACTGTGAAACAAACAATCAGGAACAGAACTATCTACAACTATCATCTAAGATAGTTTTAAATGACAGTCTAGCACTGCAATCAAAACTGAAATTGAATTCCCATAAAACTACGTCTAAAGCAGTAACATCAACTTCTCAGAAAGTTGTAAAGGAAGACTTACAAAGTATGAAGCCTAACATTTTATCAAATGTTGTCATAAACTGTGATAAACGACAGAAAGTAAATGAGAAAAAGGATTATGATCAACAAATGAGAGCCGATAGCCTCGTTGGCAAAGAAAATAATGCATGGACTTATAAGCGAACATTTTTTAATGAGAGTGAGTTGAAAACCGAAAACCATACCAAGAAGAAAGTCAAATTGCAGGAAAAGACAGCCCATACGAATGAACCTAATGTGGATATGGAAGAAGAAAATCCAAAGAAGAATAATTTTCTAAAATTTAAAGGGCAGCCTAAAACAAATAGCCTACTAACATACCAAAATCAGAACACCAGAACTAAAGAAAAGAGTAAGAAGGGCTTGAAGAGTGAAAAATCAAACCAGAAACTACCTAAAAGAAGGGCCAGTGACTCTAGTAATAGCGACGTCTCTATGAGCATACACAGTGATTCGGATATTGTAGATGTATATTCTGACAAAGAATCGTCATTAATGGACTACGAAACTTCTGAGGTAACATCCCACTTAACAAATGCTGCAACATTAAAAAAATCTCACAATAAAGCCTCCGAAGATGGACGAGGATCGACAAGTTGGGACACCGGCCATCGTGAAACTTCTGTCAATTATAATTTAGGTGATACTGTTTTAGTGAGATATTTTTTCAAAAAAAGAGTACAGTATTTTGTTGGGGAAATAATAGAAAAAATAGGAGACTACATGGTTAAGATATCATTTTTGAAAAAAAATGGCAAAAATGACAGCACAAAGTTTGTGAAAACTAAAGCACCAGAAGTTGAAATGATTGATATTAAAAATATTGTTAAGACTGTTAATTTAATGACTATAAATACCAAAGAAACGGAGTTTGTGCTTGATGACGATAATGACTATATATTTTTCGAATAGATGGATAAAACTATTATATTTTCTTCTGCCTATTATGGATTACAGGATTAATAGTAATATTTATATAAAGATCCTTTATTCATATAGACTATAGAGTGAAGTTATAATGAGAGTTTTTTATTCCCTATATTGTGATGCCTGGCATCGGCCTATTTTTATGATTGAAATTTAATGATTAAGGTCTTTTAAGGAGTTTTTGAGATACTTACATAGTTATTTGTTTTCTATGAATGTATTTTTATGGTAAAACTTGTTTTTTGAATTATGTGTCTGTAGTTTTGTTAGGTTATGATAGGTACCTACCTATTTTGGTAATTGCCATTTGTTTGTTAGGTAGGCCATGTTTGGTCAATCCTTGTTTAGATGATTATTTTTTTGGATGTGGATGTTTAATTAGATTCTGATTGTATTTTGCAATTAAGTAATTTCAGTGCCATTTGAGTGTCAGTTCCTAATTATATACATTTTAATTAGATACCTAGCTTCCAGGTATATAAGTTCTCATCATACCTACCTACTTTTTGAATAACAAATACTTAGGTACGTAGGTACCTAATTGTAAACTATAGGTAGGTATACTTATAATCGAATTTTTAATCCCATGGAATAAAAATCTCAATAAAAATCTCATTGTATCACATTTCAATTGTCAATTTTACTCCATGAGATTAGAAGTCCTACTATATACCTATACGTTTTTTTAATTTGTTGGTCGCCTGACAATAGTAGTTAAGTATAGTTACATTATATAAATGACTGTGGCAGCTAGATAAATGCCTACCCTAATAAAAGAACTGATTAGAAATAATACCTACCTACTGATTATTATTATTAAGTTACATGTAAGTTAAATTGGGATCTCAATAACTTATAAAGTACCTATTAGGTATAAAAAATTGTTACCTACCTACTTTTGTTAGCATTTGTAACAGTTTAGTTTTGTTCATTATTTTCATTGTTTTCATTAATATTTAGTTTTGTTCATTATTTTCATAATTGATACCTACTTAACATCTTCATAGGTAGGTACTACCTAGATACCTACCTACTTATTTAGTATTCTTTTTTCATTACTTGTAAATCTTGTAATAATAATATTTCATAATAAATCTACAAAAATATAATATTAAGATTTTTCTTTTGTAGCAGCCCTAGCACCTCACATCACTTTGTATGAAAGTAGATCTGGAGGGTAGTACAAAGTTGCCCACCTCATTTAAAAAAAAACTATAAGGTATTTTAGCTTGTTGTCAACTGGGTTTTCATCTTTACACCATTCCTCAAGATATATTTTATTATCAGAGCAATAGAGCTTACGGTTTCTCGAATATTCAAGGTGAGCAATGTTGTAAGAAATGGCTGATAAAGTTGCCCGCCTCTTTGACCGTAATTTTATCCGTATATATTTAACATAATGACTATTTGTTTGGATATATACATTCCTTTAATTGCGCTTTGTATAACTGCATATTTACATTTTGAATGAAGCTAATCCTTTTTGTGCTATCTTAAAAAATAGTAAAAAAGCGGGCAATGATGTAAGGTTCTACGGTACGCAATTAATTGTCCGGTTTATTGGGTGGACACCGGCCTTATTTTCAGACGGCCTTGGGGTTTTTTCAGTGACTTTTATGTAAGTAATGTTCACACCAACACTAAACTAAGATAGATTCCTCATATTCTGTGCTTTTTACACCCAAAACAAAGGAGTGCAATAATGTTTTAGGGTTCTTATGTTTGCACGAGTGCCCAAATAAGGAGTGTCTTGTTATATTCAGGATTATTTATACGGGTCTAATTCGCGCACAAACTAATATCTAAATATTATATAATTTGGACATACCTTGAAGTTTCGGCCGAGTTACATCGACCGTGGTCTCGAGCAGACTGATGTATGTATGACTTTATGTATGTATTAGGGGTACCCTGTGGTTTCACTCGTGTTGGCTTTTCATATTTTACGGCTGGTTCAGTCTTCGGGTTTTCACTAATGATTTTCATTAAGCTATGTGAGGTTTTCCATCGCTCCTTTATTCGGAGGAAGCATGCCGCGCTTTTTCCCGGTTGTTATCAATGATAGTCACGGCAGAAGCCTGATAATCTGCTTGACAATCTCTGCCATGAGAAACGAACAAACCAAAAACCTTCCAATAGTTACTCTATCAAAGTGATTCTCGTGCCCCTACCCGTTTACCTTAATGGAAGGGCGATTTCCCACAGGGTTAATGGGGACTTGTTTGGGGATAATTGGGAATGTCCTTCAGTAAAATATAATTAGGGATAATTTGGTACAAATTGCCTATGTCGGACCCTGGACGGTGGCCTAGGAAGTAGATTGGTGGTAGGTATTTTAGGACCCCTAATTGAGGGACAGAGTGTGACAGACTGAAGCTTCACAAAAGCATTTGTATGATATCAACTGAGAACAGGGATAGGGCTAACAAGCGAGTTATGGAATTTTGTACTTCTCAAACTAGTGTTTCATTGGGTGTTCGTTAACGTGCACGAGGTACCGACCAAGGCACCTGATATATTTCCACCATGGACTCTCAGAGGAGAGGGGATGCAAAAGGGTATAATATAAGGCCTGTCTTGACCGGAACTGGGTCACTCCACTACAGCATTACAGTCTATGCAGAACTATACAGAGACCTTTTATTTTTATAAACAAATTGTAACCTTAGGTATAATAAATTTATAATTTTTGAAACTATAAGTTTTGATTATTTTGACTCACGAGTGTGGGAAAATGATGTACCTAAACACACAAACATGTTATTTAGTTATCACCAACGCTCTCAGGAAGTAGATATAACTCACTTTACTGAATCGTAACTACACATTAGGCACATATACTGACTATTTTGACATTTAAATAAAATATTCACAATAATATCTGTTTGAAATTGGCTAATTGCAAAACCACGCCATTGTTCTTACTACCTTAGATAGCTAGGTAACCTAGGCACGTGCAGTAGGGTGAGCAGGAGCCTCTTTCGAGAAAGTATCCGATACGTTAACTGTCAAATTTGTTTTAGATTTGATCAGCGCCTTGCAATATCGACAAGATGCGTACGCGAACGGTTACCCTTTATAAAAAGCTAGATGTTGCCCGCGACTTCGTCTGCACGGACTACATTATATCGCGATGAAAAGTATCCTAGGTCCCTATCTCTTTCTTTAAAGTCATATCTATCACTTTACTAAAATTTTATCGTAAACGGCTCAGCGGTTTATCCATGAAAATGTACCAAATAAACAACATGGATGATGAGGTTCTGGCAAGGTTTGAGAACTGTGCTAAAAGTCATTTTATGAAGACATACCTACCTATACATCGATAGTACAGGAGTATCAGGCCAAGTCGCGGGCAAAACCTAGTATACCTATAAACTCCGATTGGAGACTGAATTTGAAATAGAAACCTCCGCTGGTAAGGAGAGTTTCCAAACTTTTTCAAGTTTCGTAAAAATATCTATAACTTTGGATTACACAAAAAGTTTTCGAGTGCTGTTTTCTTTTATTTCCGTGGAGTTACCAAACAACTCTAACAAACGTAACGTTGGATTGCTAACTTTATACAGATATCAAATAATAATAAAAAAACAGTGTACTTTCAACTATACGACTGAAATAAAACTTCTTGAGCTCCATAGATAATAATATATATGAAACGTAACTGGCTATGAGAGATGGAGAAAAAGATAATATGTGTCCTCGCACCTCTCTTGCCCCTACAGTAATATACGAAACGTAGCTCTCGCTCTTTCTATCGTCACTAATTTATATCTCCCTCTCAACTTCCGTTCGCCTCGCCCTATCACACTTTTCGTAACGCTCTCGTCACGTATTCACCGGCTGCTGCTTACTCCCCAAGTCAAGAGTGCGTAAAAAAGTTTGCTTTACTTAAAAAATCCGCGATTATTTCTCTATCGCGATATATTCTCGTTGTGTATTGAGGACCATGTGATTGTCCTCGTAGTTTCTAATTCTTTAGATATACAGGAAACACTAGTCAGAGGTCAGGATTTGGGATCGTGACGGGTTATTTAGTACCGCCCTCTGTTTGTCTGTAATCCCGAATGGAATCATGCAACTTTTTGAGCGCTTCCCGATTTCCGGCTAATACTTTCAGCGTAGCCCACCACTCGATGATAATGCATTCTAAATCCATTTGTGAACAAAAACGTGGTATCGTTAGATAATTTTTATATTCTAATAAATCCCTTGTTATTTTTGCATTGCTAACTTACAAGCTTATTCCTTTTTACGCCCACTTCATCGTAATATGTGAGCCCAATATTATAATTTGCTTCTTTTATATAGGTAACTCTGCCCTTTGTCGTCATCTTAGTATCTTTGTTAATTTGTTAAGGTTAAGTAGATCTATAACTAGAATGACTTTTAAATGCCATGAAGCCCACACCTGACATTTTAAATTCAGCCCCGTCTGCAGACCACCCACGCGTAGCAACAACAGAGAATCCTATTTGTCCTTCCCACTAATCCAACTCTATACTAATAGGGGGAGGTCCCCGAGTACCGGACGCTTAAGGAATAATAAAAATTAAAAAAGATCTGTAATAGTGTAATTTGTTTATTTAGGTTTAAAGAACTCTCAATTATATATGTAATCATCACAGACATATTAGCAGTCTCAAATATTAACTTAAGTGTAGTAGATACTACGGAAAAACTTATATACTTATTAAAAATATCAGTCTCGAAAAGGTCCCCTAATATCGGACAGTCCACTTTTCCTTAATAATTTTAGCTTAAACATTACTATAAGACGGTATTTGGCACGGTAAAATAATCAACAATTAACAAAGGCAACTTTAGTTAATCTAGTAAACTTTGGTCATAAACATAAACATTTTTTATAAAATCACAAAGTTCTAATCTACCATCCTGCAAAAATCACAACTGTAGCTAACTGAGCCTCTTTGACATGACCTTATCCATGGCTTTTTTCAATGTTTGATGTTTGGAAGTATTCTCGCATCTTGGTTTGGGCTTACCCATGTTGAATCTAAAAAACAAAACACAAAAATAATTAATGCAACGAAAAAACCTTACTTTAAAACTGTCCGGTATTAGGGGACATTTAGGGTGTCCGATCTTAGGGGCCCTTAGATACATTCAAGAAAAATTCTCACTCACATTGAGTGTTATTAATCACAAAAAAACGCGTGAATTATGACAGGTTAGTAACATATCAATAACAATTATCCATAATAAATACAATTCCATCCTTTAAATACTGTTTACAGACCCCAAAATATTACTTAGAACAAAATTTTTACTGACCTTAAAATTTTCACCACGCTCCACGAATAACGAATTAGCACTGGCTGGTGCGCTTCCTCCCCCGCACTACCCTTGGGTGTAGCTTTCTAAACGTGACACAAGTAAAAAATTGGCGCGCTTTCTGAGACCGATTCAAATCCTGTCCGGCTTTAGGAGCCGTCCGGGGTTACGGGACTTCCCCCTATTTTTTCTTTTTATGCCTGAATTAAAGGTATTTCAAACTGCATGGTTTGATTTCGCCAAGCCCATTCCATCATCGGACAAGACTTTCAGACGTTCCAGCTCAACGTACGAAGCGATTAGCTTCTACATTCATTATGCCTACCGGTTAGTCAAAGTCCAAAGTCAAAGCATTTATTGTAAATAGCCAATAAAATCGCACTTTTACGAGTCAAACACTTCAATCTAATTAATAAAGCCATAAAAGAAAAGAAAATGTAATTAATTGATTAAGTAGGTATGTAAAACCATAAAAGAAAATAAAATATAATCAAATGATTAGGTACTTCGGCTTCGATTCCCGCACAGGGCAAAGGTTTGCGTGAACCAAAGGTTATAAAGTCCACTGAGTCTGGATGTTCCCAGAAGCATGGTCCTCGTTGCTACGATTATTCTTATGTTGATCATTTATTTTTAACCATTCCACTGTCCCGATGTCATTGAAAAAACCTACCTAAGTAGGTACTTAGTTATTTTTTTGTTACAACAAAATCCTAGATAAAGTACATACAAGACGTTTATTTGTAAAACATTACCTAAACCAGCGCTTGTATGGAGAGTTATGAAGGGTTAAATTGGGTTGAGAACCTTAACTAAGTAGGTACATAATACTCACTTACATAAGTTACAAGTATCTCAAGTATGTTAGGTACCGTAATGTGTTACAAACAAAATATAAGCCGTAACAAATGAAAGCTTTAATAATACATTGTCGAATCTATCTCCATATGTACCTACTTAGCTAAATGATCTGACGATCCACCCACAATCGCAAAAAAGGTCCGAAACAAATGCACCTATATTATAATAAATGCATACTTATAAAATTGCTGCTACACACTACACACATACTTACATCATACCTACATAACATAATATTATCTATAAGTATTATGTATACCTACGTAACTCAACGTCAGATTAGACAATCCACCTAACATCCCACATTTGAACCGATAACTTCTATTTTGAATTGTACCTAGTGTAGGAAAAAATAATTTGCACAGACACGCAGCAGTGTTGTTAAATCGATAAGTCAAAACACGGTTGACAATCGACATTGAAAATGTGACATAACAACTGCACTTCGTAAAATAACAAAATTAGTAGAAGTTAGATAACAAATCGATACTACATAAAGTCTTGTCTAAGAATAGGGGCATAATATCAAATAACTTAGTTAAAAGGATAGATAAGCAAGTCATCCGCGAAAGTTATAAGTTTTCAGCCTTTGTACACTCGACATCCGTGACTAATTGAGTTTATCAAGCACTTATCTGCACACAAGGCTTACATAAAACGAAAATGACACAGCCTTCAAGTGTTTTTGTTACTAAAAATACCATTTATACGCGACTTAATTAGTAATATGTTAATATAAGTACTTACCCCCTTAACTGTTGATAAAATAGGTATTTATATCAGCACGCGCATTTTATTTTACTTTTGCGGAATGTTTTTACAGATATTTACAGGGTTACCGTCGGTGCGGACTGAGGGTATCAGTCGAAACGTCAGTTTGTCGCATTTTCGCGCGCATGCGTATGCAACATGGCGGATAATGAGTTGCCAGCGGAGGTTTAGCACTTTTTAGCGATTTTAGAAATTTTCGAGTGCAAGGGAAACACTATCTAGATTTAGATAGATAGTTATTATCGATTTCCGTAATGTGTAGATGCAACATTGGTTATTACCCTGAAGTGCATAATACGAATGCAATACCAATAAACCAATACCAATGATGCAATTTCGTCGCCACCGCCGCGTTGTAATTGTCAAGTCCTTACAAAATATTATGTAGCTGTACCTAGCTGTATAACAGTTTGTTTTGTTTCAGTACCTAGCCTTATAACTCAGCCTGTAACTGTCCCACTGCTGGGCAAAGGCCTCCGCTCAACTATCGTGAGGAGGGCTAGGCCATAATCCACCACGGGGCCCTAGTCCGGGTTGGTGGATAACACGCCTCCGAAATAATTCTCGGGCATATTGGTTTCCCCACATGTTTTCCTTCACCGAAAACCGAGTGATAATTACGTGCATTACGTTTAACAAGAAATACATTGGTACGTGCCTGCACTGGGATTTGAACTCCCCACCTCCGTTTTCGAAGGCGGACGTACGCCGACTAGGCTACCACCGCTACCCCACTAGGCTACCACCACTATCTAGCCTTAATGCTTTGGATTTGTAATGTCACTGCTCTATTTTTCTTTGTGCGCAGAGTTTACTAGCACTAATATACTTACCTAGTTTTACTACCTACCTACTGCTATTTTGACGTGAGGCACTAATAATTACCAACCACAAAACTAAACTCATGACTCGCTAAAATAAGAATCAATATATTAAAAAATAGTGAAAAACATCACTTTACAATGGCAACACCGGATTGCGCGTTGCGAAGTGGCGCGGCGGGTCGGTCGATAGCATGATAAGCTATCGAAGGCTGCGCGCCCCCATGGCTTGGCAGTCGCTGGCAGAAGTTAGCAACACACAGTTTTCCTTCCACACATCACTTTGCTGTACCATTTGTGAACCTTATCACAGGGGACGTAGATGTAAAATTGCAATACACCAGCTAAATTTTGGATATTTGCCGGGTGCAAGGTAAAATGGTCGGTGGCAACGGGGTGATGGAATCGAGGTCAGAGCCAGAGGTTTGTTGGCGCGGGCTTCCGCTGGTCTGGTGTGTGGCCCGGTTCAAGGATTTAGGGTTGACCCAGCACAAAATTAAAGACTTGTTTATTTCCATTTTTAGCAGTAGGCAGCCCTAATAGTTACTTTGGCTACAGGGGCCAGCTGAAAGCATTTATACTTGACGTCTCTGATTTTGCTCAAAACTGGAGGGTAATGGATGTCTTGTTACGAAAGGATGCACCTAATCAGCACATTTTATTTCTATGAATAAAGACCAAAGCAATATTTTATGGTCGGAAATTCATTTTGTGCGAAGCATGTGTAACTGAGCATTGTTGGATTCAAACATAACCGTAGCTTGTGTAGCATTTGGTCACAGGATCGAGGACTATTTCTGGATATTCAGACAGGTGATAGGATCAAATAAAACGAGCAATTAGAACAATAAAATGAAAATAATTTAATAGAGTTTATTTACAAATCGTCATCGGTGGAATTGAGGTAGCGTACCTCAGAGTCGTGTGACCTCGTGACTCCGCCCATGAGCCTGGCTATGACCACTCTACCCCTGGATGTCCTGGACGCTATGCCCAAGTACACTAGAGTCGCGAAGACGGAGAGAACAACGATGGTGATTACAGCGGTCGTACATCTGCTGGATTTTCCTGAAATGAGAGTCAGGTTACATTTACTAGGTACTACAGGGTAGGTTTATTTATTGTTATTATTAAAAATGTAGCTTCCTTATTACCTTGCACCGGCTGCTCTCGAGCCAACTTCTGTAAATCAAGTTCTCTTTCACCTTTCTCCTTGTCTCCGCGGTCGGTCGCTGTAGTTTTAGAAATGGCAGGCGATTTCATCGTCGTTGTTTTAAGCAAATTCACAGTCGTCCTTTGCGTTGTGACTGCAGGTTTTTTTGGCGTATTCACTGGCGTAGTTACTGTTGTAGTAGTTGGTGTAGTTGCATTCGGTTTGGCCACAACACGTGTAGTTGGTCGTGGCGTCGTCGTCGTCGGCGTTGTGGATGGTTTGTTTACAGGTTTAGTTGGCATCGTTGGAGTGGGAGGCTTGGCTGTGGTTCTCCATGTGATAGGAGTGGTGGGAGTGGTGGGTGTGCCAGCAGTGGTTTCTCTCACTAGTTTCTCCGTTTGTGGTTGCTCGTCTGATGCTGAAACGTCATCGGGTTCTGATGAGCCTGAAACTGAACATATTTATTGACAGAATGAAGAGAGGGGGACAAATTGGCGCTTGTATAATATTTGTGTTTTGTTCAATTTGCGTACCATTACAAAGGTTCAAATCTAAACTACCCTATGGCATGCCATCCGATGACGAAACCAACTTCCTCCATCTAGGGTTGCCACCCGTAGGTACCTAACTTAAAATAAAGTATTGTACTTTACGAGAACAATAAAGTACCTATACGAAAATACCTTATTTAGCATGATTTGATTTCTTTGGAAGTCGTAAGTACCTACTTGTCTCGTTAAACGGTCGTGTAGAGGTGCCGTGCAATGGCTTAGTAAAGATACCTACTTATTTTAAAACAACCCGCAAAAACCAATAAAAATTATGTTTTCAAACATAATAAAGACAAATAAATTGTACCTTATTTTGCGACTATGCACTTTTTTTCTTACCTATAATAACTGAACTTTAACTGCTAAATAAAAAGGTGGCAACCCTATCCCCATCATCGCGTCAAAACTCACCTTCCTTGGTGCCGAAAATGCAGACTTCCATGAAGTCAGCGCAGCAGCGGTTGGACTCCAGCAGGCAAGCTGCGGAGCACCCGCAACCGAGGTACGGGTCACTGGATCTCTCCAGGTCGCAGCGACCTTCGCAGGTCTCCGCTGGATGAAAGATTTCAGTTATTTTAAATTAAATCTGTCGCGAGGGCGTTAAGTTAAGTTAGGGAGGTTCTAAGTAACAAAAAACTTACAATACAATGGAGAAGGTGAAGTGGCAGTGGCTCGGAAGTTCGTGCAGTTGTTTCCTTGAAGAATGGCGACGTCGTCGATGGCGATGTCACTCGTGAAGCTGGTTCCACGGATACCTTCGATTACGATCTGGAATGCAGTGGAACAGGTGTCTAAAGACCTGATGCGGTCAGAGATGTCAACAAACACGGAGAATAATCTCCAGGTATAGCAGGTTGTGTGTTCAATGAAACATAATTATTAACTAGCTAAAAACAGGTCTACATCGCACACTAACTACTATCAAAATATACAAATTTTGACATACCTCGACGTTTCAGCCGAGTTCCATCGACCGTGGTCACGAGAAGACTCGTCGAGGTACCACAACCTTGGGCCTAGGTACATGTATATTATCGAATAGATTGGTCATAATCACGTTTTTGTGGAGAATTTGGGACAATGACCCTCCTTTTGTACGGGTAACATGCTGTAGCCACTATAGGTCTGGTTTACCTGAAAGTCATCGTCGTATTTGGTCAACTGCGGGGCGGCACCGAACCAGAAGTCCCCCAGATTACCCCACTGCTCGAAGATAACGTACTTCTGCTTATCTACATCGGTCATGTTCAGCATATCGTACAGCCCCAGCGTGTCTGGCTTCTGGTAGACCCTGAGACCGCCAATTCCCCTGGAAATATTGAGTTATTATGGATGTAGATAAAGTATTCAAACCCAGGGGGTCAGGCTTTGCGTTCCTCGTTCCAACCGCCGACTGCTACTTCTGTCGGTAATCGCACTGCACTTGCTAGACGATTCAGAACCTTCCGATAACCCTAATATGGATCGAATCGATACCGAAATCTAAAAGTTTTTACATCTCACTAACTGAACTCTGTAAATATTCATCAGAAATTGTACTGATCTGATGTGAACGAAAACTGTGATCTATTGGAAATAAGGTACACGCAAAAAAAAAATAAACGATACTCACTGGCCATACATGTGGTAGAAGAAAGAGAAGCAGCTACTGGTGGAAAAGCTCTTGTCGTAGACGGGAGACAGGAGACGAGCTGATTGGTTCTCTAGCCGTGATGTGCTTTCAATGTACATGTAGTACCCTGTACGAGAAGGGATACTCAATTAAGCAACTCTTTATATCACCATGTTTGTTTAGCGGTGACTACTCTACAAATCTCCATTGACTTGGTCCATCATGAACTGCCCATTGAGTATGATGAAGGAAAAGTCCTCAAACCCCCATGGATGGGTTAAGTCAATATGGATTCAAGAAAGAAACCTCGAAGTACAAAGAACGATCCTATTGTGCCACTAAACCATGATTACAATCTTCATAAACAGAAAGAAACGTCAGTAAATGAAATTGTATGAATTTCGAGGTAAGTCTATGAGCAGCCTTCGAGAATAAAGGTTGGCTGAAACGGCAGTATGACTTCCGTAAGTAGGTATGGAGACAGATAGGTGAGATGAAATTTAGATTGGGTTCGTGAGTACCTACCCGATTTTCCTGCTCCATAGGTATGGTCGTAAGTAGGTCCAGTATTCATAAAGGAGCTGGGAGTTTTCCTGTTGATGCGCTTCCAATCGAAGTCGTGAAGCTCGTCCTGTTCCCATCCGCAAAGGCCAGGATCCTCGAAGTCGCAGCTGAGATTCGTCTCAGTGGTAGCGTCTGAAAACGTCCCGACAGTATTGTCTCAGTTGTTCTTATCCGCATTTTGTTCACTGTGTGGTGTTTTTTTTATTTCCCAGCAAAGGCAAACTGCATGCGGAGGCCTAGCAGCATAGTTACTCTACACCTTAGAATAATAACGCAGAGTACGATAGTTCCATGCGTAGTTTCACTCAAAAGCGAAGCCACTTTTTTATCAATGTGTGCGTGAGTGCAATTATCATGCATGCAATTATCTCCTCTAAAACGCACACATGGGCAATGAAAATGTCACAAGACATACGTGTTAGTATTTAGTCCAAATAAATATTTACCATAAAAGCTTTGATTTCGAGCAATAGCGTGTCAAACTCCGAACTAGGCTCAAAAAGTCTCACTAAAAATGACTACACGGCGCTATAGTGAGTGCCTACTTGATTTCTAGTAGGTATGTGATATTATTCTAAGCTCTACACATTCTGTGTCTTCTGTGACAGTAGGTGCAATACCATGGAGGATTAGTGGATTAAAGTGGGAAGAAGTGTCTGCGGATTCGCAAATCCACTTGTGGGGCCAAGACGTGTATGCAAGTGTAAGGAGGAAGATTTATTTGTCTAGAATATTCCATTCTTTTGTTCTATAAATGCCGCCGCTGAAACGTGGTTTACATTGTACGAGGTACGAGTAGTATTACTAGTGGCGTGAAATTAATTCAGTGATAAGTGGTAATTATAAAAGAGTTTCCTAAAGGTCTGATATGCGGGTGAAGCTGTAACATTGTTATTGTTATAGAAATTAATCAATAATACTTAGGGATTTTCAAATTAACTTACTAATGCAACTAGGGCTCGTTGCATTCCATTTGAACCCGTTGCAGTAGATGGCAGGTGAACCTACAAGTTTGTATCCTGGCAGGCAGAAAGTGACCACCCACGCGTCATGGTGAGCTTTGATCTGCACCGAGTTTTTTGGAGTCGGGAGTTCTCTACAGCCTATTCCGTATTCTGAAAAATATAAACGTCAATTATTGTAGACAAATTATTATTCTAACCCCCGGTTTCTAGAACGCTAGTTGGCTTTGACAGTAGATTAAAACTATCGTTGTCTGTATCTAACGCTAAACAAATGACAAGGATGGCAATAGAATTAATCTGTTGTCAACGTTGACTGACGTTTCAGAAACTGGGGGTAAGTTGCGAGAAGCAGTGTTAGCCTATTAGAACATTTCCTCCCAAGTAGAGGGTTGCGAGCTCAACTTTCAACTTGAAACCAAGTGCCCTAGAATTATTTCAGAATGTCATCCACCAATCCGGATCTGGCCCCCTTGGATCATGACCTCCTCCTTTTCACGAAACTGAGGTGAACCCGTGCTAGCTGTGGACGGCTAGGGGTTGTTTGATGATTGATTGATTCTATCCTATTCCGGATGATTAGTATAGGTTCTAACGATGGTTTCTTTTAGCGGAAGCTCACGCCGTTTTTTGCGGCACATTTGAATAAAGGCGAGTTTGAGTTTGCGAGTGTGCGCGTGCATCTTTGTGACTTCCTCACGCTCAAACGTCTGGACCAATTTTGCTGAAACTCGGTACGGGGTTAGCTTACACTCTGGATTAACATACATGCTACTTTTTAATTCCGAAACAGAAGGCTGTTAATACAATTTAATAAGCTGTGTACTTACTGACGCAAACTGGCATAGGCACGTCCCACTTCCCGTTGTCGCAGTGGGCATACCGGTTTCCCACCAGCTCGTACCGGCCCAGGCACATGAACTTCACCAGCCGGGCCTTGGGCCTGCGGACTCTGCCGTGGTCGAGGCGCGGGGAGGGGCATGATGGCGAGAAGTGGTACGGGTACTCTGGAACAATGTTGACCAGAAGGTCGAAGTTGGGAAGTCCTTGTCCTTGGGAAGGGGTTGGGAAGTCCTGATATAGAAATATCAGGACTTCCCAAACGATAGGGCGTGCCTCCTTTTCTTAGAGAGATGGGGGGGGGGGGGGGGGGATTGTTTATTAAGTATTTAAAACACACACAGATTTAGTCGCGCCACCTAGTTCCATTCGGCCGTACTAACTACTACGCTCTACCACTATTTTGTTCTATCACGCACTTGAAATAAAATAAAACAATTTCTCAAAATTACCTAGGTACTTGTCAATGCCAATGGAGCATGATGAACAAAACTTCGCTAAAGTAACATATAGGGGGACATGATTTTTTTTTAATCCTGGGGGTGCCATGCGGAAAAGGTTGGGAAACTCTGTTCTATATCAATATCTTCACCGCCAATTGGCACCTGCAACACGAGGCGTTGCCGACGCGTTGCCTATACTCCCTAAGATTCCGCTGAAAAATAAATCAGATAATCCGATGTGCACCTAAAAGAACTCGAATCGGTTCAGGCGTTTTCGAGTAATCGAAGAACATACCTACATTTAAAAAAAAAAGATTCCAACGAACTGAGAATCTCCCTTGTTTGTAGTCGACTAAAAAAACAAACTTAGGTCATTAAAAGTTACCGCCCACACGGTCCGCATGTCATGCCGGAAGTTCGAAGCGATGGCATACCAAGAGCGCGCGTCCGCTGATAATGTTAACAATGATTTTACAATGGAGCATGCAGTTAAATTGGTTTAGATCACAGACATAATAAGAGGAAGCAGGCCCGACATTACAGATATTTAGTGACACCAGTCGTCAAGCTTGTTTACTCCAAAACCTTTAGACACGAGATAAGACCATAAAAAGCCAGCCGCCATTATCATTGATGATGCTGGCGACATTTTGGCACCTCATACTTCTACCTACCTACTAGTAAAAACATTTGGTTGGATTCAGCACGATTAATTTTTTTAACGTAGGTATATGCATAGTTGTCTAATTTTTTAATGGTGTGACCAGATAAACAGTTATCTCTGCTTCCTCCACAGGCTTCCTCTTAGGTATTTATTTTGTCTGTGGTTTAGATAGATAGATAAAAGCTTGTATTCAGTGACCCTGATAATAATTATAGCCCATATATATATAGCACCTCGTAGTAGTAGTAGCTAGTAATTGTAAAAATAACTTTTCAGTAGTAACCTTTTCGGATTACATTTTTATTTATGATTTATAATTTAGGTACTTAAATTGAATGGTCACAGACCTTAGGACCATAGAGTGACCTTTTATAGAGCTTATAAATGTGAGATAGATTCCTGATTTCAATCGCTATAATTGGTATCGACTTTAATAATAATTAATATTATTATACCTAACTAGAAGCGCCTCGCGGTTTCACCCGCGCTAACTACTATCCCGCGGCAACCGTTAATGTTTACTGTATAAAAAGTAAGTAGCCTATGTCACCCGGGGATAGTAGTGTAGCTTCGCAACAGTGAAAGAGCCTATCATTGCAAACAAACAAACAATCAAATCTTTCCTCTATAAATAGATAAATAGTATTATAGATAAATAATACACGCGGAACCTAAGTTTGATTTCAGGACCACACCCTTGCCGTCTCCTTGTAAGTATATGTTTTAAGCCCAGTGCTGGCATTTAATCCTTTTTCATTTTCGTAAATTTTCACAGTTACCTAATAAGGACAATACATATACTTAATATAAAAAATATACTAAGTCTAAAAATGTTTGTTTAGGCAAGGTGGCACTAATTCGTTAAGTAGTAATTAATATAATAATACTGAGGTACATAATCCTATTAATATTATAAACGCGAAAGTTTGTAAGTATGGATGGATGGATGTGTGTTAGGTACTCTTTCACGTAAAAACTACTGAATGGATTTTGATGAAACTTTACAATAATATAGGTTATAGGTACATCAGAATAACACATAGGCTACAATTTATAAAGATATTGTTTCAAATGTTCAAAATGTGACGATAAGTGTCCAGTAAGTAGGAAAAAATTTACCATTTGCGAGCTATTCTGGCGCGCGCTGCAAAACCGCTAGAGTTAGTACACATAATATTATGTAATCTATTATGGCAAATGGCAATGTTTAGTTATAGTCCTACAATAAAGCCCGCCACAATATATATCGATAGATATAACTTATGTGTAAATCATAATTTATTATAAATCGTATTAAGTAATCGTATTATAAAGTATTTTTGCAGTATCGCGGATGTCAACAGACTATGATCTTATGACACAATATTATGCACGAACCTTTCAAATATCTATTAGGTGTTGTATGTGTAACGCGGGTGAAACCGCGTGAGGCAGCTAGTCCTTTAAAAGTATACCTATATAATAATATAATATTTCGGCCTGTAACTGTCGCACTGCTGGGCAAAGGCCTCCCCTCACTGTTATGAGGAGAGTTAGGCCATAGTCCACCACGGGGGCCTAGTCCGGGTTGGATATGGTATAGGACATAGGTGCTATCAATTAAAATTGCAATTATTTAATTTAATAGGTATGTGTATTGTATAGATTATAAGTAAGTTTGTTGCTTTGAAGATCATTTAGTATAATTATTATTATGTAAAATGGATGATTCAAATAATAGCGAATAACACAATAATGGACAAAAAAAATGCAACATTAAATAAAAAAATCGCACTCACGGGCCTCGATAAACGTAGCAAAGAACAATAACATTAACCACTTTACAAACATTTTACACTTTTTTTTATGAATAACACAAAATGTAAACTGTAAATTTGTTAAACTGTCAAATTATTTATCATAAATTATAATAATTAAAGATCCATTTTAATTATGTTTACGCCACAAAATTTGGGACTAGACTAATTTGCTTCATTCAGCAAATCATTATTATGCGAGTCGTAATGTATTGTTTAGATAGGTTCGGAAGGCGGCTGAGCCAACGATTAAAAATATCACACAGAAGAGACAGACAGGGTTACAATATAGTACATTTTACCTACATCTTACATTTTATTATAATTTTCAGTATAGAGTAATAAAAAAATATTTTTACTAATTTTCTTTTCTGTTGTAAATATTTTAATGGTAATTAAACATCTTTATTCCATGAAAGAAAACAAGTTACATATTTAGTACAAGAAAAACAACTAAACATTATTTATTAATAATTAAACTACTTATAAAGTAAAGTTATAATAATGCATGATAAAAAAGTTGTTATAACCATTTTAGGCAGATATTCCTGTCCTTGTCATTTGTTTATTGCCAGACAGAAACAACGATAGACTTTATCGGTGGAGTTTAGAAACCAGGGGCCGTACCATGACGTCTTATTACGATCCAATTGAGGACCTAAACAGAATCGTTTTACTACTAATAATAATTATTATTCGTACCACGACGTCATGTTGTGACATGTCGACGCTCAATTTAGGTTGATTTTAAATCTAAAGGGATTGACGGCTAGAAAATTCTACCTTAATTATATCGAAAGCCATGTATTACTATTAAGTATTTAAAGTGAAACGATTCTGTTTAGGCCCTCAATTGGATCGCAATAAGACGTCATGGTAAGCCCACTGGCATCAGTGAGTCTTCACATAGTTAGGTAAAAATGGTTAGCGATTTATTCTTTGCCAAAACGGGATGCGCTCAAACGGTTATCAAGGGAAGCGGAGGACTTCCAGAGATATTGTTATTATTTAGAATGAATACTATCAATTCTGGTATTTTGTAAAAACCGATGAAGCATTCAACTGATTAAGCTTATCACAAGTACTTAACTCCAACTCATAATAGAGGGCTCGTGCAATAAGCCATTGTGTGCAAGCTTTCAGATTCCTAACGTATCATGATTCATAATATTTCATCCAAAGGGTGACTGGAAGATATCGGTTAGCGATAATTCCGCTATTGTACTTTACGTACCTAACTAGTTTACAGGGTGTTTACAGTTACAGGCTGAATAATTGTTATTATTTATATAGGTAACCTATTATAGGTAGGAAACCTATAAATAGGTACCTATAGGTAACCTTGTGCTGTAATTTCTTTTTAGGGTTCCGTACCCAACGGGGAAACGGGAACTCTATACCTACTCCACCAGTCACCAGGCTGTATCACATGAACCGTGATAGTTAGACGCTTGAAATTTTCACAGCTGATGGTGTATTTCTGTTGACGCTATTACAACAAATACTAAAAAATATAATAAAATAAATATAATTACAAAGGGGCTCCTCCTTATTTCTTTGCCGTTTTGTAGAAAATAGTACGGAACCCTTCGTGCGCGAGCCCGACTCGCACTTGTTTATTTGGTGTACAAAAAATAATTGCTATACTATTCTAGTCTTCTATTCATGGACGTATTTTATACATCCATGGGAATTTAAGTAGGCAGGCACCTAGCTGGGTACTTATACCTATTTCACGCAAGCACTCAACATTTTCGCGGGATGAAAATAGCCTTCGTTACTCGAGAATAACATTGGAGCTTTCTATCAGTGAAAGAACTTCCAGATACTGCTCAGGGGGTGGTTTTTGAGAGTAATGTTATTACCCCGGGAGTTTCTGAGGATTCATTTGCGAAATTCCCGTTGATCTGTAAGAATATTGCCTTTTTTCGGGATAGAACATGTTTATTAATAACCACATAGAAATAATGTCGCTTTCTTGATTGGTACCTATATTAGCTTTGAGCTTCTTCTTAGCTAGAAGAGTTTTCAACAGTTATAAGTACTTAATTTATCTAAGTTAGGTAAGATCCATAATATGTCGAGACTTATTTTGTAGGTATGTGGTTCTGAACCGTCACCATAAGATCCATCGGGAACCCAGTGGTGGCTTAGAATTGGATCATACCCTGTGGCCTTGTCCCCCTCTAGAAAGTGACGTAAGTACTTTGCTCGTACTTACTTGCAACAACTTGCAACAGAGAGTGCATTAAGGGTCATCCATATAGTAGGTCAAACTAATTTCATGATTTATTGACCCCTCCCCCGTCCTCATTACAGTTGGTCACATTTTGTGAGACCCCACAATCCCGTGGTAGGTAACTACCACCTATTACAATTTTACAACAAGTAGATAGGTATTTTCAAATTAGTGGGAGAAGCCAGGAAAACTTACCTACCAGGGTAGATAGTATCCGTAATTTGAGTGCTAAAGAATAAAGATGCGGCTAAATGGAATATTTCATTGTTTGTTATTAGGTAGGTACCTATTAGAAAATAGGTATGAGTAATTTATATCTATGTATGTACCCTACCTACTTAACTTGTTGACTTGATGACTTTATCTTTTTGTGTGGGATCTAGGTAACTACGTAAAAATAATGTTAAATTTGTGGAAATAAACAGGGAGTCCGCTGGTCGGCCTGATTCTGTCCAGTAGGTTTAAATTTTTAAACATTTATGTACCTAGGTACTTAGTAGGTACCTAGGTAGGTAGGTATAGGTAATCTATTTAAAGTTATTAAACACAAAAGAACAACGCGGGTAGTTGGAAACAATACGTCTTGCCGCTCCGGACGGTGGTACCCGCATTCTCCAGTCTTCCTGGTGACCACGTTCGATGTAACTCGGCCGATACGCCGAGGTGTGTCAAAATTATATACTTTGATATTCGTTTACGTGAGCTAATTAGACCCGTTTAAATCTAAGATTTTTGATCGTGAAAGTTTAAATTTTTTTCCTGTAAGAACACCAATGGATGAATAATATTTAAAATCGCCAAAACTCCAATCGGAGTGTTGTTTGGCGGGAATCCGATAGTGAGACGTTGTTGGTTTTGTATTATTTTCTCAAACTTGTGTTTCTTCGAGTGTTAATGTGTAATATTGGTGGAATATTAATCATTAAGTGTTCGTTAACGTGCACGAGTGTAGGCGAATGATATAAACTCAAAAAACGTGTCGTTTCGCATTTTTTACAAAACTCCCAGGAAGTTTCAGTAAAGCATCCACTACTTTACTGAATCGTAACTTTGACGATGTTAATAATTAACTTGACTACTTACTTGACCACGATTGCTATAATATTGCTGTAACTTTCTTAATGTGGAATTAAGAAATATTTAAAATAAAATACTTGACACTGGCTATAGGCACAAACCATGCGAAGCCATAAAAAAAAAATAAAAAAAAATTGTCAAATCTAATGTCTAATGTTTTTTTTAATAACTTGTTGTTTGTTGTTTTGTATTGTTTGAAGTTTGATGTTCCTGTGTTAGATTCAGATACCTAATTTATAAATTAAAAATTATTAATAATTCGCAATCTTAGCAATGAATGAGATATGTAGATTGTGCTTGACCGTGTCAACTAATATGACGTCTATTCTTAGTGAAGAATTAACGATATTGCACAGATTGTCTTCTTTGAATATTCAGGTAAACAAAGATAAATATTTTCTATTAACACAGACCCTGTAAGACTTGGAATTTCGCGATTATATCTTAGAGTTTCATGCTTCGTTTCAGCCAAATATGATAGGAATCGGATGTGTAATCGCTGAAGAATACTACCTCGTCTAGCGTAACCTACAAGTAACATAAACATTTAGGCCGGCGTGCGCTCGAGTAGTAGATAATTGAACAAATATTCGGGTAGCTCGAGTGGTCAACAATTTAACTGCGGGGTTACACAGTTGCGCGCGGAAGAGTAGGCGACAGCATAAGAAGTTGAGAGCAGACAGCATAATGTCTTGAAACTGCTTGACAGCACAAGGAACTTCTGCATGCAGTCGAGTTTGACCGTTGTGGTTGAGCGGCCACAACTGCTCAAGCCGTCCTGTGTATTACAATGCTCAGGAGACTAGTTTCTTATGCAATTGCAGTTTGAAGCGGTCTTATCTGAGGAGATTATGGTGTATGGCTCTACTCCTTATATAATAATATTTTATGTTATTGTTTCATCCACAGATACTTATAAATGACTCCCTACCAAGGCGCATATGTGACAAATGCATCAAAACACTTGAAGACATCGAAATCTTCCGTGTAAAAGTCTCACAAAGCGATCACAAACTCACACAACATCTAAATGATAACAGCTTGGATATGTTTTACCAGAACATGAAAAATTATAATGTTCTATTAGATATTGTAAAAATTGAACCCAGAAACGGATATGAGGATGTGTATAACAATGAATCGGTTTATCTTGATACTTTAGATGAAACAACTGAGTTTGAGAACAAGAGAACTCAACACAATAGTAAAAATATTATGCAGAACCTGTTCACCACAAAAGTCGCTGATGAAGTTTCAAATATAAACAAAGAAAACTCGGCAAAAAAGAGATCCACAAGAAAAACTAAGAAGACGGCAATTATAAAAACTTCAAAAACAAGTCACAAATCTAAAGCAATACGAAATTCAACTGCTTTTAAAGACTGCACAGAAATTAATGAGACAGATACTGCGTTTCAATGCAACACAGCTCAATTGGAACTGAATGAAATAAACGCCAATTTAAGTGAAACAGAAAACTCTGGAGATACTAAAAGCAGAGGTATTGAGGTAGAAATAGAAGAGCACAAATGCTTGACATGTTTTAGATATCTACAATCACACTCGGGGTTGATAAAGCATTACAAAACTGTACATACATATAATAATACACATTTTAGCAATTCAGAACATACTCAAAATGCTTCGGATATAAAACCAAAAGAACTTAATTGTAATGATAATGATATAAATAAGAATGGAGTGGCTAAAGACAGGGTACATAAATCTGAGAGACCCTACAATTGCAAAATATGTGGTAAGTCACTACTTACAAACTTTCATTGAAGACACTGTGTTATTATTTTATCTAGACACCTATCTATGTAGGTTTTTAGGATTATTTAAAGAAATTGACATTTTGACCAAGGGAGTTATCGGGAAATGGATGTTGGGAATTAAACATTTTGGACAGGGGATTTTATGCGAAATTGATGTGGGACAAGAGACATTTAGGGCAAGGGATATTATGGACAATGGACATTGGCCAGGGCCAACAAGGCAGTTGACCATTTTGTCTCATATTATCTTTATTACAGGGCGCACTTTCAGCTCCGTGTATTGCATCGTGCGGCACGGTCGCGCGCACAGCGCCCGCCGCCTGTACTGCTCGGAGGGCTGCGGCTACAGCACCGCGTATGGAGCAGCATTGAAGGACCACGAGAAGCAGCACCAGAAGAAGTTCAAAGTTAGTAGCTCTATATAGGTTCTACACAAGTATTTCTTTCAAAAAGTCCTTAATGTATTTCTTCTTTCTTCCGCTTTTCTTTTATTAATGGAACCGTAAAACATGTGAAAAACTTACATATTGATATCAGAAATACCAGGGTTGCATAAGGCACAATGAGGCCTTATTTCTAGCGCCAACCATAAATAAATGATTCAGGGGATTTCTGGGCTGTTTGTCCATTGTCCCCTGTGAATGCGAAAACTGTATGCGCAGGGGAAAAATAGACAAAAAGTCCAGAAATCCCCTGCGCAGGGGATACTGCCAGGGGATTTCTGGAATAAGCCAAAAATTAATGAGAAACGATAATTCATTTTCTTTTAAATTTTTATGGAAGAGAGAATTAGGGAGGACAATGTCTGTAGGGTGAGCTAGTAAAGGGATATACCCAATTTAGTAGTATAGTCTTTAATTATTTATTCCATTGTAATGATTTCAGTACAAATGCGCCACCTGCGGCGCTGGTTTCCACGTGAAGACCTGGCACGACCAGCATCAGAACCTGCACTCCAATAAGAGGCCATTCGTCTGCGACGTGTGCGGATTAGCCTTTCATATGCACAGGTAATACCGTCTTAACAAAAGCATTTTAGTTCCCCATAATCGACTTTTAGAGACGTGTACAGACATCGCGAGGCATGCGTCGCGAATGGTTCGCATGCCTCGACCTGAGGTATACGAGTCGTCGTCACTGAGAAATATGTGTGGAGTAAATCTTGATGATGTTGGTCCACTTCAAAAGCGTCTCCAGGTGTTGCTCAGGGACAGCTGTCCGATTGTTTAAATCTGGGCCGCGTGAATGTCGTTTGCGTAATGCAGGATAGTTCTGTGAACGCCCGCTTCGTGGCGCTTTGTCTAGTGTGGCGGCGGAATAGGTTCGCCACATATGCTTATTAGGGACGTTCAAAAGTAGTTCCCAACTTCCCACCGCCCCTTCTGGTGGGGATGGTAAAAATACACTTAACTACTTTACTTTTCTTCTTTATCTTAACTTAATTTCACATTTCAGGTATCTGACGTCACATCGCTCGGCCATACATGCAGATATAAGTAAGGGAGCGTGTAGGTACGTCTGTCCGCGCTGCGACCGCGGCTTCCACAACGTTCATACCTACAGGGCGCATTTAGAGGTTAAATATAATCTTACATCTTTAAATGAGCAATTCTTGTATATATATATTTATATATAATTGGAATCTTGGAATCGGCTCCAACGATTTTCATGAAATTCAGTATTTAAGGGGTTTCGGGGGCGATAAATCGATCTAGCTAGGAATCATTTTTAGAAAATGTCATTTTATTCGTTTTTTATGATTTTTTTCTATAAATAACCAGTTCATATTTTTTTATTATTCTATCGGTAATATCGAAAAATATTATTAATACTTAAATATGAAAAAACGCAATTTATAAAAAAAAAAAAAATCCGAGCAAAGCTCGGTTATCCAGATATTATTATATAATACAACAACCGAACTACTACTTATATATTATACACTTACTTACTTATATACTACTTATAATACAACTTGTAATATAACCTGACTGGACAGACGTAATAGGCGTGTCGAAAGATTTTGAAATCCTCTTCCATAATAGCGGTACATATTTACTATTTACGAAAAAACCTTTATTTCGGTAATAAATTTGAGTTTAACGAAGTTAAAACCCTTTTTCTAATATTTTTTCAAATAGTGCGCCTAAACAGCTCGCGGTATCATGGCGTCGGCTCTGACGTCACGCTTAGGTAAACATGTAATTATGTCTATGCGTTACGAAGAATTTAAACAAAACATTTAGATACTTAGTGTGATACAAATGAATTCCGAAGTTTATAAGTGGTGTGCAGTACCGCAGTGTAAAAACACATCAATAAGAACACGCAACAAAGTGTTTGTACATTTTCCAAACAAGAAAATAATAAGAGTTAAGTGGTTAAAGCTCGCACGGCGAAACTGCTGTGAAGACCACTTTGATGTGAGTATGTTATCATGTAATTATAGGTCTTAAAATGTTTGTTTGACTGGAAATAGTTGAATTAATGCGGCTATGGAATAATTAATTTATTGAGGTTGTGTTTGTTTTGGCCTTGGCTATCATTCCTTATCAAAATTCGTTTTCTTTTTTGAGGTGCCAAATGACATGGAAAATTATATGGAGTATCATGTGATGGTATCAGTATCACCAGTACGTATGAAACCAGAATGTTTGCCCCATAAATTTACACGCCAATCAGACAGGAAAATACGAACATCCGACACAACTGAGCCACCTTATATAGCTAAGAAACGAAGAATGATGGTTCTTGAAGTGACTTACAAAGAAGTCTTTATGTTTCGGAACTCAGACGAGCAAAATTCTTTATTATATCAATCCTAGGCAAATTAGAGCTATTTGCCTTAACAAAGCTTGGTTCCATTGTTATATTGTAAATTAAAGTCGATAAATCACACGTTAAATGATAAAAAAACCACTCCAAAAGCGCAAAGCAGTATTCACAACAACAAAATACAGTGGTATCAGCGGAGTTTACCTAAGCGTGACGTCATGCGCTGTGATTGGTGTTTCAATCAAAATGGCCGATAGCAATATTTTAATGTTTTATTTTATTGAAAATCTTAATAATCTGATTATTTTAAATAAAACTTAACCCGTGTTTAAAATTATTTTATTATGTAGATTGCCCTAAAATTATTAAATCGACGATTCTTCGATACTGTCGACACGCCTATTGTCCTGTCAAAAATGTTTGAGAAATAGATCTTATTTTTCGCTTTTACGAGAATTTTTCCTAATTTTTATTAGTTCTGCTATTTGAAACCGAAACTAATCCAACAAAGTAAAAATCATAAAAATCGGCACAGCCGATCTTGAGTTATAAGAGATGTACGTAACTAAATATGCGACTTTGTCTAAGTATACTAATATTATAAAACTTTGTTTGTTTGGTTGTAATGAATAGGCTCCGAAACTACTGAACCGATTTGAAAAATTCTTTCACTGTTGGGAAGCTATGCTATCCCCGGTACACATAGGCTACTTTTTATCCCGTAAAAATTAATGGTTCCCGCGGGTTAGTAGTTAACGCGGGTGAAACCGCGAGGTGCTTCTAGTTTTATATAAATAAGTAGGTATCTAGATATTATTATGTTACAGTAAAACTGTAAGAACCGTTACTTTATAAACTGTTGAAAGATTGTAAACGACGAAACTAATTTGCAATGTAACATTTCAATTTTCAGATTCATTGACAAAATCGTGTTTCTTAGTGATTTTTTTAATTCTTATACTTTTTACTTTTTTAAAGTTTATTATTCTATTTTATTCAGGAGCACACAGGGAAGAGGCGATTCTTGTGCGAGCAGTGCGGCAAGGTGTGCGCCAGCGCAGAACAACTGAAGCGACACACCGTCTCGCATACCGGGATCAAGCCTTATCCTTGCAGGTGGTTATTAGAATAGAATAGAATAGAAATGCTTTAATGTACACCAAAAAATTAAAAAACAATGAGTTTTGGCGGTAATCAGATTGTTGGTTTTGTTTTTTTTTTGTCATAAACTTGTGCTTCTTCGTGTGTAAATGTGTAATATTGGTGGAATATTAATCATTGAGAGTGCGTTAACGTGCACGAGTGTGGACAAATTATATAAACCCGAAAAAAACGTGTAATTTCTCTTTTTTTTTCCAAAACTCCCAGGAAGTTTTTGTAAAGCGTTCACCACTTTACTGAATCGTGACTTTGACTATGTAAATAATCGACTTGACTTGACGACCACGAGGATTGCTGTAATGCTATGACTTTCCTATTGCGACAATAAGGAAAATACTTGACACTGACCCTATGTACAAAACTAAAACAAAAAAAAAAGAAAATGTATAAACATACAGTAATGACAAAGACAATAAAGACTACATAGTAAACTTCAACACTAGTTCCTATATTCGGTGCGTGTGTACTAAACAACGATCTATTCCAGTATATGCAAGAAGCAGTTTTCCAAGAAGTTCAACCTGACAGTCCACAAGCGGGCGCACGCGGGGGAGAAGCACTTGTGTCAGGTTTGCGGGAAGTACTTCGCGCAGCGCAGCACCCTGCTTCGGCACCACAGGAGGTACTTAAACTCTGAATCCGGGTCTCCGGTGTTTGTTTATATGGAACATTACACAGAAACCTTTCAAATATACATTTGATTTCATACACAAGCTGTCTCCTGCGATTTGCGGCCGGTAGAATATATTAATAAAACAAACCCAGCCCTCTTCACCATGCACCGCGGGAAACATAAAACATTGTTTGCTCATAGAGAAACGAAATATTCTACCGTTTGCATAGACAAATGTGTAACGCTTCTTTGTTTTGACGTTTTTTAGTTTTGTTGCGCTGTTTTTGTGTAATGTTCCGTAAAACACGCGCAGGAGACCCGACTTAACTTCTTGTACTACCGAGCGGTAATCATTTCCAAAAAGCATTGAAAAGTAGGCATTTAATGTAAATAGGCAAGAATATAGCACTTTTATTTTATAAGTAAGATACTTAAATCTCAATAATAGTGTGCAGAATAAAATATTATAAATCCATTGGATAAATCAAATTATGAGCAGTTGATTTTGGTTTGACTTTGGGAAATGATGTTTCCCTTTCATGCGATGATTAATTAATGAACTTAGAACAGAAAGGAGGCTCCATTAACTGTACCACTACTGGTGCTTCAGAAATACGCCCGTTAGAGATAGCGCACCAATAAACTAAGTAATATTTTATTTTGTTTCAGGTACCACCCCGGTATGGGGGGAGACAAGAATATTGCTGAAAGTAGCGAAGAACAGAAAGAGTTTTAGTTAACAACTAAGTACGCCACTACCTGCTCTTTTCTGAATAGTGGCTATTAGATGTAATATAAGATTTTTTGTAGTAACTTGCGTTATATTTTATTTATTTACATTTAATTATTAATTAGAACGGCCTAAGCCAATTACACTAATCAGTCAAGTAGAAATTACTTCATTAATAATTAATAATTGGGTAAATTACTATTTAACATTTATTTATGTACCCATTCCGTTATTACATAATAATTATCGTCATTATGAAGTAGAATACGTGTAGAATTAAGGCGAAAATCGTGGACGAAAATATTATAGGTACCTACGTTTGAAAGGGGATGAAAATTATGGTAAGTAGATGGTCGAATCGAATGGTCTATTGGTCGATGATGGGGCCCAACGAGTCGCACTAAATAGAGTCACGGTGTGTTAATCATTTAACACCATAGATGTTTTTTTTGAGATAGTGATTGGAGCTACACCTAAATAACCTGTATCCCATCAAAAACATTACATGTACAAAAATGCACAAGTCTCGCAGCGCAGTTTATCTGCCGTAAAACGTTGTGAGATCGAATGTAAACCAAGTCGGTTAATTTCAATACCTACCTATACCTATCTATGGGAGCAGTTATATATTTATTTCTTTAGTAAATAAAGTGACTTGGCAATTGCACACGGCAACATAAATCTATGTTAAGCGCTTTTTGCTTGTATTTGTGTGAAAGTACACCTATACGGAAGACTATATTTAGATTGCCTAGTAGATTATGCTGCCGTGTACAATCGCCAAGACACTCTATTTACTAAAGAAATAAATATATAACTGCTCCCATAGATAGGTATAGGTAGGTATTGAAATTAACCGACTTGGTTTACATTCGATCTCACAACGTTTTACGGCAGATAAACTGCGCTGCGAGACTTGTGCATTTTTGTACATGTAATGTTTTTGATGGGATCTCATTTCTTTTTGTAGGTTTTCTTTCTTTATTTCGTTTTTTTGCGAAACACGCATAAACGCGCGCCCTGCGCCTACGCGGCCGGGGCCCCTTGCGAACATAGGTCATGCTCATAGATTATCATGAACGAGTGCCTTTGCGTCTCCACAGATGCATATCAGGTATAAGGTATCTAGGTACCTATTTTAATGTACCTAGGTAACGAATTTGTTCAACCTATAAAAGTGTAGGTAGGTATAGTATAGGGATTTGTATCTCTCTATCTGCGGTAGGTGTACCTATAGTGGAAGTTTTTAAAAAGCGCTCAACTGTAAAATTTTTCGAAGCCATTTCTCATTTTTAACCCCTGTTACCCATTTCATTCAATTTCAATGAAGTCTAATTATGAACTGTAAAAGTAACTTTGTAATCACATACAATTTAATGGGATTTATATGGGAATACAAAGTTATTTATGCAGATTATATGTCTAGAAAACGGGATGAAAATTATGGAATGTCAGAATTTTTCCTTGGTTTATAGGCTAAACAATAGCTATATTCAAAATTTTAAACTTGGGGCACGGCTAGAAGTACCTTAGAATTTTGATGATCGGTGAGTCAGTCAGTGGGCAGCAAAATTTAGGAACTTTGACTTGCAATAATTCTTAAACTACTGGTTCAAATTTGATGTAATTTGGATTATTATCTGTAAACGTGATGCCCTCTTGGCCACTAAAAATTTAGGCTTCTAGTTTTATCCATAACGAAGTTACAGGGGGTCGAAAATGGCCCGAATCGCTTCGAGAAAAGGATAGTACGGCCGTGCCTTTTGTTTTGCTCGACTTGGCGGGGGGACTGCCGTGCCCCCAGATTACATTTATCCGATTTATAAATTGTAGCCAAGGTGTGCCGTGTCTCTTTCGGGTATATGCTTCTAAGGGCCGTATTAATAAATCAATCTCAGCTCTGAGAGCTATCTTCAGTGTGCACTTGCTATTTCGTTCTATTAAATACATCTTAAGTTGTAGATTACGATCCGAAACTTACATGATCTCTGGCTAATTAATAAATGACACTCAGCGGTTAAGTGCTACCCGATTATGACACAATTGACACATACAAGACAGTATCTAGTAGCCAGTGCTACATCTCAATACCCATTTATTAAATAGCAAAGATTTCAAGATGTAGATTACATTTTGAATGTGGATCAGCTGATAGCGCACTTGGTAGCGCTATTGAGGTTCATTTATTAATACGGCCCTAAGAGTATACGCTATTGTCTATTTCTTGATACTACGTCTATGCACGGAATACTGGTACTTATGTAGGAACTTGAGACTGGTTAAATGCAAAAACCACGCAAAGCCAAAAAAAATTGTACCAAATAAAAAAAAACGAAGTAAAATACTGGTCTGTCACTGTCGGGCTGACAGTACTGTGATACTGTCAGTGTCAGGCGTGAATGTTGTGATTGAGGAAAAAGAAAAAGAAATCTGTATTTTTAAAATTTTTTCCGCAAATGCGAAGTTTTACTTACCCAAATATCGACGTTATCTCATTTTGTTCGTGTACAAAATTATGAAATAAAATGCTAAAATAATACAGCTCTTTAAGTATTGTAAAGTTCACACGATGGAGGACGCTACAGAGACTTCCGAAAACATCTTTTGTTACGCGTGTCTTCGAAGTTCCAATGAGTACAGAATACAGGATTACAAAATTGAATATCCACATTTTATAGCGATATTCGAGGTAATAAACTTAAATTCCTACTTACTCTTAAGTTACAGACTATCTATAATAGCCCTAGCCTCCGAAATCATTCACGGGTCCAATTAACAAAAGATCTCATTATTTTTTAGACGGATTCAATAAAACTATGCTTTTTATGCAAGCGGATAGCACAGCATGCAGAGCTGTTTATACAGAATGTCCAGAGCAATCAGATATTGCTGGAAAGTTTTGGAGTAAGTCATAGCATTGCATTTATATGCTCGTTAAACACATTTAGATAGACAAATACCTACACATTAAAGTACCTACTAAATCAATAAGTAATATCGAAATAAAAACTAGCGTACTGAACAAATGCCAAGTTAATGTTTCTTCAAATCTATTGTAACAAAATGACAATCTTGGTAACTCTTTCAGGAACTGCCCACCACCTTACAAGAAGTCGAATCACAACTAAACCCCCCTATAAACCTCACACAAACATCACTAGACACTATCACCTTATCCGGCACCGACCCAGACTATCCAGGCCCACCTCACAAAGTCACCAAGACAGACTTCACCGAACCAAAAGTGATCGTCACTCACTCTAAAAAGACTTCAAATAACAGGATCCATAAATGTAAAAAGGGTAGAGAGCGAAACTTGAAGTTAAACGGTTCTATTGATGAGTTGTATGGTGACCATAATGTTAAGAATATCAAGGTTGAGTTGAAGGAGGAAGATTTGTCATTTGACCATCTCGAAGGGGAATTTGTTGATGACCATGATGGTAATATTGATTTTATGTTGTTACTAGCTGTGGTCTGTCATTGCACCCACATTTCCTGGGACAATGTGTAGCCTGCTTTATTATAGTGCGTCATGCATCCTCGTGCCTACTCGAGCAGTCATCAAAATCCGTGTAGCCGTTTTGGTGGAATTGACTAAAAAACGTCAAAGAAAACTAATTTTTATATTTTTTATTAAATATTCATAGAATGGTGGAATTCATGTTTAATTACACTTAGTGGTGAATAAGAACTTACAGTTACTTATACTTAATTTAGAAGTAATAATTCTGTACTTTTTTCAGGATTCCAAGACTCGTATGTGAAAGAGGAAGACGATTTTCCGCTACAGGCATTGTTGAAATCGGAAATACAAATAGAAGGAATCGAAGTTATGAGTTTACGAAAGAGCCTCAGAAAAAAGAAAGTCAAGAAAAAACTGAAGAAAGTGAAAAAGGAAATAAGAGAGCCAAAGGTTGTAAAATATAACGGTATGTAATGATAATGGTCACACTACAAATATGTGACAGCAACCAAAGCGAGACATAGAAGTTAGGAGTGACTTACCATGTAAACCAAAGGATCCATGATATCACCGTTTTATCTGCATATTTTTTATTTTCCCATTTGGTCACACAGTCATGACTATAAGTAATGAAAGAATTTTCAGATTTGAATCGGTAGTTCCGGAGATTGTCGTGTGTAAAGTAACAAAGGACTTTCCCTCGTTTTATTGATACTAGTGTACCTCTTATTAACAATAGTGTATACATCTCTATAATGTTGGTGTACATAAAGAATTAATTTTAATTTTTATTGTTTTACAGAAGCATCAGGAATAGAAACAATATACATAACAGAACAGCAATGCATGGAGGAAAGGAAGCAACAAGCATTAGATAAGAAATATATGAATTGTACATATAAATGTGAAGATTGTCTAAAGGGGTTTAATTTTAAGGCTAGCTATGAAATGCACATGGAAAAACATAGTGTGGTAAGATTTGCCTTTGTTGTAAGTCAAGCTGTTTTGGTTGAAACATCTTGGTGATAAAAACGAGAAGTTCCCAACAAGTCACACTTAATCGAGTAAGTGTGACTTGTTGGGAATTTTTCCCGATTAGTCATACTGTTCCTCGTAGCATCCTTTTACAACAAGAGGGTTCCCGACACGTCACGCCTAGTTTTATGGAATCTGTGACACGATGGGAAAAATTCCTGATGAGTTACACTGTTGTTACATTGTTAGTATCATTTTCATTGTTTTAGAGTATGGGTGCTTTCGGATGCGATATTTGCAAACTGAGAATGGACACAGAAGAGAAATTACAGAGCCACAAAAGATATCACACAGTGTGAGTAACTAAATGTTATACTTTACTAAATAAATTGATCCATACTAATATTATAAATTCGAAAGTAACTCTGTTACCTTTTTAGGATTCCGTGCCTCAAGGGTAAAACGGGATCCTATTACTAAGAATTTCACTGCCTGTCCGTCTTGTCATCAGGCTGTAATGTCATGAACTTTGATAGTTAGACAGTTAAAATTTTCACAGATGGTAGATTTCTGTTGCCATTATAGCAATAAATAGTAAGAACGGAATAAAATACACATTTAAGGGGGCTCCTATACAACAAACGTTATATTGTAATTTATTTAGAATTGTCAGCTTTGTTTTATAGGTATTTCTTTTATATTTGCTAATTTTAATTTTGTATTTGGTTTTGCTCATCGAGCATCCATGGCGAACGCTATGTACGCCGTACGTGTTGTACACATCGGAATATTGCTCATATATAAAGATCCAGTACTAGTGTTAATGTGTACGATGTGGCTGTACTATTTTAATAAATAAATAAATAAATATTGCTCGATATTATACATATTTATAGAGTCTGAGTCGGTCTACATTAAATTTGGTATGGAAATAGATTGGACCTTAGAGACGGGCATAGGATACTTTTTATTACGATTTATATTGTAGTTCGTGCGGCCGAAGTCACAGGCAACAGCTAGGTTATAATCCTACTTCCTACTAATATTATAAACGCGAAAGTTTGTGTATTAGTTTGTCCTTTTTTCAGGCCTCAACGGATAAACGGATTTTTATTAAATTTAGTATACAGATACTTTAGGTCCTGGAATGGGAAATAGGGTAGGGTACGTTACCGGTTCCTGCGGGATAATAGCGAGCGCGGGTGAAACTGCGGGGTGCTGCTAGCGTCATTATAAGTATGGTTGTTTATTTGCAGACGGTACAAGTGTATGGATTGCGGTATAGTTCGCATAAGCCGTATCACCATAAAAGACCACCGCGCCGCCTACCACAGCCAAGGGGAGAGGCAGTTTGTCTGTCCTTATTGCAGTAAGGCGTTCAAGTGAGTATATTTTTCCACAGTCGTCATCATCATCATCATCCTCCTCCAATAACTCGTCAACTTATACATCACATTTTTATATTGTGTTATTCATTAAACTTTGTATTTATTTATTATACCTTCGGGTCGGCATTACAGTTTCCCAATTTGCCACCCGTAGTCCTCAAACTAAATACAGGTTTTACATAAATATAAATATGATTATTATTTGGTAATTTGTCATATTTTGTTCAACTTTGTATTGTGTCATTCGTTCCAGACGCCAAGTCTCACAACGGAAGCATGTGAGATACACTCACTTGAAGAAGGAGCGGGTGACCTGCGCCTACTGCCACAAGAGTTACGCCAATAAGGACGTCCTCAAATCCCATATGATGCTGTAAGTTTTCCCCACTGACCTCCCCAGCAGGGGACAGACTGTCCGTCTGTCTGTCACCAGGCTGTATCTCAAGAACCGTGTTCGTTAGACAGCTGAAATTTTCACAGTCGCTGTAGGTGTACCTATTTCTGCTGCCGCTATAACAACGAATACTAAAAGACAGAATAAAATAGTTATTTAAGGGGGTTCCCATACAACAAAACGTGTTTTTTTTTTTGCCGATTTTATACTTAATGGTACGAAACCCTTCGTTAGGGTGAGTTCCCAACGAGTCACACCAGATCCGGTCACAGATTGACTCCTTGGGATTTTTTTTCCCATCGAGTTACACTGTAACACGTTGGAAACAAAACAAGTTAAAACTAGTTGCAATGAGTAACAGTGTAGCTCAAAAAAGTGTATCGGTCAAGTCAAATTATATATATTTATATAGCGATTACTAGGTAATTATAAAAAGAAAAACCTAACGACCTAATCTATCTGTGTCGGGGTGGGCGGTCTTGTTTTTTTTCTCCCATTGTGTCAAACTGTTACTCGTTGCAACGTTTAGTTATAGAAGAGTTCCCAACGTGTTACACTTGTGTAACAGTGTAACTCGATGGGAAAAAAATCCCAACGCGTCACACTGTGACCGGATCTGGTGTGACTCGTTGGGAAACCCCCATCGTACCCGAGTCCAGCTTTTCTATTCTACCTTCCTACCTTATGTCTTCATGACCTTTTCCAATGCGTCTAGCGACCGAAATTAATAATCAATCCAATCCAAATTTTGCTATCTGGGATTGATATCACAATCCATTTTTAGGGTCAAACGTGCCATTAGCGATCTGTGGGTTGGTTTATGAAAGCACGCAGATTGAAAATCGATCAAACGATAGGCAGCAATCCAAGATCGATTTCAATCTTGGATAGGAGATACAATATTAATTTCGGCTGTAGATAAGTATCGTCATGCTCTTGTCCACCCCCAGGAGCCACCCGGCGGAGGTGTCGGCGGCGGCGGCGGAGCGGCGCTGGGCGTGCGCGGAGTGCGGCGCCGCCTTCCGCTCCCCGTCGCAGCTGCGGAGCCACGCCACCAAGCACTCCGGAGCCCGGGACTACTACTGCGTCGAGTGCGACAAGTCAGTGCGTCCGGCGCACCTCATAATAATAATCAAATACATAAACATACCTAATTAATAATTGTGCCATCTGGAGAAACGGGTTCTCATAACAGAGGGAATTCTACAATGAGAACCAGGGCTATAAAATAAAAACTAAGTTGTGTTAGGGAAGTAAATTAGAATCTGCTTTGTACAAACAAACAGTATTTTATGTTGTTACAAAAAAACACGAAAGAGATAAGTGGGAGTGGGCGGCGCTCGTGCCAAACATATGACTCGTAGCTCAGAACCAACATCAGTTTCGCTAAACATACTATGTCATGCTCTACGTCTGCCGCGCGTACAAAATGCCCAATGTGCAGTTTTAGAGCCCAGTAAAATGAAGAATATCTGTTAACACATAAGGCACATTTTCAAAAAGACGGATCGATAAAATTTAAAGTTGATCTTGTTTCAGAACCTTCAAATCCGAAGCTGTGTTGAAGCAGCATCTGAAGACTGCGCAGCCTCACGTCAACTACTTGGAACTGCCGTGAGTGTCTGGAAGAAATTCCCACATCATATAATTCTAATACAATACTAATATTATAAATGTGATAGCGTCTCTTTGTCTATTTATTGTGCCGATGAACCCTTTTTGATGAATTTTGGTATAAAAATAGATTGGACCTTGGATACTTTTTCTCGATAAAATGTAATCTAAGCGATGTTACGGGCTAAAACTAGTGTTAATTAAAAATGAACTTATAGCACATCGTGGACACTCCATACAAACGGCTGCTTCGGACAAAAGACAAGCGATAGCGTCGCGTTGTATTGCGTCGCTACTCAATAGCTCACCCGACACGCTCTAATCTAACCTCGTTTTAATTTAAACATAGTCAGAGTTGGTGGCTTCCTAACGAATCACACTAGATCCGGTCACAGTGTGACTCGTTGGGACTTTTTTCCCATCGAGTTACACTGTTACACAAGTGTGACACGTTGGGAACATTTCTATAAAAAAAAGTTGCAACGAGTTACAGTGTGACGCAAAAAAAGTGTTTCGGTCTACTCAAATTATTTATATGTATTTAAATAGCGATTACTAGGTACTAGGTATAGTTATAAAAGAAAAAACCTAACCTATCTGTGTCGGGGTGGGCGGTCTTGTTTTTTTCTCCCAATGAGTCAAACTTACTTGTTGCAACTTTTTTTTATGGAAGAGTTCCCAACAAGTTACACTTGTATAACAGTGTAACTCGATGGGAAAAAATCTCCCAAAGAGTCACACTGTGACCAGATCTGGTGTGACTCGTTGGGAACCCACAGATTACCCCTTCTTGGATATTTAATAGGTATTCTATGCTTACAGGTTATCCTGCCCGCAATGCGATAAGAGATTCTCTATCCGAAGAGACTTGGACCGGCATATGAACAGGGTGCATTTGGATATCAAGCCGTTCCGCTGTGACAAATGCGATAAGGTAACATTACTGTATGTTACCAGTACCAAGTACTGTAGGGTGAGCAGGAACCTCTATCGAGAAAGTATTCGATACGTTAACTGTCAAATTGGTTTAGATTTGATCAGCGCCTTGCAATATCGACAAGATACGTCCGCGAACGTTTACCTTGATCGATGTGTTAACGATACGAACCGGTAGAATTGTCGTGCTTTTCCTATTGCTCACCCTACAGACGTTTTCTTTCACGACAAGACTGTTCGCGTCTAATTCGCGCACAAACAAATATCAAAATATATAATTTTGGACATACCTCGACGTTTCGGCCGAGTTACATCGACTGTGGTCACGGGGAGAATTGAGAATGCAGGTATAACCGTCCGGAGCGGTAGGTGTTGTTTCTAACTACCGAGTTTAATCTTGCAAACCAAGTTAATATGTTTTCTGTTCGCGAAAGTTGAACGTCTAAGACTGTTCGGCCAAGGCTGTAGTAGTGCCGTGTACGGACAGAAACGCGTGTCTGTGTGCGTGTTGCGACTGTGTTTCAGCGTTTCATTTGTATTTCTATATCTAGATGAAAGAAAATTAAGCCTGTGAGGTAGATATTGGATACAATCACATGGGGGTAAATAGATCCTCCAATAAAATATGTTACCCTGGTACATTTTTAATAGAGTTACGATCAATGCATTTTATATCTGACTGTATTTTGTACGCGCGGCCGAGTCGCCCCCTACAAAAGAGGTAAAATGGATATGGGGCAACTCGCCCTTTCGGCCGAGATGACCCCCAACTTAACGATTTCAGGCGTACGTCAACAATTGGTCGTTGATCGACCACAAGCGGCACGTCCACGAGGGGTACAAGCGGCCGCTGCGGTACCCCTGCAAGATGTGCGACAAGATATTTGACGTAAGCACCCCCACATTTTATTATGCCATTCTACACTGGGCATCTTCAGCACCTTCGGACGCACCATTTCATTCATGTGAGATGTGGTCGAAATGCTGTCATAGTTTATTTATTTCTTAACGATTCTACTGATATTTTATACGTAGCTACACTAGGATTGCTCCTGTATCGTATCGCTTAAAGACATAATTTCACATACATATCACACCCAGAGCAGAAACAAATATTTGTGGATCGGCTACCATATTAATGTTGTCATAGTGTTTTAATATCCATTTAACTTTATATACCCTACTATAATAATGGCAGGCCCGGCAGATTTATTTTCGCATATAAAATGTATGAGAAAATATAAATTATCATATATATCTATTTTTTCCGTGTATTTATCTCATATTTTAACATCAATTCCGCTACTCGGAACCGAGACAAATCTAACAAAGTTCATTACAATCCGTCCAGCCGTTCTTGAGTTATAAATCGTGTTACTTCCACGACTATGTTTTATGTCTATATATATAGATTATCATTAAAACTAAACTGAAGTTTCTCCTCAGCGCAACTCCATCCTAAAAGCCCACATCCGGACGCACACGGGCGAGCGCCCCTACCAGTGCAGCAAGTGCCCCGCGCAGTTCAGCCAGGCCGGCGTGCTGGCGACGCACGACAAGCTCATACACCTCAAGCTAACCAGGGACGGCAGGCCCAAGCCTAACTCCATGAAATAGCACTGATAATGCTCAAGCCAGACGGTCGTCGTTCAATTTGCGAGTCAACTAATTGGTACATTAGAGTGTACATTAGTCATGTAATTGGTACATTTTGAGTCAACTAATTGGTACATTAGTGGCATGTAATTGGTACATTTTGAGTCATGTAATTGGTACATTTTGAGTCAGCTAATGGGAACACTTTGAGTCAAGTAATTGGAAAATTTTGAGTAGATTAATTGGTACATTTTAATTCATGAAATTGGAATGTTAATATTTGAGAATTATGAGATGTAGCATTTATTTTTATCGAATCAAACGCTGCGTTGTCTAGAAACAATTGGTTTGAGCTTATCTCTATTAAAATATGTGAAATACACGACGATTACAGCTTTATTTATTGTTATACTGGCTATACACTACTATTATTTACAATAATTTATTTAACACAAAAATACCATAAATAAAATGAAAACCATACTAAACAATATATTTTAATCTAACAAAAATGTATCCTCCAGGCGTGTCAAGAACACTGGATGCATTTCAACGTTGAATACCTAGCAATAGATATTATAGTCTGTGGCAATTATGTCTTCGATCTCACAGGTAAACAATGTACCTACCTATTATGTAAGAAAAGAAAAAGTTCAACATGTAAATAACCGTTATTTAGTCATTTATGTAGAGATACTTACATACTGTTATGCTGTGTAAAGATAGAATAAAATTATAACGAATATTATTGACTTTGTTTTTTGTTCTTTCTTGTTTTTATCTATTTGATCCATGGCATCGAATGTCGATCGATTAACGGGGTATGATAAGACTCAGGGGGTTGATTTTTGAAAGTAATCGTTGAATTGGTATCATGAAAATGCTCGATTTTTTTCATTTTTTTTTTTAATTACTGGCTTGAATGCAACAAGCAATTGGGTTGAATGCGACAAGCGCATGATGGTTCATGCGCTTGTCCGTGGTAAGAAACTATGAAATATTTTTGAATATTGGTAGACAGAGTGATTAGAGACTTCAAAATAATGTCCGTAAGGATTGAGGTGCCACTTTTGAAAAAGTACAAATTTTAAGAGGAATAATATCACGCAAGATGAATTTTTACCATCTTTTTTTATTGGTGATATTAAGTAGTTAATAATGATTAATGATGTATTAATCACCGATGACTCAATAGTCACCAGGTAAAAAATAATAATTATAATGAAGCGAAAGTTAACTTTGCTCAAGTTGAGAATTTAGATTCCTATCTTAGGAGTTAGAAAAGGTAGATATTAGTGATGACTTTTTGTATAAAAGTTGACTAACTACAATCTGAGTGTTAGTCGAGAGTGAATAGGTGTCTTCTAGGGAAGCATCTCCACTATCTCGACCGCATCGTCACTTGCCATCAGGTGAGACTGCGGTCAAAATCAAATGCTTCCATAGGTATCCCTAATAGAATAGAACTTATTGATAGAAGGTAAAATAAAGTGTACTAGAAGCACCTCGCGGTTTCACCCGCGTTAACTACTATCCCGCGGGAACCATTATTTTTTACGGGATAAAAGGTAGCCTATGTGTACCGGGGATATCATAGCTTCCCAACAGTGAAAGAATTTTTCAAATCGGTTCAGTAGTTTCGGAGCTTATTCATTACAACCAAACAAACAAAGTTTTCCTCTTTATAATATTAGTGTAGAAATATATAAATTCTTTCGTTGCCTTTCAATACCTTCCCGCGTAGTCGTTATAAGTAGGTACACATTTATCGATATCAGCTCTATCATGATAGTCCATGCAGTAAAACTACCGCTAAAATTTTGCTCAAAGGAATATTATTTTATGTAGGTCACCCATAGTGGTAGTATATAGGTAACATAGATAGACGTGCCTCGTGCCCTAAAGTGGTTTAAGCCCTAAATCCCTTGAGCCCTACGAGGAAGTGATGCTTCCATCAGCGCGGTAATCACTTCCCGTGGTGGTGCGAGCTGTGCGACACACGGAGCGTGGTCTCGGGATATGTCTGGCGACGTGTTAAATTGAGTGGAAATATTTGGAATTTTTATTAGGATATTTTGATTAGATACAGTCTAGAAACATCTTGAGCTTGGATTGATTGAGAGGATTCGTTGATGGTGGAACAAAAATAGTGAGTTAGACACGTAGTTAATTAGTTATACCTACCTACTAACACGGCTCTTTGAAAGGTAACAGATATTGATTAATTAATGTCCACAGAGCTAAATATCATAAGCTATGGGAATCGAAACCTTCGAAATGATTTCCATCCTTAGCCAGGCCTCCTCATCTTTAGTATTAGGTAGGTACCCACTGGAACTCCTGGACTGGACCTTGCATAAAAATGCTAATTTCTCTCTCTCGCTGAACGTGGCTGCTTAGCAACACTTTATAGTACGTCTGTATAGAGCAAATCCGTGATCTTACAGAGTTAGACTGGCCATATAATCCTACTAATATTATAAACGCGAATGTTTGTGATATGGTAGGATGTTTATTGCTCGTTCACGCAAAAACTACTGAATGGATTTTGATGAAACTTAATAATATAGCTTACACATCAGAATAACACATAGGCTACAAATCATAAAGATATATCATATATTATCCAAACGCGGGGCGCATCTAGTAGGTAGGTACTAATCCCTACCTGCTATTTTTCCTCGTAAAACTGCATCTCCTTTCCAGTAGGGTAGACTGGGTACGTTTGTGCCATGGTACGATTGTGACAGTCGTCATATTAGCGAAACCATAAGGAATTCCGAGGAGGGTGCAAGGGAAGAAAGAAGCGGGACGTCCGTCTGAAGGTGTCTCACTATATTGGGCCATCCGTTGGGCGACGTTGCCTTTTGCAGATACCTACATTACTTTTTTTCAACGAAAAGTAAGATTTTTTATTAGATTTCATTTGATATTTGTCGTTATATGTGTACTGTAACGGAACAGGCTTCAATACCCTGGTCTCGTTGTTTCACAAATATGGGGATCTGCAAATATTGATTATTTTCAAGGAAGATATGCAAACTTCTTCAGTGTTTTGTTTCATTTTAATTTTGTACATGGTTTGACAGCGAAGGAGGTTGAAGGTGGTATAGAGATTAGGCGTCGGAGGTTAATGGAACGGGGATTCGAATTGTAGCAAAGAAAATGTGATATTGGAAAAATATATGGAAAAATGAATAAAATAATGGTTTTTAGCTGCGTTTATAAATGTCGGTTGTGCTAAGAAATGCTAGGGCACGTTACTTTCAGAGTTCTAGGTCGAAATGCGATTTATGAGTTTGGTAGAAGTTCCAAGACCTACTAGAGATTGTTCTAAGGTTTCAGATCTCTAAAATACATGTACATAAATCTATAATGTTATCAGATGGCTGAGGGGGTAAGTAGGCTCTTTATATGGCTTCCTGTAATATTGTGAATAATTGAATAATAAAAATATTATACTTGATCTCTGAGTAAATGGGTATCGCTAAAAAGGTCGAAGTTGTGGTCTTAAAGGGCACCTTTCTGATGATAATATAATTCAACTAACAAACATAAATCACAAACATAAATCTACTGGTGAACACTGAAATACCTGGTGTGTCTTTGCAAGTGCAAATTGAGCAAAATAGTCTCATGTATCGAATCTCTATTCTAATACGAATTAGAGGACGTTACTATCTACGGTCACAAACGAGGGCCTACACCATGACTAAAGTGTCTCCGAGTTAAAGTATAAAACTCATACTTAGATCTCTACAAAGTTTGGAGAATCTATAATCTATTTATTATACAAAACTGTATTGACATCAGAATCTACCTGAGAGACTACGGCTCCATCCGTACATTGCGTATCTTGGCAACAGCTAGTTAATAATAATAACAATGGGAATAATAATAATCGATCACAATGTTCTGAAAGCTAAATAAAGGTTATTATGCGATATAATATGTCTCATTAATCCATTAACAATGCACTAAAGAAAGTGAACTTATAAAATAACGTTGCTGACATAATAATGACAAACTATAGAAATAGGAAAGTAATATCCTTGCTAAAAGATTATGCCCTCTTTTTATCTTTGCCGAATGACGCAAACCAACAAACAGACTGACGATCATCAGGTAAAACTAGAAGCCTTGCTATCATCAGTAAATTCGAGATCACTGTACGTAATAACATAAAACACTGTACAAATCTGAGCGGTGGAGAGTATCCAGTCAGGCAGGCGAATCTCACAGTCTAGAGCGGAGGAGGGGCTCCTGACCTTAGCCGCTGTGTTAATCATCATCATTGTCATCTTTATTCCACATTCGTCCACAGCTAGGTACGTTCCTTCTCGCTTTTATGTGGATTATGCGATACGGAAGTCTGGACCGACGTGGTTGGTAAAAGTAGTAATATATTTTATTGTCACGATATTAATCAGGTAAAGTAATACACTTGACTATTTAAACAATAATAATATGATCTAACCTCTTCTTCAGTTGTAAAACTCAGGTAGAAATCAATTAAATCAATACTTGATACTTTTCTCGGATCTACATAGCGTCTCAATAGGATAGGGTAAGTTGTACAATATTGAGATAGGGTAAGCTGTACAATGTTAAGATAGGGTAACTTAGATTTATATCTTTTGTTTACGGTTCAGTTAGATAGAATGCCATACTATATACTTAAAGAGCTACGGTTACACTATGCGGTTCACAACTAAGGGTATACTAGACGAATCACTTGGCCATATTTGATTCTAAGCGGACTTATACTTTATAGTTATTATAGGTTGATGTAATATTAAGGTGCGGTACATATTTGGTAATAGTTAGTCTAATCGGTAATATTTATAATAAACGTGTAGGGTCGTAATCATCTAGTGGTTAGGACTCTACGTTGTTTATAGGTGTAAATTGGTCTTAGAGATCAGGTTTTGGTTAGAAAAGATAGGGGGGGGTAGGGGGGGTGGTTACAATTTGGTGCCGTGACCAGGATCGGATCGATGACGGCATTACCAGGATCGATGACGGCATTACTAGGATCGAGGACGGCATTACCAGGATCGATGACGGCATTACCAGGATCAGTGACGGCATTACCAGTATTTTAGGATTTTAACGACGGCATTTCCAGGATCAATGACAGTATTACCAGGATATTATTATACGGTTCAGGCTAGTGTAGGGTTAGTGTAACTTCGCTTTGAGGTGACTGTTTATTAGTCACAATTTGTTGCTTGTGGAAAAGGATGGTATTAGTATGGCATTATAGACATTAAAAATTAGATTGTAATATTGTGTGTCAGGTTGCGGTTTGCAGGTTCTGGCTTCAGTTACTTCTCTGTTGGTGGAGAAATGCAGTATGAGTAACAACATTATTATCAGGCTTAAGCAAAATAAAATACTTAATAATAACTATACATGATACGAACTAGGGAAATGTAGATTTTTACTAGATTTTGACAGCTTTAATGTTATGGGTAAATTATTCAATCTTGAGGTTAACGATAGTGGGAATAACTAAGTAAAATAATAATCGTAATTATATAGTTAATGGCTAGCTGCATGCGGTAATAATAATAGTCACATAATTACACAAAGTTATGTTGGAGGAGACAATGGTTTTGGGGTTGTATCTGGAAATGAGATTGCACAACACATTTTGACAAACGGGTTTGCCATTCAGATGGATACGGACTTGGTACTTGATTGTGGTGCTTTGTAGGATCTACATTCATAATGTGAGTTCAAGGTGGGTTGGTGCAGAGGTGAAAATATTTGGTCCAAATAATCAAATCAGGGATGTTAGAAATGTAATATATCAAAAATAAACTTTTAGTTTTTGCAAGTAAGATAGGAAGCTTTTATTAATTGTAAATAAAAATAGTAATTCAATACTATTGTAACGGTACGCACACTTCGTACATACTTGATGATGAGGGCTGATGATGTCACAGTCATCTTTCCATCGAAGTGGAGGTTAATAAATAAGAAAACTGGTATCTTCACGATACGTATCATTGCAACAGAGCTTTCCATGTTGTGTCTTACGAAAACTGACATTCAATATCAATAGAGTTAACTCAGGGTATATTATATTTAGATATTCTGTGCTCAGAAGTAAATTTGGCGCAAGCTAGGACTCGGCTAGATGACCATTGGTTGAGGATGTTCATCGCATATGTAAATGATTAACGGTTAGAATGTGAACAACGAAGAACTGGTTTCTGCTTAAGGTAGTAAATGCACATTTTTACGCAGTTTTATGATTAGGTCATTCGATGTGAATATTTATATTGTACATTCGTAAACACTTTGTCAGATCATAATAGGTTGTAAATAAATAGAGGTTTGAAAACACAGTTTGCAAGCAGAAGCGCTGAGAGCGGTATTTGGCCAATTCACATGTCTAGGTTTGACTAGGGAAGTTAGGGTAATGCTAGTTGCGTTGGGGTAACATTGATATTTCAAAAACATTATGATAAGGTCGGTAGAGTTTTAAAATCAGTATTGTTGTATTCATCGTTATCAAAAGATTATAATGCGCGGTGGAAATATTGAAAATGTGGTTTCGATGTAATAGGTAGTTTTAATAGACTATGTGAGTAAATAGACGTTGGTCAACGAAATATGAAATTAAACAGTGCAATATAATAATGTGAATAAAGATTTTGGGGTTGTTGTTCGATAATAAATATTTTAAACTGTTCGGTCATAAAGGTTGTACATTCATGATAACAGCTATCTGCCAAGTCAAGGGAAATCGCTTTAAATAGGAGTAGAGAAGTGTGGTAGATCGGTTATCGGCTAAATATTGGACAGGGTAAAATAGATTTATCCAACATTTTATCAAAAAGCACGAGTAAAAGTTGGGGAATTATAGTTTCAAGAATAATAAAATACCTAATTATTTAGATAATCGTTATGATATAATTACCCTGCTAGAGTTAAATAATTGAAGTTATCCGAAACGGCTGGACCGTTTTTGATGAAACTTTTGTGTTTGCGATTGATGGTATAGATTCACAAAGGGACACGGAAGGTGGTGCGGTAGGTCAACAGTCAGCAAGTCACTCCATCCGTGTAAGACACAGTCTAGTCTAGACAGGTATTAGCATTTTAGTGACGTTTAGTGAGGCATATCGGAAGGACTGAGGGTTCTTCTGTGTACATTCATTAGTATTTCTGTTTAGAGTTACGTTGTTAATGTTTCATCACGGAATTTAAAAAGCAACCCTTCATATTAGTTCAACTAAATCGTGATAGTTTGTTGTATCTATGGGGATCTGACGTCTTCATAAAAATCTGAATAAATATTTGCATAACTGCAAAACGGTTATTCAACTAATTGAACTTAAGACGGTAAACAGTTTTGTTGATGACAAAGCGTTGCACTTAATCGAAATTAATGCAATGGAAAAAATATGTTAAGGTGCTGAGGATACCTGAAATTAATGCAATGGTAAAAAAATATGTTAAGGTGCTGAGGTTACCTGAAATTAAAGCGATGGTGATAGAAACATGTTAAGGCGCTAGTTACTCAAAGGTTAGGCAGTACACAGCTTAGTCGAAATTAAGCCTGTTGTTAGGTTAGTCGCTGTTAAGCTGAAATATATTAATAGTTCATAATAATATCTTGGGAATTAATATCGCGGTTCTATACGTTGATTTTGACGAAAGGTTTTCTTTGGTAATTGTTCTACGGGCTAGTTATAAGCTACGCTTTGCTGTAATAGGGGTTTTGTGCGGGTAAAGTTAAAGGTAAAGAAAAAAGAAGGCGATGTACAACGGGTTAAAAGCAATAGTTATGTATCTTTCTTGAAAGTGGCAGACTTGGGGATTCCTATAGTCCTGCATACTGGGGGTTGTTTTAATGGTTTAGATATCAATTTTAAAAATAATTATCTACAGTTTTGCATACGGGGGGTTGCTTTAACAGTCTTTGGAAGTGGCAGTCTTGGGGATTTCTATAGTTTTGCATACGGGGGGTTGTTTTAACAGTTTTAATATCAACAAATTTAATAATTTAGTAAATATAATAATTCGTGTTCTCTGCTTAAATGGGTAAGATGCATTGCAAAGTGGCGTGTTACACAGTGAAGTGGTGTATTGGAAGGTTTTGGAAGGAGTTAGTTAATTTAGAGGCTGGAAGCGGAAGAATTAAGGTTTTAAGGAAGTTATTCGAATGTGACAGTAAATTGTTAGCAGGGTGCAAGAAGGGCTTTAGCAATCCATCTATATCCTGGGGTTGAGACGGTTTGTTGTCAATTGGTTTCAGACATACATTCACTTTACAGTGTTCTTTGTGAAGGAGAACTTGGTGTTAGGCTAAGTCAGATGACAAATCCATTAGCATTTGCTAATTTCACAAAGGATCTACTACACGTGCAGGTCGGGTTTGGGGGGATGGCCTTGGTCTGCAGCACACTATTCATACTCCGAATTGTCACCTTTATTATATAATGAGTTGGGAGTGAGCGGATTTGTTGAGAACATGGACAGTTAGAACTTGATAGCTATTAAAGACTATCCGAGTTCAGAGGGATTTTGTAGGTATGGATTTCTACAAATGGAAAGACATTTGAGAGATAAGCGCTTACATTATACTATTAGGGTTGAGGTGCCTCACAACCACCTTTTCTTTTGGACTTTGGTAGCCCTTGTGAGAAGTGATTTCTTGTCAATGAGTCAATACAATAGAAGCTCACGTACTGGTTCATAATAATAGAGATATCTGATTCGGTTTAAACACACTTTACTATAGGTACACCACACCACACGTACACACATTCGTTCGTTTGAAGTCAAATGTTAACAAATTAGAATTGAAAATATTTCGGTTAATGCAGATGTTGTTTTTGATTTGTGAAAAATTGTTTAGTGGGGCAAAATATACTTTCGAAATAAATTAATTATCTTCGTATATTTTGGGGGTTGATTGTAACGGAACAGGCTTCAATACCCTGGTCTCGTTGTTTCACAAATATGGGGATCTGCAAATATTGATTATTTTCAAGGAAGATATGCAAACTTCTTCAGTGTTTTGTTTCATTTTAATTTTGTACATGGTTTGACAGCGAAGGAGGTTGAAGGTGGTATAGAGATTAGGCGTCGGAGGTTAATGGAACGGGGATTCGAATTGTAGCAAAGAAAATGTGATATTGGAAAAATATATGGAAAAATGAATAAAATAATGGTTTTTAGCTGCGTTTATAAATGTCGGTTGTGCTAAGAAATGCTAGGGCACGTTACTTTCAGAGTTCTAGGTCGAAATGCGATTTATGAGTTTGGTAGAAGTTCCAAGACCTACTAGAGATTGTTCTAAGGTTTCAGATCTCTAAAATACATGTACATAAATCTATAATGTTATCAGATGGCTGAGGGGGTAAGTAGGCTCTTTATATGGCTTCCTGTAATATTGTGAATAATTGAATAATAAAAATATTATACTTGATCTCTGAGTAAATGGGTATCGCTAAAAAGGTCGAAGTTGTGGTCTTAAAGGGCACCTTTCTGATGATAATATAATTCAACTAACAAACATAAATCACAAACATAAATCTACTGGTGAACACTGAAATACCTGGTGTGTCTTTGCAAGTGCAAATTGAGCAAAATAGTCTCATGTATCGAATCTCTATTCTAATACGAATTAGAGGACGTTACTATCTACGGTCACAAACGAGGGCCTACACCATGACTAAAGTGTCTCCGAGTTAAAGTATAAAACTCATACTTAGATCTCTACAAAGTTTGGAGAATCTATAATCTATTTATTATACAAAACTGTATTGACATCAGAATCTACCTGAGAGACTACGGCTCCATCCGTACATTGCGTATCTTGGCAACAGCTAGTTAATAATAATAACAATGGGAATAATAATAATCGATCACAATGTTCTGAAAGCTAAATAAAGGTTATTATGCGATATAATATGTCTCATTAATCCATTAACAATGCACTAAAGAAAGTGAACTTATAAAATAACGTTGCTGACATAATAATGACAAACTATAGAAATAGGAAAGTAATATCCTTGCTAAAAGATTATGCCCTCTTTTTATCTTTGCCGAATGACGCAAACCAACAAACAGACTGACGATCATCAGGTAAAACTAGAAGCCTTGCTATCATCAGTAAATTCGAGATCACTGTACGTAATAACATAAAACACTGTACAAATCTGAGCGGTGGAGAGTATCCAGTCAGGCAGGCGAATCTCACAGTCTAGAGCGGAGGAGGGGCTCCTGACCTTAGCCGCTGTGTTAATCATCATCATTGTCATCTTTATTCCACATTCGTCCACAGCTAGGTACGTTCCTTCTCGCTTTTATGTGGATTATGCGATACGGAAGTCTGGACCGACGTGGTTGGTAAAAGTAGTAATATATTTTATTGTCACGATATTAATCAGGTAAAGTAATACACTTGACTATTTAAACAATAATAATATGATCTAACCTCTTCTTCAGTTGTAAAACTCAGGTAGAAATCAATTAAATCAATACTTGATACTTTTCTCGGATCTACATAGCGTCTCAATAGGATAGGGTAAGTTGTACAATATTGAGATAGGGTAAGCTGTACAATGTTAAGATAGGGTAACTTAGATTTATATCTTTTGTTTACGGTTCAGTTAGATAGAATGCCATACTATATACTTAAAGAGCTACGGTTACACTATGCGGTTCACAACTAAGGGTATACTAGACGAATCACTTGGCCATATTTGATTCTAAGCGGACTTATACTTTATAGTTATTATAGGTTGATGTAATATTAAGGTGCGGTACATATTTGGTAATAGTTAGTCTAATCGGTAATATTTATAATAAACGTGTAGGGTCGTAATCATCTAGTGGTTAGGACTCTACGTTGTTTATAGGTGTAAATTGGTCTTAGAGATCAGGTTTTGGTTAGAAAAGATAGGGGGGGGTAGGGGGGGTGGTTACAGTACCGAAAGATTAATGAGTATATTTTCTCGTGAAAAGTTACTAATATTTAGTCAATTAGCAGTGATTACTTTGCATGTAGATTATTCGGTATAGTCATGGCAATTATTATTTTTGCAAATGAGCGTATAGGTACGTTTGTGCCAAAAATTTTCGGTACGGTTGTGACATAGTAATACGGTCAGCTGCGGGTATTCGATAACTTAATCGCATCAAATCACAAATTTTATTAAAAATTCTTTTCTATTTTGACACAGTTACCGTAATGTAGATATAATTAGACGTTTAGTCAACTTTTTGACGAATAAATGTGAATACTGTTAAAATATCATAATTAATAAAGTGCCTGTTAGTTCTTAGGGATTACAATGTTCCCAGATGCTATTCCCTTAACGTAGGTTTCCAAAAATATATGATATTACGTTATGTTACATTATTGCGTGCAATAGTGCGTGATTATATACCATTATGGTGTATTTTTGAACCTGTCACTTCCGACCTCAAGCACTGTCACAACCGACCCAGGGCCAGGGTCGATTGTGACATTTTTTACTTTTTTTTTAATGTGTTCCCATAAGTAAACCGTTGCACTTAGGAGCAAAATTGTTGTGTTTTCACGTAGACAAATGTGCATAGTGCTATAAAAACCACCTTTCTTCCAGCTAACTGGAATACTAACGAAAATATGGACGATCAAATGAAAATTGTCACATTCGTACCCAGTCTCCCCTACTCTCTCTCGCTCCAACGATAGACATTTAGGAGAAAGAGATAGAGTGGAATCACTTTGCAGGAGTCTGTGTTAGTCGACAGCTAAGTTATAGCATGGAAGTCTTCAAATCACAAGTGAACATGTTACTTCTAGGTGCACGTGCATTCAATCATGATTCCATTTAAAACAAATACAGCTGCGTCATAAATCGTGTCTACTTCAAGCCCCAACCTTACCTCATAGATGCGCTGTCATTAGCCACATGTCCAAGTATCGTTGGACGTTCTATCTACAGCATTTACAGGTCATCCGATCCGACGACGTATCGCCAGAACTGTGCCCTTGTGTCCCCACCGGAACCCCGGCATCCGCGGTCCCCTCCGGATGCTGGCGCTCCCGTGGGAGTCGACGCTAGCACGCAGACCGATTCCAAATCTTAAACTCTTCAAGTCTTTAAGTCTTTGCTTCTTCAGTGACGGTGGCGGAACGGTAACTTGTGCGCTTTAGCACCCACGATGCAGGGTTCGATCCTCGGCCCGCACAATTGACTTTTTTTTTTTTATTCCGTTCACGAATTTTTTTTAATGTAACACCGCTAACACATACAAATAAAATAAAAACCTGACATTCAGTGTTCATCCTAAAAACAGTGAACATAGCTTGCAATTTTGACAAGACAGTATCAGATTACTTTTCACAAGTAATGTGCAGTTTTCATCACTCCGTGCTACGGAGGGCACGTTAAGCCATCGGTCCCGGCTGTTATCAATTGATAGCAGTTGTTAAGCCACGTCAGAGGGCCTTGGGCCTGATACACTCTGACACTAGAAGCTAGCACACTCATATTATGACAAATAAACAAACCTCTGCAGTTCATCGTCAAAACCTCAGGGCATTAAAGTGCCAGCCTGGCTGGCTATAGAAAATCTGTCGCCAAATCCCTAGGGGTCTTACTACAAAATATAAGACCAGAGTTAAACAGAGGTTTATAAAATTTCGTTCGATAAAATCGACGTCTTTCACTCGCGTTTTCTTACTCAATCCTGGCATACCTATACCTAATTGTTTTATGTAAATTTGTTATTGAGTCAGAAAAAGCGAGGATTAGACGTCGATTTGTGAAGAAAATATTTAGACTCATCTGTTCAACTCTGGTTTAAATCTTTTGTGGGGAGACCGTAAGGGTTTGGCGACAGATTTTCTAAAGCATAATATTTTCAATATAAATATTATATCGGAGTGTTCTGACAGCGGTTCTTAAGAGCCAGCCCCATTGTTTTGACCACGCTTCCTTCGATCACAATCGTCAAACATGAGCTAGGTTACCCATTTATTAGTGAGGCGCGTTTCTTAACTATTTTTTTCTATTAATCTACACACTATTTATACAACTTACCTCAAACCCCATGGAGTTTGTTTTACTAGCAGACACGGCCACGCGTTGCTGTGGCTAAGGTTTTAGTTATTGCGACTATAAATTGAGATGTAAGCTATCCTATCTTTCAAGTTAGATCAAACTGCACACGGTGTGCAATTTTGATTAAAATCGGTTAAGTAGTTTAGGAGTCCATCGTGGACAAACAACGTGACGTGTAATTTATATTATATTAAGATTTACATTATTATACCAAAAGTACGATAATTGACAACATATCAATTAGATGAAAATAAAATTTGTGCTATTCGAAGATAAAATTTTATTTTATTTATGTTTGTTTCTCGACTAAAATTATGTGAGGTCGAACAAATGAGAAAAAAAATCACAGTAGTTCGATGGTCAAACTAATGAAAAAAATCTCACTACCTACCTATATTAATAGTTCGACGATTGAACTAATGAATCGAACTAGTGAGAACAAACGAAAAGACACCCCTAGCAATAATTTTGTAGAATTTATCGATAGACATGATTATCGATTATTAAGTTTTATTTCTATATAGATAAAGTCGATGGCAAAGGCTGTATAAATCCAGTTGCTGACGCTGACAATCTTCCAGTTGGAGTTATCGATCGCGTGACCCAGTTCCTCTCAGATTTCGTCAGGTCATGAGAACTCCTGTTTTACGGTTCAACAACATCAAAAAACAATGATTGCTAAGCACTCTTGCACGTTAACGAACACTTCATGATTAATATTCCATCAATATTACACACTCGAAGAAACACAAGTTTGAGAAAAAAAAAACAAAACTTCACAAACAAAAAATAAAACACTTTCGGATTCCCGCCAAAACTCCTAACCTAACACTTCGCAGTTGGCTTATCGCCAACTGACGTCACGAAGGCTGTCAGGATCAGTCAACCAAGACTTCCCAGAGCCTTAAGCCGTCATCGCGTCCCTGTAGTTATCGATTGACAGTAATCGTTAACGGCCGAAATTAATAATCAATCCTAATCCAAATTTTGCTATCTGGGATTGATATCACAGTCCATTTTAGGGTCAAACGTGCCAATAACCGATCCGTGGATTGGTTCATAAAGGCAAACAGATTGAAGATCGATCAAACGATACGCAGCAATCCAAGATCGATTCAATCTTGGATAAGAGATACAATATTAATTTCTGTCGTTAGTCAGTCAGGTACAGCCTATTTGTTATCTCACACTGCTATTATATGCCCACTGCTGGGATGTCAGAACTTCTCTCAGAGAGAGAGAGAGAGAGAGAAAGAGAGAACGGCCCATCCCCAAGGCTGGTTGTTGGATGTCATAGGTACATAAATATTATGCCGGTTTCTTTGCAATGTTTTGTATAAAGTTTTTGAGCGAAGCCATTAGAAATAAACAAGAACACGCAACAGTTTGTACCTACTCTGAAGGTAAAGAGAAGACTTGGCAAAGAAATATTATCTTTCACTCTTTTAAAATAACATTCATTTTCATTTGAAAAAATGTTACCAATTTCATCCTTGCGATAGACTCCCATGGATTTTCGATACGCGTTAGTATTATAGCATGTTGCCTTCGAGTGTACCATGGGGAGTGTACTGGAGAATAACTAGCCTTATTTTACACATCGTTACAGTGTTACTTTTATAAGTAAATAAAATACTCAGAAGCACCTACCTCTTTTGTGGGCTTTTCTGTTTCAACCACGGACCATAGACAAGAGGGTTTAACTCAGATTATTAATGGTTTTAAGCATCTTTTGGACGTAACGTAGTCACGCAGGAAAACACTTCGAGAACCGTTAGTACCTGCCTGAGTTGCAAGGTTCCACTCTCCGACGCATGCGTATACGGGGGATGCTGGAACCGAACGGCCCTTTGTCTACAAACGGAGCGGGGTTGGTGAGTACTGCACGTCCACGCTCCCCTTTCAGCTCTACAAGTGGATGGACGAAACTGTAAGTCCAACTGTTTGTATATATTTTTTCGTTATCCTGAATTCATAAATTCAAAGATTAGCGAACATGTTTTTTATGTTCGTGATTTTTGGGTAGGTACATATTCCGTATTGGTTTTGTTTCTTTTACTAGGTGCGGCCATCGGATTTTGGATGTACCCGCATTTTTTCTTATTTCACAGTTTTAGAATGGATGTTAATTTAAATTATGGTGGGTTGCATAGTAATGTACCTATACTACGCGTAAACTGTTGATATTAGGACAAAACCACAAATATTATCAAGTTACTGAAAATATACTTATATATGTTATTCTAGAATAAGGACTACAATATTAATAATAAACCCGAAAGTAACAATCAAATTTCATAAAGCAAGCACTAGTCTATATATTATTTCAATTAGAAGGGCTAAGTTTAAATCTAACATAATATTCGCTGTCTCTTTTTGAGACTAATAATATCTCAGCTATAAATTGTCTCCCATTTTATACCTAAACCCATTATAAAAGTAATTTATTTACCCTGAAGTGGCTTGAGTAAACTTTGCTTGTAACTTTTAATTGAGTTACTTACAAACAACTTTGCCGCAATACTCTTTATTTAACGTACCTACCTACTTACATTATACCTACTAATATTGTTAAATTTTTATTTACTTATTTTGAAACAAGATAGAAAGCTTGCAGTACATCCTAATAACCGAAGCGCTCTATCTCAGAACTTTTTTTCTCTTGAACTATCTCAGAATTTACTAAGTAGGTAAATCATTTTGACATTATTCAAATTCAGACATGGGTGGATTATGGCCTAACCCTCCTCACCAAAGTGAGGGGAGAACTTTGCCCAGCAGTGGGACAGTACGGGCTAAATTATTATTTATTATTTGGAAGAAATCTTATCCGATCTCATCCAAAATTTGTGAGGATTAGTTTCCAAAAGGTTTTCGAACGCTTCTCTTCAGTCGCTTGTTTGTTTGTGGCTTCTAATCCTTCAGTCACCGTTCGCAAATGACGCCAATCCAGTCGCATCTGACTGACTGGTCTGTGGTAGGCGACGTGTCAGGACTCTATCCCATTGCTGATAAACAAGCGAGGGCTCGGCCCCCGCTATCGTCGCCCCGATACTTCCGTAGCGCAGACTTTCCGGAGGGTGGCCAATTGCGCGCCCATAAATTCTTTCGCCACCTGACAGCTGGCAGGTTCACATGTCACCCATCCTGTGCCGGCGTGGTGGCAGACATTGGTACTCGCCACATTCGGGTCCAAGCATGTGGTGTGGCAGCACGCTATCACCTCTCTGCCGAATCTGACGTCGTCCTGTCAGTGCGCTGGGGTTGTGTGTAGTGCGATGTGTGTGTTGGAATAGTGGATTGTGATGCTGTGTGTTCTTTGACGTAAGTTCTTGTTGGTTCTGTTCGAATTGTACCCGGTCTGTGTTAAGTGTGGAGCGGCCGGTGGATTTTGATGGGGGATTCTTGTTCTTCCTGCTCAAATTAGGTATGGTGCGTAGAATTAAAAAATAATACGGCATGGGGTAGCTTTTTGCGATATTCATTTAAAACGAGTACATAAAAAAGTTTGGAAAAATAAGTAGGTATACGTAGGGTAAGCAGTAGCCAATCCTGGTTTACAGCACCAAATCCGACAGCCAATCGATTTTTTTCTCATACCATCACAAAGATCGATATTGTAGGTATTTTAGGTACTACCACTAGGTATTTACCAGATAAATTAATTAGTAGATTATATACTAACAGTGGCTCAATCTAACTACTCTTACGGATAACCGACTGACTGAACGCTGGGCCAGGGAGGGCTGAAGTCATACAAAAGCGCTAGTTGACGCGTACTATGTCGAGCTCGTAAAAACTCATACTAGGGGTACTGGTCTTCAGTGAAGAGAGTGAGTGGTTGTTTGTCGATTGTGGTAGTACCGCGGCTTCAGGTGTCAGATGTTGACAGGCCAATCCATCGACAACAGCTGGATCCAACAGCTTTTCGTGCCCTCTTACTAAAAAGTCGGTGCGGGGCCGAGGATCGAACCCGGCACCGTTTGATTATAAAGCACACAAGTTACGACCCGGCCACTATCTGTCACGTTGTAAGTCATCTAATGGCGTTTCTTTTTCTGTGCGAATTAAGACATGATAACGAATTTTCTCATTCTGAAACTACAACCCTTTGTCAATTTATCTATTATACCTACCTACCTATGTTTTGTTTTTCTCGTTGCTTATTAGGATACTGCGGTATCCTTTAATTTGTGTTATTATGTAGGTACATAAACGGAACGTGTCACGGATTTCACATTTCATAGTCCCAGCTGGCACTCGTCGGTTTCTGGAAGAGATTACAAGCCCCTATAAGCTTAGGGGCGCTTTAAGGGGCCCTGTACTTCGGAGTAACCCTTCTTGACTTGTATCTAGACGAGCGAGACAGTACACCATTTCCATTATCGTGTAGTAGGTACGTGGTATGTTTTAGATGAATTTCTATCGCATGCGAATCTTAATTTTTTTCAAACATAGACACTTCGATCAAATATTCTATAGATACAGTTTCTATGAAAATCAAATCTCAGAAATGTGCACCCATCAAGCCGATATTGTTTCATTTAATAATGAACTTTAACGCACTGCAATAGCGTCGTAAAACAATTGTGAAGGTTTTTTCAAACGAGGCATATGCATTTAATAACCTTAACACTCAGTAATAGCGTTGTTCAAAACAAGGCATATGACGGCCATTTTGGAGCAACGATCGGGGATATACCCTATATTTCATCGTAGCATATAAAGGTTATTTTGGTTGAATTATTGTAGTGACAAGATTAACTAGACCTTTGTCCATGTAAAGTCAAAGGAAAACCTTACTTTTGCTGTTAGAACTCTTAATGACTTCATAATAAAGTCCAATTTATATTTATTTCATAAAGTTACGTGTAGGTTTTGATACCATCGTTCAGTAAACGATGAGGAAACCAGCATACCCAATAATTAACAAATTCAAAGGCATAAATTGTGAAATCTACCCTACATCTATGATCTTTCTTCTCTTTGATAAGATAAGATAATCTCTACATTGCACTCCAAGACATAAAAACAACACGAGAAGTGAAGGTAGGTTAAATGTTTGGCCTTATTGCCAATAGGAATCTTTTCCAGACAACCTTTGGATGAAAGAAATTTGTACCTCAGCAGAAACGAACCTGACTAACTGTCTTTCTCAATACTAAGCTTAAGCATGTACGTGAATAGAGATTATCTTTCAGGGTAAAATTACCCAAGCGTGGACAGTTGGAGTACCCTTGATGGTAATGGTGTCGGGTACAGGATGCTTATGGGGTAATCTGGACTGAGAGGTTTCCGCAAGATTTGGAGCCGCGATGGTTACGGTTATGTCCAAGATTGTCATTCGGGTTTACTGTAGCTGCCTAATTAGTAGCTAGAGATTTGGCTGTTGGAACATTGTCTTCATAATATGAGCTAGTATTTATTTTGTATTCTCATAATATGAGGTTAAAGCATTGCCATACTCCGTGGCAATGCCGCTAGCATTTTGGGAACGTTGCCTATTGGTTTATTAGACTAGTGGGTTATTAGACTAGGTTTACTTACTTAGTTTTAGTATTTCGTTTTTATTTTGTGTTTAAGTAAATAGTACATTACGATACTAGCTGCCTAAGTAGTATATTAATACACGGCGGCGTGAAGTTAGCGCCCGAGCGAAGCGAGGGTGCTAACCGCCGTGTATTTAATAGACTTACTTATGCAGCGAGTATCGTATATTATTTTATAGCACGTGCGACATAAACCCGCCATCTATTTAATTTATTTAAAAATAATGTTCTAATTAATGCAATGAAAAGATGTTCATTTGACTGTTAGTAATAAACACACAAGTTTTAATGTGGGTAGGTTGGCATTCCACCAGTAGAGAACGGGAAAACACAATTTACACCTACCCGTATCACTTCTAGATTATTTTTTTAGGTTATTAGTATTTTTGATGCATATTTATTGTTCGTGGATTGCTTTATTTGATATTGTTTCGGATTTAATATTGTTCAGTTTAAATAACAGTCAAGCAGGTTTCAACTAAAAAACAGTGAAAAATATCAATATTGTAGGGCTTCAATTTGTAACCGAATCGTTATCGTAACGTGAATACCTACTTAATATAAGAATCTGTGATTGATCTGGTTTGTGCATAAATGTATTCACTATGATACTGGTGTATAATAATTGAAAGTGTGTGTGTGTATGTGAAAATGTATTCAGTGAAAATAGTTCATGTGTCGGTTACATTTTATGTAAACAACAAAAAACGCAAGTAAGTATTCTTATGTTTCGATAATTATGTAATCGGATAAGACATTTTATAACATTGGTACAGTGTACGGTTAATATCGCTAACTTAGGAATAGCGTTTTCACGTAATAAGTAATATTGTCTAACGAAGACCAAAATGAAAACATGCAGAAATATGGCGCCACACGTTACAGATTATACGTATCTTCTCTTGCTTACTATGAGTTTGTGAGGGGTGTAAAAATGTATGACTGATTAGCTTTGGTTCAGTACTACGCTCGCAACGATGGGTATATTCTTAAACGGCGTGAAGTTAGTGAACATCAGGCCGTTTAAAAAAGTGCTACTTTGAACAGCGCAAAGCGTGACCTAAGTGCGGGTTTAGGTCGCACGGTGCTATAAATATTATTTACTTGAAAGTGAAAAGGTAGTATTACGAGTATACAAAAGGTGGCTTTCAGAGTAGGTTGGTGATGTACTTACCGACTGAATATTGCGAGGTTGCAGGTTCGGTTCCCGTGTATACTAATATATAGGCTAGCAGCTGACCACATCGACACGTGATCGATAACGTGGCGATGTGGTCGAAGTTGGTGAACATGCTCAGCCTAGAATAGTACTGGCTCTCAAAGATCTGCCGGAACACTACCCGTACCGTGGCCAAAGCGCTGTGTTTCCATGCAATTCAAATAAAGTCTCCACGGAGTTTACTTACAGACCCATTACCACCAACCGTATGGGACAGTTCTCGGAAAGCATTGATAAGCAACTTACTTATTTACCGTTTCTTGAGGATCCAGATGACCTTTGCAATTCCTTGTTCAAAATGATAGATAAAGAGTTTAATACAATATTTAAAGTAAAAACATATAGAGGTAGCACCAAGGCGAGATTTGATGGGGACTGGGCTACACCTGGTATCTATAAAAGCAGGAACAAATTGTATGATTTATATTCACAAAAATGTATAAATGCACATGACACAAAATTTTTAGACTATGTTAAACAATACTCAAAGACATTCAAATCTGTGTGCCGTACCGCGAAGTCTCTTCACTTGAGTAGGAAAATTAAGCAGGCCGAAGACAAAATCAAAACAACGTGGAAAATAATAAACACTGAAACTGGCAAAAATTAACCTCGGGACCGGAAATATGTCTTAAATATAAACCAAAAATTAATTTCAAAAGATTGCGAAGTAGCCAATGCGTTTGAAGATTTTTTTACCAATATACCTATTGTTACTACCCAGTCGTTAGAGTCATCCCCGGTTGCGGCTGCTTCTATACTATTAAATAATGTTGAAAGATGTAATGATATATTTAAGTTCAAATATATTGATGTAGACACCATTGTTAAGACATTTAAATTACTTAATATTAAGAACACTGAGGATCTGTGGGGAATGTCTACAAAAATTTTAACTTGTATTATTAATTCAATTGCCCCGTATTTGGTCGTTATTTTTAATACATGTGTCGATGAAGGAGTTTTTCCCGACGTAATGAAAAATAGTAAACTAATTCCTCTGTATAAATCCGGAAATAAAAATGACCCGACTAACTACAGACCCATCTCAATACTTCCCGCACTAAGTAAAATTTTTGAAAAAATTATCTTGAACCAATTAATGACTCATTTTAATTTAAACAGCCTGTTTCATACTGAACAATATGGCTTCACTAAAGGGCGTTCTACCACAGATGCAGGGATAAGGCTCTTAAAGCATATTTTCGATGCTTGGGAGAAGTCGCAGGATGCTATTGGTGTTTTCTGTGACCTTTCCAAAGCATTTGACTGCGTTAGTCACGAAACATTAATTTCTAAATTACAGCATTACGGGGTTCACGGGAAAGCTCTCGATCTTGTCTTCTCGTATCTTAGTAACAGAATCCAGAAAGTGGATATAAATGGAGTAAGGTCATCTGGGTCGCTCTCTACAATGGGCGTCCCTCAAGGTTCAATACTGGGGCCATTCTTGTTCTTGGTGTATATTAACGATCTTGCCTTTTTTGTAAAGAACTTATGTGATATTGTTTTGTTCGCTGATGACACTTCACTTATTTTTAAGGTTGACAGAACAGACAACAATTTTGACGATGTTAACAAAGCAATCACGCTAGTTCTTAAATGGTTCACGGTAAATAATTTAGTGCTAAATTCTAAAAAAACGAAATGTATAAAATTCTCACTACCCAATGTTAGAAGAGGCCTCACAAATTCAAGTATTTTAATTAATAATGAGCCGTTAGACCAGGTAGAGTCAACCACGTTCCTGGGAATTAATTTAGATTCTAGATTACAGTGGGGTCCTCACATATCATCTTTAACTGGAAGATTGAGCTCTGCAGCTTTTGCTGTACGTAAAATCAGACAATTTACTGATGAAGCCACTGCAAGATTAGTATATTTTAGTTACTTTCACAGCGTTATGTCGTATGGCATTATGTTGTGGGGCAAAGCCGCGGATATCCAATCTGTGTTCGTGCTACAGAAAAGAGCAATTCGGTCAATATATAATATGAAAACCCGCGATTCTCTCCGGGAACGATTTAAAGACATCAATGTTCTTACAGTGGCTTGCCAATATATTTATGAAAACTTATTGTATATTCATAAAAATATTAACAAGTTTGCTAAAAATTGTGACGTACATAATTTCAACACTAGAAATAAAAATAAACTCCATGTACCAAGATTTCGGTTGCAGAAGGTTAATGGTTCATTTATGGGGAACTGTATACGCTTTTATAATAAGTTGCCAGAGGGAATTGATCAATTATCCATGCAAAGATATAAAACTTATATTAAGGCTAATCTCATAAAGAAAGCCTATTACACTGTTAATGACTATATTAAAGATACAAAGGCATGGCCTCAATGCCCCCAGCTCCATGGTAGTAATAATTAACGTGAATTTTATTAATATGTTTTGAAATTTTTATTTTTAATGGTAATATTTATACCTACTTATGTAAATATTGTGATTGAAAAAAAATGGAAAGAAATTATACAATATGAGAAAAAAAAAGACATCCCCGTAGAGTTTCTTGGTGCTGTCTTCTCTAACGGGTGTATTCCGAAGCACTGGTAGAATCAAACGGAGTTTCCTTTTCCTGTCTGAGATTCAATCCTGGACTTGAAAGGGAAACATCCTTTTTCAAACTCAAACCATACCTTATCAATTAATTATAGTTTGTTTTCTTTTATGATTTTATTAATTTGTTTATTAGATTGAAGTGTTTGACTTGTAAAAGTGCGATTTTATTGCCTATTTACAATAAATGATTTGACTTTGACTTTGACTTTGACGTATTACCACAAAACTTTAAACCACAGTTAAACATATTTCTTAAATTTCGTTCCACAAAATCGACGTCTATCACTCGCGTTGACTCAACGGCACTCCTAACTCCTGACTCCGACACTCAACGGCATTCCTAATTATTTTACCTACTTGTGAATTTGTTATTGAGTTAGAAAAAGCGAGGGTTAGACCTCGATGTGTGGAAAAAATATTTACTGCCGGTTTCTGAAACGTAAGCCAGCTTAGACTACAGATTAATTATATTGCCATCCTTATCATTTGTTTAGTGTCAGATAGAGGCAACGATAGTTTTAAACTACTGTCAAAGCCAACCCCAGAAACTGGGGGTTAGACTCATCTGTTCAACTGTTGTTTAAATCTTTTGTGGTAAGGCTTAGGGGCTTGATCATATTCAGTTGTTCTTGTCGCCGGCTTTAAAATTATGATCAATGATTGTGCTATAGTCACTAAATCCCGTCCATAATCATCTCTCAATTGAATAACTACACGGATCGTTCTGTGAACCGATCGGGCTATTTCTGACAGCGTACCGTACGACGTTTATTCCATTAGCAACTTGCCCTACTTATATAGAGATCCCTGGGTCATGCAGATTTGTCGTCACAGGTTGCCGAGTGTACTGATGGACTTGATTATGGAAGGGAAAGGGACAGAGGTAAACAAACTCCTTTCAAGTTATTACATGTTTTTTTTATTTTTCTTAAAAAACGTAGCCCCACGCTAGGATTGCTCCTGTATCGTGCGTGGGTACCGCTTACAGACATATAATTTCACATACACATCACATATCGTAATATTTTATTTTTATTGCAGAGTTTGACTCAGTCAAAGTCAAAGTCAAATCATTTATTGTAAATAGGCAATAAAATCGCACTTTTAGAAGTCAAACACTTCAATCTCATAAACAAATTAATAAAATCATACAAGAAAACCAACTCTAATGAATTGATTGACGGCTCGTTTGGCGTAGTGGCTGAGCAATCGGACTGCTGCGCTAGGGGTTGCGGGTTCGATTCCCGCCTGGGACAAATATTTGTGCGATCCACAAATATTTGTTTCTGGTCTGGGTGTGATGTGTATGTGAAATTATATGTCTGTAAGCGGTACCCACGATACAGGAGCAATCCTAGTGTGGGGCTACGTTTAAAAAAAAATGAATGAATGAATAAATGATTATGGTTTGAGTTTGAAAAAAGGATGTTTCCCTTTCAAGCACTGGTCCAGGATAGAATATTGTAAAAGTAGTGTTGAAGTTCTTTAACTTTCGCGAACAGAAAAGATAAGCACGGGTCTAGTTCGCGCACAAACTAATGTCTAAATATAAAATTTTGACATACCTCGACATTTCGTCCGAGTTACGTCGACCGTGGTCACGAGAATAAGTACTCAGTGGTCAGTCTTCTCGTGACCACGGATATTAGTTTATGCGGGAATTAGACCCGTTTTTAGAATACTATTTTAGCCAACTTATAATTATTAATGCTATGATTTTAATTTACGAGCTGTGTGGTTTCACCCACAAGTCCCGGGATAGATAGAAGCCTATGTGTTAATCCACTGCCTCATCCATCTACTCGTATTTGCCCGATTTCGCCAAAAACCGTTTTAGCGTCATCGAGTAACAAACTTCCAAAATAGTAGGATAGGATCTTTAAAAAATGTAAAGAAGTTTTAAGCCAGCTCGAGCTTCCATACCTACCCTCTTCCGTCACCCCCTCGGCGGGGGGAGGGGCGGCATTAATACCCCCTCAAAAAATCTGTGGGTCACACAAAATTTGCCCTACGCAAGCATCGAACTCGCAACTATTAGTAACTAGGAGTCCAACGCCACTTACGGCCGAAATTAATAATCAATCCAATCAAATTTTGCTATCTGGGATGATATCACAATCCATTTTTAGGGTCAAACGTGCCAATAATCGATCCGTGGATTGGTTTATAAAGGCACGCAGATTGGAAATCGATCGAACGATAGGCAGCAATCCAAGATCGATTTAAATCTTGGATAGAAGATACAATATTAATTTCGGCTGTTAGGTAGGCTGACTCCAGTCGTTAAATAATGGCAAAACACCAAACAAATAGTGAAAAAAAATACTTTCTATTTTCATGACAATCTTTACGAAAGTAAAATCACTGAAAGTAGATACTATAAATGTAACAGGAAAATAAACAAACCTGCGCGTAATACAGTAAAGCCACCGGAGACACCTCGTGACACTTACGACTAATATAAATAAAGATTTCCATTTATGTCTGTCTAACCTTGTTTACGTTATGGGGCGCACAATTTTATATTTCGCGATGTCATTTTGTCTGCGAACGTAAAAAGGGATTTTATTGAAGCTTTACTGTGGACGGCGTGTGCGTGATTTGCCACGGCGTAGTGCGGTTCGCACTACAGACGTACCACTCAATCTCTGTTTAACTTGGGCTTTTCGTCCCACATTCCTTTTGCGGTGCGAACCGACCCATTATTCTTCATAGGGTGTACTGATTTGTTTACTTTATATTGAGGGTACAAAAGATTATTTCTGTTTGAAATCATAAGACATTTAGAAAGATAATGTTTTAATGAAAATATTTCCATTTTTTTCAGATCCCAGCTCATTGGCTCTCCGATCTAGTCCACGTACTTTAAAAATGTCAACTCGGCTCTCTTAACATTAATATATAGATAGGTAATTGGCCAAAGAAAGGGAAAACATTGGAAAATTTAAGAATTGAAAGAGAACAAAACTTTGAAAATGGACACAAAAAACGACGAAATCGAACTAAGCGCGCAAGGGACTAGCACGAAACCTAGGTAAATAACTATGAAAACAATTACTAATAATAATTGTAAAAGTTATGGAAGTTTTATCATTAATAGTATCAAAGAACTTACCTAATAATCTTTAAACAATTGAATAGATTTTCATGAATAAAGCTGTCGATTGCCTCCTATAAACGCCATTGGCTGTTTACAGCGTCATACCACACGCGGGTCCTATGAACCTACTATAGAAAGATACGCAGACATCAGCATTATGAAAGAGACCATAACATTACATTTTTATAGTAAGAATCGTGACGCGCCGCACGGCGTGACGTCGTAAGCAGCCGATGACGTTAATAGGAGATCACAGCCGACTCTCAATAAAGACACTTTTCAAACAAATAAAGGAAGACTAACCTCCGTATCGTTAGTCGTTACCTCCAAATTCCTTTCACTCGACCTTCGCTCAGGGACCTCGAAACATCCTCGAAATGTTCCCCATATTTGGTATCGTTAGTTGAAGTTTCGATGTTCCTCGGTGCTCCATTTTAACACAAATGATCGTAGAGAAGAGGCTTCGAGGAATCCTCAAGGTACGTCACAAGGTACCTTGAGCTGACAGATAGTTAAGTTGGTTTGTGTCCTTCATTCGAGGAATATCCTAATGGAGGACATTTGCCAGCTAACGATACCAAAACAGGCAAATGACGTTGAGTGGAGCGAAATAAATTTGGAGGCAAACGACTAACAATACGGGGGTTAAACTACCAGCCGCGATTAAACAAGACTCTTTTCCAGCGATGTGGTTACCAAGTCAAAGTCAGACCTGCCCGAGAGAGGCTCGTGGGGCAGCAAGCTCGACTTCATTCTGTCAGTCATCGGCCTGGCCATCGGCCTCGGGAACGTGTGGCGGTTCCCATATCTCTGCTACAAGAACGGAGGCGGTGCCTTCCTGATACCGTACTTCCTGACGCTGATCCTCGCAGGGATCCCCATGTTCTTCATGGAGCTGGCGATGGGGCAGATGCTGACGATCGGCGGGTTGGGGGTGTTTAAAATAGCACCGATTTTTAAAGGTAAGTGCAACGGCAGTTACGAAGGATTCTTTTTGGCTTCTGTTGAAAGGGTTTATTGACGAATTTCGGTACAGGTTTTTATTGCCGAATACTTTCTACGGTTATAACATAAGCTTTATCCATTTCGGTACCTTGAAAGACTCTTGAAATAGCTTGGACTTGTCTAAAGGTCAACGAAAGCCTTTTTTATGTAATGCTGTTAATGATTATTCATTATAATATCGCACAGATTTTGGCAATGATCCTACCTAAATGACTAGGCTGTTTTTAGTTATTGAAGCTAATCCATTTTGTTTAATTCAAATTTGTGGAACTTAAACCATACCTTTTCTAAAAATAAATTGAAAATCCTCTCGCAAAAGAAGGTTTCTAAAAGACCCCAAACATTTCACTCTCGCAGACCAATAATAATTAAACAATGTGCCTACCCGAAAATGTTTCTGAAAATGACATCGTTGTCTAATTATTATGATTACAGGGGTTGCAATAAAACCCCGGACGTACCTAACCGACAATACGGCTGCGGGGTGCGGCGGGACTTTCACCTTGTGCCCAAGATATTTTTAGATATAACATACATCTCATTTGACATAGATGACTAGAAGTAAATTCTCTTCGATATAAATAAATCATCGTCCTGTAGTTTTTGTAGCCAACAAAAACCATCTCTATATTGCAGTGAATAGAGACGGACTTTGCATTAAGAGTAATATAATATATCTACTCGTATAATCCGCGCGATAGTAGGTACCTACCCTTCACATATTTGGTGGTCATGCTAATTGCTTAGGTGTGATCAAAACTCAAAAGGGGTCAGAGTTTTCAAAGTTATCAACGGATTTAACCAACAGGGGTTCACATCTTTCATTCTCTTTGTCCAAATAAATGTTGGGGCAAACATCCTTTTGATAACTTAAATTACTTTGATAACGCTTTGTGTAATTTTGTTCTTGACATAGTTAAAAAAGCTGCTAAACTTAAACAATAAGACTGGTTTTGGAGAATGGAGAATATATTTAGACTTATCTGTTCAACTCTGTTTTAAATCTTTGTTTGTTTTCTTATGCGTTAGCTTTGTATCATGCTTTATACTCGTTTATGGTTATTTTGATAGGTTTATTAAAACAATATCTTCGTGGTATGGATGTCGATGAGCTAACTGCAAAGCGTGCGGCAGCATTGTGTAAGAACTCGTTCTTACACAATGCAAACATTTGTGTGTGCCGCACGAATTTGCTTGTTTTAATGTTTGTGAGAGCATAGTCCTTGTTGTTCCCGATTTCATGGATACAGGAGATCCTAGATACATTAATACCTATGTCCTGTCCACCCTAGACTCCTCTATATTCAGTTCCTAGTCTAACGTGTTGTTCTGTTCAGGTATCGGGTACGCCGCAGCGGTCATGTCCTGCTGGATGAACGTTTATTACATCGTCATCCTCGCCTGGGCCATCTTCTACTTCTTCATGTCGATGCGATCTGGTGAGTTACTAACTTTATTTATATTTTATTTATTTTTAAAAAAACGTATGGAGCAGCACAGGAGCAATCCTAGTGTGGGGCAATAGGATTGCTCCTGTATCGTAGGTACCGCTTACAGACATACAATTCGAAATGTACACATCACACCCAGACTAGAAACAAATATTTGTGGATCGCACAAATACTTGTTCCGGGCGGTAATCAAACCCGCGACACCTAGCGCAGTAGTCTGATTGCTCAATGCACAGCCATCATTCGCTGCCCTTCTTATTAAATTAGAAGATACGGCGACAGTCTCGATTTCTCGACTTGAGTTGGGCTTAATGTTGATCAAGTCTGCAATACGTTGATTTCTGTTAAAATATGTCACTATCAAACTTTCTATCACCCTTGCAAATTTAGATAAACGACATTTTCGGAATGACACCTGAACAATTAGGTAGGTATTGGGCATAAAAGTGCGTCCCATTGAGAGAATATTTGAGACTTGCTCATAACATTTCATATAGTAACGAATTTCTGGTTAATTATTTCCGTCACGTATAATAAGGTTATACATTTTTACATCTCATGGGCTACTGGTTTTTAACATATTGTCTCCATCCTCAGATGTTCCATGGCGAAACTGCGACAACTATTGGAACACAGCGACGTGCGTGAACCCTTACGATCGGAAGAACTTGACCTGCTGGTCTTCTCTGGCCGATACGAAGACCTACTGCACCCTTAACGGGAAGAACATCAGCAAAGCCATCCTATCTGATCCTGTCAAGGAGTTCTGGGAGTATGTTTCTTAATTATTGTTTTATTAGTGTTCTGATCAGATCTCTCATGGAGTTTTAAATAAGGCTTTAATAAGGTTTTAAACAAGTCAGTCAAGTTAGCGCCACGCCTCTGCATAACAAAAATCAGTGCAACCCAAAACTCGGCATTGCTTTCGCGCTTCTACGCGGCACTGCACCGCGCTGGTCATCTTGAGACTTCTGTTCTAAAGTCTCAAATGTCCAGTAATGTCTCTGAAAACAGTGTTACGACACAGTAATCTTCCTCGAGGTAGATGAATACTTGGCAAAGGTATTTCCCCAGGCGGAATCTTGCAGAAGACGTCTCTAGCTTCGAAAATAGCTTTGAAGCCTACCATTACGTTTGACAACCGTTTCATTTATCTCCAGGCGTCGAGCTCTGCAGATCTCGAGCGGTATCGAGAACATCGGCAACATCCGCTGGGAGCTGGCGGGGACCCTCCTCCTCGTGTGGATCCTGTGCTACTTCTGCATCTGGAAGGGCGTGCGCTGGACCGGCAAGGTCGTCTACTTCACGGCTCTGTTCCCTTACTTCCTGCTCACTGTGCTCCTCATCAGAGGTACGTATCACAGGATTTGAAAGACCTTCGTTGGAGATAACTGCTAATGATGCTGCATAAATGGTCGTATCGTCTGAGAATTGTATGGTCCATATTAACTAGCTAAAAACGGGTCTAATTCGCGCACAAACAAATATCAAAATATATAATTTTGACATACCTCGACGTTTCGACCGAGTTACATCGGCCGTGGTCACGAGAAGACTTTGTATGGTCCATTCGAAAATTAGCCATTTTGAGAATTGGGCATTCTGTCTCTAAACAAGAAAACAAAACAAAAGAGATTTTGTATATTATGACGGTACTAGGATATTTCAGTTTGTGCACTAAAATTTTCATACTTTGATTCCTTTCATTACCAGTTTGTACACTTGTATGGGCATTTTCTGAAACATTTCTGACTTCCTCCCAGGTATCACCCTCCCCGGTGCGATGGAAGGCATCAAGTTCTACGTGATGCCGAACATGTCCAAGCTCCTGGAGTCCGAAGTGTGGATCGACGCCGTCACGCAAATCTTCTTCTCCTACGGCCTCGGCTTGGGCACCCTTGTCGCTCTCGGCAGCTATAACAAGTTCACCAACAATGTTTACAAGTGAGTCACCAACATATACGATGGGCGGAAAGCTTAGCCATCTGATACGTAGCTTCTCATTTACTGGCATGATGGTTAATTAATCCTTTTTTCAATTTGAACTCTGGCGTCGTTATGTTGGAGTCTAAATTGCAAATATATTCAGTTACGCGATCTGGTATGGTTCTAATTTGGGCTTACAGATTCATCTTGATAGCTTAATAACAATGTTGATAGTCAGCTATAAAATTCGATGGTAATTTTCAATCTTTCAATTTAGTGGTCTTCAATTTAAGTATTTTGCGTGCGTACAGCTTAATTTACAAAGTAAGTTGTTATGACTGTACTACATGCAAGATTACCACAACAACGCGAATGCTTTCTGCATTGTATTTATTGTTTACATATGAAATTCTATAAAAATTGCCAGCCTGATCATTTTTGATTGATTGATCTGATTTGATCATGATTTGATTTCAATTAGATTCATTATTATTACCTATGATTTTCATTATCATGATTCAATTCACTCATTTCGCTTCACTTTGAGAACGTTACCTCAAATCGTTGGCATTAGTTATCAGTGCCCATAATTAATTTGCTACTATAACGAAATATTCTGTTCTGGCTTTAGTCAGATTGACACCGATAAATAATTTGTACATAGGTACATCACTTTGTTCTGAATTTACAGTTGTTTCATGAAGTTTTCATTTCTTTCCAGGGACGCCCTGATAGTGTGTTCCGTTAACTCCAGTACCTCCATGTTCGCCGGGTTCGTGATCTTCTCCGTGGTCGGGTTCATGGCGCACGAGCAGCAGAGGCCCGTGGCCGAGGTGGCTGCTTCAGGCAAGTCTGAAAGAAGCTCAGCCTAATGACTGCTTCTGTGGTTGCTGATGATAAATCAAGTGTAAAGCGTATTGTATTGTGATTTCTGCATAGGGGTTCCTCATCATCATCATCAGCCTGAAGACTTCCACTGCTGAACATAGGCCTCCCCCTTAGACCGCCACACCGAACGACAATTTGCCACTTGCATCCACCGATTGCCTGCGACTCTTTTGTCGTCGGCCCGTCGGCCGCCGGCAATGAGCTTTTAAATACTTTGTACCAGCATTAGCACACTCTCTCGCCTGATGCGGTTGAAGATGGTACACACGCTCAGTATTGCTCAGTCTAAAACCAGAATACCCCAAGAATTTGCTTTGGGTCTAGAGTTTTGTGCGATTATCGTCTTTATAACATCAAACATAATACTCATGATTGATTGACTGATTAATGTGATCAATTCCAGGACCCGGCCTAGCTTTCCTGGCGTACCCATCGGCTGTGCTCCAACTGCCCGGCGCTCCGCTCTGGTCCTGCCTCTTCTTCTTCATGTTGCTCCTCATCGGTCTGGACAGCCAGTTCTGCACCATGGAAGGCTTCATCACGGCCGTCATTGACGAGTGGCCCAAACTGCTGAGGAGAAGGAAGGAGATCTTCATAGCTATCACCTGCGCGATCTCGTACTTGGTTGGACTGTCTTGCATCTCGGAGGTACGTGGTGTTCTTTATAGATTTGTAAATTTGAGCTTTGTTCGTTAGTCTTACAGTATATTTTTATATTTCATGAATGAGTGGAGACTTATATGATTATTTGAATTGGAACGTCAGTCTTCACTAATGTCGATGTTTCAAAAAACATTCTCATCACATTAAATAATGAAATTTAAAACACATTGTATGCCTTCCCCCAGGGCGGCATGTATGTCTTCCAAATCCTCGACTCGTACGCCGTCTCCGGCTTCTGCCTCCTCTTCCTCATCTTCTTCGAGTGCGTCTCCATCTCCTGGGCGTTCGGCGTGAACCGCTTCTACGACGGCATCAAGGAGATGATCGGCTACTACCCCACCATCTGGTGGAAGTTCTGCTGGGTTGGCTTCACGCCTGCCATCTGCATCGTGAGTATCCTCCTGACTTTCTGCCTGATCTATTAAGTTTATTAATTCGACTGTAGCGTGCAGGGCTCTATCCATAAAACCCGAGCGGTTTAATAAATTAATCCAAACAATGTCAACGGCAACGTTTGTAATGAGATGAGTCAGGTTGGGGGCTCGATTTCTGCGGATGGTATATAATTCATAAGTTGTTTGCGTGTCTAGACGAAAGAACACTGCATAATATATTAAAATATGACAAATAATACTCTAGCAATACCGTTATGTCTTTGTGAAAGCGGGGTAGTGGGCGGTATAAACAGTTTTGGCAGTCAAAATCTCTCAAAAAAAATATATTTCATCATAATTTGTTAACACTTTAAATTTAGATAGTAAATTTAATTTAATAACAAACTTCTAAGTATTCTGAGCTTTTATGATTGTTCTGAAAAAAAAAATACACCCATCTGGTAAGATGAGTGTATTACAATAACAATAGTAATATACTCGTACAAAAGATATAAACCAGAGTTGAACAGATGAGTCTAAATACTTTCTCCACAAATCGACGTTTAACCCTCGCTTTTTCGACCTCAAAAACAAATTCACAAGCAAAATAATTAGGAATACATTGAGTTAGACAACGCGAGTGATAGACGTCGATTTTGTCGTATGTTTAAGAAACATATTTTTAACTCCGGTGAAAATTTTGTGGTTTTGTCGGTCCAAGTCCCGTTTTCCAATTTCAGAGCGTGTTCATCTTTAACCTCGTGCAATGGAAACCCATCAAGTATATGAACTACGAGTACCCATGGTGGTCCCACGCCTTCGGCTGGTTCACGGCTCTGTCCTCTATGCTCTGCATCCCAGGGTACATGGTCTACCTGTGGCGAGTCACTCCTGGCACTTGGCGAGAGGTAAGGCATGATGATATGTTACTTCTCCTTAGTGTATATGAAATAATAATTTAGCCTGTAACTGTCCCACTGCTGGGCAAAGGCCTCCCCTCACTTTCGCGTGGAAGTTTAGGCTATAATCCACCACGGGGGCCTATTCCGGGTTGGTGGATAAAATGCTTCGGAAATAATTCTCAGGCATGATGATTTCCTCACGATGTCTTCCTTCACCGAAAAGCGAGTGATAATTACGTACATTATGTTTTAACAAGAGACACATTCGTACGTGCCCTCACTGGGGTTTGAACTCGCCATCTCCGTCTTGGAAGGCGGACGCTCGCCCACTAGGCTACCACCACTTTTCTCCTTAGTGTATTGGCATGAAAATCATCGGTTGTCGATATTCTAACTACTGTGCCTCCTTGGAAGAACGGCTGCTTTGGAAACTCACAGGTTTAACAGAGTTTCAAGATTGAAAATAGGCGCGTGGATATATACACCGTCAGTTACATAATACATTTACCACCAGTATTACAGTTGGGAATTTGTATTCAGATATTAACTTACTTCTTTAAAAGTGTCTTCCTCTTATTAGAGACAATAAGAAAAGTGCCATTGGACACATTTTTAGTTAAAGACAATCTAAAAGAATAATTATTTCTTAGCCATGTTCATTGTTCAAGGCTAGATTGTAAATACATTAGGGTGCAACTTAATGATGATTTCTATGTAAGAAAAAAAAAGTTACTAACTTTATTTTTGGTGTTTGCAGAAATTCCATAAGATCATCCGGATCCCAGAAGACGTACCCTCGCTGCGTACCAAGATGCAACAAGAGGAGATAGCAAAGCACTGTAAAGCATAAGCCTTAAGAGAGACGTAGGATCCAGACCTTGGCAAAGACTTGTCTCATAACATGACTTCTTCGGTGACTCGACTTGTCTCATAACTTAACTTCTTCGGTGACTCGACTTGTCTCATAACTTGACTTCTTGGGTGACTCGACTTGTCTCATAACTTGACTTCTTGGGTGACTCGACTTGTCTCATAACTTGACTTCTTTCGTGACATGTCTTATGCTATTGTGAATAGAGTTACGGTAAACTCGCAAAGATTCAGGCTTGGCTGAGATTTTATTTGATTGATATTTTTCTGGTAATCACGCGATATAGGTAACAGATGTAATAAAATAACGAAAACTATTTTTTAATAATTTATCAATGCAATAGGTCCTAAAGTTCCCTTCGAAATATAATTATTATAATATGTACCAACAGATTCCTAAATAGTTACAAATATGCCCAAAATAAAAGTTTAATTACAGATAAAAATATTAATTAAATAAAATCAAATGGACGGAGATCTTAATAAATGATACGCACAATTTTATATGATTACGTGCCAAATGTATTTGTGCCATAATTAATTACGTATTTACTCAAATTTGATATTTATGATAATTGTCTATGTAGCTCCCCGAATCAATATTATTTATCGGGCTTTTATTACATTTATTAGAAATAAAATAATTATATAATTATTATGTTTATAAATGAGATATTATTTTGTTAATTATAATTAAATGTAAATGGTTGACGATTTGATGACTTTCCGTTTTTCTGTGGTTGCGTTGCGACGCGTTCACGTAAATTTATGTTGTACAATTATGTTAAGGTGAAATAATTAATAAATCACACCATTATTAGATTTAAGAGAGCGTGTAAAAGGTGTTTATAATTATCGTCTTCCATAGCTAACGCTTTAGACGTCATAAATTAGGATTAGTAAGCGGAAACTTTGCGATAATTATTAGATAATAAATGTAAAGCCGTATTTACGTGCACAATAATGGTGTAATATTTATGTAGGTGCACAAAGCCAATTGTGTCAACGGCCTATACCAAAGCCAATATCGTTAATATAACAATTAAAGTACAATATAATTATCGTAATAAAATAGCTCGTGTGACCACTTGTCATTTATTTTATGAACATAATTATTTTGTATTATTATGCGTTATCGTTAAGGATTATATACATTTAGTGTAATGTTGTATTTTGATGTTTAATGTAGTTTTAAGCGTGTTGATGGAAATTATATGAAAACGCAATGTGACGCGTGTTTTTGAATCTTTATGGTGTTTTAGATGTAAGTTTGAGCAATGAAGCTATTATTTTTAAAATTAATTAATTATTGATAATGCATTTTTAATATTATAAATTATGTTAGTAATATTATTTATATGATGTGAATGTACGTGTATTACTTTTGTTGCATAATTCCCTATTGTTTTAAAGATGTGGATGGTGTTTTCATCATTTCTTTAAAAAAATGTTTGAAAACAGTTTTGGTTTTTGCGTCTTTATATTCTTTAATAATAATGTATCGTAAAAGAATATATTTAAAAAAAAATATACCTACTTATTCTCTCTAAAAGATTATACAATTTATATACCTTACAGATATAAATACCGTATTTGTAGACTTGTGTTCTATTTGAGACTAAAATATTATCTAGAATTGAAATACATTTTTAATTTAGCGTCAAAATTCTCTTATACTGTAGATTTGTATTACCTATTTACATGATAAATATTCATACTAATTATTATATACCTAACTAATTATATATATAACTAACTAACTACTCTCTTCTAAAACAATACCTATTTTTACCAGTTTCGTTTTTCTTTATAACATTGTTAAAAATAACAATGCCTGTGTTTATAAATTATTACCTATAGTAAAATAATTGTATTACGAGTTGTAATATGGCACGTTATTGTCAATTATAAAATATAAAAAAAATAGTAAACATTCGTAGATCATAAAAAAACTTGAAATATTTATCGTATATTCTCGTAGTATTTGTTGAATATTTATAAAATAAAAAGTATAACAAAGTTTAAAATCAATATTCTTTAGGTGTACAAACTGTAGTTTTGTGCCAAATACTCAAACGTGCTTCCAAATAAAAAAAAAAACAAATAATTTTAATTTATAAACAGCCTAAATATTGTAATGAAAATATTATAATATATAAAACTTATTTACCTTTATTAGTTTTAAGTGAGTTTTAGATAGTACCTAACCAAAATTTACTTTTAATTTTTGGCAGTTTTAAAATCGTATATTATTTGTATAAAATTAAATTTGAAAAAATATTACTTTACAATCCATTCGGCAAAAATATTACATAATTATGACAATAAATTCTTGCGTGTTTCAGATTTAAATTGTTTTCGAATGATCATTACCAGTTATCAAACTAGAATAATAATAATATATGATATTAAAAATGTTATAAATACAATTTATTTACCTAATTATATCTTAGTTTGTTTAAAGCATATTATTTATGTTATATTTTTTGCCAAAATCTAAAGTAAATATTATATGATGTTAATATAATAATAATAATAATCATTGTTACATGACTACATACTGATCTGAATAATACCATGAATAATAATTACATGAGTGAACATTTAATATTATTGTATGTATTGTAAATCAACATTATTTATTTCAATAAATATACCTAGTTAATCCAATAAAATTGATTTATTTATTTCAGTATTTTTTTCTTTTTTTTTTTTTTCTTTAAAAGATATTATATAAAACAAACAACATTATTAATTAAAAAACAATAATAATTAATTTTTTTTTTATTAGGTAGCTCGTGATATTCTTATTCCATCTTGACATCAAAAAGTGTTTTACGAAGGATTTTAAATATATACTACGGAACACTGACGCGAACATCGTTTAGCGCTTGGCTGGCATATTATTTGCGACACTGTCATAATACGAAGTTACTAGGCCCATGCTACTTGATTGAGTTATAACTTTTTTGACAAATCCTGTTTGACACCTTTTAGCAAGATTATGTTAATTTTAGATCATACATGGGGTACAGTCGGCTACATAAAGCGATGTCATATTTATGTACAACTACTGGTATTTGAGTAAGTGGTGGATGCTTTACTGAAACTTCCTGGGAGTTTTGGGAAAAAACGAAATTATAGTTTATGGGGATATATTTTTTCACACTCGTGCGCGTTATCGAACACTCAATGAGTAATATTCCATTATCAACGCATTTATATATTAGCACTCGAGAAAACACAAGTTTGAGAAAAAAATACTTTTTCGGATTGCCGCCAAACCTGCTAAGAGATCTTTTGACTTTCACGGCCAATGTCAAAATATTAGCAGCAACAATAGTAGCCTATATTTTAATCCAGGGTGGTAGCTATGCCAACACGACCCCATCTCGCCCCACTCCAGGCGGATCGACGGCTCACTCGAGGGGGGGTTAGTGGGTTCAAGTCCCACACGTCCCCCTTCCGCAACCCCCGTGGCGGAAGGGATAGTGCGAGGGCATTCTCCCCCTCAAAAAAAAAAAGTGTGGTAGCTACCTTCCTACCAAATTTCGTCAAAATTCGTAAAGCCGTTATAGCTTGAAGAAATAGGTAATAAACGTATACAAACATGCTCACAAACTTACGCCTTTGTAATATTACTAGATTAGTGATTAGATGATGATTAAATGGTACAAAGTGATTTTGTCCTACTCGTATGACAAAATCACTTTGTATGTAGGCCAAGTAGTACCTACTAAAGTAGTTATACTTACCTACTGGTGGTAAGTACTGGCAGATGGCCGCGAGTGCTTGAACTGCTAGTTTTTGTATGTTTTTATTTACTGGAAAAAAGCGATAACGAAATTAGAAAATGTGTTCCCAATCGCTTCCTGTATAAAAAGCCCCATTTATTGGTATACATTTCACGTGATTTTATAGTAGAATCTCCTAGTAGGTGACAAGTAAAGATGTGATGTGTTTTTTTTATCGAGCCAATTATTTGTAATCGCGTTTCTGTCTTCCCAGTCATCTTCATTGTATGAGTTTTAACAAAAACATATTTAAAACACTTAATTGTATATGTTATTGATTTCTTGAGCTTAAAAAACTTCGAAATTGATTAAAACCTTGCCTTATTTACTTATTATTATTTGATTAAAACGTTCCACTTATCTTGAAGCTGACTGTACCATTCTGGCCAGTGATGTAACCGTGGGTAGTTACCTTGATGTCTAGGCAATCATTGTTTTTGGTTTATTGCCTACCCATAAAACGCTAAAGGCATTATGTAGGTGTCCAATAGGCTTTAATTATTAATGTATTTTCTTGGCAGAGAGGTTGTTTGGCGAACCTGTACATGATTAATGGGCTAGAGGCTTTATTATGTTGCATTATCCAGATAAATTTATATACCTATCGCAAATGCGTTATAATTTTATAATTATTCGTATAGTCTGACTTGAGGCTGCATTGGTTTTAGGTACCTACAAATCATATTATTATAATCTATTCTTGCGTCTAATATTCTTGTTCTTGTAATAAACACGTGTACCAATCAATCAGTTAAAACTTAGCACTTAACTAGAAAGATAATATAATGATTTACGAGGTGATATTTTTTCAGTTTACCTTAGGCTACTGCGTGCACCATCGTAGGTAGACTACCATGGTCACTTTATGGTCTGTGAGATATACTGGTCATAAACCCATGCAATAAAAAAAAGATCATCATTTTAAACATGTCTCAAGGTCAATAAATACTTATCGATCTACTCAATTACCAAGAATCGATACTAACATAATTAAAATCCGTCAATTACAGATGTAAGGTCCGTAAGACCCATAAAACTTAATATCGGCCGACGAAGGCCACCCAAAACGTGTTGAAAATCCGAATGGATCCAAAATGTGCCACTGCCACACACAGAATCAAGATCGACAGTATTGTAAGCACCATTTGTGAGTTTACGCCTGGAATTATTCATGACACATTTCAATACTGAAGGGTATTTAAATGACTTTATTAAGGTCAACAATTTCCATCGAACAATTAAACCGGGAGAGGTTCCTACGTATCACAAAACGTATGGAACCTCGACGTCAAAGATTGACGTTCGTCAAATTTGCACAAAGCGATTTGTGCCACTTTTATAGTTCTGACACTTCACCAGTGTCCTTATTTCCCGATAATTATAATCTGACTGTCTTACCGCAAAAGTTAAGACAGAGTTAAACAGATGTTACAAAAATTTCGTTCCACAAAATCTATCACTCGCGTTTTCTTATTCAATCCTGGCATTCCTAATTAGTTTACTTGTTAATTTGTTATTGTGTAACAAAAAGCGAGGGTTATACGTTGACTGCAGATATTTAGACTCATCTGTTCAACTCTTGTTTAGATCTTTTGTAGAAAGACAGTCGAATTTTGCAGTCAAGAGTGAATAGATATTTTCTAAACCAGCACGCTCCACCGTTGACCGCGTCATCACTTACCAATCTTACCATGAGGTACACACCTAGGCCAAAGACTTGCCAGTTCACATTAAAAAAGTGACTGACTAGCCAAGGAAAGAAATAGCTTGAAGTCTTCAGTAAATAACAAGATTACGAAGACACCTAAGAACGTTGTTTCCAGTTAGTGCAAATTCACCTAAGCAGTTGGTTCAGTGGTTATTCTTTGCATCGAATTTTCCTCTCAAATGCATCGTGCCTGTAAGCATGCAAGAGTTGTTGTGTGGAGGCACTGCTTAATGTAATCTATCGCGAGATCGTGCGATGAGATGGAAATATCTACCGGTTATGGTTACTTTCAATTAGGGTTGTGCTGAACAAAAAGTTTAAAAATTGAAATTATTATAATGGTTTCCATTGGTGGGATATTACAGACCTTCTGTCAGAGAGAAAGAGAGAGGGAGAGAGTGGAAGAGAGAGAGAGAGAGGGAGAGAGATTCGCTATGACCCTTATAATAATAATAATTAATACACGAACACGACACGTCGTGGAATTCTATTCAGTATGCATTTAGAAATTAGACAACCGCGTGAGGGTGCGTTCCGTGCACGTTATGTAAAATTACATGCTTCAAGCGTTTACAGCACGTTATGACGTCACACGTTTGCTAAGAGCACACACAAATTCAAACAAAACTCGCAGCCAACCCTAACTCAAGTTCGTACTTAACCCAGCGCATTGCACTCAAGCTGAACTTTGATGCAGCGCCAGACCCCTGCCCTCGTTATCGACTCATTACTATAAACACTCGTTAACAGAAGACTGATTAATAATTATTTCTTAGTTATCTCTTATCGGGCGAGTTAGTTCAAGAGATATCATAGTATAGATAACTTCTACTGTTCTCACTATTTTTGTTAATAAAAAACTACAACTTTTAATTCGAGTTTTTTTTTTTTTTTGTTTTAGTTATGGCTTCGCACGGTTTGTGCATATAGCCAGTGTCAAGTATTTTATTTTAAGTATTTCTTAATTTCACATTAAGAAAGTCACAGCAATGTTATAGCAATCGTGGTCAAGTAGTCAAGTCAATTATTTACATCGTCAGTCACGATTCAGTAAAGTAGTGGATGCTTTACTGAAACTTCCTGGGAGTTTTGGAAAAATGCGAAATGACACGATTTTTGAGTTTATATCATTTGCCTACACTCGTGCACGTTAACGAACACTTAATGGTTAATATTCCACCAATATTACACATTAACACTCGAAGAAACACAAGTTTGAGCTAATAATACAAAACCAACAACATCTCACTATCGGATTCCCGCCAAAACTCTTTAATTCGAGTTATCTAACTATGAATTATTGATAGGCAGTGAAATACCGCGCTAAAAATGGGGCATGTAAAAAATAAACTCGGAATCAGAAAAGAGTTTTCGACCTTCTTTAAAGTTTGTGTGAACCTCTTTGGTTTGAACTCATAAGTTCAGTCTTGTTTTATAAAGAGAAAAAGGGACTGCTAACAAAAAAAAAAAAAAGTGTGTGCGTGTAACCTTTACGCGCGATTGAGGTAAAACTACATTGACATGTCAATGTAACCTTTTTTAAATAGCGGAAACTACACAGACTATATTCTATAGTAAGCGTTACTTCCGTCAGAAAAAAAATCTGAGTTACTCCCTAGTCGCGCCTAAAGAAGTTTTACTTCAATAAAGATAGGTACCACCTACCTACCTACATAAACTACGGAATCTTGATGAACAACAAAAGATGATCGGATTAAACGACGACCAAGAAATATAAAAACCGTGGTAACTTAAAGTTAAGTGTTTATTAATTGTGATTGCAAGAAAATTCACTCGTTATGCTGCCACACAAACCTACACAATATTTTAAAATACATTAAACTGAAGAATTTGATTGTATGGGTGAGAAAATCTCTGTACCTACTTAACCATGCCCATCTTAATTTTTAAATGCTGAAAAGTATAGGTACCTACTATTTCGTTATATTACATAAACAACTAGTCGTTCTGTAAACAGAAAAAAAAAACAAAATCTGACACTGACGTAGCGCAGCGCGGATTAAGCGAAACTTAAGTCTGTACCGATTAGTTATCAAATTTCATTAAAATACCAAGAGATCTTTTTACAGTTTTTGCTCAACTTTACATTGTTTTTTTTAATAAACTAAACATTATCTTCGTTAATGGCTCCGTCAATCTGTAGATACATTCACTGTAACGTTAAATAGTAAGTCTTTTCTGTTCATTTCACTTATAAAATAGATAATATCGCCCAAAACCGTAACTGCCGTTTCGGCTTTTTTTACTCGGTGCCCTCTTAACTAATATCATGTTGATAGGCATCCCTCCTTTGTGCCCCCCCCCCTTTGCCTTCAACTTTTACACCTTTTATTCACAACTACTTGTTCAGAATTTAATACTTAAGGTTTCCACCAAATATCATACTCTACGCCAATAAATGATGCTACAGCAAACTTCCCCCGTTTGGCGCCCATTTTTACCCCTATCACATATCAGTAGCGATATAAAAAGCAACAAAAATCAAAGAATCTGTACACAAAATCTTGTAAAAATTGCTTGTGAAATGCGTCCTGTAGCCCGGAATAAACTCATTCTTAGCCACTCTTAAAAAGGAGACCTTTATGCTCATTTAGTTCGCTCGGCCATTTAGACATTAGTTTTATAGTTGGAACCCATAATATAAGGAACTCCAAAGCCCAATGCAGAGCCGCCGCTGACGCAATGTGTGCACAAACCATTAGATATCCCACCGCGATGTAATCCACGTTTAGTTACATACAATGGCTAAATGGCAAGCAAATAACGAAAGTTAACGAAAGTGAAAAAATGCTTGCTTCTAGCAAAATATGGCGCAAAATTGCCAGTGGTGGTTCCAAGGTTCGTGCCTGACCAAGCAATAAGTTTTTTTAATTCAGCTAATATAGGTGGATATGGGTTGAAATCATGCTGTTTTTTTTCTTGATCAATATTGTTGTTCTAAGTAGGTAGTCAAGCTTCCCCTTTGGGAAATGGATTTTTTATAACTAAAAATAAAAGATGAAAATACGTCTAGCCGATTTCGAGGCCCGATTTATTCTGATTAAATTTAAGTTACAAAAACAGCAGGATACATTTTAACAGTTACATTAAGTACAAAGGAGCACTGTTCAACGACGACGCACAGTCAGCGAAACAGTTACTAACACTAAGTTGCTTTCATAAAGCTATAATATAAAAGAGTACTGTCTGGCGACGAATTCGAGTCAGCCGAGCAGTTGTTTACATTTAACCGACGACGGTGTGGAAGGTTGCATAACGCCTCCCTCCTTAAGAAGGAAATTATCGTTGCGTTCATTTTAAATAACGTTACGATAATTTTCTAAACTAAATAAAAGGACCTTATTATAACACAATACATGACAAAAACTAAGAACTAAGTAAACATCAAATTACGTCTAAAACTACACTGAAGTTAGAGTCTGGTTTTCTCAAAACAGTAGTTATCATTCACCTTCACTGTACTTTAACGTATAGGGCTTATTACTTCACTTTGTCTCACTTTATTCGTGTCCAGAAGTATTTACTTACTGGATAGGGGCACATTCCTATATTTTAGTACTCGCGTTGAACCAAGGCAGGTCGTCGACAGGGATCGACTATACAAGGCCGATATCGGTGTTAGCACGACGATGTCCAGTTCGAATGCTATGGATTTCGAAGTCTCATGGCTTGCTGAAGGTCAAGTTGTAGGTCCCGATGACTGAATGCCTATAGTCACCCCAGCGTCACTATTATTATGTGGTGCCGTTGATTTCAATTTTGTGTTTAAAATTGAGCTTGTCATAGTTATACTTTGGACTCGAACACTGCGGATGTCGATCAGCGTTGCACGCAGCAAGTTTGTGAGGTTGTGATCGAACCTGGTGAGTTGGTCGATGCAGGAGGCTCAGGATAGAGCGCGGTGCAGGGCGGTATTTGAAGCCCTGGCGCGATGGTCGTCGGCGTAGAGGCAGTAGTCTCCGGCGGCGACGGGTCGACATGGTTTATCAATCGGTAGGTATTTCATCCTTTTTGCCATAAGGTACATTGGTAAGGGGTATTAAGGAATAATGGTTTTAATTATTATTTTTTTTCGATAAGTGTTAATTATCTCTCATTTAAACGTAATCTGGTTATGCTTAATGTAAGACACAATGATACCGGTTTATTCCATCGTTAGTCAAAATAATTGGAATGTAACATTAATATAAGTTTGAAATAAGTAAGTCATCTTATTTTATTACGTCAGCATGTCTCATATTTTCGGTGATACCTTTGACGGGTTAATGATACGTATCTTAAATCATAGTTTCGAGACAAATAATAAATACTTGTAAGTATGTACTCGTATTTGGAATGCACATTTTAAAGTTCCTAAGTCACGAGAATATGATCCGTTTCGTTTATCAAATTGTTAAATTCATCATTGGTAACTATAATAATTATGTAAGTATTACAAACATTGAAATCGTTACGAACTATCTGATTTTTTTTTTCTTTTAGTAATAGTGTATAATGATCTGTTTGAATAAACATGGCCTGTTTAACTGGAAGAATGCCTGTATTTCCCTCAAAGGATCGCAGATGAAGGGCCAGCCCCGGTATCTCTACCGTCAGAACTCTGTACTAGCGGAGGGCGTTTGATATTTTTTATTGGAACCTTTGTTAAACGTTCTCTTACTTTTATTGACACTACATTTTTTTTCGTTTGACCAATAACCTTTGCTTTAATATATCGGGGCTTATCTTTACTTATCCTCTTATTAACGTCCTTGGCAAAAATAGTATTTCCTTCTGGAAAGTCTATTTTCTTCTCGCCACCTTTCTTTTCTCTAATCTTTTCTTTGTTTCCTATCATCTTATCTGCCAATAGTTTGTATAAGAATTTTGTTCGATTAGCATGATCTTTTACTAACTGTTGCATATATTGTTTTTCTGCATCTATACCAAATGGACTGCCCGAGTCAGTGTGACCGAACACTGTTTCGAATGGTGTCAGTCCTGTGACTGAATGGGTGGAATGGTTGTACCTAAGCTTTTGTAAATTATCTTCTAATAATTTGTCTGTTTCTATAACAGTTGTATTTCCTGTATAGTTTAATTCGCAATCAGGCGTATCAAATTTAGTAACTGTGAAAGGTCGCGTTATTTTTAAGGTCATAGGTTGTTCTAAGGTGTTCTGAATAATTGTTGTTGCATATCCGTTTGTACAATTGACCAATGCACTAGGCATTCGCACACCCGATTTAAATTCCTGATAATCAAGAATTGCTTCACCTGAGTGTTGATCTGTCGGAATCTTAACACGAAGTTCGCATCGTGGTGGTAGTTCGATGATGTTATTTAAATTGTTCACAATCGGAATACAAGTTGTTTTAGTTCTCAATGTCAAGGCCTTAAGGTCGATAATCGCTTCCAATTGTTTAAGTAAGTCGTTACCTATTAGTCCTTCATATCGTTGGTCGACGTCATATAAGTAGAACTTGTGGTAGTCATTACTATTAAATGTGGGTAGCAAGGGGATTTCTATAACCTCGCTATGCTGACTACTTGCGTGAGTGCTCACCACTTGGAATGGCTCATACTTAACATATGCTGAGAAATAATGATAAGCTACTCGTGGACTAATAAACGAACGAGTGCTTCCTGTGTCTATCATAAGTTTAGCATTGATTTCCGGTATATAAATGAACGGTAACTTTAAGTTGGGGTCACAGTTTACTTCTATGATTTGTGGTTTTTGAACGAGGCTTGTATCTGAAATTTTTTTTTGTTTCAGTCTGGGGTACGCCACTCTCACCCGAAATGTTACCTCCGTCATACAATGAGTGTGTGTCTGGAGTGGGTGTCCACTCTACGTCATTGATAGGGTATACGTCATTAGTGTCATATTCATAGTCACATTCATAGTCTTGTACGTCGTGATTTTCCAGGGTGAGCTCATTCAACCTAAAGCCTTGTTGAGGTACCTGTGCTGGTGCCCTTGGAGGCAATGTCCTCATAGATACGTCGGTCGACTGAAATTGAGGCCTTTGGACCTGGGGTGGCTTGTAACCAAATTGTTGTGGGTTCATACCGATAGTTTGTTGAGGGTTATTATTGAATTGTGGCGGCCTATATCCGAACTGTGGTGGCCTGTATCCAAATTGAGGTGGCTTGGAACCAAGCGGTTGTGCAGGGCTATATGGAGGGCGATAGCCTAACTGCGGGGGACGGTTGTCTAATTGAGGCCTGAAAGCCAGATGTTTTTGTTGTGGCACAAAATGTTTATAACCGATTTGAGGTTGTGAATTCGCTGCCGACGTCATTTGTTGGGTGTTCCCAAATTGAAACCCTAGGCCAGGGCTAACGAGTTGTCTTGAAATGGAAGAGTTATTGCCGTGAATCCTATTTCGCATCATATATTGTTCGTGGAAATTCACCTCTTCAAGCACTACGCTTAAGGCGTCTTCTAACGTGGCAGGAGATTTAAGGCGAACAACGCGAACCATATTCTCAGGCAAATTGAACAGGAACACATTTAATGCGGTGTTGTTATAGATGGAAATTTTCGCGCGTTTGAGATCAGTATCATTTAATAAATTTACCTTTGAGATAAGAAGCGAACGAATATTTTGAATTCTATTGCAAAAGTCTAAATACGACTCTCCCGACTTTATTTTACAAGACTCCAACTCTATATTTATGCATGCCTCGCTTCGCGGATCACCAAAATGTCGTTGTAAAAGCTCCTTTAGAGCAGGCCAGTTCAAAATGTCCTCTCTTTCTGATAATAGTGAAGCTGCATTATCAATTAACCGACTCGTAATAGCGTGAAACACATAAATATTCTGTTCTTCATGACCGCTATATCTGTCAATCACATATTCGCACTTTCTCAAAAACAAATTTAATTGCCGCTTATCACCACCGAAAATAGGTATGAGCCTTAACACATCGTTTGGAATGGGCACTACTTGAACCATTGCAACTGGCTCAGGTAAAGGAATTTCAAGTGGGCGTGATTCCATTTTAAAATAGGCGCACAATAATTTAAGGCAAAATGTTTACCCAAATAACACACACAATTAAAATACGAAAACAATAAAATAACACCGTAAAATAAAACACACTAAAAACATAAAACAATAAAAAGAAAATTAATATTTCAGTTCACTTAGATTTTCAACTTATCACTTTACAATTACTAATAATAGGCGATTGGTAGAGTTTCATACCGCACAACCAGACACGTTCTAATGAGAGAGGTTCGATCTCAAAAATAACATTTAATAAAAAACCATTTATGAAAAATACGGGAGAGATAATGGCAAGGAAGGCAAAAAGTTTTACTCACCAACCGACCGCTACTCCCATACTCAGACCCGTTGCGAAGATGACGAATTTGTTTGTTTGGTTCGTGGATCGTTCCACAGCTATTCGCGCCGCGCTCGCGTTATCTCAGCGAATTATAACGAAAGACGGCACAGCCTTTACGAAACGATCCTACCGGCTGCGCCAGTCAAGCTTCCCCTTTGGGAAATGGATTTTTTATAACTAAAAATAAAAGATGAAAATACGTCTAGCCGATTTCGAGGCCCGATTTATTCTGATTAAATTTAAGTTACAAAAACAGCAGGATACATTTTAACAGTTACATTAAGTACAAAGGAGCACTGTTCAACGACGACGCACAGTCAGCGAAACAGTTACTAACACTAAGTTGCTTTCATAAAGCTATAATATAAAAGAGTACTGTCTGGCGACGAATTCGAGTCAGCCGAGCAGTTGTTTACATTTAACCGACGACGGTGTGGAAGGTTGCATAACGAGGTACCTATATTGTTGATCAACAGAGCCCAAACACCACCGATTGCTTCCTACAAAAACTTAACAGGCGTTTAATTATACTATACAACTCCATTGAACAAACAAAAGACTGGACTGGATCAAAAGATTTAATACAAAAATAATATAAACTAACGCCATTTTAAACTAACTAAAACAAACAAAGCACAGTGAGCCAAAACAAAACTTAAGCAACACAACCAAAATCTCTGCGAGTGCTATACTCAGAATTCCATAATATGCCTAAGTAGGTAGATAATAACAAAGACAAATAAATCAGATTTCATCCTACGATAGGGCATATCGGTATGTCCTGAGGCATCCCGAGTAAGCGCAGACTCCAGATGGGAGGCGGCCACAGATTATGCGGCTACAGATGAGACATTCGTTCTCATAATAAGTTCCGCTATTTTGGTTAGTATGATGAAGTATTTAGTGTTTTTTGTCAATGTACTGAAACACTTTTTGTAATACAATAAAAATTTTAATACTACATGTAAGTATAAAAGACGCACGAGATAAAAATAATTAAAACATGGTGAAAATTGATGTAAAAACAAATGTATATGACAACAGGTTGAGGGTAATAATTAATTAGTAGGAAAAATTGTATACACATCACTAAAGATAGTATAATCTAAAACTAAATAAACTCGTTTCTCTCGCTATGTAAAGTTTCATGATTGATGAATTCCATGACATTTATGGGTCAATTTGTCATTTTTATACTTGCCACTATTTTTTAAACAATGTCCTTTACCATGCCGCTATCTATAAGTTAACACAAAAAGAGGCTGGCATACTGTTTAACTTTTGATTTGTATGTTTGTTTCTTTTAGAGCACGTGAGATAAATTTTAACAACCGTAGAATGTTCAATGAATATATTATTTATGAATAACAAGTAAGTATTTTGGAATGACACAACAATTCGCAATAATTGGTTCGACTTGTTTTCGTTTTCCCCTCCAACTTCAGACGCCACAAATTTGTTTATGTTTTTAACTCCAAATTACCAGAAACAATAAATTGTAATTATAATTATAATAATTTGTAAGAGGAAATCCCGCTGACCTGCATTCGCTATCGTGTGACCCATCTACGTAACGTAGTCTCTGATAAGACAGAGACGATGCATCGCCCGACCGAAATAGACCGCGATCGAAACGCGCACGCCTCGCACTCTTGCGCAGCGCGATCCATGTATTCATAATTTAAAATACGAGTCACCTGTCAAACGTCTCCCATCTCTCTCCCTTAAAGAGGCAAAGGTGAAATGGCGCGATAGCACGGGAACAGTGCAGTTTAGAAGTGACTTCTGTTTATTGTTTGATATTAAGTGATAATGAACAAGTGGTTTGTTTTATGCGTGCTCGTGGTACTGTGGAAGGATGTTTACGGCAAGTTATTTGTGAGCTTAAGTTATCTAAGTTTATTTTAAGTTAGTCTTATTTTAGTGGTGGGAAAAGAATAAAGCGGCATAATACGTTTTCATGTCCCTTTTTCTTGATAAATCACAGAATAATTGTTTCATAAATTACTTTGTTTTACAAGAGTTTTTATTTATATTGAGTACGTAGATCTTAAATCTTTAAGCTATGGAGTTCCATGATTCAGGGTGTGGTTTATTTTGGGACTCGTTCGGTTTCCAATATTGCTTTTTTTATTTATTATAAGAGTGTAAGAGAAGGTGGCGTGCAGGTAGCTATCTGATAGTAAGCGCTGCAAAGGATATTAGCTAGTGCCCAGTTTATGATTCCTATGATTTACTGTTTGATCACATATACTCGTAATAGGGATCCTCGAATGGGTCGAAGGTGTATGTAAAAATGAATGTTATAAATGTAGAATGAAATTAAAATTTATTTTATTTAGTTTGATTGGTATACCCATTGCCTCGACTCATGTAAGAATTATGTTCAAGTTACATATATAGAGTTAAATATATTTTTATCGCAAAATAGAACAAAGCTCAGTTATTTTACAAAGTTAGCAATAACTAGGTCAAATGTTTATTTTATCAGCATGCCTAGGCTATTTCTGAAAAACACTTACTAGTGGAAGTGGCATGTACTTACCTACATTTTATTTTATTAGGGTTCCGTACCCGAAGGGTAAAACGGGACCCCACTACCTACACTCCGCTGATCTTCCGTTTGTCTGTCTGTCCGTCTGTCACCAGGCTTGTATCTCGTGAACCGTGATAGTTGACAGTTGAAATTTTCACAGACGATGTATTTCTGATTCCGCTATAACAACAAATAAGTACCTACACAAAAAAAAATACCTTGGTTTGATCTCATAATATACACCATCTAAGTAGGTAGTTACGCATGCATGTTATTCCTAGACTCTACACATCACAGACGTACTTCTAGTTTCAGCTCTACATAATATAGAATTACAGTAATGTAAAGCCTCTATGTAAACTAGCATATTATGTCTTATTTCGGGTTATAATAACGAATAACAATACCTATTTATTTATTCATAATAATAAATATGAATTTAGGTATAATTTTTATTTATTTTTTTATTTTAATATAATGCCAAAACGGTTACATAAACTTAATTGGCAAAGAGTAGTTTTGTAAAGTACCTATATAAGTATACAAGAGAGTAAGAATAACTGTGACGGACAAAGAGACGCCTTTTTTTTTTTGAGGGGGGGAAATGCCTTCGCACTATCCTTTCCGCCACGGGGGTGGCGGAAGGGGGCGTGTGGGACTTGAACCCACTAAAACCCCCCCGTGAGCCGTCGATCCGCCTGGAGTGGGGCGAGATGCGGTCGTTTTGGCATGAGTGAACTTACGACCGTTTTTATAACAATGTTACCATCAATATCACTGCCCTGCTCCAATTGTTTTATTTCAAAAGATATGCAAGGATTTCTATCGCTCTGTGCTTCAGAGGCATGCTATTTCAGGGCCCTCTGCAGGCCCGACCGACAAGCTCTGACAGCAGAGGTCAGCACCGTTCAGGTGCAATATGCCCCTTTCCCAAAATGACCCATCCCAAATTATCCCTTTCCAAAATGTCCTCTGCCTGCGCTACCAAAATGTCTTTATCGAAAACATATTTGCGAAGTGTCTTTACGGGTCTTTCTTTGCATGAAATTTAATATAATATTTTACTGAAGGTGCGTAGCAACAACATTTTAGCAATATATGTTCAAGATGTTAAAGATTCGGACTCCATTGCGGCAACTCGTTTCACGTTGGGTTACTAACCCACTTATGATGAAGGTCAGAAACGATGCGCGGGAGGACCTCGTCTTGCATTGTGGGAAAAGAAAAGATGTAGTGGTTTTAAAGTTTGACGGCCACTCTATAATATTTTCTTACAGGCAACTACCAGTAGCTTAATTAGCCGTTCAATTAGCATCCTTAAAGCTTCAGGCTAAGTTTCAAAGTTAGATGCTAAGCATATCAACGAATATGATGTACTTAGCTGGGTATCAGCTTACGAATTTGTTTCTTCTACTGATTAACCTAATTTATTTTAGTTTGGAGCTGGCTTTTAATCTAAATTAAGTGTGTGAATCATTTTAATGTCCATTCTTGCGTATTACAATTTAGGAAAGTTGGTTATTTTACTTAATTTTTTTAAGTGATTATTCTATCTATTATACATAATTATGATGTAAGGTTGATCATGTTAAATACTTAGGAATGTGGTTAGACAAGACTTTGACATGGAGGAGGCATATAAATGAAACTGTAGAGAAAACATTTAAAACCTTAAATCTATTGAAAGTCTTAGCTGGAGCGTCATGGGGCCTTCACCCGAAATACCTGCGACGATTGTACATTGCTTTAATACGTAGCAAGATTGATTTTGGGAGCTTCTTATATGATACGGCAGCTAAAACGAATTTATATAAACTAGATAAAGTGCAAAATGCTGCCTTGCGGGTTATAGGTGGATTCATTAGAACCACCCCCATTCATGTAATGGAATGTGAGCTGTGTATTCCCCCGCTATACTTACGACGACAATATCTAGCCACAAAATATTGTTTAAAGGTGCAGTTTACTTCCCATGTGATTGTGGATACACTAAGGGAACTAACTGATCTAATTGACTCAAGATATTGGACAAGAAGAAAAAAACCTCTTCTCAGTTCAATTTTTGTCGACTCTGAGGCTGAGAATATAAAAGTCAGAAGTCCTTTGAATATGTTCATGTTAGATCTATGGGTATCTAGTATTAACACAGGCTTTATTATTACAGAAGTGGCAGGAATAGACCAAGCTAAAAATAGATATGACACTAGAGTTCTTAAGAGCAACACTTTGTATATGATTAACGCTGAATATGCGGGATGGTATAAACTGTATACTGATGGCTCTAAATCAAATGATGGCATTGGCGCTGCCTATTATGATCCTCATCTGAATATAAGTGAAGGGTATAAAATTGTATCTGAATGTAGCTCTATTATGTCGGTTGAACTATTTGCAATAGCAGAGGCATTGTCATACATTCTCACTTTATGTCATAAGAAAGTTGTAATCTTTTCAGATAGCCGGAGTGCTTTGCAACATATCGCTCGATGCGCCTCTGATGTCAGAGGTGCTTCGGTAGCATATGACATATTAAAGAAAATATTGCTACTTAAAAATAATGGCGTGTCTCTGATTTTGCAGTGGATACCGTCACATATTGGTATACACGGCAATGAAGTAGTAGATAAAATAGCAAAAGAATCAACATCAATTGGGTCAGAAGTCTACATTAGGCCAGAAATTGAAGATTTGTTAATAAAATATAGATACAAAGTCTATGAGAAATGGAAAGCTCATTACAATACAATCTCATGTGACAAAGGTATCTGGTATAAAATTATGCAAGAAGAACCTTTAAGAATTCCATGGTTTAATAATTGTAAACAAAAAAGACATTTACTTGTGACAGCACACAGACTGCGCTCCGGGCACATGCCGTTAAATAAATTTAACCATCTTATGAAAAGATCTGACTCCCCTAATTGCATCACCTGTGGAGTCCCAGAGGATGTCCATCATCTCCTCGTGGAATGTGCTCGGAGTCAGTCCGTGAGAACACACATGCTCACTCAATACAATGTAAATTTGTTGGATGTCGGCATAATGCAGAGTATCTTGTCCGCGCCTTTGGGTGACGCGGCGAGAGCTCTGTATAAGTTGATATATAAAATAGTTAAGTAGATATATGAATGAATGTTAAAAATGGGGCTGTCATAGTCGCAAAGCGACTCAAAGCCCCTAAAATTTTTTTTTGATTAAAAAAAAAAAAAAAAAAAAAAAATGATGTAAGGTTAATGTGTCCTGTCTTTATTTTGAAATAATCGCTGGATAATAACGTGGTTTAAAGTAGAGACCGGGAAAACAATTAAAATAAGAAACGAATATGAAAAATGAAATTCAATATAAACAAGAATAATTAATAATATGAATAGGCTACATAATGATAATAATACAAAAGTTGAAAGAGAATAAAAGGGAGAGCAAAGTTTCATCAACGGCAAACAAAAACAATCAGATGATTACGATTAATCTGATCAGAAAAATTAATCTCTTCAAAAAAATAATGGAGAACGCACGGCAACACCCTGCTATAAATAAATTCCATTATAATCGCAAAATGGTAAATAAACAGTACCTAAATAAACATTATGGTACCATCGAGGGCACTGGGACATATGCAAGATGTAACAGAGGAAAAAACGTTACAAAATATTGATTGTGGGTGGCCGTGGGAGGATTTTATGTACTACTTACCTCATAAGGAGTCATTTATCCTGTTGAACTCTAAAACTAGTGACTACACGATTTTATGATAGAAATATTATTGTATGTTCGAAAGGAACAGACTGTTGAAACTTAAAATTATTTACGACCACAAAATTGTATCTACACAGTTCGGAACAATAAAGTTATTCCTATTCTTATTCTTCTTATTCTTATTCACTTCTACTCTACGAAGACCATGATACGACTATGCAGTATGTGCTTATACTAGGTATATTTTTTTGGAACAAGAACTTCTATCGATATGAAAGCGATTTGAAAGTTTTTAGTCAGAAAAGGAATGAATCTTTCGACGTAGGTGATTAATAATTAGTATGTAACAAGGCTAAAAAATGCTGAAAAAATTAATGGACTGATTAATGGACGGCCTTCTAGGCAGAGTACACAACTTTTACATAATTATTATGCTACGATTCTGACACAACTCTTTCGCTTCTTCCACTTTCATACTTACAATACTATGCTCGGCGGTTATGGGTAGGTACTTTTCACTTGGCCTTATATCGTGGTAGGTGTACGTCCACCTATTATACCTACTGTGCGCCTAGTGCGAGTTTTGACAATTTACCTATTTACGCGCTCGGTCCGTTTGGCGTAAACTTGAAATTATATGGAATAATAGCAGCGCCATCTAGTTACTGATTCACTGACGCTAGATGGCGCTGCTCTTATTCCATGCAATTTCGAGTTTACGCCAAACGGACCGAGCGCGTACCTAAATAAATTGACAAAACTCGCACTAGGCACACTGATTATTATCCTACTAATATTATAAACGCGAAAGTTTGTAAGTATGGATGTGTTATGTAGGAACTAGCTTTATAATATTATGAATAAGAAGGTACTTAGAAATTTATGTTCGACGCCCACCCTCAACTACGATGTATAAGCCAGTCATTGTATTAAACGAATAGAGTCAACATCTCTGGTGTTATTTCTTCCGAAAGACAGACTAATTGGCGACGAGGATTAAAATTCGGTATTATACAGCGTGCGGTAAAGAATTGAACATGTCCGTGGGAAAAATCCAGGAGTTCGACGTCGACAATGGCAACTGGACTTTGTACTGCGAGCGCGTCGACCTGTACTTCAAAGCGAACGGAATCAAAGAAGAATTGAGGTTGCCTACGTTGATATCATTAGCAGGTGATCGGGCATATGAGCTGATGGTAAACTTGGCAAGTCCAAAGAAACCGGGGGATATTACGTACAGTGAATTAGTGAAACTGGTGCAGGGTCATTTGCAACCGCGCCCTTCTATAATGGCGGAGCGGTATCGGTTCCGTCAGCGGCGGCAAGGCAAGGCGGAGAGTGTGACTCAGTATATTGCGGCGCTGAAACAATTATCTAGATATTGTGATTTCGGCAATGCATTGAGCGAAAATCTACGCGATCAATTAGTGTGTGGTTTGGCGAGCGATCTGATTCGGCAACGACTTTTCGCGGAGGACGGTTTGACCTTCGTCAAGGCTATCAATTTAGCGAGCACATTGGAGGCGGCAGAGAGGGACGCCGCGTCCGTGGAGATGGCTCCCACCGAGGGCTGGCGAAAGAACAGTACGTCGAACGCGCAAGCATCGGAGATCAACGCAATGACTACGGGCGCGCAGAGGAATGTTACGTCACAGCCGAGGCGGCCATGCGGCGTATGCGGCGGTCAAGGTCACGAAGGGAATAAGTGCCGTTATCGCGACTTTGTGTGCAATATTTGTAAGCGCAGGGGGCATCTAAAGCGTGTTTGCCCGAATGCCGGGAACACAGCAGGAGTGGGCGCGAAGTGGCGGGATACTCGTGCCAAGGGCAGCAAGGGTCAGCAGCAACGGAGGGGCAACTTTTTCGCCGAGGTAAAGGAAGGTCAACAGTCGGAGTCGGATGAGGACCACTCCGAACCTATTTACCAGATGTCCTTGAGCGAGTACAAGTCGGTGAGTCTCGTGTTATCAGTAGACGATAAGCCGTTGCGCATGGAGGTGGATACGGGTACACCGGCGTCGTGCATCAGTAAGAGTACATATGAAGCTTTGTTTAGCCATTTACCTGTACAAAAGATCAAAACGGCGTTCAAGTCGTATACGGGAGATAACATTAATCCATTAGGCATTGTCACGCCGATTGTGAAATATAAAGACAAAGTGAAACGTTTGGATCTGTATGTGGTTGATAACGGTTTAACCACACTAATAGGTAGGCAGTGGCTAGCTCACTTGAATATTCAATTGCCCAAATTCCGGCTGGAGCAGGGACAAAATTATGTATGTGGTAATGTGACCGTCGATGACCATGTGAAAGTAAATAGTACTGATAAGTTAACGGAATTGCTTTACAGATACAGTGAGGTGTTCGAAGAGGGCCTGGGTCGCTACACGGGTGGCGAAGCGGCGTTGCGCGTGCGGCCGGACGCTGTGCCCGTGTTCTGCAGGGCGCGGCCGGTGCCGTACGCGCTACGTCAGCAGGTGGACGCGGAGCTCGACGCGATGCTGCGCGAGGGCATCATCGAACCGGTCGAGTGCTCCGACTGGGCGACACCGCTGGTTCCCGTCCACAAAAAGGACGGAGGCTTAAGGGTTTGCGCAGATTTTAAGGTAACCTTGAATCCCTGTTTGTTGGTCGATAGGTACCCCTTGCCGAGGGTTCAGGATATGTTCGCTGATTTAGCGGGGGGAGTAACGTATACAAAAATCGATTTATCACAGGCCTACGCTCAGATATGTTTGACTGAGGACTCAAAACCGTACACAGTAATTAATACGCATAGGGGATTATTTCGATACAATCGTCTGGTTTATGGTCTGTCATCCAGTAGCGGAATATTTCAAAGAATCATCACTAATTTAATTAAAGATATTCCGAATACTCAGGCATTCCTCGATGACGTCATAATAACCGGGGATCAGACCACGCATTTACGTAACGTTGAAGCTGTATTAGCCCGGTTAAAGCAATACGGGTTAAAGGTCAGGAAGAATAAATGCGTATTCTTTGCGGATGAGATTAAATATCTGGGATATGTAGTGAACAAAAATGGGATTCAACCGGACCCGAGTAAGATAGAATCAATAAAAAAAATGCCAGTGCCCGCTAATGTTTCTGATCTGCGCTCTTTCCTAGGCATGGTTAATTTTTATGCCAAGTTTGTGCGCAACATAAGTGACTATTTATTTCCGTTGTACGAGTTGCTAAGAAAGGGTCGTCAATGGCATTGGACGGCGGAGTGCTCGGCGGCTTTTCGGGAAGTTAAAGAACTGCTTGCGGGCAGTAATGTATTAGCGCACTATGATCCCAAACAATCATTAGTGCTGACGTGCGACGCGAGTTCGCGAGGCGTTGGTGGGGTATTGTCGCAGGTAAACAAGGCAGGCGTGGAGCGGGCGGTCGCGTACGTTTCGCGTAAATTAACCGGTGCAGAGCGGGCTTATTCACAGATACACCGCGAGGCGCTAGCTATTGTGTACTGTGTAAAGAAGTATCATCAATACTTGTATGGTCGCCATTTCATGTTAAGGACGGATCATAAGCCGTTAGTTAGCATATTTGGGCCACAGAATGGCATCCCATGTATGGCTGCTTCCAGAATGCAGAGATGGGCCATCATTCTATCTGCATATGACTTCGATATACAATACGTGCGGTCAGAGGTAAACGGCGCCGATGCGTTGTCACGTTTGCCAATAGATAATCCGGCTAAAGAAAAAATAGAATTAGCTGATCAGTCATACCTGCACTTCGCGTCGACAGCGTTGCTATTAGACTGTGAGGAGATAAGAAAACAGACTCGTCATGACCCGGTATTGAGTAGGGTATTGAGTTATATTGACAACGGTTGGCCGCAAAGTTTAGATATTGATAATATACGTCCGTATTGGAATAGGCGCAGTGAGCTGTACACCGAGTTAGGCTGCATTATGTGGGGGCACCGCGTAGTTATGCCATCGCGGTGTCGTGGGCGTGTGCTGGAGGAACTGCACGAGCCTCACATGGGTATGGTAAAGACCAAGTCAATGGCACGCAGTTACGTGTGGTGGCCGGGGGTTGACGAGGACATTGAAACTCGTTGCAAGGCTTGTGCAATTTGCGCAGAAAATGCTGCTTCTCCCCCCCGCTCGCCCCCGTCGCCGTGGCGGTGGCCTCATCGCCCCTATGAGCGCGTACACATAGACTTCTTAGGGCCCATGGATGGTCATATGTACCTGGTCACAGTAGATGCCAGATCGAAATGGATAGAAGTTTTTAAAATGCAGCGCACTACAGCCGATTGCGTGATTAGGAGGTTGAGGGAGTCGTGGTCCAGGTTCGGCCTGCCACGCCAGGTAGCTTCTGACAACGGACCGCCTTTTTCGTCTCAGGAGTTTAATGATTTTTTAGCCAGCAATGGCATTAAACATGTTTATTCCCCACCTTACCATCCCGCATCGAACGGTGCCGCAGAAAATGCAGTAAAAATTATAAAAGGTGTCATTAAAAAGGCTAAAGTATCGAAAATTGATATTGAAACCGCTATTTATAGATTCCTGCTCAATTACCATAACACTCCTCATACGACGACAGGCGAATGCCCGGCAAAACTGCTGCAGGGGCGGTTGTTGAGAACTAGACTAGACGTGTTAAGACCGGATAATGAGGCTATCGTAGAACAAAAGCAGACCAAAAAGGTTGCCAGTACCGGAAATACCGAAACGCGAAGGTTAGATGTAGGAGAGCCAGTGTGGTATAGAAATTATAACTCAAGCCAAAAATGGTTAGAAGGTCGGATAACGGAGCGGCTAGGTAAAAACAACTATAACGTATCGTCGGCAGGGGGAGTCCTACAGCATAGGCATATCGACCAACTAAAGACGGGTGCGAGGCGTTCCACATGTGTATATCCAACCGCCGAGGATCCAGACGGCGGCGCCGCGGTTGTCGCACCGGTCGGTCCGGTGGCTGCGCTCGGGCAGCGTCGTAGTGCGGGCGAAACGTCCGAACCGGGCGAGCTCCCTCCTGTGGCTCAAGGGATAGGCGAAGCAAACGCTTCAGGTTCACACGCGCACGCTGAAAATAAAGAACAGCCGGTAGACCTACCCGAGCCGGAGGAAGCTCACTCGACGGCGGTGCAGGTGGAGAGGGAAGCGCGTAGGTATATGGCTAGGGATAGAAAACCCGTGAAGCGATATGGTTTAGAGTTTGATTGATGTTCGTATATTTGTGAAGTTAAGCTTATTGGAGATGTTTTAGTTTTACATTGCCAGTATGGTCACATCATGCAACAAAAGTACCTATTGTAATTGTTAAAATGCAACTATGATTGTCCGCATACCAACCTATGTAAAATAATATTATACGTACTTACATTATGATATAAACATGTACGCGTGTATAATAGTTTATAAGATAATTATATTAAATTAGGTATGCCAAGCGAATACCATGTATACCTGTTCTTTATGTTAACTAGATTTAAGAGGGAAGGTGTTATGTAGGAACTAGCTTTATAATATTATGAATAAGAAGGTACTTAGAAATTTATGTTCGACGCCCACCCTCAACTACGATGTATAAGCCAGTCATTGTATTAAACGAATAGAGTCAACATCTCTGGTGTTATTTCTTCCGAAAGACAGACTAGGATGGATGGATGTTTGTTACTCTTTCACGTAAAAACTACTGAATGGATTTGAATGAAACTTTACAATAATATAGCTTATACATCAGAATAACACAAATAGGCTACAATTTATAAAGATATTGTGTGAATTGTCCAAAATATGACGATAAGTGTCAAGTACGTAGGAAAAAATCTACCATTTGCGAGCTACTCTGGCGTGCGCTGCCAAAACCGCTAAAGTTGCACATATGTAATGTATGATGGAAATGTTTATCTTAAATAGTCCTACGAAAAAGCCCGTAACAGTACATATTATTATCTATATCTTATGTGTAAGCCGTAATATTATAAATCGTATAGTATTTTTGCAGTATCAACTATGATCATTGATGACACAATAATATTATGCACGAACCTTTAAAATATTTATAGGTGTCGTATGTGTAACGCGGGTGAACCCGCGGGGCGCAGCTAGTAATAATAATATTATGAGTAATTATCTAAACTTGATTTATTCAGGAATGTTACTAATAATATTCCACATCGATGTTTATGGCCAGCAAAGTCCGTGTTGTTTATTTACTACCTAGTTCTTAGAATCTTCTAAAAATGCGACATGTTTATAGCTCCGAGAAACGTATAACGTAGTATATAGCCGCCGTGAGGGGCTTAGCATAGTTGTTCTAATGGGAGGTTCCTATGTAGTTTTGTCTACTTAAAAAAGGTTATTTATAATCCTACTTTATCCTACTAATATTATAAACGCGAAAGTTTGTCTGTATGGATGGATGTTTGTTACTCTTTCACGCAAAAACTACTGAATGGATTTTGATGAAACTTCACAATAATATAGCTTATACATCAGAATAACACATAGGCTACAATTCATAAAGATATATCGTATATTATCAAAACGCGGGTGAAACCGCGGGGCGCAGCTAGTGCTTATATATACTTACTATGTTAAAAATAGTGTCTCATTATTCTACTATCTCACGCACTAGTCACGTCGTCATGGTCAACAATATATTCCAGGTGACATTCAAGATGATATGACTGAGATTATCCGGAGATGCTGCAACGATGGCTCAGGATTCGCCAGGAGCCACACAGAGCAAGACTGCTCATCATCACAACCAGTTCCATCTGAAGTTCCATCTTCCTTCGGGTCTCTCTGCATCGTGGCCAGGGCACAGTGTTGTAAGGAGTATTTTCAGTAAGTGCTTATGACCAACTATCCATCCTATTATTCCATCTATTATTGGTCCATGATAATAATCTGCTTTATTTTCAGGAAGAAGCGAGACTGTGATACTGGGATTGCGACTAATCAAAATCAGTGCAATGCTTCGAAAACTTTTACTAAGGTAATAAAATATGCTAAAATACCGCTACTATAATAAAGAGTGGTATAATATTTTATTTATTCTATTCTATTCTATTCTCATTGCTATTTGTAAAATGTGCACGTTCACTGTTTGTACTTTACATTAATTTTATCTCAAAGTATGAGAATACATTGTGCTATTTGCATTTGACTTTGACCGAGTCTGGAAGTCAGAATTCCGCGTATTTATCAAGTGCTAAAGCAATTAGAGCATCAAATGAACGAGGAAGTTGATAGGGAGATGAGAGCATGCGTTTCGTTTAGACAAGTGGCTATTTATCTAGTGTATTAATTAGTATTTTTTTTAAGTTTGACTTCGCTCGGTTTGTTCATTTAGCCAGTGTCAAGTTTAATAACTAATTATTAGTTAATGTTTAGATAACATCGCTGTAATATAGCCATAGACGAAGTATCCGAAATCTGTGAATATAGCTGATCCCATAGACAATGATTAAAATTACGAAAGTCTACGTAAGAAATTATTCAACGTGTAGGTAATTTAATTTTAACCATCGTTCGAATTGCAGTAATAATAAAATTGTGGTCTTGATTTCATACGTACCACAAAATTTCATTAAAAAATTTCCTTATTTTCTCCGTACCTATCTGTAATTTTTCTGAGGGCTCTGTAATTTTTTTTCCAATTACAATCATTTTTAAACTCAGCTAAAAAGTCTAGACGTTCTCTATTTTCAAGTGACACGCCCAATGATATAATACGAGCTATTATAATCTTATATCTTTAAATGAGCAATTCTTGTATAATTATATATAATTGGAATCTTGGAATTGGCTCCAACGATTTTCATGAAATCAGTATAATATAGGGGGTTTTGGGGGCGATAAATCGATCTAGCTAGGAATCATTTTTAGAAAATCACATTTATTTCGTGTTTTTTATGATTTCTTTCTTTAAATAGTTCAGTTTTTTATTATTCTATAAAAGATTGAAAAATATTATTCATAAATATTATAATTTCCAAAAAACACAATTTATTAAAAAAAAATACCGAGCAAAGCTCGGTCATCCAGATATTAGTATATTATCTAGAATGATGCATGTGAGATGAGCATTATTCAAATGAGCCAAACCTAATCCTTCCTGTTCTTACTTATCTCACTGCTAATAATTATACAACTAATAATAGGTACATGAAATTCCACAACTCAGAACTTCAAGGTACAAATTCAAATATCAGACGCAAGCCGTACCTTGTCGTAGCTAGAAAAGTCGTCTCTCCATAGAATTAGCTCAGAGCTATCGAGGATAGTTATGAAGACAAGGTGCTGTAGTGTGAATATTAGAGTAGTATTTGTTGTTATGTAAACAGTCTTATCTATTATCTGAATGCACATACGATAAGGTGCCTAGTTACCCAGTTTTATGTTTGTTTAATGTGAGACAATTTGATTACGGAAATTGTAGAAACTGGAGCATTTCCGTGTGATGTAACATTCGCAAGAACGTTACAGATGTTGCTCAGGTGATATTATGATACGCGTGCATAAATAGAGTAAAAATTTACGTAGGCAATGACTTTGTAAGGTGTGTGAGAATAGGCGCTTAGCACCAATCGGCATAGCTCCAATTGAATACGCATTATCAATATACTGTCTGTCTCTTTCACGCTTAGCCTGACAGCGGGGAGACAAAATTTATGCCGTTTATATTTAAAAAAAGGCAACCAAGAACACCAGGAAAAGAGGATAGCTAAGGCAATCCAGAACAATCAACATCTTTCCATTCCTTTTCGCATAAATTTCTAGTCTTCACCAGGTCTATCGAGTTGGATCAGCCAAGAGTTGCTATACCAGTATTTCCTCCAGGTATGCTGTGACGAGTGTGCCAGAGGGACCTCCATAGGTCTCGTCCGAGGGTCTGCAGCGTGCGTCCTCAGAGCTCACGCCGAGAGTGCCGAAGAACTGCTCTCTGATGACGCTTATGTTCAGTGTTGCTTGGTAAGACTTTAATTAATCCTCGAGAAGCTGCAAAGATTGCATACGGAAGACACTCAAAGCACCACTTCTTTGCGGTGTTCTAGCATAAGAAGACCTGAGCGAACGTCGCTCTATTTCCTATACAAATATAATGTCATTGTTTCCTCTTTTCAGAAAGCAGCCCGAGAAGAACACCATTCTGTTGATTCACACCCCGCTACCGTATCTAAGAAGAAGAGAGAAGGAAGTAAGTTTCTAAACTCATCTAAAAAGCTTGTTAAGTTTGACAACATATTGAATCTAACCTGTCTTTATTTATATCAAAACAAATGAGAAAGATAGCAAGGATTTGCGAGGTACTGCTCCAAAAGGCTCACTTCTATGATAAAAAACGATCCAAATGTTCTTATTACAGTAATAGCATCGCTCTGCGAGGATTACGCCCCGAATGAGCTGTGCGCCCACCACTGTATTCCGGTACCAGGGTCATACAAGTGCGAGTGCAACCCTGGCTTCATGCTGATGCCAGACGGCAGGAATTGTAGAGAGGTATCCCTCATTAAGAATCAGCCTTATGCCGTTTAGAGTCAGCCCCTGATCACGATCCTCCCGCTGCCAGCAATAACTCTCTCAAAGGAAGCGTGTAATCAAATGCTGCCAACTTCTTCGCTTGCACTACCACCAGGCAATACGAGGAGCTGTGGCAAAGGCATTAGAAGTACAACAGTGCTTATAATTCTCGTGCGGCTCACATCCTTGCCCACTGCCGCTGAGTATAAATTAATGTAGATCCGAATAGGAGGAAATACATGAGAATTCCAGCGAAGAAGTCTTGTACGGTCTACTCCAATCACGTAACAATCAACGCTAACAAAAATTCTTCACGTTTCCCCAGGTGGTAAAAAACAGGTGTAAACCCCGCAACCCTTGCCAGCACAAGTGCAACGACAACGGGGTAGCCATGATGTGCTCCTGCAAACGAGGGTACCAGCTGATGCCTGATGGGAAGTCATGTAAAGGTACGCAACACTTGAGAATACATTTCTCAAGTGGTACAAAACCAGATCCATAGTTATTATTTGTAAGCACTGCTCCAGTGAGATTCTTTGTCGAGAAGCGAACTATTTATTCTCCGAAAGTACCTACGCTGTGACGTACCTATAGGTTTCCATTAATAGTATCTATGTTAAAATTATGTTGATGGTACAATGTTATAACGGTATTCCAGACGTTGCCACTAACTGAATCACCAGACGGTACGATGGAAATTTAAATTCTTACCCTTCCGTTAACCTGGGATAAATCACGTAAGTTACCATGGCAACAACCATGGTTTTAGAGGATTCATGAACAATCCGAATTTTTAGACACGCCCAAACGCACAGACTATGTAAGGATACTAAAATATATTATACGAGTAGTATCATTTAAATACAAGTTAACAGTTTTCTTCGAGGGTTTTCTTTTCAACCGAATCTACTGGTATTTCGGGAGATTTCAGCTTCTTGTCTTTGACCCCCACTGTTAACCCATTCTAGACATCAACGAGTGCCAGCTGGACATCCCGGTGTGCCTCCCCGGCACCCAGTGCCACAACGTCCAGGGTTCCTACCGCTGCATCCCGCTGCAGCACCACAAACATGGCTCCGAGAAGGGGCAGTGCCCGCCTGGATTCGCCAGGAATATCAAAAACAACGCCTGTGATGGTAATTGATCTGAAAAATGAATTGTCATAAACCAAGCGTGATCTCTGAAGTGATTTGGATGATTATTTTGTATCGGTTAAAGTACAGATCCAGGATGGTTCTAGATGAGTTACAAATATCTGTATGCTTGTTGCAACTAACTTTAAGCCTTTGTCCCCAGTACGGAATTAAAATAATGACGTCTTTTTAGCTTCGTAACGGGGATACGGCCTTAGAGGATTCAGTCATAGCCGTGTTTAGAGTTGCCTCCTCTTAATCACTACAATGCTATCTTTCCGTAGCTCATTTTCCTTTCTGGTATCGATAGCCGCTAAAATTTGCTCTTTGTTGAAGTCTTCTACCAGTTAAAGGGCTACTGAAACCAACTTGTCCACAGATATAAACGAATGCAAGCTTCCCAACCCGCCATGCCCAGCCTACCTCTGCGAGAACACAGTAGGGGGGTACAAATGTGATGGGGTTTCTGGGGATCCTGTCAATTTGAAGAACGTGCCACCACAAGTGGTGGAGGACCGGTGCCCGCCCGGGTTCGCTCTGGGGGGGCATGGCGACTGCGAAGGTAAGACCCGACAAGGGTGTTCAAAACCTGCTAACAGTAGGTAAATGAGGAACGGATACTCATGATCCCATGAAGATTGAAGAACCCCCTCGTTTTGGTGGTAGGAAATTTTGACGATGATGTTCTCCTCGCCGAAATGTCTCCCGTAATTCTTTTATATGACACGAAAGCTGGCTTCTTGGATAAGATTAATACGATTATGATTTCTAACAGACGTGGATGAGTGCGCTCTCTCCAAGGACGACTGCAACCCCCTCTCCCAGCACTGCATCAACACGCACAGCTCCTTCTTCTGCCAGGATAAGGTGTCCAGGATGTGCCGGCCAGGGTTCAAGGTCAACCTGCAAACTGGGAAGTGCGAAGGTATCGTCAATACTGTTGAAGACTGAAGACTGTATAGCGTGTGTTCATGTGTTCATATTTGTGTGAACCAACTCATGATCCTGATTCCTAACCAGGAATCACTGTATCTAGAGAAACATAAACTAAGTACGAGGGCTATGGTCTTACAACTACTCAGACTTAGAGGAAATATTATCTAGGGTCACACACAATATCATTGCTCTATGCGAGGATCCAACCACTTCGCGCTTCGCAGTCGGATCATCAGCATCACCCATGCTACGGAAGTGGACATATTTGCTATTAATTTGGATGGTTCTATGGTCCCTAGTAGTTTATGATTCTCTTGGATAATTTGGTTGCTTTCGTATCCAATTGAGTTGAAACAAAATAGGCATGGGCACGGTAACATCTACATTTTTATACATTCTGTCTACCTTTTCAGATATCAATGAGTGCGAAGAGGAAAACGATCTCTGCAGACCTGACCAGACGTGCATCAATCAGCTCGGACAGTACGACTGTAAAGCGAAGGTCGATGAAACTGCGTACGTTAACTTTTTACTAGTTCATGGTAGCAATTTGTTAACCAGCATTATCATTCTAGGATCATAATCTCCTCTTTTTTTGGACCCCTCGTAAACTTCGACCAAAAGATAAGTATATCGTGGTCTCTATCTGGCACTGAAAAATGACAGAGACAGCAATACACTTATCGGTTGGTCAAAATTAAGAGTTCGAAAGCCTGATGTTAGAAAAATAAATGAGGCGCGAAAGTCCCAATTAAAAAGAGAATGTATCTATTCGCATCTCAATCAAAAGAGTACTAAATTTTAATAAACTGATTTCTGAAAATACAAAGCTATCTCCCTTTCAGGTTGAGAAAACACCAATGTCCAGATGGAATGAGGATGAATCCTGCAACACTTCAGTGTGATGGTAATTTTAACAATAATTAACATTTGACGTGGCCGCTGACAGCTGTTGTCAAAAGGGAATGACCTGCCTTCGACTTACCCTCGGATAACCTAGATGATTTATTTTATTAGCTGCCCCAACTGACGTAGTAACGTTTTAATTTAACATGCTTCAGACATCGACGAGTGCGTGGAGGGAACCCACCTCTGCGATCAGCACCAGAACTGCTTGAATACTAATGGCAGCTTCGTGTGCCACTGCAAGCTGGGATACGAGCTGGATACCTTCACGGGGGCCTGTGTTGGTGAGCTCTTTTACCATTCCATTGTTATCAATTTCAGGGCTAGTTTCTTGGACTCTCATATCATCATCATCATCATCACCATCATAATCATTATCATCATCATCATAATCGTTATGATTTTGTATGTCAGTCAAAATAGTCAAAAAAGCTGATGTGATAATAGAGACGGAACGTAGACATCTCCTGAAAAATTAAGTAGGTTGATGGTTTGAACTTATTTCGATCCCCAGTGATCTTGTAGTAGTGTTTTAATGTCTGGAATAAACATTGACAATTTCTAGTTCCTTATTGTTTTGCAATAGTAGTTCTTACTGAATTCTTTGTCTGCCAGATGTGAACGAATGTGCGACGGGACAGCACGACTGTTACACCGGCTCGCAGCGGTGCGACAACACCGTCGGATCCTTCCTCTGTATCAGGATCACATCTTGCGGCACCGGCTACATCCTACACCATTCCACTGGGAACTGCGAAGGTATCATCATCATTGGTGATGGCTGGTTGAAACATCCATGGATTCTTATGCGTTAGGATTCCAACCTAAACGCAGTTACTGTAACAGAGTCTTTAGTCGACCGGAATCTCGATTGGAATTGGCTTCATATGATTATTATATAGATACAACCCCCCATTTCAAACCAAGTCTCTTAGAGTTTCGTGGGATCATGTTGCAGATATAGACGAATGTGCGCTTGGCATACACAACTGCGCCCGCGCCGGTCCCGAGTTCCAATGCATGAATATCCCCGGCTCCTTCCGCTGCGTCAGACAACGCCAACCCACCACGCCGGCACCGGAATACGAATATGAATATTATGATTCTGAGTAAGTCTTAGAAGATAGACAGGATAATTCTTTGTTTACAGCAAAATGTAGGATACATTATGAGAATAATATACAAAAAAATATTATTTTCTTTGCCATTTTGGTCTTTATTATTTCTAATTTATATATTATGATACAAAATTCTAACAAGCCAATTTTCTTTTCAGCGAAGAAATTGATGGAAACGCAACCACCGCCGAGTCTAACAACCCTGCCTCACTTCCCTCTATGCCTTCTAGTCCAGAACCAAGCCAAGCTCCCGTTTCTAGTACACCAGAGGTATCAGCAACGACTTCCAAGGAAGAGCCTAGAATCGAAGATAATAGTGTCATACCAGAGTCAGAAAGAGATGATAATCAAGAAAAACCTAGAACCGAAGTCTTCGAGCCTTCTCAACCACAAATGACTACACCAACAACTAGTCCACCACAAACAAGCGCCCAGCCCGAAGAACCAAGGCAGCCAGAAGAACCAAGAAATCAACCTGAGCAACCAAGGTATCAGCCGGAAGAACCAAGGCAGCCTGAACAACCAAGTTATCCGACGGAACAACCAAGACCGCTTGAAGAACCAAGATATGAACCTGAACCAGAACAACCCAGATATCAGCCTGAACAACCAAGGTATCAGCCGGAAGAACCAAGGCAGCCTGAAGAACCACGGTATCACCCCGAGGAACCAAGGTATCAACCTGAGCACCCAAGACCTCAACCTGAGCAACCAAATAATCAACCCGAACAACCAAGATATCAGCCTGAAGAACCAAGGCCACAGCCGGAAGAACCAATGTATTATCCCGTGGAACCCAGTTATCAAACTGAACAACCAAGGTATCAGCCTGAATCACCAAGGTATGAACCCGAGCAACCGATCTACCAACCTGAGCCATCTGAACATAGGCCTACTGACAGTCCCAGCTCATCAGAAACTCCCGAATACCGACCACAAACAACCTACACCGAACCGGAGAACCCGGCACAACCTGAAATAGTCTACAAAGAACCATCAGAACCCCCACAACGTAAAGAAACCCCGGACTCCACCTACTACGAAACTAGAAACGAACCAGAAACACCTATTTCCAATGAAATAATACCACCTAAATCAGAAAGTTCTACGGAACCCGAGCCTAGAATAGTCCTAGAGACAGAACCGACGATAGTCCGTCTCGATCCTAAGCCAGTAGTGCCCACGTACAGTCCGTATAGACCCACAGAGAGGACTGAGCCCTCACCACCTCACGAGGTAAGTAAAGAGAACTCTTGAACCCTTCTCTCTACTTCTTGACTCTTGCTGGTCTAAAATTGCATGTTATTGTAAAAGATACTAGCGTTTCCTAATATTAGCGTTTGACAGTCTCACTAGGTGATTATGAAGCTGAAAGTGCTTAGCACACTAAGCCTAGAATGGCACTATATCCAAAAGTCCTAAAACTTGGTGATAGTTTTTATTAAATCTGGTAATTGGTCAAGCAAACACCCACCCTATGAACAAGAAAGTGATGACTTGTATGCGACTATAAATATTTTCCTTTTTGTCTAGATATACGTAAATGTTGGAGAAGAATCAACAACTGATAGAGAGAGCAGACGAGATGATCCAGTCGACACGAAAGTTCAGAACAACCAATGGACCTCGAGAAATGGGAAGACAATTCCTTGCCCCCCTGGCTTTGAGGCTAACGATTATGGAGGCTGTTTTGGTAAGTATAGTAGTCAGGTTTGAGTCAATCTCACAATTCAGTCAAGTGGTGGATGCTTTACTGAAACTACCTGGACAGTTCTGAAATGTCTTCAAGTTTTGGGTAGCCTGAATGTTATTCTAAAGACGAACTCTGCTCTGGCATCTTCAGAGACTAAACGGTCATTGTTATTGCGATTAAGTTCAATTTATTGCCAGAATATAAAAAAATACTATCATTCCAGATATCGACGAATGCATCACAAACCGACACAGCTGTTCCGGCTTAACCGAAACCTGTCGGAATACTATCGGCGGGTATCTCTGCGACTGCGCAGCTGGCTTCCGACGCGACCAGGTCACAGGCGCCTGTGACATCATCACCGTACTGTCCACCACCCCGCTGCCCCCTATCTTCCAGCCCGACCAAATCCCCTTCATCATTCCTAGTAGTACCTCAACCAGTACTACGACTGAGCTACCGCCCCCGCCGCCGACTGCGCCCACTACGCCCACTACGCCCATCATCATTCCAGTAACTCTGCCTGTTGTGCCCACAACTGAGAGTCAAATAAGTAAGTTTGTTAAGAATAAGCTGGAATAAATCCTAGAAGACTAGACTTGGCTTTAGAAAAGTCATGATGTCACACGTACCGTAAAAATCTAGTTCATTTTGGAGAAGTGACGTACAAATATATCCACAATAGTCAAATAGAGATGGTTTCTGATCTCATGAAAGTCCTGTCTTTTAGGGTTTCTATACGGTCGTGCTGTTCAGTATATCTGGTGTTTTCCTTTAGACAAGAGCTTCTGGGGCTACAAAGACGACCGATTCGCGGCCACGCGCCCCTTCTACCCGAGGTTCTGGTGTGATGCAGGCTACAGCCGCAACCAGCAGACCGGCAGATGTGAAGGTATTTCTGATTGTAATTAACTGAAGCAACAAACGTTACTTCTGATTTAAAAGACTTTATGACCAGTTTTTGAACCCCTCGTCAACTTTGATTAACAGATAAGTCTATCACTGCCTTATATCTGGCACTAAGCAAATGGCAAAGACTGCAATACACTTATTAATTGGTCAAAGTTAACCGACGATTCAGAAAGGGGCATAAACCAAGTCTTCTCCGAATAAAATACACAAAAACACGTCACGATTGTATAAATAGATCCAGACCAAATACAGTTTCCTGTATCTAAAGAATCAGGAACGACGAACATCCTACAAACATATAAATAAGAAATTGAGGAGTCAAAATTGGCATAAATAACTTGCAAGAGCTAGATGTCCGTCCATACTAACAACAGCTTAAACAAGAGATATTCCTCAGACATAGACGAATGCACCAACGGAGTAGCCAACTGCGCCGCCGTGGAGGTGTGCGTGAACACCCTGGGGGGCTACCGGTGCGAGTGCCCCCCCAACTGGGAGCTGGACCAGGTGCGGCACCGGTGCGTGCCGGCTATGCGCAACGGGGTATTCCCTCCAGGGTTCGGGAATGAACCGGGTGAGTCTCTCGTCAGAGAGATTGCGTTTGTAACATTATTTTATCAAACACGTATTTTAAAGAGTTTGCCGTTTGTTTTCTTACCGGTTCTTCTTCTTGGATGTATTTCAAATCAGACAGCTAGTTTACTTGAAAGATACATGTGAATGAAGATATCGGAGTTTGAGTTCGCTATAACACTTTGCTGTCTGGATAATACATATTTTATGTTATTTTCATAAATTTTAAGGGCCTTGCTTTACCGATAAGATCCAAGACCACATCTTTGAGTCCATAATTAAACGGTGACATCTGGCCAGATTAGAGAATGCAGGATCTTTTCAGAATACCATCCTCAAGTAGACCAGCAGGAGACGGTCAGCCACCCAGACCCGGAGGTCACGCACATCGAGGACCGAGGGCCGGTGCTGAAGTGTCCTTGGGGATATAGGCTTGGGGATGACCAGAACTGCGTAGGTAAGGAGTCCAGATGTCTATTCCATTTTGGTATTGAGTAAATTCGCCGATGATCCATGCTGTGATCGACGATTTGACTTACTGAATTGAACCAATTTTGTAGATTGTAAATGTATTGAGCGGTGGTATGGACAATGGACATTGTTCATCTTAATCTTAAAATAAGTATATAAATTACGCGTCACGTTGTTTGTCCGCGATGGACTCCTAAACTACTTAGCCGATTTTAATCAAAGCACACCGTGTGCAGTTTGATCTAACTTGAAAGATAGGGTAGCGCATATCTCAATTTATAGTCGCGATAACAATAACCTTAGCAGCAGCAACGCGTGGCCGTCTCTGTTAGTATACAATAGGTATAGTCAGCTATCAAATATAAGCTACATAAATAAAACTAAGAGCAGATTAAGCGAGACAGTGATTCCTCGTGTCTCTGTTCCCGGTTCCATATGTACAAGGGTAGATTATGGACCCTGTTATTCCAGATGTCGACGAATGTGCGACGGGAGAGGCGAGGTGTGGAGTGATCCAGCTCTGCACGAACTTGCCGGGGGGCTACACCTGCAGCTGCCCGCCGGGCCACCGGCTGTCGCGCGACCACGAGTGCGAGGATGTCGACGAGTGCGCCAAAGCTGGCAATGTGGTGAGCCTCCTCACCACTCTTTTTATTGTGTGGCCAGTATCAAATGTATACCTTTTTCAAGTTTTTCAATTGCGCGACGATAGCCTAGTGGGCGAACGTCCGCCTTCCAAATGAAGAGTGGCGAGTTCAAATCCCAGTGCGGGCACGTACCAATGTGTTTCTTGTTATTAACATAATATGTAATTATGAACGTAATTATCACTCCCTTTTTGGTGAAGGAAAACGTTGTGCGGAAACCAACATGTCCCAGAATCATTTCGGTGGCATGTTTACCACCAACCCGGACTAGGCCCCCGTAGTGGATTATGGCCTTATCTTCTTCTCGACGCCTTTGCCCAGCAATGGGTACAGTTACAGGCTCACTTATTATATTATCAAGTTTTTAAGTTTCTGGCCGAAATAGTCCAAATGGCAAGTCCTACTGTCTCTCAGTCAAATCACAGTGAAGCAATGTGTCGATTCAGTAGGAAAAGTGGGTGAGGTTTAAAACTTTTGGGAGTTGTGAAGAGAAAGTTTGATAAAGACAATACAACATCATCATTTTCCAGATTCTTGTCAAAACCAACGAGTAGTTAAATTTATAGATTAGTTAGTTACCATCAACGTCATCCTCAATTGGTAAATGCTCAATCGTCGTCAGATATGAAACATTATTATTACGTCTCCAACTTTGTCCCCCTATATACTACTAAGTTTTCCATTACAGTCCATCTGTTCCCACAACGCTGACTGCGTGAATACGGTCGGCTCCTACCAGTGCCGATGTCACAGCGGGTTCAGATTTGCACCAGTTAATGATAAAGTAAGCCCCAAAATAGTCACAGAAGCGTCACGATCACACACTTCTGACTCCTAACTAGGGATGCCTGTATCTTGTGAATCAGAAACTACAAAGACGTTCCTCAAATAGTTATAATAAGACGTGTGCCTAGTGAGTTTTTAAGAGCTCGACATAGTACGCGTCAACTAGCGCTTTGTATGAAGATCTTTCGTTCATAAACGCGCCGGTGACGGCGCTGTACAGGATCTTCATACAAAGCGCCTGCTAACGCGTACTATGTCGAGCGCGTTAACTTACTGTAAAAACGCACACTCAGGGCATAGAGCAAATATCTGTGATCCGCCCATTTTTACCATGTGTCATTACATCACAAGCGTATCATATACTTACACCCCTAAAGCCGTCTGTTTGTTTGTGATGGTACTAGTTCTAGTGTCAAAGTTTATCAGGCCACCCAAGGGCTTCTGACGTGGCTTAACGACTGCTATCAACCGATAACAACCTGGACCACCAGCTTAGCGTGCCTTCCCAAGCACGGAACAATGGAAATCCGCACACAGCTTACGAAAAGTCATTGGTACGGGATTGAGGATGAAACTTACGAGTAGTATCGTTAGATTCTAAACCATCTCTCTCAGACTGACTGAATTGGAATTCCCTTTAGAATCAGGATCCAGGATATGTGTGAAGGTGTTGGCTCTGGTTCCAGGTGTGCATGGACGTGGACGAGTGCTCGGAGTCCCGCCCCGGCGCTCTGTGCCAGCACCGCTGCAACAACGTCTGGGGAAGTTACAGGTGTTCCTGCCATAGAGGGTACAGGCTCAACTCTGATAACAGGTACAGAGCTTCTGCTGTATGGTTTTAGGACTGTCTTTTCAGAACTGGAAATGGAGGAAGAGGCAGGAGGGAGGAGGGGGAGCATTGTTCAAAGACGGTGAGGTTCTCACCATAAAAACTAGGGTCATAGTCATGGTAGATTGTTGGGTAGGACGCAAGTTGAACTCGAATTGGTTATGCTACTCCATCGCTCAGATATATCAAGGAAAAATGGATGCTAAAGGTGCTGATGATGATGATGAGAGGGAGGTGAAGAATGTAGCAACTGCGGTTCTAAAAGAAGTGGTATTATGTGATGTACATCATTACAAATACCTGAATTTACTACATAAATTGATTACAGGACTTGTTCAGACGTAGACGAATGCGAGCAGTTCAAGTCTAGGATCCCCTGCGTAGGGAAGTGCATGAACGAGCCCGGGAGTTACCGCTGCGCCTGCCCACCTGGGTACAGGCTTTCCAAAGACAAACGAAGCTGTATTGGTAAGGCTTCATTTTGAGGCGTAATACAAGAACCTTCCAGAGTCGCCATTTACCTATCTTATACAACTAAAGCACACCGTTGCAAAAGGTAATCTTGAATTCTCAATAGAATAAAATGGCGCAGTTGATAGGATACGCTACAAGAATTGTACATTGTAGTTTTTCGAGCGTGTAGGGTAAGTGTTTTCATTTAATTTGTAGATATTGACGAGTGTGAGATCGGCGAAGCGACCTGTCAGACCGGCGTGAGCGGCGGCACCAGCCACGTCTGCTTCAACACCCGCGGCAGCTACCGCTGCCAGCGCATCACCTGCCCGCCCGGGTACCAGCTGGAGAGCAAACAGTGAGTGGCCGACTTGTCTATCGGTTCCATCACTTTTGAGCGATCGACCGACTTATTTGTCAGTACCGTTTTCTAAACATTCTGGTATCGATAAAGGGTTATCTGTGTATCGTTTTTGAGTTTTTGGTTTCAGTTTCTCTTCAAAACTCTCCCAATCGTTTTAGAGAATTCAAAGTAAGTTTTCAGCAGCACTCATGGTCCTTAACTTTTAGGATTCCTTGTGTCTATGGAATCTGGGACTATGAGGGCTATTGTACCAACAGCTAACCTCAAAGCAAAAATTGATGAAAATCTTAGCCCTGCGTGGGATTAGAACCTCACACCTGCACGGCTTAGCATCTCCACGTAGGCTAGACATTGTATGGTGGCCGTAATTTCAACCAGAACTGACACTACTGTTCCATTGCCACCAGCCGCTGCACAAAGACCCAGCGGATCTGCGAGCCAGGCGACTGGGAGTGCGCCCACCAGCCCAGCACCATATCGTACAACTTCATCACTTTCGTCTCCAACCTCTTCGTGCCCGAGTCTAATGTAAGTTTACTTTATTGGTCAAAGGTGGTAAACATGCCCAGCCTAGAATGGCATTGGCTCTCAAGCACCGCTGCCGGAGATAGAGATTCGGTGACAATTGTGCTTTCGTGATGGCAGGAGAGTATATCTGCTGTTACCTTAGTGTTTTTGTGTCTCTAGCTGTAGTATACAGTGGACTTTTTTTCAAGCTTGTCTTCTGGTGTCAGCTTTTTAGGCCACCATAGAGCTTATAAAGACTTTTCCTGCAGGTGAACCTGTTCACGATGCGCGGCCCCACGTGGCCTTACGGGAAGATGAGGTTCGAACTTCACTTACGCGACGTCAACGCGCCACCTAGCGTCAAGAAAACTGCTGATATCAACTCGTTTTTGTGAGTACACTAGGGGAGACTGGGTACGAATGTGACAATTTTCATTTGATCGTCCATATTTTCGTTAGTATTCCAGTTAGTTGGAAAAATGGTGGTTTTTATAGTACTATGCACATTAGTCTACGTGAAAACACAAAAATTTTGCCCCTAAGTGCAACGGTTTACTTATAGGAACACATTAGAAAAAAAGTAAAAAATGTCACAATCGACCCTGGCCCTGGGTCGGTTGTGACAGTGCTTGGGGTCGGAAGTGACAGGTTCAAAAATACACCAAAATGGTCTATAATCATGCACTATTGCACGCAATAATGTAACATAACGTAATATCATATATTTCTGGAAACATACGTAAAGGGAATAGCATCTGGGAACATTGTAATCCCTAAGAACGAACAGGCACTTTATTGATTATAATATTTTAACAGTATTCACATTTATTAGTCAAAAGTTGACTAAACGTCTAATTACATCTACATTATGGCAGCTGTGTCAAAATAGAAAACAAATTTTAATTAAATTTGTGATTTGATGCGATTAAGTTATCGAATACCCGCAGCTGACCGTATTACTACGTCACAACCGTACCCAAAAATTTTGGCAGAAACGTACCTATACACTCATTTGCAAAAAGAATAATTGCCATGACAATACCAAATAATCTACATGCAAAGTAATCACTGCTAATAATTAACTACATATTAGTAACTTTTAATGCGAAAATATACTCATTAATCTTTCGGTACACATATAACGACAATTATCAAATGAAATCTAATAAAAAATCTTACTTTTCGTTGAAAAAAAGTAATGTAGGTATCTGCAAGCGGCAACGTCGCCCAACGGCTGGCCCAATATAGTGAGACACCTTCAGACGGACATGCCGCTTCTTTCTTCCCTTGCACCCTCCCCGGAATTCCTTATAGTTTCGCTAATATGACGACTGTCACAATCGTACCATGGCACAAACGTACCCAGTCTTACTTTAATCAAAGCCCCGCTTTGCCGGGCTTTGTTTCTTTTTTGGCATTTCGATATTTCCTTCCAGACATTTATGTAGGCATTTACATACATGTATTTGAAATTTGTTTAGCCCAACAAACTTAATGATATTGTAAAAAATATTCAGTCATCGCTGGATGGTGTCGTTAGTAGGTTCGTTCCACGATCAACATTGGTCCTATGAGGACCTTGTTTGATGGACCCCTTACAACAAGGTCATCGTTTTATGGACCCGTTTTGGAATAGGTGCGCCTTTGATTACTTTCTCGCTTGCTTTAAAGCGGGGACGCGGTCTACGATGGTCCACCATACAACGAGACCTATCTTTTATGGACCCGTAACAACGTCAATTTTGTTGTCAGGTTGATCCAAAAGAACAACGAAGCTGTGATGTCACTGGTCGAGCCACTCGAAGGGCCACAATCGATAGAACTAGAACTTTCCATGGAACTCTACAACAGAGAGCAGTTTGGAGGCACGGCCGTCGCCAAGATCTTCATCTATGTATCCGAGTACGAGTTCTGATGAGGGAAAGAGAGAAATGACGGAAAGGAAGGAATGAGAGAAGAGGAAAGTAAGTGTTCACAGTTTTCTGGGATTGGTTGCAAGTGTACGTGTAAACTTTAAGAAGAATGTTTATCGAATGTTTTGCTTATTGAAAAAGTTGAATATAAATGCAATTTTTTTTACCTACAAACTTCCACTTTCAGTTATGAAAAGTGAGATAAATAAAAAAAAATATGTCACATCTGTTTCCGAAAATAATACATCACAATAATCGAGATAATGATATGTCATTGTAATTAAATCTACCTCAAACATAATAATATGCTAACACTGTTAGTCCGTCTGTACGCAAGATTGCGTACAAATTGTGTTGATTATGAGTTAGTGTCGGCGTCTAGTGTCAATCGGAGTTTGTCAGACCTCTGACGTGGCTTAACGACCGTTATCGACCGACAATAACTGAGACCGACTGCTTCACATTCCTTCCGAAGCATGGAGTATAGAAATCTGCACATTTTATAACCTACGAGAATATTATTGGCTCGACCCCGAGGATCGAACCCGTTAACATTGAATTACAAAACGCCTAGTTTGCTGCTAGGTCACCTTATTTCTACAGTTGCATAATTAAAATCCAGCGTACTTATAGATAAAGTTAAAAACATAATAATTAATTAATTATGTTATACCTACGTGAAGATCGCTAGAAGTGTGTAATGCTTATAAGAAAAACTTATTTTGTAGTGTTTCTATTATTTATTGATGTATAAAGCAAGAATTTATTTGTGCTTAAATATAAATAAAATGAGATCACAATTTTAATTTTATTTTAATTACTCAAACACAGCCCTGAAGAAAAGCTGCGTAAACTAATTCACAAGTTTTCGCATTTTCAAATCTATCCTATTCCCCTTTTCCATTAATGATGTGTATTTTACAATAGTATGTAGGTAGATGTATCAAAGACATTGGATTACTTTTCTCTTTCTCAGTAACTATCAAAAACTGGAAACTTTAAAGTTGTCTATTTGACTCAAATAAAAGTAGTTTCTTTCAACATCCCGTTTCCGTTTACCTAACATGCATAACAAACAAAATATGCTCTCCACGTTATTTACTTATATAAATACTTTTACATTCTAAAACACATCCCTTTCTTTAACCCCCCAATTTAATATATCATTGGGTCCAACCCTTAAGTCTTTTCCTTTCCTCTCTAACTTCTACTTTAATAATTGACATACAGACTCGGCTCTATAACTTGAGAAATAGGTAAATCTACAACAAAGTTTTAACAACGTTCTATTCTATTTGATTCATCTACGCAGTAACTTCAAAAAACTTACTACAAAGTCAGAAATGCGAATCTCCGACCCGAAATGGATTAAGAAACTCCTACTGGATTGACAATGATCGATTAGATTGAAAAACAGCTACACAAATTGTTGGTCCAATTATCTCGAAAACTCGAACCGTCTTACCAGAAAAGTTTAGACCAGAGTTAAACAGATGTTTCTAAAATTTCGTGCCTAAACATTTACGTCTACGAGTACCACTCGCGGTTTTCTTACTCAATCCTGGCATTCCTAATTATTTTACTTGTGAATTGGTCATTGAGTAAGAAAAAGCGAGGGTTAGACGTCGATTTGTGGAGAAAATATTTAGACACATCTGTTCAACCCTGGTTTAAATCTTTTGTGGTAAGACCGGAAGGGCTCTAAAATAAAAAAAAAACAGTGTGCTTTAGACCACACGACTGACGTAAAACTTCGTGTCTTAGATACGTTCTTACGAAACGTGTGGCTGAGAAAAAGAGAAAGAAAATGTGTGCTCCCACCTCTCTCTTTCTACCCTCACTATTATATCTCACTCTCAACTTCCGTTCGCCTCGCCCGATCACCATTCACCAGCTTACTCCCCAAGTCAAGCGTGCGTATAGAAGTTTCGCTTCAACAAAGCGGTCATTAACATAAAAAATTTATAAATAGTGACAATACCTGGTGAACCATTAAACAGTTCAGAACATCCTACTCGTGCGGGTCTACAATATTAAGGACTGTGAGACATCCGTCCTGCGACGTGATCGCTAGGGCTTTGCCCCCGTGAGCGCTGGCCACCCCCGTCACCTCAGCCGGCGCCCTGTACTCTGCGACTGCTCTGCCGTCCACTGTCCTGGAAGTATATTCACCAAATTTATTACTGTTCCTCTATGGACAGCTTGGTGATGAAGACAACCCCCGCAGATTAGCTGTCTGCTGCACGGAAGCCTCTCACTTCATCAGCTTCATGGATTTTCAGGCTTCCATAGCTGACGTATCGTCACAAGATTACTTTCAACACGGTTTGCCGATTTGCGAGCGTCCCATGTCTTCAGAATTAGTAACATACCTGAAAACCCTCAAAGTCTTCCTCCCACTATGATAATAGAACACGTAGTTATCATCCGAGCTGAACATCGTGATGATGGAGAACACCCCCTCAGCCGCTCTGGAGATTAGCTGCTGCACGGACGCCCCCCGCTTCAGCTCGATGAGGTCCAGGCCCCCCCGGGTGGGGGCGCAGAGGCCGATCTTTCCATCCCTGGTGCAAGAACCGTTCCAACGAGGGACGAACCTAGAGATTTAGGATGATTTAGGAGAAGCATCGATGAACAAAAGTATCGCAAAAACCTTGACGATGATTCAATTGCGAGTTTAGAGTTCGTTACATCAACCAATTTGCATTGCCAATAAATAAATATGCATTGATGATGGCAACTATATCACTGTCACAAGACATCAGGCAAGACCAGAGTTTTGGCTGGCATGGGCGACCCATTCCATAGTTAGTTTTACCTAATAAGCCTTTTGCTTTTGATATCCAATATCCCCGCCTTGTCATTACCGACTACGGCCACCCAGAGCGGCTTGTGCGGTAATGCCACGATCGATTGCATGTCTTTGATCCCGCTGTTCTTTATGGGAATCCTGAAACAATGAAGCAGTTTTATTACCTCCCGAAAATTAGTTATTAGTGCCGTTTCTCTGCATTTAAGTTTCCCTGTATCGTGGGTACCGTTTACAGACACAACAATTCACATACATAACGCCCAGACCAGAAACAAACATTTGTGGATCACACATAATATATTTGTTCCAGGCGGGAATCGAATCCGCGACGCCAAGCGCAGCAGTCCAATTGCTCAAACACTACGCCAAACGCGTCGTCTTAGGAAACTATTGGAAGCTATATATAGTATGGCATCTTCCATGACCTCGAGTAACTTCTGTCCAGATACCAGGTCAAAGAGTATCCTAGAAGAAGGGGCACTAGAAAGAGTCCCCTGTCGGGATTTTCCCCATACAGATCTGGACTTTGTATGACATTAAGAGCCTGATCCGTGACCTATCGAGTACCAACGCAGTATAAGCGCGGACGATGCTATCGGTTCGCATACAGTTTCGCTCGTCTCTTGTCCGATTCCCCCGTTTGCATGGAGTGTCCATCCTGTGACCAGGGTTCAGTAACAGTTCCTCACCTGTGAAGCCTGGCACCGGTCCGGGCATGGAACACGTGGAGACACTCTCTGGCAGTTTTATCTACGCCAGGTACCGTGATGTGGTGCTCGTCTGCTGACACCACCGCCGCTCGCCACCCCGTGCCTCTGACCTCATAGTCTGCTGTGTAGATTTTCTCACCATCTGACAAATTATTTTAAGTAGGTAGGTACCTATATTATTGGTATGTACCATCATCATCATCAGCCTAAAGACATCCACTGCTGAACATAGGCCTCCCCCTTAGACCGCCACACCGAACGACAATTTGCCACTTGCATCCACTGGTTGCCTGCGACTCTTTTGATGTCGTCGGCCCATTTAGTGGGAGGCCTACCTACGCTGCGTCTTCCAGGTAGGTTGGTAGGTATGTATATTATAAATCCCCCCTATTTGAGTAATATTATTAGTATGAATGCATTCATACTGATGTCAACCGACCCAACCCTATTCCTGCTATCTTGTCCATCCAAAGGTTGTCTGGTAGAGATAGCTTTAGAGATACCAACTGCTGTACCTAGTCTTGAATTTGGAAGACACGCAAAAAGAGTAAAGTCTTTGATCAAGCACTTGCCCGGTATAGTTCTAGCAACAATTGTGGCCATAGCAACGTTGTCCACACTATCGGGAGGCACGTGTATGGAGATTGTGATGAACTTGGTTCCATCTTCTAGAAGGAGCAATTGCTTGACATTCTTCTGTTCTTCTCTGAAGATCACCTAGAAGATAAGTCAGCTACCATTATAAAAGATCTGTTACAATACAACTGCCATCAAACCTTTACTTCTATTTAGGTCTCTGCTATTCTCTACGTGCTACCATCTTTTGTAATTCAGATTTTTCAAGACCTTTCAAAACACTGAATTATTGAATCTATTCACTTGTCTCTGTGCAGTCTCCCACACCAGTACATTGCCAGACTCAGCAGTGACCACGTGCTCTCCGGAAGGGGTCACCACCGCGTGGGTCACTATAGCCCCCAAGGGAGCATCAGCTAACTGTGCCAGGAGCTTCCCAGTGCTGGTGTCCCACAGAGCCCAGCAACTGCGTGTCACGGTTACTGCGATTTGGGTGTCGCGGGCCAGGCTAAAAGTATCAAGTTAATTAAAAAAATAAGTTCTAACAAGTCTTATCCAAAACCTCCGATCGATTACTGAAGATAGACCACTGTTTCAGCTGATGAATGATGAAAGATGCAAACCCTATTGCTAAAACATTCGGAAAGGGGCTGGTCAAAATTTTTTTTCTATTTGTAGGTGGAAATCAAAGGTTTTCCTTCATTCGAAGGTCGTGCTTATTTTCGTTTTACCTTGGTAAAGTCCTCAGTACCTACTTACCTGATAGTGTCAATAGGGAGCTCCTGCCTGTCAATCTTGTGCACCTGCTCGAAGATATTATCAATGTTCCATATCTTGACCGTCCTGTCTATGGAGGAAGTGATGACGTTGTTCCATGTGCCAACCGTGAGCGGTTCCAGCTGGACTATCCTTCCGAAATGCGCATCCAGAACCTTGATCAGTTTTGTGGTCTCCAGACTCCAGACATAGAGACTCTTTCTGAAACGGACCGTCATCATCATCAGAATTTTAACGGAACACTTGGAGTTTTGCGACAAGAAATGTGTGAATAAAAGAAACATGAAGTATTCGTCAATTGCCAACCTAACACCAGCGACTGCATATTGGCAGTTGTTGCTAATCATGAAAGAGTTGGAGAGGGTCATCTTAGTGGAGATGTTGCGGATGGTATGCGGCAGCGGTAGGACGATGCCGTGGAGGTGCTGGTCTTTCTCCGGCTCCGTGTCTTGTTTTTCCTCCTGGAAGGTAACTCTTGATGCAGGAATAGCTATGGTAATATGTGGAGGTGTCTACTAAAACTCTCTCCATACATTTAGACAGCAATCTCCATAGTCACAGAGTGTAGCAATGTCATTAAATATGTTGTTTAAGAAAGTAAATCATATTTAATTGGCTACACTTTACACACACACAGACTCACTCACACCATGACTTGTGGAGACATTATTCACATTTTTTTTTAGGAAATACGAGGAAAATGTTGACGTGAGATACGTTACTTACTTCATCCTCTTCTTCTTTCTTCTCCTTCTCCTCCTCTTTCTTCTTCTTAGTTTCAATAATGTGACCACCTCTGGGAATAATATTGTCAAAATCCCACACTACAAAACTATAGGTTGTTGTAGCTGGAAGAAGTACATACATTTATTAGTGAGCAGTGTAGATACAATTAAGCGTACAAAGAATATCATAAACTTTATTGCCTCAATTTGATAACCATAACAATAATGTACCTACCCATAAGCATTCGATCTTTCTTTCCTCGTTTCAGCTGCAGCATTGCCTCCGCCGTGTCAGTTTCCCGATGATGGAGTTCCTCTATCTTGATCCAGCAACCTTGGTCTACATTCAGCTCGAAAATTGATATCTGTAATCAGACTCAAATCTTTCTCTGTTCTTATCTCTTAAAGTAGAGGAAAAAGGCTGAAGACTTAATAAATAGAAAAACTTTTAAAATATTTTAAAATTATGGCTTTTTTCTAGTTTTGATCAGAATACTCTGATCAGCCTGTCAAGAGAGATGATCTAAGAAGTTCAGTCTTCAAATCAGGAAACTACATTACGAAACTACTTCCTTAGAGCGGAGAAACAAAATGAACTACACACCCGTAGAGCAAGGTATAATTGCACTACAAAACTTGCGTGTACATACCTGATACCCCCTCTCAGGGTCACTCGTATACACCTTAGTCCAGTACTTGTTCATGGCGAAAGCTCCCCTACACCTGAGGGGTTGCATCCACACGCCATCCTTGCAGAACTGCAGCAGCATGCGGTCGTCCTCCAGGTCCCCACTCCACTGGACGAGGAGGAAGTTCTCCAGGTCTCGGAGTTCCATAGCTGGATGAAGAGTTTAGAAAATTTAAGGCTTTGTTTAGCCATGAAGATGCACAGATTGCACAGATCTTCATGGCTTTGGAACAAGTCTGATGCCAAGATTAATACATAGTTTTATGAAAGGTTTCTTATTTATATTCAAGCTTCCCCGTTAGACGTTGTCCTGTCAAAAATGTATGAGAAAATGAATTAGGATTTTTCTCTTCATCGAGTATTTTTCCGTTTTAAAAAATACTAATGGTATTCGGAGCAGAAACAGATCCAACAAAACAAAAATCATTAAAATCCGTTCATTTGTTCTGAGTTATTAACGGTGTACTTATCTAACATGGCTTTGTTTCATATGAAAATCCAACGCAACTTGGACTCTCCTGATCTTTCATTAGTTAAAATTTTGATACTTACTGAGTATCTCCCAGTTGAGGTTATCGTGCGGTTCCGTGCTAGGCGCCGGCCTGGTCTCTTCGTGTTCACCTCTCATGCTGTACCGCACCCAGGTGTGCGGTCCGTAGATGAACATGTGGTGGTTCAGCACATACACTCCTCTTACTGTTTCCCCTGAAATAATTGGCTGAAGTCAGCCTTAAACAGCACTAAATCCAGAAAACGCAGTTACCTCTGGCCTTGTTCATTGCTATAGCTGAAGATGTGTGATGCTCTATAATCGATACTGGTCCCAAAATGGCTCACAAACTACCTGGCCGAGAAGTTAAGCTATTAATGCGATCGATCTCGTGTACCTTGGTTCTTTGTGCTGTTGAGTGAGAGGTGCAGTACGGTAAATGTGATGTAAGTAATCTCAAATTGGTTACCTGCATGGCAAGATTGGTAAGTTAAACTAACCTTCGTCCAAAGGATTGGGAATCGTGATATATTCACTTGTCAGCATGTTGAGAAGCATCGACTGCAAAGGCACAAAACCAAATAGTATTTAGTTGTTTTTTATTTTAGGGCTGCGTACTTATAATATATTACAGTATCCATTACGAACTGAAGGCATACATTAAACACAATAGGCAAAGGATGATAATATTTATCCAATAGCGGCAGACTTTCATTACCATCACCATATTATTTCTGCGGCACTGTTACACTTCATATGCTTAATTTAAGACAGACCCTCACCACAGAGTTGTTAGTAGACGCAGCAGCCCACTTGTTATCCGGAGACAGTTCCAGGTTTTGCATGATTCCCTCGAGTTGAGGACACAGGTCCCTCGCCAGATCGGAGGTGGAGAGGTCCCAGGATATGACGCGGCTGGAGATAGACACCACGAAGCGCTTGTCGGAGCTGAGCCGGAATGCGAAGACTGCGAACTGGTGACCTTCCAGGGAGTACTGTAATTTGAAAAATGGCTTTAAACCGTTTGTAATTATGTGCATTTTCGTTCTACGCTAGCGTTTGATCACAATCTCTGGGGTGTTAAAAGACGTTGTGTTCAATTCATACTAACACATAATACGCGAAACCTACATTGAGACTGGCTTCAAAGAACTGATGACATAACACCCCAAAACAATCTTGGCAACAGATATAAGATTTTAGTTGGTGCAGCAGCTCTAACCTTTAATGGTCCGCCAGGGGTATGCAAGCAATGATGTGACGGCAACAGCGCACAGTGGTTTTTCCCCGCGTCATGGCATTGCTTCAGAAGCATGGCTACAGCAGGGTTGGTAGGAGCTTCAGGCAGTAGCCTGCCGACCAGCTGTGGTGCGAGCATATCAGGGTATTGGCCCAGGATAGCTCCGCCGAGGCGAAGTGCATCAGCGACTAGCATTAGTTCTCTGGAACAGATAACTGGAAATTGAGATGGAAACGGTTAAATTAATATTTTACCTCGTTCCATTTCCGTCTCCTTTGTATCGAAAATTTAACTTTTGCGCTTAACCACAACGATCTTTCTAAATAAAACTACACAAAAATATTGACGGGTCTAGTTAGATAAAGTCCTGCCGCAGATCTGTACCAACCTGACAGCATCCTTGCTCACATGCTGCTTAGCATCCTCGAAGTCAGCCAGCACAGCTTGCAAAGGGCAGCAGTTCAGCTTAGCATGAAGCCATTCGTAGTTGAAGAGCACTTCGGAGTAGAGATCAGCGAAGCGCTTGGAGCGGACTAGATGGAATGGAAGCTCTCCGAACTGAAAGTATAATTTTATTTGACGTGTTAGATATTCTTTTTGGACGCTCTAGATTGCCAGATCAGGGTGATAAACTTAAATGGCAATGTCAGTACAGGCACAGACTCCACAAAACACGTTAGAAAAATTCACCTTTCTCAAGTTATATCTCTTCATGGAGCCATCGGCTGACGTGAACACCAGCGGTTGGAGGGGCACCTTCCGATCAGCCACACCCTCTTTGTCAGCCAAGTTGAAGCGGTGCCGCTGTATCTCTGTATACTTGAAGGGCTTAGGCACACCACCACCCCAAATGCCTGTAAAAGTTTCCATGTTAAGCATGATAGGTTTGTAGCGAAACATTATTGCGCTTGCATTGCATTCTGCTGACGCAAGTTAATGCAATGCAAGGTGCAGTTGGAGCGTATCAGTTGTCACCCCCCGGGCACGATAGGTAGACGTAGTTTCAGTAATCGATTTAATAATATACTGCTTGACCTATCTATATAGTATTTTCTTTTCTAAACGCCATGTTAGGAAAGAGCGGTTCTGAGAAAACTTGACACCGAATCTATCACTAATTATTTAGGTAGCTATATAATAATAGTATACACATTAAAGAGGTAAACTGGTGATCCCGATGTGATTAAAGCGGTAAAGGTGGTTTTCAATAGTAGTCGTCAATCTAGGTCAGAGGTCCTCGAATAGGCCTCAGACAGCGCGAAGCTTACCCAAGTAATAGTCAGCGATCATGGAGTGAAAGTACATGGCCATGTTCATGTTCTTGAAGTACCTCTCGCGCGCGGTGTCGCGGAACTGCCGGTGGTACCAGTTCATAACGGAGACACCGTCAGCTTCGCGCTCCGAGAGGTAGTTGGGTAAGTCATTGCGGATCCTGAACAAGAGGAAGTCAGGTATTATAATAGTAGACGGCACGTTTGCCTTAGTGGCTGAGCAAGACTGCTGTGCTTGGTTTAGCGGGTTTGAATCCCGCCTGGAACAAATATTTATATGTGAGATCCACAAATGTTTCTGGTCTGAAATCTGAAAGAAGTTGTTATCACGTTGAGGAATACAACTTCTGTGTTGAAGTTTTGCGTCAAAGCTTTGGATTCGCATCTGTGTATACGTCGACATCCATGTCTGCACTAGTGTCTGTCTCAACATTTCTATCAATCTTTGCGTCGGCATCAGCGTTAATGTCTGCTTCTGCTTTGGGCCACCGAAGCACTGTAAATGCAATTATCAACCTCACCTAGTCCACAATAGAGGTGGTATTCTCCTCACAGGTGGTAAATGGTATTGGTACACATCGTCCAGAACCTTGTCATCCAAGGAGATGAGGTCTTCAAGCTCCGTCTCCGAAAGGCCGCTGCGAGCTGCCGTAATGTAAGCCAGTGCATGGAACACTAGAAGACGACCGTGCTGGAAAATAATGGTGTTAATCAAAGTTTGCATGACATGTTTGCAGTTTAGGTGGCACTGCAACCGTTATGGGTAGACGTAAAACTTAATTAATCTAACGAACAACTCGCCTTCTAATATACAAATGAAATTGACATTGATTCTTTGAAAGCATATTCTTATCACCTACTTTGTAAAGTATAAAGAGGTGTTCCACAACAAAAGTGGTGTCGTTCGACGCTCGTTATCGTCCCTTCCTATTTAGTCCATACCTGCTTCTCAATTCTCTCAAACAGCATCATAATGGAGTCCATGACAGTGGATGCTAGGTGAGTGTCAGTTGGTTTCGTGTAACTTCTCCATCTGCAGACCTATAATATGAAGATTACTGTATAACCAATTTAAGATTATGTCCTATATTTTAAAACCAGCATTATTCTCGTAGTACAATTTATAGACATTTGAAATGCTGATCCTACCTCTGCAAATACCAATTTGACGAAAATGGGCAGAGAGCACGCGCCAATTGCATTGGACACCAAACGCCACTGGTAGTTTGACAGATCTCTAGCTGCTGATGCCATCCACAATCTGAAATCAATTAACTTGTATAGAAAAATGGGTAAGTATTAAAAATCTTTCAATTTTCAACCGTCAACTAAAGCATCCTTTATGATATGACTGTTTTGGGATGCAAGATATGAGTACCTACCAAATCGATCCCAATGGTTTTAAAATTCTCCTGCAAAACTTGCGCAGAAAGACATTCATCAACTCGAGTGAAAAATGAAGACAAATCAACAGCGTCGTCTAGCTAACCCTGTCACCACAATGTTTCAACAATTATTTACAAAATCTCTAAAGACGAAGAAAGTAAGTAGGTACCCTATATAATTATCATAAATCAACTTCTGTGGTATACTTACTTTAAAACCTGCATGGCCAGATCCTCTCCCAAAGCCGTGACTTCCAAGAAGCTGTCCTCGGAGTCGATCATACGTCGCAGCACGTCATATTCCTTCGATACTTCTGGATTTGTTTCTTCACAAGCGCATGTTACTATTATCTAAAATAAAATTCACATACTGGACCGATTTTTGTGAACATTTTTAAGGGACCACTTTGAAAGTTTACCTACCTCTATTACTGACTGTCCCTATACCAATAAAATGGTATTGCCATTGAAATTTTATGGGAATGTAACATTTTTATTTGAAGAATGGGAACTGGTTTTAAATTAGCTGGCAAGAATTTGACCTAAACAAAGGAATACCATTCTAACATTACTAAATTATGTCCAGTTTTTGAACACCTTTGACCAACTGATAAGTGCATTGCTGTCCTTGTAATTTGTTTAGAGCCAGATAGAGACATCGACAGATTGATCGTTTGGTCAAAGTTACCTAGAGGTTCAGAAACCGGTCATTAAGTGATTCATATAAACTCTATAGAAAAATAGGGAGATACCTAACCAATTACCTTACAATGTGGAGGTAGCCTGGTTGGCAGCCATGAGACTTTGTTATTCTCCGTCCCTATCCCCGTGAGCTGGTCTACCGAGTCCAGGAACAGGAGCAGAGGCTGCTGCTGGGTGGCCATGGTCAGGAGCTGCTTGAAGTGTGCTGTTAGGGGCACGAGGTCGTCAGGAATACTTTCGAAGGGAAGGGCGAAGTTGTACGAGATCTGGAAGAGAGATTTCGCAGTTGGAATTGAAATTGAAATAATAGCTAGAGTACGAAGTATTGTTCATTAGAAATGCCTGTCTAAATATCTTCAAACTCATACTTATTGATGGGTTGGTTCGAAATCCACGAGCATAGTGATTGGTAACGACGTGACATTGATCAAAATCCCCCTAGCAAATTGCCTAAATAGACTTCGATGTTCCTAAGAATTTTATCAGTTTACCTGCTGGCAGATCGAGATGAGCGTCGGCGTGAGGGCACTGGAGTCAGGAGTGGTTCCAAGAAACCTGATGATATTGGTGGGGCGGACGTCAGCAAACCATGTATCCAGAGACGTGGCTGCACTCTTAGCTAGGAGACTGGTCTTGCCGCAACCACCTGAATAAAAGTATGGTCAAGAAGAAATGGCGTGAATCAGACCATATAAGCCTTATATTTTAGTAGATACAGTAGAAATAGAGACAGAAGGACCTCTACCGCCACCAGATCTGCCTCCACCTTTTCCAGCTTACCCTCTCCATACAAGACGAGTGGTTTATCCGAGGAGTTCTTCATATAATTCTCAATAAATTCCAGGTCGGGTGCGCGTCCGTAGAACACCTTGACGGAATTGTTGCAAGCGTGGAGATGCTGCAGAATTTCCGTTACTATCTGACCTTGGGCGCTGCTGTCTTCTTTGCGCATTGCTCTGAAATTTATTGGCTTAATAAAGTTCATTCCAACACAATAAACGATTGAAAAATCCATATTAACATAGGTAGTTACTTCTCACCTATCAACAAGTTTCACGATGTTCTTGTAGAAGTGGGAGATGAAGTGGTTCAGGTATTCGCCGTGTGTCTCTGGATCCAGACCTTCTCTGCCTATCCACTCCACTGTGTATCTGAAAAGATACAAAGCTATGGTAAAGTAACTCGTAATTAAAAGTAATGGTATCACAATATTATAATCGTCTTCGTGATTGTCTTCGTGACCGTCACCGTCACTTCGTGACTGTCACCACGACTGTCTTTGAGACCATAACCGTGACGGTCACCAGCGATAACGATTTCAAGATATCATCAAGATGCCATCAAGTTGCGATCAAGGTGCTATCAAGATGTCATCAAGATGCCATCAAATTGCAATCATGATGTCATCCAGATGCCATTCAGTTGTGATCAAGATGCCATCCAGTTCCGATTAACATGTCATCAAGATGCTATCTAGATGCCATCAAAGTGCCATCATGTTGCGATCAAGATGCCAACAAGTTGCGTTCAAGATGCCATCAAGTTGCTATCAAATTGTCATCAAGACACCATCAAGTTGCTATTTTGATACCATCAAGATGCCATCAAGGTGCTATCAAGATGTCATCAAGATGCTTTCTAGTAGATACCATCAAGATGCCATCAAGTTGTGATCAAGATGTCATCAAGATACCATCAAGTTGCGTTCAAGGTGTCTTCAAGATGCTATGGAGATGCCATCAAGATGCCATCAAGTAGAGATCAAGATGTCTTCAAGATTCTCAAGATATCTTCAAGATGCTATCTAGATGCCATGAAAATGCTCAAGATACAATCAAGTTGCCATCAAGTAGCGTTCAAGATGCCATCAAGTTGCCATCAAGATGATATCAAGATGCCGTTAAGTTGCGATCAAGATGCCATCCAGTTCCGAACAACATGTCATCAAGATGCTATCTAGATCCCATCAAGTTGCCATCATCTTGTGATCAAGACGCCATAAAGTTGCTATTTTGATACCATCAAGATGCCATCAAGGTGCTATCAAGATGTCATCAAGAAGCCATCAAGTTGCGTTCAAGGTGTCTTCAAGATACTATCTAGATACCATCAAGTTGCGGTCAAGACGCCATCAAGTTGCGATCAAGACGCCATCAAGATGCTAACTTGATGCCATCAAGATGCCATCAAAGTCAAAGTCAAAGTCAAATCATTTATTGTAAATAGGCAATAAAATCGCACTTTTACAAGTCAAACACTTCAATCTAATAAACAAATTATACCATAAAAGAAAACAAACTATAATTAATTGATTATGGTTTGAGTTTGAAAAAGGATGTTTCCCTTTCAAGTTGTGATCAAATTGTCATCAAGGTGCCATCAAGTTGCGTTCAAGATGCCATCAAGTTTCTATCAAGATGTCATCAAGATGCCATCATGTTGTGATCAAGACGCCATCAAGTTGCTATCTTGATACCATCAACATACCATCAAGTTGCGATCAATATGTCATCAAGGTGCCATCAGGTTGCGTTCAAGATACCATCAAGTTGCCATCAAGAAGTCATCAAGGTTCCTTTAAGTTGCGATCAAGATGCCATCCAGTTCCGATCAACATGTCATCAAGATGCTATCAAGATGCCATCAAGTTGCGATCAAAATGCCATCAAGTTGCTATCAAGATGTCATCAAGATGCTTTCTAGTAGATACCATCAAGATGCCATCATGTTGTGATCAAGATGTCATCAAGATACCATCAAGTTGCGTTCAAGGTGTCTAGATGCTATTGAGATGCCATCAAGATGCCATCAAGTAGAGATCAAGATGTCATCAAGATGCCATCAAGTTGCGTTCAAAGTGCCATCAAGTTGCGTTCAAGATGGCATCAAGTTTCTATCAAGATGTCATCAAGATGCTTTCTAGTAGATACCATCAAGATGCCATCATGTTGTGATCAAGACGCCATTACGTTGCTATCTTGATACCATCAAGATACCATCAAGTTGCGATCAATATGTCATCAATGTGCCATCAAGTTGCGTTCAAGATGTCATCGAGATACCATCAAGTTGCGTTCAAGGTGTCTTCAAGATGCTATTGAGATGCCATCAAGTAGAGATGATGTAGTCAAGTTACCATCAAGTTGCTATCAATATGTCATCAAGATGCTTTCTAGTAGATACCATCAAGATACCATCAAGTTGCGATCAATATGTCATCAAGGTGCCATCAAGTTGCGTTCAAGGTGTCTACAAGATGCTATCTAGATACCATCAAGTTGCGATCAAGACGCCATCAAGGTGCTATCAAGATGCCATCAAGATGCCATCAAGTTGCCATCAAGATGTCATCAAGATGCCATCAAGTTGCGTACATGATGTCTTCAAGTTGCTATCTAGATGCTATCAAGATGCCATGAAGATGCTTAAGATGCCATCAAGTTGCGTTTAAGATGCCTTCAAGTTGCGATCAATATGTCATTTAGATGCCATCAAGTTGCGTTCAAGATGTCTTGAAGTTGCTATCTGCTATCAAGATGCCATCAAGATGCTCAAGATGCCATCAAGTTGCGTTCAAAATACCATCAAGTTGCGATTAAGTTGCCATGAAGTTGCGATCAAGATGCCATCAAGATGCTATATAGATGCCATTAAAATACCATCACCTTGACGGCTTGACATAACGGTCAAGAGGCAATTAAGTTGCTATCAAGATATCATCAAGATGCTATCTAGTAGATGCCATCAAGATGCCATCAAGTTGCGATCAAGATGTCATCTAGATGCGATGAAGTTGCGTTCAAGGTGTCTTCAAGATGCTATCTAGATGCCGTCAAAGTGCCATCAAGTTGCTATCAAGATGCCATCAAGTTGCGTTCAAGATGCCATCAAGTTGCTATCAAGATGTCATCAAGATGCTATCTAGTAGATGTCATCAAGATGCCATCAAGATTTAATCAAGTTGCGATCTAGTTGCGATCAAGATCGCATTATATATCATCGTCACTCTAATTTGTCATGATCGTCATTATCAAAAATTTTATACTTACTTTTGTATATTTGTAGTCTCAATCTTATTAGGCAACCTCTCGTCCCGGAGATCAGCTAGAAGCTTCGAGGCCTCATTGTCGAGGGACCTATTGAGGATGTCCACGAAGTTGCTGGCCTTCTTCAGGTTCTGCAGGTTGATGTTGTTGATGTATCGCACGTAGGCCAGGCAGTGGTTCTTTGTGTTCTTCACGTTTAGGACACCGTTGATGACTTCCCGTTCGGTCACTGAATAAAAAATTGTTGTAAGGGTGAGTCAAAGATCTTACCAAGTGAAATTTTGGCCTTACCAATAGGGTTTGCTAATCATTGCTTTGGTATTTTGGCATTACATGACATAGTTTATCATAATATTTCGGAATTTAAGATAGGTACATGCAATACTTCTTACTTTAACTGCATCAAAGAACAGTATCTTTGATGAGTTATTATTTAGATAATATTGTGCCTTACCAGACATAAAGTAATTATGCATAGTTTCCTTATCGATTTTTCCAGAAGTGTAAAGCTGTAACGATGCCTTGCGAAACAGCTTCTGCATCTTCCCGAGGGTGTCCCACCAGACGGCCTGGTCTTCTGCTTGTAGTTTAGGGACTCTCTGGAAAACATAATAAAGGCTGGTAAGCTCAAAATAGATTGCAGCGTGCAGCATTGATTCGCGCTCAAGTGCCAGACTGAAGCGAGCTACTTAATAAGGTGCTTTAACTAAGTAATAGGCACTTTCTTGAGCAAGAGTTTGTTAGGACCTATCCTGGGGTAACTTATTATGATAAAACAGGCTTATTTGTAATGATAATGAAAGCAGATTATGTGAAAATTGTTGCGCGGTAAGGAAATTGAAACGTAGAACTATAAAGTTCAAAAAGGCAAAATTCCACCATCTATCCTGCGTTTGAGTAAAGAGAAAGTAATGAAGATTTGCTACCTTGTTATTAAAATTGATCAAAATAGACGATATAGGCTGCAGCACCGACACCGGAGGTACAGCGTTGGAGTCTTTCTTGTACCAAGTATCCAGTAGGATCACGTCCACCCCGCCTGCTGCGAGATCGTCTCTTAGCATCTGCAGCTCTGATGATAGGACGTATGTTGGGATCGGTCTGGAGGAGGAAAAACAAGAAATATACATTATTTATTTGATTAATTATAGGCTAGCGTTTAACAGCCTGGAGGAGTGTTGCTGGAACTGTTTGATTCCGGGGCATTAGCATCAAATCAACTGAGCTAACACATATCTTTGCAATATTTGCGATATGTATGAGGTAAACTACATAGTAGTAAGTTTTTGATTGATCTCTCACTCTCTGATCAACACAATAATATCCCACAATCTGACAGACAGGTAGGCATGTATGTTTTGCATTTTTGCGCAGCAAAATCGTTGCCCACAAACTTCGATGGACAACGATATACGCAAACAACGGCAACTATGAACGCTTTTTGTCTGAGAAAACCCAACCTTCTTCCATCTGAGTTTGAAATTCCTAGCTATACTGACCTGTAGCCATACTTCTGACCAAGGAACACCACGAAGTTCGGTCCCATGGAGAGTCGCTGGCAGTTCTTGATCTCTCTCATGCAGAGCTCTGTGGTCATGTGATCATCAGTGGCTTCGTCTCGGACGCCCCATCGCATGTCCACCACCTTGCAATTAAGGAGGAAATTGGAGAGGAAGCTTCAAAGATATCAAATGGTGAATGAAGAACAAGCAAAAGCGGAATTCAGTCCTCTTCTTACTTGAAGATGTTTTAACTATAATGTTCCCTTTTCCTTGATGATAGACAAAGCATTGATTAACCAATAACTAAATACCACATAAAAGTTTGACAACCTAAAATCCATTCTAGTATCATTGGTAACCCTAAATCCAAGTATCTAATCCAATACCAGTTGGCTACGTACTCTTTAATCCAGCAGTACCAGACTATAATTCCACTTAATATTGCTCCAAGATATAATCTTGGAACACTTTGCTTTACCCGTTCCTCGGCATTTTCATTTCCCATGCCAAGGACCCTCTTAAGTTCAAGGTACACCATGGAATGTTGAATAAAGGCCTGTGCGTAAATAAACCACTACATATGCCCATTGCCCATTGCCTATGGCTATTTCCGATTTGAACTCGTAACATCAACAAACTAGCCTGCAGTGTTTACAATTACATCTATAGATAGAATTTACAATGACATGAACTGCATCTTTTGCCCTGACTTTGAACGAACCGCAAAGATGATAAAACACTATGGAGTTTTCTTTAAAAATAAGATACAGAATCGTGGTCCAAAACCTCCACTATTCTGAGGTTCAAAGTGGTTCAAAGCGGTGTTTTTTTATCAACGCTTGTTACAAGTTAACAATCTGTACTGTGGCTTTTACTTGTACGAGTAAAAAATATGCGAAACCCGAATTTGACTGATCACAGAAAAAAAATATACTTACTTCTAACGAGTATATAAAGAATATCGACAAAAATAATATAATATGGCAACCATCTATCATGCACCAGGCTTGCGTGACTCCATGACCATACCCTTCAGCGTTTAGAGGGCACGTAGCAAGGCCACCTACAAGGTTAGATGGATGATATTTCCCCGTAAACAAACCTCGTCATGTTTCAAACACATCGGCAAAATTCGACCCCCATAACAGCACGGTACAGCGCGCCGTAGAGTTTTTTTCTCACAAATGGTTTCCGTATAAACGGCGCCGTTCACGGTTTACTAATGTATCCAAGAAAAGCTGTGAACGGTACCGTTTATTGTAAACGGGGTGTGTGAAGAAAGTTCAGTTTACATAAAAATTACAGGGTGTAATTATAAACTAATTCCTCAGGGTGACTTATGCAGTAGGGTTGCGATAGCATTTGCATTGCAAAGTACTGAGCGGCACTGCAACTGTTTCAGCCAGGCATTTATAGAAGACATAGCAATTACACGAATATTTTCTCAGTAAGTGCGTCGTCTAATCACTTAAGTACGCCCGAAATTAATATTGTATCTCCTATCCCAGATTGAAATCGATCTTGGATTGCTGCCTATGGTTCGATCGATCTCCAATTTGCGTACCTTTATAAACCAATCCACGGATCGGTTATTGGCACGTTTGACCCTAAAATGGATTGTGATATCAATCCCAGATAGCAAAATTTGCATTAGGATTGATTATTAATTTCGGCCGTTAGTCACCAATCTTACTATCTTACTAATATTTATCCTCGTACTATCCATGCGAAATTTTGTGAGTGTGTACGTTTGTTACTTCTTCAAACTCAAATGGCTGGAGCAATTTTGATGAAATTTGATATGGAGGTAGATAATACCCTGGATTAACACATTAGCTGCTTTTCACCGAAAACAGCGGGTAAACCGCGAGGCGTCGCTAGTGTTACCATAAATGTACGCTCCACGTTACCCACGCGTGTTCTGACCTTACCATAACCAAGTGAGGGATCATTGCACTGCTCAAGGGTTCCGTAGCCTGAAATAGCGTAACTGCCGGCTAACTAGTAATGTTTACGAATATCCCCCACTTCTATTTGGGGAATTGCGGGAAAGGCAGGTTGGTAACCTGACTGATGTGGTTAGCGATTGAAACTTTTCCGTTACTCTGTTACTGGCTGAGGTATCGAGTTACTAGCGAGCAGGATCGAAGGGCACTGTTTCTAGGGAAGTTACTGGGTATTTTGGACTAAACATTAATGATGGTTTGATTATTTATTTACTCGTTGTTATCGTTATATATATAAAAATGAATCCCAATTGCCCTTGGTCACTGCATCACTCGTGAACGGCTGGACTAATTTTGCTAAAAAAATTTTTGTTGTGTTTGGTATTGTAAGAAGAAGGTACTTATGGAAGAAAAAAATGTTGCTGCGAACATTAGATAATTAGAGGAAACCTTCATGACCACAATTTAACTTTTGTAATGTAACGTTTTTGATAGGACAATGTCTGTCGGGGCAGCTAGTAGGTGCATTATATTATTCCTTTCTATCTTACTAGTAATGATTATTACTGATCTTCATATCTACAAAATCGATTTTGTTTGTAGATAAAATTAGGTTCTAGAAATCTATATTCTAGAATAACAAAGTCAAAGTCAAAGTCAAAGCATTTATTGTAAATAGGCAATTAAACCGCACTTTTACAAGTCAAACAGCTATTCTCGTTAACAAAGAGAATCATAAAAACTAAGTAAGGTTGATACATCAAATTAAGCAGTAATTGATTATGGTTTGAGTTTGAAAAAAGGATGTTTCCTTTTCAAGTGCTGTACCAAGATTCTGGACAGGAAAAGGAAACTCCGTTGACTCTACCAGTGCTTCGGAATACGCCCGTTAGAAAAGACAGCACCAAGAAACTCTACGGGGATGTCATTTTTTACTTATTGTTTTACTATTTAACACATAGATAGACCATCTAATTTTTGAATATCGAGTCAAACCGTATTAAGTTTCTATGGAAAATTTTAGTCCTGGGTTGAAACCTCTATAATAATCAAACACATAATATTATTTTTCTAAAGAACTGCCCGTAATATAAAATCCCATCAAAAACATTACATGTACAAAAATGCACAAGTCTCGCATCGCAGTTTATCTGCCGTAAAAAGTTGTGAGATCGAATGTAAACCAAGTCGGTTAATTTCAATACCTACCTGTACCTATCTATGGGAGCAGTTATATCTTTATTTCTTTAGTAAATAGAGTGACTTGGCAATTGCACACGCAACATAAATCTATGTTAAGCGCTTTGGGCTTGTATTTGTTTGAAAGTACAACTATACGGAAGACTATATTTAGATTGCCTTTTTAGGAGATTATGCTGCCGTGTACAATCGCCAAGACACTCTATTTACTAGAGAAATACAGATATAACTGTTCCCATAGATAGGTACAGGTACGTATTGAAATTAACCGACTTGGTTTACATTCGATCTCACAACTTTTTACGGCAGATAAACTGCGATGCGAGACTTGTGCATTTTTGTACATGTAATGTTTTTGATGGGATCTCATTTCTTTTTGTAGGTTTTCTTTCTTTATTTCGTTTTTTTGCAAAACATGCATCAACGCGCGCCCCGCGCCTGTGCGGCCGGGGCCCCTTGCGACATAGGTCATGCTCATTGATTATCATGAACGAGTGTCTTTGCGTCTCCACAGATGTGTATTAGGTATAAGGTACCTAGGTAACTATTTTAATGTACCTAGGTAACGAATTTGTTCGACCTATAAAAGTGTAGGTAGGTATAGTATAGGGATTAGTATCTCTCTATCTATCGTGGAAGTATTTAAAAAGCGCTCAACTGTCGAATTTCTCGAAACCATTTCTCATTTTTACCCCTGTTACCAATTTCATTCAATTTCAATGAAGTCTAATTATGAACTGTAAAAGTAACTTTGTAATCACATACAATTTAATAGGATTTATATGGGAATACAAAGTTATTTATGCAGATCATATATCTAGAAAACGGGATGAAAATTATGGAATGTCAGAATTTTTCCATGGTTTATAGGCTAAACAATAGCTATATTCAAAATTTGAAACTTGTGGGACGGCTAGAAGTACCTTAGAATTTTGATGATCGGTGAGTCAGTCAGTCAGTCAGTCAGTCAGTCAGTCAGTCAGTGGGCAGCAAAATTAAGGAACTTTGACTTGCAATAATTCTTAAACTACTGGTTCAAATTTGATGTAACTTGGATTATTATCTGTAGACGTGATGCCCTCTTGGTCACTAAAAATTTAGGCTTCTGGTTTAATCCATAATGAAGTTACAGGGGGTCGAAAATGGCCCGAATCGCTTCGAGAAAAGGATAGTACGGCCGTGCCTTTTGTTTTGCTCGACTTGGCGGGGGCACTGCCGTGCCCCCAGATATGGATGTATGCAAAGTCAATATGACTGTACAAAACACAACAATACAATAATTCTTTACTAACCACCATAGCATAAAATGAAAACAAATATAAGATATTTTTGAAAAAATGCTGTACCATGGACCAGCTTATTGCTATTAGCAATTTCTTACAGGCAACCTATCCTATTCAATATGGAAAACCGATACTGCTCTAGTCAGTCTTGTTATAACATCCCCAGTCGATCAACGACCTGTAATCCCCGCAGGGCTACATTTAGGAATCAATAAAATACCTCTCAAGCTCGGTTTCTTCGAACCATTTCAACTGAAACGTGTATTTTTTCAGCCGCTGTATCATTTAGCTTAAGGGCATGTTCCATCGAGTTGAATAAATTTGTTTTTATTTGTACTCAAATGGTTTTTTTATATGTAGGTATATACCCAGACGTGTGCCGACGGCTGCCGTGGCTAAGTGGGTGAACTCTGTAACGTGAGTTTAGGGGTTAGGTTCCCGAGCAAGGAAAATTATCGTATGTGTGTTTATGAGACTAATCCTGGTAGTTTCTGATACACAATAAGTAGGAACCTTCTGTTTATTTTCTTTATATAGTTCCTTGCGTAGTTTCACTCAAAAGTGAAGGGTTATTCTTCTAAAGTGTTATACTTATGCAGGCGTGGCGAAACTATCGGATAGAAGACCAGCTCGCCTGCCGTCTTTGTCTTTTGCTTGGTACCTACCAGATAGAGACAACGATAGACTTATTGGTTAGTCAAAGTTAACTAAGGTTTTTTTTAAACGTAGCCCCATATTAGGATTTCTCTTGTGTCGTGGGTACCAGATAATGTCAACAAACACATAACACCAAGACCAGAAACAAATATCTGTAGAACACACAAATATTTGTTCCGAGCGGGAATCGAACCCGCGGCACCAAGCGCAGCAGTCCGATTGCTCAGCCACTACGCCAAACGCGTCGTCTTTAAAAACCAGACATGAGTATTTTAACACATTTTTTTGAAAAAAATCTTACAAGTTACGTTATAAATTAAAAAACGTTTACCAACAAGTAATGTGTTTCACTAAAAAACTGTTTTATTCAGATATACTTCTATGGTACCTATCTGAAAATTTAATCTGAAGGAAATCGGAATCCCGGTTGCTTTTTCATATCAGCAATATCATTCATAAAGATCTTTTAATAGTGTTTTTTTGACGTTCTTCGCTTTAATATCGCTTCCTTTGATTCGTCGCCTATTAATCTCACAAACCCGGGTTTTCCCGAAAAACGGCAAATGAATTTAGATTATAACCCCCCCAGATCCGTTGACTGTCACACTTCAGGAAAAGGTATATTTATATCACTTATTTGCTGAATTTTTCATTCGTCGGTTTTGAATTGCTGGTATTAGAGATTAGAAGGTTTTTGTATTATTACAGACATGAAAAAAGGGGCTATTTATAGCCGACTGTTTTGTAGGATTTTCAAAGATAATAAATAAGAGATATATATTTTAAACTAACGAAATATAGTAATAGTAACTATAGTTACTAAAATTAAAAGGGTAAAAGATTTGATTGTTTGTTTGCATTGAATAGGCTCCGAAACTAACTGGACCGATTATAAAATTATTTCAATGTTGGGAAGCTACACTATCCCCGGGTGACATAGGCTACTTTTTATCCCGTAAAAATTAACCATTCCTGCCGCGGGATAGTAGCTAACGCGGGTGAAACCGCGGGGCGCTTCTAGTTTATAATATCTATAGACTAATATCTATAGTAATATCTATAGACAATGACTTAGCCAGGTGGTCAATCTCGGTAATATGTCTACTACGAGTTATTGAGGTAAAATTATTACGGTTCTTACAAGGCGCTAATATTTTTCTAACTTAGTTAGTATGCGCTCAACAACCCAAGGACTGAGTACAATTCGAAAGATTTGAGTACCGACTGTGGCTTTATTCATTTGCAAAACAGCGAAATCATGCTAACTTTTGAACAAAAGCTGTAGCAATTTCCATACAAATAGCTATCGATCGACAATTTGCCGCTTTTGCATATTAAAGTAAACTGGAAGCAGTTATATTTCAGAATGTATTCGACAACGTCGACCCAGTAGCTTTTATAGTCTTTTGACTTCCGGTTTTTAATAATGCATATTTTCTTTCAGGAGCCAAATGAAAATTTCTAAATTTCAGACGTACCTGAAACTCCAGTCCGTGCTTCTCTCTGCAGTAATCCTTTATCCGAGGATAGCATTTCGCCATCAAAGTATTGCGTTCCATTGTGGTATCTGAAATAGAAGTATGCATACATGCTTACTTAAAGCTTACTAATTATAAACTGGATCGATAAATAAATAAATCAATCAATAAAACCTACTTACTACAATGACAGGACTAGTCGCTGAAAGCGATTACTTCCTGTCAACCTTTAGATCAAAGACCCTGCTAGATAATCATGAAAAATCGAGTGTCTTATAAATTACATATATTATTCTAAGACATAAATAAATAAATTGGTCATATAACTTTACACAGGTAGACAGACACTAACACAGGTATTAGGTATGTAACCTCAGATTATTCATCCAATAGATATGACATTTAACTCAAGATCCGGAGAAGAAAAGAGAAAAGTGTATACCTACAAATAGACAAAGGAGTAAGTAGGATAGTACGATGATATTTTGTCTTTGTCGGCGTATGCACTAATTTATTGCTGTGTCTGCAAAAGCAAATCAATCTTGACATTTTAGAAAGTCGCACGTATGATTGGAGCTACACCTAAATAACGTGTGTAAAATTTATCCGATTTATACATTGACGCAAAGGTGTATCCCTTTCGGGTAAGTATACCCTATTATCAAGTCTATTATTTGATACTACGTCTATGTATATAATGAACACAGAACACAAAAAAGCTTGAATTTATTAAATAAAGTCTAGTAAGTCTAGTTTCGGCTATTTTTAGCGTATATGTATCCGTATCTTTTAAATAGTTCAGTCGCGTGATTCCAGTCCATAGCTCACAGTGCCGCGGCGAGTAGGTACTGCGGCAGTCGACTCTGTCCTAATGCATTACTAGCTTACCATCGAGCTTCCTAACCCTTATCCAAGGTTGTGATAAGGTTGATAGGAAAGTAATCAGAACTATGCTTTCCCGACTGCCGACGAAGGGTGTAGTTTTCTGTAGCATGTGACTAATTGGATCGTAACATTCTGTTATAATGTGAGCAAAAAATTGAATGCGCGAGCAACAACAATCAATATCACCCACCTTAATTAATAAAACCATTATTTGTGTAATTTTTAGTATATTATGTATACATTCATAATTTGACACTGATGTCAACCGACCTCACCCTATTCCTGCTGTCTAATCTGTCTATCTTGTCCATCCAAATGTTGTCTGATAGAGATGGCTTTATGTGATAAGACCTCCTATTGTATCCATTTTTAGGTTAACCTTTCTGTGTTCTGTACATTTTGGCGTCAACAAAGATTTATCTATATATCTATCAAAAGTGTTTAGTGACTAGTGACTTTGTCAGCGTGGGACAAGTAGAAACAGATCCCTACGCATACTCTCACGCCAATGCAGATGCGGATGCCGACGCCAAATCGGACGCCGATGCCAACTCCGACGTCGATGCTGACGACTCCAAAACACTGCTACTTCATTGGTACCGTAACTTCATAATACGATTTCTACAAAGCTGTTAGTCTAAATTGCTACATCAGAAAATATTCCCCAAAAATAAAAAATATACGAAAGTAGACCGCGTAAATTAAATACCACCTATCGACGATCGACCACTATCTGATAACGTTTAATTAAAAGTTGTCCATTTTCATCCCCCAACCACCCCTAAGATAGGGAGCAGGGGGCGGGCGCTTATTTAAATTGTATTTTGACACGAAACAAGCTATTTACAGACGATATTTGCGAAGTTTAATCGAAGTGTTACGTTCGGTATCGGCGTAGAAAGTTTCGTGTGATTTCGTGTGAGCCGCGAAGCTTTTAGGGCCATAACCCACTAAAGGTTTGCCTAGCAGTCGCTTGCAAACATTAACATGTTCTGATTTCAGAAAAAAAACAAAGCTTTACTTTGAGAAGTCCAGTGCTATTGTTATGGGCAATGGCAGCGCTTACTATTAGATCAATGACCAGCTAGTCTCGTCAGTCGACCACCACCGTACTGAGCACGAGGGCACAAATTCCAGTGCTCAGATCACATTCTTACGGAATAATTCTCGGACTTCACAGTTTCCTCACGATGTTTTCCTTCACCAAAAGCCAACGGTATGCTTTAACGGTGTAACCACAAAATATTTTAAACTAGAGTTTAATAGATGTGTCTAAATATTTTCTCCACAAATCGAAGTCTAACCCTCGATTTTTCTCATTGAATAACAAATTGACAAGTAAAATAATTAGGGATGCCAGGTTTCGTTTAGTCGACATTTAATTTTGACAGATTCTACTTTTGACATCATAGTCTACATATGACAGATTCTACAATGGACAGATTCTACATATGACAGATTCTACATTGGACAGATTCTACATATTTTATGACAGATTCTACATAATAATATGACAGATTCTACATTGGACAGATTCTACATTGAACAGATTCTACATTGGGCAGATTCTACATTGGACAGATTCTACATAGGACAGATTCTACATTGGGCAGATTCTACATTGGACAGATTCTACATTGGACAGATTCTACATTGGGCAGATTCTACATTGGACAGATTCTACATAGGACAGATTCTACATTGGGCAGATTCTACATTGGACAGATTCTACATTGGACAGATTCTACATTGGGCAGATTCTACATTGAACAGATTCTACATTGGACAGATTCTACATTGGACAGATTCTACATTGGGCAGATTCTACATTGAACAGATTCTACATTGGACAGATTCTACATTGGGCAGATTCTACATTGGACAGATTCTACATAGGACAGATTCGACCTTGGACAGATTTGATGAGTAAGAAAACGCGAGTGATACACGTCGATTTTGTTGAATAAAATTTTAGTAACATCTGGTTAACCTTGGTCTAAACTTTTGTGATAAGACGGTAAATGTGATAAAAGTATGACAGTAGTAACCCCACATCCCATTCTAAGCAGTGCTATACTCGTAGTTTAACCCTATTGTCATGAGAACGCCCAACAGTTTAACCTTTAGTTTGTCGCCGTTTGTTGACTAAATAACAACCTGACATTTTGCTTGTTTTACGAAAGGTCGAATGGGGGAAATGATTGCGAATAGAACAATAATATACTTGGCCGAATTTGAGAGGGTTATACACAGCTTTGACATTTGCTCAAAGTGTGTGTTCAATGTTTTGTCTCTAAGGGTAGCTGTACACGGATAGTTTGAAGCAATTAAGACTGACTGCTTGAAGCAGTGGTTAGATAGCGAACTACAGCCTGACTTGTATGTGTAAGTACACATGATAAAATGTTGCTTGTCTGACTGTGTCGTAACTGACACCTATTGACATATTTTTACAAACTGTAGATACTTCTTTATTAGGTAGTTATAGCATTTCGTAAGCTATGGAAGGGTATACAGATATTATGTCGATTAGACAGGTCGACGCGTCTTCGAAAGTAGATAATGTTGCATTTAAATGTCTAATTAGCCAAAATTGCAAATACGACACCAGCCAGAAAAGCGACGATGATAATAATATGAGACAGATCGTGTCGGTCAGTTTCATAGGTCCGTATTAATAAATGAACCTCAATAGCGCTACCAAGTGCGCTACCAGCTAATCCACACTCAAAATGTAATCTGCCTCTTGAGATCGTTGCTATTTAATAAATGGATATTGAGATGTAGCACTGGCTACTAGATACTGTCTTGTATGTGTCAATTGTGTCAGAATCGGATAGCACTTAACCGCTGAGTGTCATTTATTAATTTGTCAGAGATCATGTAAGTTTCTGTTCCTAATCTACAACTTAAGATGTATTTATTAAATAGAACAAAAGAGCAAGTGCACACTGAAGATAAGCACTCAGAGCTAAGTTTGATTTATTAATACGGACCATAGTCTTCGCTCTATGTCTCTATTTTACTAACTGCGCTCGTTTTCTCGAGCTGTCGACTGCTCTGCCGCCTAACCGCGGATACAAAATTGAAACGTCTTTATTAGAAGTTAGTATAGTTTGGGCCAAATGTCAAATCGAAAACGTTTAACATTATAATGCGCATCGGCGGCCTAGACGCTGATGTCTCGTTGGCCGTCCCTTTCTGTCGCTTGCTGACTGCTTTAGCAGTAGGTACTTACGACTGCTCGCGCGGTACGTGTATGCTAGCCTTATAGGACTAGAGAGCTTGCCCGCTCGACCTCGAACGGCCGACGCCGATCGATCCTACTGATTTATAAATACGAAAGTATGTGAATGTAGGTTAGTGTTTGTTGCCACTCAGCTTCGTAATGGCTTGACGGGTTTCGATTAAATTTGGTAAGCATCTATGTAGTTACTTTATCTCCTGAATCAGATACGATACTTTTCATGATGCGTTATTTACACGTATATTAACTGACAAAAAGTTAAATTCAAGCCACTGGTATAATTTATAATATAAAATTCTATCTCTAATGAACTTACTTCTTCCTACCATCTATATGCAGACGATTTACAAATTTACTGTCAGGCCTCTGTTGATAATTTGCAATTTGCAATTAACAGAACCAACGCCGACTTAAATCGAATAGCTAGCTGGAGCACAGCGTTTGGCCTTAAAATTAACCCAGTCAAAACGCAAGCTATTGTCATTGGAAGCTCGCGTCTAATTTCAAAGATCGACTGGTCCTCCTTGTCTCCCGTTGTCTTTGATGGAATAGTAGTTCCTTTCAGCGATAAGGTTAAAAATTTAGGCATCATTTTTGACAGGACTTTATCATGGAGACCACAAATGGAATCTCTCAGTCGTAAACTTTATGCTTCTGCTGGTTCCTTAAAACGATTTAGTAACTTTCTTCCGACAGCCACTAAAGTTTGCCTTGCACAAACACTCTTACTCCCTGTGCTTGATTACGCCGATGTCTGCTATCTTGACCTCACTGAGGATCAGCTAAATAAACTCGAGCGTCTTCAAAACTTCTGCATCAGATTTATTTTCGGTCTCCGAAAATTTGATCATATTTCTCAATTTCGCACGAAGCTCAAATGGCTTCCTATACGACTTCGCCGGAATACTCATATTCTTTCCCTACTCTATAATGTCCTTTTCAATCCCACCTCCCCCCGGTATCTCAAAGATCGCTTTGAGTTTCTCCAGTCCTCCAATTCCTGTTACCTTAGATCATCAGAAAATCTTGCATTAAAGACTCCTGTGCATAGCAGCACCTTCTACGACAGTTCCTTTTCCGTGGAAGCTGTCCGGCTCTGGAATTCTCTGCCAGTGGAAATCAGACGTGCTCAAACTCTGACTCATTTTAAAGCGCAGGTTAAACTTCTATATTTATCGTAGGCTCTTATATGTATAAAATTATTGTACTGCTTCATTTATGTGTCATTAATTTCATCTTGGTTGTATTGCATTTATTTTCTATGATTAATTTTATTAGTCTGTATGTATTTTAATTTTATTAGTTATTGGATAGGTAATGCACTACCGGTCGATAAAATTTTATTTTTATTTAATCCTCTCCATCCAAAGGTTTCCTGGAAGAGATTGCTGTGTAGCAATAAGGCCGCCCATTGTACCTATACCTACCTATATATTATTTCTTTATTTTTAAATCTGTATGTCTTGGAGTGCAATAAAGAGTTGTTATCTTATAATTTAGGGTGTAATTACCTAATTAGAAGTGCCTATCACAGCACAGAAACTTATGCGGTCTTACCACAAAATATTTAAACCAGAGTTGAACCGATGAGTCTAAATTATTCTCCACAAATCGACGTCTAATCATCGCTTTTTCTGGCTCAATAAAAAAATTACAAGTAAAATAATTAGCTATGCCAGGATTGAGTAAGAAAACTCGAGTGATAGACGTCAATTTTGAAACTTCAGTTTAACTCTGGTCGAATCTTTTGTCGTAAGAACGTTGGTGTGTGTGTGGGTATCTCGAAATAGTTGAGCTGCATTAATTGTTGTTGCTATTAGTACATCCATTGGCCAACTATTTCAGGCCCGTTTAAGCGCGCTTAAAACGCTTAGCGGTGCACTTAAACATGGTACACAGCTGTAACTTAAGTTCTAAGTAACATTCGCCACACTTGTCGACTTACTAAGAAATTTTCATTGCATTCTCTACACTCTATCTATAACTAGAAACGCCTCGCGGTTTCATCCGCGTTAACTACTATCCTGCGGGAACCGTTAATTTTTACGGGATAAAAAGTAGCCTATGTCACCCGGGGATAGTTAACAGTAAAAGTTCTTAACAGTGAAAGAATTTTTCAAATCGGTTCTGTAGTTTCGGCGCCTATTCAAGGCAAATAAACAATCAAAATTGGCGACGGCTCGTTTGGCGTAGTGGCTGAGCAATCGGACTACTGCGCTAGGGGTCGCGGGTTCGATACCCGCCTGGAACAATTAATTGTGCGATCCACAAATATTTGTTTCTGGTCTGGGTGTGATGTGCATGTGACATTATATGTCTGTAAGCGGTACCCACGATACAGGAGCAACCCTAGTGGGGCTACGTTTAAAAGAAAACTTTGAAAAAAGAGACAAGCTCACCTGTGAAGGTGGAACTGGTGAAGATCCTGACGATCTTTGAGCTGACTGGCGGCAGCAGCTTCAGGGAGCCACCGAAGATGAGGTCTACCGTGCGGTCATCCATGTCTCACGAGGTGGCTTGCGGTGCTGACAGAAGACCGAAGGCAAAATTAATTTTTTTTAGATATTTTTCATGGAATATTTTTTTATGGCATGGAGTGGTAAATATACGGTTTGTCTGATGGTAAATGGCCACCGCCAATAGACACTTGCAACACTGAGCGTTGTCGAAGTGTTACTTGCCCTTTTGAAGAACCTCATCATAATATATAGTCAGTTAATTAATTTGTATCTAATATAGACGTGTTATTGTCATAAACAGGTTACCAATTAAATATTTGCACGTCTGTGTCTAAAGACCTATGTGTATGAAAATAACTATATATTCTAGCAAATAAAAAAATAATTTGATTTGATTTGAATAATTAATTGGTAAATGTAATCAGCATCCGTAAATTATTAGTTATTATTACACATAGAATATTCTGCAAAATCAACATCGAACGTCAACATAATAGAGAATAATGATTTAGCCAAAATTGTTAATAGCAGCAAAAGCTTCGTCGTATCCAAATACATAAGCGAAGCCACATCGCTAGCCTAGTCTACAAATGCAAGGCGACAGCTGCAAATCAGTCAGATTGGAAACCATTTATCAGTTTATCTGCTTTGATCGAATTTTAATCACCTTGCGAATTTAATTACATTATCGCTTGCAACGAACTAACGGCAACGCTTATCTGAGTCCGCCCATCGATAGAGTCGCTCCGATGCACCGATAGCGCTAAAGTATAAGGTGGGTTTAGGATTATTGGCGGATACAGGGGGGGGGGGGGGGGGGGGGCATGCCCCCCCCCAGAAGGCTCAGGAATTACATCACATTTTCGACTCATCTTCATGTGTACTTTTTTTAATACATACCTACTCACTCATGAAGTGAAGTCGAAATCGAAAACATATTTTTTTGTTCCCTTGTGATTTAAATCCTACCTTCGAACGTTGTCAAAATGCCCCCAAAATGAAATCCTGGATCCGCCCCTGTTTAGGATTTAACGGAGCGTTTAGGTTTTGGCGATTTGGTGAGTGTTTAGTATTCCTAACTAGGGTTGCCCCCCCGTACTATAGTATAATAAAGTATAGTACTTTATTTCAGGTGATTGAACTCTATACTTTATTAGAACAATAAAGTACACGAAAATACCTTTTTTTCTCATGACTTGATTTCTTTGGAAGTCGTAAGTATTTTTGCGTATTTAATACAAACTGCAGAAAGCAATAAAAAATATGTTTTTAAATATAATTTGATAAAGAAAAAAATGTTGTATACTTTAATTTGATGCTATGAATTTTTTCTTACCTATTATAACTTAATGTACTTTAACTGCTAAATAAAAAGGTGGCAACCCTATTCCTGAGGTTCAACGTGTCTCACACGGCGCCGCTTCTTGCCGCATATTGTTTATTGTATATTATGTGCTAGTATAGATAGGTAATATTATTGTCTAGTCAAATCGCATCGCAGTGTGGTAGATATTTAAATTATCTGGTTAGTTGGAGGGAATACACGTACGAAATGACACGTATTCTGTTCTCATATTATTTGTCCACACTCAGGTTAGGTAATTCTACCGATATTACACAGAAATTTGAGAAAAAGACACAAATTCAGCAACGTCCTTTTCATTGCCTTTCAGTTGGATGCAGTATAAAGGCAGAAAGCTTATTTTACAAATTGCGACAAACAATAATATGCAATCTTTTGACATGTCAAAATACATCAAAATACATAAAAGATACAATAATACGACTTAATTTTTAGATCTCTATAAATTATTCATTAAGGTACCTAATAAATCGATTATCGCTTTATTTCAACACCAGTTAGTAGAAGACTTCAATAGGATCTACCGAGTTCTTTTTCTCGGAACGTTTCATTAAATTATGGCTTCCGATCCAAACCACTTGGTTATATTATGATGATGAGATATGAAACCCTTGAAGGGTTAAGTGGAATCCATTTAGAGTGGGTATTCTATGGGTACATTCTATGGGTATCTTTGATAATTGTGTCCAAACTAAAAACGTCCAATTTTAGTACGAGTTATAGACGTTTATCATAAGATTAATATTTATCGTAAACATTAAGTTTAGTATGGATAAAATAAAAACATAAAATAAAATCCTGTTGTATTTTTGAAATGCCATATACACACCTCTGTCCATACTTTAGACGCGAACGCAAACCGCGAAATGGTTCGAGTATTAGTCGTTAACTCCAAAAATTGCCGCCAGGAGGAGCTGCGGTCGTTCCACACATGTTAGCAAGTAGGTGCTTACAGTTTATGAGCTACAAAATTATTACTGGCCATGGTTGAAGTATGTAAGTATACTTTGGATATTACATGGTGTTCTATACTGGAGGTGATTCCATTATTTAGTTGTTGCAACTAAGTTTCCCCGAAATGGGATCATGATAAAAAAACCCTAATAGAAGGTGAGACCCTGATAGAAGATGAAACCCTGAGAGTGAATGGAACCGCAAAAGTACCTAAGTGAGACCCCGATAGAAGATGAGAGTAGATTATTTATGTGTAACCCGTGAAGGTCAGACCCTGATAGAAGATGGAACCCTAAAAGAAGGTGAGACGAAAATAGAAAAAAGAAATCGCTACTTATATTGATAAATGTTTAGAATTCAGTCTGAGTAAGCCATGCATGAGACACGTCAAAGAAGACTAGAGTTTGAATACATGTTTTTTTTTACATTTTTAATCATTGAAATCACGTTGTATAAATAAAAATAATTCTAAGCCAAACATTCCTATCGCCTGATAATTAATTTAAATATTCAATTAATTAATTAAGACTTCTCAAACATTTTCAAATTAAAAGTTCGGGAAACTCAATCATCCGATGGGTCATTAAACTCTTATCGGATTGTATCTAAATATTGTTTGAAATAAAAAGCTGTGTAGCACTTTTTAATTTAATTAAAAACATTTATTTATGCAAAACTTCTATACCAAAAATAAAAAGCTTACGAATAGGGGAGATTACTTTACTTGACATTTCATATTTAAGTACATTCACGAGGCTAAGTAGGTAGGTACCTACATATTTTATTATGTTGATTACATACATTGTGTATTATCTAGGCTAGACTAAATTTGTCTTTAAATCCCTCAAGACTCAAGATGTAAAATTCAAATGGCTGCAGGAATAATTAAGAGATTTGATTTGACTATGTTTTTCTATATTGCGAATAGGAAAGTAGAATAATTAGGTTGAAGTAAGGTTTTTTTCTATCTAAGTGGATTAGTAGTAGGTATAGATTCCAAAATCTATTTCACATAGTAATTTCAACATGTTATCATACATAAATAACAATCATCGGGACCCTCCTCACCGCAGCCCTCGGTGGGCTGCCCACCAAGTGCTATGGTTCCACGATCTATTATTGAAATAGACTAATAAGACGTACCTCACTGCCCTACTTCCAAGGTTTCCAACATTAATCGATACTCTGCACCATACGAGGCCGCGGCCATCGATTAAAAACTCACTTTCAAAATCGATTTTTAACACTGGCCGGTAAGTGTAAATAAAAAGAAAAGAACTGTCAATTGAGTTTGACAGATGATTTTTTTCATTAAACGTGTGGCTCGCGAAGATGATTTTTCTGACTGACTGCTGCAGAGTGATACCGAGTAAAAGCGAATCTGTTATTTGGTTGCCAAGGGACCGATTCGGATTTTGCTGTAATTGGGGGTTTAAAAAAAGTGCTGTGACGTCACCTTTTGTGCGCACGAACCTTTCACGCGAGAAGTTTACAAAGTTTCAGAGGCTTTATCGGTCGCCTAGTCGTTGGAGTTTGATGTGGAAAGTTCAGGGATTTCGCGCGAATGGATTGCTGATAAATTGCGGCAATGCAGAATTGTAGCCCCTTTTAGAATAGATAGACTTGGCATTGTTTTGGGCCGAGGCCTCATGAACACTTTCTGCCTGAAGTATATACCTATTACATTTGCGGAGAAATTGAAGCAAGACTAGTTGCACACGTTCGTTTACCTGATTCCCGAATTTGGGAATTCGATTTTCGGATTCGTTTTTCTTAGTTGGACCAAACGGAGTGTTCCAAAAACTAATCGAACGCATGTCTGACTACGTTCCTTTCGTTCTTATTACACTTTGTATGTAATTAATCCTGAACTCGATCTAATCCGGAAACCGAACGTTTACCTTACTTTGAGTATGTACTTATGTACAATTTCGTTTCTTTTAATAAATTACACAGTGTTAATTATTATTCCAAGAAGGACATACACTTACGCACATAATGTCTACTGCAAATCCAAAACCAATCGGCAATTAAGTACTCCGACTTATTAGCTTTAGACTAACCCCATTGTTCCTCATCGGCTATAAAATCTATACTTTATCCATAAAGATATTGATTCGCGATACCATACCCACTGTCGGTAGACAGTACTAGACAGTAACATCACTGTACATAACAATGATGAATAGAGCAAAAAGCAATCCATTAGGTACGTTGTATGCACGCCGCACCTTGCGCTACCATGGGCGTAGTCTTAAGCGTGGTGTAAGGCACGAACGGAAGCGGGAGCGATAAGCGAGTGCTATGTTATACATATTTATGGACCATAGGTTATAAATCAAAAATGTTGTATGTGCGTCCCTGCGCTACTATAGGTGTATTCGTATAGGTGTAAGGGACAAGCGGTAGCGGTGGCGATACACGTATAGCGACTACTGAATAGTCATCAAATAGAAATAAAAATATCGATTGTTAGTGAGCTACGTTGTATGCACGTCGCACCTTACTGTACTATGGGTGATTGGGCGTAGTCTTTAGTGCGTTGTGTAAGTTATAAGCGGAGCGATCAGCGTGTACAAGCGAATGACCATAGGTAAACTGAAAATGAGTAGCAATCCATTAGGCCACGTTGTATGCGCAAGGTGCGGCGGACTTTGCGACGTGTAATTTTAAATTATGCATTGCAAGGCACAAGAGATGGTGAAGGCGGCTTTATACGCGTGTTATACTTAGTCTTAGTAACTGTTGTAAAGCAAACAAAGATCCATAAACACAAATAGTGTGGTATGCCGCACGTAAAAACGTGAAATGTAGACTTAGTAGTAAATCATTTTTCTTATGTTTTACACTCTTTCAGCTCTATAAAATTCAGCCTTCCTTTACATCTAAATTCATCTCGGTTGGTTGCTGCTTTTTCTGTATATCATTTTGCTTGTAAAAATATAGAAAAAAAAAGAATGAGGGAAAAACATTTACAATATCCGACAAAACAACATTTCACTACTATCAACCTCCACAACCTACTTACACATTATTTTCTACTTTATTTCAACCCGCTCTTCGCTCACAGCCCGACCGCACCCTCCTTTACGTCCTGCCGCTCGTCGCTCACACCTGCACCGCACCAGCGACGGAAACGCGTCTATTTTTGTGGTGATTTGTACCTGCGCTTCCATGATTATAGCGCGCGTGTGCCGCACCCGCGCCTGTAATGGTACTTTTATAGGTTCGGCTGAAACCGGCATAAACTTGACGACACTTCTACATTGTAGTAAATACTCTTTGGTGTCTGTTTGGTGAACATATTGTGGTTCTAGGTAGTATATCGATGTTCTAGTCTACATTTTAGTTCAGATGCAATGAACCCTACCTAAGTACTATAAATAAATACCTAAGTACGTTCAAACAAAATAGGAATGTAGAGTTATATTGATGGGTAGTAAAACCAGCAAAAATGTTAAAATGTATAAATATAATCGATACTTAGGTACCGTTTTTAGCTGTATACTTCTCTATTCCAGAAAATCGATACTTAATACCTAACCTTACCTATTTAAGACTAAATTTGTTAATACCAAGTTTCAAAATAAAACTGGGACCCATAAATTCCTAAGGCCAGAGTAGGGGTAAGGGGTGTTAATAAATAACCCCTAATGTGGTTGCTTGGTGTGGCCATTATCATAATATATTTTTGGTACAAAAAATTTGGTTCAACATTTGTAAGGGTCGTAGGTATGGTGTATTTCGGGACATGGAATAGAACCGCGGCCAAAAAAGGTTCTTAATTTAGCTACCTATCCATAGAAGCTGGAAAATGGATATAAACTAAATAAAAGAGTCTCTTTTTTATTTTTTTTAAATCTATATTGGAAAAGTGTCTCGTATGACCTTTTTCTCAATAGATACTGAGTTCTAACAAGGATATACATATAACTACAATCGGGGTTAAAAGAAACCATTTTCTTTTTGTTCCAGATTGCACGTTGTTTTTTTTAAGTGTGTAATCAGCCATGATGGTCAATTTAGTAGGTATAAGTATAATTTAAGTAGGAAAAAAATCTCTTCTCTGTCTTAAAGGTAGGTATATGTGTAAGTATATGTAGGAATATGTGTGTTAGTTTACAATTGAATTGTAGATACGCAAAATCATACGCAAAATGTACGATGTTATTAAATATATTGATAATGTTATTAATTTGACGACACATTTGGAGTAGTGGCTGAGCAATCGGACTGCTGCGCTTGGTGTCGCGGGTTAGATTCCCGCCCGGTGCAAATATTATTTGTGTGATACACAGATATTTGTTTCTGGTCTGGGTGTTGTGTAAATGAAATTACATGTCTCTAAACGGTACCCACGACACAGGATTAATAATAGAGGGGGCTACTAAACAGAAAAAAAAAACAGGATACGAAGATGTTCAACTACTTTTGAGGCCGACCGTACCTAGCATACATTCTATTTCTAATAAATTCAGCGGTGCCAGTAAATGTTTTCTCTCTTGCCTCCGTTCCATTTATGCGATAACCAACATCCAAAACAATAAATCCAGATTAATTTATTCGTACTAAACGAATAATTAAAACAACGGAACAGAATAACGTGCATATATTTATTTAAATCCTGAATCCGTTTGCGAATCGTGGTACAGTCGAGTGCAACAGCAAATGCGGTAAATCTCAAACATTTTTTTTTCAATTAACACACTGATGAAGCGAGTGAATCTCCTTTCAAACAGCATGTGAGTTCGATTCCTTATAGTTGCCTAGATAATATTATCATTAACGTATACAGGCATATTGTCGCCTGCTTTTTATAAGTATGATATTGTGAAGCAAACCCTCTTAATAGATCTTCAAAACATAACAATATCCAAACAATTTTCCCTCCGACTGTACATATTTGTACAGTCAAGGTAAATAGTGACATTCACCGGTGCCACAGATTATGTAGGTAGCAGTACACTCGTGAAACGAATGACATCGTTATGTCATATTTGACGTTACCCGATTTATTATCTGTAGGCAAATAAACGGAATTGTTTGGCTGTAACTTTGTTGATCGTGCGTTTACGCATGTTTACTATCAATTACTTAACTTCATTTGCATAAAGAAAGATAACATTATTTGCGCTTTGCAATTCTACAGCACTGGGTTGAAAACCTTTTCCTTGCTGTAAGGACTTTTTTCATAAGTTGTGTGCGGATTTCGATGTAGTCCCTCAAAAAGGGCGAAGAATCTTATGTAAGGGTGAATATTGTAACCCATCTTGTTTCTGAGAAAACCCTAATGTCCCAGTAGTGGGAATGTTTCTTCCCTTTTACGATAAATATTACTGATTTTTCCTTTCTTATAAGATGCCTGGGGGTTATTTTTGAGATATCGGTGATTTCTATTGCATATTAAGTCATAATTATTATCACTGATAAAAAGATGATATTTTGGATTCTCATACTCTGTCTACCGGCCTAAGAATAATTCAAAGCACCACAAAAAATCCATCTACCTACGCCATTTTGTTAAAAAATCGGGCATTTTAATAGCATCAAAATCCGGATGACTATTAACAATCGACCCCTGATATCACATTTTATATCTTAGGAAAAAAGCTTTAAATAGGTAATCTGCATTATTATTGTACGAGTATATGCTATTTTACCATGTATCTACTCGGTTTTGAGCAGATACCTAGGTCACGATCTCATACATAGATCGTATGACCCCTACCCAGGACATCCTGTATTAAGGGAACCAGGAAATATGAGGACCAATAAAATTTAACATAGTTCTACAAACACTACATTAACCTGGAGCAAATCATTATCTGTGAATCACATACCTACTTATAATATTTTCTTTGAACTGGAACCAAACCTGCACCTTCACGCTTTGCAGTCGCATCATCACCAACTACGCCATGAAAGTGTTGATGCCACCAATGACATTTAAAAGTTAAAATAAAAAAATCGTATTGCTACTTCACGGATGTACAATAAACCGAATAATCTCGTCATAAATCCGTACTACAAAAAAATGCGCCAAATTTTAACCTTCTAATGTCTCGCGAGCACAATTAAAGAATACAAAATCCAACGTTCGACGCATGTAAGATACGACATTCAACACCTTGTTAAATACAAGGCCGATTCGACTGATTGGATTTTACAACCCCACGAGAATTCAGAGCTTACGGATTTGCTCTAATTCACGGATGTAAATTAGATTATATTATTAGGTATAGGTTATACTGCGCCAGGCTTGTGCTCGTGACTTGTTGCGGCTCGTGTCCATTGTCACACGACAATTTTCAGTCCATTAGTTAGAGGATATACGAGATATTACACGACATATTTGTTCTCTGAAGGGCGGGTACACGATATAATAATATACCTTCACGATATTTTTCAATCTTATAGAGAGTACAAGACATTATTTTCAGTTTGTAGAAGATACACGAAGGTTTAGTTTACCTATGTTCTACAGGCATGAGAATATCTCCTTACCTTTTGCAGTTATCTAGAGGTTACACGATAATATATTACACGTTATCTTTCAGTTATCTAGCCAGAGCAGCGGTTCTCAAACTTTTTTGGTCACGGAACCCTTTTGACAAGCAAAATACTTGACAGAACCCTACAATAAAACAATAGTTTTTAAAAGTGTATTCTTTAACAATCTCGACTTTATGTTTTCGAAGATAGAGCCGGAAGTCACTTGTTCACAACTATAGAGTCTAATTCAGAGGCTTTTATCAAAGGGACTGCGCGCTCACAAGTATACTTACGCGCGGCGGGCGGAGTCAAAACGTTCGACCAGTGACCAGAGAGAGGTGTTATGATTTTTTTCTAGTCTTGCGGAACCCCTACAGGGGTAGCGCGGAACCCTAGGGTTCCGCGGAACACACTTAGAGTACCGCTGAGCTAGAGGATACACGATTATAGTAAACGATATTTTTCAGTCTTGCAGATAATATCTAGATCTTACGTGACAATAGTACACATGCAGAAAGACATGTTACAAGTAATTTTTAAAAGATTTAGACTGTACACGACATTTTTCTGACCCTAGGTAGGTATTCACGGCTTCGCGCTATTTCACGGATGTAAAGTAGATAAAATAGCTTGCACTGGATCATGGCTCGTCGCGCGTGACTAGCCTGGATCAGTTTACATTGCTACACGTCATTTTTACAGTCCCCACGAGGATATAAGCAATTAGAAAAACGCGGTTAATTGTCGCGGTTGTATTGTGCTTGTCTTATACCGCCTTACCACAAAAGTTTAGACCAGAGTTAAACAGATGTTTCTAAAATGTTGCTTTACATTATCGACGTCTATCACTCGCGTTTCTTTACTCAATCCTGGCGTTCTCAACTAGTTTACCTATGGATTTGTTATCGAGGTAAAAAAGCGTGTGTTAGCCGTCGATTTGTGGAGAAAATATTTAGACACATCTGTTTAACTCTTGTTTAAATCTTTTGTGGTGAGACGTTTAACGGTTTTTTTGGGACATTGATTCGGAGCATGTCGGTAAATTAATTCAGTTGCCAGACTCTAATCAAAAATCAATTAAATTCATATATTCAATGTAGACTCTTTTACAGAATGCTAGGTATTCAAACACAGCTAGGTTTAGCGCCTGGATGAACTTTTTTCTTCGTCTCTGTTACTTTTTGAAAAAAAAAACGTGCCGTACAACAACGGAAACGCGCCGCGAACTGGTGATCGGATGAGTCAAAATCGGCGCCAGGTCGTCGACCGGCCGACAAACAGCTGCTTTTTGTACAGTATTTGCAGATATTATGATATCACATTATTATACTGTAATTATAGGTATTTATATATATTATTTTGATAAGCCTACTTAGGTACAGTCGGCGTCTAAAGTAGCAGTAATCTGCAATTCAATATTCACCGTTTAAAAAGTTTTTCCTTAACTTCTGAGGCTGACTGTACCTAGTCATAGGGCTTGCATCAAAATCTCCGAAATCTGAGTTGTGCTAGTTCCAAATTTACACTATATAATATACATTATACATCTCCTGCAAGACTATGTGTAAGCTTATAATCGGAATTGAATATTTATTGAGATAAAGTAATTGTAGGGTTGCACTCGGTTCTGAAATACCCGGGTATATCCGGTTCTTTCAAGCCCAGAACCGGATATAAAAATTCCGGAACCCTGTCCGATTCCGCATGCCCTAGATAGTTGGTGCAATAAGCCCTTAGTAGTTTTTCTACTTTGAATAGGAATTTAATGAAAAAGTCTGTGTGTGTATTCTGTCTATATTTTTTTCTTTTGTAGGTAGTTATATTTATTATTTCAGTAGGTACTTACCTACACAGGTACTTTCGTACTAGCGTTCATTTCACTCCTGTTACTTCATGCTTTCTATACAGCATACAGCGCACTCGCGTATTTTTTCACTACTGCAATTGAAATTCCATAATTCAGTAATACGGCCATTGGAAATTCTACGACTAATCGCTTACCCTGAGGTCAACTTGAGGCTGTTATGTGGTCTCTTATAAACGTCACGCCGTACGCCGCGTCACGATGCTTACTATAGAAAATTACTGTTATGTGCCGAGTGTGAGTTTTTACCAGCTCGACATGGTACGCGTCAACTAGCTTTTTTGGATGAAGATTTACGCGCCGGTACACCCGTAGGGGGATCTTCATATGTACAAAAGCGCTAGTTGACGCATACTATGTCGAGCTAGTAAAATCTCATACTACGGGGTACCAGGTCTCTCATACGCTGATGTCGGCGTACTTACATAATTATTATCTATAGTAGGTACATTGTGACGCTGTAAACGGTCGATGGCATTTATAGGTGACAGCCTAAAAACCAGTTACTCGAAGGTGTCACCATGTCACCCTACACTCATGTAAAGGCCTTCACACCAGAGGGACTGCCGACGAAGACAAAAGCGGCTGGACAATAAAAGAAACGATTAACCTCGTTCCAGCCGCCACAGTGCCGTGTGTTTTACTATTGTCTGTGGCACAATGTTAATGTTGTGGGAGAGTGAAACAGGATACGTTCGAAGTGCCTAGAGTGTCCACTGTCCACTGTCCAGCTTGATTGCGTACAAAGTTTTTTTTTGCGTACCGTTAGAATGTGGCCAATGTTGTATATTGGCCACGTTCTTAACTTTTTTGGTAACTGATTAAGCAAGGTATATTATTCTACTTCTTGCTACTCCTCTCCACGGATAATGTCTGGAAGAGATTGTTTTGAGCGATAAGGCCGTATGCTGTGTTCTAGCTTTAAGTTGTCTTTGTTCTGTGGTGTTTCAATAAAGAGTTTATTTATCTATATATTATTATGTTTACTAAGGAAATGTTTTTTAGAGTTGTTTTTTCTTCCGGAGCAAAGTTTAGACGGAAGGGCAAAATTGGAGGGATTGACGTAGTACTAGGAAAGAAAGTGTTTATAGAATGAGTGTGTACCCACTGGATCAATTTGCAAAACAGTGGGAACTTTTATTAAATCGTCCTTTAGAGCCAGGAGCCCTCAAAAAGATGCCTATATTAAAAAAATATTGCAAATATAACAAAGATCAAAGGGGCACCTCCTTACCATAGTGGTCACCAACAGAGTGGTCAACTGGTCACGACCATTATGGTATTTCATATTTACTTACCTGAAAAGGAAAAGGGAGGTATACTTACTGCTGAGAGATTAAGGGAAAGACTTAAGATTAGCAAAATGATTTCTTGTCGTTTTAAATCTATTTGCAATAATATTTTTCTGAAAATTATTTTTTCCTATTTGGAAAATACCTCCGCTTTATAGATTGGATGGGTAATACAAGGCAGAGTGAAGTGGCGGCTTTTATTGTCGGAGAAAAAGAATAATATTTAGCCACTGTGGTTAGAGTTTTTTTAAAGGGAACATCCCCATAATACCCCTGAATCCTGCAGACGAAAAGCTACATCCAAGAGAGTAAGCGCATTTTCCGAAAATGAAATTCCGTAAGTATAATAATTATATTCTGGGGCGCGGTAAAGTCATTAACTTTCATGAGGGTACCTTCGCCGTGAATAATGGGATTTGAATATTTAGGCATCACTTGTGCGAGCAAACTGACTGCGATCACGCCAGACGAAGAAAACGAGTGGAGAGATGCAAACACAACGGATTGCTCTGCGATCGAACGCCATTTTCTAATAAAATACCCGTGGTCATAATAATAATCTTCTAAGTCAAACTTTATTTTTACTTACGGATAGTTAGTAATTATGTCTATGTATGTATAACTATGTATTACAAATATATTATCAATTAAAAACGGCGGTGGCTAATGGTAATAATGTGTATTGTGCAGTTTGGAATCGATCATCACCATCACCGGATTCTTGCACAATTTCATTTGACATTTGGGTGACTTCTCAAACTTTGACACTTGAGGCCGGCACTACCTCATTTGACATAAACAACACCTACGTTTTGAGGGCTAAATAACCACACGCCTTTTTGGTATGCTCGACGTAATCGTACGCCGTGCCCGCACATGGAAAAAGAGCCTTAAGTTAGTAACGTTACTCTCTCCTACATTACAGAAGTAACGCTAGGCGCGGGCATTTGAAATATAATATTCAATCCATTTTTATTTATGAATAAAATGAAATTAATTCATTAATAACTTTAGAACAAACGTCGAGTGACGAGCGCAGTGCAGTGCCGCGCAATATTATGCAATGCAAACTAGGTTGCACTGCAACTGCTATTAGCAGCTAAAGCTAACAGCCCAGCTAGCAGCATCAGCAGAAATAAAACCCAGACACTTCACGAACCTTCCGATTCTCACAACGCCTACAACACAAGTGGTACTGTGCTATAACAATGCGATGACATCATAGCGGCGATCGTGCTCTGAATCAAACGGACATACACACAGGCGATGTATGTATATGTATAGAGGCCTGTTATGCATCACATCAGCTGATGTACAAGGATTCATGCGCCATTTGTACATCTACACGTATAGGCCGTATACTATCCGGATAAATGATGGGTGTTCAAGGCCGTCATTCAAGTTTCCATAGTTGAATTTGGATGGCGTTTTCTGATCTAGTGTCAGTTGCATGCAATCATCATCATCATCATCACAGATAGATAGTCTCTCTTTATTGAAACACCACAGAACAAAGAAAACTTAAAGCTAGAACAGAGCAATAAAATAACAATTAGTGTCACAATAGGCAGTCTTATCGTCATCATCATCGTCAGCCTGAAGACGTCCACTGCTGAACATAGGCCTCCCCCTCAGACCGTCACACTGAACGACAATTTGCCACTTGCATCCACCGGTCGCCGGCGACTCTTTTGATGTCGTCGACCCATCTAGTGGGAGGCTACCTACACCTAGGTAGTTACATACAAGTTGCATGTTAATTACCAAAATAAAAGTTAATTATGAATTATTAATGACGTTTTTAGGCAGCCTGCTAAGGAGTTTTACATTTGAAATAAGGTATGACACTAGTTATTTTTTATTTGTATGTGATATTTATTTCAAGCGATATTCGAGCCATCGATTTTGAGAGTTGATTTTTATATTTATAGGTAAATATTTATCGTATACCAGTACCAACCCATATCAACCAAATTAGGTAGGTTGATTCTTTCTTCTGATTCTCTTGAAAATTTGCACATGAATTCTGTCCTGAAAATACAGTAACATGATAATTTCAAACTTCGACTCTCCAATCCTGATGACACAGAGATACACCCTGCGTGCCAGATAGTCTGCTGATTTGAATTTGTATTGTTTCTTCTACAAAAAGACACGAGTACAATGATATTTGAACAAGATGGTGAAGGTAGAGCGAAGTGGAAAGAAATAGTAGATTGGCAAGGGAACAAAATAATGTATTTAGAGCGAGAGCGATTTTTTTTAATCCAGAGCGAAGCAAAGGATTATTTACCCTCGAGCGAAGGACTTTGAATCCTAGATACTTCGCTACGCTCTGTATTAAAAAAAATCGCTCTCGTCCTAAATACATTATTTTGTTCCCTTGTAATACAGTCTACTATTTCGTCGCTATTATTAAGTGCGCTGGAATTACCCACTTTGTACGCACTATCGAGGAACCCATTGCCTCTTTTCGCATAGATGGGATGAAAAGATATAAACTGCATAGTCCGTAGTGGGTGGATGCTACCACTGCAAACGTGAGGCTGAGAGTAAATACCTTAAGTACGAATAGCCACCGCCTCCTCGTCTATTGCCTTTGCGCCTTATAACAAGGACTGCATAAATGGCAGTTTACGTAATACTGCAATGTAGCAGATGTCAGTGGGACTTCAGTGGGTGTAAAGAAGTGGGCAAAGGCCTTTGCGACATCACTGTATATACGAGCTATTATTAAAGTACATAATTATAAAAGTAATTTTTTTATTAAATATAAATACAATAAAATACATATAAAAGTACGTGTAACCGGCGAGCATGTATGTAGAGTCTCATGAAAGTGGAAGAAGCGAAAGAGATGTGTCAGAAGCGTGTGTGGAAAGATATAGAAGTATTTAGCCCCAAAGGGGAAAAAGCGTGACGTGTATGGTATGTATGTGTGTATTAGTTAAACCATATTTTTACCACGCTACGGCAAAGCTAAAAGGAATGGTTATGTGCGCAAGCGATGTTAATTTGTTACTCAATTGAAAACGACTGAACATAATTACTTTTATTAAATTTGACATAAAAAAAACTATTATTAGTGACGGGTAATTATAGTTTCAAGGGTAAAATTGAGCGTCAGTTTGCACGAAAAACAAAAAAACGTGCCTACTTTTAACAAATTTTACACAAATAGGTCTTGTTTTTGGCGTTGTAACATAAAGTTATTTTAGTTTCAAAAAGATTTAACTAACAATAAATATACTTAATTCAACTTACAGTCAGTCAGTAGCCATAGACAATAACACTTAATTTCATTATATTCTGCGATATATCAAATAAATAACCTAGATAATCATAGGTAGCTAACAAATTTATTATCTTGCAGAGAAATAAAACCACTTAGGGAATTTACGACTTGATACTTAATTTAGATTGCATTCAACGTTGAAATGCTAGACATAGATTGACAAATAGACAGACTGACAGACGGACAAATTGACCGTTGTGATTGTACAATAGCAGGGTGCAGACTACAATAAGTATATTGTAGGGTTTAGATAATTATATTATGTAAAACTTACATCAGTTTCTTTGTAAATAATTCATTGAATGAGCGAAATATAACGCTTCGATGTTGACAAAGCTGGTATAGTCCCATCAATATTGTATATTTCACGACACTAACATTTTAACGAAACTAGTTTCACATGTACGAGTAGGTACGGTCGGCATCAAAAGTAGCTTAACATCTCCGTATCTTAAATTTAATATACACCCTAAAAATATACATGTTGCGTATCTACAATTGAACAGCCTCTAAAGTAGTTGAACATCTCCGTATCTTAAATTTAATATACAATTATACACCCTAAAAATGTACATTTTGCGTATCTACAATGGAATTGGAAACTATAACATGTTAAGCTACTTTTGATGCCGACCGTACCTATAACCCGAACTATACAGTTTCATGAAATTAATTTCATCATGCATGCATAATTGCATATGCCACTAGTTTCGTAATGTAAATCCGGCTTTCCCTCGCAGTACCACAACTTTGCGTATGAACCTCCTTTGTTAGTTGAACTCTCACAAAGCTCTACCTAGCTAGAGCAAAGACTCTTTATAAATTCAGACTTTCATTAAATCCTTCTTTTATCTCGGAGAGAGAACATTAATTTAAATAAGATAAAATACTGGCTTCCAAGAAAAAAGATCAAGATTGTAGAGTCTTGCCTAGGTACTTACTCTACGTTAGCTGGAGTCCATCTAAAATGGATTTTTAATAAATGGAGAGAAGATAAACTGAAACTTTGTATGCGAAGCGCATTAGAGCCATTATTCTTTTAGAGTGACGTTTAAATTTTTCTTGGGATAATGTTGTGTTAAATTTTTAATGGTCGAGAAACAAAGCTTGCATAGTTATTAGAGTGTTATTACATTTTGTTATTAAAGACAGTCTCCGTTGTAGAAGTTCTTAAACTTTCGCGAACTGAATACGTGTTAATTAGTATTTAAACGGGTCTAATTCGCGCACAAACTGAGTCTTCTCCTGACCACGGTCGATGTAACTCCGCCGAAACGTCGAGGTATGTCAAAATTATATATTTTGATATTAGTTTGTGCGCGAATTAGACCCGTTTAAATACTAATTAACAAGTCTCCGTTGTTTTATTAAGTTATATAAGGTCTTGATATACTTACCTACTTATTTCCTTTTAAATCTTTTTAAATTTTTTCATCAGTTCATCCGGGTGAAACCGTGAGGCGCGGCTAGCAACCCTTTCTTATATAATTATAATGCAAGTGAAACTAACTCTGTTGATTTGCTCCTTCTTCGCGGCAAAACGGCTGAACGCATCTTGATAATTATCTGGTATGGAGACAGTTTGAAATCTGGGGAAGGACATAGGTTATGTTATATTGCCAAAAATTTTAGTCCACGCGGACGAAGTCCCGGACAAAAGTTAGTGTAAAAAAAAGTTACATTGACATGTCAATGTAACCTTTTTTAAATGCCGGAAACTACGCAGACTACAGTAAGCGTTACTTCCGTCAGAAAAAAAATCTGAGTTACTCCCTAGTCGCGCCTAAAGAAGTTTTACTTCAAAATGCAAAAAAAAACTAATTATTTCTAGGATTCGAGAACCGGATAACTAGAGCTAGAGAAATGGGCGTTTTTTGACGTAAATATAATAATTATACGACCACAGGGCATATAGTTAGACTCGGAATTCCAACTCGTCTCAGAAGGTTTCTTATAAAAAACGCCATCACCACCCCATAAATGACCGTTTCATAAATACCCAGGCGTTTGATGGACCCATTCGCACCCTCTTACGGACTACGCAATGAAAAATACCTCCACCCTCCACATGGCCGATAAAACGTCCATAGATCATAAAAAGACACTTGTTAAGACCCGACACTTCATATTTGGCAGTATGATATTGCCTATTGCCGAAATTCTATTTGTCCTTATGTCGTTTTTGAGGTTCATTAGGTTTTATTCATGCGGTTATTTGTGAAAAGGTGATAAAATCACGACCGTCAAAGGCACAGTCGTGTTTACTTTACATTACAAATTAGCATCCCTTAATAAAATTTATGTCAAACGAGATTATTCTGTTTTGCTCCGTGAAACAGGTCAAGGAAAACTAAATAAAACACAGCTGGTGCTACGTATAAAATGTTTGCAGGACGTTTGATTATTATTTGAAAAAAGGACACAGGTTTAACTTAATATTATGAAACTTATGTACAGTTAAAAGAAAGCCATTTGAAAATGTAATAAAATCATCAACTTGTAAAAAATCTGTTAAAGAACTAATTAGGATTATCTATAGGGAGTACAAGTTATCCAGCTCACAGTAGTTCGTGGCATTGCCATTACAATGCAAATGCAATACAATTGCAATGCAAATCCAATGAGCCAATCACATACCAGCATTTTAGTTCAACGTCACACATCGACAGAAAGCTGCCGCCTGCCGCTAAAATTTGTCCTCTAAGAACACTAAACATAATAGGCAAATAAATTGAACTATCCTTTCTATTTAAATAGCGAATCTTTGCCATCAAACTGCTCCCATAAAGTATGGTAGGTACGTAAGTATAATGTTTAGTATTACTCCATAAGGAACAATATAGAATGAGATATAAAAATTATGGCACGTTTGATCGTAAATGTTATAGCAACCAGATTTTTAGATTAAACTCTACAGCGTGGCTGGTTAGAGATAGGGTTTTCACCTTACCTACTGTATGAACTATAATATTCTGCGGCCTTATGGAGAATTTTAAAGCTTTTTTGTGACTTTGGACTGCATTGACTGTGTGATAGTTTTTTTTAATCCAATTTCTTTGAGAAGGTAGTAAAAGTTACTGGCTGATACCATGTTAAGCAAATTAGCAGAAGCTGAATTAGACGAAGTGCGAAAAGTATAAATAATATAGTAGTACCCAACTGATATGGCTTACCGATGTACCTGCACATAAGATGAATTTTCAAAGCGCGGGAAATGCTATTGACCGCTATTGGTCGGCAGCCGCCGCCATCTTAGCGAGCTTAGAGTGAGATGGAACTAACAGCTGCAGTGTATTATGAACCTTATAATAGTGATCTTAGGTTGATTGTAAGTTTTAAGCATTCTTTCGTTAATCTTCGGACCATACTTTCTTTTCTGCGCGAACGAAGATTCACGACGCGCCATATAAGTTGGGTACTAGTACCTATTAACTATGCAAGATATCGATATGGGCAGTAATCATATATAAGTATTCTGGAGTATTTAATTCTAGAGAATTAATATAGGTATTATGTGACAAGGGGCATACCATCCACGACGAATGGTGCAAACCCTAGTATGGCTACTGAGCACTTATAAATCTAAGTTATACAGCGATTTAATGATCGCTTTGTAATGGCTGGAAGCTTGTTAATAATGCGTCTATTAAAACACCTACGTAGATAATATTATGGTAAGTCATAATGTGGCTTTTATGTTCCCGCCATGGATGCTCTTAGTATTGTTGTTTTGGATTTGAATGCAGTTAAGTAAGCGTCTGTGAAAGTCCTTCTAGGTCTGCCTCTTCCTCTCTTCCCTTGTATGATGTTTTTATAAGAGTCATGTCGTATATGGAAGTAAGAGCTTTGGCTAAAGATGAGAAGGGAACACTGGTGGTTACTCTACTGACAAGAGCTGTCGAAGAAGAAGAAGAAGACGTAAGAGTTATTGTAAAAAGATCCCCCGTATTCACAAACCTTACTTATCGACACGTAGCAGTACTATGCAAAGTAAGACTTATGCGTTGGTTTTGTTTGACTGTACCGTCTAATCTCCTGAACGGCTAGACTGATTTTCATGAGGCTTTTACAGGCCGATAGCTGTTTCAGGGATTAAAAAAGACGGCTTTTTGTATGAAACCACGAGGCACAAGCTAGTAAATAATAATTATGTTAATAAACTAAAATATCGTCTTCTTCTTTCTATTTCTTGATTCGTCTGCATTCTTCTTTTCGATTCTGTAGACAAGTCGGCACTAACACACCTGAAAGTTTGCTCACCTAGTCTAAATACAGGTTCGAGCAACGATTCAGGCCCATCAGTGTACCGTACTTTGCTTCTTTCTACTTCTTCTTTCTTCTTAGGGTGACGTCAATTCGCACTTCTTTCTTCGTCTAGACTTTGCTAGATTCTTCTTTTGGTAGTGTTATAAACCACGTGCAAGTAAGGCTTATGGATTTACCAAGATGGCAAATAAAATAGATATAATAATTAATTATTTTTGCTAATATACATACTATCAGTGCCCCGCGATTTCATCCGCGTTTACAAATCCCGCAGGAACAGTTTATTGTAGCATCAGGAAAGTCCCATCAAAAGCGGTCCAGCCGTTTTGAAGACTAGCCGAAAAATACTGACGGACAAAAATTATGAAAAATGTGTTTGTCATAACTATAGGTACCGCATAAAGTTATGTTTTTAGTTTAAGCTGCTATTTTGAAGCTACAAACAAACATTGCAATTTTCTGTAGGTTTATGTAGATAAAAATATCATATCAATGAGGTTTAACTAAATCGAAGCCTTTACCTAACCCAATAATATTATATAAGCTGTAAACGAGCTTTCTGCACGAAATTTCTTCCCCCGACGATAGCGACGTAGCAAAATGGGCATTGAATATTTTACGCAATATTTCATTTACTTTTACAAAAGTTTTACGCGAGAAATTTTGCCGGTCTCTTTTCATAAAGAACTTCGCCGTTTACGCTCAAGGGGTTTTTTAAGTTATGTAAATCGAACACTGAATAAAATTTAGTAAATGTCGTATCGTATGAAACTACTGAAGGCTATAATACAATAAGTATTTAATTATTTTCTTTCTTTTACATTATAGGAATTTCTAAAGCCTCCGACACTATAATCTTGAAATGGCTGAACTGATTTTGTTGAATCATACATTCTTGGTCACAGTAAAATAAGATTAAAGTTTGACCGCTATTTATTGTAGCTACGATTTCAAACAGACACACACATATTATAACACCCCTCTGTTTGCGTCGGGAGCTAAAAAACTAGGCAAGTAGGTACTTATCTACCTACTCGTAGACTACGTAAAAATAATGAAGTATGTACGCAATAATTATTAATTTTTAACTCCTTACCTATATATATTTATTTCTTTGGAAACAAAACAAACATTAATATGACCAAAAAAGACACAGCAAGACAATCGCGCGTGTCCAATCACGGAACAAGACACTATCTGAAATAAAAATCTACGTCATTATGGCGGCAAATAAAATGGCGCGAAGTCTCTCAATTTGACAGCTGTCAATTAAGCGCGGAAAAATGGCGGCGTGACGTAAAGCGACGTTTCTATACACGTAACGACGAAACCTATTAAAGCGAAGCCATATTTTATTTTTATGCGATAATGTCGCAGCATGGGCGCCCCTCCGGTGTCCTATTTAACATTCTGCGAAGGGTTTTTTCAGAGGCTCGCTCGTATTTAATCTAGGTTTATGACGTAAACCAAGATTAAACGCGTGATCCTTTTGAATAATGTTTTACATTGTTAAACAAGGAATATAAATTACTTTACATACTCATTAACGTCAGATCATAATTTATTATTTTAAGACGTGTTACGTACTCTGTGATAGATGTTAAGTACTACGTCATAATCATTTCAAAAGGGAAATTTCTAAAACTACCCAACATAATAATAATATAAGCGTTTATATTTAAAACACAATAATATTACCCTTGGGAGAACATGTACCTACCTACGAGTATACATACTTGATATCATGTATACCTACAGTTGAGGTGGACAGTGGTTCATACGTATGAAGGACTATCGATTTTCATAACGTCGCTCATAAAATCTTTATACGCAAGGAGCGGCAACCCAGACAAATTACCTGCATTTCATGAACATTTATACTAACTTAATAGTTTTTTTAATACTTTATTTTATAGGTTAAAAGCATAAGACTATCTCACTACAAGACATGGCAAATTATTACTGGTTAATTAAAATTGGGCTCCAAGTTGCATTTAAACAGTACGAGCTAAATATAAATATAGCAAAGTGGAATCGGCAATGATGACTGTCGACGATGGTAGTGGGGAAAAAAACTTGTAGGTACCTACATTAAAATTTAGCAGCCGCCTTACGCCTTGGTCTGATAGCTTTACCTATAAACATTTTCTTGAGCTGTTAAGTGAGCACGTGCAAATTTGATTGAAACCGCAAAAACGCACAAACATCGCAAAGCCGCCCTGAATAGCTTCCAATAACGCTTCAGGGATTTTCCGCTTAGTTACACTTTGATGTTTTGAAACATTTCGATACTGGCAATACAGTAAGAGCAATAGAGCGGCAGGAACCGCGTTTTAGATCATTTATGATATTTATTTTTCACCACTAACTTGTGGCTTAAATTCCGGTATGCCACCTATAAACTTTTTTATCAATAGCTCTGCTACTATTAGTTAGGTTAGATATAAATATCACTGCACACGTAAAGTTTTAAGGTACCATATTAAATGAAATGTTCATTGCAATCGATTCCGAAATTTTAAAGTAATAGAAGCAGAAACAAACACAGAGACACTTTATTTGTTGCCATACCCTGAAATTATGTTCACTAACGACATTTATAAGACCTAGAAGTACAGTGCAACCTCGATATAACAAATCGGAGGGGAACAATAAAATATTCGTAATATCAAGTAATTCGTTGAACTGAGGTTTGTTATGTTGAGGTTAGATTGGTCTAAAATTCGTTATAAAGAGGTAAAAGAATAGTTTTATTCACCTCAATATTTCTGAGCCATTTTAACTTAAATCTTTAACAATAGTGACGAGCAGAGGTGTTTACATTACTTTCCATCAAAACGCATGTTCGCAATGTAAAGGTATATTTTATATTGACTCTTATGGACAATTCAAGGGGATTACGAAGAATTTGTTAAATCGAGGAAGTCGTTATATTGAGGTACGTTATATTAAAGTTGCACTGTATAAACATAAACTATTGAGACTTATTCCATATTGAAACAATTTTGTTAATAAAGTGGTAAATATTCTTGTTTTTCAAAAGCAACCTAGACCATTACAAAAATTACTATCTAACTAAATAAATATATCGTAGGTGTATCCTTAGCACATATTACTTTTCCCTTTTTTCATTTATTTAATCCAAATAGATAATAGTTTTCGGCGCCATTTTGCACCAACTTCAAAGCGGTCAAGATTCGTTACGCGCACGTATTACTAGGTGTTGTAGTATACTACTCTAGTTGTGTGTATGGGAGTATGATGGATGTGGTCCATGACTCGTGCCAATATCAACAAGCTGCTGGGATCAGTGTGGCATTTTAATGTTTGTTTAGTTAGTTTGCATGACGAATTGAATGCTATTTTAGAAATTGAGTCTGTAATGGATTGATCAATATTTGTTTAAGTTTCGTAAGTTTATAAGAAGATAACGAGATAAAGATTACGTTAGTATTGCTTAAGTCTATAGCTACAAGCTATTCTAAATTGGACAATCAGTAACAAAATCTGCTGAACAAGTAGTTTTTTTTGTAATAGTGTTAGGTAGGTATGTTGTCTGTAATAATAAAAAACTTTAAGCCAAAGGTCTCCCTCGGATTTTCTAATAATTATGTTATGGTGATGTAGTTGTTATTAAGTATTTCATTTTTTGTCTTACCACTTACTCTACTTCGTTCACTAATGAATAAAACACACAGTCATAGACTACCAAAAACACTAAACAGTTTTAGATCAGAAATAACGAAATGCTATTTCGAATAGGTACTAGTATTTATTTTTAATATCAACGCCATCTATATTTATTCTCGGGCAACAGGTCACCCGCGTTCGGTTATATTTCACTTTTGTTACAACGCCAAGATTAATGACAGAAACGTCACAAAAACGTATTGCCAATTTGCGCTTGAACGTTGCCCTGTTATGCTTCCATATTATATATTGTTAAATGTTGTGGAAATTGTGAAATTAATTTTATCTATTGTATTGCGGTACTAATAATGTTATAGGTACCTACGCTGTTTTCCCTAGATTAGTAGGTACGATGATGAACAAATCGCGGACGTGGACATATATATTTTTTTTTAATTATATCGTCAGTGGAAAGGCTACTTTGCTTAACCGCCAAAACGGTACTTTCGGGAAAATGGATTTAAAGTTTTTTTTTTTAGAAAAAAAATCATATCTCCCTTGTTTTTTAAGGAAATTAGAATATTTAAATGCAAAATATATTTATATTTTTTTCTTCATATTTACAATACATTCACATTATTGTAGCCCTTTTAGATCGCAAAATAGTAGTCGCTTAAGCAAAAGTATTCCGGTTTTAAGAAAAAAATCATCCAGGAAAAAAATGCTAACCTGCCGTTAATTCACAAACATAATTAATTTAAAATTGCTAATAAATGGCAATAAGCTTCTTACCAGACAGCAAAAATGCTTATGAAATTAAACATTTATGAGTCTTGTACAGAAAAAAATCTTATCGAATGTTTGATCGTTCCATGCCATAATGAAGAATAGCTTAGAAACGATAAGATTCATAAGTTTAATAAGACAACATGCTAACTTGTGCAAACTTATCGAAAATGCAATCAAACGTTACCTTACAGATATAGAATAACCAAACCTTTTATCGATCATACTACTTATCTGCTTACCTGCTGAATAAAAAATGTGCGTATTCGCCCTTATTAATAAAATTAGACAATTATTTATTATAATCATGACTCATCATCATCATCAGTTTGAAGACGTACACTGCTGAACATAGGCTTCCCTCTTAGGCCGCCATACCGAATGACAATTTTCCACTTGTACCCACCGGTTGCCTGCGACTCTTTTGATGTCGTCGGTACATCTAGTGGGAGCCCTATCTACGCTGCGTTTCCTAGTTCGTGGTCGCCACTCTAGAACCTCTTTCCCCGTCAGTTATCAGTTCTACGTGCGGTGTGGCCTGCCCATTACCACTTCAGCTTACAAACCCTGAGAGCTATGTCGTAAACTTTAGTTCTTTGCCGAATATCCTCGTTCCGGATTTTATCGTGCAGAGAAACTCCGAGCATAGCTCTTTCCATTGCCCACGCATATCCAAAAGGTCAGTAGTTATGGACTACGTCTCCGTTCCATATGCCATCATTGGTAATACACACTGGTTGAAGACCCTTGTCTTCAGGCACTGGGCAATTTTGGACGAGAAAATGTCACGTAACTTCCCGAACGCTGCCCAACCCAGTTGGATTCTTCAGGCGACGTCTTAGTTGAAGTTGGACCAACTTAACTGGAATATCTGCCCAAGGTAAGTATACCTACTGGTCAACGACTTCGAGAGTATCGTTTCCAACGATTACCGGTGTGGATACAACATGGCCTTTGGACATGACTTTCATCTTCTCCATGTTCATTTTAAGACCCACCTGTTGGGAAACGCTACTGAGGTCGCTGAGCATAGTATTGAGATCCTCCAGGACTCTGCCATGATGAATATATCATCCGCAAAACGAAGGTGAGTGATGTAGTTACTTGCCATTGATGTTGATGCTGAATCCGTTCCAGTCCGAAAGCTTGAAAACGTCCTCCAATGCGTTCGGGAACAATTTCGGAGAAATAACATCTCCCTATCTCACGACTTTCTGTAATGGGATAGGTTTCGTGTTCTTGTCCTGTAGTCGGATTGACATGGTGGCGTTTCTATACAAGCACTTTAGCAGTTTGATATACTTACCTATAGTCGATATGGCATCGCTGAAGGAACTATAATACTGCCCAGGTCTCGATTGAATCGAAGGCTTTTTCATAGTCCACAAACACCAAACATAATGGCCGATTATTACTCCTGTCTTCTGCATAATCTGGCGAAGCGTGTGTATGTGGTCTATGGTGTCAAAGCATTTCCGGAAACCGGCTTGTTCGGGAGGCTGGAAGTCATCAAACCTGCGTTTGATGCAGATGACATCACCACCACACTCCTTTGCCATGCTTCTGGCGTGATAAGTATCCTCGAGTATGATCGTATTAAAAAACTTCTGGAGGACTTAAAGTACCTATTGGTTTTCCACCCGCTCTCAGCAGTCTGTTGTGATTTCATCATCACCCGGCGCCTTGTTGTTCTTAAGCTGTTTGAGAGCTATTCTAATCTCGTACAGACTGATGTCTGTGATGTCGTCAGTATAGTGTCCGGTTAGTTTAACTCTGGTATCATGAGCTGGACTGACAGTAAGTTTAAATGTCGAGGTGTACAACTGTCCGTAAAATCTCTCAAGCTCCCTCAAAACCACTGGCTTCAACTACTGCCGTCCTCGGTCTTCAGCTTTGTCATGTGGCTTTGCCCAATAAAGGAATTCCTTGCGAACACTTTCAAGCCCTGGTTTCGCTAGATTACGTGCTGTATTATAGGAACGCAGGTCTTGTCGCAAGGATTTAGAGATTCGTCTATTGAGCTTGCCGTATTCTGACATATCAGCTGAAGATTGATTAATTTAATGGTTCTGTCAGAGAGCTTTTGAGACTTATTCCGGCGTGGGCTCTTAAATTGCTTTGAACCCACTGCTTGGACAGTTTTCACCAGTCTCTTGTTTATCTCGTCCACAGAATCGCACTCGGTTAGGCTCTGGAAGCGATTATATAATAAACACAAATTGCTTAAGCGCCACCCGTTATCAAATCTTATGCGAACAGTTATGCTGATACTTCAAACAGTTTCTAACAACAGAAATGAAAAATGGCTAACAAACAGCTACACATTAAAAAGCAAAAAGCTGAAATTGCTAATGCCATAATGTCATCGAAATAAAAGAAATGAAAATATGCTTATGTTGCTGAAATTAGAAAAATGTTAAAATGTTAAAAGTCCTTAAGAGGCTTGCACAGAAAAAATGTGATACTTATGCGACATCACTTTAAAAAACATCATAAATACGTCGCTTGAGACCATTGAAGACCGGAATATTCTTCAAATTTTCCGAATTTTAAAAATGCTTAACTGCCAAAAATTTGCTCAGAATGCCTTGAAAGTTATACAGATCGACGCAGAAAAAAAAATGCAATCCAATGGTATATATAACTCATTTTGGCCCATTTGGCGCTTAAGCACTTTCACCTTTCCACTGACGATATCTATTTTTCATTGATACATTTCTTTATCCTTTACTGTTCTCTTTTTAATGAGTTTTAATTGAGTGACTTGTAGAAGCGCAATATTATTGTCTACTTACAATAATTCGTAACAATCCAATACAAACTAAGTACTATAAAGTTTATGCTATTGTAACATACACAAACAAAAATCCATTACCCAAACTAACCACCACCTCTCCGACTATAATTTAAGGCCGCGCCCACACGTCGCGTGACTCTCATGACTACACTATAATTGAATTAGCCAATATCCATTCCATCCATTAGGCTATCTCCCATCCATGTATGCTATCTATACATCGGATAAGTTATCGTAAAAACTATAGCGTTTTCCGTTTTTCTTGGCCCGCGTCTGCCAATTATTTTAACAGGCAGTTAAGGGTAGATTAATTGGAGGCTTAATTGATTGCTTCGGGGATTCGGTTATTCCCATTGGCAGTTGGTTTTGAAACGTTAGGCGGTAAGTTATTGGACTTTTTTTACTGATTTAGCGCACTGCAGTGTTGTACTAAAACACTGCAAGGAGTCATAATTCAATCCGTATACTTATCATTATTTTTAATTTTCTATTGCGTTAGTCGTTTACCTAATGGTAAGCATTGAGACATTGATTCTGACGTCACGATTCAGTAAAGCGGTGATTGCCCTGGAGGTTCTACGTAATGAACTGTTGAAGTGACATTGACAGTGACATATAATTAAAATGACAAGTCACGTAGGTCCTTCATCGGCGATTAAGGCAGTTGCCCCAATCAGTTTTACAAGGACACGTTTCTATACATTATTTTTGTCTTCGTAAATCAATAAATATTATTAAATTAGCTAGTGTCAAGTATCTAGTTAGTCAGTAAGTTAGTCTTCTTCTGAAAACCTATCAGTCGTTTCGCTGCATTGTGAAAATAAATCAAATAGTACCGGACAATAAAATGTATGGAAACATCAAATATATAAAAACGCTTTATTTGTAATTTATGGCTTATGGTGAGGCTTACCCCCGGTTTCTAGAACGTTTGTTGGCTTTGACAGTAGATTAAAACTATCGCTGTCTCTATCCGACTATAAACAAATGACAAGGAAGGCAATAGAATTAATCTGTTGTCTTCGTTGACTGACGTTTCAGAAACTGGGGGTTAGACTGATGACGATGATTTGTAAAATGTATTAGTAAAATCGTAGACGTTAACGTCAACGGTAAAGTCGTCGACGTCCACGATACCATAACCCGTACATTACTAAACTTAATAGCGCACTCGTATACTACAGTAGGTAGCAAAGAAAATAGAACAAACCAATTACGCAGCCTTCCCAGCCTGACGCCCAACAATAATTTCCAAACGAAGTAAAATACAGGCCATTCCGCATTTCGCTAATTACACTTCCTGCCAACGTAACAATAAACACTGGCAACAACTTGCAAATAAACTGAATTAGCCTACACTGTCTGCCAATAAAAATGGCCCACTTTTTTGACCTAGTTTAGTCGTACTGCGGCCTAGATGGGGTACCTACATTATACGTGTGTAGTGGCCGCTTATTTTATTAATGACGATTAATGTCGAGCTTGGCCCTTGCCTATGTTTTACCGGGGTTTGGGACCGCTAGGTATTGGGACCGCGGTCCCATTCTCGGGGAAACATAATGAAACGGATGCAACCGCGGGGCGCTGCTAGTCGCATAAAGTAATTATTATAATAACGTAGGTAGGTAATTTGAATAATTTGCACGTGTAAAGCGAAATTCTGCGCGAAGCGAAGTAATGAATCCATGACTTAAGCCAACTCCCTGGCGCGATATTATCGGTCGATAAATCGCATACGATTTATATTTTTGCGATTTATGTTTCAGCACATTTTGTAATAGCGTGTGAACACATTGCTGCTACTAAAAATATAATTATCATCGCCGTATGTTATAGAAGTGGGGAAGGTTTCTGCTTGGGACACATTATCGGATAACGCTGCGATTTATCGACGGTAAAAATCGCGCTTCTTTTGTAGTAGCTTTATCGGCTGTACGACCTAATACTATGCCCTATTTTTATTTATTTACTAAGTTCGCGCTTGAACACTATCTCAACAGATGTAAGTACTGAATTCGGCCTATGGTGGTGATGATCTATTCTATGGTAACATAGGTCACTAAAGTTCGGTTTTAAAGCTCTAGTTAACTTTGACTAATCGATAAAATATGTATTGCTGTCTTTGTCGTTTGTTTAGTGCTAGACAGAGACAACGATGGACTATTCGGTTGGTCAAAGTTAACCAGGGGTTCAGAATCCGAACATAATTCCGTTCAGCCAGTTCACGGCAGTACATTGAGCCAGGGGTCATAGCCCTACCGGAGTGCCGTTATCACTTCATCCAATTTATTCCCCCCTATTCCCCCTCCCCCTTATCAATTACTCTCCACGGGCGGCCATTACGGGGTCTAATGATAAAAATTAGGTTAATCGACAATTTACTATTGAACGTCTAGGATGAGTCAGGGCGTGGCTTCATAGCGTGCGAGTACGTAGGTAGGCATTGCCCCGTGGAACGGCAATGCTACGTGTACCAAATTATTACTAGCGTTTTAGTGGATATTTTTTTTGCTATTGCAGAGCAATCGTCTGTTGACGGGGGGTTTCAACTAGCTACACCATGCGATTGCATTCGGGTTGATGATGATGATGAAAGTCACTTTGTATTCATCCAGATCTGACAGCTATTTACTAAATTGCCTCAAAATCTGTTTATCCGTTTAAGTTTGAGTGGAAATGCGATACGAGTTTTCCCACACAGCTTGATTTGATAGCTGTGGGATTTTTATGTTACTCTCTGGGAATGCCACTACCAAAAAACAAATATTTATAATACAGTCACAGCTGATTCAGTTTTGTAAGCACATTCCAGTTTTATCTGAACTTGAGTCAGCACTGGCGCATAGCAACTCTTCGTTACCAGTAGGTACGTCATTTTTCCCAGAATTTGTTATCAATGTAATTAAACAACCGATGAAATGGAGTTATAAGAGATAAGGAGATGATTATTTCGTTCAAGACCCAGAATTTTTCCTTGAATCATTTTGATTTATTAAAAACTGGCTGATCTGACGGACGTCATGTGATTAAAATCTTAGGATTTTAGTCTGTCTGTCTGAAAGTTTGTTGCGAAACGGATGAGAATTAATATTTTAGGAATTAAAACAGGACAACTTTGAATTTTTAACTTAAATATGCGTGTTTTTTTCTTGTGAGATATACTAAGCAGGGATCAAAAGATATTTTGGATTTAGTCATTTGGTGGTATTTATCCAAGTACTACACAAACGAAGTCGCGGGCACAGCTAGTCTATAACCTAACTGAACTCTCACCAGTCGCCACCCTCACTCGAGCATGGAACTTTGAATTTCTGCCAAAAAATATGAATCTTACGAGCCCGAAATAGATTTAATGCGAGATCGATCCGAGGTAACTCCGCCAAAAACCGAGGGCTAAAATAAAAGAGGTTGGCTGATACCACAACAAAAATCCAACCACAAAATATCTATGCCCGTTATTGTATTTTACAAGCGCCTTTAATTAATTTTATTTGTAGGATAGAGCTTTGTCCAAAAATGTTGTAGTTTCTCGTTCTCCCAAACTTAAATTAGACATCGAGGGAGGTCGGATCGGATTAACTCCCATGGTCTTCTCACTTCGTTCCCACGTAGGAGCTTCGATTGCACTTTGCTTATCTGTATTTGCAGCGCTCGCTGGGATGCCAGGCGGTTGCTAAATCGCGAAATAATAGCCAGCGTTACCAGCTTGTTTCCCGGTAAATATAGTCTGGGAGTTTTAATATCGATAGTGAATCATCTAGGCAAGCATGCTCTACCCTCGGCCAAGTCGTCACTTACCATCAGACGAGACAGTACCTACTCAAATGCTTGCCTAAGTATAAGAAATGTAAAAACCTTGAGGAATTTTTTTTTAATTGTATTTTGTTGTGCCGCGAGATGAGCAAATTGAGCAAGCGTAGGTATGTATAGCGTGTGTTTACCTAGGATGATACAATCAAATTGCTTACATTTTCTTTACAATAGACAGAAGAACTAAAAACAAATATTATTTTAAAAACCATTATTGGTTTCAGTAGTTTAAGTTTGCATTCTACACGAAATAATTAATGTGTGTATCCTAGAGCGTAGTTTTTATAGTCCCTCTTCGTTCGTAACTTGCACCACACACTAAAGCACCAGTATCCAGTAATTCGGGGCTAGATCTGGCATGTGTCCGTCAAAGCGGCGCGTGCGTGGATTTATTGCAACTATCCTATTCGCAGGCAATAAGGTGTATTTTAATAGAGCTTCACATTCGACCTTATTGCTGTTTGTAATAAATGCTATTTTATTTGTGGTAGGTATTCGCTTTAGTGAGATCTACTTTGATCTTACTAGGAAAGATATAAGGGCTATTTTTTGTAAGTATAAGTACCTAGTATGTTTTATAACAAATAATATTTATCTTCATTTAAATTACAGCCTATTTCAGACATTATGACAATGACATTTTCTTAAAGTGAGTGCCTTTTGTATAAGGATTCATTGCGACTAGGAAAGCTCGAAATATCGCAACATAAAAACGTAGCTGTATTATCGACATGGCGATATTATCGACTGACGTAATAAATCGCGTTTGTGTGGGGAAGATTACATCGCAAAATAATGTTGTTCAGCAATAAGGTTAATTTTCCAGTGCCAAAACAGATTATATCAAATATCGGCCTTGCGTTTTATTTAGATGGATCCAAATAACATATTTAAAGTAGACAGCTTGAGTGATTCTGAGATGTGCAGATTTTTATTTCGAGGAAAGGTTTAATACCTTTACTTTTTAAACGCGTGTTTTTTTATTTCTTTTCAGGTGCATTAATTATACTGGAAGCCACCTTACATAATACTTCTTGCTTCTTGCCTTGTCTCTAGAGGAGTACCTCTACATGCATGGTTATCTGGAAGAGATCGCTTTGAACGATAAGACCACGCATTGTAACACATTTTTTTTGTTATTTATTGCTCTGTTCTAGCCTTAAAGTTTTCTTTGTTCTGTGATTTTCAATAAAGATTTTATCTATCTATCTACCTACAAATTTTATAAAAAAAATAGTACCGTTCATTTATGGAGACTTTTGTCTCTCAAATACATTTAAATTGGAATTAATAGGCCTGTTTCAAATTTTCTTCGCAACTTTTGAAGAGTCTTATGTTTCTGTGTACCTACCTATCAAGTTATGCGTCATGTCATGATGGTGGGTGGTGTCTAGATGTTACCTACCACCTAGACGTGGGTACTAGGTAGGCACATTAATGCAGGAAGTAGGTAAGTATGTGTGACGTGCGTGCATTATTGATAACTTACGCGTAGGTACCTGAATTGGTGACTAGGTGTAGGTTACTTTTGAAAAGAATCATGTCTAATTAGTTAAGTTTAAATGCATGTTTACCGATTTAACTAGGGTTTAATGATCATTGGTATAGGTAAATTGAAGTCGTATGTTTATTCTTTGTGTCTATAGTTACTCTGGACGCGTATTCTTCTACCAATAGGTATAAGAATAGGAATGTCTGGTAGCGCCGAAGAAGTTTTCATATAATACATTAGATTAGGTATAAGATTTGGTCCTGGACGGCGGCGTGCGTTCTCGCCAGTGATCCCCCCTGGGAGCTTCAAGCAGAGATCCTCGCCGAAGTGTACCACTTCGTGGCGGCGAGGAGATCCCGCGGGGAGCCTCCAGCGTGGGAGGAGGTGCGGCGCATGCGGAGACAGGCGCGTGTCGCCCTATTGTGGCGGTGGTCGGAGGACCTAGCTCCACCGGTCCCAGGACAGTGGACGGTGGAGGCCATCCGCCCGGTTCTCCGGAGGTGGATGGGACGACGTTATGGGTCGCTGACCTTCCGATTGGTGCAGGTGCTTTCCGGACATGGATGTTTTGGAAAGTACCTGTACCAAATCGCGAGACGGGAAGCGACCCCAGCCTGCCACGAATGTGGGGGGCCAGAAGACACGGCGCCCCACACGCTGGAGGCGTGTGCTGCATGGTCCCCGCAGCGGCACACGCTTTCAGCATTCGTGGGACAAGATCTCTCTCTGCCGAGTGTGGTTAACGCCATGCTCGGCAGTGAGAGATCGTGGCAGGCGGTGGCCTCTTTCTGTGAAGCCGTTATGAAGCAGAAGGAGGCCGCGGAGCGGGCCAGAGAGGAAGACGTCCACGCTGACCCGCTCCGACGCAGACGTGCAGGGGGAAGGAGGAGGCGGTTCGGTCGCCTCCTTCGTCCTCCATAGGGGTGCCACTGGTGGGGGGTCGGGGGACCCTCCGCCGGCTTGCACGGCACCACATGCCTGGGGGGATGGCCTTGGTGAGCAAGGTCATCCCCTCCCTAGGCTTAGTGGCCTGGTAATCGCACCGGGCCGGCCGCTGGGGCGAGATGGTGAATGCTAACACGACCCCATCTCGCCCCACTCCAGGCGGATCGACGGCTCACGGGGGGGTTTTAGTGGGTTCAAGTCCCACACGCCCCCTTCCGCCACCCCCGTGGCGGAGGGGATAGTGCGAAGGCATTTCCCCCCCTAAAAAAAAAAAAAAAAAAAAAAAAAAAAAAGGTATAAGATTTGTATCCATAATTTTACTAACATCTATACGATGTTACTTTACAAATCTTCACCTTATTATGTAAACTACGTCTGATTTAAGAGCTGTTGGCACAAATCAAGGTTTGATAGGTACCATCTGCCCCGGTAAATGGAAATACCCTGATTACCGGGGCAGATGAAATTATTTTTGAATTTGCCCCAGTACCGGGGCATCGGGGCTGTTGGGAATGAGCCAAATAAAAGTCTCAATTTTGATAGCTTACGCGTGAAATGTCGGCTTGGACTTGTCCTTGTTTTTTAATCCATGGTTTTCCATAGTCATAATAATAATTTGAGGCATCGTATTGGTTACAATCCTACGTATTAAGTAATAACAGTCACTCACTCTCCTGCATCGTACTAGTAATATTGGCGCATCCCACAGAAAAAACGAAGTAGGAAGGTGGCATAGGTACCTGGAAAAAAAGAAAAGCCATCAGTTTTAAACTTATCGACCTTATCGTATCGCATAGTATAGTATCTAGTACTGTAGCCTCCGAAAATTAAAATTCTATTATAGTACACCCCGGAATATGATTTCAAAGTATCCGAGGCAGGTGGGCTCGCGCTAACTGGAAAACTTTCGGATAACTTCTTCGCAAACTTGCAACTTCTCAAAGAGTCGTTTTGTTTTATATTACTTGGTGTTGGCTTAGCGGTAATCTGCGCGCTTAGCAACACAGTACCAGCGGGTTCGAAGCCTCGGTTCGCATTCACTTCGTTGAAATGAAATGAAATGAAATGAATTTATTTCACGAAAATAGATAGTAGTAGATAAGGTGTTCAGTCAACAGTTAGTTCTTCTATTTTGCCATTTCCTGGCATGTGAAGTCTTTAGTATAGATACAAATTATATGTCTAATAATAACAAAATATAATAAAAATAAGAATAGAAAAATAAAATAACATTGTCAGATATAGGTCATAGTAAAATTAATGTCAATAAAATCTAGATTTACAATGTCGAGTCAAAAATATTTTATACCAAGGGTTTGTCCTTCAAAAAGTCATTTACAGAATAAAAAGATTTTTCAACTAGCCATAATCTCAACTTCCTCCGGAACATACCGAAGGGGAGCTCTCGGATCGATGATGGTATATTATTAAAGATAGTTATGCACATTGAGTAGCAGTTCCTTTTGAACAAGGTGGTTTTTGGTACAAGATTAAGAACCAACCTTTCACTGTTTCTCGTATTTCGAGGAAACAAGTCTTTCGCTCGAGTAAACAAATCAGGATGATTGCGCACAAATATACATAATTCAAAAATGTACATGCCAGGCAGAGTCAAAATTCCAAAATCTCTGAAGAAAGGCTTACAAGATACGTAGGGAGGGACACCAACCATAGCACGCACACACCTTTTTTGCGACAAGAAGGCTCTATTTACATCCGTGGAATTCCCCCAAAGCAGCAGCCCATACCGCAGCACAGAACTTACATAGCCATGATACGCCAACAGAACAGTCTGCCGTGTTGAGGTTTTCCTGAGTCTATACAGAACGTAAACAAACCTATTAATTTTTTTGCACACATTATCTATTTGAGATTTCCAATCACAGAAATTGTCAACAGTTATTCCCAAAAATGTAGTAGTACTAACTTCATTTAGCCTAATTTCATTATGTAGTACGTTTCTGGTAATTGCCTTTGAGCCTTTGGTTTTAAATTGAATATAATTTGTTTTATTTACATTTACATTTAAATTATTAAGATCTAACCATTGAACAACAGATTTAATTGTATTATTTATTTCAATGTCATAGTTCATTTTATTATTAGATGTCAAAATTATAGAGATGTCATCTGCAAATAATGTGCACTTATAACTAGTGATGTCAGGTAGATCATTTATGTAAATCAAAAATAGCAAAGGTCCCAGAACGCTCCCTTGTGGGACTCCATACCTATTAATTTGGAATGCTGATCTATCATAATTTATAGTCCCATTTTTAGTCAGACTAGATATTTCAACACATTGCTCACGATTTGCTAAATAAGTTTTTATCCACTGCTGAGCAGGCCCACGTACTCCATAGTTATCTAATTTGTCTAGTAGTAACGTGTGCATGACAAAGTCAAAAGCCTTTGACATATCAAAAAATATAGCCATAGTAGGCGTTTTTTTATCCACATTTAAAAGAACATTATGTATCAATTTAAAAGCAGCAAGGGTTGTTGATTTTCCTCTTTGAAACCCATTCTGCTCGTCCTTAATAACTCTAAATTTGTTAAAAAATGACGTCAAACGTTTATGCATTGCTTTTTCAAAAATTTTAGACATAATTGGAATTAAAGTTATGGGTCTATAGTTATTAATGTCAGTTTTGTTACCCTTTTTGAAAATCGGTTTCACTATTGACTTTTTCAAAATATCTGGGAATATACCGTTGTTAAATGATAAGTTAATTAAATAGGTCAACACTGGAATTATTTCATTCACACATTTTTTTAAAATATCCGTTCTTATTTCATCAAAGCCGACTGAGTTCGTATTTTTTAGAGACATGATTATATTGTGAACCTCTGCATGACTTATCGGACTTAGAAACATACTGCTATTTAAGCGAGTTTTGTTTGTATTTTTACATTGCTTACTGTCATTATTTGTAAGGTCAATAAGGAATTTATTGAATTCATTTGCAATTTCCTGTGATGAATTCAGCATTTTCTCTCCTATCTTGATATTATCAATAAAATTATTTTGCATGAAACTATCTGTATCCTTGTTTATGACCTTCCAAGCAGCCTTACACGTATTTTGCGAATTTGAAATAAAATTATGGTTACATATTTGTTGTGACTTAGAAATACAGCCCCGTAAAATTTTTGAATAACGTTCAAATATCTTCTTACTTTTCTTTGTTTTCTGTCTATAAAACTTATAACGTAAAGTTCTTTTTGTTTGGCAGCTACGCCGAAGTCCCTTAGTAATCCATTTAAGATCTCGTTTCTTTTGTGTGACTTTATATTTCGATTTTGGAAAACACAGATCATAAAACAAACTGAATTCCTCGTGGAAACTATTAAAGGCCTCATTTAAATCTGGCAAATGATAAACCTCGTTAAAACTCAAGCTTTCTAAACATTCACAGAACTTATTTATATTTTCTAAATCGTAGGCTCGCTTAAAAATGTAACATACAGTCGACGGTAGTTTATTTATTGTACATGGTAAACTTATCATTTGAGCAGTATCATGATCAGATAGCCCGAGTTTCAATATTTCGCTCGAGCCATTTTTAACGTTACTTATGATGTGATCAATACACGAATTTAGTCTAGTAGGTTCCTTAATATGTAAAGTCAAATTATATGTATTTAATAGGTCAACAAAATTTTGAACAACTGTAGTAGGTTTTAATGTATTTATGTTTACGTCTCCGACTAAAATCAATTTATTTTTATTATTAAATAGCAATTTAAACAACAAAGTGTCTAAGTATTGCAAAAATTTGACAATATTTGAGCTAGGTGTTCTATAGACACATATTAATAACACCTTAAGGCTAGGAATCTCTATACCACAACACTCAAATACTCCGTTACACGCATAGTTCTTTAAAATACTCAAATCCTTATGTTTTATACCCTTTTTAACATATATACATACTCCACCTCTAGATTTTTCTCTGCAATAAATAGATCCTAGTTCATAACCACTTATGCTAACGCTATGCTCATTCCCATTCTTAATAAACGTTTCAGAAAAGCATAGACAGTCAGGAAGTTTATCACTCATTTGGAGTTCAGTCAATGATATTTCAAGTACGTCCGTTTTGCAAAGAAGTCCAGCAATATTTTGATGCAAAATTCTGAACATTTCTCCATTAGGAACGAAAAAATGTTTTTGGCGGATTCTGATTGCTGTCTTTATCTTTTTTGTTGAAATAGAAAGGGATAGTTCCTTTCTTTGGATTCGCTACAGGTGTATCAGAACAATTGGTGGTTTCCTCCCTACATTCCGCCTGTGAAGAGAAGTAATACGGAATAGTACCGCGCCGCGGTGCTGCAGACTTCACCACTAACTCTAGGTTTACGTTTTGGGATATGGTCAAAGTTGTCTCTGGCCGCACATGTACACTCGTTAAACACCTATACTCAACAGTACTGCGTAACCTAGCATTATCGTTGTTGGGGATCCCAGTAGGAAGCCCAGCAGGAATCTCAGACTGTAAAGGTTTCACATAATTACCTAAAATATTTTTATACAAATTTAATTCATTTTTAGCAGTTCTATACTTTGTTAAGTTCATAATTCTATACAATGTTCTAAGAAATTTATCATTATTTACATTTTCCAATTGTTTACTATTTAAATCCATAAAATTGCAAGTTGTATATTGAGCACAAATTATTCGTAATGTATTATTAAGCATCTTTTCATTTAAATGACAGTTTTTTTTAACACTCAATACATAAACGCGGTGGCCGCTTAGACATTTTAAAGCTGCCGCAAGTTCCGTCATAACTTTTGTAGGATTTGTGTCGTGCTCTCCAATGGAAAGTATCATCCTGTCGCCTTCGGTCATGTTGAAAATGCTGCATGTCTTTAAGATTTCCTCAGATTTTGCTCCTGGTTTGACAAAGGCTGTAATGTCATAATCCTCGCTTTGAACGCCCATTTCTGAGTCGGAGAGCCTGTTTGAGAGTCCTAGGCACTGCCTGCCACCGATAATAATGATACGCTTCCTCATATTGCTGGATGGTGTTTTTTTAGGATTGGGGTTTTCCAAAAGAGGTTCAATTTGATCGATTTCGCACGAAACTGGTTGCTTAGTGAAATCCTCTGGTGTGCTTTTATCAGTAATGCCTTCAGGCGTAATCGGCTCGTTTGATGCTATCACTTCTGCCTGCTGGTCTACATAACATCCAGGGGTAGAAAATCGCGAGTTGTCTGCCAGAAATATTCTAGAATTCTGCCGGCTAGACAAAACATTACTTCGCAGGCTATGTTTTGGGCTCCTGCAAATTCCTTCAGCGCGATAATTTGCTGGTTTTTTTGTGTGACAACATTTTTTAGTTGGTTTTTTTCCAATATTAAATTATCTATTTCATTGTTAGCACATTTTAGTTGCTCCGATAAATGCAAGTTTTCTTGCTTTAAACTTTCTATTACAGCAATATCAGGTCCGCTTGTTGATAAGTCTAAGTATCCTAAGCTCCTCATGTGTAACTCGGAATCAACAGAATGTATGGATACATTTTGTACGGAGTCAATTGATTTATTTATAAACAACTTTTTTGGCCTCATAGTCACATTAGTAGCATCCCTGAAGCTAAGATCCATGATGAACCACCAGAACAATTATTAATATGCTTTACCAAAATAATTTGTAGCTGTGCCAGGCTTAGTCCAAACCTGGGTTGCATATACAACTCTTTTGTCTTTTCTTTAGCTTTAGTATAACAAAAAAAGTACAAAAAGTTTCGAAGTCGTTGGGATTTGATCCCGGGGCACTATTTGTATCTTCGTGTCTTTGGGAGTGTTTGTGCGTACGCGCCACACAAGCCTTGAGTGAAGCGCCGAATATCTGAATTATGTTCGAATGTCTAAAGTAAGTTACATGAGCGTGAAGTTGTTTACAGACAACAACAGTCCAAAGGTCACTGTTTGAATTATGTTGTCAAACTCTTTACACTAACGATTATTTATAGTGCCCACGAATGTTTTTTCCAAATATCACTGTATTTTCGAGATAGTTTGTTACTCACAGTTTAAATAGTCCAATGCTCAAGGGTTTGTAGAAGCTTGTCAATGAATTGCACTTAAACTTTTAAATATTTTTGCGTGTTTAGGTTTTCACTTCCACTTTCCGCGTGTACTGTTTACGCGCGGATTTCAATTTCCACCGCTGTGTTGCAAATTGCACCAGACATTGGATTCGGTTCTTATCGGTAGCCAATTTAAAAAACCGGCCAAGTGCGAGTCGGACTCGCTCACGAAGGGTTCCGTGACATTATCTATAACAACGGCAAAAAAAATCTTTGTTGTATGGGAGCTTCCGTAAATAATTATTTTATTCTATTTTTTATTATTTGTTGTTATAATAAAAAATAGCGGCAACTGAAATTCATCATCTGTGAAAATGTCAACTGTCTAACTATCACGGTTCATTAGAGACACCCTGGTGACAGTCGGACGGACGGAAAGCGGAGCCTTAATAAGTAATAGGGTACCGTTCTACCCTTTAGGTATGGAACCCTTAAAACCATGACTAGACCACAGCGTCACTCAACACTTAGTAAGATTGTGGTCAAATGATACTCTATCACAAAAACAGCTTAGTTAAAAATAGTCGTCTAACCACTGCCCAGTGGTCTGTGGCGATGGAAAAGCACAGGAAAGACAGGTCCTTTAAACTCGGCTAATTTATATTGACAACCCAGTTGGCACGCCCCCGACGTGCTTTGATCAACCCCGATAGCTACCAGATGCTGTCCGAAATAGATCTGATTACATCGCCTGGAAATTGTCTAGTCGCATTTCCATGGGGATACATTTTGTTGAGGTTAAGCGTGGTTCCCGAGATGTTTGCTTCATTATCCTAAGACGCCTCAGTCTCTATGGTTACGAAGTAATTTCATCCACAGATTATAGGAACTTAATCTGGGTCTATGGTTAACTAAGCTATGTAGGGAATATGACAGGCTAAAATAGAACAGTGTGCCTAGTGCGAGTATTGACAATTTATTTACGCGCTCGGTCCGTTTGGCGTAAACTTGAAATTGTATGGAATAATAGCAGCGCCATCTAGTGACTGATTCACTGACGCTAGATGGCGCTGCTCTTATTCCATACAATTTCAAGTTTACGCCAAACGGACCGAGCGCGTAAATAAATTGACAAAACTCGCACTAGGCACACTGAGTAGCAGGGGGCTTACCATGACGTCTTATTGCGATCCAATTGAGGACCTAAACATAATCGTTTCACCTTAAATAATACGAGTACATGGCTTTCGATATAATTTAGGTAGGCGTCAATCCCTTTAGATTTAAAATCAACCTAAATTGAGCGACAAGATGTCACAACAAGACGTCATGGCACGAATAAGTAGTAAAACGATTGTTTAGGTCCTCAATTGGATCGTAATGAGACGTCAAGGTAAGCCCCTGGACACGTTAGCTGAATGCACCCAGAAAGCTAGAAGGGTGTTAAGCCATTGGTGCCTGGTCAAGGACGATGTCTCCGAGACAGACCTTAATGACCCTTTCAATATGGATGGAGCAAGACGTGAGAAGATAGAGACTAAACCGTGAACTAGGAAAAGAAAGTCAATGGTGGCCTCAAAGTGCGTTGAAGACTTGCAGGCGATGTGCGAACAAGACAGATCAGATCATCTTGGGAGCGGAAAGTTTAACCACGCCATGTGCGAATATGAAGTGCAGTCAGCACTGCCGTAGATGTATCAGCGTCGATGTCATGCCGTTTAGCTCTCCTATATTCAAAAAGGTTCCAGGCGTAAAGCTTTCGACCTTCTTTGAGCTGGTACCTCCACTGATCCCTATCCATCGCTTCTCCCATCCATAATGATGAAGAACCAAGTTAGGTTAGGTGAGGTTAGGCAGTCTCTGAAGCGAAGCAACGGTCTTCATACGAAAACATCTTCAGGACCGGCTTGTCCAAGAGAGTCTAGGACTGCGACAGCCAACTCTGTGTACCAGTAAGTGGATTCAACCTCGTCTTCTTTCAAAGGCAAATTCACGGGGAGCTCTTTGATCACCATGACGAATACCAGATGTTATCCAAAATAGATCTGTTTATAGCACATTGCCGGCTGGTTCTGTGTACAGTCTGTGAGAGGTTTTATGGGCGCACGGAGTGATTAGACTATGAGTATTATCTATTTTAGTTGCTTTATACTCTCTATTGGAATTCAAGGTTTCGTTTGTACGGAACAGTAGGCGTGTACATTTACAAAGATACTAAATATATAGAAGCGGCAAGAGTGTAGCTGCCATTTGTATGCCTCCGAGAGGCCACTAGGGAAGTTGATGTTAATCAAATTATTGCGTGAAATTTCAGGGCATAGTGCTACCTCACAGCTGTGCAAGCTTTTGCACAAAGGTCGAACTTGTGACACAACAGTAAGCGTGGGCTCACCAGGCCAACGAACTGTTCGTTGCGCCACTCATTAGTTTTTTAGAGTTCCGTAACCAAAGGGTAAAACTGGACCCTATTACTAAGACTGCTGTCCGTCCGTTCGTCTGTCTGTCCGTCTCAATTATTAGAACAATCTGATACATTTTTAAACCAAAAATACACAAAGATTCAGAACGATGACAAAGCTGGACAAGTGACCTATTTTCACACAATAAACGTAAAAACAAAGTGTCCACCCGTAGCGAAGTGTAAAAACAATACGATGTACTAAAACATAACAATAAAATGGCTGTTAAACGTATTCGTTGAGCATTTGCCGTATATACACGGATATATGCTGCCTTCAAGAGATATTTTATGTCTGAAGGTTGTATTGTACAAACAAGTGATTTCTTCCCGGTTCTTCACTAGCAGTTTTGTTTCGAATCCCATAGAAGTTCTAATCTAAGGCCAAATTAATTACACCCTTAAAAACCTACGTATTTATTTGGCACCACAAGCTGATCAAAACAAGCCCAAACACCATCAACTACTTTTTCTGACTGAGGTGTTCCGTTATCGAACTTCCGACTCTATCATCAGATCTCGGTGTCAATGTATTGCCATCGAAAATTGACAACTATGCAAAATGATTGGGTCAAAATTGACTTGTAAGAAGAAAAACCTCCACTTTACTTTATGTTTTGTAGGTACTCGTAACAAAAAATATATTTAAAAATAAAATCGAATTCGAATTGAACACTGCGCCAAACCACATGTATGCCAATCGCATTCGCTCCAATATTGGGCACCAACGCTCTTAGGAAATCCCTCAAGCAGCAAATCTAGAAAATACTGCATTTGCAGGCGTAACTCCCAGGAAATTCCCTGGAGTTGTCAGTCAACCGCGAAACGGAGCGCCTGAGAGCAGACGGTCCCTGTAGGATTGCACGGAACGTTAATCCGAATTTACCTCTAGGTAGAAAATGGAGGGATAGAAACTGTTTTTTTTTCTCAGAGGACATAAAAAACCTCTAGCAATTAATGCTTTTGCGTCGCTTTTCTCTCACATAAACTTTAATACGCCATTTCACCCCTACAAGGGTTGAATTTAGAAAAATCTTTCGTACAGACCACATAAAAAGAATGGGTTAGTTGGATACAACTACCGATATTCCCGCGAATAGATCTCGCTTTGGTATTGACGACAGTATTGGCTTACCAAGAGCTGCCTGAGCTGTTGCCAGAAACATCTTTGATGTCTCCGGCGAATTTAGCACAATTCTAACGAAGTACATTTTGAATAGTTCAACCGACCTTTCGAACTCTACAACAATTGGTCTCCATCTTCCCTCGTAAACTGTGCATCATGTACAATCTGCCAAATTTTGACCATGATTGCATTTTTCTTTCATTATAACACCTACTTCAGATAAGCACTACCTTCAGATAAGTACTACATAATTATGTACATCAAAATAAAACTTAGTTTTAAACAGTCAATCGATAGTCAATTAAAACAGGCAGTCATGCGGCCATATTGTAAACTTATTCAGAAGATTTCTTCAGATTCAACCCTTTAGGGTACAGAAGCCTGAGCTCTTCCAGACTATCACTTAACCCTAAAAAGAATCTTGCAGACCTTTAAGACAACTTTTCACTTAATTAACTGCCCTTTCTATTTTAAGGACTTGGCTCCAGTAGTGCGTTGTAAAGGATACCCTATTTAAAGGACCAAAGGGTCGAAGGGGCGAAAAAAGGCGAAAGGGGGCAGAGGACCTCCGTTCCGGGATACGACCCATCCGCGCCCTTACAGATTATAGGAAATTATTTTACGAGTCGAACGAAATACCTTTTGCCGGCCTAAGGGTTGCTTCCTTTTAGTTTGGATTTTTTGAATTGCTTCTGTACCTTTTTTTGTGATCGTATGTTGTAATTGTTGTATTATTTCACACGCAACCGCGGCGGTTGCGGCAGTGGCTCTACAAATCCTACTAAAATAAAGGCGAAAGTTTGTGAGTATGTTTGTAACTTCTTCACGCTCAAACGGCTGCACCAATTTTGATGAAATTTGGTATGGAGGTAGCTCACTCTTTGGATTAACACATAGGTTACTTTTTATTCCGACAACAGCGAGTAACGCCGCGCGGCGCAGCTAGTTATTCATAACGTAGGCGTTTAAAACAGTACGCATTACGGTCTTTTCGCTTAGCACCTGCTTAGTAAACGTCTCAATCGAGTTCATGACCTAAGTTTGTTAATACAAAATTGAAAATCAATAGGTGTATAACCTCGCGGAGGCTCTTCGCATATCACAAGAATTGTTATAAAAAATTATATGAATGGCAACAAAAAATGTTAGCACATATTTTTTGGCCCACAGTCATGATGACTCGGGAAGTTTTTTGGTGTCACATAGGTATACTCATCAGTTTTCCTCATATTATCTGGGGTCTGGCGGGTGGCATATTGCTGTAACTCGAAAA